>CM053785.1:265534776-266919776 GCA_028749045.1 Cupressus sempervirens | reverse complement strand
CCATTTGTGTTAGGAGTGAGATCTTTTCTAATGCAACTCACACTAAAAAACTAATAAAATAAAGCTATTTACATACAAACTGACTCTCTAAATGGTGTTAAGTAAGTCTCCACCCTTGTTTTTATTAATTAATTGGTGCATGAGCCTTTACATGACTTAAAACAATAAAAGAAGAAGAAGATAAGAGGATAGAAACCATGAGATGATCTGGGAGTCACCAAGAGCTCTAAAAATGGAAGTTCGACCTTCTCTAGGTATATCTAAGAGTTGAACTACTATCAAAATGCGTTTCCAATGCATGGAATACCCTAAAATAAAATCTAGCAATTAACTATCAGTGCACTACTTCTTCTTCAAAATTGTTGGTGCACCTTACAAAAAGTGCACCTTGGAAAAGCACACCATGGTGACATGACCCAAAAATCCAAAAATTCTTCAAGTGTCAAAATTTGATTTCTAGCATCTGGGTTTTCGTCCCTTTTATACCAATGTTTGGATGCTTTCTTTTGAATTTCTCTATTATGTTTGCTACTTCCTTAGCCTTCAATAAATCTAATGACTCATACTTATTTTGAACTATATGCTAGTAGTTACTTTTATCCTCGTATCAACAAAATCCTCCAACTTAGAATCTAGTTCCAACAATGCTTTTTCTATTTTGAATACTTGTCTAACATCATCTTCTAATGAAGCTGATTCAAATGAAGTCCTGCATTTTTGAAATTTTTCCTATACCAAGGAGAGTTTAGTTCTTGATTCATCTTCAAAAATCTCAAGGCTAGCAACATTGCAGCAATTTTCTGCTTTCAAAAATTGACATTGAGATTTATTCTTTATTTGTCAAATATCTTCCCATAGTCCTTCCATGACTTTATTCTCAGAAGATATCTTCTCTATCTAATCATCCAGTTTATTTAACTCCTCTCTCAAATAAATCTCCATTAGCATTTGATACCTTTACCCTTTTATTTATTTTAGCACTTGAAAATCATTGGCCTAGGTAAACACTTCATCCATCAACCCAAAATCTTGGTTTATAATGCTAACCAATTTGTCGGCATTAGTTTGGATGTTGTGCAGAAGGTTCAAATTACTTTGTATTGCTTGCACTCCTCTTTTCTCAAAACTGTGATGCCATCTTTGGCAAGCATCCAAAAATGAATCCAAAGGTTTCCCCATCTCCTTTCTTTCCAATGCCGCTCCAAGAGTAATCTCAGGATTATTCAGATCTATAGGCCCCACTACCTCATTCAGATACCCTCTCAACAATTCATTATGTTTCCTCAACATTAAAAGATTTGATTAATCTTTGTCCAAATGTGTGAACACTTGTTTGAGACATGTAGTAATTAGAAGCTTTTCTGTGTCTACCGTAGGCTTCCCTAATACCACCTCCTTTATTTGGTAGCCCTTATGAGTCAATTCCTTTGTATTTGCATGAGGACGCAAAATGACAATATGTGCCAGAAGATTTTGATCTTGATTCTTCATTATGAAGGCCAATATTTTCACATCACCCTTAGGTGGCTCAGGCTTCTTGATTTGTTGTATCAATTTTGTCATGCCTTCCTCTGATGTCAAATCCATCTACCTCTTCTACCTGAACAAGAGTTCCTTTTTGAGCCATGATGACATTTTCCCCATTAGTGACATATATTGAGCTGAAAAGGTAGGTTCTAACATAAGTTTATTTTCCTTATCACTCCTCTCCAAAGTCTTCTCATGTTGAGGAAGAATTTTAGAGTGATCTTCTATGTCATGTTGGGCTAGGGACCTAGCCTCTGTATTAGAATTAGGTTGTTGTCTTTCTTTCATAATCTGTCATTCCTTGAATACTTCATCGACATGTAATTGCACATATTCTTCTTCCTTTAGAGTAGGAAGGTTTGCTGATCCTTGATCCATTACTTCTATCATATCCTATTCTAGTCGAGGAGGAACACCAAGAGGTCCTTATGGTAAGGCAAGAAATTGATCCCAATCCTCTCCCATTGGTTCATTTCAAGGGATATCTCATATCTTTTAGCCTACCATCTTCATGCCTACAACCATGCCGTCAAAATCTAAGATCTTAAAACATCTTCTCCCTCGCCTTCCATTTTTGCAATCTATTTTTGTTGTTCCTCATATGAGGTTTCAACATGGATAGGTTCTCGAGGGGTAGAAGACAATGTTTGAGTTAAGCTCCTTCTCTCTTCCTCTACAACTTCAGTCGAGTGAGTTCTTCTATTCAAAGAGATGAATCATATTTTCCCCCCTTACTCCTTGTCTTCCACCTCGGGGATGATTTTTGGCACTTGTGATGAGGGAGTTCTCATTTTCTTTAGTCTCATCCTCTGTACACCTACCACCGTTGTCTTTGTTTTGGCTTTTTGGATACCGATGGGGAGGCTTCTTCTTCTGGGAGATCTTGAGGTGCTGGAGCTCCTTCCTATTTTGACAGAGCCTTTTCTTTCTTAGGATGAGATTGTTCTAGCTCAAGTTTGGCTTCTTGCACTTGGGTATCTAGTTTGACCTGAGCCTCTTCCTTGTGTTCCCTCACTCGAGAAAGCCTCTTTCTCTTCTTGCCTTTGACCTCCTTAGTCTCAAAGTACTCAACCTCCCACTCATGTTGGTGTACCATCTCTGGCCTCGCTGGTGATTTGGTAGGATAGGTTGGTATGGTGACCTTAGTCCCCTTTCCCTTTTTAGGTCTGGATGTGGCTTGAAGAGTTGGATCATGTGGAACTAGATCCATACGGAAAGGCTTCTAGATCCATTCTCTTGTTGATTCCACCACATGTTTGGCCCATTGATTGATATCATTGATCTTTTCATGCCCAATCTCTGCATTCATTATGGGCCTACAATAAATCTTATCCCTATTGTAAAAGGGATCTAGTGCTTTGGGGACATCCTTGTCTCATGCTTTAAAATATATCTCCATGTTGAGCACTTTCTCAGCAAGTTGACTTATCCTACAATAATCTCTAATGTAGACATCATAGTCATCTACTGCACTCATCCAATAATTCTCATGTGCTTCTTTAGGTACAAAATTATTTCTCACTAAATTTTGTAATATCGTAATATTATCAAAATATGAGTGAGGTGGTTAGTAATCCTCATGGGGATATTGATCCTATTTTGAATCAAATGTGGCAATATCTTGCTTTTGCTTTACCTCAAAGGCCTCGATGGTGATTGACCACATCTAAGTCTTTTTGTGATGCTTCCTCACCCTATCATACACATAAGCTAGCTGCCTTTCTATCTCCAATAATATAAGCCTATCCAATAGATATCATGGGAGCTTCTTTGGGCACAAGAGGGTACCAGTTACCTAGAGATAGCTGAATTTTTTGAATTGGATGTAATACACACCAACTTTCATTATCCATTTGGAAAATTCCACTAATATTATCTTTCCATAGTCTCCCTTAATGAACCTAATTTTGGAAAATATAAACCCATCATTGACCACCCTATATTTGACACTCTGTAGTGGGAGTTTCTTCTTCACTAGCTATGGGTACATGACATAAGGCCAAACATTTGCATCTTGCATACTCCCATTTCTATACAATCCTTGGTAATTTGTAGTTCTTACCACCAAAAGGTATACTGTATAGGAGGTCATGTAGAAGCAGATGTCATTCTTAACCAAAATCAACTGCTCATCCCGATTATTACTAAGAATTATGGTCCAATAAATAGGCATCTTGGTTGTCTTGATAGTTTCTATGAAATGTACCATCCATGTCTCTAGATGACTTGGACCATAGCTCTACTTATAAGAACAATTGAGTAGCCAATATCATCTATCATGTAGCCTCTAATCATGTCTACTTTTCTAGCTCTTCTTCCCAAGGGTATTTTGTCAATTAGGTACTTTTCTTGTACCAACTCTTTGACCTTTGTTTTGTTCTCCTTATACCATCTGTCTATGCCCTCATACATGATTTGAAGGTACTAGTCTACTTCTAGAAGGTGAAAGACCTTTCAATGTTTCAAGGTTTGAGGTCCAAGACTATTTCTCTAGTCACACTCTTGACCATCTTCTTCTTTGGTATGTAGTGATGAGCTAAGGTCATGATCAATTTAGATGATTGAACTAACGTTGGGTGAGAAGAAATGTTCACCAAACCACTACAAATTAGTATTGACACCATGGCTGACCTCTCTTTAGGATTATTACACAGGGTTAGAAAAAAAAAATCTAGTCAATGTGCCCTAATTCAGTGTCTTTGATCTGAGAATGTTTGTTTTGAAACCATGATTTCTTTAGTGCTCTTTGATACTTGAAAGAAATCAATTTTGGTGCTATCTTTTCTACCATTGGGGATGAGGATGACACCATTATATCTACACAAAAGGGAGAAATGTCAATATCATTGATGTCAAAAACCTACGTTGACCATAAAGTGAGACCTAGATTGACGAGAAACTGACCAAAAATAGGAGAAAAAGACCAAAATACCCCCTCCATGTGCCTAAAATGCACACATGCACACATAACACACTTGCGCATGTGTACTATTGATCACACAGTTGACCTATTGAGTTATAAGTGCACAGTTGTGCACTTGTGCATATGCATAAGTTGCACACATGCTGCACCTAATGATTTTTTTTTGGGGGTGGACGGTCTATGTTTTGAGTGCACTAGCAAACCTATTGAGGGTGTGCATCCTCAATAGTGTTTTATCTTGTAAATGGATGAACCTTAATGCATACTATTGGATGTGTGGAGTTGGAAAGGGTGCGTAGGTGCAGTGGTAGGAGATGATAAGAAGACAATTAGTGAAGATTTATGGAGGGGGAGGTTCTATTTATAGGCCTGGGTGTGATAATGCCCACCTTTTAGGGTGCGCATCTATGAGGGTATGCACATGCACATGTGTAATTCCTTAGAAGGAGGTGAGTGCACACCATGCACACTCAACACACATGCACACTTTCAACACTTATAAACCCAAAATATGAATTTTGACCTTGTCGATACTACTCGATCCTGTTTGACCAGGGATTGGGGATTGACCTAGACCTAGAGGAGGGTCCTAATTGACCAAGGCACTTGAATGGGTTCTCTAAGAGGATTTTGAACTTAGGGGTCCCCATTTTGTGACTCAAAATGGGGCGTGCATAGTGAGACCACAACACCTAGCTGACTAGAAAGTTATTTTCAACTGTTATACCAAGATTAGAAGTACTAAAATATCAATTGTGTAACTGATGAGTTACATTTCAAAGTCCTTATAATTAGACATGTTTTTGTGGTGAAGTTTTTCTTTCACATTTTGAATTCCATTTGCAATTTTGCATTAATCTTATGAAGATATATATGATGCCATTCACATGTACTGATTGCTAAATATGAGCTTTTAAGAGTTCCACACTGTGGCATGGGTAAAATATCTTATGAATAACTTTGAATCTTGATAAGTTGACATCTACTTAATCTATACCATATAAACTATTATTATAGGACATGTACTACTTAACATCCTATGAAAAATTTGAAAAATCAAAAACTAAATATTCTTAACTAATTTTTTCCTTGTGGATACAGATGTGGATGATTTCTCTACTACTGCTACTTATTTTTTGTTTTAGGGATTTTTGACCCTCTCTCTTGGATTTGCATGCTTGGATCTCCAAATATTGGGAGCTAATCATTTCAAATTAAGTTTAGATTTACCCTATAGCAAGGGGTTTTTTTAATTATGAAATTTGCTAATGTTGATGATAGGAATTCCATCCTGTACTGTGGTTTCTCTTGGAAGGAAAGGTTCCCCCTGACGGCCAAACCTTGGTATGTGGCATTTAATCTAACTACTGAATCCTTTAATAAGATTCCTCTTTGGGCTAGGCTACCAAATCTTCCCCTTCATTTTTGGTAGAAGTTAGTCTTGGAGGCTGTGGGGGATGCCCTTGGGGATTTCTTATTGGTTGATCCAGTCTCCTCCAATGTCTATAGGACAACAGATGTGGAGATGGATGTTTCTAAGGGGCTCTCTGTAATCTTGAAGTTGGCTTCTCCAAGTGGCTCTTGGATTCAACTTCTTAACTATGAGGGTATTCCCTTTAGATGTAGGAAATGTCATAAGACTGGCCATCTCGTTGCATGATGCCCTTCTAATAAGGTTAGATCAAAGAAATCACCTTCTTGGTGGTTGGGGGTTTTATATGATCACTATACAGTTCAAAAAGTATCTTTGCATGTGGATGGGTTGGATAGCTCTTCATATATTGATCTCACTTTGGATGAAGATTTTGTTGATGTCTCTAATGATTCACATGCTGTACCTATGATGGTTTTGACTCAAAATGTTGATGCTAACCCATCTCCTGCTGCTAACTCTATTGATCCGATTGCTATCCCTTTGGTGGCTTTGAGTCAGAATGTTGTTGATGTCCCTTCTACTACTAAATCTATCCAAAACATTATTGTTGGTGCTTCTCTTCTTGTGAGGGTTTTGGGGGTTAGTGGGGATTGGCAGAAAGTTGCTGGGAAGGTGGAGGATGGTTGGACTTTAGTTAAAGGAAAGAAAGGAAAATCCTCCGAATCTTCATTTGATATGTCTTTATGTTCTCAAAAGACTAGACTAAAATGTAAATATTGACAGTCTGTGGACTCTTGGGCTATTTTACCTCTTGTTCGAAACTTTGGTGTGTCCCTCTAGTTTGTCAAGTGGTTTTTCACAGTTGTTTTAAGATCCTCATTTTTATATCTTTCTTGTCCCTTTGTACAAGGTTTTGGGTCCTTTCAAAACTTTTTTTTACTTAATCAAAACCAATGTTTTCCTTATTTACACATGCTCCCAAGAGATTAGATTTTCATCTAGACAACCATATCTAGTTGGTGTCAAAGTAATAGCATATGTAACAACTTCTATTGTTAAAGATATTTGCAGAGAAACAGAAACTACTAGGAGAAGATGCAAGTGGATCAATCAAATTCAATAATTTAACATCAATATAACCCATATTAAAGGTTTGAAAAAACTTAAGGCTGATGCTAATTTAGAGATAGTACATGTAAATCAAGTAAATTTAGAAAAACAAAAGTTGTCAATATCGAGAACTACCCTTGGTATACAAAGGTTGTTTACTATTTAAGACATACAAAATGTCATGATGATCTAGATTAGAATCGAAAGAAGACTATAAAATTGCAAGCATACAAATATTTCTTAATTCAAGGAGACCTTTGTTGGAGAAATAAAGATGAAATATTATTATTCTGTCTAAACACATATAAGGAAGAAGTGACCTTGAAGGAGTTTCATGCAAGGCTTTGTGGAGGCCATTTTTTAGATATGACAACAACTCATAAGATACCACGTGCATGATATTATTGGCCATATATATTTATAGATTGTCATGTCTATGCGAGGAAATGTGAAGCATGTCAAAAATTCTCTAGAAAACTAAAGTATAATGGAGCTGTCCATTTGAGAACCTTGCAATCTCAGGAGCCATTTCAGGTGTGGGGTATTGATTTCATAGGAGAAATTTAAAATAAGTTAAGTGGAGGACACAGTTGGATCCTTTTGGCTACAAATCATTTCACCAAATGGGTAGAATCCATACCTACAAAATAGTCAACTAGCAAAGTTGTGATTAAATTATTGATGCAAAATATTATAACCAGATTTGGAGTTCCTCACAAGATTTTCATGGATAATGGCATGTTTTTTAGATTAGATAATTTTTTTGAATTCTACAAAAAATATGGTATAGATACCTTATATTCCTCTCCATATCATCCTCAAGGAAATGGTAAGGAAAAGTCTCATAATAAGAACCCATGAAAAATTATCTAGATAATGCTTGACAATAGCAAAAAAGCTTTAGACACTAAGTTGAAATGGATAGTATGGGCTGAAAAAATTATAGTAAAGAAGTCCAAATGTTATTCCCCTTACCATATTTTTTATGGCAAGGAAGCTAGACTTCCTCTAAAAAATTTATTGCTAGTATATAAGTTCACGAAAAAAAATAGCTTGAAGACATTGACTTCATGGAGGAAAGAATTAATGCATTAGTTGAGTTGGATGAAACCAAGAGATCAACATTAGAACATAATATTAAAAAAAAAAAAGTAGATAAACTTCCTTCATGATAAAAGGTCAACTAAGAGGTCATTTAAAATTGCATATTGGCTACTTAAATGGAATGTCAAGGATAAAGTTAAAGGAAAACATGGAAAATTTGACGCCTTATGGCTTGTACCATTTTTAATTTTTGACATGGCAAGAGAATGTTGAAAACTACAATTTTTATGTTTTCATTAATGTCAAACCTTAGTAATGAGACATTTGCTAATAGTGTAGAGTCCCATATTAGCTAATTGATGAAGAGGATTTGGAAAGAGAGATAAACTGGTGAAGTTGTTGAGTAAAGAGGAGAAAGTATGTTGGAATTACAATGGATACTTGATCAGTTAGTCTTTGACAAGATAATGTGTTGTTTAATCATTATATGAAGTGGAAGTATAGTTCAATTAATGTATAGAAGAGAAGACAAGAAGTTGATTAAAATACTAAGCTTGACCAGGTGACAATTTTACTAGGTCAATGAAGAAGAAGATTAAGAAACTCAAGAGATAGTCAAGCAAAAGAAAGGAGAAAACTAAAGAAGTTGTTAGTGTTTTGAAACATCATGATTTCAAATTACCCAAACAAGAATAAAATAAATCTAGGGGCAACTACTTACTATCTACAACATATCCTTTTAGACACTGGGCCAACTATAAGGCTAGACTGTTCTTCTACTTTAGGCTTTGCAAAACCTAGGCAGGTCAATCTATTGGATTCTTCATATGCTACCAGTATTCAAAGCATACACCAAATCTAAAACAAAGTAGATAGAACCCTTATATCTTCTATACTTATGCAAAGATCATAGACATGAAATAACTAATAACATGACCTAAGAAATTGATAAGATAAGTGAAGGCATCCTTTTAGCTCTTAAATAGAAAGGGAAATGGATGATTATAAGTTTGATTTCAAAAAATCCCCAAATATGCAATAGTAAGAATAAGTTGATCTTGTAGCTGATCAGTGCCTTATCTATTGGGAAATTCCATGAATCACACACATACATCTATGATACCAATGACATATTCGATACATCAATATATCAGATCTATCCTATCAGTTTGTGAATTAGACACCAGTGTTCATAAAGACCTCATACTCATGCAATATCCTTCTCAAATAAATAGCAACCCTATCAAATTCATCAAGCATTTACTTGACTCTTTGTTCCAATAGAAAAACATACCAAACATAAAACCTTAAAGGGATGCAAGAAGGTCTAAGTTCTTTGTCCCTAAACCATACAACATTTTATATTATAGAGATAGGAGATGAGAATCATAATGAAAATAAGATGAGTCTTTCTCTTTCTATTCATTTCTTTGAAACCATAAATTCAAGATACATCCAAATAACTCCCAAAACCACTAAATATATCATAACTATCTATATTAGCTTAACTTTTATTGTTCATACAAGAAAGAAGACTAAAACATGTGGAAATATAGTCCTAGATCCAACCTTGTGGCATCACAAACCAACTGTAGCCAACATGGTATCACAATATTGACAACATAGCAAAAATTGGAAGCCTTAAAATGAATTAGAAAGAGAAAGATATAGGAAAGGAATGAAATCCCAGATTTGATATTTTGGAAGTGACATGTGTCCACTTGAACCTTCATTCCTTGCTATTGCAAAGCATCTCTCATCTTTCTACAATTGAAATCTGATATGATTCTCACCATTGTTGTGTAACAAACTTGAAATATCTCTTCCTTAATGATGAAAAACCCTACTCTGATAAAACCATCATATATGCATTTGAAATGCTAATAATACCTTCATTAAACTAAATTAGAGGGGAGAAAATCTACCCTTGATTACATTTTTATTGCTTATGATGTTCACCTAGTTCACCATTTCATCAAAAATAAAATCTAAACTGCCCTAATTGAATGAAGTTGCAAAATTAGAATCTGGTACAAAACACTAAATAACTCTGGCACACTACTTCCTATGTGAAAATAAACTGCACAAATGGAAAACTCATTCTCTCTCAGTTCCGACGATATATAATAATGCTATATCAACATATCAGGAGTGCCCAAAAGATCAATTTGAAGTTCAAGTCCATGACATGGCTCTAAGGTCTACATCTTTATGATAAATATTTTACTTTTTCTAAAGTTCAAACTATAGGTTAAAACCAAAATTTATTTAAAAGACCTATTGTATGTGCCATTTGAAGAAAATAATAAAAAACTTGATTTTGCATTTTGGATCTTTCCCTCACTTTCCATCCGGATCAAATTGGGTTTGACTTTCTTGTGACATGTGTCACATTCTAATTTGACTGATTCTTGCCCTATCACTTATTCTATTAGCTGGGTGCCATGTGGCACCACTGGATTAGTCCTTGTTTTGACACATTTTCTTGGACTGACTACCACATGGCAATCTCTAATTGGGTCGCCATCTCACCATGCTTATTCTCCTTGCATCTTTCTTTGGTGACATGGTGATAGCCGTCTGATCTACCATGTGGCATAATTTGGTGCACTTGATCTACTCACTGCCAAATCACCACCTAGATGCCACATGTCATGTTGTGATTGCATCACCATGTCCTTGTCCCCATTAGCACTTTGCTACATCATCATGACATAGCGACGTCATGACATGTGGCACCTTCATCCATGTCACTGCCAACCTCAAACTTCATGCCATGTGTCATGCTGTAATTCATTGAGATGGATGCCACATGTCACCTCCTAGTTTGTTCCTCAGCTGCCACATCCTTTGCTGATGTCATTCAAAATTTCTTTAGTCCCCTTACTTGGCTAGTGTCACGTGAGTTAGTAAGCCATGTGTCATAAAACAAATTTCTTTAGACACTTACAAAGTGAGGACTCGTGCATATAAAACACAAAAACACACTACCCATGACCAATGTGGGATATAAAAGATGAAAAGATTTACACAACCACCTTTACTCCTAAGAAAAAACACAGAGAAAGGAGGTATTGGGAGACATTAAATATTTCAAAGTTCATAAAGATAACATCATAGTTGCTGCCCTCCATAGTCATTTCTGCTTGTATCAATTTCTCAAAAACTAGGATAAGCTTGCAGATGTTGAAGACAACCACACAGAGATGCTAAAATAAAACATCTTTTTGTGTTGACTGCTTCATTATGCCATGTTAGATTTAAGTACCAACACCCAACATAAGTCATCTTCAAATTCAAAGCCAGAGATGCCTTCCTTAGTCTCCTCCATGCTTGTTGCTTTTAAAATTCCCAATCTTCACACCTTGAGAGCATAAAATAATGCACCAAATAGTGTAGGATTCTGCCTCAAGCATGGGAAGTCATGAGAAGGTGAAGTCATGGTGCTCTATGTCATTTGATGGCCTCATTTTCTCCCTATTTTCTTTCTTCTAATCCTACTGTAGATGCTACCTTTGTCGTGGATTCACTACTTCAAAACTATTTTCCCTCAACCCCCTAGTTATCAACGAAAGCAATTTTAAAGTTTTCACTTGATAAACTCTTCGAACATCCACCCCAAAATAACTGACACCTCATCCATTTCATATGTCTTGAAAGAAATGTTCAACCATTTTTGTCTTCTTCTAGTGTTGGCTTGCCCACATTCACTCCCAAGTAGCTTCCAATTAGAGCTCAAGCTCTCGAGAAAGCTCATTTGGGTACACATATCTCTCTAAAACATGTGTCTCCCTTCATGGGAAGATTCAGCTCCAAAAAATATCTCCCTACTGACATGAAACACTCCAGGATCTATCTCCATCTTAGTTGATGCACAATGCAACTTAGCTAGTGCAGGAGATTATCCCATTGATTTTCCCCAATTTGAGTTCTCCCCATCTTCTATGTAGCATTTGGATCGGTGTGCCAATAGAAAAGATGACTTTCTTGCTTTTGCCTCTTGTGTAGCTTAAACTAATATGAAGTATGGAAAAAGTTCAAAATATTACCATCCCCCACATGGACTTCTCTTATTTAGTGTCGATTCAAAATTGAACCCTCTAGCTAGTGCATGTGAACATATAATGTGGTAGTGGATGTTTCTAACTTTGATCTTTGTTTTAACAATGATGAGGAACATGTGTTGTATTAGATGAGCTTTCATCCTTCTACACACTTGAGTCGCTATTCTCCTTAGCAAAAAATCATTTTAATTGGCAATATTGGATTGAAATGTACTTGTCATTGATCTGGTGTAGTTCCAAGAAAAAATATCTCTAGACAAGTTAACACACCTCCATAAATGGATTCATTTGTATTCATTTTTGCCTTTGGAAGCTAGACAGTCAAATTGGCTCCCCACCATTCTACTTCATCTTTAAATAGGTGCTAATGCTATTTAGATTATCCCAAGCTCACAAGAATCAAAAGGTCAAAACCATTTTAATCTCCTAAGACATCTTTACTTCACAAGTACAACTTTGCAGTCTGACAAAAATAGTCAGGCCCCAAAGTGGGTTTGGCTAAATTTTTTTTTGAACTGAAACACCTGAAGTCTTAATTTAATCCAATCAATCACCCAACCCTGATAAAAATTGAATCCAACCATCAAATCATCAATTGAAACTCATTTTACCACTTTCTGCAACTTGTCAATTTTGTGCTGAGGGGTCCTCTGATTGACCTTAAAAATTGACTCAAACCAACAACCGGGCCCTAAGATCTGACATACTTCTTTGTTCCACATAATCTTACCCTGTCAGATCTTGTGTCATGAGAACACCTGGGTCAAAAGATATTGACTGTCAAAGTTGCCTCCTTGTTTTTACTTGCAAGCAAACATGTCAGAAAACCATAAATCACATTCAGTTTTGACTTTGAAAACTGGGCAAACAGATACTTGAGGGCACAAAAATTGGGGTATTAATTCACTATCATGAGGAGAGTACAAATCTATGATTTGGGCTCATGAAAAATAACTGGGAAAATTTAGCGAGCTATCAAAATGGGCTACTTGGATTTGCAAAACTAGGAACAATAGTAGAACTGTGATTTTTCTCAAATGGAATGAACTTGGGAAAGTGTGCAAAAAAAATTTGTCAATACTTACAAATTGGAAAACTTATTTAATTTTTAGAGTAGAACATAATGATACAATCTATTCAATCTCACCTATCATGGATTCAAAGTTATGACATCCCAAATAGGGCTACCAATCAATCTGCATTTCTTAACACCAGTAAAACTTTACAAATTGCATATGGAATCACCTTCAAAAAATAATCAAACAAATTTTTCATAAGCTCAAATCAGAAACATAACAAGTCTCTAACCTCTAGAATGCAATGCAAAATGAATTATCTCATTTTGGTCAACTGGGTCAAAGTTATAACAAGTCATTATGAACAATTTACATCGGCATGACAATAGTAAACAACCAACTTTGAGGGATTCAAAACCTAGTCAAAACATGTCAAAATGACTTGAAATATGAAACATAAATTCTTTGATATGCATATTAAAAATTTCCAAAGTAGAGAGTCATGAAACATTGCTGGGTGCAAGATATTCAATTGCAAAATAGGCCTCTTGTTGATGTTTGACACTTGCAAAAATGTAGATTTGGACATTGCTCAAAATAGAACTTCACAGAATGATTCAAAATGGAAATTTATCTTCATGGAATGAATGGATATACTGAATGCAAAGTGTTAGAAACATTAAACATATCCTAGGCCTCAAAAGGATAGCTAGGTACACATGCATAAAAATATGCTCATAGGACTCAAAAGCTTGGAATGGTACTCAAATTGGGAAGGAAATTTTGAGTCCCAACAGAAGTGACTGAGTGTAATGAAGAATGAGAAAGCTAGTGTAAGATGCGTGAGATAGAACAAAATAGACCAAGCTTCCTAGGGATGACCGAGTGTCACCATTTTTACAGTTTGTGAAAGAATCGAGATTCAAGGCCAACATGGTTAAATTTTTGGATTGGTCAAAATGCATAAATGATAAGGATTAATGAGATGGTGTATTTAATACACAAATTGAAATTTTCAAAGTGATCAAAGGTGAGGACTCAAGGAGAAATTTCTAGTAATTTCAAGAAAAGAGAAGAAGGGAAAAATGATGGACGGATTCAATGAATATGATCAAACCCTAAGATCTATGATAATGTTTAAGTGGAAAAAGATGAAAGATACTTATTTAAGGAGGAACAAGAGATGTTTTAGGTTGGTTGGTTTGTTGTTTATTGGTGAATCTGTGAAGAACTTTTGAAGAATAGAGTAGCTAAGGAAAAGTGAGAAGATTTGCAATGTTTGATTGCTTGAAGGGTTTCCAAGAAGATTAGAGATGGAGAGTATAGTGAAGTCCGCTCGAGTTGAATTGAGATTTAAATTTGCAAAGTGAGTTGTATTTTGAAAAATCAAACCTAGGTGTTACTTTTCAACCATTGTGGCAGTAAAATCCTTTAATCAAGGTTGAACTAACAGTCATTTGTAAATCCTTTAATCAAGGTGACATTCTGATGGAATGATCCAAAGTCCTATAAGCAAGCCACTCCTAACAGGTGGATTAAATCCTTTAACAAGGTCACACCTAACAATGTGTTTTGTAACCTTTAATAGGGTTGGCTCTTAACCAAGCTTACTTTAGAACAATGAAAAGTGGTAACATGTACTTGTTGGATTTTCCCAAATTGGATTTTCACGTTAAATCCTAGTGTGATATATGTGTATATGTTCTTTTGTGATGCATGTTATTTATTGCTCTTTATTTCTATTAGCTGACATATACTAAACAAAGAGCTAGTGATGAATGAATAAGTTAAGTTGTTGATAAGTTTCTATATTGGCTAAGTGATTTTATGTGACTGATTAAGTTGTTTGAGGTTGTTAAAAGTTGAATTGGTACATCTGGACATGAGAATAATTGATTCACCCCTGTCCCAGTTATTTTGAATATTCTAATAGAGAAAACTCTTATTACAAATAGGAGGTAGATAGAATTATTTAGGAATTCCCTATGCATGCATAGTTCCTTAAGCCCTTTTTCTCCTAAGTGCAAATGGACTTTTCCACTTTGTATTATTAGATAGTTCTTTTCCCCTGTATTATATTCTATTCACTAGAGATAGCTTGCTTCTCATCATATTCTGGAGTTATATGCATCCCCAGTAAAAGCCGCTAGTGGAACCCAATTTCATAATGAGGATTATTTTAAAACTTCATATTTTCTATTTTAGAAGGATGTGTATGAGAGGCTTGCAAAAAAACAAAAAATGGGATTTCGTAGACATGATATAGAAATTGGTGAGAAATGGCAAAATTTTACCATATTGCAAGAAAAAAGTTTAACATGCTTTGAAAATGTGATTTATTGTTATCTCAGAGTAGGTTGTCCATGGGCGATACAAAGTCATAATTTTGGGTAAAGAACACAAGAGGGCTTGCAAAATAGCAATTTTTTGGAACTTTTCAATAGATAATGCTATGACCATGCAAATTGGCAATTTTTGAGGTTTCTAGGAGCCTGCAAAGGGTACAATGCGAAATGAATTTTTTTGTCAAATCATAGGAGATGTTTGAAAGGTGCCCCAAAATGGTGAAAAGGGTTTGTAGTGCATTAATGACCATTGCAGTTTTAGAAGAATGAGCCAGATAGGCATGCAGAAAGGTGAAATGACCATTGTCAGAATAACTTGAGAGGTACAAGGAATTTTTTTCTTAATTGGAAATGATATAAATATTGTACTTATACAATCAAACATGTGTGAAATATCATTGATAGAATTTTTTAGTCAATGGATTACTAAATGGAACTATTTTATAAATGCCTCTTTGCAAGTTGAGTGTAAAAGCCAAATTCTAGTGTGCATTCTTTGGAAAATTCTTCAAGTTGCAAGATTTCATATTACAAGAGTAAAATGGGTTGCCAATACGAAAGCATCCAATAGGCCAAGAGCCGAAACCAATGATGCAACCTGACATCTCTATTGAGCAAGAAGACTAGTTTGACATCATTAATAGTATGTACCAAGCTACATGGGACCTCAGGAAGAATTAAGCCAGATATGCAAGTGATTGCCATGAACTTGAACTAAAAGAGAACATGGCTACAATTACAAAAATGTTGGCAGAGTAGGAAGAATAGTTGGGTGAACGTGCTTACATCAATGATATACTCAATATTTTTTGTGGCTTTCTCTCCTGAAGATTGTGAAGATTTTTCTTTTTGTTAAAACTGTGTTGCCAAGTTTTAGTGTTATCCTTTCAAAACTTGAGGTCATTGGTTAAGGTGAGTATCTTTCCAAGAAAGAAGTATCTAAGTTTGGTTTAGGTGACTTACTTCCCATCTTTCCTGAAGTACTCTACTATCCTTTCTTTTTGGGTTTCCCTTTGCATTACCTTTACCTAGTCTTTCTAAGTAGGTTTCTTATTTTTCTAGTGCGCATGGGGTTTAGGTGATTTAGGCATGGTTGGGTTGTGATATTGCATGCTCTTGATGAGAAGTAATTTTTTTGTATTTTATTATCTATAATATTCCTCTAACATTCATATCCTATGGATTGTGAGTTTTCAAGCTGATTTCCCCTTGTGTGAACTACATCAAGTGCAAATCCGATGAATGAAGCTGTGATTATGAGTAATAAGCCAAGTATATGTTTTTATCTACACTCAAAGGCCTAAAAATCTGTGGATACATGTTAGGATGAGTCTCATTCAAATTTGTGGAGATAAGATCAAGTATTAATAGGGAAAAAGGGTCCATGGTTTTTTTGCTACATATTCATGGAAATGATGTCATTTCATTCTGTTTCTGAGGCTATGTGAACTTGAGCCAAATATCAAGTCCAATGATTAGATAGTGTGAGTACAATGATGAAGAGAACCATTTAAAGGTTCATAATTAGTAAGGCATACTTGAGTTTAGAATTAGGGACATCAGATTGAAGTATAAGGTTAAATGTTGTTTGCTATGCTTCAGTCCAAGAAATCATACTAAGAAAGGAGTTTTCTGCCCCAAGGTAACAAAAAGGGATACTTTTTCAAGGGCTTTGAGAATAGAAAGTCAAGTTATCCTAAAATGTGAATATCTTTTAGAGATGCCCAAAAGATACTTCTAGACAAGTGTGTGTTGGAGATGCGAACCCGTTATGAAAGAAAAGCAGTGTTAAAAGCCTTAGGTGGAAAGTGGAAGAACAAAGTGTGCAAGCTAGAAAAAGGATTACTTTTTGTGTTGTGATTCTAAATAAAAGGAAAATTGGTTTGTGGAAAAGCTATGTGTTTCTCTTCCTACCACACATGTTAATATTGTTAAGATTATCTATATTGTGTATTCTAAAGAAAAGTGAGGCACTTCCCACAAAGCTAATTATTTATGTTGTTTAAAGACCTTGAGTCATATCATTTTAATTTAAGTAAATTAAGAGTGCTTTTGGGAACTTAATATTTTATATGTGAATAAGCAAAAAGTTCAAATAGTCATTACTCATGGAATTAAATGAAAATCCTATAGTTATAATTATTGGCTAGACTTAATTTCATTCATGTGGTGCCAATTTTCTAATTCCTAAAGCTATTTCATCATAATTGCATGCAATTGGTTTCCTCAAGTATATTTAAATGAATGTTTACCAAGAACTACATCCTATGCAATCATAGTGAATGGAAATTAGAGCTGATGATTACAATAGATTAATTGGCTTGAAGAGTGAGTTAAAAGACTTCATGAATACATCCTTCAAGTTCTACGATTTGGGTGATCTTCATAGGAGGCTTAATTACCAACCCATTCACCCAATCACTCAGAAACTCAAAGAGAGTGGATTGGTAGAAGCAAATGGCTTTCCAATGGTAGTTCATGCACCTAACTTGGTGAAGGAGTGCATAGAGAGATACAACCTAGAAACAAAGCATATTTTGTTTCCTAACTAGTCCATTCTCATATTAATTAATAAGACACTAATGTAGTCTATATTTGGAATCCCTATAAAAGAGCAATATTGTGATGTCAATTTTTGGTCCTCCACATCCATGTTTAATGAGAAGAAGACCTTAAAATGGGAGGACATGCAAAGGATGTAGTTTCATACTGTCCGCTCAGAGAAGAGAAAAATGCCAAAGACTTTGTTTCACACCAATGAAGTGAGAGATTGTGGATATCCTCACACTTCTCCTCAGATTGAAAGGAAGTGAGGATATTTTGGAGTTCATCAAGCACCATTTCTTCCTACTACAAGAAATCTATGTAGAGAATATGTAGATTGACTAGGCATAGATCATCTGTGATGAGCTCACCTCATGGTTGTAGTTGGCCAAAGGATTCAACTAGTTCTACATGTCCTCTTATTTAATCTATGCTTTGGGAACCCACCACTTGTGGCCTAAACTTCCTAACATCCCAAATCATGATGAGCACACCAAAGTCTATGAATTCTACTCACATTTGTAACTAGAAAGGAGCTATGAGGAATACATAGCTATCAATGATGCTTTTAAAATGAGGCTGTTCTAAGAATTGCAAGGATGCCCAGAAAGGAGGTTCTCACCAAAGGCAATTTCAGCTATAAGCTAGTTTGGATGCTCATTCATCTAGTTTTTGAGTTTCTCCTATTTGTAAATAGGAGCCTATGATGGATTTCCAAAGAGGTTGCCTAGATATTTGGAGAACAAGGTAGTTCTAGTTAAACTGAGTTAACAAATCGTAGAAGTGAACACCCTATGTTCAAATGTGAAGAAGATTGTTGGGATTCCATTCCCTATAGTGGTAGGCCTGTATTCATGTGCTTCTAGATCAGATGCTCAAAATTTGGTAAAGAGTTTTGAGATTAAGATTAAATTGTTAGTTTATGAGGTGCTCAAGCCTTAATATGATCTAGTTAAATTTGTAAGGGATCATTTGAAGTTGGATATGCCTATAGGCATGTCCTAGATATTGAAGATTTTTTATTTGGATGTCTTAATGAACACCAAACTTGGGAGAAATTTTGGTCATGACTAACTATTGATGAAATAAAATTGTATAACAATTATGTTGATGTCTCTGACCTTGTAGATGATGGGGCCTACATGCACCCCACATCTTATGAGAATATAAAGAACACACCAATTCTGTCTACCCCACCTAAAAATCCAATCATTGACAACATGGAGGTTCTCATGTAGGGTATAATCAAAAGAATAAAAAAATGGATGGAATGGACCTAAGCAAGGAAGAAAATGACTAGGAGCACTACTTCCTCAGGTGGAGTATGAGTTGGAGCCACTCAGTTAGTTGCATCTACAACCACAACAACCACTACAACAACATCTATAGGGCTATCAAATTCCATTGGCCAAGGAGGAGACCAACCTCTAGAAAAGAACATGCTGCTCACTCCTACCTACAAAGATGGCCCTCTTCCAAATATTGGGAAGACTAAAGAGAAGGAAGATGACACAGATAAGGGGAACGAATAAGAAAAATTAGTGGCCAAGAAATCTTCCCCTGCTCAAGTCATCAATTTGGATGGTGATGTTAACCCCATGGATGGCTAGGAATAGGAAGAATCTCAACAAGGGGATACATTAGCCCTTTTGGTAACCGAGGTAGCTACCTTCCCTATTGTTTCCTAGAGAAAATTCTGAGAAAGTTGCTTGACTGACTTGCATTACAATCTACTATCAATGTGCTCTCTACAAATTATTGGCTCGAAGAGACCATTGATAGGAAGAAGAGGAGATATGAGGATGCAGCTCCATCAAAGGACTTGATCACACAAGTCACTTCTTCCCAACCATAAAAGAAAACAAAGAAGAAGAAGACCATTGCAAGATTGGACACAGATTCAACGACTGACCACATGCTAGTTGAGATTGTTGAGCCTTAGAAAGAAGGAATATTTCATGAGCTCTCAAAGGATGACATCTAAATTAGGACATTGGATCTTGGCATTCCAATTCACAACTCCATGGCGAACATGTGGAAGTAAACTAATGAGAAAACTAAGGACAAGCTAGAAGAGTTTAGAGAAGACAAGGATATATTGAAGGCCTCAAATAGAGAGCTAGTGGAATACATAAAGTTTGCACTTGGGAGTACTTCTTCCAGTTGATTTAACCCAAATGCAAAGGAGAATAACAACTTACTCCTCAAGCTACAACAAGAAAGAAAATTCAAGTAGATAGGTCGAGCATGGGTAGATCAAATCTAGGCTCAAGGTCTCCTATTAGTTGAAAACTTGGGAAACTTAGTGCTAGATGATCACAAGCTTAGAGAAGTAGCTTTAGATCATCAAACAACCATAAAAAGGTAGCAGACAAGCTAGCAGAGTAGTTGGCCCTTGTACAGTAAGTGATATAAATGAAGACCAATGTATCCATTGCTCATAGGATTCGAAAGACTAGCAAAGAGTCACTATTCCACTGGAAGAAATCCTTGGAGTTTGTCATAGAGAGCTCTATGAGATCTAAAAATGAACTCAAGGATGTACATGACCTGGTGCAAAATATCATTAAATTTTTTTTCAGTAATTGAAGATCTTGCACATAGAGTCATTTGTGTCAACTAATGGCGAGCTCGTGGACATTAAGAAAATGAAATCCAAGTTCCTGGCATTTGTTGATGAATTCATCAACCCCCTCAACTTCCAAGTGTCCAAGATCTAGGAACTCTCAACAATAGATGCAGTCATAAGGAGATAAATGGAGAAGTTCCAATCAAGAGTGGCTAGAATTAATAAATAGACATAAATGCATGACTATTGGATGGTCAGATCTGACAATATCCTCATTCTAAGTGTCAAAGAGCTGGATACATGTCTTGATTCTTTTCCAGACATTTGTCATTCTTCCCCATCTCTTTCTTTTGTCACCATTCATGGAATTTTGTTAGGCTCTATAATAGACAATGATTCATGCTTGTCCTATTTTTAGATTATTCCATTCAGAGATGCTCTGCAAAGACAATCATCCAATGTATCCAACCATTTTGAGAAGGCCTATAAATGTAATCTCCGATGAAGTTGATAAGATCAAAAAAATTTACTTTGGGCAAACCCGTATCATTGGGACTACTATGTGTGACTCTAAGTTCATTTTAAGTTTTTATGTTCATTTAGTTTAGGCTAGAGTATATGGAATAAATGTGTTAATGTTGAAAGTTGAATGAAAGAGAATGAAGTTGGCTTTATTTTTTTTCTTCAATAGATTGTATGTCTTACTCTCTTCAGCATAAGCATGTCTTCTGTTCTCTCTACTATTCATCATGGTTTATGTATTTAGTTTAGTTCATCACATAAGGAAGCCATAAAATGATGTGTGTAATAGTTGAAGGATAGAAAATCCAGGTATTGTCAAAACATTAGCTAACTATATAATCTAGGAATTACTTGTTTCATCATCTCTTCCTCTCTTCTTATTGTTGTAGTTAGTTTTGTATGTTTCTATTTCTCTACATTGTTAGTTTGAGTAGATTGCAATTTTTTTTAGTCCCCTTTCTCTACCTAGGTTTTTTGAAGTGTTGATCAACTTGGTTTTTACCTCTTCTACTCTCTAGTTAAGAGCATACCCTGAAAACCCAAAAGAAAAATTCATTGCATATCTTACACTCATAATGGAGTTATACCTTTCAATTGAAGGGTCTTTGATAGATTACTACTTTGACCCATTCTATTGTTAACCCTTTTGTTTTCCATAAGCCATTGTGAAAGTCAAGAGTTGAGGTATAAACCAAAATATCAAGGAAGACAAATTGTTAACCAACAAACTATAAATAGTTGTAATTAGTTTAGTTAAAAATAAAGTTGAAAGGCTTTGAAGCTTTGTCACACCTATCTATTTATTATAAGGAGAGGTTCTAGGACACTAAAAAATCATCATATCTCATAACAATAGATTATTACATAGTGGAATATATACAAACCAACTCATAGCATATAATCGAACAATATGTGCAATTTTTGAGTAGATATTTCAATTAGCCATTGCTCTATTTCTCCCAAGAATTGTGTATAATTATCTTCTATTTATATTTAATAGATTGTCCTCTTGGATTCATATTACTATTGTTAGATAGAAATTCAATATATTCATTTGATAATTAAAATTCACAAGCATTGTATTTTTTATTGAATTGGTCTTCAGAGATTTAAGTTAAAAACAATAAAACTAGGGCTTGTATTCAAGTTCTCTTTCTGGTGATTGATGGTAAGTGTTAACCATTTTTGCTGGCCTTCCTAAATTTTCAATTATCTAGGGTTATAGCCATGTTCATGTCCATTATCTCATTTATTACATATCGTGTAAGCCAATAGTGATATGCAAAAAAAGATTTACTTTTCCTTTTATGTCCATAAAGCCTTATAAATTTTCATGTCAAAGGAAGCATTTGACTTGCGATGATATGAAACCTCATTTTTTCTCAATCGCTCTATTTTAGACTTAACTATCAAAGGTGGTCATGAATGCAAAAAAAATTCAAGCTCAATGTCAGTGCAACTTCATAGCTCAAAGGGCTAGCAACCAGATTTAAGTTGTGATGGAACGATTAACTTAAATCGTATGATCGTAGGTAGATACAAGTTTAGGCGGATTCAAGCTGCATTCACATGAAGCGAACCGCAATAATATATTTTGTGTTCTTTTGCAACATCACAAGTGGTTAAGACTAACTCGGGGTCAAGGATACGAGACAAAAAAATCCCTTCATTTCTCGTTCGCAAGGTTATAAAGTGGGTTAACAGATCAAGTGGAAAAGCTGAAAAAGTGTCTTGGTTGCACCATCATAAGAGTTTCAGTGCTAGTCATGGTTAAGGCTGTGAAGAAATAATATACATGGAGTGCATCATCAAAGGGTTAACAACAAGGTTAATGAGTTAAGTGTGATGGTGTTGTAGTGGTCAGCACATCGGGTTCACATGGTCACAACGGTTACACAAAAAGTTAAGATGATAGTATACATAGTAGTACATGGTTAATTGATAGTTAGGCCCTAGCTATTGTGAGGTTGTGATGGTGGTCAACATAATGATTTTTGCACGATGGCAAGTCATTAAGCTACATTAAAGATTTAAGTTGCGACTGTGTGAATGGTGGATGCTAGTAGTTAGGTTCAAGAAGTTACATCTCCACAAATATTCATGTTAGCCAAGAAGTCATGATTGAGAGACAAAGGAAAAATGAATGGTTTCGCAACATCATAGGGATGAAAAATGTTAGATCCATAACTGCAATGATGTTGCAGATAGTCAATTTCATGTTGAGTGCAATGTTGAAATAGTAAAGGGGATAAAGTGAAAATAGGCTATGAAGAAACAATAAGCATAAATCAAAGATGGTTGTGGGTTCAAATAGTTAAAATAGAAAATGAGTTGCAAAGCCACAAATGTTTATGAGCACAAGTTAACAAGATAGATTACTATTGGGCAAGGTGGCATAAGCTTCAGGGAGATAGGGCCATGTGACATGTAAAATGGTTGAAATGAGTTGACTTGCTGACATGGTTGATCTGGCACACTATAAATGAAATTTGTACAACAGTTGGAAAGATTTAGGATGATTTGTCCAACTGCAACTATTTATTGATGTCTTTAATGCTACTACACTCCATGCCTCTTAAATGCACATCATGATTGATCCATCCTTGATTTGATCTCTTGTGGCTGAGTGTAATCCTTTTCTTTCTCATTTTGTTATGTTTAGGAGCACTTGCACTTCATAATCAAATTTTCTTATGATCCTCAATTATTTATCTCATTCATAATCCAATCTCATGATCAAGAGAGTTTAGACTCAAGGTTGTATTTGGATTATGCTTGATCCATATAAAGGAAAGTTTTGTTTTTGTTCAAAGGATCTCTCTTTTCTAGTCTTCTGCAGATACTCTCTATAATTTTTTTGGTTCTTATTCAATAGAAATTGCCTCTATCATATCCATTCTCAATCAGTTAATCTTGTGCAATTTGCTATGCCTCACTTCTTCTGAATGTATTTTGGAAATTTTAATACCATATGATTATGTTCATTTTAGTTAATTGATCTGTTAAGTGAATCTATCATGTTCCTTGTATGGTCATGTTATCTTCTTGACTTGTCTATGATATTAAGATTGAAGAAATGCAGGTAGTGGTGTATCTTGTGAAGTCTATTGGGTTTTAGTGTAGTTATTGGAAGGAAGTAGATCAAAATACTATTTGGTATATCACCCCCTCCAGATTAGGATAGGCAGTTTGATTTTCATTCATCTCCTTCTTCCTTTTCCTCTTAAGAAATAGTTAGGCATACCTTGATAGTAAGGAAGTAGGCCTTCTCCAAAGATTCAATCTCTAATTGCAAAGTCCCAAACTTTTGAGATTGTTTCCATGTTACACAAGGTTGCCTCTAGGTTAAAACTTTAGGAAAGGGTGCAAAATTTCATGTCAATAGTTTTTGACATGCCTGGTGGGATAGAAATTGAAACATTTCTTAATTCTACCAGTTCACTAGTGTCAAGAAAAGATCTTCAAATTAATGCTGAGTAGTTAGTGATGTTCTTAGCATTCTAGGCCTTTGAGAGGCTCATATCCAAGCACTTGGTGACTTCATCTCTACATCTTGGTTTCCAGACTAGAACTGCTATGATTCATGGCCAAAGCTCAAACAAGGGCATCTTATAGAGGTAATTTTTGATATACAAAACTTCTATTTTCAAATCTTAGAAGAAAAAGAAATAGACTTTCTCTATTACTAGTTAGGAGTTTAGAAATAGCACATACACTTGTCAAATCTCTTTCTACTCCTCTTGTTGATAAGTCCTAGCTTAGGGTACCATTTGTCCATTTTAATAGACCATTATTCTGCATGGCCCAACCTAGAAATTAGGATTTTCCACCTTCAATGGTGGGATTCCTCTCATTCTAGCTTAGAGACATGATATCCCAATAGCTGTTCTCAAAAGCCTACCTAATTTTACTGGTGAGACCTCTATTTCACCAATAGAACATATTCAAGAAGTCTCAAATATCTATAATATACATGGCATTATAGAAGATGATATTGGTATTAGATTGTTAGCTTCATCTCTAAAATGAAAAGCCTTATAATGGTATAGGGGACTACCACATAATTCTATCACTAACTAGGATAAGTTAGGGGAAAGATTATGCAAGAATTTCAAAGATAAAAGTGATCACCTATCACTTTTAGAATAACTATCATTAAGAGAGCACCCCATGAATATATGACAAACTTTAATTATACATTCTAAAAGACATGGGATAGAATACCTGCTGCAATACAACCTTCTCTTGGTAATACTTTCTTGCATTACCTCAGAGCCATTAATAGTGATATTGATACCACTTTACAATCCATGAGAGGAGATATTTTACTAGTTGCATATGAAATCACCATAAATGCATTAAATATCTTAGTTAAAGGAGGGAAGTTAGCTCCAAGGCCTCTAATGCCTTTCTTTCTTGACATGCCTAACCATCAGCCTACAACAGCCCCTATTCCTACCACATCTACATGCCAACCTCTTGCTATAACCCCAATAACCTCTACTTTCTTGAATGGGTTAGAAGAGTTTAAGGAAATGATGTAGGCCTTGATGAAAAATATAGACAAGAAGTTTTAGGACTAGGAAAAGAATCTAGAAGACAACCTTAGTGGTTCAAAAGATGAGCAACAAGATGGTGACCTTAGAAAGGCACCAAGCTCAAAACAGTAGGCCTTTGCAGCCTCATTACTAAAACCTCACACATAGGCCACCAAATCAAAGTTAGGGCTATGTACCATTTAATAAAAATAGGCCTATGGGTAATACCCTTGTTGCAAATATAGCTACAAATATAGTAATTATATTAGTTCCTTAGAAAAACCTTGCAAATATTTTTGTCCTTCTTGCAACTATTCCTATAAATATTGTACATGCTAGAGGATAGAATCATCCCAAGTATTAGTCACACAAGATCAAGCAGTAGGACAGTAGTATAATGCCCATTAATCTACTGATGTGTCTCATCTATAATAGTAGGGTGATTGTTCTTCTATGAACCATCAACTAGAGGAACGTTTCCATACCAACCATGATAACTATGATGCCATAGCTCATGATACTAGGAGAAAAAGAAGAGCTATTGAGAGTGCTACACCTTCCTCACCAAATTAGGCCTCTACTCTAGGTACTGCTCCTCATGTGCCAATTATAACTACACAAGTAGATGTTCCCCCTAATAGAAGTAGAACATAAGCAACATGAAGTCCACTAAATCTCAAACTGCTTAGATTTAGTCAACAACTCCTATAGCCCCCAAAGCTCCAGTCAACGTAGTTGGTGCTCCCCCCAATGTAGTGGATCATATGAAAAGGACTACTATTAATATCTCCTTTTGGCATGTTGCTACTATGCCATCATAGAAGAAACTATTGCAGTAAGAGTTAGAGAGCATAGGGGTGGAAGATTAGTCTGCCACCTTGAATAATGCAACAAGTTTTGGTGCAGCCAAAAAAAGGAGGAGATACAAGTAAGAAAAATAAATCTCCTCCCTTTTTTGTCTCTTTGATTATAGGGGAAAAACTAGTTCACAATTGCATGATAGATTCTACAACTAGTAGTTCTGTAATGCCTAAGTGTATAGTTGACCTCCTTGGTATTAAGTATGAGCCAATGGTTAGGGATGTACTATAGTTAGATGGTAGCTCTTTCAAAACAATAGGAATCTTAAAAAATGTGGAAATGACATTGCATGCATGCCTTGGTTGCACTGTCAAACTAGACATATCAGTAGCTAAGGTTGACCCATATTTTTCTATTTGCCTTTCTAGGGACTTCACTACATAGATATGTGGTTATATTGCCTCAAATTGATCCCTTATGTTCTTCATGATAAGATATGGGAAAAATGCTTCCCTAAGAGTAGAGCCTTTAGCCCTTAATCATATAGAAACTTATACTCCTAGCCCCATAAACATGAATTGCACAATCCAACAGGAAGATGATGAATGCATAACTCATGAGAATGCTAAATCCTTAGTAGAAGTGCCTAATTATGTTTTGGATGAGTGGGCCACTACTTATCAATTTGGTCCAATGCAGGAATCTGTGGAGACAGGTTTTGGAACTTATTGCATATTTGAGGGGAATGCTCCTATTCCCAATCTCATGAAAACAAAATAAGGTACAAATGGATTATGTTCCATGATGGCTCAAGAAATGGAAATGGTTTAGGTGCTAGTGTAATTATTGTTTCACCTGATTTGGAAAAATATTACTTTTCATTAAAACTCCAATTTAGCTACACTAATAATGTGGCAGAGTATGAAGCTCTGATCCAAGATCTCCAACTTGAACAAAGAAGAGGCATTAAGATCTTGAAGGTATTTTGGGATAGTGAGTTGGTTGTGGATCAAATTAGAAATAAAAATGTCATAGAGAACAACCTTCTCAAATCATATAAGCATAGAGTCTCAGATCTATTTGAAGGCTTCCATGCATTCAACATTCAAAGTGTCCCTAGAAATAAAAATAATCATGCTGATAGGCTTGCAAAAATTAATGCTCATCATGATATACCAGAGCAAGTTGCTAATTAAAAGGAGCAACAAATCAAAATTTTTGTAATGCTTGTTGTCCTAGATAATTTCACTAATTGGCAAGTATTTATTTTGATTTGTAAATTGTTAATTTCATACAAAATGAAGTAAAGTTCTCTACTAAAAATCATTCTAACCTACAAAGTCAGTATGGGGATCAGATTGTGAATCTCAATTCCAATAAATTTCCTAAGGGTATAGTCACCTTGAAAGGCATTTCCAACTTGATGATCAAACAAGAAGAAAGGGTTCAAACTTGATTGCAAGGAGGGACAATTACACACCTATCACCATTGCTAATGGAAAGGCTCTTAATTTGGGAAAGGTATTCATTGGGACTAAACAAGAATTTTTCATTAATTTATGTAAGGAATTTAGTAATGTTATTGCTTGGAGATATGAAGACTTAAAGGGTTTTGACCCAAGCTTATTTCAACATACTATAGATTTAAACCACAATGAAAAGCCTATTAGGTAGAAGCAAAGGCCGTTAACCCTAAGATTAAACAATTAATGAGAAAAAAACCAACCAAGCTTATAGAGGCTAATATTATTTTCCCTATCAAGCACTCCTCATGGGTAGCTAACCTTGTTCTTGTTAGGAAGAAGAGTGGATAAATTAGGCTATGTGTAGATTTTAGGGACCTTAATAAGACTTCTATTAAAGATCACCATCCCCTTACTTCTATGGAACAAATTCTGTCCAAGGTTAGTGGCTTAGAAAGGTTTCCTTTTTTAGATGCTTATTTAGGCTATAATTATGGTCCAAGAGTCAGATTTACATATGACAACATTCACTACCAAATGGGGTACCTATTCCTATTGTAAAATGCCATTTGGACTAACCAATGTAGGTGCCACATATTAGAAGGAAATGGAGATGGCCTTTAAGGGCATGCGAGAGAAATTTTTACTAGTATATCTTGACGATATAACTATATTTTCAAAACATACATCATATCACTTTGATCATTTCAAGCAAGTATTCATCAGATGTATAGAGTATGGTGTATCTCTAAACCCAAAAAGTGTGTGTTTTCCATTGATCAAGGAAAGCTCCAAGGACACATTGTATCAAGAGATGGGCTAGCCATAGATCCAAAGAGAGTAGAAGCAATTTTCTCTCTCCCACTTCTCAACCATAAGAAGGGATTACAAAGCTTTCTTGGTAGGATCAAATTCATAAGAAGATTCATTCCTTATCTTGCTTCCATGGTGAAACCTCTCACAACCATGTTGAAGAAGAATTTGATGTTCACTTGGACCAAGGAAGGGAAGGTCAGTTTTGAGGAGATCAAGAAATCAATTGCATCAGCTTCCACTATTGTCAGCCCCAATTTTGACAAAGATTTTATCCTCTACTCTCTCAGAGGAGAGTCAAGTATATCATCTATTCTAATATAGTTGAATGATGAGAATTTGGAGAAGCCCATTTCTTTCTTTAGTGAAGGGCTTAAATATAAAGAGGGAAAATATATCTATGTAGAGAAGTAGGTCCTTGTTGTTGTAAGGACTTTTAAAAAGTTCAAAATATTCTATCTCATAACAAGGTCAAGCTCTTGGACCTACATGCAAGTGTAAAGGAGTTCCTTTTGAGTAAGGATATCAATGAAAAGAGAGCTAGATGGATTACCAAAGTCATGGAGCATCACATCGATATTAATATCACCAAGCTTGTAAGGGGCAAGGGATTATGTGAGTAGATGGCTTCATCTTTTGAGATGCTTGAAGAGACTTCCCTCTTAATACAAGTTGATCAACTAGTAGAGAATGAAGATCATAATGATCGGTTGCATGACATGACTACCTTCTTGATAGAAGGAAGATATCCCCAAGGCCTAAATAGAGCCAAGAGAAGACAATTTAGATTATAGTCTATCCCTTATGCCTTGGTGGATGGAATATTGTTCAAAAATGATTCTGATGGAGTCCTATTGAGGTGCATCCAAACTAATCATATCAGTAGGTTATTAGAAGAGTTCCATGATGGCCCTGATGGTGGTCATTTCTTAGCTAGGATTACAACAATGAAGATAATGAGGGCTAGTTATTATTGGCCAACCCTATTCAATGATTGTCACAAGTGGTTGAGTAAATGTGATAAATGTGTTTTCTTGTTAGGAAAGAAAGGATTGGTTTCCCTCCCTCTCCACCCTATTCAAGCTGACCAACCCTTTGCTCAATGGGGTTTGGATTTTATTGGTCCAATAAATCTACCCTCTAGTTTTGGTCACAAGTGGATCTTGGCAGCCAAAAATTATTTCACAAGATGGACAAAGGTAATGGCTTTGAAAGATGCAACTAAGGCTTTAGTGGTTGAATTCCTTGAAGGAATTGTCACCAGATTTGGTGTTCCATCAACTATTATATTAGATAATGGGAAATATTTTGTTGGAACTCATATCTACTCTTGGGCTTTGGAACATGGGATATATTTGAGAACTTCCTCAAATTATTATCCCCAAGGGAATGGCTTTTCCGAATCCTCCAACAAGAACCTCATTAGAAAAATAAAGAGGAAAATTGAGGATGACCAGAGGTGTTGGCATGGCAAGCTAAGGACTACCCTTTGGGCTGATAGAATTACACCCAATAGAGAAATTGTGAACTCACATCTTATGCTGATATATGGATGGGAAGCAAGGCTTCCTATTTCACTTGAATTCCCCTCTCTTGAACTAGCTCATCAATTGGAGCTAGTTGAGAATGATCCCATGATAGCTAGGTTAGCAAAATTGATTGAATTAGAAGAGAAGAGGAAGCAAGCCATGCATACACTTGAGGCACAACAACAATAGGTCAAAATAAGTTTTGATAAGGAGGTTATAGCTAGATTTTTCAAAGAGGGAGACCTTGTTCTCAAGTGGGATGCAGATAGAGCTAAACCTGGTAGGCACTCCAAATTTGATGCTATGTGGAGTGGGCCATATGTTATCACCAGTTGTAAGGAGGCCAATGCTTTTTAGCTATCTAGGCCTCATGGTGATATTTTTTTGATTCCAGTTAATGAAATTCACCTTAAGCCTTGCTTCTGAAGAAGGTTAAGGTTTTCTATATATATTAGAATAAGTTTTCCTATTTTCAATAAGTGCACGAGTAAAAGATTTCTCTATAGGAGATAGAAAGTTTTTGAAGTTTTTCAATTGTAGAAGAGGTAGAGTTTTGTGAAGATTCAAGTAGCATATAGGGTTCATTTTTGTGATTCCAGCCCAATGGATTGCTCAAAGACCACTAGTTTGTGCTTAGCAGGAAAGCATCCCCTATGAGTCACCAGAAATGTTAACCATTTTTGACCCCCTTCCTAAATTTTCAATTAGCTAGGGTGTTAGCCATGTTCACATCCATTATCTTGTTCATTAATTGCCATGTAATCCAAGAGCGATATGCAAAAAAAACTTTAACTTTTCCCATTATATCCCTAAAGCCTTATAAATTTTCATGTCAAAGAAAGAATTTGAATTATAATGGTGATAAACCTCCTTTTCGCTCAATCACTCTAGTTTAGGCTTAACTATCAAAGGTGGTTGCAAGTGCTCGAAACAATCAAGCTCAATGTCAACGTGACTTCACAACTCAAAGGGCTAGCATTCAGATTTAAGTTGCAATGAAATGATTAACTTGAATAACATGATCACATGTAGTTTCAAGTTTAGGTAGATTTAGGCTGCAACCATGCAAAGTTAGCCACAATAATCTATTTCACATGCTTTCACAACATTACAAGTGGTTAAGAATAACCTATGGTCAAGGATGCAAGACAATGAAATCCCTTCATCGAGTGTTCACAAAGTTAGAAAGTGGGTTAATAGATCAAGTGAAAAAGATATGAAAAAGGTCTTGGTCACACCATCAAAAGAGGTTCAAAGATAATCATGGTTAAGGCTTCAAAGTAACGATATACATGGAGTGAATCATCATAGGGTTAACAACCAAGTTAATGAGTTAAGTGTGATATTGCTATAATGGTTAGCACAACAATTTCACATGGTGACAACAGTTAGATGAAAAGATAAGATGATAATATATGCAATATCACATGGTTAATTGGAAATTAGGCCCTGCATGTTACAAGGTTGCAATGGCAGTCAATGTAATGATTTTTACATGGTCACAGGTCACCAGGCTAGATTAAAGATTTAAGTCACAACTGTACGAATGGTGGATGCTAGCAGTTAAGTTCAGGCAGTCACATATTCACACATATTTCATGTTAGACAAGAAATAGGTCATTATGGAGAGACAAAGGCATAATGAATGGTTTTGCAACATCACAATGATGAGAAATATTAGATCCATAACCGTGGTGATGGTGTAGATAGTCAATTTCATGTTGAGAACAATATTGTAATAGTTAAGGGGATAAAGTGAAAATAGGCTACAAAGTAGTGATAACACAAAGAAAAGATGGTTGCAACTTCACAAGTTCAAATAGTTAACTGATAAAATGAGTTGCAAAGCCATGAATAGTTATGAGCATGAGTCAACAAGATAGATTACTACTGGGCAAGGTGGCATAAGCTTTAGGAAGATAGGGCCACATGACATGTAAAATGGTTGAAATGAGTTGACTTTCTAAAATGGTTGATCTGACACAACGTAAATTAAGTTCATGTAACAATTGGAAAGATTAAGGAGAAGAATGATTTGTCTAATTGCAATCATTTCTTGATATCTTCAATTCTACTATAGTCCATGCCTCTTAAATGCCCATCATGATTGATCAAACCTTGATTTAATCTCTTGTGGCTGAGTGCATTCATTTCCTTGCTCATTTTGTCATGTTCAGGAGCAATTGCACATTAAAATCAGATTTTCTTCTGATCCTCAATTATTTCTCTCATCCATAGTTCAATCTCATGATCGAGGGAGTTTAGAATCAAGGTTGTATCTAGGTTATGCCTGCACCCTATAAAGGAAAATTTTGTTGTTGTTCAAAGGATCTCTCTTTTCTAGTCTTCTGTAGATACTCTATAATTTTTTTTTTCCTCTTATTTAATTGAAATTTCCCTTGTCATATACATTCTCAATCAATTAAGCTTGTGCAATCTACTATGCCTCATTTCTTCCGAATGTATTTTGACAACTGTAATAACATATGATTGTATTCATTTTGGTTAACTAATTTGTTTAGTGAATCTATCATGTTCCTTGTATGGTCATATTATCTTCTTGACTTGTCTGTGATATTGAGATTGAAGAAATGCTAACAGTGGTGTATCTTGTGAAGTCTATTGGATTTTAGTGCAATTATTGGAAAGAAGTAGATCAAAATACTATTTGGTATATCATCCCCTATAGATTAGGATAGGTAGTTTGATTTTCATGCATCTCCTTCTCCGTTTTCCTCTCAAGAAATAGTTAGGTGCACCCTGATAGTAAGGAAGTCAACCTTCTCTAGAGATTCAATCTCTGATTGCAAAGTCCCACACTTTTGAGATTGTTTCCATGTTACACAAGGTTTCCTCTAGGTTAAAACTTTAGGCAAGGGTGCAAACTTTCGTGTCAACAGTAAGCACAAACTATCTCGGAAGGGTTTTGATGATCTTAAAGTCCATATTTAATCAACTCAATTTTTCCCAACTAGAATAAGGAACTAGTCTATTTTAATTTCAATAAAGTATATTATCAATTGAAGTTGGTGGAGTTCTTTATCGTACTCAAGTGTTTTGCAATGACTAAAACATATAATTATTCAAAATATTTATAAAATTCAATAAAGTATACAAAAAGAATTCAATTTTCCACTTTTGATTTTTCCTTAGGAATAACTTGCTATCCCAAGAGCATCAAGTAATAAAATTTGCATAAGCTATATCAAACAATCTCCATTGATGATCCCTAGCACAAAGTTGTCTATTAATGTTAAACACTTAGTCATTCGCAAGGAAGGATTGGTCGATCATCACTATGACAGAGCCATATACTCAAGACTTGTACATATCGGTTATGTATCAAGAAGTAGTCACTACCAAGCAAGTCATAGGTTGTCATTTACTCTAGTGATTGTCAAGATTTTTGAAGAAAGTAATAGAGGACGAGTGATATAGAGGCCGAGGAAAGCAGTGTATGTTGTGTATAGTTAATGTCGAGGAAAAACATGAAAAAAAATTTAAGTTGAGCATTAGTATGGTATTTTTTGGAATATAAGTATATTAGAAACAAGATATTGAGGGGGGGAGGTGAATTAGGATCTTAAAATTTTGACTACAAATCAATTTCACTCAATCATACATAATTCATCTCAAAAATTTATCATTAAGCCTGAAATGCTGAGACATAAATGAAATACATCACATCACAAATAGTTAAATACATATCAAAATAATTTGGTAACCCAAAAAAAATTCAAGATGAATGTAAAATTGGGGTGGGATGAAACTTAAAATTCTTTATTGTTGCAACAATAAAGTCAACCTATTAGGGTTACAATGTTTTAGCATAAGATATAATCTATCTTGTGAGGGTTCTACCCTGTTAAAAGCTTAATAGACTATTAGGTCTCACCTTGTTAAAGGATTTTGCACTCACAATGAAGTAAGGACTATGTTAGGAGGTTTACATAGATTTTTTAAGACCACTATGTTAAGAGATTTACCCTATCTAAATTAACAATAACTTATTTAGTACTTGTTCCTCAATTTTCTCTACAAGATGATCTTGGGTCTCCTCTTTTCTACATCTCTAATATGATCTTCTTATTTGATAACTCTATTCAGTCCATCACTACTCTAATTTCTCTCTGTCTACTCTTCTTTCAGACTCTACCTTCACTCCTTCACATGTGCATAAGAATACTCGTATGTATCGTGTCATCCTTTTTTATTCTAGGGTTATAATCCTCCTTAAATAGATGTCATGTGAAGTTTCTCGATCTAGATCAATGGCTTACGCTTTATCATCATTTTCCATTTCTATGCCTCTTTCAGATTGGTTGAATCACATGTCTTGGGATCATTAACTTCTTGAATGATGCATGATCAACATCTTAGTTGGATCTTAAAAAATTTAATGTCATATAAAATTTGGCCAAAATGGTTTACATAAGAGTTTGTGCAATTACAAACTTATATGTGAAAACTCAACTACTCAACACATGAGTGTCTTGACACTCAGTCATGTAAACATCTTCATTTTAATACTTAGCTTCTATATAAATTTTTAATTGGCTATTAATAACTTGACAACATGCTTGATCTCTACTATATTGCTCAACTCATTCATCTTTTCAGTCCATTCATCTACTTGGTTGCTATTGAATACTTGACAATCATTATCCTGCTTGGTATAAGCTTTGTATACTTGTCTTTTACTAGATAAATCAGTCATAGTGATGACCTTGTAATCTTTCCTAGTAAATGACTAAGTGTTTGGACACTAATCAACAACATAGGCTTAGAGATAAACAATCGACCCCTTTGACATTCGTGGAAAAAACACCTTGTCATGAAATTATATATTACTCCAAAATGGCTACTCCTCCTGAGACCATAATGTATCTTGGAAATGTATGTGGGCCTAGGTGACTAAGGGGGGAGGAGGGGGTGAATTAAGAACCAATTAAAAAATTTAACTTCTATTCACCAATTAATCCTTCATAAGCTAGTCTAATCTAATTGCATGCATGAAAGACTGAAAGCAATAAAACATTCATAACACTTGACACAATATTTGGTAACCCAAAAACCTTAAAAATAGAAATTAAAACTTGGGTGGGGATGATACCCACAAGCTTTATGAGTGTAGTATAAAGATAGCCTGTTAAGGTTCACAATGATCACTTCAGGTGATCTTCCCTTTTATGAGCAATAAGGACTGTTAGGTCCACCTTGTGAAAGGATTTATACAATACAATGAAGTATGCACTCAATTAGGAGATTTAGCATAAGACTATTAAGTGCACCTTGTTAGAGGATTTTATTGATGCACCTATTAGGATGAACCAATAGTTGATCTTTGATTTGCAACTTGATTTGTTATATGAGATTCTTTTGATGTAAACTAATCACCTTTAAGTGATGGATGAGACTCTACTTTTCCTTATATTGCTTGTAGCCTTTGGCTTCTAATTCATATACACTCTACTTCTTACTTGTTACACATTCATACTTGGATATGATAAGATGTATTACATATATACCAATCTAATTAATTACCTTCTAGAGTTGGCTACAACAACAAATTCAAACAATCTTCACTAAGTCTACTTACTACTGTAACTTAGGTTCTGAAGACTAGCCAAGTGATATTCTAACACTCGAAAATGCTTTTAGGTTGGCAAGCTTTGGCATTTGGTTGACACTCATACTCAGTCCTTATTGATGACTTGGGAGTAGGCATGAACTCGATTAATATTGGGTGACTCAAAGAATACTAAAGAACTTGATAGACATTTAAGGGCTTGTTTACACTATAGCTCGGTCAACACTACCTTCACTCTATTTTGTTAACATTGCTAGGTTGGTAGGCACTGAGAAGCTTGGTTAACACTATAAAGCTAGGTTAACACTACTTCCTACATGGTTTACACTAATGAGCTTGGTAGACTTTGCAAAGCTCGACATGCAATGTAGCCAATCAAACTGATTAAGTGTTTAGTCACTAACTGACAAATGATTTGACCATTAGGTCAACAATATCCACCTTTGGCATTATTGACAAAAAAACTTATCATACAAAAATTTTGAATACTCAAAATATAAGTCAAAATTCCCCTTATCAATATGCTTGGGTCTATAACTCAGTTTTGACTACTATGTTGACAACTCGGTAATCACTAATTCTATTTTTGAATTTTCAATTTTTTTGTTTCTTTTCTGTACATAACTGCATTTCCCCCTTTTTGTATATCCCTTTTGGATGCCCTTCCATATATACATATGCATTGTATAGTATAATAATAACTATTTCCCCCTTGATTTTGACACAAATGCCAAAAATGCATATTTACAAGGTAATACCAAAATGTGAAAAGAAATCACTATGTACCTTCAAAATTATGGACATGGTTGTATGTATAAAATGCAGGCCTCTAAATCTCACACACACTTCAACATAGTCATTACTTGCAAAGTCATCCTAAAATGAACATTGAATTGTTCATCCAAAACGCTCGATAACGTGACCCATTGCCTCCTATCTAAAGGGATTTTACCTGTTTAAAATCTTTAGAGATGAGGCTTAGGCAACCAGACCCTCTAAGAATGAAGGATTTGATATGCAACTAATCTCTGTGAGAATGCAATGTAATCTTAAAATGAGATATGCACTTAATCTAAAAACATGTAAAAGAAACTAGATAATGCATATGTATATTTAAACTAGATGAGCTTAAGCTAGGAACGTAAATGTGTGCAAATATATGAGCTAATTGAGTATGAATTTCAACAACAATTCGATATCAATTCACTTTAATCTCCTTAATGAGGAATTATGAGTCTCTTAAATAGAATTCCTAGAATCCATAACGGGTGAGATCAACTCGGATCGACAGTCAAGATTGAAGAAAAGATTTAGTTAAGATGGAAACTTCCTTGTGCAGGTGAAGTGAACTATTTCTGATTTGAGTGTGATGAGTAGTTAACTGAACTTGCCATGGGTGTGAGATCAAGTTAACTAGATTGATTCCAATTCGAGAGATAGTTCACTGAAAGTTTCCATTTAGAACTGAAGAATAGAATTAGGAAATATATTTAATTTAATAAAATGAGATATGACCTGATAAATACCTTTTCTATTTAATCAAATAATTTCATTCAATTAATTAGAATAGGCATATTTATTAAATTAAATAAATTTAATTCCTTAGTACATTAGCCTTAGGATATAATTTAATTTAATTAAAGTATAAATACCTTAAATAAAATAAAATATTAATCAATAGGTTTTAATGTGACTAATATGAGTCAATACTTTAGGAATTAAATAAAGAGTCTAATGAATGCAGATTTAGGGGTTTCTACATTTGACAATTAAGCCAAGTAGCAAATAGAAAAATAAGAATTGCCTATTAGAATAGGTCTTAGGATTGATCAAAATAGACCAGAATTGGTGATCATGGTAATGAGCCAATTTTGGGCTATTACATTTTCCCCCTCTTTGAATGAATGTGTGAGCAGTACGTTCAATTCAAAGAAAATAAAAAAGCATGATGCGAGGATCAAGAAATGAGATTGGTTTCGAAATTGATGATACGAAGACCAATTGATAAGCTTTTAAGGACCATCTCCAAAAAAGAGCTTGATCCTAAGGAATCCAAGCAGAGCACCTAGATACCTAAGTTTATAAGCATTTTAAAGGTTTCCTTCAGAACAAAGTTTAACCTTTAAGGATCTGGATAAAACACCCATATACCTGAATTGATAAGCATTTAAAAGATTATCTCAAGAATAGAGCTTAATCTTTAAGGATCTAGATAGAACACCTAGATACCCGAGATTTGATAAGCATTTAAAAGATTATCCCTAGAATGGAGCTTAATCTTTAAGGATCCAGATAGAACACCTAGATACCTGAGATTTGATAAGAATTTAAAAGATTATCCCCAGAATGGAGCTTAATCTTTAAGGATCCAAATAGAATACCTAGATACTTGCGATTGATAAGAGATAGCAAGATCAAATTATAAGTCATAGAATCATCCCCATAACGAGGCTTGATCCTTAGGAGTCGAGGTTTAGATTGTCCCGATAACTATAATCAATCGATGACAAGATGAAATAGATGACAAATATGCTAGAAAGAGAGAAACAAGATGCCCCTAGTGGTGAGATACCTCGAATGATGAGAACATAAGATGGGAACAAGATGCCCCAAGCAATAGGAATTTAATGATGTAATCATCTTGCCCCCTCGGGAGTGAAATCAAAAGATGACACACCAGAAATGTGACATAAAGCAGTAGATAAAGATATGTAGAAGAAATTCGAGATTCAACAGAAGAAATCAGAAGATGATTTAGAGTTAATTCAGCATGATTTTGAGGTCTAGAAGACCAAGTTTGACCAAAAGTTGACCAAAATTGGCCATCGTTGACTTGAGTTGACTATTTTCAAAATGGATTTTGAAAATATGAAGAATTGTGAGTTGAAATAATTCTAGGAATCCCAAAATATCAGAAAGATTTGGAGTGCACAAGCCTTCGATTGCGTCGGTCCCCAAAATTTTAAAACACATTTTTGAGGCACTTAGGTGTGTCAAATTTTGAATTTGATTCTGAGAATGGATTCAGAATGGTCAAATTAGCCAAGGGGTGATTTTTGTACAATTTGGAGCACTTTCAAAAATTAGGTCAACCCCTATATAAGGGCCCAAGGGGTCATTTTCAATTCATTTGTGCATTTTGTCTTTTAGTGAATTGAGCTCTGAGAGGAGTATGGCAGTGAATGTGAGGTATCACCATTTCAAGCACTCTCGATGACACAGCTGACTGGCAGACTATGGACCACCGGTGAGTGATCGATAACCATCCTTCGTACTTTCAGTTTCACACATTTTGAGATGATTTATTACATTTTTAGCACATTTTTAGGTGGTCAACACCGGTCTTCGCATGAGGCTATCCTTTCTCATGCGAAGGCTCTCTCTTCTCGTGCAAAGATTTGCCAACCCAATATATCTTCACGTGCATCAGTGGGGATTCTCGCATGGGAGATACCCATGTCTTGTGCAAATATTATGGGAATTTTGCGTAGATGGTTGTCTTCTTTCGCATGAGACTATCTCTCTTTATGCAAAAAAAAATTTCTTCATACAAGAGAGTCTCTCTTCACATGGGGATTTGAGCATGTGTGTGGATTTATATTTTTTCGCATGAGGACATATTTTCTTAAATGAAGATACACATTTTTGCATAAAGAAATGAATTTTTGCATGAGTAAATACATCTTCCCACGAAAACCTATTACAACAATATGTTTAAAAATTACATTTTTTACATTTTTAGCATGATTTTCACATTTGTTTCTTCATCGTTCTGATTTAATGATCGAGTACTGACCATTTTGTTGTCACTATTGTTTTTTCGTGTGTGTAGGAGGTCTTTGGTGATGTTTCATTCAGATCCCACTATCCACCATATGGGGCTTTGTTGCAAAGCCTAGATGCAGAGGACATAGCTTATATAGATAGATTGGGACTCACTTATCTATGCCAGATCCTAGCATTCTTGGTGAATCAAAGCTTGTTGACTGCATTGGTGGAGCGTTTCCAGTTGGAAATGAACACCTTCCACCTTCTTTAGGGAGAGATGACTGTGACTCTCGAGGACATATATAGGATCCTACACATACCATTTCATGGGCTGAGAGTATCATATGACACAGTGCCCTGGGCAGGTACAGAGGCATTGTGTACCATTTTTGGGAGACAGCTAGTGATTGGACGAGCCATCACCTAGGATGAGCTTGTCCACACATATGGGCAAACACACAGATTGGCCACAATTTTGGCCATATTCATCAACTACTTCTTGGTACCTGATAGAGGGTAGCATGGACTAGAGTGTGGATGGGGGATCATGCTACAGAGGATGTTGGATGCACCAGAGAGATTCAGATGGGACCAGTGCATGCTCGCCCATATGTTCTATGAGATGCATGAGATAGTGTACCATGAGCATAAGAGTATGGCCACTGGTGTGTATGTTTTATAGGTCTAGGCATGAGAGCACCTGCCAGTCACACAACCGATTTCTAAGGATGCTAGGGAGCCTGTAGAGCCATACATTTGTAGGTATAGAGGACATATTACCAGGTAGGGTTGGGTAAGATGGAGTAGTGGAGGGTCCATTTTGATGACATGGTCTCCATTGTATGGCAGCCTTGGTGAGAGATTGAGGAGTGGGATGATGCTACTAGGGAGCTCAGCTGGATGTTTAGCTCGCGACTGTTGGTAGGCAGGACTAAATAGATCATTGAGAAGTTCATCATTAGCTGAGTATGGAGGTAGTATGGGAGGTAGCAGGACATCTCCCAAGAGTTTTGTGCCTACACGTGAGTCGCAAAGGATCTGAGACGGGGATGAACAACAAGGCTAGATTCAAGGCGATCGATGATCGATGTGTGCAACTTAGTTGCAACATAGTGGGACTACCATCCAAAGGTAGTAGATGCAAGGGTGATGACAACATATCAAACATATCTTATCGGTCACCCCATTCCATGATTTACAGATCCCTTGGGGGGAGTAGTGCCAGGCCCACAATAGGCACTAGTAGAGCAGCAACAAGCTCCCCCACAAGAGGCTCCCCAGTAATAGGTGCCATAGGGCCCACTACCAGAGGTGAGGCAGAGCATTAGGCAGGTAGAGATCCCTACATGACAAATTTGATCAGATCCAAGGGCTGGGGGCAGTGGCGAAGGACAGAGATGGTGACAAAGGTTGAGGGTGGAGGAGTAGGCACCCACTAAGCAGGCACTTGAGATGCTCAATGAGGATATGTAGGAGTAGCTACTACAAGATCCCTAGAGGTGTTTCAATGAAAGAGGGAGAAAATCTGGCAAGCTTCCTAGCAAATCAGAGAGTTACAGATTGTAGTGGTGGTGAGGGATGCACGACTAGCTAAGCGAGATCAGGAGACCTTGAGACTGTGGGAGCAGGTATAGACAACTGAACGAAGGGCAGAGATGTTGCAAGATGAGGTCAGATTGTAGATGGCTCGAGCGGCTTATTATTTTTTAGCATACTCTACAATTGTGCCCGATGAGGCTTAGTAGGTTCCTCAATTTTCCTAGTATGCCTGAGATTTCGAGGGTGCTCATCCTTTAGTGAGACCAGATATGTCATCTCCTCCCCCCCCTCCAGTTGTAGGGGGTGATGGCACAAACCATAGTTAGCTCTTGATTACTTTGATCCCCGATTTTGATTCTAGCTATGTATCCATTGGTGTGCTAGCACCATTTTGTATGATTTTGATCGATAGCGCTTGAGTAGCACCCATTTTTTGTACTGACACATTATATATATATATATATATATATATATATATATATATATATATATATATATATATATATATATATATATATATATATATATATATATATATATATATATATATATATATATATAGATACTAGATTTTGAGCAGAGTATCCTTGTGTAAATGTCATTGTCTATGTTTGTTTTACTTTGATGTACATGAGATATCGATGAGATGAATGTGTTATATGATAGGTGCATTCTCACTCTAATGTGATGTGATTATGATTATGTAGAGTAGATGATATGAGTATATGGATGTAATGCATATGGAAATGAACTGACATCTCATGCAGTATTGCATGTTTTTGGTTGACAGTAATAGGTATTCCATCGAGGAGTGTGAACCAATGAACCAAACGCTTATGTAGCCATGGAGAATCTGGATATGTTTGAAGAGACCCTCAATCCCTCATCACAAAGAATAAAGATAGAATCACTACTAAATTGTGTGCTTATGCAAGTGAATTATGTGATGCAAGACTATATTAAATGCAACCCTAGGTCTAGTTACCGAGCCTTGACAATTTATCATCACTGGACACAAATGAAGTTTAAACATCCTACAATTAACACTAACTTTGTAATCATGGAAATATGAATAGGACATATATCGTAGGTTTTTCAGGATTAAATGTAAGCATTCAAGGCACAAGAAGCCAGAATGACTAGAACATTCGTCCCTTTTAATATAGCAAGTTAACATAAGCATCAAAGCATAAATACTAAGATGACTAGAATGTTGCTTGCATGTAGACACACCAAACACATAAAAGATCCTTCTTATGCTAAGCAATCAATAAATAGTATGTCTGCAATGACATTTGCATCTATATCCTAGGACAACATTTGTAATTTGTACTCGCAATGACCCAAACATTCACTTAGCAGGATGAGTATTAGATATTACTAAAGCATGAAGAATTCATTTCAACAGACAAGGAAAAGTACCAATCTTACTGATTGTCCAATTAAGAGGAGTCGAGGTACACATGGCCAACCAACACGAGATGAAGGCTCTTATAGTGGACACCCCTCTTTCATGAATGTTTCAAATATTTTGGAACTAAATTGCAAATATAAAACAAAGAAAAGATCATGCCCCTAGTCATTACTTCTCTAGTTAGAAATAACATCATTGAGTTTCTTGAGGAGGTATGATAAAGAAAAAACAAAGCAAACAAAGAAAAAGCTCAGCATATCCAAACAAGTATGTCGTTTTGAGTTCATTTCTATGTTATAGGATTGATGTCAAGTATTAGTGTCCAGAGTATGTTTGAAAGAAATCTTTTTAGTAGGGTGACAACAGTAGGTAGACGCAGTTAGAACAACTAGTTACTGAGGTCAAAGAGGAATCTTCAAGATGAAGAACCTAAAGAGGACTGAGCGATAGTAGACAGACACAGCTAGAATGACTGGTGACTGATGCAAGAGAGATCTTCCATAAAGGAATCTAGAAACATTACCCAACCAACAGTAGGCAAACACAATTGAAACAACTGGTGACTATTGTGAAAGAGATTCTATGAGGAGAATCTTGAAAAGAGTGACACTAGAAATAGTAGGCAGACACAACCAGAATGACTGGTGATTGTCACAAAAGAGATTCTATGAGGAGAATCTTGAAAGGAGTGACACTAGTGATAGTAGGCAGATACAGCCAAAATGACTGGTGACTGTCACAAAAGAGATTCTATGAGGAGAATCTCGAAAGGAGTGACACTAGCGATAGTAGGTAGACGTAGCCAGAATGAATGGTGACTATTGCGAAAGAGATTCTATGAAGAAAATCTCGAAAGGAGTGAAACTAAAGGGAAATGCCTCCGAGTTGTGAGAAGACTCAATCCATGGATACATGAGTGAAAAGTAGGAAAAATAGTAAAGAAACTGAACAAAGAGCTAAAAGATGTGTTTCTAGATGCAACATTGGGAATAAGAGGTGCCTGTTTACCAGGTTTTCACCTTCTTGGCAGAGCTTTCACTTTTTTTGCTACCATGATGCCTATTTCCAGGTTTTCACCAATGGCACCTTTCTTGTTTTTCAAATTTTTTTGGTATTTTTCCTTTTTTTATTTTTTTTGTATTTTTGATTTTTCCATTTTTTTAGGGTAACAATTTTTTTTAGGACATTTTCAAATTTTTATGATTTTTTCAGAACATATAGATATGTACAAAGAGCTACTGATATTAGATCAACTGTAAAACCGCTTTAGATGGAGAGTGTTGACAGGTTCCTTGAGCACTTCTCCTTTGGTTGTGGAAAGCTGGTAGGTGTCAGATCCATATACAACAGTAATGATGTAAGGACTGAGCCAGTTTGGTTCAAACTTTCCTTTTTGGACTCTTTGTTGTTGATTCTTAGGGTTCTCTCTCAGGACAAATCACCCAACTAGAAGTCACGTGGCTTGACCCTCCAATTGTAGCTTCTTGATGTTCATTATTGATATGCTCATAGATGATCACATGCCACTTGTCGACATTCATGTAGTAACACAAGCTCTTGAAGTCGAGCTATCCTGTAGCCATCATTAGTAATAAGACCCTTCATAGAGATTCTCAAGGTAGGAATCTTGACCTTTATTAGAAGCACAACATCTACCCCATACACCAAAGCAAAGGGAGTCATGCCCATTGGAGTTCTGATGCTTGTCCTATATGCCCACAGGGCTGGATTAATCTTGAGATGCTAGTCTCTCCTTGATTTGCTAACTATATGATGAAGAATTTAGAGGATCACCTTATTGGATGCCTCAGCTTGGCCATTACCCTAGGGGTAATAAATGGAAGACCAATGTTGTGTGATTTTGAATTTCTTGCATAGTTCCTTGAGGTCTTTGTTCTTGAATTGTCCTCCATTTTCAGTAATGATTGAGGATGGTACACCATATCTGTAGATGATGTAGTTTGTGATAAAAAGAGCTACAATTTTGCCATCGACAATTGCAAGAGGTATCACCTCTACCCACTTTGTGAAGTAATCTGTAGCTGTGATAATGAACTTATGTCCATTAGAAGAGGTTGGGTGGATCTGTCCCACCAAGTCAAAGGCCCATTGTTGAAATGGCCATGTTGTAGTAGAGGGAATTAGCTCTTTGGCTGGTGTGTGGATTAGATTCCCATGTAGCTGATACTGCTTGCAGGATCTAGCATACTTGATAGCTTCTTACTCCATTTTAGGCAAATAGTAATGAGCTCTAAGGAGTTTACGAGCTAGTATCAAACCATTTGAGTGAGATTCGCAAGTACCCTCATGAATGTCAATTAGTGAATGTTTGGAATCTTTAGGTTCTAAACACCTAAGAAGTGTTCCGTTGAGACCTCTCCTATACAATCGTCAGCAATAATGACATAATGTGAAGCATTACGGATTAAGTAATGTTTTTTATTCCAAGTTAGACCTTCTAGAATGGTTTGATTGTAGAGATAGGAATAAATGTGATGGTAGAAGGATGATTCTTGTCCTACAATAGAACAGATCATCCTGGAATTAGGGGTGTCATAGGCTGGGTAGTGTAATGCTTCCACCAAGAACTCATGTCAGAGGTCATTTTCAGGCCTCTGTAGCAGGGAGGCCAAAGTAGCCATGGCATCAACTTCTTTATTATCTATGCATGGAACTTGCTAGAAGGTAATGTGTGAAAAATACTTCTTCAAGTCATCAACCATGCACTTGTAAGAAATTAGTTTTTCATCATTTATTTGGTACACATCATTAACCTGATTGATGACAAGCTGAGAGTCACCAAAGATGTCTAATCGATCCACTCTCCATTCAGTTGCAATTTTCATGCCATTGATCAAAGCCTCATATTTAGTAATGTTGTTTATATAAGGAAACAAAATCTTGTATGCTTTGGGCAATGAATATCTCTATGGTGTAATGAAGAGTAATCCAACACTTGATCCTTGTTGTGTGAAGGACTCATCGAAGAACACGATGCATGTTTGGTACATGAGTGTCAGAATCAACTCATCTAGGAAATCAATGTTCATCAACAAGAGAATCTACATGGGTGCATTGGCTAGCTGATCCACAATCACCTATCCCTTGATAGCCTTGCGTTCAATGTATTGGATGTCAAACTCACTGAGTATCATAACCCATTTAGCCAATCTTCCTATTAGAGCTGCCTTACTGAGCAAGTACTTTAGTGGATCTATTTTAGCTATGAGCTATGTAGTATGGGAAAGCATGTAGTGTCTCAACTTCTAGAAAGCAAGACAACTGCCAAGAAAGATTTCTCAATAATGCTGTAGTTCTTCTGATAAGAGATCAGTGTTTGACTCAAGTAGTAAATAGCTCTTTCTTTGTTGTCATTGTCTTCTTGAGCCAATAGGATTCCAGAGACATTTCAGTTATTGAAATGTATAAAAGAAAAGGCTTCTCATGGATAGGAGGCATTAGGATTGGCAAATTGACAAGATATTGTTTGATCTGTGTTAAGCTTTGCTCACAATCCTCGCTCCAATTGAATTTCACACCCTTATGTAAGGTCTTTGTGAAGGGTTGTGATCTATCTGCCAACTATGAGATAAACCTATGAATAGATTGGAGCCTTCCTTGTAGTCCTCTCATCTGACTAATGTTCTGAGGTGGTGGCATGTCCATTGTTGCTTGTACTTTCTTCGGATCCACCTCAATTCCTTTTGCAGAGATGATGTATCCAAGCAACTTTCCTGATGTGACACCAAATGCGCATTTCTTAGGATTGAGCCGAAGACTGATTTTTTCCATAAGATCTAGGATGGGTCCCAAATATTTTAGATGAGTATTGGGTTTAGCACTTTTCACCAAGGTATCATTGACGTAGTCCTCCATGGTCTTATGCATCATATCATGGAAAATTGTAGTAACAACCCTCTGATATGTAGCATGAGCATTTTTCAAGCCAAATGGCATTACATTCCAAAAAAAGGTTCCCCATGCACATGTGAAAGCCATTTTCTCTTGATTTTTTGGCACAATTTTTATCTGATTGTATCCAAAAAACCCATCCATAAGTGAGTACATCTCATAGCCGGCCATCATGTCCACTATCATATCAATATTAGGAACATAAAGTCATCTTTAGGACATGCCAAGTTGAGATCATGGAAGTTAGTACAAACTCTGTTAGATTTATCGTGCTTGGAGACTAGAACAATATTGGATATCCATTTAGCATAATCAATTGCATAGATGAAACCAACTTTTAGAAGTTTCTCTAGTTCCACTTTGACAAGCAATGCAATGTGAGGATGGATTTTTTGAAGTTTTTGTTTAACTGGTTTGATGCCTAGTGCTATGGACAAGTGATGCATGATAAGATCAAGATCCAGTCCTAGCATGTCAGAGTATGTCCAAGCAAAATTTATCTTCTTTTCTTTGAAAAAGGCAATGAATTCTTCCTTTTCTTCTGGTGACTGCGACTGTGCCAGATGTATCATATGAGGATGTTCTTCTATGCCTAGATTAATTAGCTATGTTGGCTCTATCAACACTGACAATCTCTCCTAAAAGTGACTTGGAAGCGCATCAAATATCTCATCCACGGGCACCTCAAAAAGGTTTTCACCCTTGGATACGTCTTTTATTTTTACTTTTTTGGGTTCTGACACTACCACAATGTGGTTTTCACCATAGAACCTTTTGCATTTTTTATTTTTAATTGTATGACTGAGATATTTGATGTCAGCCTCAGTCATGTTGACACTCTGCTCATTAGTGGAAGATGTTACAAGTTCGATAGCGTTTAGGTGGTAGGTGAGAGCATAGTCATTCTGGAACATGGGGACTTTGCTAGAGGCATTAGGGTTCCAGTCTATAAGCTTAGGATGTGTGAGTGAGAGAGTGGTGGCTGGTTCTATTGCTTTCACAATATAGTCATTAAGTGCTTGGACCAAAAATTTGAGACCTACGACGACTTCATCCACAGATGTGTTCGAATGCCTTTGAGTACAAACATCAGCAATTGATGACTCTAGGACAATAGTTGGATTAGACCCATCCAACCTAACCCTAGATGTTTCACTTGCTTCAATTTGGATTTCATAGACATGCACTTGGTCAATGTCTTTATCAGTAGTCACTTCTGAAAGAGAGTCAAACTCATATTCCTTAAAATCAGTGCTACATGGCGAGAGACTATAGAACTCCCCAATAGTGATAGGGACATACTCACCTTCATCATCTAGGTTCTTATACAGATACTCAATACGTAATGGCTAACTAGACTCTCCCTTTTCTAAATGATCTTTGAGTTGCTCAGTATTTTCCTTAAAAGAATCACTGGTATCATCCACAGTGCTAACACATGGTACAAAGTCATCTAGCTCAGAGAATAATTTAGTGAGATCATGAGGAATAGGATGAGGATAGGAATCCTCATCATCAGATTGTTCCTCTTGAGTATCTAACTTAGCTTGTGACTCATTTCCAGATGAACTCTTAGGTTTTGGTATGAATTTATTAGGTCCCAAATGGAAAGGAACCTTCTTAAATCCTAGGCCAGTTGTATCACTATTGCTTTGATAGGATCAATTAGGCCATTGTTATTGCACCCAATAGGGCCAGTTCCCTTGTAACCAAAATGCTTCATAAGCCTAAGACCAGGCCCATATTTCTCAGGAGTGATTTCTCGAGCTTGCTCTGTTAAGTCTATTGGAGCCTCTTCTCTATAAAGCCATGCATTAATGGCTCTATTTTCACTTTCATCCTCTAAGGGAACTATAGCCTTGACAAAAGTGCCATTATACTTGGTCTAAGGTGTCAGCACAAATGACTTCTTTGACTCTAAGGGTGTCCCATAATCCTAAGGAGACTCTGGGAGAGATGTTAATGACAACACTGGTTCAATCTGATACTCTCCCATGCTAGTTTTTTTCAATTTGAATGACTGCTCAATTTGTTTTAGCTTATTCTCATGATAATCAATGCATTCATGGTTAGTAGGAACGGAAGTTTCAGTAGCTTTGAGCATATTGTAGGTATAGCTAGTAGTGGCAGGAATAATAACTTTAGAGCCATGAAATGGGAACTTGATGCATTGGTGATATGTGGATGGCACAATGTGCATCTCATGTATCCATGACCATCCTAACAGAATGTTGTAAGCCAAGGGAATGTTAAGCACTTGACAGGTGACATCCCTTTCCATAGGACCAACACGAATGGGTAAGATCACAAGACCTAGAGACTTTTGTTCCACTTTGTCATACGCTTTGGTGGTGATCTTATGTTGAGGATCAATAGAATCCTTATAATAATTCAGTTATCTAAGTAGAGCAACAGAGACAATATTTAGGCCAGTGCTGTTATCAATGAGTACCCAATGAACACATGTCTGATGGATCATAACCTTGATGTGAAGAGGTTGATTGTTTGGGTAACTTAGCAAGTTATCATCCTCCTTAGAGAAGGTCATAAGATAAGGAGAGGTCAAGTGACCTACCATGGATTGAAATTGCTCAAGATCAAGATCTTGAGGAACATTTGCCTTAATGAGGGATTTGTCTAGAACCTGCCTATGAGCAGGCAAGATTTTAAGTAGCTCAAAGATGGAAATCTGAGCATTAGTTCATTTCAGTTGATCAAGAACACTATAACTAATTTCTATTGAGTTTGTTGTGGGTTTTGCACCTTTTCCAGATGGACCAACAAGGGCTTTGTCTTTGTTGTTGGAATGTTCAAATAGGAAGAATACTTATGAGAGGGGGGGGGGGGGGGGTGTGAATTAGAAGTATTACACTTATAACCAATAAAAATTTTAGGTGGAAGTAAATTGCATGCATGTAAATACATCAAGTAAACATGAAACTAAGACATGCATCAACAACATATAACACTAAAATTTGGTAACCCAGAAACCCTCTAGGAATAAGAAGGTAAAACTGGGGTGGGGATGATACCCACAAAAATTACTGCAGCAATATTGTTCAACCACTTATGATGGTCTGCCCTGTTAAAGGCTTTACACTGTGTCAATAGTGACCTGGTTAGAGGATTTACAAACACTTTACATGAAGTGTCACCCTGTTAAAGGATTTAATCACCTTATTTAAAGGATCTACAAAATAGCTGTTAAGCTAACCTATCACCATAGGATTTTCATTCTAATACAATTGCTAGAAAGTATTAGGTATAATGAACCTGATAGATTACAATCCTTGATTGCTGAATGTAGGCACTTGTTCTGCTTTCTCTGATCTTGATCCTTTGTGATCTGATAACCCTTGTTCTAAAAGTAGATTTCCTTATACACCCTTGTATATCTTCTTGTATATTTTACAATGAAATTTTCGTCTTCCTTATAAAAAAATTTGAGGATTTAGGGTTAGGTATGGATCTTTAATCCATATTCAATCTCTATTTTTTGCTCATTGTTTGCACTTCTTCCATTGGTTGCATTCCTTTATCATTTTTCTTATTGGCTGCATGTAGATTGCATGGGAAAGATAAAAAATTTGATCTTATCATTTAATCCTTTGAGATTTACCTTATATCAGCTACAAAAACTGTTTGCATCATAGTTTGTGCAATTACAAACTCTTATGCTAATATTCTGTGTTACTTGGCTCCTAAAGCATTACTTGATGCTTGGCACATGCTGTTTCCTAGATAACTCGGCACCTTGTGTTACTCGACACTTGAATAACTCAGCACTTGATATTACTCGGCACTTTATTTTGCTCAACACTTAAAGTCATTCAACACTTGAACTTTACTCGGTACCTGATCTTCACTCGGCATCGAAAAACTACTCGGCACATGAAGATCACTCGGCACCTGAAGTCTTTCCTTCCTCGGCTCATGTTGTGGCTCGACATTCATGGTGTACTCAGCTCCAATAGAGAAAGTAGGTAAGTGTATTGGCACTCAAGCATCAAAAACCATTATGAAGTTAACAATCTCCCCCTTTGACATGAGTGACAAAAACACTTAGCTGACCTTATGAGTACATTTATTAATCTGTTTAGTATATACAGAGTTTGAAGAAAAACTTGATCAAAATTTAACTTACAATATATATCAAAAAAAATTTGTAACTCCCCCTGAGTTGATTGTGCCATTATCTGTATATCATGCTCCTACTTTTATCTTTTCTCCCCCATTAATTCATCTTCATAATATCTGTATCTCCCCCTATTATATCTCTTTTTCTTCTCCCCTTTTTTTGACACTTATGTCAAAGAATTTTTAAGGGTTAAGACCATATTTAGCCAAAAACATGCTGTTTACTTCCATAATCATCTTGAGAGCTGCATCCCAATTGTTTAAAGCAATTTCTAGTGACTTATGCTAGATAGTAGTCTCTGTAGTAAGATAAATAAGTCCATCTGATGTAGAAAGATTAGGGTCTTTCTTGAGAATAGTTTTAGCATAGACTTGCTCTTTATGGAGTATTTCTAAATGTGGGGTAATGGAGGACTAGAGCTGTATCAATTTTGCCTTGATATTGGCCTCTTCTGCTATTAATATGGCTATTTCCTTTTGAGTGTGAAGCGCCTGGGTAAAATGCTTCTCACTTTGAGCTGGATTTTTAGGTAGCTGCATGCTAGAAATATTTAAATTTCTTTCCAAGCTCATTATCTTTTGGCTAGTCTCCTGTGTGAAGTATGAAAAGTCACACAACTTTTTGTACAATGAGAATATATTCTCAAGTACCTTTTTCACTTTGTCAATTAGCTTTGCCAATTCAACTTGGGAAAGTGCAATTTGACTTGATATTCACTCATTTACTTTTCCATGGAATTTTCTTTCAGACCATTCCATAAGTTTTGCATTTGTCTCTTGGTCTTCATTTGTCACTTGGTCAACAATATCTGACAATTGCTCTATGATATGCTTTGACTCATCTGGTGATTTCAAATTGAAGGCATCCATAAAGATGTCCTTAATCTCATGTAGTGTTTTCTTTTGTCTATACTCCTTCCTGAGTATCTCTTGTCTTTTTCTCCTATTCAGTGCTTCCTGTACCTCATTTATTTGATCAATGGTTATAGTTGTTGAGTCATAGCCTGGTATGACTATCTCCTCATCTAATTCAGGGTCTCCATAGTGAAGTACCCTTGCAACTTTTGTAGTACTAGATGTTGGTACAGATATTTGCAATGGCTGGTGTGAAGGAGTTCCCGAGGTAGGCAAATTTATCAATGTTTGTATTGCCTCCTACTCTTTAGGGGTTTCCACTGTTTCCTCCTCCTGCTATCTTCTGTCTTGATCAATTATAGTAATCTTAGGAAGTGCACCTAGTATTCATGCTGTAGGATCAGATGTAATAGTCTGTCCTATTTGTTCTATTCCTTCTTCTATAGCTACACTCGGCTTCTGTATTGTAGTTTCAACTATGCCTATTGAGATAACTATTGGCATTTGAAGTTGACTACTAGTAGTTGTAGAGATGATGGAAGGTGGTTCTTGTGGATTCACCTTATCTCTAACTATGCTTTCGACTAGTTTTTGCAATTCATCCATACTGACCAATACTGGATCTGCACATAATAATGCTTGTTGTGTAGATTGGTCAAGGATTCTTTTGAGATCTTCTGCAGTTAATGGATTGATATTCTGACCAGAAGTATCGGGAACATCAATAATAGTTACAGTTTCTGCAGGTGTGATGGATATTTGAGGAGGGCTAGGGGTGGCAATTGTGTGTCTTGCACACTCTAATCTGGTTGCTTCTCTTGCTCAGCTGTTGTCATTATGTATTGTTTTTGTGTCTCTTCCTCCTCTCGATCTTTCTTTTCTTCTTCCTTCTTCTCTTCTTCTATCTTTTTCTCTTCTTCTACTTTCTTCTCTTCTTCTCTCTTCTTTTTTTCTTCTACTTTCTTTTCTTCTTCTCCCTTCTCTACTGCTGTCTTCTCTTCTCTCCTTTTTCTCCTTTCTTCTAGTGGAGTAGCAGCTTCTTCCTTGTATTCTTCTTCAAAAAAATCTTCAATCTTCTTGTACAAGTTTTTCCATGATTTCATTTTTCTTTGAACAATTTCTTCCATCTTGTTTTGGAGTATGAAGAATGCCCTATATTTAGGTGTAAACCTATTATTATGCCTGTTGACTACTTTCTTTACTTGTTCCTTAGTCAAATCTGGCAATACGCTTGCTAGGGTTGATTCCCTCATCTCCTTTTCCATTTTCAAACAAAAATGCCATCTGTCTTCTACAATTTTAGATAGTTCTTTTGGCAATTGTCCATCTAGTTCAAGTGGAGTGTACTTGAACTGTGCCATCATTCCATAGACTGTTTCTTCTATCCTATTCTTTTCTTCTTTGGTAAACTTATTGAAATCAACTTTATTTAAGTTGCTTAAATCACCATTTCCAATATTTTTACATAAAATATCAACTGAAGAATGGCTTACCTTTTCAGATTGATCTTCTTCATCGGTATCAGGTTGAGCCACATATCTTCTTCTTTTCCTTGGCTCTTCCTGTGTTTCCTTGCTTTGTTTCTTCTTTATAACTTCCTCTTTAGCCTTTTGGGTGGAGGCCCTTGTTGCAGCTCATGTTGTAGGCTTTTGAGGTGATGGCATGGCAGATTTCTTTGGTTTTTGCTGAGCTGGAGACTATTCTGTTGCCTTTCTTTTGTTTGTCTCAGCTTCAATTGGTGCTTCCTTGGCTTCTTTGTCTTCTGCACCTTCCTCTTTGTCTTCACCCAATCCTTGATTTAATTTCATTGGACCTTATTCTTGCTCATCTTCATCATCATTGTCATCTTCTTCTTCTTCTACTTCAGCCTCAATTTCTTCACCAAATTTCTTCTTAATCTTCTTTAACAATTTGTCTTTCTTCTTTAATGTGGAAGGAATCTTTAATTCGATGTTTATTTTTGACCTTACTACATCATAAGTGCCAAAATGTGGAGCACTTTTATCTGTTTCTTCTACCAATAATGTAGTTATTGCTGCAGATGCCTCATCAACATTGATTTCATATCCAAATGGCCTTAGCCATCTCACTCTTGGAATTTCTACTTGGATGCATGTAAAGTCAATATTAACCAAGAAACATATATCATTAACATGTTCCTCTACTAAAGTAATTGGTATTCTCACCCTTTGTTTCATGGATTTCTTGAAATCTTCGAAATAGCTTGTCATTAGGGTATCAAAATTTTCTCCCATTTGTTCTATATATTCATTGATTTGGGAAATGATTGTTCTATCATTCCTCCATGTCACTTTTCCAAAAGAGGGAAATTCATTTTGAACATAGAAGAATATACAAACTAGAATTGCTCCAAATTTGCATTGAGTGCCCTTTGTCCTTCTTATGGCAGCTAGGTTTTCATTAATCTGTTGTAGTTGCAGTTCTGCAAGATCATAAGTATGATCCTTTTTCACCAATTTGTAACTTACATCTACTGTAATACATGGTACATTGTTGAGTCTATTGGATTGGTAGAACTTATGGGCAATGACTCTAACAGTAAATTCAACTAGAGGATCATGTATGGTGTGAATTTTCATTCCTCTCTTATTCTACTGAGCACCAGTATTCTTTTCAATAACCTCCTTCGATTCACTTCTTAAGGTTTTTAACTGATCTAGGGTTGGGTACCCTGTTACTCTATGTATGATTTCTTTGGTTAACTTGATAGGAATATCTTCTAACCATAGACTACCACCATGAATTCTGCTAAGCACAAGTCTAACCCATTCTGTCTTGAATACGGTGGGAAAACTCAAAACTCGGGTCAAACCCTTTCTTTCAACAATTTTGAATTCATCTCTTAAGACTCCATCTACACATAATTTCTCATAGGCTTGCCTTATTTCCATATCTCCTAGGGCACCTATCTTACAATTGTAGCATTTCCTAACATCTTGAACCATTACGACTTTTGGGGGTATTTGGGAGAGAGCTCCGGCTGGGTCATTTTTGTATGCTACTTCAGGTATGGGACGAAAATTAGGTTGCTTGACCTCATTGGAAACTAACTGAACTTCAAATGACTCTTTGTCCTCAATTTTCTCATAAATTGATGCCATTTATGCAAACTAGGTTTTCCTTTTTATGAAATATAAAACTGTGTAGCTCGACACAAATGAAAAATACCTCAAGATTAATGAAAACACATCGAGAGAGGTTGCAATCTGCTTGAAATGATGGATTCTTTGCTGTAAAGTTGCTCTGTTCTTTTTCTCTTCTTTGCTTCTTGATCGTGATGAGTAAAACTGATTAAAATCTCGATAATATACTCTATTTTCATTGCATTAAATGCTCAACTGCCAACTCGGCTTCAACAAATTTTTTGACCTAACTCGGCATCAGTTATCAACTCGGTCACTGTTAGGAGCTTGACATGTGTTGGAGTTTAACTCGGCATCCAAAGATAGCTTGAAAACATCATTTAGATTTTGTGTTGACATCTTGTCTCATGCAGATTTATACTTTGCATAGCTTCTTTGTCTTGGGACTGATGTGTGATATAGCTTTGTATATCAGTCCCGTATAATTCTCATGCTTAGTTTGATGAAGTGTGATCACTTGAGCCATTGGGTGAAGTGATCCATCCACTTGATGTGTTGCACTCATCTTTCTTTTTCCAAGTTTTATTCATTTGCCCTCTTATATTTTCGACATCAATCTTTTCTTTGCCCTTATTTTGTTCAGTCTTGGGTGCCTTTGACCTTGTAGGACAATTTCTGTTGGTATGACCAGTTTTTAGACAATTGAAACATTTGGTTTGGTTCAACCATCTCTTGTAGTTCCCTTTGAAATGTGTTCTTATGTAGTTTTGGGGCATATGTCCATATTCTTGACAATAATGACAGCTATACCTAGTGTTGTAATCTCAATGATAATGACTTCGATTCCTTTTTTATTTTGCCGGTTGATTTGATGTCCACATAGGTTTTGATCTGCATTCGAATGCCCTATGTCCATACTTTTTGCAATTATAACAATGTCCATCAAATCTATGAGTCCTTATGACATTGGATCTGCAATCTTGTATCATATTTCCTTGCATGTTGCACTTGTGACAGAAGTCCTTACTCTTGGGTGTGTTTGATTGATTGAATCTTCTACTCCTGCAAACATTAGCTGTATGCCCCTTCTTATTACAGTAATGAAAAGTGAGTTTTGAATCCTTACCTTTGTCACTTCTTTGTTCAACACTCTTTGATGATTCTCCAACTTCAGTGCTATTGTATCCAAGTCCTGATGTATCATGGGCGGATCTTGGGAATTTCATCAATTGTTCAAAATACTTGATGGCTTCACTTGACTTGTTGGGATTCTCTGATACCTCTTTTTCTCTGTTCAATTCATTCTGTATTTGTTCATTCTGCATCTTCAAAGTAGAGATCTCAATATCTTTCAGATTGAGTTCATGATGAAGGTCCATCATTTGGGCAAGTGTATCCATCTGCATGTTTGAGATCCTTGTCAATTTAGTATATTTTTCTTCGAGTCTGTTTGCAAGATTTCTTTTGTCATTTTCCATCATGAATTTATCCTCAACTGCTCTTTTCTTTTGTTCAATAATTTCACATATCATTATGGCCTGTGATTCATGTTCCATCTTGAAAGATCTTATCTCCTCTGCTTGAACTTTGTTTTTCTCCATTAGTTCTGCTATTGCTGCATCAAATTCTTTAGTGTTTCCATTGGCAAACACTTGTGTGGTATAAATCTCCTTGTAGTGTATATCTTTTTCAGCTATGGCTATCTCCTTTCTTCTCTTTAATGATTTTCTTAATTCCACTCTTACTTCTTCTACCTTTTGTAGAGAGAGATGCACATCAATCACCTGGTTTTCAATGATCTTTCCAAGTTTGAAAACTTCCATCTTTAGATCTTTTTCTCCAGCTGCCAAACTTTTCCTTGTGAGAACCTGGATTCTTTGATACTAATTGTTGGAATATTCAAATAGGAAGAATACTTATGAGAGGGGGGTGGGGGTGAATCAGAAGTATTACACTTATAACCAATAAAACTTTTAGGTGGAAGTAAATTGCATGCATGTAAATACATCAAGTAAACATGAAACTAAGACATGCATCAACAACATATAACACTAAAATTTGGTAACCCATAAACCCTCCAAGAATAAGAAGGTAAAACTGGGGTGGGGATGATACCCACAAAAATTACTGTAGCAATATTATTCAACCACTTATGATGGTCTGCCTTGTTAAAGGCTTTACACTGTGTCAATAGTGACCTGGTTAGAGGATTTACAAACACTTTACATGAAGTGTCACCCTGTTAAAGGATTTAATCACATTATTTAAAGGATCTACGAAATAGCTATTAAGCTAACCTATCACCATAGGATTTTCATTCTAATACAATTGCTAGAAAGTATTAGGTATAATGAACTTGATAGATTACAATCCTTGATTGCTGAATGCGAGCACTTGTTCTGCTTTCTTTGATCTTAATCCTTTGTGATCTGATAACCCTTGTTCTAAAGGTAGATTTCCTTATACACCCTTTTATATCCGCTCGTATATTTTACAATGAAAATTTTATCTTCCTTATAAAGACATTTGAGGATTTAGGGTTAGGTATGGATCTTCGATCCATATTCAATCTCTATTTTCCACTCATTGTTTACACTTCTTCCATTGGTTGCATGCCTTCATCATTTTTCTTATTGGCTGCATGCAGATTGCATGGGAAAGATAAAAGATTTAATCTTATCATTTAATCCTTCAAGATTTACCTTATGTCGACTACAAAAACTATTTGCATCATAGTTTGTGCAATTACAAAATCTATTCTGATATTCTGTGTTACTTGGCTCTTGAAGCATTACTTGATGCTCGACACATGCTGTTTCTTGGATAACTCGACACCTAAACAAAACTAGCTTACTCGACACCTTGTGTTACTCAACACTTGAATAACTCAGCACTTTATTCTGCTCGGCACTTAAAGTCATTTGGCACTTGAACTTTACTTGGCACCTGATCTTCACTCAGCATCTGAAAACTACTCAGCAGATGAAGATCACTCGGCACCTGAAGTCTTTCCTTACTCGGCTCATGTTGAGGCTTGACAATCATGGTGTACTTGGCTTCAATAGATAAAGTAGGTAAGTGTATTGGCACTCAAGCATCAAAAACCATTATGAAGTTAACATTTGTGTTGTTCGAGATTAGAAGTAGAAGGTGCAGGGCCTTTGCGCACCAACTTGGTGTGAGAGTGAGTAACATCATTAGCACATTGTTGCGAGGGTGTGTTATCCATTGTGTTGGGAGTAGGGCCCCTCAAGAAAAATGGTGTCTTGGGTTTGTTGTTATCTTGTTTTCCCTTAATGGTAATGACGTTGCAGTATTCAGAATCCACAGGTTCAACCATGTTGATCACATTGTCATCATTGGCATATGCATAGTTGACCTTGTTATTGGATTGTGGTTTTGAAGTCTCTCCTTTTTCATAGAATGGGAAAGGCTCTTTAAATGACTTGTGATCTAAGTTTTTGTTATGTCCATCTATCACAAGTTCACCAGAATCAATCATGTCCTAGAATTTATGGTGCAAGTTTATGCAATTGCTAGTTTTCTGTCCCTTATTTTGGTGATACTCACAAAATGAGGTTTCATTCCACCATGGTGGACGAGGTTGTGGATTATAGGGATGAAGATTGTCCATTGGTGAAATAAGCTTGTGTTGTAGAAATGTTTTGTAAACCACATCCAAAGGTTCACCTAAGGGTGTATATTCTCACTTAGGGCATGAGGCCCATGAATTTCTTGGTTTTTTCCTAGATGTCTTGGTGTTAAGAGGAGGTTTCTTAGCATTTTTGGCCACTTTGAGGCCATCTGTGAGATTAAATGCCACCTTAGTAGGTTTGGGCGTGACATTGTCAACAACTCCATCATGTACAATTTCTCAATTCTTGTTGACATAGATCTTGAATGTTGATAGGGTGTTGAATGTTATGAGAATACTATTGGACAAATAAGTTGGCAATTTCATCAAATATCTTAATACCGAGAGGTAAGTGTGAGAACTACTCCAAAGCCTGAACAACTAGGCTCCTAGGGAATAAATGCATGAGGTATGTCTGATCATGTATAAACTCCATAAACAAGGCACCAAACTCCTACAAGTGATCTTAGGGATCAGTGGTGCCAAAGTACTTGTCATACTTAGGTAGCTCTATGCCTCATGGGAAAGGAGGCATGTTTATGCTCTTGTCAAATGGAAATGGACAAAGAGTATCTAATATGTACATTTTTGTGGGTTTCTCTTTCTCATGCATCATCTAAGCCAATTGATCTTGCATAATTTTCAATTTTTTTTGGAGTTTGGAAGTCTTAGTTTCTTCTTCAGGCATGATAATGGTTTCCACATTAAAATGAGAGGGCAACTTAGCTCCCTCTTGGGCAAGTTTGAGAAAGTACTTTTCTTTCTCTTTGTTGAGTAGGATTCCCAAGACCTTTTGAAAGTTTTTGTCTCTTTGACATTTTTCTATGTTTTTAAGGAGTATTTCCACCTCTTCCTATTCCTCATCCATGTCATGGTCTTTCTCTTTCTCTTTGTCATTCCTAGGTGGTTCTTGATGTCTACTGTGACTACCATGTTCAGGTTCATGATTAGTCATTGTAGGAACGTGTTCAGTTTTACTATGTTGTGTTTTGAAAGGTCCTTTGAAAAGGAAGTCAAAAATCATGTTTGGAGATATAGGACCTCTACCTATCTTAGTATCCTCTTGATATAAAGGATTCCTAGTTTGTTGCAGGTTTATGGAAAATGGTTGCTGAACTCAAGGTGACCTGACAGGCGAGGGAGATTGTGAAGATGCCTCACTAGACAAATTAGATGCAAACTATGTAACAAAATTTAAGCGAACTCTTTCATGATTAAAATCCCTAGCATGACCTCACCTAAGTCTAAGAGGATAAAACACATTTCCACTCCTTGTTAAGATAGTCATAGACAAGGGCAAAGAGCAAAAACAGTTGGACAAGCACTATACTAGGACTAAGTCTTCAAAAAAGAGGACAAGGTAAGAATGCTATATGTTAAGGCACAAATAGTTTGATTTAGAGGCCAGAATAGCCATAGATTATGACCAATGTAGCTCAAAGCATGACAAGCACTAAAGAACGAGGGTGAAGACAACTTAAGAGACGAGACTAGTCAAAGCACAAGACACAAGTCTTTAGCTAAGCAAAGTGCCGCTATTTGGGACTACTTTTAGACAGAGAACAGACAACTTAACGCAAGAAATAGACTAAATATAGGTTGCATATTGGTTGAATAAGCTGATTTAACAATCTCAGAGCAAGGTCTCTCACAAAAATTCTCTGTGAGCCATGCGAGAAAGTTTACTAGGTCATGTGAAGACTCAGATCAACAATTTAAATTCATGCGAAGAATTTCTTTGACTTGCACAAAGAAGTGACTAGATAGTAAAGATAGTTGGCAAGATCTCGCGTGAAGACCTGAACCGGATCATGCGAGAAAATACAAGTTTGTACTTGAAAATCAGTACTAGATTGACAACAACGTTGGATTTTGAAGAGATTTCTTGACTATTTGGATAGATTGATACGCTAGTTGGACTGATTTTTTGAATAAATAGCAAGGTTAATTGTGAAAATTGTTTGGATAGATGTTTAAGTTTCAACCAAGACAAAGTGTTTAAACAAGATAGTGGGAAACAAGCAGTAGTTGAATACAATCCAATTGAGGAAAAAGAAAGTTAGAGGGACAAGGGAGTCTTGACTCTTAGTTTGTTTGAGAAAATTTGGACATGTTGAAGACTCGACAACAAACATGCTTTATCCCTAGAGACAAAAAATGGTAAAGAAGGCAAAACCTTTGTCCCACATCTTAGGCACATGCGTGTACCTCACACAACCGTATCACCCCTAGAGGGTGCCCGTGTTTTTGATATATTCAAAGGACTTAATCGTATATGCTGAATGAGGATGCTTGTGGCAGGGGACAAGCATGTATACCACCTTCCAATGTCCAGTAGCATGCCTATGGTGAGTTCTACAGGAGTGATTCTTCCCCCTCCTTGCACAAAGATTATGCCTCCTTTTGGAGGTGAACTAGGTGGCTTCTAACTACAAGGTTTTTACTTGGCTTCCGTTTGTATTAATTTTTAGTGGCTCTGCAAGCAAAGTTGAGACTAGCAGCCCACACTAGCATCTAAAAGTGCACACTACTTGCTTAGCAAGCTAGGGGCTGGCGCCAACTAGTGCACAGATAGAGCTTCCCCTTTATATGCAATATCAAGAATCAAGGGAAAGAAATTAATTCGGCTTTGGAGTCTTTGACTCTACAAAGCATCTTGATTATAGTGAGTTGGAATCTCTGGTGAAAGAAGTGTGCTCACTTGGGTCATTCCCCAAGGTTAGATCACTCTGGTAGGCCCTCTAAAGGATTGACATAGACTGGTGGTTTGAATTTAAGGTTCTAAGTTTCTGATTTCCCTCAAGGGGAAAGAGCATAATCCTCTACCTTATTTTCTCACCCAAACATGCAAAATAGATTAATTACCCACTTAGCTTAATCAATCCAGACTCATTCTTCCTAAAGATTTTGATTCCCTTAAAAAGGAAACCATCATCTCATCATAGAAAAGAACAAGCACTAAGGAACCACTAAGCTTCTCGCCTCCCTCGAAATGTTGTCTTTCGAAAGTCTCTAGGTTTCTAACTCACCCTTGTTCATAACCTCCAAGTGGTGAAGAGCACAATATCCTATTCTTTCATCTTGCACCCTAAGAAGTTCACAAGCCCTGATTAATCTATGTTTTGAAAGCAATAAAGAAGACACGTTGTTTTGTGGTTTTTTTTTTTAAACGGTTTTCGTCAAATGTATCTTCGGCAATCGTCCTCCAAACAAGGGTCAGTTTGTGTTTGAATGGGTTTTATAAGGAATCTTTGTCAAAATTTCCTATAGACAATAGTTAAGCTACAAAAAATTAGAGAAACATAAGAACACATATTCCAAGAAAAACACGTTAGCAAAATTGAATGAATAGAATGCTGAAAAATGTTGAATTTGAACTTGCTATTGCAGATTTTTGTGCAAAATCTTGAATAGGGTCATGTGAAATCTTTCTCTGAGTTGCATGAGAAAATGATGTGACACATGAAGACTTGTGCAATGGGGCACTTTTTCGTGCGATACGGTATAAAACTTTGGGCGAGAACCGTCGAATCCTCGCGCGAAAATGGAATGTCTCCCGTGAAGATTCTAGGACCGGTATGGAATAGTACAGACATGACACTAAAATAACATTAAAAAATGTAGATGAGGCCAGAGAAATTGATTTCTTTAGCCCCACGGTGGGTGTTAGAAATATATGTATGAAATGCGAGCCTCTAAACCTCTCACACGCTTCAACATGGTCATTACCTGCGAAGTCATCCTAAAATGAACATTGAATTGTTCATCTAGAATGCTTGAAAGTGCGACCCATTGCCTGCTATGTAAAGGGATTTTGCCTATTTAATATCCTCAGAGACGAGGCTTAGGAAACTAGACCCTCTTATCATAGACCATACGTTGACCTTGGAATGAAGAGGGGCGCATTTGCTTATGAACTTTGTAGCCAACCACAAATGGAGTAAGGGAGAAGCTGACAGGGGTGAAACCCCTAACCACTGGCCTCCCAAAATTAGATTTGACCGTTGCACTAACTATATGTAGTTCTTGTTTATTTATTGTTTAAAAACTACTCGCCTATCCTTAGTTACTAAGGATTACTTGTTAAACTAACCCCCAAATTTGGTCTAAGGCCAAATCTATAAAATGACTAAAGAGGGATATTTCAGATAGGGATTAATTAAAAGGCCCTATATTTAAAATAATTATTTTTGACCTATTTTAGGCTAAATTCAGGTATAAAAGAGGGGGGAGTTTTTCTTATGAGCTCATTCCAGAGAGGCCATTCTAGAGGAGAGGATTCCAGACATTCCAAAGAGCATTCTAGAGGATATTTCTTTGAGAAGCCATTCTAGGGGCACTCAGAGTGCACTTGCATGTGATGTAATGAGGTTCTATGTCTGTAGTTAAACCTTTTCAAGCAAAGTCTTCCTTGCTCTTCGGTAACTAGTCTTGAGCCTTGGGAGCTTCTATACAAGATGGTTCAAGTCAAGATATATGTATAATGACTTTGTGGATGGACTATAGCATGTTGTAAATCAAATTTCAAAGCATCAATTATACATCGGTCACTCAGTAGAGCTAGACTCAGAGATGTAGTTTGCTTAGCCGGATAAACTTTGAAATCAAATTAGTTCTTCTCTCTTTCTTCTCTATATTTGGTGATATAAATTCTCTCTGTTTATGGTTATGTCATTTTTAACATTTGATGTCTTTTTTAGTTATACATTAGACATTAAGTATCTGTAAACCTTTATGCATTTTCACTAGTATATAATTGCCTAGATCGTAAAATTGAGATCATCAACATATGTAAAATGTGAGTTAAATAGTTTGTCTCCAAATGCTTATGCTTGGGTTTTAAACATCCATCCATACATAACTCCTCATATGATTGATTCATCTCAAAAGTATACAATTCTAGAATTAAACAATGATAGAATGACCCAATGTCATGAATCAAGATTACCTTCGAAGGGATTTACAAATGATCTCCATTTGGGTCTAGTTCATCTGCTATCACTAGACATAGTTTGAATGCTAGGCTTATAGGTTCAACACCTCTGATCATCATCTCAAAACCTTTCTTCACTTTGTTGATGGATGGAGACACCATTATTCTTAGTAACTTATTGATAAAACCCTCAAAAATTTCACACCAAATCACTCTAAATCACTCAGAGGCTCAGGAATTCTCTTCTCTATTTTCTTTGAAATTTGTGGTGAATAATAAACCTTTCTATTTCATCTTTTAAGAAAAAATTGTCTTCAATATGCCATTAATGCATCATACGATATATAGCTTGGTGACAACCTATTCAACTCAGCAATCATAAGATGCTTGATTAGTCTTTTCAAACTCGACAAATACTTTTGGTAATCATATGCTTGGTTAGAACTCTAAACTCGCCATCTGCATTCAATCTCAGTTAGGTTTGGCATCCCAACCTTGATCGATAAGGTCCTAAGGCATTAATTCAACTATTATCTAACTTCATGACCCTAGTGTATCTGAAATACTAATTTGGATCTTCTTGCTTACTGACTGGAACTTATATGAGATGACTTCGTTGAATCACAATTTTGGTGATCTCCATGGCTAACTAGTTTGAAATGTTTGCATTACCCAACTCATTGACTTGGGTGTCAACATTTTTAGGACTTTGACTTGTATTCTTTGGAGATTTCTTTATCCATTTCTACCTCATTTGACTTCTAATTTTGTCAACCTTTTCTTTCTTCTCATCTTCAACTTTACTTCATTTCATAGAGTTTCTTGATAGATGTCCAAGTTCAATACATACATAACATTGGATCTCTCTTCCTCATGTAAGTTATTATATAATTTGGTCCAATATTACCATTCTCACCACATAAGTGAAATCTACACCATGTGTTATAATCTCAACCAAAAATAGCTTTCACAATTTGTTCCGCTGGGTTCCATTTCTTGGTCTTGCATCCTGAATATTTGTACCCTTGTTTGTTGCAATTGGAACACTTTCCACTAAATTTTGATTTTCCATTGCTCCAATACTTGTTTGACATATTCCCCATCTTTCCAGAATGGTTACAAGTAGGTGTTTTGTTCTTTTGAGATCCTTGCTACGAAGATTCACCTTCATCTTTATAGCCTAATCCTTCTTTAACTTTGTGTCTAAATTAACGTTTCTTTTTGGATTAATTCATTCTTTCTTGAGATTTCATTATCCTCTCATCGGTTTCCTTTCCATGCTAAGATAATTCTACAATCCTTCAATCTTTGTCCTCAAGTTGAAAAGATCTTGATTTGCACAACTGATTTAATCAATCAAATATGCTTGCTGAGGAGATGGGTGATGAATTTCATTGTCATTTTCTTCTACCTTTTTAGTTAGAAATTTTTTCTCTTCATTGTCTCTATCCTTTTGTTCCACATCTTCACACATTCTGGTTGATTGAATTTCTTGTTCTCTTTTCAATTTTTTGACTTCTTCATAAAGAGTAAGATTATTTTCAAGTAGATCTTTGATTTCTACATCTGAACTTCTTTCTTGGAAAATTTCTTCAATGTAGAGATTGTCATTCATTTGTGCTGCTAGGTCTTTTCTTCTTTTCAAGGATTGAGAGAGCTTCTTCTTTATTTTCTTGAATTGTTCCATGGCCAATTACATATCGAAGTTTTCATTCTCAATAGCTTTCTCTAGTGTGTACTCTTCCATTGCCTCTAATCTTTTCTTAAGCTGCTAAACTTTTGATGTGAGAACCAAAAGCTTTCATACCAATTGTTGGAAATGTATGTGGGCCTAGGTAACTAAGGGGGGGGGGGGGGGGGAGTGAATTAGGAACCAATAAAACCTTTACTTATATTCACCAATTAATCTTACATGAGCTATTCTGATCTAATTGCATGCAAGAAAGACTAAAAGCAATAAAACATTCATAACACTTCACACAATATTTGGTAACCCATAAACCTTCCAAATAGAAAGTAAAACTGGGGATTGGGATAATACCCTATTAGGAGCAATAAGGACTGTAAGGTCCACCTTGTGAAATGATTTATACAATACAATGAAGTATGCACTCGGTTAGGAGATTTAGCATAGGACTGTTAAGTCCACGTTATTAGAGGATTTTACTGATGCACCTATTAGGATGAACTAGTAGTTGATCTCTAATCTACAACTTGATTTATTGTATGAGATTCCTTTGATGTAAACTGATCACCTTTAAGTGATGGATGAGACTCTACTTTTCATTATACTACTTGTAGCCTTTGTCTTCTAATTCATATTCATTCTACTTCATACTTGCTACAGATTCATACTTGCATATGATAAGATGTATTACATATATACCAATCCAAATTAATTACCTTCTAGAGTCGGCTACAACACCAAATTCAAACATTCTTCACTAAGTCAATGTACTACTATAACTTGGGTTCTGAAGATCACTTGGGTGATATTCTAACACTCAACAATACTTTCAACTTAGAAAGATCTAGAATTTGGTTGACATTGGTGCTTGGTCCACATTGACCACTTGGGAGTAGGCATGAACTCAATTAGCATTGGGTGACTTATCAAATACTAAAGAACTTGGTAGACACTGAAGGGATGGGTTGATATTGTAGCTTGGTCAACACTACCTTCATTCTACTTCATTTACACTACCAACTCGGTACACATTGATAAGCTTAGTTAACACTATAGATCTCAGTTAACACTACTTCTTACATGGTTTACAGTGATGAGTTTGGTAGACTCTATAAAGCTCAGCATGCAATGTAGCCAATCAAACTGATTAAGTGTTTAGTCACTATCTAACAAATGATTTGACCATCTGGTCAACAAATGTGATCCTATAAAATATGATATCTGATCTTTGATTTTCATATTTACTCTTTTTATCTTATTCTTTCATATCCTCATATATCATCCTTATTTTCATTCCCCTTATTTTCATTCTCATTCCCCATTGTTTTTGTCACTGATGGAACTTGGGGCTATTGGGGTAAGTTTAGATTTATGAAATAATTATTGATGACTTGCCACAATATTGGCATAACCTTTAATCCATCTCTCTTGTACCTGTTCCAAAATTTGAAATTAAATTTCTAGCTTGATAGCTAGATCAATGAATCCTACAATGTGTCTCTTTCCTCAAAATATCTCTAGCAACATACATTACCTTCTAAATTATATCTATATATGGAAAAAATGAAGTTGAATCAATGTCAACATATGCCTTATCTCGATATGTCTAGTTGTCAGCTCAGATAACTTCTTTTAACTAAATGTCAATTCAATGTAACAGGATAATTTTGAACTTGCATTCTTGCCTAATGTGATAACATTAGCTCTAATGTCTACATGCAATATCTTTAATGAGTGTTTCGTGTCCATTGTAAATAAATCTATATCACACAATTTTAAGTGCAAAGAATTGATGGTCTTCAAAATTGTTTCCAACTATGTAATAGGTGTAGAAAGATTAGCTTGTCTCTGTACAAGTTCCTGTGAGACTTTCTATAAAACCTTATGCTCCATTCTTCTCTCAGACCATTGTAATAACTTGTCTTTAGTCTCTATGTCACATGTTTGGATTTTATCAACTAATTAAACTAGTTAATCTACAATTGTATGTTGATTGTTCACATATATGATTCTGAACACACCTATAAAAATATTTTTGATAGTATGAAGTGTGTGTCTTATCTTCAATTCTCTTTGAAATTGCTCTTGTTTTTCCTTATAGCTCAACAAGATTTTCAATTCTTGTATTTTTTCTAATGTAATATTAATTAAAATTATACTTAGGTAATGGACTTACCTCAACAAGGCTCACTGACTCATCATCTTCCTAAACTATATGAGTCATATCATGAGATCTTGAGGGTGTATCATTGGGTAGTGACAATTGTAATTGTTTCCCCTTCTCATTTGATCTCAAATTTGGCTGTTGCACTAGTGTAGAAATCATTTGTTGCATATGTGCCACATTTATAGGTTCTGCAACCTTTGTACTCAAAAATTGAATAAGAGCTTGAGTATCCTCTTGCTCTTTCTATGTGACTTTATCTTCTATCAATTTAGTGCAGGAATATTTCTCAAAATTTGCATAAAAGTTGGTGGTGTATATATAATTAATGCCTTACCTACAAGTTTCTCAACACTTGTATCCTCTATAGCTAATGTGACATTTACATCATCGATCTTCTTTACTTCAAGCTTTGGATATTCAACTATCTATAACAAAATTGGATTAGTATAGAGTTTTTTTTAGTCTTTCATTAAACCTTAAATTTCTTCTTCTGTCAGTATATTTGGATTTGGTGGAGGGGTGTCAATTTCATCTTAAATTGTGACTAAATCTTTCTATTCACACCTTTTGAAAATTTGTTGAATCTCCTCTATTAGCTTGGCCATTTCTTTCTTATATTCATCTTCAAATTCAATAGAATCTCAGCCTTCCCTCACCTCCATAGATGGAGTAAGCAATCCAAATGCTTCTTTCCATTCTTGAATACTATCTTGCTCAATTCATGAGCTTTATTCTTAAGAAATTTATATGCCCTATCCCTCGACATAAAATTCTTGACAAAATCTTGAAGGGCTATAGACATGTGAGTCTTCCCTAAATCTAGCGTAACTTGTGCCAATGTTGTCTCTCTTATTTTCTTTTCAATAGACAATGCCCATTTCCATTGGCATCCACTCTTTTGTATAAACCCTCTAGAAAACCAATTTCCAATTCTAGGGGTGTGTACCTAAACTTGATCATAATGTCTATCATTGTTCTTTCAAGCTTAACTTGATCATCATTATTCAAAGAATCATATTGAAAGTCTTTGAATCCTGCTATGCTTTCTGATTCTACCAGTTTTGCACATACTTGATCCACAGTCATTAGGGGGAGTCTATTTATAATTTGTAATTTTCTAGGTTCATCAAACTCTATCTTTTCATCATCTTTCTCCTCCTCTTGTGCGATGATCAAATTTATCCTTGACTTTGTTTGATCTTTTGTCAATTTTCTCTTCTTTGATGGACTTCCTATTAATATCTTGGTAGGAGGTTGTGCTAAATTTTTTCTAGTGATGATCACCTTTCCCTTTGACCTTTGTGGTGTCACCATTTCTTGCATGTCTTTCTTCAGGTCGGCCTGTACCTTGGGTTCTATCACAACAACCTTTGTTTGTTTGGTGGCCCTTGGCTTGACAACTACAATCTCTTTATCTTTGTCTTCCTCACCCTTTGTGGTTTTTCCTGACCCTTCTCCTTGTTCTTAGTAATGGCCTCAAAAACCTTTCTTTTCCTTTTCTTTCCTACCTTAGGTGTGCCAAATTCCCCAATCAACTTGACAATAATAGTTTCATATGTGCCCAACTACTCGACACTGGCATCAATATCTTCTTCTAAGAGTGTAGTAACTATTGTCATTACATCATCAACATTTACTTCATATAACATTGGTGTTATCCATGCTACCCTCGATAATATTGCTTGTGCATACACAAAATCTGTGTCCATAATAAAATATATTTCATCATAATATCTATTCACAACTGATTTTGGAATTCTCATTTTGCTTTTTATTTTAAATTTGAATTATTCAAAGTAATTATCCATTACTGCCTTAAAATTCTTTCCCAACCTATTTATCAAATCACTTAACTTCTCTATAGTAGTTCTATTCCTATCCCATGCAACTATACCAATGGTGGGGAAATAGTTTTATATATAGAAAAATATACAAACTAGTAGGGAACCAAACTTACAAGGAGTGTTCTTTGTTTTTCTCACTTCCTCTAGGTTCTCTATAAATTGGTGCAATTACAACTTGATAAGACCATATGAATGATCCTTCTTCACAATTTTGTAGCCTAAATCAACTGCAACACAAGGCACATTGTTCAATCTGATCGATTAATAGAATTTGTGTGTAATCACATGAACAACAAATTAAATTAATAGATCCTCGATCCCATCAATTCACATACTACAACCATTCAACTTTGCCTTGGTCAAGTTTTCAATCTCATTTTTTTTTCACTCCTTATGCTCTTCGGTCAATCAAATGTAGGGTATCTAGTTACCCTATGAATGATTGACTTGTTCATTTTGATTGATCCACCTTCCAACCAAATTTTCATGTCATGAACTTGGCTAAGAGAAATCTTGACCCATTTGACCTTGAAAACTTTAGGAAATCCTATGGCACAAGTAAGCCCTTTGTTAGAAGTGATCTTGTATTCATCCTTTAGGTCTCCATCAATGCATAACTTCTCATATGTTTCCCTAATCTTGAAATCTCTAATTTCTCCAACTTTACATGAATAAAAAAATCTTATGTCTTGCATAGTCAAGAATTTGGGTAGAATCGATGACAACACTCTAATATCATCAACAATGTTGTTAACATTAACTAAATTTATGAAGTTGGGTGGGGGAATTCGATCATTCCTAATTATTTGAGCATTGTTATCCTTCAACATTTCAATTCTAGATGCTATTGCGTACTAGGGTTTTAAACAAAAACTTTCACAAATATCTCCACTAAATATTTTATTCAGCACTAAGAGTGGTACTTACTTTGTTTCACAAATTTGTTGATAATCTATTGAGATTCTTTGCTTTGGTTGCTAAAATCTCTTTGATCACCTTAGATTTTATCATGATCTCTTTGATCTCTTGGTGAGTGTAAATGGATCACCAAATTTGATAAATACATTCAATCTTCATTTTAGGTCTGCAATTAATGTCTTTCTACTTGGTGTATGATAGCTAGCTCAGTCTTTATTTCAGCTCAGTCAAGGTTATTCACTTGATCATAATCAATTTACTCAGTTAGTATATTATCTTTCTTTTAAAAATTGGTTTATACTGCAAGGCTTGGTCAATATAGAATATACCACTAATGTTCGGTACTTTATGATTATTTATTTCTAACAATTCTTAATGCATCATTATTTATGTAGATATGATTTTTCATATATTTTATGCTAGGAACTAATGTAAAATATAACATTGACTATATGGGTCCTACATACCTTCTTTTATTTAGTGAGATGTGGTGTGATCACCTAATCCATTAGATTGGATGATCATAGTTTCCTTTGCTCTACTTCTTCCATCTCGTGCTTTCTCTATCCAAGTTTTCTTTCCTTCAACTTTGTCATTTCCATTACATGGTGTTGGTGTTGGTGTTCTAGTTTTGTAGTTCCTATTGATGTGTCCAACTTTGAGACAACTGAAACATACTATCTCTCCATTTAACCATTTCTTATTATTTCCTCTTAAATGTGTTTTGTTGAAATTTTATAGAATGTGTCCATACTTTCCACAATAATGACAGCTATACCATGTATTGCAATTCCAATTGTAGGAATTTCTTTGTTGTATGAGTTTTTTTTTTAGGTGTCTAGTTTGACTTCTTCTTGAGTCTACACTCATGAGCTTTATGTTCCTACTTTTGAAAATTGTAGCAGTGACCTTGGAATTTAGATACCTTTCTAGTTGTATCATTTCTCTTTGATCTACATTCATGTGCTTAGTGCCATTCTTTCTTGCAATTAAAATAAGCACCACTTGATTTGGGTTAAGGAGTTTGCTTACCATTTTTTCTCCTACAAATGTTGGTTGTGTGTCAAATTTTACCACAGTGATAACATGTAGGTTTGCCTTTATATTTTTCATTCCTTTGCTCTCCACTTTTGGATGTGCTGCCAAGTTTTAGTCTTCCCCCCTTAAGATTGAGGTCATTGGTTAAAGTGAGTTGAAAGGTATCTAAGCATTACTTAATTCTCATCTTTCTAGAAGCACTCTGCTAAATACATTTCTCGGGTATCCCTTTGCAATACATTTACCTAATCTTTATATGTGGTCCTCCTATTTTTCTAGTGTGCTCAAGGATTAGGTGATTTTGCATCCCCCTGATGAGAAGTAAGTGTTTTAAATTTCATTTTCTACTTGTGTTGCATAAAAATGTAACAAAGGAATAAACAATAAGCAACTAAATTCTATTCCTACATATTCATGCAAACCTCAAATATGAAAGACAACATGTAAATAGTAATGACATGAAATCAAAAGAGCTTAACCATTCAAAATAGGAATAATGCAAATCTCAAAAAATCACCAAGTTGTTGATGATTTCATTGTTGTGGGATGTGGTTGCTCACAAATCTTGCAACATAACAATGGGCTAGATAGTGCTTCTTGGAAATGAGGAGAGGGCTCTCTTTTTATAGAAAAATGAGATGAAATGGACGATTGAGATTTAATGCAAGATGAAGGGCTAGGATCTCTTAGGAGCAATGAGGTTTCCATGAGGTGGAGGCCAAGTGGACTCCATGTAGATTAGGGTTTTTGACCATTTAAAGGGGGGAAGATGCTCACACATGTGTGAGCAACTTTTGATGTGATAGGTCAATGACAGGTGTAATGGATGTGAGAAGCATGGTTTCTCACACATGTGTGAGACACCTAGTTGCATGATGCCCTAGTCATGGAAAGATGAGGAAGGATGATGAGGGTGGAATGGCATGCCCCCTTAAGAGGACATGTGGGTTAGGAGAACATGGATGTTCTCTTGAAATGGATGGGAGTATGGAAGGGAGTGTGAAATGATAAGATTGATAAAGTTATGCTACAATGGTGTGAACAACCTAAGTATGATATTGTATTCAACACTATGCACCAAGGTATGAGGAACCAAGATGACAATGTGTCAAGTACATGATAAAAAGGGGTCTAATACAACCATATGCCCTTATGAAACCATGATATGGAAGACCATGATTCCTTGGGACAATAAGATGCAAAGACCATGATAAATGAAAAAAATACTAATGCATAAAAGTAATAGGAAATAATGCACAATAAACCAAAAGAAAACCAACATTTTTCCCCTAGTCAAGCTAAAAACCAATTAATGGATTGATTAAGGATGACAAAGCTAACGATAAGCACAATGCACATTCAAGGATTGGGAAGGATACATGTCATGATAATGTTCAAATATGGTCAATGGGTGATCAACTAATTGGGTCAAATTGATTAATTGATCAAGGATTAATGTACTAGATTGCAAGATTAGATTGATTGGATTAGTATTGATTTCACAATGATTGAAATTTTTGATGTTTTTGATTTTATGGAGTTTTTTATGGATAGATGAAATTGAAATTCAAGTAGAAGAATGAATGTGGATGAGATTGGAAGAATGGTGTTGATAGGATGAAGAATGATTAGAGTAGAAGAGAAATTGATTTGATGTGAAATGATTAGAAGAAGGGAAAATTGATTGAAATAGAGGATAAATGAATTTGATTGAAGTGGGTGGAAGAAGTAGATTGAATGTGATATGAACAAATGTGGCTTAGAATGGATTGGAACCAATGACAAGGGAGAGACAAGGCATGGTAAATGGAGGAAAAGCAATGGGAGTCAGTGGATGAAAGGAATGGTGAAAGGATATGAGGGGCCAAATGATATGGTGTTAGAAAATGTGGATCCAAGGACCATGTTTTGAAGGAGGCCAAATGCTCCATACCAAGGATAGGAAAATGGAAGGAAATATGGTGGGAAGGGATGCATGAAAATGAAAAGATGATATGAAGGCTAGCGTATGGAGGAAGAGAACGCATGTGCTCTTCCAAAGCATGTATGAATAGTTTGGTATTGTGCCTCTAATAGTGATCATGAGCATGGGTATGAAAGTGGAATGAATAAGGGATTTGGGAGGGAGGGTATGAAAAAGGGATAATGATATGGGGGGTATGGATGAAATGTGCAATATGAAATGGATGGGATAACCAAGACCAAGGACATATGAAAAGGGGATGGAAGTATGTAGGAGTATGGTTGGAAAACTAATGAAATGAAAAGGAAAAGGACTATGAGATGCAAGATATGGATAGCATGTAAAGATAAAATATATGAAAGGACTATGGAAGTGCATAGGATAATGTATGGATAACAAGAAAGGGACATGGAAAGTGCATATGGATGGATGAAAGGAAAGTGAAAGTCAAGATCAAAGATAGAAAAGGATAATGAATGGTAGAAGGAAATATGGAAGATATGTATGGAAGTTTGGTATGGATGAAGATTACCCCTAGTGTAGAGTTCAAGTGGAATTGGAAGAGTGAATGGATGGATAAGTGGAAGTGGAAGATATTGGATAGAAAGGAAGGACCAAAGCATCTAGATACATGGATGGTATCCCTTTATATTTATGTCTCTTTTTTTTTTTTCAAGGAATTTTTACTATTTTTTCATAGATGTTGGTAGGATAGTGAATGGAGAACAATTAATTATGAAAATATTTGGATTAAGGGGGGGAGTGTTTGGGAGGAAGATATGTTTGATGGATGCTAGGTTGGAAGACTTGTGAATGAGTGGATGAAGGGGGCGAAAAGATCATCATTGGCACACACCTTGAAGGGTGATGGAAAGGAGGAAATTTTGGAGGATATGTAAGAGAAAGTTTGGATTTTGGGATATAGGGACCCAAAATGGATGAAGGGGACAATGGATTTGGGTATATAAGGACCCAAAATGGATTTGGAAAATGGAAGCTTGGATGATTTATGAATGAGGGAAGCCTTTGGATTAGCAAAATTGGATGTCATTTTGAATCTTTTTTTTAGATTCATTTCTACATTAAGTAGCTTTGGGATCCACAAATCTTTTGCATTTTTCATTTTGAGCCTTTGTGGCCTTCTAGTTTTGTTTTGGATCAAATTTGTCTTTTCTTGGAAATGTCTTTTAGAGGGGACATGTTGATCCTTGGGCTTTTGTGGATTTTTGGCTTGATTCACTTTATCTTTGGCATCAAATTTGCTTCCATTGGCCATGGTATGGGTGCATGAAGATAAATGGGGTGGAGAGCTTATGGATGGTGAACGCTGTAAGGAATCCAAGGATGTGTGCCTTTGTTGATCTTTACTAGGACCATGAGGGGATGAAGTGGAAAACATGGATATGGTGGATGGATGTACGTAAGGACCCAAAATGGAAGGAAGGGATGAAGGGTTTGGTGTTGGAACATAAGGACCTAATATGGATGGAAGGGATAAAGGGTTTGGATGTGGAACATAAGGACCCAAAATGGATGAAAATGAGGAAGGAATGGGAATATAGATATAAGGGCCTAAAATGGACTTGGAATATGAATGATGGGAAGCTTTAGGTTTGGAAGGAGTGGAAGGTGTACCAACATCTTGAGACATTATTTCTTCAATGGGTTACTTATTAGTTTCAACACAAGATGTCAGTCCATGCATATGGGGTTCATGAGTGGATTGGATATATGTGATAGGATCATGTGGAGGATTAGGCTCACAAGTGGGATTATGAAGGATAATAGTATTTTGAGATGGAGTGGGATCATGAAAGGAAAATGAAGGGGTGCTTTGATATTGACTTAAAAGAGGATCATGTAGCGAAATGAGTTGATCATGAGATGGAATAGAATCACATAATGGAGTGGATGGAATGGGACTATGAGATGGGGTGATTTGATCTTGACATGGAGGAGTATTAGTGGATGGAGTGGAAGGAACCTCTTCATGAAGTGAAGGGTCTATAGATGTTAACTCTTGAGATGGAGCAGAATCAGTAAGGTGTGCAGTACATGAAATGCCTTGATCTTGATTAGGAAGGGAATCATGAGATGGACTAAGAGGGATAGATGGATCTGAGGGATAAGGGAATGATGGGATGGCAAAATGATTAGATCTAGAGGAGAAGAGGAATCTATAATGTCATGCTTTGGAGGAAGGTCTTGAGATGGAATTGGGGGTATGACTTTGGGTGATTGGCTCACTTTATCTTGTTCTTTACACTTAGCCAAGAGGGTTTGGATGATGTTTTTGGACAATTAGGATTGTGTGAAGGTGGAACTATGGGTAGGGGATTGGGATGATGGTTTTTGACATTGGGCTCAAATTATGGGGAATTGCATGGAGGGTTGGGGTTGGATGGGACATGAGGACTAGACAGTGAAGGACACATGGCAAGGAAGACAACTTTTTCTATGGATTTTCTATGCTCAAGATTGTATTATTTCGTTCCTCAATTTCCTTGGTAATGGAATTTTTGTTTGAGGAATTGTGTGGGCTATGAATGGAATCGTATGTAGTTGAAGGGTAATCAGGTGGATTTCCCTTGTCAAAGGTAGAAGAATAATGAACATGAGATGGATTAGAGTTGGATATGAAGTGTTGAGGATGGATTTGATATGTATGTTCAAAGGGAGGTATAACTCCATATCGCCTTTGAATATTTTCAACCATTTGATTAAACCAATTCTTATCCATAGATCTTAGATGAGGGGTGATGAAAGATTCGATGATGGATGGAATATGAACTTGGGACTAGGAGTAATTTTGAACTTTGTGTTGACTTGATTTGAATTGGATTTGACCTGATATTGATTAGATTTGATTTTATTTGATTTGACTTGATATTGCATGAAGGTTTGATATAGCTTTGATAAAAACCTTATGATATTGCAAAGAAGTGAATTTGGGATTTGAATTGAAGTTCGATGTTTATGACAGTGCTCCTATGTAGAAAGTAGAAAACTTGATGCAAAGTTGAATTGGAAGAGGGCGTGAATGAATGAAATTAAAAAGATTGATTGTGGATGAAGATGTAAATGGATTGAATTAAGAATTGATTAGAAATGACATAATTTGACAAGGAATTGGATTAGAAGGATGATGATTATGAAGCATTAGAGGTGGGAATTGAAGCATGATGTGGAGTATGCACCATGACTAGGATGAAGACTAGGAATTAGATTGAATGATTAGGAAGACGAGGAAATGATTTGGACAAATGGAGATGATTAAGACTTTGAGGAATGGTTTGAATGATGAAAACAATAGATGTATGAGGGTGATGAATTTGATGGAAAGAAGAAATGATGTGGAATTGATGTGGACAACTTGACTAAAAGGACTTAAACCAAGAGTTATTTTTTTGTTTTTGAGGATTTTTTGAATTTTTGAACTTTTATATTTTTTTTGGATTTTTATGTTTTACAATGTTTTGGCGTTTTCAAAATTGAAATGCAAAATCAAACAATGAAGTATATACAAGACAAGTGTAGCCGGTGTGTCCCCTTCAATTGGGGAGGGTTTCAAACACTCAAGAATGTCAAATACACCAACAATCCTATAAGGTTTCAACTAGGATGTACAAGGATAAACTAGAGGGTGTCCTTGATATACACAAGGTACATGAGGCCCAAATCTATAGATGAAAGAAAATAATTCCACACAGTCAGGGGGAGACGGTAACCCAAATCTCCTCCTTCACTTCCCAAAGGTATAAAGTTCTTTGGGGCTTAGCCAAGAGTGACAAGATTTTACTTCCAAGAGAGGTGTCTTTCGATTCACCTCCCAATTTTTATACTTCTCCAGAACACTGGAGTTGAGGTCATCCCAAGGGGTAATGAAATCCCCAAGCAAGTCTCCTAAAAAAAAAAATCAAGTACCACTTATTTCTTATGCACCCAAGATCACCCGAAGGTGCGAGGGGAGAGAATACATAAGTGGCCTTGGGGTTTAAAAGATAGGTTTTCTTTCCCAATGAATCTTTAGGTTTTGTAATATACTTTGAAGACACATGTGTTTATAACATACAATTTTTTTTCCAACTTGAAATCGTTATCAACATAAATGAAAAGCACAGATTCATCACCAAGAAGCAAATCGAGCATGTGCATAAGCAAATTGCTGAAAATAAAACCAATTCCCTTAAGTTATTCAAGATTGTGTGAGTTCATTTTAAACACCAATTTCAAACATTTTCTAGCCTAAGCATTCATGTAAATTTCCTTAAGGCATTCAAGAGTGTGAATTCATTTTAAGCACCAAGCCCAAATGTTTGCTATCCTAGACATTCATGTCAATTTCATTAAGGCATTCAAGATTGAATTTGACTGTTTTAGCTTTAACCATGCATTCAAAGACAAGTGTTTAAGCATAAAAGTTCATTCCAAAATAAATTTAAGGAAAAACCTACAAGCAATATGGTTAGTGATTTCTAGAATTCTCCAACCTTCAATGCACAAATGAGAAAATATCCCTATAAAACCACAAGTTAGGGCATTGAAAATGTATGACAAACATGAAATAACCCTGCAATGAAAATGTTAACATAAAGTTTGGTCTTTGATAGAAAAAAGGGATCTAAATAGCATCAAAATATAATGAAACTAGCACCATCATGATGGGCTCAGAATTAGCTTTTCGGCGATATTTTATTTTGTGAAAATAGAGTCTATACGCTCAAGTTATGAGAAAAAAACTAAAGGCTGCTCCTTATGGTCTTGAAGGGCATGTGGAATGCTGGTGCAGTGACGACGTTACCAACCTATAGGCTTAACATTAACAGTTAGATGCATGTCAGTGAAAAAAAAAAGTGAAATCTAAATGGTTGATTAAAAAAGATAAATTTTATTGTTTTAAAAAAATAAAAAGGAAAATGCAAGCGACACTTATAATTTTTTTTAAAATAAAGTTATTTAAAAAAGAAAGAAAAAGAAAGCAGTGGTGGAAGGGTTTAGTGGTGGGTGAGCGAGGAAGGGCTTTGGAAGATGGTAGAGTGGAGGAGCAAGGGCAGCTACGAATGGGGGATAGCGGAGTAGAGAGGGGAGATGAAGCGGTGTGAGTTTTGAGCTATGGTCGCATGAGGGAGGAGTAGCGTGGAGGAGGTGGCGGGTCTTAGTAGTGGTGGATGATGAAGGGCAGGGAAAATGGTGGCCGAGTGGGAGGTGGGGTTTCGACAGAGGAGCTATGGTGGGGAGTGGACTGTAGGATGCAATAGTGGCAATGGGAAATTGGGGCCATGGGAGGAGGAGGTTGCAGGGCACGAGGTTTGATCTATTGCCACGGGTGGTGGAGTGAGGGAGCAGGAGAGGGTAGAGTGGTAGTGACAGAGGGGTTAGCAGTGGCTGAAAGACATGTGGAGGGGGGGTTAGAAGGGTTTCAATAGGGAGGTGCATCAGGGGAGGAAGGGAGGAGTTTGCGGGCAGGAAGCTAGGGGCAATAGGAGGAATGGAGGTTGCACGAGGGAGTAGAGTTGCAGGCAGATAGGGGATGGCCGATGGTTGCGACGAGAATGATTACAGGCTGTGAGGGCAGCGCTCGCGGGTGTCGCCGATGGTGGCGTTTGCACAAGACAAAATCGACAGTTAAGAATGTTATATTTATTTATTTTAAATTTATTTTAAATTTTAAAATTAAATTTATTTTTTTTAGTTTTTTCCCATTTGAACTTATGACTATATATATATATATATGTATATATATATGTATATATATGTATATATATATATATATGTATATATATATGTATATACATATATATATACATATATATATATATATACATATATATATACATATACATATATATATATATATATACATATATATATATATATACATATATATATATATATATATATATATATATTTTATACAATTCTTATATAAAAAAATGATTAAAAAAAAGCACAAACAAGATGAAATAAAACAAAACAAACACTGCGCCCCACACCCCCCTCCCCCCCACCTTTTTTTACCTATTTATTTGCCAACAAAGATGTAGATTTTTTTTATTTTAGTTTTTTCTATTTTCCTATTAATGAAGACATATATTCAATGTATATGCACTTCTACAACTTGAAAATAGAGCAATAAGAGATATAGAGTGTTATATGTCAAAAGACTTCTCTCGTGTGCTTTAAGCACGATGATGGGCTTTATGGCTCGGTTAGAGGCTCCTCATGAAACTTGATCTCCAAGTGCAAGCCTTCAACCTACAAGCTGAAAACTCACACATAAACTCAAAAACATGTTAGATGATTAGTTTGAACCCATGAAGTGGGTCCCACTGGGTGTGCCAAAATGTAACAAAGGAATAAACAATAAGCAACTAAAGTCTATTCCTACATATTCATGCAAACCTCAAATATGAAAGACAACATGTAAATAGTAATGACATGAAATCAAAAGAGCTTAACCATTCAAAATAACACTAATGCAAACCTCACAAAATCACCAAGTTGTTGATGATTTCATTGTTGTGGGATGTGGTTGCTCACAAATCCTGCAACATAACAATGGGCTAGATAGTGCTTCTTGGAAATGAGGAGAGGGATCTCCTTTTATAGGAAATAAGATGAAATAGATAGTTGAGATTCAATGCAAGATGAATGGCTAAGATCTCTTAGGATCAATGAGGTGTCCATGAGGTGGAGGCCAAGTGGAGTCCAGGTGGATTAAGGTTTTTGACCATTCAAAGGGGCGAAGATGCTCACACATGTGTGAGAAACCTTTGATGTGATAGGTCAATCACAGGTGTAAGGGTTGTGAGAAGCATGGTTTCTCACACATGTGTGAGACACCTTGATTCTCATGTGAAGGGGGACACATATGTAAGAGGTGTGGAACGCATGAGGGGGGTGGGAAGTATGAGTGTTCCTCACACATGTGTGAGAACACACTTAGGATTAAAAGGGGATTAGCAAGGTGATTAGGAAAAGTAAGTGGGATTAAGGGGAAATAGGTTAGGATTTAAAATAAACCTTAATTTATTTAAATCAAGGAAAGGAAAATGTAATTAAATAAATGTAAATTTATTTAATTAAAGGTAGGATAATTAAATAAATAATAAATATCTATTTAATTGGTCAAGAAATGGGTATTTGGACAATTTTAGGTGTCTACACTACTATCTTTCCCTAACATTTCTTATCTCACAGATTTTGAGCTGATGAATTGATTTCCCCATCAAGCGAACTACATCAGTTGCAAATCTGAAACTTGGAGCCATGAAAAGTGATTAAAAGGGTTGCGAATTTGATTTTTCCAACACCTGAGGACTTATGAAGCTATGGATAGAGGGTATGGTGATTCTCATTCAGAAATGTGGAAATAAGGTCAAATATTGCTTAGGAATACGAGTTTATGGTTTGTTGTTGCATATTAATGGAAATGTAGCCATTTTATTCTATTTCTGAAGCCTCATGAACCTGAGCCAAATCTCAATTCAAATAATCAAATAATGTGAGCATAAGTGTCAATATAACTATTAGAAGTCTCATGATAAGTAAGACATGCTTGAGATCTTATTTCAAGGCCATTAGGTTGAAGTTAAAGGTCGAATGTTGTTGGTTGTGCCTCAGTCTATAAAATGATGCTAAGAAAGGAGTTTTCCACCCAAAGGTAACAAAATGGGCTTCTTTTCTAGAGGTTTTGAGAATTCAAAGTCAAGTTACCCAAACTTTGAATATCCTTCGGAGATGCCCAAAAGATACTTATGGAAAAGTAAGTGCTAAACATGCAAACCTGTTATGAAGGAAAAGTAGTGTTGAAGTCTTTAGTGGAAAATGGAAGAATGGATTGCACAAGCTAGCAAAAGGATTACTCCCCATGTCACATTTCTAAATAAAAGGAAAACAACATTGTGGAGAATGTAAGTGCTTCTTTCTCTCCAACATGTGCTAGTATTGTAAAAGATATCTTCATTCCGGATTTTGAAGTAAAATGAGGCACTTTCCACAAAGCTAAGTATTTATGTTATTCAATGACCTTTCATCATATCACTTTACTTTAAGTAAAGTAAGAATGCTTTTGGAAACTTAATGTTTTAAGTCTAAATAAAAGAATTTTTTTAATATGTGTTGCTTAAGGAACTAAATGCAAATTTGGCAATTATAATCATTGGCCAAACTTAATTTCATTCATGTGGCACCAACGTTCTAATTCCTTAAAGATATTTCATCGGATATGCAAGAAATTGGTTTCTACAAGTTTATTTAAACATCTAATTATCAAGAACTACATCCTATGCAATCAAAGTTGTTGTTTATGAAAGATTAATTGGCTTGAAAATTGAGTTAAAAGATTATTCACCAACATCCTTTAATTTCTACAACTTGGGTGATCTACATAGGAGGATAAATTCCCAACCCATTCACCCAATCACTTTGAAACTCAAACAGAGTGGATTCGTAGAGGAAGTTGACTTTCCAATGGTCATTCATGCACCAGAGTTAGTAAAGGAGTGTATTAAGAGATACAATCCAGAAACACAATAGATTTTGTTTCTAGATCAATCGACCGTCTTGTCAATTAACAAGGCACTGATGCAGTTAATATTTGTTATCACTATGCAAGAGCACTATTGTAATATTTATTTTGGGTCCTCTGTGTCCATGTTTATTTTGGCACTGACCCAGTTTTAGACTACCCACTTGAAGAAGAGAAAAATGCTAAAAAAATTGTTTGGCACGAACCTAAAGTGAGAGATCATGGATCCTCACACTCCTCCTTAGATTAAAGGGAAGAGAGGATATTTTTGAGTTCATCAAGCACCATTTCTTCCTAGTATAGGCTATTTGTGCTGAAGGTGTGAAGATCAATTGGGCACAGATCATCTGTCATGATCTTGCTTCCTAGTTGACCTCTGCCAGAGGATTCAAGTAGTTCTATATGTCCTCTTATTTGATTTATGCTTTAGCAACACACCATTTGTGGCCTTGTCTCCCAAGTATCCAAAACTAAGATGAGTGCACCAAGGTCTATGAGTTCTATCCACTTCTACAACTACAAAGGAGCTATGAAGAGTATGATGTTTTTAATGATGCCTTTGCAATGAGATTGTGCCAAGAATTACAAGGTTGTCTTGAGAGGAGATTCTCACCTAAGGAAATTTTGGCTATAATCCAATTTGGATGCTAATTCATCTAGTTTCTAAGCTTCTCATATTTGTGAATAGGATCCTATGATGGATTTCCCAGATATCTGGAGGACAAGGTAGTCTTAGTCAAGCTATGTCAACAAATTTTGAGGTGAACACCCTATGTTCCAATGTAAAGAAAATTATTTGGATTCCATTCCCTATTGTGGTAGGCCTATATTCATGTGCCTCTAGATCAGATGCCCAGAACCTGGTAAAAAGTTTTGAAGGCAAGATCAAGTTGTTATATTATGAGGTTCTCATGCTCAATATGATGCAAAAAATTTTGTGAAGGATAATATGAAGTTGGGGTATGCCTATAGGCATGTCCTCGATATTGAATATTTATGGTCTAGATGTATCAATGAGTAACCAACTTGGGAGAGATTTTGGTCAAGGCTAACTATTTATGAAATAAAATTATATAACGATTGTGTTGATGTCTCTGATCTTGTAGATGATGGAGCCTACATGTACCCTACATCTTATGAGAAGATCAAGAATGCACCAATTCTGTCTACTCTACCTATTGAGCCAGTCATTGATATGATGGAGGCTTTCATGTGAGGGATAATGAAAAGAACACACAAATGGATGGAGTGGACCTAGATAAGGAAGAAAAGGATTGGAGCTACTAGTTCAAGAGATTGAGTGTCAATAGGAGATGCCCAGTCAACTACAATTGTGACCATAACGACCACTACAACATCTACTAGGCCATCACAATCCATTGGCCAAGAGGAGACCAGCCTCAAAAAAAGAATGTGTCACTTACTATAACATATGGAACTGACCCTCTTCTAAATATTGGGAGGATGGGATAGAAGGAAGATGACAATGATAAGGGGAAGAAACAAGAGAAATCAATGGCTAAGCCATTCTCCCCTATGTAAGTCATCAATTTGGATGATGATACAAATCCCATGGATGGCTAGGAATATGAAGTATCTCAACAAGGGGATACATTAGCTCTTTCATTAACCAAGGTAGCTACCTTCCCTATTTATTCCTAGAGCAAGTCAATTCCATTAATTTCAAGGAAGTTGTTTGATCCTTCTATACTACAATCTACTATCAATGTGCTCTCTATAGAGTCTTGATTCGAGGAGACCATTGATAGAAAGAAGAGGAGATACGAGGATTCCACCCCATCAAAATATTTGATCACACAAGCCACCTCCTCTCATCCATCAAAGAAGACTAATAAGTAGAAGATAATTGCTGCATTGTCTACAGATTCAGCAGCTGGCCATATGCTAGTTAAGATTGCAAAGCCTCAGAAAGAAGGAAGATTTCACGATTTCTCAAATGATGACTTCCAAATCAAAACATTGAATCTTGGCATTCTAGTTCATGACTTCATGGTGAACATGTGGATGTCCACCAATGAAGAGAATGAGGAAAAGTTGGAGGAGCTAAGAGAAGAGAAGGAGATATTGAAGGCCTCCAATGGAGAGTTGGTAACGTACATAAAGTTTGCACTTGGGAGTACTTCTTCAAGTCAATTCAAACCAAATGTGGAAGAAAAACAAAACTTAGTGCTCAAGCTATAGAAAGAGAGATAATTTGGGCAAGTAGGTTGAGCATGGGTAGATCACATAAATGCCCAGGGTAACCCACTAGTTGAGAATCTAGGGAGCTTGGTACTGGATGCTTGCAAGCTTAGAGAGGCTACCTCAAATAATCAATCAACCATACAAAAGCAAAGAACAAGTTGACAAAGGGATTGGCCCTTCTACATGAAGTGATAGATATGAAGACCAATGTGGCCATTTCTCACAAGATCCTAAAGACTAGCCAAGAGTCTCTATTCCACTGGAAGCAATGCTTGGAGTTTGCCATTAAAAATTCTATGAGATTTTCAAGTGAACTCAAGAATGTGCATGACCTGGGACAAAAGTTTATTGATAAATTGTTTCAATATTTGAAGATCTTGCACATAGAGTCATTTGTGTCTGCTAATGGCAAGTTGGTGGATATCAAAATAATGAAGTCCAAGTTCCTGGCATTCATTGACAAGGTTGCTGACCCACTTAACTTCTAGGTGGCCAAGATCTAGGAACTATAAGTAGCTGATGCAATCATAAATAGTGAAATGGAGAAGTTCCAATCGAGGGGGGCCAAAATTGATGAAATTAGTGAAATGCATGATTATTGGATGATTAGAGTGAACAAAATCCTAATTCTAGGTGTTAAAGAGATGGATAAAGTAAATGAAGCTATGAAAACATATAGAGCTAAATTAGTTACTTCTATGAAGGCATGATGATTTCGATGCTTCTCTAGACATCTGTCATTCTTCCCCTCTTCCTTCTTTTATTGCCATTCTTGGCATTTTTCTATATCTCTATAATGGAAAATGATCCAAGCTTGTCCTATTTTTAGATTATTCTATTCATAGATGCTCTACTGAGCAATCATCCAATGTAACTGGCCATTTTGAGGAGGCCTATAAATCTAACCTTTTAAGATGTAAATAAGATTAGAAAAATTTACTTTGGGGAAACTTTGGTAGCTGGGACTACTATGTGAGACTTTGAGCTCATTTTAAGTTTTTTGGTTCATTTAGTTTAAGTGGAGTTTGTGGATGTATGTGCTAATGTTGAAAGTTGAATGAATGTGAATGAACTTTGCTTTATTTCCTTTGTTTAATAGATTGTATGCTTTACTCTCTTTAGCAGAAGTATATCTTCTATTCATCATAGTCTATGTTTTTAGTTTATTTCTTTGCATAAGAAAGTTGGAAATTGATGGGGGAAAAGTTGAGGAATAGACAATCCAGGTATTGTCAAAACATTGGCTAACTCTCTAACCCAAGAGTTACTCATTTCACAATCTTTCTTTTCTTCATGTTGTTGTAATTAGTCCTGAATGTTTCCTTTTGTCTAAATTTTTAGATTTGAGTAGATTTCATATTGTGAGATAATATCCCTTCCTTTCCTAGGTTGTTTAAAGTCTTGAGAAATTTGGTATTTGCCTCTTCTTCTATCTGGTTAAGAGCATACCCATAAAAAATGAAAGAAAAATTCATTGTATATCTTGCACTCATAAGGGAGTTGTACCTTTCAATTCAGAAGCCATTGATAGATTGCTACACCAACCCATTCTATTGTTAAAGCAACCCATTCTATTGTTAAATTTGTGTTTTCCATAAACCTTTGGGAAAGTAAAGAGTCAAGGTATAAACCATTATATCAAGGAAGACAAATTGTTAACCAATAGGATGATTCTCCTTCTTTAGTAAATGAAGATTTCTTGTTGTATCCAAGTCTAGAGGTGTCTTTTGTTCTAGGTGACTTCATCATTTCTTCAAAGTTCTTGATTTCTTCATTGGGTTTTTTCAATCTCTCCATGAATTCCTTTTCATTCCTTAACTCACCTTATAATTGCTCATTCTGTAGCCTTAGATTTGCAATCTCCACATATTTTCTATTTACTTCCTAATTAGCAATTACTAACTGATTTATCATGTCCAGCTAATTATTTGTAAGATTTTGTACTTCAAATGATCTCTCTTCAATTCTACTAGCCATCTTCTTTTGTCTTCTTTAGCCATGATCTTGTCTTCCATTTCTTTCTTCTTTTGTTCAATTACTTCACAAAGTGTAATTGATTGAATTTCTTGTTCAGTCTTAAGATATTTTGTTTCTTTTACTAGGGCACTATTTTTCTCTAGCAATTATGTCATTACTTCATCATTGTTACTATTCTTTCCAATGTAAAATAGTCTTTTTGTATCAACTTCTTTGTATTGAGTGTCATTTAGTTGAATAGCTAACTCTTTTCTTCTTTTTAGGGTTTTCTTTAAGTCCTATTTTTCTGCTTCTAATTGTTGCAATACGATATGGATTTCAATCATCTGATTCTCAATGATCTTTCCCATCTTTAATACTTCCAGCTCCATAATCTTGTCCTCTCCATATGTTAGGCTTCCTAAAAAGAGAACTACATTATATTTCACTCATTAATACCTAATTCATCTCACAATTTTATTATTAAAACTGAAATGATGAGACATAAATGAAATACATCACATCACAAATAGTTCAACACATAACACAATGATTTGGTAACCCATAAAAACTTAAAGATGAAGGTAAAACTAGGGTGGGGATGAAACCCACAAATCTTCATTGTTGCAACAATAAAGTTAACATGTTAGGGTTATAATGTTTGATCATAAGATATGTTCTACCCTATGAGGGGTCTACCCTATTAAAAGCTTAAGAAACTATTAGGTCTCACCTTGTTACATGATTTTACACTCATAATAAAGTAAGGGCTTTATTGTTAGAATTCTTTAGAATAATTGAGAGAGGGTGGGGGGGGGGGGTGTGAATCAGTTATTCAAGGTCCAAATGCCCTATTAATACCTTTTTACTACTTTTAATGAATCCATACACTTTTCATCCATCCAAACTTAAATCAATCATATAAGCAAGTTACAGTAAATCAGTATGCAAAGATAAAACATCCATAATCAACACATGAAACAATGATTTACGTGGAAACCCAATTTGAGAAAAACCACCAGTAACATGCTACTTGATTCTCACTCTTCTGAAGTGATGCCCTGTTAAAAGCCTACCCTATTAAAGGCTTACAACACACTGTTAAATGTGACCTTGTTAGAGGATTTCACCAAACTATTAGGAATGGGCCTGGTTAAAGGTCTTTAGAACATTCACTTGGAATGTCACCCTATTAACGGATTTATCTTATGGCTATTAAACCAACCTAAGTCCATAGGATTTAAACTTACTGTTAGAATTTCTAGGAAGTAACAATCATGCACTTTTGATCTGATATAAGTTACAACATACTTTGCAGATTTCAAATCACACTTTTAGTTCAATCCTTATGCTTGGCTTCAATCACTCCAGCTTTGTCTGCTTGTCTTCCTCTCAAGATTCCTCTCCTTGAGTCTTCTTACTCATTCTGCCAATGCAATCATCCTTGTGGTCATTTGTCCAAACAAAGTTCCTGTGCTTTCTTCTCCTTAGCACCTTCTTCATTACTTCATGCTTTTATGCTTGACCACTTCCCTCTCTCTACTTTTTTCATTAACTTATGTCTTCTTAAATAGAAATTTGATTTGCCTTTTCCGCTCAATTCTTCCTCTCCAATTTTAGGATTTCAAAATGGATTAGGTAGAATACAATGTATCTACCCCATATCTTGTTCTCTTCTAGAAACTTTGCCAGTTGTATCCTTAAAAATGTTCTACATGGTGTTCTGTGCCACCAGCTCATCATTCTTATCTTCCTTTTAATTCACAAATTTCTAGATAACAACTTTGTTGGCTTAGATTTGGCGAATCTTCGATTTCTAAAATAATGTAGCAACTCGGCATTATTGAGTTACTGGTGCTCAGCACCTCTGTGTTACTCGACACCTATACTTGCTCGGCACTTGGTTCTACTTGGCACTTGGTTCTGCTTGGCACTTGATAAACTCTGTGTCACTCGACATCTAAAGTTTACTCGGCATCTGAAGTGTACTCAGCATCTGAAGTGTGCTCAGCATCTGAAGTTTACTCAGCATCTAAACTTGCTTAGCATCTGAAGTTTACTTGGCATTAACTAGGAATTTGCTCGGCTCTTACTAGCTTGCTCAGCTCCTTTTCTCTAATGAAGTTAGTTGAGCTTTACAAAAGACTTAGCTAAAACCTTAAATCTTTGATATGTTCTAGTGTGCCCATTCTTTGTATCTTATAGTATGTCATCAAATACACTTTTTCATCAATAGCTTAGTTGATCCTTGTACTTCATTACAACATCATAACTTCAACCTTTCTCTAGGTGTTCTAGTTACATCTTATTGATTGCCTCCTCCTTGACAATCAACTAATTGATAGTATTTGGATCACTAAAGCAATTTTCATTCCTACAAGTAGCAAGTTTGACATCAATGACAAAACAATGATTGAGGAAATTCTTTACCAGTTCCATATATTATGCTAACAACTTTTCTTATGATCATTTCAATCATTTCCAACAATCTCCCTCTTTGGCATTGATGGCAAACCAAACTGCTCAATTAATCAACTTAGTTACCACCAAGATTGTATACGTTGTCTTGCTGTATTTTTACTACTGATCTCATATATCTCCCTCTTTCATATATATCTCCCTCTTTCTTTGTATTGATCAGATTTTTGCATATTTCTCCCTCTTTGACATAAATGCCAAAGATGTAACATCTTTATTATGCAAAATATAAGCTTTGGCTTCTTGTTGATTTTCTCCCTCTGTCACCATGCTTGTGACTGATTTGGAGTTTATACTCTTGCTGTCATCCTTTGCATCAACCTATTAATATTTTAATGATTTATTCCTGTTAATGTAGGATAGCTTCCTTGTTGCTTTAAACTACTTGAGTTAGGGGTATGACCCCAACTTGCCTCTAAGATATTCATAGGCATCCTTGGGCAATGGTTTGGTGAAGATATCTACAATTGGTTCCTTTGTGTGAATGTATTCCAACTTTACTTGTTTGTCTTCTACCAATTCTGTAACATAATGATACTTGATTGCAATATGCTTGGTTTTTGCATGCATCACTGGATTTTTGGATATGTTTATAGCACTTATATTATCACAATACAATATCACAAGTTTTGTTACCTCTTCTTTCATTCCTTTCAATAGATGTGTGAGCCATACAATGTTTGTGCAATTGATTGCGGCTGCCACATATTCTGACTCTGCAATGGACTGAGATGTACATGTTTGTTTCTTGCTAGTCCAGGTGACCATCCTTTTGCCTAGAAACAATGCACCTTCACTTGTGCTTTTTCTATCATCAATGTTTCCTCCCCAGTCTACATCTGTATATGCATTGAGCTCAAATTTTCCATTCTTTTTGTAGTATAGACCAAAATCATCAGTTCCTTTAAGATATCTCATTATTCTTTTTACTGCTATGAGATGATTTTCTTTAGGATTAGCAGAGAACCTAGCCACTATTCCAATTGCTAATGCTATGTCTGGTCTACTATGTACAACATATTGTAGTTTTCCAATCATGGATTTGTACATTGTTTGATTGACTTTAGTTGACTCATCATTTTTGGACAGCTTATTTCCTATTGCCATTGGTGTGCTGACTGGTTTGGATTCCTCCAATCCATATGTTTTAAGAATTTCTTTGATGTATTTTGATTGTGTAACAAATATTCCATGTTTGACTTGATGTACCTGTAATCCAACAAAAAATTTGATTTCTCCAAACATAGACATCTCAAATTCATGTTTCATTTTTTCAGCAAAGCCTTTGCAAAGTACTTCCTTACCACCAAAAACTATGTCATCCACAAAGATTTCAGATACAATAATGTCTTTACCTTCTTCTACTTTGATGTACATGTTGTTATCATCAGTTCTTTCAAATCCAATTTGCACTAGATACTTGTGAAGTCTCTCATACCATGCTCTTTGTGCTTGTTTCAAACCATAGAGTGCTTTATGTAGCTTACACACCATATCCCTATTGTTTTCATAAACAAATCCTTCTAGTTGTTCAATGTAGACTTCTTCTTCTAGTATACCATTTAAGAAGGCAAATTTTACATCCATCTGATAGACTTTAAAATCTTTGTAGGCAACATATGCAAGTAAAGTTCTTACTCCTTCCATTCTAGCAATAGGAGAAAATGTTTCCCCATAGTCTATTCCTTCTTCTTGAGCATAACCCTTGCATACTAGTCTAGATTTGTTTCTGGTAATCTCACCATTCTCATCTAGTTTATTTCTGACTACCCATTTTGTGCCAATCACATTCTTGTCAGTTGGTCTGGGAACCAAACTCCAAGTTTTTTTTTCTTATTTGATCAATTTTTTCTTCCATAGCTTTATACCAGTCATCATCTTGTAATGCACCATAAACTGTTTTGGGTTCAGATTTGCTGATCAGACATGATTCATGTCTTAGTCTGTTCCTTGTCTTTGGTCTTGCTTTGTCACCAATTATTTGTTCAGCAGGGTGATGTCTTTTTACATATTTGGATAACCTTGGTTCTGTCCTTGTTTCCATGTTTGATCTTTCACATTCAGGATCACTATGCACTTCATTGTTAGGTTGTTCTTCATCATGTGTACTGTCTTCAGAATCAGATTGTTCATTTCCTTCATTCTGCAACTCAGCTTCTGAATGCAACTCGACATTCACTGGTTGAGACTCGGCTGATACTGAAATTTGTTGTTGAGTTTCAATTTGATTGACATCATCCTTATCATCAGTCATTCCTTCATAAGAATACACAAAGGTTCTGTACTCTTCCATTTTCTTTGGTACTTCAGCTTGGACTTCTGTGTGCTCATCAAAATTTACATTTGCACTTTTCACAATTTTTTTAGCATTAGTATTCAAGCACTTATATGCCTTACTTCTAGTGGAATAACCAAGGAATATACCTTCATCACTTTTTGCATTAAAATTTCCATTTCTAACATCTTTAAGGATAAAGCATTTGCAACCAAATACTTTGAAATGTTTTACATTGGGTGAGTAACCATACCATAATTCAAAAGGTGTTTTATTTGTACCTTTTTTGACTTGTACTCGGTTCAATGTATGAATAGCTACACTTATCGCTTCTCTCCAGTATTTTAGAACAACAGTCTTTTCCATCATTAGTGTTCTGGCACAGTCAATCACAGATCTGTTTCTTCTTTCAGCAATTCCATTCTATGGGGGAGTTCTAGGAGCTGACGTTTCTCTTTTGATTCCTTTATCATTACAGAATATCTTGAATTCTTTTGATGTAAATTCACCACCTCTATCTGATCTTAGGCATTTCAATCTTTTTCCAGTTTCCTTTTCAACTCTAGCCACATACCACTTAAACATTTGAAAAGCATCAGATTTTTGTTTTAAGAACATAACAGTCATCATCCTGGAATAGTCATCAACAAATAGCATTATGTATTTTTCTCCTCTATAGCTTTGTATTTCCATTGGACCACATAAGTCAGTGTGAACTAACTCAAGTATCTCTTTAGATGTATAGTTTTTGCTTTTGAAACTTTACTTTGTCATCTTTCCCAGCTGACATTGTTTGCACATGATATTATCAGGCTTCTTCAATTTTGGTAAACCTCTGACTTTCTTCATTTTACTGATGTTGACTAGATTGTCAAAGTTAACATGACATAATCTTCTATGCCATAACCATTCATCATCAAATTTTGCAAATAAACAAGAAACATCATCCATATCAAGGTAAAACAAATTACTCTTTGTATGATCTCCTTTTCCTATCAGTTTACCATCAGTATCATAGATTTTTGCAGTTTTTTTTCCAAATTCCACTTTGCAACCTATATTGCCTAACTATGAGACACTCCATAAATTGTAGTTTAATCCTTCAACATAGTATGCATTGTCACATGAAATTTTTTTTGTGAGCTTAATGGAACCTTTTTCTTTGATTTGACATGGAGCATCATTACGAAATCTAACACTATTTCCATCATACTGCGTAAAGTTAACAAACTTACTTTTGTCTCTTGTCATGTGATGTGAGCATCCACTATCTATGATCCATCTGTCATTCTTGTTTATACATGTTACCAGTTTTGTGGTCTCTTCTACATCAGATTGGTCCTTCATGGCTACATAAACAACTTCATCATCATTGTCGTTAGAATTTTCTTCAACAATATAACACTTCTTACCTTTTTCTTTGTAATCTCTCTTGTCATCATCTCTTCTGTTCTTGTATTTGTTGCCTTCCTTGGAATCTTTTTTCTATGGACACCTTGTAGCAATATGACCTACTTCATTGCAATTGAAACAAATGATAGGCATCTTACCTTTGAATTTTCCTTTGCCCCTGTGAAATCTTCTAGCGAGAAATGCTTCCAATTGTTCCAAATCTTCCTCATTAGTGCTACTATCACTGGATACATACTTCATTTTTCTTCCTTTCTTTGATTTCACCTGTTCAACATCTTTCAGTGATAACTTGTCCTTAAAAGTAGATTCAACATTTTTAGGTCTGTAGTTGTCAAAGTTAGATAACTCAAGTGCAGTGATTCTACCAATTATACCTTCAAAACTTAGATTATTTCTTGGTATACATCTTAGCTCTTGTATTGCTGATACTCTAATAGCATAGATAGGGAGCAAGGTTCTTAAGAACTTACTATTAACAGTATCGTCATCCAGTTGACCACTCAAGCATCTTATTGCACTTAACACTTCCTTTATTCTTGCACCATATTGAGTAGCATTCTCATTTTTTTCCATTTTCATGTCATCAAATTTTCCTCTGAGACTTTCTCTTTTTGCTCTTTGTACATTTTGATCTCCTCCATAGATGTCTGATAGGGCTTTCCACATTTTGAATGCAGTGTCACATCCTTTGATATCATCAAATTCAGCATAGCTAAGTGCAGAGGCAATTTCTAGCATTGTCTGATTACGTTCTTGCTTGTTTTTCATGTCTTCTGTAGTAGGAGCAACTGTTGGATCTACATGTTCAGTGACAATTGAATTTTGGGCATAATCTCCTATGGATCCAAGATGCAGCTTCATCAAACTTTTCCATGCAAAAAAGTTGTCTTTGTTGAGCTTGGGAACTTCTCTCTTTGGCATTTTGATCTTTTCTACTTGTAGTCCCTAACTAAATCAGCAGTCAGGCTCTGATACCAATTGTTAGAATTCTTTAGAATAATTGAGAGGGGGGGGGGGGGGGGGGGGGGGGTGAATCAGTTATTCAAGGTCCAAATGCCCTATTAATACCTTTTTACTAGTTTTAATGAATCCATACACTTTTCATCCTTCCAAACTTAAATCAATCATATAAGCAAGTTACAGTAAATCAACATGCAAAGATAAAACATCCATAATCAACACATGACACAATGATTTATGTAGAAACCCAATTTGAGAAAAACCACCAGTAACATGCTACTTGATTCTCACTCTTCTGAAGTGATGCCCTGTTAAAAGCCTGCCATGTTAAAGGCTTACAACACACTATTAAATGTGACCTTGTTAGAGGATTTCACCAAACTATTAGGAATGGGCCTGGTTAAAGGCCTTTAGAACATTCACTTGGAATGTCAGCCTGTTAAAGGATTTATCTTATGGCTATTAAACCAACCTAAGTCCATAGGATTTAAACTTCCTATTAGAATTTCTAGAAAGTAATGATAATGGTCTTTTGATCTGATATAACTTACAACATACTTTGCAGATTTCAGATCACACTTTTAGTTCAATCCTTATGCTTGGCTTCAATCACTCCAGCACTTTCTGCTTGTCTTCCTCTCAAGCTTCGTCTCCTTGAGTCTTCTTACTCATTCTGCCAATGCAATCATCCTTGTGGTCATTTGTCCAAACAAAGTTCCTGTGCTTTCTTCTCCTTAGCGCCTTCTTCAGTACTTCATGCTTTTATGCTTGACCACTTCCCTCTCTCTACTTTTTTCATTAACTTATGTCTTCTTAAATAGAAATCTGATTTGCCTTTGCTGCTCAATTCTTCCTCTCCAATTTTAGGATTTAAAAATGGATTAGGTAGGATACAATGTATCTACCCCATATCTTGTTCTCTTCTAGAAACTTCGCCAGTTGTATCCTTAAAAATGTTCTACATGGTGTTCTATGCCACCAACTCATCATTCTTATCTTCCTTTTAATTCACAAATTTCTAGATAACAACCTTGTCGACTTAGATTAGGCGAATCTTTGATTTCCAAAATAATGCAACAACTCAACATTATTGAGTTACTGGTGCTCGACACCTCTGTGTTACTCAGCACCTATACCTACTCGACACTTGGTTCTACTCGGCACTTGATAAACTCTGTGTCACTTGGCATTTGAATTTTACTCGGCATCTGAAGTGTACTCGGCATCTGAAGTGTACTCAGCATCTGAAGTTTACTCGGCATCTGAACTTGCTCGACATTTGAAGTTTACTCAACATTAACTAGGAATTTGCTTGGCTCTTACTAGCTTGCTCGGCTCCTTTTCTCTAATGAACTTAGTTGAGCTTTACAAAAGACTTAGCTAAAACCTTAAATCTTTGATATGTTCTAGTGTGCCCATTCTTTTCATCTTATAGTATGTCATCAAATACACTTTTTCATCAATGGCTTAGCTGATCCTTGTACTTCATTACAACATCATAACTTCAACCTTTCTCTAGGTGTTCTAGTTACATCTTATTGATTGCCTCCTCCTTAACAATCAACTAATTGATAGTATTTGGATCACTAAAGCAATTGTCATTCCTGCAAGTAGCAAGTTTGACATCAATGACAAAACAATGATTGAGGACATTCTTTACCAGTTCCATATATTATGCTAAAAACTTTTTTTATGATCATTTCAATCATTTCCAACATTTATTAGGAGGTTTACATAGATTTTTCAAGAGATTTACCCTATCAAAATTAAAAATAACTGATTTAGTACTTGACCCTCAGTTTTCTCTACAAGCTAATCTTGGGTCTCCTCTTTTCTGTATCTCTAATTTGATCATCTAATCTGATAACTCTATTTAATCCTTCACTACTCTTATTTTTCTCTATCTTCTCTTCTTTCAAATTTCACCTTCACTCCTTCACATGCACATAAGGATACTCTTCCACATCTAGTCAACCTCTTTGATTCTAAGGTTAGAATCCTCCTTAAATAGATGTTATGTGAAGGTTTTACAACTAGATCAACAACTTACACTTCATCTTTTTTCATTTCTATCCCTTTTTTGATTTGTTGAATCACACACCTTGGGATCATTACCTTCTATAATGATGTGTGATCAACATCTTAGCTATTTCTTCAAATATGGAATACCATAGAGAAGTTAGCCAAAATAGTTTACATATGAGTATGTGATATTAAAAACTTATATATCAAAATTGAACTACTCAGCACTTGAGTATTCTGATGCTCGGTCATGTAAACATCTTCATGTTGTTACTCAGTTTCCATATAATTATTTACTCAACTCTTGATAACTTGACAACATGCTTGGTCTCTAATCTATTGCTTAGGTCATCCATCTACTTGGTTCATTCATTTGCTTAGTCACTACCGAATACTCAAAAATTACTATCGTAGTCGGTATAAGCTTTGTATGCTCGAAATTTACTAGATAATTTACTCAAAATTTACCAATTGACAACATAGGCTTAGAGATCAATAATAGGTATAAATGCCGAGTAAGAAAATTTTGTATATTTTTTCAGAATGACACATAATCCTTTATAAACCATTTTAATGAAGTTTTAATCCTATGACATAGAATCCTAATAGTCTTGTAAGCCTTTAACAGGGAAAACCCTTGCAGAAAGATCATTAGAAGTGATAAAACATTGTAGCCTTAATAGGCACACTTTATTAATGGAGTAGTGAAGATTTTGTGGGTATCATCCCCACAACATTTTTTCCTTCACCTTGGAGGGTTTCTAAGTCACCAAATCTTTGTGTTAATGTGTCATGTGTTTATGAGTTTTCATTCATACAATTAGAAGTTAGATATGATGTTATCTTGAAGTGAACAATCAACATTAGTATGAGGTTAATGTTCAAATGAGATTTTATATGAAGACATCAAATATATTTCATGTTTGAAGTGTTAATAGTTTTATAGATTTTAATTGACCACCACCCCCCACCTCCCAAGTCTCTTAATTTCCCTAATAGATTTCCAATAATTGGTATCAAAGCTTAGTTCTTTTATCAAAATTCTAACCATTTGGGAGTCAAGATCTTGGAGATGGAAGTCTATAACTTGGAAAAGATCATTGAAAATCAGAAGGTTGGTGTTCAACTTGCATTTGAACAAGTCAAGACTACAAAGGGGATATTGAGGAAAAACTTGAAGAGAAGGAAATAGATATCAATTCAATAGGGTTGCACACAATACAAGGATGAAACCATTGAAGAACTATTTGATGAAGTTAGTTCTAGGGAATCTAATGCAATAATAATAGATCAATTGGGGATGAACAATAATATGAATGAAGAAGTTAGAGCAGTAAAAAGAGAACATGAGATACAAGTAGTAAGACTGTGTTAAGTTACTGAACAAAATAAAAAGGATGAAGATGATAGATGAAATGATGATGAAGACAAGAGGCAAATGACTACAATCCTTGATGAAAAGATCAATGAGGTATAAAGGCTAACTCACAATCAATTTGACAATCAATTTGACATGGTCAATCGATTACTAAGTACAAATCATGAGATTGCTAGGAAGGGCTAGAGACTAAAAACCTAAAATCAGAGAATGATAAACTGAAGAATGAGTTGAAAGTTGAAAAGGAACTCATTTAAAGGTTGAAGAAACATAAAGAGGCTATGAAATTTCTTAATGAATACATCAATGAACCAAGGAGACCTCATGACACTTCTGGACTAGGACATGTTGAGTTCCTATCATGTGTCAAGTAGGGAGAGTTATCAAAGGAAGGATAACAAAGGAATGTGACTGTAAAACCAAAGAACAAGAAGTCTGCATGCTATCACTATGGAAAACATGGCCATATAGAAAACTTATACAAAAGTAAAATTTGTAAGTCAACTCCTAAACCCAAATTCAAAGGTTATTGTTAATTTCAACAAGCAAGATCATTAAGAACATGAGTATAGATCAAAGGTTAATAAGACACCAACTACTTTTATATTTGAAGGTTGTTGATATGTATGCTAGAAGTATTATGATAAGGCACAAGAATGAAAATCTAAAGTAAAGAATAATTGGGAAACTATAGATCAAGAAAAAGTACCTAAGCAAGGTAATACCATAAATTAGGATTACAACACTTAGGTGAATTGTCAATAGTGTGGAAATTATGGACACATTTTAGAAAATTGTACTAGGATACATCTCAGAGGAAGATCTAGAAATTAGGGAAATTTTGGACTAGTATGTTTCAATTGTTAGAAGGTGAATCACCTAAGCAAGGACTATATGAACCAAGCATCAACACCCAATGTTGAGGAGAACAATGGAAATGAAAAGGTCAATAATGAGGAAGTGAGAGTCCAAATGAATCAAACCTAGAAGAAGAAATATGATAACGACAGTAGTGCAAATGGTGAATTTTTTATCATTGAATCCAATGGATTAGGTGATTCCCCCACCTCAAACTAAATGATGAGATATGTATGAAATTATATTTGAAATTTGATAAATCATACATTATTTCTTAATATTATATGCATATAAGTCCAAATCAGCATGATAGTAGATGTACAAGGAAAAATATAAGGTTTGTAAAGAATAATGATCTTCAATGTCGAGTTGAAAATTTGGTATAGACCAAGTACCAATATTGGAGTCTACTCAAGATTGAGTTGTAGTATGAACCAAGTTATATCATCAACTAACCGAAGATTGATGTATTGAGTTGATTGTAAGTATGAACTGAGTTTTGGTATTGACTAAGCAAAGCTAAAGGAAGTTTATTTTCCAAGTTTCACTCAGTTGGTCTAGACAACTATTGAGCACCTAATACATGTACAAAACATTTATGGAGACCTAATTTGTCTATTTAACTTGATAAAGTAGATTTAAAAGTTCATTTTACTCACCAAGCTTTCAATAATTTACAAGAGTGAAATGGGAAGGAAATTGCAGGGAAACTTTGTGCAAAGTTGTTAAAGATCTAGTGCATGTCATCAGCATCTCAAGCAAGTTGTGTGCAATTAAATTAAGACTGAGTTAAAAAGTAGCTTGTGAATCAAACCCTATCTAAATAAATAATATCAAATGCATCTAAAAGTTACAAAAAGTTTGCATTGAAGGTTAGTAATTCTTAATAAGTTTGAAACAAAGCAAGCCCCCCACCAAAATTTAGGGCATACCCCTATGTTGCATTAACTGGTGATTCTTCCTAAGCATTATCAACAATTTCACCAAGAGTTATTATGGTTCATGGTGTCTGTATTGGAATTCTTTACTATAACTAAGAGGGGGGGGTGAATTAGTTATCCAAGGTCTAGAATTATAAATAAAACTTTTTAGAGCTTAGTGAACCCATAAAAAATTTATCATCATGCATGCATCTTTAAGATTATGCAAGCACTTAAAACTTGTAGGTTACTATCAAATCAATTTGCAAAAATGTAAACATGAAACATAATAGATTCAACAACACACTTGACACAATGATTTATGTGGAAACCAAATTTGGGAAAAACCACTAGTAACATGCTACTCTTTTTCACTCTTCTAAAGTGATGTGCTGTGAAAGGCCAACCCTGTTAAAAGTTACAATACACATTGTTAAATGTGACCTTGTTAAAGGATTTTAGTCACCCTAATAGGAGTGAGCCTTGTTAGAGGTCTTTAGACCATTCAATTGGAATGTCACCCAGTTAAAGGATTTACAAATGACTATTAGGTCAACCTTAATCCAAAGGATTTACCATAGATTGATACAATTAAGAGTAACAATAAGGCTTGATCTAATAATAACTTACAACAATCCTCCATTTTGCTTGGCTTCCACACATTTTAGCTCTAATAGCTTATATATTCACCCTCCAAGCATTCATACCCTTTAGCCTTCTTACTTAACTTTCCAATGAAGACTATAAATTAGGTCACTTGATGAAGTAATACCCTTGAATACTTGTCTTCCTTAGGTTCTCACACATGACAACCCTTGCTTTTGACCAACCATCCCTATTAATAGGAAATTAAGATCTTTTTCCATTCATTCTCCATCGTCCAATTTAGGGTTAGAATAGATTAGATAGGATTCAATAAATCTACTCCTCATTTCATATCCTTTCTAGAGACTTCTCCTTCAATCTTCATTGAATTCACCTCAAAATGGTTTACCATGAATTTTGTCCAACTAGCTTATCAATCTTATCTTCCACCTAGTTCACATAATCCAAGAAAAAAAGCTTGTCATCTCAGATCCATCAAATTCATGATCTTTCTAATAATGTTGACACTTGGCATTAACTTTCTTTTGATGCTCGACACACACTGCATTGCTTGACATACTTTGAAAATCACTCAGCATGAAATAAAGTTTACTGGTGCTCAACATCTGCTGAACTTTACTCGGCATCAACTATTTTTCTTGATATACACTAGAAGGAACTTTTACTTAGCTCCAACTAATTTTTTTCTTGGCTTGCATTAACTTTTCTTGGCACCTACTATCCATTCGGTCAAGCTTGGAAGACAAACTTTATTTAACTTGTTCTTCTAAACTTTCTTAGTGTAACCAATCTTTGCAACCTTAAGTAGATTATCAATGTACTATGATATCACTATCTTAGCTAATTCTTGTACTTCTTTTTCATATCATAACTCAACCTTTCCTCTAGGTGCTATTGTTACATCGTTTGATCAAATCCTCTTCATCAATCAAATAAGTGATAGTACTTAAATCATATAAGTAATTGTCTTACTAGCAAAATAATAGGTTTGAAATAAGTGAAAAAATAATGATTGAAATATATTTATCCTTTTGGTTTCAACAAACTCCCTCTTTCAATAATCTCCCTTGTTGGCATTGATGGAAAACCAAACTTACTCGGTTATAATAGTAAGACTAACAAAATACCAAAAATAAAATAATTCCTTTTTGTTAGTAACCAATATGAGCATGGTTTTAAAACTTGGAGTTTGTGTTTTTGAACCACTTTGAACCTTAGTTCAAGTAGTTCAAATTGGTTCAATGGTTTAGATAACCCATTCTGCAAGTTCAATACAATCGAAGTAAAACTTCAAGTTCAGAGTTTTTGAACCACTTCGAACTAAAGTTCAAACTAGTTCAAAGTGGTTCGATAGTTCAAGGCAATTTGAAATGCAGAATGGTTAGCTCAGGAAAGTTCAAAATTTTGTTAAAATCCATAATTCAATTTCAGTCAGCCCAACAATTCAAAAGATGCAAAAGTGCATATCAAGATGAAGACTTGGTTTGATGGATTCAACTGCAAGATTTCCAAAGTGCAGAAACTATTATATGCAGTATCAGCTTTCATAAGAAGTTTCATGGATTCAGAATTTAGTTTGGGTGTTTGGTGTTACTATTGTTATATTATAAACATGGTGATATTTAATTAAATATGATCCATTCATAAAAAGGGAAAAGATGAAAGGCAATCGGACTTCATTTTGGGATTTAACTCTAAATATGAAGAGAAGCTTGCTTTTTGGATCAAGTTCAGCAAGTCAAATTTTTTGACAGTCATATAGACCCTCAAACAAAGATCTATAACTTTCAACTCAGGATCTATAACTGTTTGAGGGTCTATAACATATCCAAAATTCAGCAAGATCCAATGGTGGGATAAATAATTATGCATCCCACACCGAGACCCATTGTTTCTGACAGAGTTATTTCAAATCCGCCCAGAATCAAAAGTATTTTCATATTGGAATAATATAATAATGTGCCACTTGTCCAAGTCTCATTTAATATGTCAAATTATTCTTATAAAATGTTTACATCAATATTTTATAAAGTTATCAAAACATAAATGAGAGAAAAAAAGATGTGAATGGGAGCAATCACAAAGAGAGCCAATTTCAAGATTCAGTTAGGAAACTAAAAAGCCACAAGAAAGAACAGGTTAAACATGCCAACATCAAAGACAACAAGAGGGGAATTATTCCTTCTTCCAGACTACAGGCTTTAGGCTCCAGGCAGGGAGGGGATTTTGTAAAATCTTTTCATTTTCTCGAGAGACAGTGAGAGGCAGAGGATGGGCAGGTTTTCTTTCTTTTCAGAACTCTGTGTGTTAGATCAAGATTAATTTTTTGGTGTTTGATGTAATATTGTGGAGAAAATTTCTATTTTCTTTGAATAATAGTTAGATTGTAATGTGTGAAAGAGGCTTTGTAATCTTTACAGTCAGGGAAGAGAGGCTGGAGGTTAAACACATTAAACTTTGGTTATGATGTATTTTTCCTTCCATTGAATTCAAACTTTGAGTCATTTTTAGTTTTCTCTGAAGTTACAGTCTAATATCATTGTTTCTTTATTATGTCATCCTTCAAAGCTCTGATTTTAATTCCTTCAAGAAGATGAAAAACATAGTTTCATTTTTATTACACAATGCAGTGTTCAGCAAATGAACTTTGTGTCACCTACTATTCTTTGCTTTCTTTCCATGCAGTAGTATAGGTTTTCGCATCTACGTTGTATTTACGGGTAGATGTTTGATATCTTTTTATGATTTCTGGTAAAAAAATTCACATTTTATTCATTGAATATTTCATACGGGGAGCTATACCAGATAAAATTTAGAGGAAGGTTATCAACCCAATAATAATCTATCCAACTGTTGGTGCCAATTAGTCCTTTCACTTGGGTATTCAGGGTCAGATTTGCATGTACTTTCTTGAAGGACAATCTGTTCACTAACACTTGTATTGAAATCTCTCCCTCTATCAAATACTTTCATCTTTTGAATAGTTTACAAAACTTTGTTGTGTCATCCTTGTAACTCCCTCTTTATTACTTCTTATATTTGCCTCTACATTAGCTTCTTTTTACTAGGTAGATGTACTCAATAGATATACTTACTTTTAGTAGTCAAAATTTCTCCCTCATACTGTGTGTTAGGATTTCTCCCTCTTTGTTCAGTTTCTTTATGTTTACCTTCGATATCTCTCTTCAACATCTCTCTTGATTAGTATTTCCCTTATCTTGTATATATCTTCTAATCATTTATTACCTCCCTTTAGGATTAGTATTTCTCCCTCTTTGAAAACAATGTCAAAGACTTGTCATCTTAATATGTGGATATGAACTTCTTTAGTTTCTCTTTTAGTCACCTTGCTTTATGACTAATTTTTTTGTTTAAACTCTTTGATTACTTTAGGCATTTCCTAAAATAAGATTCACTGCATCAATGTGTAACATATGTCAATCAACTTGTTTGATGCAAGGCATCCTTGTGTTACTTAGATAGCCTTTGATAGGGGTATCACCCCTAGTTTACCTTTTAGATACTCATGAGCATCCTTAGCTAATGCCTTTGTGAAGATATTAGCAATTTTTCCTTTTGTTTTTACATATTCCATCTTTACCTCTTTATCTTGAACTAATTCTCTCAAGTAAAGATACTTGATTGCAAGGTGCTCACTCTTTGTATGCATCACTAGATTCTTTGATATATTTATAACACTTGTATTATGACAATAAAGTATCAATGGTTCAGTTATCTCTTCCTTCATATCTTTGAGTAGTTGGTTGATCCATACAATGTTTGTGCAATTTACAGTAGCAACAACATATTCAACTTCAATAGTAGATTGTGAAGTGCAATTTTGTTTCTTGCTAGTCCATGCGACCAACCTTTTGCCTAAGAAAAATGCTCCTCCAATGGTGCTCTTTTTGTCATGAATGTTTCTAGCTCAATCAACATCAGTATAGGCTCTTAGTTCAAATTTCTCATTGTTTCTTGTAGTATAGACCATATTCCTCTATTCCATTCAGATATCTCATTATTCTCTTTACAAAAATCAAATGATTCTCTTTAGGATTAGCAAAGAATCTTACAACTATCCCTATAGATATTGCAATATCAGGTCTGCTATGTACTACATATTCTAATTTTCCAATCATAGACCTGTATAATGTTTGATTCACCTCAACTGAATCATCATTTTTTGACAATTTATGTCCTATTATCATCGGTGTACTTACTAGTTTGGAATCTTCCAATCCAAAAGTTTTCAGTATCTCCTTAACATACTTTGACTAAGTGATGTATATACCATATTTCATCTGGTGTACTTGCAAACCCACAAAGGACTCAGTGACCTCTCCAAACATAGACATCTCAAATTCTTACTTTATTTCATTTGCAAAAGTCTTACATAAAGTATCTTGACCTCCAAATATGATATCATCAACAAAAATTTTAGATAACAAAATACCTTTTCATTTCTCTATCTTTAAGTATAGATTTCTATTATCATTAGTCCTTTCAAATCTAATTTTCATAAGATAATTATGAAGTCTCTCATACCATGCTCTTGGTGCTTGTTTCAAACCATATAAAGCTTTGTGTAATCTACATACTATGTTCTTATTATTAATATCAATAAATCTTCCTTGGTATTCTATGTAAACTTTTTCCTCTAATATACCATTTAGAAATGCCGATTTAACATCCATTTGATAAACTTTGAAACCTTTGTATGAAAAATAAGAAAGAAGAGTTCTTACTACTTCTGATATAGAAATAGGAGCAAATGTTTCTCCATAGTTAATTCCTTCTTCTTGTGCATATCCTTTGTAGACTAATCTTTCCTTATTCCTTGTGGCTTCACCATTTTTATCTAGCTTATTTGTGTATACTCACTTGGTGCAAATCACATTTTTGTCTTTTGGTCTAGGAACTAAAGTCCATGTTTTTTTTTTCTTAATTTATTCAATCTCTTCTTCCATGGCTTTAATCCAGTCCACATCTTCTAAAGAATCTTTCACTATTTTAGGTTCATTCATGCTCAACAAGCAAGTACCATTTCTCAACTTGTTTCTTGCCATTGGTCTAGCATGTTTATCTCCAATGATTTGTTTAGCAGGATGTCATCTCTTGATATATTTAGACAATCTTGGTTCAGCTCTGGTTTCTTCATTTTGTCTCTCAACTTCAGAGTCACTATGTACATCTCTATCAAGTATTTTAACATCTCTCTCATGTACACTAATTTTAGAATTAGATTGTGCCTCAACTAGATTTTGTAACTTGACGTTTGAATGTAGCTCAGTTCCTGAATGAAACTCAATGTTCATAGCCTGTGACTCGATAGTCATTGAAACTTGCTATTAGTTTATAGCTTGATTTGCAACATATTCTTTAGAATTCATACCTTCATAAAATTATACAAATAATTTTAATTCTTTTGGTTCCTTCATAAGTTCAACTCATAAACTTCTATATATTTATCAAATTTCACATTTGCACTTTCCACAACTTTGTTAGTGTTAGTATTTAAACACTTATAAGCTTTACTTCTTGTAGAATATCTTAGGAATATACCTTCCTCACTTTTTGCATCTAGTTTACCATTCTTGAAATTTTTGATAATGAAGCACTTGCTTCCAAATACCTTAAAATATTTTACATTGGGTGAGTATCCATACCATAGTTCAAAAAGTGTTGAATGAGTACCTTTCTTGAATTGTACACGGTTGAAGGTATAGACAACTATACTTATAACTTCTCTCTAGTATTTAAAAGCAACATTTTTCTCCATCATGAGTGTCTTAGCACAGTCCATTAAAGACCTATTTCTACTTTCAACAATTCCATTTTGTGGAGGAGTTCTACGAGTAGATTCCTATCTTGTAATTCCTCTATTATTACAAAATATCTCAAACTCATTTGATGTAAATTCTTCTCCTCTGTTAGATCTTAAATATTTCAGACTTTTACCTATTTCTTTCTCAACTCTTACTAAGTACCACTTAAACATTTGGAAAGCATCAGATTTCTATTTTTGAAACATAATTGTCATCATTCTAGAATAATCATCAACAAACAACATAATATACTTATCTCCTTTGTAGCTTTGTACTTCAATTTGTCCACACAAGTTAGTATGAACTGTTAGAGTAAGTTATTTATTACTCTAGTTGCTTTAGCTCTCTTAGGTGCATATAATTAATATTTTATGTTAATTATAATGTGCAAACCTAGCATTCTTTCCTTTAGGGTTTCGTTCACCTTAAAAGGTTGAACTTTTGTATTTTGTTTTAATAACTTAGAATACATTTTCGTTCTCACATTCTTGAGAACTTCCAAGCTCTGCTTTTTCTATTTTTTGGCTTCTCTTCATTGTAGGATATTTGCATGCAGGTGTTCTTGAGGATTTGTGAAGTTGGTTTTCTCAACTTCTATATGGTATCAGAGCAAGCCTTCTGCTTCCTCGTCTAAAGATTCGTGAAGCCACGATTCAGAGTAAAAAACCCCAACTTTTTTCAAAGTTTTTTTCTTCAAAAGGGTGAAGGGTAAATTTTTGGGGCACTTTGGGCTCAAACAAATGCTACCATTGGATCCAAAAGGCCATTTTTAGTCAAAATACATAAAACACTTTTTTTTTTTGGCCTTTGGGAGAATTTTTTAGCCCCCCAAGAGGCCGTACTGACGTTTTTTGAAGAATTTTTTTTTTCTTCTAAAAAATAGGTTTTGGACCGCTTCGCCCACCGGCCACCTTGGTGCCACCCTGCAGTCACTAGAGCGGTGCCCATGCCTAGCCACCGCCCTGCTGTAGCTGGTGTGCCACCCATAGCATGGCCATAGCCCTACCACCACCAATGGGCCACCCACTGACAACCTCCACTGGTTGAGCCATCGCTTGCTCTGCCTCAGCCCCATCACCACCTATGGCACCGCCACCTGCTAACACCCACTGCTGATGTCATTTCTTGACAAATACTATCAATAATTTTTGGTGTGATGTCAAAATTTTTTGATGTGAAATCATCATTTCCTAGGATGAGATCATCAATTTCCATGCTGACATCATCATGCTAGCACAGCTTGTTGATGTCATATTCTGATAGGGTGACATCATATCTTGGCTACTGACATCATCAAACTGGTGATCAAATTTTTTTTCGATGACAGCCTGTGACAGTCGTACGGGCATCAAATTTAAGCTTGTGGTATTTTGAGATACATTCAGGGCACCTTGATGTATGGCATTCATTACACAATAGGGACTCGTCACATTGATGGCTACACTAATTCGGATTGGGCCAGTGATGTTGATGATCGAAAGTCTACTTCTGGCTTTATTTTTTATCTTGGCTCTGGTCCTATCACATGGTCATGTAAGAAGCAGAAGGCTAATGCACTTTCATCTATAGAGGTTGAGTATCGAGCCGCAATGCTTGCTAGTTAGGAGTTTTTATGGCTTCGATAGTTGATGACTGAGTTTGGTTTTCCTCCTGATTGTCCCACTGTTCTGTGGTACGATAATCAAAGTGCTATTCACATTTCCCACAACCCAGTGGAGCATCAATCCACTAAACACATTGAGCTTCATATGCATTTCATTCCTCATCTGATCTAGGATGGTGTTCTCTCTTTGGAGTACATTTCCACTAATGCACAGGTTGCTGACATCTTCACCAAGTCATTTGCATCACCTCGCTAGCTTTAGCTATGATCTATGCTTGGGATTACGGAAGTTGTCCTTGGGGGGTCTTGTTGAGGCCTTCCTTCCTTCATTTTTTTTTCAGCATGTTTGTTCTATCTCTTTTTGGAGAGGGGTTTTTCCCACTGGGTTTTCTCCTTGTCTCTAGTTCATAGAGATTTCCTTGTATTGAGTACTTGATCAGGCCTTGTTGTCGGGACCCATTTTCCTGCTTTTATAGCTTTTCTAGGTTAGCTTCCTCCTAAGCTTCTCTTAAGGGGGGGGGGGGGGGGGGGGGGGTGTTAGAGTAAGTTACTTATTACTCTAGTTACTTTAACTCTCTTAGGTTCATATAATTAATATTTTATGTTAATTATAATGCGCAAACCTAACTTTCTTTCCTTTAGGGTTTCGTTCACCTTAAAAGGTTGAACTTTTTAATTTTGTTTTAATAACTTAGAATAAATTTTCACTCTCACATTCTTGAGAACTTCTAAACTCTACTTTTTCCATTTTTTGGCTTCTCTTCATTGTAGGATATTTGCATGCAGGTGTTCTTGAGGATCTGTGAAGTTGGTTTTCTCAACTTCTACATGAACAATCTCTAGTATTCCTTTAGAGGTATGAGTTTTACTCTTAAAACTTGACTTTGTCATTTTTCCTAACTAACATTGTTTGCACATTATATTGTTAGGCTTCTTCAAATTAGGCAAACCTCTAACTTTTCTCATGTTACTAATACTGACCAATTTATCAAAATTAACATGACATAATCTTTTTGTGTCATAGCTGCACATTATCAAATTTTACAACTAGAAAAGTAGGATCCTCTATATCAAGGTAGAATAGATTATTTATAGATTGATCACCCTTTCCAATTAGTTTTCCATCAATATCATATATCTTAGAAATATTTTTTTTCAAACTCAAACTTACATCCTGAGTTATTCAGTTGTGACACACTCAACAGATTATAGTTAAGTCCTTTAACATAGTAAGCATTGTCACATAAAATCTTTTATGTGAGTTTGATAAAACCTTTTCCTTTTATCAAACATGGTGCATCATTACCAAATCTCACACTATTTCCATCATAACAATTTAAGGTAATGAACTTACCTTTATCTCTAGTCATGTGATGTGAACATATACTATTGATGATCCATCTGTCATTCTTGTTCACACAAGACACAAGTGCAGTTGCCTCATCTTCATCAAATTCGTCCTTCATTGTAACATACACCACTTCATCATCATGTTCCTCAGATTCATCTCTTGTTTCCTCTTTAGCAATGTAGAAAGACTTCTTGCCTTTGTCTTTTTAATCCTTGTTGTCTTCATCTCTTCTACTTTTGTACTTGTCACCACATCTATAATTCTTCTTCTCTGGACATCTAGTAGCAATATGACCAACATCATTGCAATTGAAATAAATGATAGGTAGTTTACCTTTAAACTTTCCTTTACCTCTATAAAATCTCTTTTCCATTAGTGCTTCAAGTTGATCTACATCTTCCTCATCTATATCACTGTCATTGGATAAATTTTTTTTCTTTTTCTTCTTCACACTAGGTACTTTTAGTGACACCTTAGCTTTGAAAGTAGATTCAATATTTTAAAGTTTTCAATTATCAAAGTTAAATAGCTCAAAAGTAGTGAGTCTAACTACCAGACCTTCAAGAATTAGATCATTCCCTGGTATACATCTCAATTCTTGAATTGCAAAAACTCTAATAGCATATACATGAAGCAATGCTCTTAAAACTTTGCTTAGTACAATATCATCATCTATTTTACCAGTAGCTCCTCTTATTGCATTAAAACAATCTTTTATCCTTGAGCAATATTGAGAAATATTTTCACCTTCTTGCATTCTCATATCATCAAACTTAGCTCTGAGACTTTCAGATTTGGCTCTTAGAACATTCTTGTCTCCTCCATAATGGTGTGTAAAGCATCCCACATTTTCTTTGCATTTTCAAGACTTTTGATATCATCAAACTCAGCATAGCTTAGGGTAGAGGCAATCTCCAATATTGCTTGGTTGTGTTCTTTCTTGTTTTTTAGATCCTCAGCAGTTAGGGCTCCAACAAGATCAACATGCTCAGTAGTAATGGTAGATTATGCATGATCTCCAAGTCCTCCAAGCTGTAGCTTCATCAAACTTTTCCATGTAGGAAAGTTATCTCTCTTAAGCTTGGGTAGATCTCTTTTTGACATCTTGATCTTTGTGCTCCTAGTACCTTCAAAGCAATCTCCTAAGCAAATGGATCTAATACCAATTGTTGGAATTCTTTAGAATAACAGAGAGGGGGGTCAAATCAGTTATCCAAGGTTTAGATGTATAAATAAAAAATTTCACAGCTTGGTGAACCCATAAAACATTTATCATCATGCATGCATCCTTAAGATTATGCAATCACTTAAAACTTGTAGGTTACTATCAAATCAATTTGTAGACATGTAAACATGAAACACAACAGATTCAGCAATACACTTGACACAATGATTTATGTGGAAACCCAATTTGGGAAAAACCAACAGTAGCATGCTACTCTTTTTCACTCTTCTGAAGTGATGCCCTGTGACAAGCCAACCTTGTTAAAGGTTACAATACACACTATTAAATGTGACCTTATTAAAGGATTTCAATCACCCTATTAGGAGTGAGCCTTGTTAGAGGACTTTAGACCACTCACTTGGAATGTCACCCAGTTAAAGGATTTACAAATGATTAAAGAGATCAAATTTCCACAATCCATAGTAAAAATAAACTGATATATTTCTGGATTCGATTGTGTAAAGATTTTTTACCATCAACGTTTCGAATCACACCAAGTGATCCATCATCAGGATGAAGAGAGCAAGAGATGTCATTTTGTTTGACATCTCTTGCTCTCTTCATCCTGATGATGGATCACTTGGTGTGATTCGAAACGTTGATGGTAAAAAATCTTTACACAATCGAATCCAGAAATATGTCAGTTTATTTTTACAAATGATTGTTAGGTCAACCTTAATCCAAAGGATTTACCCTAGACTAATACAATTATTAGAGAGTAATAGCAAGGATTTATTTGATAACAACATACAAATCCAATTCATAGATTATAGATCTCTATTTCAATCCTCCATTCTACTTGGCTTTCACACATTTCATCTCTAATAGCTTTTTCACCCTTCAAACATTCATACCCTTAAGCCTTCTTGCTTAACTTACCAATGAAAACTCTCGATTAGGTCACTTGATGAAGCAATACCCTTGACTCCTTGTATTCCTTAGGTTATAGCACATGAAAACCCTTTCTTTTGAGCAACCATCCCTATAAATAGGAAATTAATTCCTTTTCTTGTTCATTCTCCATCGTCCAATTTAGGGTTAGAATAGATTAGGTAGGATTTAATGAATCTACCCTTGATTTCATATCACTTCTAGAAACTTCTCCTTCAATCTTCATTGAATTCACCTAAAAATGATTTACCATGAATTTTGTGCCACTAGCTCATCAATCTTGTCTTCCACTTGGTTCACACAATCCAAGAAAACAAACTTGTCAACTTAGATCCATCAAATTCATGATCTTTCTAATAATGCTGATACTCGACATTAACTTACTTCTAATGCTTGACACACATTGCATTTCTTAGCATCCTCTGAAAAATCACTTGGCATGAACTATAGTTTACTAGTGCTCGGCATCAACTAAACTTTACTCAACATCAACTGTTTTGCTTGACATACACCAAAATGAACTTTTAATCAGCTCCAACTAATTTTCTGCTCAGCTTGCATTAACTTTGATCAGAACCTATTTTCCATTCAGTTAAGCTTGGGAGACAAACTTTGTTTAACTTATTCTTCTAAAAAAGCTTAGTGTAACCAATCTTTGCAACCTTAAGTAGATTATCAATGCACTATGATATCACTGTCATAGCTGATTCTTGTACTTTTTTTTTATACCATAACTCAACCTTTCCTCTAGGTGCTATTGTAACATCATTTGATCAAATCCTCTTCATGAATCAAATAAGTGATAGTAATTAAATCATATAAGAAATTGTCTTACTAGCAAAATAGTACATTTGACATCAGTGACAAAACAATGATTGGAACACATTTATCATTCTAGTTTCAACAAACTCCCTCTTTCAATAGTCTAATCAAGTTACATATGTAAGATTGGATAGATTGGAGACTTTGAGTTGAGGAACACATGCAAAATTGTGTGAGAGTGGTAGGTTGAAGGATGAACACAAGGCAGTAGCTGAGAAAGGGTTAACTCTTGATCTAAACTTCTCGAAGGTTTTCAAGGTGGAATGGATCAAAATCATATTAAGTCAAATCCATGACATGAAAATATAGTTGGAGAATGAACTAGTGAATATTACAAAGCTCATCATCCATCATGTCATAGGTTACCCTATTTTGGATAGGTAAAGACCATTCATTTCCAAGGAAGATATGTTATTGAAAACAACATTCAAGCAAAATGGAATGAAAAAGGTATGTCAATCACAACGATTGAGGATCCAAAGATTGAATTTTTTATTAGAGTCATAGTACACAAATTCTATCAGTCAAGCCAACTTAACAATGTGTCATGTGTTACTATGGATATCGGTTATGATATTGTTAAGAAAGATCATATTTATGATCTAGCCAAGCTTCAACTCACTCAATTAGTAGAGAACCTAGGAGCCATAAGGAAGGCCAAGAAAAATTCATGTAAGTTTGGTTCTCTCATTCATTGCATATTATTTTATGTACAAAATTAATTCCCTATAATAAGAGACATGGTTTTGGATAAGAAGAAGCCTATTACCGAGAAATTCAACGAGTTTATTAGTCAAATGAGTGACAATTTTGAGGCAATTAGGGACAAGTATTTTGAAGATTTTAAGAAAAAGATGAAAAATAGGTTTAGGATCCATAATTTGGTAGTATACTAGTATTATGATGAAATATGTTTCTTAGTGGATACTAATTTTACCTATGTCCAAGTTTTCATACCAAGATTTGCATGGTTGAGACCTCTTCACTATGAGGTGAACAATGATGAAGTCTCACCATCAATTATTATTTTATTGTTTAAGGAGTTTGATAAAAATGTTGAACCATTTGGCACTAATGAGACAACAAAGATTAAGATGTTGATGCAAAAAAAGGTTCCAAAGCTATATAAGAAAAGAAAGAAAATGATGGGGAATCTAGAAGGCACATTTGGTGAAGCCACACTGATGATTTCTAAAGGAAAAATAGAAGACCTTAACACTGGGGATGAAGATGAAGGTGATGATGATGATGATGAAGGAAAAGGAAAAGAGTTTCTGGTTTTCAAGCTTAAGGAAACTAAGGGTGATAAAATTGTTGTGGTTGACCCCAAGGTGAAGAAAGATTTGAAGAAGGTGGCTACTAAGCCTACACCCACACCATCGAGGGTCACAAGAAAAAGATCTAGGGAAGCTAGCATTGTAGTTGTCAAGACACTAAACAAAGGGATTGTGAAGATCACCAAGATTATGCCAGTGACAAGTGAAACAAAGAGGAAATCCACTTCTGAGGAAGCAAAGATGAGAAAACCAATGAAGAAATTAAGGAGGAGGCTCGTGCTAAAGAAGGATGATGAAGAAGATGAAGCAGAGAGGACTGATGACTTAAGCTAGTTCAAGGTGCTAGTACATATGAAGCTTCAAAATATTGATGAGGTACATAATAATCTTAGAAATATTGTAAGATTGGAAAGGTTTCACTTTAAGTATTAAAAATAGAGTAAAGAAGAGAAGGTTAAGATAGAAGAGGTTGGCATAGATATGATAGTCAATTTTAAGTACACACCTATAGAGCTCAAAAATTTGATTCCTTAAGAATTATACAATAAGATTGATGCTAAATGGAAATGGGCACTAACTACTCAAAGGAAAATATGGGAATCCACATTGGCTCAGATTATGCCTAAATTGAATAAAATTTAGATTTGTTTAGCCTTGAGAGAATACACCAATAAATTTGTACCAAAGAGAAGAGCTTATTTGGTTTTGAAAAATAAGATAGAAAATGTGATTGCAGCAATAAAATTGTATGGAAGAAGGTCTATGGCCTAATTCTTGCTAAGGAGGATGACAAGTAAGAGGAAGAGAAAGAGGTTGGCCAATTTGAGCTAAACTCCATAGAAGATTTTTATGGATAGGTAAATATATGTGATACATTCAATAACCTGGTATAATTGAGTGAAGGAAAAATAGAGACTCTAACCATTAATGATGAACCTAGCACTAGTCCTATTAAAGAAATGACATAGACAACATAACAAATTGTAATCCAAGTTAAGACCAAGTCTATGTAGTTGCAAGTCCATGAAAATTTGTTGGACTCTAACCCAGTACTAAAACAAATAAAAAATTATCCAAAGATTGAGACACATGTGGCAACTCAATTGGTTGAACTTAAATCTACCCCTATTGCTATACTAAGCTAAATTGTTAGTCAGGGCAATGTATAGGTTAGTATTGCCAAGAAATAGAGTGTGTTGGTTAATATGAGAGAAATCATATAGATAAATGAAGCCACAAAGGGAAATATTATAACAAATATTGATGAAAGTGAGAAAGATGAAGGTTATAATTTTCAAGTAGAGTAATCTACTACTGGTGAAGTAAGGCCACACGACTCAAGACCTCACATTGAGGGAACAAAGGAGGCATAAAATCAGAGTTTTACAATTGAACTCAAACCTACATATGGGCATAAGTCAAGTGAAGGGCCTAAGAAGGTCAAGGACATAAGAACTAAGGTTTAGAGAATGAGTGTGGAGTTGTAGACAATAAGTTTTCAAGTACCAATGCTGACCTCCAATACTTTTGGGAAGAAAATCAAGAAGAAAAGAGTGCATTCCCCCATTGCATTTCAACCTAACATGTTACACTTGATGAAGACATTATAGTACCTAATTGTGAAAAATTAAATTGGACAAAGGAACAAATGAAGATATTAAGCAAATTATTTTCTAGGAAGGCTAAGAAAGCCAAGATAAGTAGGGAATATCAACAAAACAAAGCACAGAAACAAGTGCTTGATGATATAAAGAACATATTTCTTGATTTTTTTATTGTTGATAATGTTGGTGAGAATGCTCTCATTATTGAGAAATTGATTAAGATTCTAGAGAAAAAGAAATGACCTATACATAGATACAAATGAAAGACCGACAGAATGGTCAGAATGGAAGTTTGAGAAGAATGTTATGGATAAGGTTGTAATAGGGATCATTGTTAGAGACGTAGAGCTATCAAATCTTGTAAATAATATTAGAAAATGTTACTCAAAATGTACATACATTGTCTAGGAATTTGTGTGATGCTTCCATATTTAAAAAGGATAGAAGGGGAAGAATGGATAAGATGGAGGAATATTTATAGCATAGTGTCAATACGCTGACACTGGACACAAGTTCTAGTGTAGTACACTTATCTAAGTTAAACTTTTAGAAAGGGAGGCTCATTGAATTGATTGCATAATATAGAAGAATAAGAGGTAAACTTATATCAATTCAAGATATGACGACACCTTATTTAGAGGTTATACAAATACATTTGAAGATGGAAAAAGAGTTATTCCAGCAAGATCCAAATCTGTCAGTTGCAGATAGTTTCATGGATATAGCAACATATTTGGTGATTGAGATTCAAGCTATTGAATCCATATGAACTCACTAAGACAATACATTAGGTAAAATTTTGCAAGTCCACAAACTATTTTTGGATAAGTATGGTTTGACTCATCCTTCCCAAAAACAAATGTAATAAAAAAAGGGGGAATATAGATATGCATGATCAAAGGTATGACACAATTGATTATTTTGACAATATGTTGTGTTTTGGAGTAATAAGAAGTAGGTAAGTAGCATACTCAAACATATGTATAAAAAAATCTTTGGTAAAAGATTTTGAAAAATGCAAAGTGTAGAAGTCTATGTGTAGACCGAGTAATAATCATGGATTATATCCTACGGGGGAGTACTTATGTTTTAATTTTGTACTGATAATTTTTTTATCATGACAAAGTGTTTTTTCCACTAATGCCAAAGGGGGAGATTGTTGATCCCTAAGGAAAAGTTGTCTATAAGTTTCAAATTCTTAGTAATTCACAAGGTAGGATTGGTCAGTCATCACTATGACTGAGCCATCCTATACAAGTCAATGCATGTACTAAATACTTGTACATATTAGTTAAGTAATTAGTAGTAGTTTTTGTTGAGAAAGTTAGAGGTCACATGAGTACTCCAATGATTGTCAAGATTTTTAGAAAAAGTAATAAAAGATGAGCGATATAGAGGTTGAGAAAATTAGTGTATGTCGAGTATAGTTAAGGCTAAGGGACAACATGTAGAATAGTTTGAGCCAAGTGCCAGTATGGTATAAGTGTTGACTAGAAAAACTTTGTATATTTGTTTGGAATGACTTAGAATCATATATAAACTATTTTTGTCAAGCTGGATGTGTGTTTTACAGATCAAGGAGCTAATTAAGGAGCTCATTACACATCCAATAGAGAATCATTAATCCCTACATGGAAATCCCCCTAAGAAAATTGCACGGACTAAGCGAAAAAATAAATGAATCTAGATCATTGATTGGGATCTAGAAACTTCACAACATATCTATTTAAGAAGGCTTTGTGACCTAAATCACATGTGTGAAGCATATGTGATCCAAATTTTGGTTGTATGAGAAGTAGAAGGTGAACTAAACAGAGTGACCAAGTAGTGAATTGAATAGTTTTGAATAGGATTATTGAAGATCAATCACAAAGAGGTGATAATGCATTGCACAGAGGAGATCTAAAATCAAAATTGAAGCACAAACTGAAGGATCGAGTATTGATACCCTTTAATAGGTGTTTTAGGGTTTAAATCTCTTAATAAAGTGGCCTTAATAGGACTTTGTAATTCTCCTAACATAGTAATCACTTATTTGTGTGTAAAATCCTTTAATCAAGGTAGACCTAACAATTTTGTAAGCCTTTACTAGGGAAAACACCTCACAAGTTAGATCATCATAATTGATCAAACATTGTAGCCTTAAAAAGAACACTTTATTGTCATAGTAGCGAAGATTTTGTGGGTGTCATCCCCACCACAATTTTACCTTCATCTTAGAGGGTTTCTACATTACCAAATCTTTGTATTAATATGTTATCTATTTCTAAGTTTTCTATCATGCAATTAGAAGTTAGTTCTAATGTTATGTTGAAGTGAATAATCAAATTGATATGAGGCTAATGTTCAAAGGAGAGTTTATGTGAAGACATAAAATGTGTTTCATGTTTGAAGTGTTAAAATTTTTACAGATCCTAATTCACCCTCCTTCTTAGTATCTTACTTTCCATATTAGATTTCCCACATCTATTAGGTTTACCCACCTAGGTTAGTAGATACTAAAGTGAAGAGGATTTGATCTCTAAGTGTCAATCCTAATCATTGGCCAAATTATGTTGGATTACCCAACATTGAGCAACCAAGGTTCATAGGTTTTCCAACCAACAATTTGAGGAATCAACAAGCTGGACCAATCTAGTTAGTGAGGTCGGTAAGTGAAATAATAATAGTCAGCAAGCTATTATGTTGTCACCAATTGTATTAAAATTCAATGAATAATGAGAAGTATTAACTAAGGAAGAGAAATGTTAATCTAGCATAGTATCGACTGAACAAGTATGGTGTTAACTGAGCAAGGGAAAGAAGAACAATTTCTAGAAGATTCAATTAAAGGCTAACATTTGATGAAAATATGGATTGTTTGAGAAGTTTCTAAGATAAGGACAATTTTTTTTATGAGATCTATCACTGGATAAATTTAAAGAAGATCTAATGATCAATTTTTAATTATTTGAAATGAAGCTCAAAGTTCAAGGAGAAAGTGTGATACCGGAGTATCTAGATTCAATATATCTTAGCTAGATGGAGATTGCACAATTGTGATCAAGTGGAAAAACATAGGAGAATTTGGTGAAGTGGAAATTAGTTATCTATTTAAGGGATGGAAAATATGTTCATTATTATTGATCAAGTTATTTGTGAAGGAGAAGTTAGAAGGTGAAACTGAGAAAATCTACAATTTGAAATCTCACAAGAGAATTATGAAGTTGATGTGTATGTCAGTGGATTAGCCAGAATGAAGGAAGAGGAAGAACATAGGTCAAAGAATGAGTAAAATAGAGATTTGAAATAGCAAAGGCACTATAAAAGGTACTTGCATTACTTATCAGATCATTTCACTATCCCTCTCTAATCATTGTAGCAGAAAATATCTTGACTGAGTGGATTTAACATTCTTATTTGTAAATCCATTTTTATGATGACACTCCATTGAATTTTTTTAAGCCTTTAGAGAAGGCCACTCAATTGAGGACTGATAGGGTTCTTTGGTGAAAATCCCCTAACAGGGTCACATTAAAAATGTGTATGTATCCTTTAACAAGGTTGGCTCCTAACAAAGCTCATTTTAGAAGAGTGAAATTTTTGGGTTGCTAATTCCTAGGTGTTTTTTCCCTTTACATGGTTTTAGTGTTAGAATACTTGTGTCAAAATGTGTGGATATTGATGGTTTTGTATGTTTATTTCATGTTTATTTTTTCATATTGCATCTCGATATATACATAAGGTTAATGAATTTTACTCTGATACTAAGTATATATAAATCAACAAATTTACAACAAAGATTGAATAAGATATTATTGTGAAGTTTGATATGTTTACCAAGCTAGTGGATTGAAATTTAAATTTGTTAGGTTTCCAAAAAAGTGTTTAAGGGCCTTAGGATATATGATTTACCCCACCCCACCCCTCTTGGTAGTTATCTAACAATTGGTATTAGAGCTAAGTTCTTGAAGGAGAATTTTTTTGGGGAATTAAGATAAAGATTAGAAGATGTATAAGAGATAGGTTCCTAAGTTGAACAAGGAGAAATTTGCATCATGGAAAAGAAGGGTGAGATTGTACCTATCAAGAATTGGAGAATATACATTATAATATATAGATAACTAGTACACTTCACCACCACTTAGACGAATGATAGTTAAGCAGATGAAAGGAAAATAAGAATACAATACCTTGATGATAGAGATTGTTTCTTCTCTAAATGATGTTGAATTTGATGATGTTGAGGACTATTCTATTTCCAAAGAGATATGGGATAAGATCACACTTATTCTTGGAGGAGATCTGAATGTATTGAGGAAAAAATATGACAACCTAAGAGAAAAATTTCATGACATGAGGATGAAAGAAGGAGAGAACATTGCACAATATAGTAACCGAATCAATGAAGTGGTTAGTGTCATGAAAGTTGCTAGAGGAATAATATGTGATGAAGATTTTGTAAGAAAAGTACTAAGAAACTTGTTGCCTATTTATGCTATTAGAGTATCATCTATTCAAGAATTAAGAGCTATTAGTGATGTGCATGCTCTTGATGCTTTGGTTAGTATATTGACTTCTTTTGAGTTGAGTAACTTTCATAACAATTTACCTAAGGTACAAAATGCTTTCAAGTCTTCTCTATTGGAAGTTCAAGGAAAGATAAGAGTAGAAAATATAACAATGATTTAGATTCATATGAGAAATAATATGATGACCTAGAAGCACTACTAGCTAAGAGGTTTTTGAGAGGAAAATGAAAGTTCAAAGGTAAACTATGCCAATATGCTTAAAATGTAATGAAGATGGTCATATTACATCTAGATGTTATAAAAAGAGGATGAATGACAAGAATGAAAAAATAGAGAGAAAATACCAAAGGAACAAAGATTTTGATGTAGGAGCATCTTGGGTGTAAGAGCAATCTCGCGTCACCCAAAAATATTTCCTTTTTGATCTTTTCTATTTTAATAAGGAATAGTAGACAGGGTGGTTAATATTTCTGGGAACTTGCTATTTTTAGTAACTTTGTCATATGAGCTTGGAATGTTCTCATTTTCTATGTGAAGGTTCATTTTAGAATTATAAACCTATCATAAAAATCTCATTGCTCCAGCTTAAGTATTAGAGAAGTTATTATGGATTTTCAATGGAAATATTTGGAGAAAAATCTTTAGGCTCACTGTTGGAGGCCTTAGAGTTCTTGGATGAGGTTCAAAAACCTCAATAGAAGGGTTCTTGTATGGTTTTGAGCCTCTAAAAAGAGCTGGCATTTCTGAAAAGTGGTTATAATAGACAGTCAGAGCAACGGTTCGAGACTTATGGCCTTCCAAAATTGGGCTACCCAAAATTTCTAAAATAATTGTCAAAGATATATTTGGCCAATTTTATATGTATTTTTTATTGGCCCTAGGTATTAAGTTTCAATGTCTAGAAACTTCTCGAGTAGCATAAAATTATCTATTTAAGAAATGCTTGAACATTGTCTAGAACATCTCTGGGTGAAAGTTCGCAACTTAGTCTTATAGATTACTATAATGAAGGCACCCATGTGGGTTAGCATATTTTACTTATAAATTTTATAATTTTGCATTTGTAGTGCAAATAAGAAGTCCACATTTTGTTCTCGCATTGGTTGTTATTTCTTTGTTTCTATTATGGTTTATGGTATTAAGGGGAACACCCTTCATCAAGTGGTATCAGAGCTAGAGTTCTTGAGTCTATGGATAGATCACTGACTGACAGGTAGTTTGCACCAAGACTATGTTTTTGGCTAAGCATGTAGAAAAATCATTGATTGTGAGGCAGTTTGCACTAGAGTCTCAGTGAAAGTGTAAAAATGCCTCTATGAAGAGAGTGTGGCAGAAGAGTTGTAGGTGTTACATTGAGGGTTTAGAAACCTTCAAAGAAAAATGCAAGAATTGGAAGTAAAAATGCACAGATGAATAAATCTTCTCATAAGAGATGAAAGCAAGGGCGAGGATGAAGTAGAAGAAAATTTCGAAGTAGAGGCAGTTCTAAACCTAGAGGAAGAGATGCTTTTTAGGGCCATCTCCAAGATTGGAAAAAGATCTAAGTTTGAGGTTCCCATAATTTTGGGAAATCTTAACCTAAAGGAGCTAATCGATTGGATCAATGAACCTGTTGAAGCAGAGGTAGTTCTAAACCTAGAGGAAGAGAGGCTTTTTAGGGCCATCTCCAAGATTAGAAAAATATCTAAGTTTGAAGTTCCCACAATTTTGGGAAATCTTAACCTAGAAGAGCTAATCGATTGGATCAATGAATTGGAGGATTACTTTGAGTATGAAGATATTGAGGATCCTAATAGGGTCAAGTTTGCTAAGGCAAAACTGAAGGGACATGAAAAGATCTGGAGGCAAGAGGTTCAATTGGAGTGAAATAGAAAGGGAAAGGAAAAAATCACTAGATTGGATTGGATGATAGCTAAACTAAGTGACAATTCATTCCTATAGATTATGAACTTGATCTGTTGAAGAAAATGCAAGGGTTAAAGCAAGTGGGCATATCCATTCAAGAATATACTGAAGAGTTCTACCTAGTTCTCCTTAAAATCAACCATGCAAAAACTGATAAGGAGAAAGTGTCTCATTATCTTAATGGGTAAGGCCAAGTATTTAGGACAAGCTGAGTCTAGTTTGAATGAACGATATTGAGGAGGCATACTAGTTTTCCCTAAAATTTGAATAGAAACTAAGCAAGAAGTTTGACAACAAGAATAGTGAAAGAGGTCATAATGGAAGATTTGGTGGACAATCTTATGGTGGCCATAATTATTATTAGAAGAAAAAGAAGGAGACTAGAAGTAGTAGTTAGAACTAGAGGAGAAATAATTCCAATCATTTCCATAAACAAAATAATAGAGATCAGAGAGGAAGAGGTGGAGGACAAGGATCTGGAAGAGGAGGATTCCATGGGAAATTTTTTCATTGTAGAGAAGAAGGGCATAGAGCATTTGAATATTCCCAGTGCCAAGGAAGGAAAAATCAAAGAACAAAAGGTGAGGCTAGAGTTGCACATGTTGATGAAGATGCCAAATCCTCACATTCTAAAGATGTTGAAAGAGGAGAAGTCCTAGTTAATAGAAGAGTCCTACTAAGTGTTGAGAATGAACCTAATCAAAGAAGGAACTTGTTTCACCCAAGGTGTAGATGTAAAGATAAGTGTTGTGATGTGATCATTTACAGTAGAAGTAATGACAATTTGGTGTCAGAAATGATGGTCTCAAAGTTAAAGCTAAAGAGACAGAAAAACCCACATCCATACCATATTGTTGTGGTGCAAGATGACGACAAGGTCATGGTAAGTGAGCAGTGCTTAGTAAAGTTCAAGATTGGAAGCTACCAAGATGAGGTACACTATGATATTATACCTATGGACATATTTTAGATGTTGCTAGGTAGGCTGTGGCAGTTTGACAGGCATGTTATACACGATGGGTGAGCAAATACCTACACTTTGACCAAGGATGGAGTGAAGCATAAGTTGAAGTTGTTGAAGGAGAAATAAGAAAACAATATACAATGTTGCCAAAATATGTTTTGTTGAAGGAAAAGAGTTTCTCAAAGGCACGAAGCACGAGCATATGTGTTTTTCTATAATTCCAAAAGATAGTAAAGAAGAATTAGAGGAGGTACCTGCAGAAGTCGCAAATATGGTGGGAGAGTTTCATGATATTGTATCAAATAATGTACCTAATGGATTTCCACCAATGAGGAAGATTAGTCACCAGATGGATTTGATTCTAGGAGCTAGTTTTCCAAACAAGGCAATGCACAAAATGACATCAACAAAAAGTGAAGAGTTGAACAGACAAGCTTATGAGTTGCTACAGAAGGGGTTGATTCGAGAGAGCCTATGTCCATGTGCTATACTAGCCATATTAGCACCAAAGAAAAATGGAGAATGGAGGATGTACACAAATTACCACACTATCAACAAGATCACAATCAAGTACAAATTTCCATTGCCAAGGATGGATGATATTATGGACTATTTGAGTGGAGCTTAGTATTTCAAAAAGATAGATATGAAGAGTGGGTACCATCAAATTCATATCAGAGAAGGTGATGAGTGGAAGACTACTTTCAAGACAAAAGAAGGACTTTATGAGTGATTAGTCATGCCTTTTGGGCCAACCAATGCATCGAGCACTTTCATGTGACTCATGAATGAGGTACTGAAGAAGTTTTTGGGTAAGTTTGTCATTGTTTACCTAGATGATATTTTGATCTTTAGTAAGACATTGGAGGAGCATTTATTTCATATTCACAATGTGTTTGATAAGTTGAGGGAAGAAAAGTTTTTGATAAACCTGAAGAAGTGTAATTTTGTAAAGGAGTTGGTTTACCTGGGATTTTTAGTCTCAAGAAAAGCTTTGGATATGGACCTAGCGAAAGTGTAGGCTATCCTTGAATGGCCTACTCCAAGGAGTGCGATAGAGGTGAGATTTTTTCATGGACTAGCTAGTTTTTATAGAAAGTTTATAAAAGGTTTTAGCAGAATTTGTGGACCCTTCATTGAAACAATGAGAGGGGATAGGAAATAATCTAAGTGGACCATAGGAGAACATAAGAGTTTTAAGCTATTAAAATAGAAAGTTATTGAGCAGCTTATTTTAGCTCTTCCTGATTTGAACAAGGTGGTTTAAGTAGATTGTGATGCTAGTGGTACTACAATAGGAGCTTTTTTGAGCCAAGAAGGTAGACTTGCTACTTATTTTAGTGAGAAGTTGAATGATGCAAAAAGAAATATTCTATTTATGATTAGAAATTTTAAGCTATAGTTCAAGCATTGAATAATTTGAGACACTATCTTCTTCCTAAGGAGTTTGTTTTGTATATTGATCATTAAGCTTTGCAATACTTGAATAGTCAAGGAAAATCAAACCAAAGGCATTTTAAGTGGGTTGAGTCTTTGCTAAGTTGTACATTTGTTTTGAAACATAGGAGTGAGAAGTCTAACAAAGTTGCAGATGCTCTTTGTAGAAGACAACTTTTGCTGATAGAAATGCAAATAAAGGTGGTTGGGTTCAAGGAACTCATTACTTTATATCTAGATGATCTTGATTTTGGTAAAGCGTGGAATGCTTGTATAGAACCTGTTACACTTGATTGTACAAAGTGGTTGGATTTCATGATCCAGGATAGTATGTTGTTCAAAGGAAGCCAATTGTGCATTCCCAAAAGTTCGATGAGAGAGAATCTCATCAAGGAGAAGCATAGTGGAGGATTGGTTGGACATTTTGGTAGAGATAAAACCATAGCTTGGTTGCTAAGAATTATTACTGGCCATGGTTGCTGCAAGATGTGAAGAATTTTGTATAGAGTTGCAAAGTATGTCAAATGGTGAAAGGAGTGAAGCATAATATAGGATTGTATCAACCATTACCTATACTGGAGAAGCCATGGGAGGATGTTAGCATGGATTTTGTTGTTGGATTACCTAGGACTCAGCATGGGCATGATTCTAGTTTTTTGTTGGTTGACAGGTTTTCAAAGATCGTACATTTTATTCATTGCAAGAAGACTAGTGATGTTGTTCATGTGGTAGAGTTTTTTTTCAAAGAAGTGGTGAGACTACATGGTCTGCCAAAGAGTATAATTTCAAATCATGATACCAAATTTTTTGAGCATTTATGGCATACTTTATGGAAGAATTTGAAGACAGAGTTGAAGTTCAGTTCATCACATCATCCATAGACTGATGGATAGATCAAAGTTGTGAATCACAGTTTGAGAAACTTGCTGAGATGTTTGGTTGGAGACAAGCCAAAAGGACGAGATCTAATTTTATCATAGGAGGAATTTGGATATAATGATTTTTTCAACATGAGCACTAGTAAATCACCATTCCAAATTATATATAGGAGCAGTCCCAAAAATGCTTCTAAATCAAGGCAGTTGGATAAAGGAGAGATAAGTAGTGTTGAAGCAAAAGAATTTATTGAACATTTAAAGAACATCCATGAGGAGGCGAGGAAGCACATCATAAAGATGAATACATAGTATAAGGATAAGATATATGTGAAAAGGAGGTATAAGGAATTTCAAATCGGAGATGAAGTCATGGTTCATTTGAGTAGGGAGTGTTTTCTAGTGGGTACATATAATTGAATATGAAGAAGTTTGGATCATGCAAGATATTGCAAATGCATGATTTTGTAAATGCTTATAAAGTGGAGTTTCCTACTAAATTGAATATTTTACCAATATTTAGTATTTTAGATTTGACTGAGTATTATGAAGGAGGTGATGGAGATGAAGTTGTGGAAGCATAGTGGAGTATTCCAATAGCTAGTTTAACTATAAAGGAGATTGAGGAGATACTGGATAGTCATGTTGGAAAAATTACAAGGACCAAAACTTATGAGGAATAACTAGTCAAATGGAAAGGGAGACCAGTAGAGGATTCATCATGGCTAACAAGGGAGGAAGTTAACCATCTTGGTTTTCCTTTGAACACCTAAGACATGATGTAGTCACTTCTCAAATTAACCTAGGTGTGTGATACAAGAGCATCCTGGGTATAAGATCAATCTTGCATCATCCAAAAATATTTCCTTTTTAGCCTTTTCTATTTTAATAAGGACTAGTAGACAGGGTCGTTACTAATTCTAGAAACTTGCTATTTTTAGCAAGTTTTAAATATTAGCTCAGAATGTCCTAATTTTCTATATGAAGATTCATTTTAGAATTATAAGCCTACCATAAAAATCTCATTACTCTAGCTTAAGTATTCAAGAAGTTATTACAAATTTTCAGTGGAAATATTTGGAGAAAAATCTATAGCCTCACCATTAGAGGCCTAGATTGCTTGGATGAGGTTCAAAAACTCAAAGGAAGCGTGCTTGTGTAGTTCCAAGCCTATAGATCAAGATTTGGCATTTCCAAAAAGTGGTTATAATAGCCAATCAAAGCAACGGTTCAAGAGTTATGGCCTTATGAAGCTGGGCTACTTGAAATTTTTAAAATAATTGTCAAACATGTATTTGGTTGACTCTATATGTATTGTTAGGGTCTATTGGTCCTAGGTATTAAGTTTCAATTTCTAGAACCTTCCTAGGTGGCATAAAATTACCTATTTAAGAAAGGCCTGGACATATTCTAGAATAGCTCTAGGTGGTAGTTCACAACTTAGTCTTGTAGATTACTATAATGAAGGCACCCATGTGGTTTAGCATATTGTACTTGTGAACTCTATAGTTCTAAATTTGTAGTGCAAATAAGAAGTCCATGTTTTTCTCTCGCATTGGATGTTGTTTCTTTATTTTTGTTATGGTTTATGGTATTAAGGGGAGCACCCTTCATCAGATTTCAAAGACAAGGGGTAGAAGTCCCATTACATTGGTAAGGAAGAACACACCAAGTTGGATTCTAATGATGAAAATGAAGTTGAGGAATTTGTGTATTTTGTAGTAGAAGACTCAGACGAGGAAAAGTATGAAGAATTAAAAGCCTTTATATCTTATGTTAGTAAGAATGATTCTTGGACTATTAATAGTGGTTGTTCACATCACATGACTGGTGACATCACAAGTTTGATAAATTAAAAGAGTATGATGGTGGATTTGTTAAACTTGGAAATGATGTTCCATGTCCTATGAAAGGAAGAGGTTCACTAATGTTGAGTGAAAATATTATATGTGATGATTTTTATTGGGTTCAAGGTCTGAAATACAAATTTTTTAATGTTGGACAGTTGAATAACATGGGTCATCAACCAGAGTTTCTAAATAGAAAGGTGAAAATATTTTATGGTGATGGAACATTGATTGAAATTGGTGAAAAAACAAGAGGTAACCTATTTTACATAGATCCTACTATAATTACACTCCTTTTTACTAAAGTTGAATATGTTTGGTTATGACATAATAGACTCTCTGATGTAAATTTTGAAAATGGTTAAAGTTAGTAGGAAGAAGAAAGTGAGAGGTATACTGAACTTGCATAAACCTAATAATGTGATGTGTAAATAATGTCAACTCGGTAAGATGACTAAGAAAATTTTCTCAAGAAAGTCACACTCATATGATGATATGTTGGAATTGATTCATATTGATCTTTATGGTCTTATGAAAGTTGAAAGTTATTATGGTGATATATACTTTATTCTATTTGTTGATGATTATTCAAGAATGATGACTATGATATTTCTAAAAGTTGAATATGATGTGATTCAAATGTTCAAATGGTATAAGGAAAGAGTTGAGAAGGAAATTGGTAGGAAGTTGAAATGTTAACATCTAATAGAGGTAAAGTCATGTCTAATGATTTTACTAACTTTTGTATAGAGCATGGAATTAAAAGGAAAGTATCTACACCTAGAACACCAAAACAAAATATTATTGCAGAAATGGGGAACACATCCATTATTGAGTGTGCTATAACACCACTAACAGAGAAAGGATTTGCATAAATATTTTGGAGAGAAGCTATAAGTATTACTGTTTACACCCTTAACTGATTTTGGTTCAAGAAAGATACAAACAAGACACCCTATGAACTCTGGTATGGACACACATCGAATGTAAGTAATTTAAAATTCTTTGGAAGTAGGTGTTGTATTCATCAAGATTCCAAAAATAGAAAGTTTAATTCAAAAGGAGATGAAAGAATATTCCTAGGGTACTCTACTAGAAGTAAATAATATAAGTGTTTGAACAAAAGGGTAGAAACTATGGTTGAAAGTGAAAATGTGAGAATTGATAAGCTTAAAAATAAAAATGATGAACAGAGAAAGAAAGAACCTAAAGACTACAATATATGTGTATGTTTACAAGAAGGAGCACCAGACACTCTACCTGAGAAACAAACCAAGCCATGGGAGAGGATCACCTAACAATAATAGTGAGCTATTGAGCAACAACTTGTAGTACCCAAGCCACAAATAGAGCACACTAAGAAGAATGTTAAGCTGCAACTAAATGTTGAAAATTCTAAAGAACATAGAACTAAGCCTATTTTGGAAAAATATGTCAGAAGACACCATTCACAAAATTAGATAATTGGAGACAAGAATGATGGAGTCATGATAAGAAGTAAGTTGAGAGACAATAAATGTTTTATTTCTTAGTTTGAGCCTAAAAAGGTAAAAGATGCACTTGAAGATGAAGAATAAATCAATGTTATGAATGAAGAGATAGATTAGATTGAGAAAAAAAAAAACATGAACACTGGTACTAAGACCCAAAGAAAAAAATATGATTGGAAAAAAATAGATTTTTAGGAACAAGTTGAATGAAAAAGGAGTTGTAAGAAACAAAGTTAGACTAATTTGTAAAGGTTATGTACATGAAGAAGGAATTGACTATGGTGAAACACTCACCCCTGTTGCAAGACTAGGTGGAGTAAGAACACTATTTGCATATGCTACATACAAAAGATTCAAGGTCTACCAAATGAATGTCAATTATGCATTTTTAAATAAAATTATGGAACAAGAGGTCTATATTAAACAACTTGAAGGACTTGTGGAACAAGATATGAGGAATATGATGTACAAAATGCACAAAGCTTTATATGGATTGAAGCAGACACCCTAAGCATGGTATGAAAGATTATATTCTTATTTTATCAAAATTGGTTTTGTTAGAACTATTGATTACGGTAACCTGTACTTCAGAAGTGAAGCTAAAGATAAGGTCTTGATAGAGGAAATATTTTTTTAATGAAATTATATTTGGAGGAAATGAATTGATATGTAAGATATTTTTTGATCAGATAAGTAAAGAGTTTAAAATGTCAATGTTTGGTGAGATGAAATTCTTTATTGGTCTAAAAGTTCATCAAACTAAAGGAGAAACATATGTTACTCATTACAAATACATCAAGGAGATACTAAAAACAGTTGGCATGGATGAGTCAAGACTAGTAGGAATTTCTATGGTCACTAGATGTAAATTGTCTAAGGAAGATAACTCGGCAAAAGTGAATGAGACATTATATAGATCTATGATTAGAAAGTTTCAATATGTAGTTCATAGCATACTTGATATTGCATGTGCAGTTACTATAGTAGCAAGATGTTTAGAGAATTCTAAAGAGACACATATGATTGTAGTGAAAAAAATATTAAGATATTTGAAAGGAGCTAGAGATTATGGATTACAGTACTATAAAGAAGGAGATTTTGAATTAAGAGTTTACATTTATGTTGATTAGGTAGGAAATTTCTTTTATGACAAAAAGAGTGGTAGTGGAGGAGATTTTTTTTTAGGAGAAAGATTGGTGACATGGATAAGTAAGAAGCATAGTTGTATCTCATAATCTATTGTTGAAGCTAAGTATGTAGCTACAACAATTAATTGTTCAAATATTATATGGATCAAACAACTATTGGAAGGTATGCAAGAGGAAGCCATCGAATCAGTAACTACCTATTGTGATAATACTAGTGTTATTAATTTATCAAAGAATATGGTGATGCATGCAAAGACAAAGCACATATCTATCAAGTATCACCACTTGAGACAGAAAGTTAAAGAAAAACAAGTTAGATTAGAGTATGTGAATTCTAATGCAAAGATAGAAGATATATTCAAAAACTTATTTCCTAAGTATTATTTTGAGTATTAAAGTAGTAAATTAGGCGTTCTTCACCAATCCAATGTTCACTAAGTGAAGATACATGTTGCATCAATTCATGGTTGATTAGGAAATCTATATGGAGTTAATGCAAGAGTTCACTCTTCAGGAACTATCATAGAGTTGTGAAAAAGATAGTGATGCAGAAGATGTAATCATTACATGCATTATAAAAGGTATAACTACAAGGTTTTATAAGTTTCTCATTGAATATTATAGTTACATTGGGAATTGTTGTCAAAGGAGGAGAGAAGTAGTAAAGGGGGATAATATTGAACAACTTATGTACTAAACACAAGATGATTCATGTTGATAACAATTGTTATCAAAGGAGGAAAGATTGTGTGATAAAGTCAAATGAAAAGATGCTACAAATTGTTGAATACTGAAGTATATCCCAAGGGAGAAGTATATCCCAAGGGAGAAGTATATGGAAAATTATGAATGAAGTTACAAGTTGTTGATGTAATTTGGTAAGTTTACAAATTGTGAAATTATGGTAATTTGGTAGAGTGCCACATCATTTTATTGATGAAGAAGATTTGATTGATAGGGAAGATTTGAAAAGAATGGAGTGGAAGAAAGTATTGATAAGTTGCATTGAGCTAGTCAATGAGGTTGGTAAGTGAAAGACTAGTAGTCAATAAGATATTATAGTTGACATTGAGCATATGAAAAGTGAATGAAGAATGAGAAGTATGAATTGAGAAACAATAATGTTAATCAAGCTTAGTATTAACCAAATAAGTGTAGTGTTAACCGAGCAAGGGAAAGAAGAATAGTTTCTAGAAGATTTAACTAAAGGTTGACATTTGATGAAAATATGGATTGTTAAAGAAGTTTCTAAGATAAGGATGAAGTTTGTTATGAGACCTATGACTAGAGAAATTCAAAGAAGATATGATGATGGAGATTTAATGATTTCAGATAAAGATCAAAGTGTTAGAATATATAGCCCACCAATATAAATGAGCGGGGGGGGGGGAATGAGTTATCCAACTAATATCACAATTTTTAAACTTTAACCATATGAGCAATATAATCAAAAACCATACAAGATACTCATACACAATAACACTATATATGTTAACTAGGGAAACCCTTGATCAGAGGGAAAACCCTAGTGGGAATGGTACCCACAAGATGATGTACTAATATAAATATTCCTTGTTAGAGGATGGACCCTATTCAGAGTCTATAACAACATTTACTACATATCAGTCCCTATTAGGATACTTTGAATCCCTGTTATGGATTCCAACCATGTTAGGAGTTGTGGGAGACAACTAGACCCACTGCCAAAATAGCTTCAAGGGCAAGACCAATAAACCCACTATCCAAATGGTCTTTGTATTATTCCTTGAAAAAATAATAGAAATGAATAGTACTTCCTACCTCTACCCTATCAACCAAACCTCTGCTCCTTATCTTGTAACTAGATCAAAAAACTCACATCCAATAATCCCTTGGATTCCTTACTCGCATTGAGTAAACACTCTGCTCCTTTTCGCACTTTGCACTTCATACAATGATCACAACATACATAATCTACTAAAAACAAGGAAAAAACCTTTCCTTTATACCATATCTTCAAAATAATTTCTTGAGTCAGCCTTGAGGCTTTCCCAATTAATTATAGTAAGATAATAAATTAATTACAATTACAATAGCATTGTTGCCTCACAGTATATACAAAACTTCACATGTGTGATACCAGGGCTTGTGCATTTGCTGATGTCACCATCTAACTTTCCTCTATCATTTGTTGACCGCACATCTTATTACACCTATGATGAAAGATACAATACAAATATCAAAAAATGCTTTCCAAGAACTCTATCTCTATACTGCTCTTAGTAAATTAAGTACAACTTCTTTACATCTTTGACTTACATGCTACACATTGAAATTTTTGATGAGGACATTGTACTAAACATGTCCGTGAATGCACATCATTAGACAAGAAAAATCTTGTATGTCTAACTAAGATCTCTCTCTGCTATTATGCTAGTCTTCGCAGACTTCCTGTTATGTTGACATCAATGAAAAACATAGTCATGAATACAACATGTCAATACTCTCCAATGCTTAGGATACACCTTTAATGTAGTATCATTAGCATTTGTGCCAAAAATCTCCCCCTTTAGCATTAATGGCAACATAGATAAAAAAATATCTAAGTCCCATGAACACAAAAATAATACTCTATTATTACTGCTATTGTTCTCATCTTCTCAAATCCTCTGCATCAATAAAATCTAAAATCCTCTAGAATACTACTATGTTCTCCTTCTTCTTTAGGATTGGCAACAATTGTTCACAGTGAACAATTTGTCATACACCAAGGTTCTTCATGCTATATATCTCCCCCATAGAGACATTCCTCCTTGTTTACATGAGTTTTCTAAATCTCCATAATAAAGTAGAGATTTCCATGCACTCTTCCCATACATACTTCTGAGAATTTTTTTCATGCATATTCACCCCCATTGACATCAATAACAAATTTCTCATTACGTCAATTTACTGATCCAAGCCTTCAATGACTCAAGTGTCCAAAGATACTATTCACGACCAAATACCAAGAGTCCTCAATGACTCAGCTCATCATAGATCCTCCCCCATATGGGAAGCATCAGCATTTGATCCAATCTAACAATAGTGCTATGTACTATTGTACTAATGCACTTACTACATCATCTACTCAGAAGTAGACAAGGGCGTGACCCCAAGCATACCTCTCAAGTACTCAAATGTATCTTTAGGTAAAGGGTTTGTAAAGATATCTACAATCTAATCTTTAGTAATCACATACTCTAATCTAATCTCTTTTTATGTTGATTTCTCTCTCAACACATGATACTTAATAGATATATGCTTAGTCTTAGAATGCAATACAATATTCTTAGACATACTTATTGTACTTGTGTTATCACAGTAAATGATAACAAGTTCTGCAAACTCAATCCTAATATCCTTTAACATATGTTTCACCCACATCACTTGATTGTAATTATTTGTTGCTGCAACATACTATACTTTAGCTATACTCTAAGAAATACAATCTTTTTTCTTGCTTATCCAAGAAACAAGTCTTCCTCCAAGAAAAAATGCTCCTCCAGTAGTACTCATTTTTTCATCCCTATTGCCTACCCAATCCACATCAGTATATACACCTAGAGTGAAATCACTTGATCTATCATACCAAATTCCATAGTTAGATGTTCCAGTCAAATACCTAAATATCCTCTTTATTACTACATAATAATATTCCTTAAGATCAACGTGAAATCTAGCTACAATCCCAACTACATTTTTCTATATCTGGTATGGTGTGAGTCAGATATTGCAAACCTCTAATCATGGATCTATACTTCTTCTGTTCAATTGTATGTGTCTCATCCTTGCTAGATAACTTGTGACTAGTTATCATGGGTGTACCAATAGGCTTACAACTTTCCAATCCAAATCTCTTCAACAAGTCTTTCAAGTACTTAGCTTGTGAGATGAAAATACCATCACTATTCTGCACAATCTGCAATCCTAGGGAAAACTTCATTTCTCCTATCATGCTCATTTCAAACTCATTCTTCATTTCTTTAGCAAACTTATCACTTGCTTCATCATTACCTCCAAATATGATGTCATAAAAAAATATTACTATTATCAGCAAACCACTCTCAATTTCTTTCAAATACAAGTTACTATCTATTGTACCTTTATTAAATCTAAGTTTTTCCAAATAGTTGTCCAACCTTACATACCAGGTTCTAGGTGCTTACTTTAGACCATATAGAGCTTTATTTAGTCTGCATACCATATATTTTTCTTTTGCTAGAGGAAAAAATTTAGGCTACTCAATATAAACTTATTCTTCAAGTTCTCCATTTAGGAAGGTTGATTTAACATCCATCTAATATACTTTGAACTTCTTATTTGTTGTATAAGCCAAGCAAATTCTTACCACTTCCATTATGGCTATAGGGACATATGTCTACTCATAGTCTATGCCTTTTTGTTATGAATATCCCTTGCATACAAGTCTATCCTTGTTCTTCACAACTTCACCTTTCTCATTCATCTTTTTTCTAAATACCCAATTGGTTCCTATCACATTCTTGTCTTTAGGTCTTGGAACTCACTCCCATGTTTCATTCTTCACAATATAATCTAATTCTTCCTTCATTGCTTGAACCCAATGATCATCTTTACATGTTTCATCTATACTTTTAGGTTCAACTTTAGAAATCAAACATATCTCTTCATTAACTTTGTTTCTTCTCATCACACCTTTGTCTTTGCTTCCAATTATCTACTCTAGAGAGTGATTCTTTGCCAAATTCTTATTAAGGGTAGGATTTGACATCTCAACTCTTATCTCATCACTAGGTTCATACCTCTCCTCTTCTCTTTTCTCAACAATTAACACATCATTCTGCCAATCATTGTTAGTCTCAAAGAAAAAATTAGCATTATTTCTAACAATTCTAGAATTTTTCTTCTTCATCATCTAGATTATAATCTAACATCTTTTCCTTAGTTCCAAACTTTTCATCAATCTTTACATTTGCACACTCAACTATTGTCTTAGTTCTATGATTAAAACATATGTATGCTTTGCTTTTCAATTAATAGAAAAGAAACATACATTCATCACTTCTTGGATCAAACTTACCAACATCATCATCTCTCTTAATATAACACCTACTTCCAAATATTATGAAATACTTAACTAATGGTGAATGACCAAACCATAGTTCATAAGGTGTCCTGCTCATACCTTTTCTGATTTTTACTTTGTTCATAGTGTACACATTTGTATTGACTACTTCTTTCCAAAATGTCTTGGACACATCATTCTCAAACAACATTTCTCTTGCTTCCTCTGCTATTGATCTTTTTCTTCTTTTGGCAGTCCCATTTTGTTCAGGTGTCCTAGATAAAGATAAATGTCTTTTGATTCCATTCTCTTCACAAATCATGTTAAACTCTCTAGTGGTGGATTCTCTTCCTCTATCTGATCTCAAACATTTTATTTTATCACTATATTCATTCTCAACTCTACTCTTAAATATCTTAAACTTCTCAAAAGCTTCAGACTTCTCTTTAAGAAATGCTACCCACATCATTCTAGTGAAATAACCAACAGAAATCATAAAATACCTTTCACCATAGAATCCTCTTGTTCTAGATGGAACACCTAGATCTGTGTGAAAAATCACTAGCCTCTATGTGGTAGTGAACTTCTTGCTAGGAAAATATACCCTCTTCTACTTAGCCAAAATACATTCTTTGCAAACCACATTAGTAGGCTTTATTATCTTAGGTAGATCTTTGATTGCAAATGTTCTACTAATATTTACAATATTATCAAGGTTTAGATGACAGAATCTCCTATGCCATAACCAAGTGTTATCCACTTTAGCAACTAAAAAAATCATTTTAGTGGGATTCAACTGAAATACATTACCTCTGGACCTAGTTCCAGTTCCAATCATCTTACCATCCTTATCCTTGATAGTGCAAGTCTTTTCTATGAATTAGAATTGATACCCTTTTCCCACCAACTATCCAACACTCAACAAATTATGCTTCAATCCATTAACAAAATAAATAGTGTTAGTGTTAGATCTTCCATCTAAAGTAATGGATCCAATCCCTATAATATGATAGGATGCATTGTTATGGACTCTAGCAATACCTCCATCATAGTTTCTAAATTTAAAAAACTTATCCATATCGCCTATCATGTGATGTGAATAACCACTGTCTATTATCCAATCAGATTTTTTTTCAACTTGGGAAACTAGAGCCTTTTCTTCTCTAATTTCTCTATCATGATCATCTTCCTTAATAGCTAAAATTTTTAGCTCATCATCTCTTTGACTCTAACCTTTGTCATCAAATTCCTCTTCTTCATTAGCATATAAACAATTTCTATCTCTTCTAGGCTTAAACTTTCCTTTATACTTTTTATCTCTTTTAGGACATTTAGATGCATAATGACCAAACACATTACATGCCCAACATTTAAAGATACTCTCACCATCTTTTTCTCTTCTCACAAGAAGTGATACCTTCTTCAAGCTTCTTGTCTTCATCAAATCTGGTTTTGATACTACTAGAAAAATCTCCATGTGTGCTTGCACTTCCAGATAGGCTTGGTTGAACATTCAAGATGCCAAAAGTTGTCTCTACTCTTATTAGTTCTCTTGATTGTCTCAAATCTACTTCTTCTACTTCCAATCTTCCTAGAAACGTCTCCCTAGTAAATTCCTTAGTGTAGGGTATTAATAGTTGAATCATTTGAGTAACTTTCCTAAATGGCGGTGTCAAAGTTCTCAAGATCTTCCACAAAACCTCATCTTCTTCCTTGGATGAACCGTGTGACTTGATTCCTGCAACAATCTCTGACATCCTACCAATATAGTTTCTTACAGATTTATCTTCTATCATTTTAGAATCTTGAAATTCACATATCTTATTCTTCAATCTTACTCTCTTTATATGTGTATCACCTTCAAAAATAGATTCTAATGCTTTCCAAATTCCATGAGATGTTTGAAGTGACTTTATCTAACTATATTCATTCTCTAGAAGAGCTAATAGTAAAGCTTCTCTAGCTCTCATGTTAAACATGAACAAATCTATTTCTGATTCACTGCATTCTTCAATCTTCTCATCTTTCATAATTGTCTTCTCACTCTTTGTCAAGAGCCAATAACCCAAACCCATGCATAAAAAATGAGTCTTCATATTATCCTTCCAAATATCATATTTGGCCCCATCAAATTTAGGACTATCCCTTCTGAAAAGATTCACCATAAATCTCCCAAATCTGTTAAGCTTATCCTTCAAGGACCTAATGCTCTGATACTAATTGTCAGAATATATAGTCCACCAATATAACTGAGGGGGGGTTGTTGGAGGGGGGGTGTGAATTAGTTATCCAACTAATATCAAAATTTTAAAACTTTAACCATATGAGAAACATAATCATAAACCATAACAAGATACTCATACACAATAACACTGGATATGTTAACAAGGGAAACCCTTGATCAGAGGGAAATACCCAATGGGGATGATACCCATAAGATGATGTACTAATATAAATATTCCTTGTTAGAGGATTAGCCTTGTTAGGATTCTATAGCAATATTTAGTGTATATCACTCCCTGTTAGGAGACTTTGAAACCCTGTTAGGAGTTGTGGAAGATAGTTGGACCCACTGCCCAAACAACTTCAAGGGCAAGATCAATGAGCCCACTATCAAAATGATCTCTATATTATTCCTTACTAAATAATGGAAATGAATAGTATTTCCTTCCTCTATCTTGTCAATTGAACCTCTGCTCCTTCTAATCTTGTAACCAGATCACAAAACTCGCACCCAATAATCCCTTGGATTGCTTACTTACATTCAATAAACACTCTACTCATTTTCACACTTCACACTCCATACAAAAATCACAATATACATACTCTATTAAAAACAAGAAAAACATATTTCCTTTATTACCATATCTTCAAAATAATTCCTTGAGTTGGCCTTGAGACTTTCCCAATAAATTATAATAAGATAATTGATTAGTTACAATTACAATACCATTTTCATCTCATAGTCTATACAAAAATTCACATGTGCGATACTAGGTCTTGCACATTTGTTGACATCACCATCTAATTGTCCTCTATCACTAGCTCACCATGCATCTTCTTATTACATCTCAGATGAAAGATATAATACAAACATCATAAACTACTTTCCAAGCACTCTGTCTCTGTATTGCTCTTAGTAAATTAAGTACAACTTTTGTACATATTTGACTTACGTGTTATGCATTGAACTTCATCGTCAAGACATTGTATTGAACATGTCCATGACTATGCATCACTAGACAAGAAAAACCTTATCTATACAACTAAGATCTCTCTCTACTATTTTTCCAGTCTTCATAGACATACTGCTACGTTGACATCATAGAAAAACACTATCATGAATGCAACATGTCAAAACTCATTAATGCTTAGGATACTCCCCCAATGTAGTTTCATCACCATTCATCCTAACACAAAGTTCAAGGAGAAAGTGTGATACCCAAGTGTCTAGATTCAATGTATCTTATATGGATGAAGATTGAACGATTGTGATTAAGTGGCAAAATACAAGAGAATCTAGTGAATTGATAATAAGTTGTCTATTTAAGGGATAAACAAGATGTTCATTATTGTTTATCAAGCTATTTGTGAAGGAGAAGTTAGAATGTGAAACCAAGCCGAGTTGTACTGTGAAATCTTGTACGTGAAATGAAAAGTTGATGTGTACGCAAGTGGATTAGCCTAAAGGAAGAAAGAGGAAGAACATAGATCAAAGAATGAGAATAATGGAGATCTAAAACAAAAAATGTAGTTGAATCACTTATCAGATCATTTCACTATTACTCTTTAATCATTGTAGAAGACAATCTTCTCACCAAGTGTACTATTGTCACAAAATTTTGTACCCTTTCCTAAAAACTTACCTAAAGGAAACCTTATGAAACATGGAAACAATATCCAAGTTGTGAACTTGAACTATGAGAAGGTCGACTTCATTACTATCAGGATGCATATAACTACTTCTTGAGAGGAAAAGGGAGAAGGAATGCATGGAAGTAAACCACCTAATCTAATCTAAAGGGGTGATACACCAAAATAGTTTGTTCAATCATATCTCTGCCTACCAATGCATTATTCATCAATATAACATCAAAATACTTCGATTTGACCTTTTCTCTAATTCAACAACCACATATAGATCATAAACCCAATGAGATGTTACAAGGAAGGAACTTCACTCTACAACATTCAAGGAAAAGTAGATACTAACATACAAATTGAAGAATGAGAAACAAAACATTAACAAAGGAAAGAAGGTTTTGCACTTATATTAATGGGGAAATAAGGCACATCAAAGAAATAATTCATTCACAAGAAAAAATAAATTACAATAGAAAAACATAGAATGTAATGCTATAGAATCAAAGAAAAAATGACCGACCCTTGGAAGAGTAACAAAACTTTCTTTTATAGTTCAAGCATAACTGAGATAGCTTCTACCTTAAGGAAAAACTCAACCACTACCATTAAGGTTGTGGAGAATAATCACTACAAATCTGGGGAGGATTTGATCTTGGTACACATCTAGATGTAGGAAAATTGTATAATTCATTAAAAAAAGCCTTGAGAAGATAGAAATGGCAGTCGTTAATGCATAACGAAATAAATGAATAACCATAGAGTAGTGATTGAATGTCCTTTACGTTAAATAGACACAGAGATCATAAAAAAGTGGTTGCAAGTGATCAAAAGATTAATTCTCCACTAAAGATCTTCTTTTCTCCATGTTTTCAATTTGCCAAATTATATATATCAGAAATTCAAACAAATTAAACCTTTTCCTTTACCATGTGGTCCAATGATATCAAAACATTCTACCTCCTTTTTCCTTCGATTTAAGCTTAACTCGCTTACCATTTCCTACTAACTTTTCAACCTTCCTAGACCATGCCACATGGTGACATTTGATTTTATTTCCTCTATTTTGGCTTCACCACTTGGGCCCACAAGGACACATGTCAACCAATTGTTATGTCGCTATGACTAAAGGTCTAGCAATTTTTTATAGCAACATAATGACAACCCTTGATCTATCTTCAATCTAATGGTGGAGAAAGTAGAACACCCTATGAACTATGATGGGCCCACTGGGACATGTGTTGCATCATCACTATCTCAGTATGTATATTCATTGTGAAACTTTCCATAGTGAAATCCATTGATCTTGGAAGATTAGATGACCATGAAATTTACACTTTATCTCTGTCTTTATATCTGCAGCGAATAGGAACCTAGTAGCTAGAGGTTCATTTATGATGGAAAACCTTTGACAACTCCTTTCATGAGGTGGTCTCACCACCTCCACATGGTGAGTTGTCATTATGATGTTATAGATAAAGATCTTACATCTTTCCATAGAAAAAAAAATGATAGTCATAGATCTATCTAGAGATCTATGGTAGAGATCAAAAATTTCAAGAACCTGATTTAGTTGCAAAACCACCAATTAAACTGGAACACCTATCATCTCCTCTAACATCCTTAAAAGTTGTAAAAGGAAGTGGCCCACTAGGACACATGCAATTCTATCATTATGTCACTACGACTAAAGATCTTACATCTTTCCATAGTGAAAAAAATGACAATCATATATCTATCTAGAGATCTATCATGGAAATGTTTTCCTTTGATTATTGTGCATGACTTGAAGCAAGAGGCCCCACCTAAATGCATGCCACATTATCATTATGTCACTATGAATATTCATTGAGTAGCTCCCCATAACAACATAATAGTATTCATTGATCTCTTTAAATTAGATTGTTGAGAAAATGTGAGCCCTTTAAGGTGTTTATAATGTGAAACAATTTGAAGACTTAGGATATAATGCATATGACTAAAGTTTTATATATATCCTTTTTACGCGTCCAATATTTGAAATTTCAAATATGTGACTATTGGACATGATTTCTACTCAAAATCTCAAATTTTGGTGGGAGGGGCAAAATGACCAACAATTTTTGGTGACTCAGATGGGATGCTAGCCTTATAAGCATGGACTAGTGGCCTTAAGCATCCATCATGCTATATAGTCACAAAAAATGAGGTCACGTGCATCCTGAAACTAGCAAAAACTACAACCTCTATCTTTTCTACAACAGCAAAAACTTCAAAATTTTCTATCTCACACAGAGAAAAGCATGTGTTCATTTACTTCTTGGAAAACAAGAAACTACTCTAATATATACAAAAAATTCTAACCCTCTCTAGAAGTTGGGTTTGAGGTAAACTCTATTGACTGGAACTGGTAGGACATCACCATTAGGTTTGCATAATTGAAAAGTGTTGGGCTCTTTAAAATTGATGATAATATAAGGACCACTCCACATAGCATCAAATTTTGAGTGTCTTCTTGGTTTAGCTCTATTTGCATCCTACTTGAGAACAAGGTCTCCCTTCTTGAAAACCCTATCTTTAGCTCTCCTATCAAAACTTATTTTGACCTACTATTGATGTGCCTTAAGTGTCTGCATAGCCTGTTGTCTCTTTTCTTCTAACTCCATCAATTCTACAATCCTAACTGTCATGGCATCATCTTTAATTAGCTCCAACTGATGAGCTAATTCAAGAGAAGGGAACTCAAGAGAAATAGGAATCATGGCTTCGCTTCCATATACTAGCATGAAAGGTGAATTCCCTATTGCTCTCTTAGGTGTGATTCTGTCAACCCAAAGGGTTGTCCTTAGTTTTGAATTCCAACACCTTTGGTTATCCTCAATTATCCTCTTCATGATTTTGATTAGGTTCTTATTGCAAGACTTAGCCAAGTCATTTCCTTGGTGGTAGTCATTTGAAGAGGTGCTCAAATAGATACCATGGTCAACTACCCAAGAGAAAATATGAATCCCTTTTGGTGTTTTGAAATGCTACAAGTTTCAAATTACCCCAATGAGAATAAGACACATCTAGGGGTAGCTAACTACCATCTTTAACATATCCTTTCACACACCAGGCAAACTATAAGGCCAGACCCTTCTTCTACTTTAGTTTCTACAAAACCTAATTGGGTGGACCTTGTATTCTATTAATATGGTACCAGTGCTAAACATATTCCTAAATCTAACAAAGTAGATAGAAACCCTTATTTCTCATATTGACTCATGCAATAACATAGATCTACAATAGCTAAATGCAAAACAATGTAATTCACAAGCTGAGTGAGGCAAATACTTTTAGCTCTTCAACCTAAAAGGGAAATACAATTGATTAATGATGTTGAATTCAGAAAAACATGACTTGTACAACATAACCCTATGATCCTTCAAAATGATCAGTGCCTTATCTATTGGGAAATTAGACAAACCCCTAACACACATCTCTAAAAGTCATTGACATATGCCATACATCAGGACTTCCTAATCTATCTATCCACTTTGTGAATTAGACATCTCCATCTTTCTGAATCTCATACTCGACCTATCCCTTCATGACATCTACAATCCTATGATGATGGATCAAGCATTTACATAACTCTTTGAGTCATAAGAAAAATAAATCAACATATACAACCAACATATTACAATTGAGTTTCATACTCTTTGTTTACAAAACACAAAAGATCATAATTAACATGAATGGGAGACAAGATATCAGAATAAATACTAACTTTTTCTTGCCTTTTCATTCATTTCTTTGAAACAAATACAATAAGATGCATGAAATTGAAATGAAAAACTACGTAACAGATCAGAACTATCTATATTCTCATTTCTTGTTGTTCATTACATGAGAGATTGCTAAAGAAAATGGTGGAATCACAGTTCTAGAACCAACAATGAGGTATCACACTAAAAATTTCCAACCAACAATGGTCTCACAGTGAAAAACTGGAACCTCCTCATAGAGTGAGAAAGAGAATGATATATAGGAGAGTGAATTCTCAGATCTGTTGTGCATCTGACATGTGTCCACTTGAAATTCCATCCCCTAGAAGTTAAAAACATCTCTCTAATCTCTCTCTATAATTGCATATCAAATCCTCAACCATTTTGGCTCTCAAAAGCACAAAATATATCAGATATTTGATGGAAACCATTCAATTTGCCAAAATATTTGAAAGAATCATGAAATGCTGGTAAATTTTTTGGTTTAAATTGTTTTAAGGTGACCAAAATCAAACCCAACTACATTTTTTACCATGTTTTACCAAGCTTGTAACTGCATTTTCAAATATCATCAATTTCACCGAGAAGGCCCAAAATTTACATTTGTACCTATAACTCAAACCAGTGACTTCCTATGTGAAAATAAACTCCATAATTGGAAAGTTCATCTTCTCCTGATTTGAAAAATATATAATATTCCTATGTTTGCTTATTAGGAACCCCCAAAATCTTAGTTTGAAAAAAGTACCCCCTTGCTATGGCTCTGGTCTTAACTTTGAAATTTCAAAAAATTTAAAATTTCCTAAAATTTACACCTTAAAAAATAAGATTTAAAATATTTGTATGTGCATCTTTACAAAAATTATTTTTAATCAATTTTTAAAACATTTTTGAAATTCCCTCACTCTTGAGATTTGGGTCAAACCTAGTTTGACTAGGCTACCACGTGGCAGCACTTGATTGGTTGGATCATTGTATAGTCAGCTGGCATTAGGTGCCACATGGCCACCTCTGATTGGTCTGCCAAGCATTTCCACATGGCAGCCTTTGATTGGCTCCGTGACAACCATCAGACCTTCACATCACCACTTTGGATGCACCCGCCACATCATCATTAGCTGGGCCTACTACCACTGGGTAGCTTGGTGCTTCCCCACTTTACTTATCTTTTGAGCAACTTCCTGAAGCAAAGAAGCACCCACCGTAGGATGTGCCACATGGCACAATCCTATGCCTCTACCTTTGAGACCACCATGTCAACCTTTGGACTGCAGATTTATTTAAAATATATCTTTCTCTATGCCAATTGTCTTTGTCGTTCAGCCAAGCGGGGTCCACCAAGCACAAGTCTTGGCTCATGTCTCAAAAGGCATTAATCCTTTTTGAGACAACCACTAATTGAGTCCTAGGGTATTTAAAGGATAGAACTTGTTAGAAACATTAATCTTCCCTTGGATGTATTTAATTGGTATATTCCAAGGATCCCTAAATGTAGTTTGTCCTATTGTACACATGTGGAGGACATGTCATTATTTGTCCTTTATTCCACATGTGAGGACAACTCATTTTTATAATTCCTTTATTAAGGAGTTTAGTTTATCCTCCTTAAGAGGATTGTGACACTTTACACACACTTATTATGAATGTGGCATTCATAGAAATGGGAGTTACACATGCGAACACATGCAACTCCTTTCTCATCTCTTTAAAAGAGATGCTCCTCTTTCTTTCTTCTTTACACATCATTTTGATGTTATTGTATTGAACTATTTTGCTCCAACACTCTCTCTCTCTCTTCTCTAGGCATTTGCCTTCATTCATAATACTTACAAGGGGTTTTCTTTGCTTTCCCCTTATAAATCCTTGTCTCCATTGTTGAACCATCTTGGTGTATTCTCTTGGATTTTGTTTATTTCATGGTAACATTGTTTCACACTTAACTTACTTGGATTGTTTCTCATTCCTTGCTCTATCTTATCATTTCTTACAGAACTTACATTCATTTCTTGCATGTGGGATAATATCATTAAGTCGAATCTCCCTTTTGTTCTATGTCTCTACCATAATATTGATGACATCTTCAAACTCAGGTCTGCTCCTCTGCCTGCGGCTCTTTCTTTACATGCTAACTTCCTCCATAGTCAACCCCTACATCTAGCCTATGCATGACTTCTCTCGACTGGTGGCTTATTCTTGGTTTGGCATGAGCTCCTTCCTTCCTCTAGCCATGGTGGTCTTCCTTGGCGCCTTAGATGCTATGACTTCTTTTAAATGGCTCCCCTATGCTGAAACATGGTTCCTCTGCTTCAAGCCATGTAAACCTTCTACTTTGCATGGGATTTCCCTTGTATTTTTGTGGCTTGGTCTTTCTTTGCACATTGAAACTCTCCACCCTCTTATATTGCAAGGGTTGAATGTATGTCAGTGATAACAAAACTGCTTAGATCTCTCATTTTTATGTTTTCTTTTGTTCTCAACATATAATAGATTTGTTTGAGAAGAATAAAATTGAGAGAATAAATGGGTTACAAATATATTTCTATAGAATAAATGGGCATATTGTTGGATTTAATGTTTGTAGACTGGTAAACTCTCCACCTCTTCTCAAGCTGTAGATTGCTGTGAGTCAGGAGAAGTTTGTACATCTTTTGAAGTTACATCTCTTGCAATATAACCATTGCATTTCATAAGACACTATCTTCTTAGAGAATTTCTTTGATGCTTGTCCATGAATTGCTAATCGCATGGGATCAAGGTTTTCTAAAACTAATAGTGAACCCTCCATACATATCCTTTTTTCTTTGACTCCATCACAGGCAATTGCCATGTATTCATCTTCATGCTCTACAACAAAGTAAAGCATTGTCTTTCCTTCAAAAGTGTTGGCTCCTTCATGGAACAGCTATTCAATCCTGTCGCTTTTGTTTGTAACTCAGTGGGTAGCCTAGAAGCACATCTATTTAGGAAGGGTTTGGAGTTCATCCCCCCCTTTCAATCTTCCAAACCATTTATTAAAAACTAATGCCATTTGTTTGAAGACATTCAAGTTCCTCCCAATGGTGTTGAGAGATATTCCATAAATAATGAAGCTTCCTCTATCTATGAGTCCGTGTTCTAAAATTGTACACAATTTGTGAAAACTTCCATCTCTATATGATTCCTTTGATATTGCTTTTCTCTCAATTTCATTTCCAAGAAAAAGAAGCCAGCTGTGATTCATAACTTTACATTCTCATTATTTGAAAAAAAAGGATTCATGTGGTAGTTCTCTGCATCCACCCATTAGTTGTAAAACTTGATAATATTGTTTTGTTTGTGAGTCTTTAGCAGATGGACCTTAGAATATAGGCATTCCAAGTCTCCATAACCTTCGAAGACCTCTTTGACTTTCACTTGGTTCCAAGCAACCTCCATACCCTCTAATCTATCAAAGGCCCAGTAGACACTCTTAAAAGCTCCCTTTCCAAGAATATTCTTATAATCCTAAAAAAAAACTTCATTCCCCATATCTTATCAATCTGATGCAATTAGTTGGGCCCCAAAGTGGGTTCGGCTAAAATTAAAATTCATTTTCGGACAACTGAATCCTCAAATTGATCTATAGAACATTTGATACCAATTTGATGAAGAATCAATCAGTTTACATCACTTTTTTAACTTTTTAAAACTTATTTCACCTCTTTCTACAACTTGTCAATTTGGTGCTAGGAGGTCTTTTGACTAACTTTGTAAACTAACAAAAACACCTGATTGGGCTCTAAAATCAGACACGTTGATTCTTTGCTCTGCATGCTCTTACCTTGTCAAATCTCATCTCATGAAAAATTCTCAGTCAAAAGATATTGACTGCCAAAGTTGCCCTCTTAGAACTGCCTGCAAACAAAAATGTTAGAAAACAATAAATCGTGTTCAAATTTGGCTTTGAAAACTAGACAAACTGACACTTGGAGGTATGAAAACTAGGGCGTTGTTTCACTATCATGAGGAGAGTATGAATTTGCAATTTGGGCTAATGATGAATTCCCAAGACACATTTGGTGAGCAGTCAAAGTGGACTACTCAGATTTGCAAACTGGAAACAATGTCAGAAAAGCATTTTTTTGCAAATGGAATTGACCTGGGAAAGTGTGCAAACAGATTCATCAAAACTTGAAAATTGGCACACTTAAAGTATTTTTAGAGGAGAACATAGTGGTACAATCCATTCAATCTCATCCATCACAAATCTCAAGTTATAACATCCTGAATAGGGGTACCTAACAAATTTGCACTTACTTGACTCCAGTAAAAAGTTACAAATTGCATTTGGAATCGAGTTTGAAAATTGATCAAACAGATTCGTCATAAGCTCAAAATTGAAACATAACATGTCTTTGACCTCTAAAATGCAACGTAAAAGGAATTTTCTCAATTCATTCAACTAGGTCAAAATTATAACAAGTCAAACAAGGCTTCCCATAATTTAAAATAAATTGCATTAGCATGACATCAATAAATGACCAACTTTGAGGGATTCAAAACCTAGTCAAACAAACTCAAAATGACTCAAAATATGAAACATAGGTCCTTTTTTATGGACACCAAACACTCCCAAAGTGGTGAGTCATGAAACATTATTGGGTGTGAGATATTCACATGCAAGCATGGCCTCCTATCGCTATTTGACACTTCGGCAAAAATGCAGATTTGGAAATTGCTCAAAACGGGACTTCACGAAATGACTCAAAATGGAAATTTATCATCATGGAACACATAGACACACTAAATGCAAGGTGTTAGAAACATTAAACACCTCTTATGCTTCAAATGGGCAATCAGGTAGATATGCATTAAAAAATGCTTAAGGGCTTAATTTTTTCAATGGTACTCAAAATTGAGCCTTCAATTTTGAGTCCCAACAATCCCAAAAAACGACTTGGTGTTGCTTGATATTATTGTTGAAGGGACATAAAACCTAGTAACAATTCTATCAAGGAATTTCACTATTGAGGCCTCTATAGCATCCTTCAAGGCTATTGATTTTGTCCACCTTGTAAAATAATTTGTTGCAGCCAAGATCCACTTGTGACCAGAGCTAGAAGGTGGATTTATTGGACCAATAAAATCTAGCCCCCATGGGGAAAATGGTTGATCAACTTGAATAGGATGGAGAGGAAGAGCTACTAACCTTTGTTTACCTGAGAAGAAGGCACACTTCTCACATTTCCTTATATGTCTATAATAGTCATTGAATAGATTCAAACAATAATAACCAACTCTCATGATCTTCATAGTTGTTATTCTAGTTGAGAAGTGGTCACCATCAAAACCATCATGAAATTATTTAATCATCCTATCTGTCTGATTAGGGTTGATACATCTGAATAAGGCTCCATTGAGATCCTTCCTTAAAATGATCCCATCCACTAGGGCAAAAGGGATAGACTATAATCTAAATTGTCTTCTTTTTTCTCTATTCAACCCTTATGGATATCCTTCTCCCAACAAGAATGTTGTCATGTCATGCATCCAATTGTTCAAAGTTTTCATCCCTTTTTGATTCTTCATTTTCTATAACTAGAGCAACCTCCTTAGTTGTCTCCTAGGATGACATCATCTGTTCACATAGTATTTTACCTCTTACAAGCTTGGTGATCTTGATATCAACATCATACTCCATAACCTTAGTGATTCATCCAGCTTTATTTTCATTGATGTCCTTGTTTAAGAGGAAGTCCTTCACACTTGCATGAGAGACTAAGAGTTGGAATTTATTGTGAGATAAAATATGCCTGGATTTCTTTAGAGCTCTTATGACTGGAAGAAATTTCTTTTCAACATAGTTGTACTTATCTTCATAATCCTTTAGCCCTTTACTAAAAAAAGGCTATAGGTTTTTCTTCATTTGTATCATTTAGGTGTGTCAAAAAAGTTGAGATGACTGAATCACCCCCTAGGGTGTATTGAATGAAACCTTATCAAATTTAGAATTGGTAAGGGTAGGAGCTGATGCTTTTAATTTCTTGATCTCTTCAAAACTAGCCCTCCCCTTTTAGTCTAGGTGAAGATCACATTCTTCTTTAGCATGGTTGTAAGAGGCTTGACCATGGAGACAAGGTTAGGAATGAAGCTTCTTACAAATTTTATTCTACCAAGGAAGATTTGCAACCCTTTCTTATGAGTAGGAAGTGGGAGAGCAAGGATTTCCTTTGTTCTTTTTGGATCAATGTTTAAGCCCTACCTTCTTACAATATGTCCAAGCAACTTCCCTTGACTGGTGGAAAACACACACTTGCTTGCATTCAGTGACACACCATATTCTCTGAATTTGACAAACACTTTCCTTAGATGACCAAAGTGATCTACCACATTCTAAGAGTAGACTATTATGTCATCAAGGTAAACTAGAACAAACTTCTCAATCATGCTCTTGAAATCCATCTCTATTGCCTTTTGAAATGTGACACTTGTATTGGTTAGTCCAAATTGCATCTTGCTATAGGCATAAGTTCCCCATTTAGTAGTGAAAGGGTGGTGATCTTTAAGAGAGGCCTTATCCAGATCTTTGAACTCTACACATAGTCTAATCTCCACACTCTTCTTCCTAATAGGAACAAGGTTAGCTATCCAAGAGGAATGCTTAATAGGAAAAATTATGTTGGCTTCTATAAGCTTGGATAGCTCATTTTTCATCAATAGTTCAACCCTAGGGTTAATTGGTCTTTGATTCTACCTAATAGGCTTTGTATCACTACTCAAATCTATGGTATGTTGAAACAAACTTGGGTCAAAACCCTTTAAATTATCATATTTCCATGCAAATATATCATTTAATTCTTGATATAATTGAACAAAATTTCTTGTTCAATTTCATATCATACCTTTTCCAAACTGAGAGTCTTCCCATTAGCATTAGCAACTAGTATGTGATCATCTTTACTTGCAGTTAGATTTGAGGCTTTGTTCCTTTCTTGATCATCAGAGTTGAATACATCTTCTAAGGTGTCTAGACCCTTAGGAAATTTGTTGGAATTTAGCTTCATGATCTTGTCTGCATACTAACTTTGGAGCTTAGACTGGTTTTTTGCAAGAAATTAATAATTTGCACATCAGAATCAAACACTTGCCAATTTGTGCAATTATCAAGAATAGCGAGCCTTACAAAAATTCTAATTTTTTGCTCCTTTTTATCAACAACATGCTTAGGTATATCATAGCGAGCATCAATGGTTGCAAGCCTATAACCATGTTTGTCCTTGTTCCTAGGAACACTCTGAATGTTGAATGCTTGAAAACTTTCAAGCAGATCCCATACCCTATGTTTGTATGACTTGAGAAGATTATTCTCTATAACATTTTGATTGCTGATTTGATTAACAACCAACTCACTATCTCCATAAACCTTTAAAAACTTAATGCCTTTCCTTTGTGCAAGTTGAAGACCTTGGATCAGAGCTTCATACTCTACCACATTATTAGTGTAGCTAAATTGGAGCCTATAAGAGAAATAGTATTTCTCCAATTCAAAGGAAATGAGTATTACACTAGCCCCTGCGCCATTTTTATTCCTTGAGCCATCAAAGAAAAAACTCCATAATCCACTTGTTTCTTTTTTTGTTTTTATAAGATTGGGAATAGGAACATTCTCTTCAAATATACATGTTAGAAATATTCAAGACTATGCTAGGTTACTGAGAGGGGAGGGGTGAATCAGTAACTTCAAAAACTTTACCAAATTTAGATCTTAATTGCAATAATCCAATTACCATTTAGTTTATCAAATTAGATCTAACTGCATGCATGAGAAACTAAAAACATAAAGACATTCATAACACTTGAACACAATAATTTGGTGACCTAGAAACCTTCCAAATAGAAAGAAAAACTAAGGTGGGGATGATACCCACAAATCTTCAATACTACAGCATAAAGTTAGCCTGTTAAGGCTTATAATGATCACTTCTGATGATCTACCCTATTAAGAGCAATTAGGACTGCTAGGTCCACCTTGTTAGAGGTTTTACAAACATACAATGAAGTATGCACTCAATAAAGAGATTTGAGAAAAGATTGTTAAGTCTACCTTGTTCAAGTATTTGGACCGGTTCACCTATTAGGATGAAACAATAGATCTCTGACTTACAACTAGATTGTTGATAGAGATTCTTTGAAGTTTTGATCACCTTTATGTGATAGATATGACTCTAATGTTCCTTTGTTGATATGGCCTTACAATACACTTTGTCTGCTGCTAATTCACATTTGCATGCTTCTATTACACATTACTTTCACACTTTCATACTTGCTTGGATATGACACAATACATTACATATATATCAATCCAATTTACATAATTACAAAGTCAAACAATATACAAGTTAACACCAATATTACGAAGTCAACCCATATGTAGATACTCGAGTTCTGAAGACTGACTTGGTGAAGTTCTGATACTTGGCGTCCACTATCATTACTTGACATCGTCATGCATTTGGTAGAAGTAGAAGCTCAGTCCATACTAATCACTTCAATGTAGTCTTGAACTTGGTCTGCACTAGTGACTTGGTAGATACTGTGTAATTCAGTATAAACTAAATTAATCATTTACCATGATTGCACTCGGTAAACACTAATCATCATACAGCTTGGTTAACACTAACTTTGCTACACATGAATTGATAGCTTGGTAGAAAATGTAAAGCTTGGTAACCACTGAAATGCTCGGGTTGAACTACTGGACTTCACACTGCCTGATTCTGCTAGGTTTGAACTATTGCACTTCACACTAATTGAATTCCCTTAGTAACCACTGAAATGTTCGGTAGGAACTGTAGTTCTCGGTGGCTACTAGATTACATGGAAAATACTGTAGACTATTCAACAGGCTTGGTAGCCATACAGAATCCGAATAAATGTTGTCACTAATAACAAACTTGACTAAATGTCAACAATCTTCCCCTTTGGCATCAGTGACAAAAACACTTATCAGCCAAAACTTATATACATCACAATGTGGTACTAGCTTGGTATAGCATACTATTTTTTTGAGATTTTTCAAAATTTGTCTTTGTAAGTATATACAGTATACTATCTACAAATTCTCTACTATATACACTTTCTCCCTTTGCATGATTCTCCCCCATACAATATACATAGCATGACTTGTGTCTCTCCCTATATAGCATATTAAGTGTCTCTCCACCTATTTATTATGCTAAGTGTCTCTCCCCCTTTTTGACAATAATGCCAAAGATTTATTCAAAACTTATTTACATGGAGACACCAATATAGGAAAGGAAATCAGAATGTACCTTAAGTATGAGTGTTAGAGTCTTATCCCAGTTCTCTTGAAAAACTTTGCATGTATGTAGAGTAACTTATACTTTTGCATAGAGTTCTATCATGTGATCTATGATGGAGAAGTTGTTGTCATGGATCAATGTTTTTGAATAAACAATATGCTTCTACATTGTATCCATGATCAGAAGGATCATATTTTGAATATCTATCAGTGTAGACTAGATCCTTGCTTCTTCTCTCAAGAACTCTACCTGCATATCTAACAAGAATCTAATTTTCATATAGTCTGCAGAGCTTGAACTAGGGTCAAGTTGCAACTGTTGTGCATTGGCCTTCAAATATTCATCAATCTTTGTCAATTTTCTCTTTATTTCCTTTGTAAACTCGGTAACATTACATAACTTTCCAAAAATTGATGTTACATTTGTGCAAGAGGTTTCAAGATTGGTCAAAATTGAGGAAAGCTCCACTTGCTGAATGGCAATTTGTTGAGCAATGTGCTCAAGTACTTTATTATCAAATTTCTTTTATGCTTTCTCAATCAATTTGTCTTGACCACTGGAGTCCTCATTAAACCTTAGGACTACCTCTTCTAATTGAAACAAAATGTGTTGAGAAGTATCAAATTCAACACCTATCACCTCAGTCAAAATATTTTTGGCATCATCAATGATTTTATATTCTTTGTCTCTCTCCTCTATCAATTTCTTTTCCTTTGCCTTCTTTTGGAGGAGTTGACCAGCTATATGCATTTGATCTGCAATGATATTCTCAAAACCCCATTTGGGAATTTCAATCTCCTCATCTAAATCTATATCCTCCTCTATCTCCTTACCTCTACTCAAAAATCTTGTACTCAATTGAGCCTTAGGTTCAATTGTCCTTGTACTTGATGCATGTGAATCCATAATGGAAACAATTATAGAGATAGAAGGACTAGCTATGAAAATTTATATAGTGCCAACAGATGGAATACAGACTGGTATGCTTACTAAATCCAAAATTGAAGTATTTATAGAATTATCCAAAATTGTAGAGGAAAAAATTGTAGAATCCAACTACAAAAGAATACAAAATTGTAGAACATATTGTATACATTGCTGATGAAGTTGACTCAGGAGCTAAAGAAGAGGGAGGCTATAGCTTGGTAGATGAAGTGGTAGGCACTTCTATCAGCGATGTGTTGAGTTGTGAGGGAGTGAAGAGTGATTGGACATTTGATGTTCCTTTTGTTGTCACAATCAAACTTGTTGAAGTTGTCTCCGAGCTTGATGTAGCTACTAGTTTAGCTAGAGAGTGAGCAAGTGAGGCAATGACTATTGCTACTATCTTGATAGGATCATTCTCCTCATCATCTTCTTTGTCTTCCTCAATAGCTTCTCCCTCTTTATCTTCTTCAACTTCTTCATTGTCAAATTTGTGTTGGCTCAGAGTAAGTTTCTTCTTCTTCATCATCACTGTCATCATCCTTGACCTCCACTTGGAAGTCACTTTTTTTATGCAAATGATAAACATTCTTCCACATACTTGTGGCATTCTTAACCGCTTGTTCTATATCCTTTATCAACATTAAACAAGTATTGAATCTAAGAGTCATCTTATCTTCATTTTTCTTTATGGGCTCTTTTATCTCAGCATCTATGATACTCGGTAGCAACTACCTCAGGGTTTGTGCATAGATATCTATAGTTGTTTGCATAGCAAAGTCCCATATTGGCTTTATTTTCTCAAATAATTCATTAGAGATTTGGGAGGCTATCTGATCAGGTGAATACTTCTATTTTCCCATCTTGGTTAGCACCAGCTCTTCAACCTATTTCTTCTTAGCCTCTATCCTGGTTTGATACTTCAATGATTTGAAGTTTTTTATGCCTACACCTTCTTTTAATTATTTCATTTTTTCTTGGAAGGTGGGAGGAGGTTTGCTAAAAATAACTTCACTACCTTTCTTCCTTGATCTTCTGGTGAACACTATAGTGGATGGCTTGGTGATGATCACCTTGTATTTCTTCTTCACTAGCTCTTCTTTCTTTTCTTACTCCTCTTCATCAACATCTTCTCCTTTACCTTCGGTGAACATAAGAGGTGTGCTTGTTTTGAGTTTTTCTATCCTCCTCTTTCCTTTATTAACCACCTATGGAAGCTTGATTTCAAGCTTTATTCTTGCCTTGGCCTCATCATATGTTCCAAAGTGTGGTGCCTTTGGATCAACAAGTTCATTTATCAAGGCTTTAATAATTTATTTTTCTTTATCTATGTTTACCTCATAGGGAAGAGGTTTTACCCATACAATTCTAGGTTTCACTGCCTCAATGTAGACTCTATCACAATCTACCATGAAGCAAACATCATCTTTGTAATCTTCCACCAATTTCTTGGGTATCCTAAATCTATTATTCATTTTCTCCTTGAAGACATTAAAATAATTATCCATTATACTAACAAAATTCTCTCCCATTTCTGCAATATACTCATTAATCTGATATAGCACTATCACATCCTTTCTCCATACCATCGTGCCTTTTGAAGGAAAAGCTTTTGAACATAGAAAAATAAACAAGTCAACAAAGAACCAAATTTGCAAGGGTTGTTTTTGGAATTCCTTATACTTTCCATGTTCTTATTGAACTGCTTTAACAACAAATATGCAAGATCATATGACAAATTATTCTTCAGAACTTTGTATGCCAAGTCTACTACTTCACATGACACACTGTTTAGATGGCTAGAACTATAAATCTTGTGAGCTATCACATCTATGCTGAATTTTAGTTCTACATTAGTTACACTATTGATTTTCATGCCTCTATCGTCCCACTTGGATAGGGTCTTCTTTTCTAACTCCACCCAACCTAGGGTTTTAGTGATCAATACTAAATGCTCAAGCCATAATTGACCATTGTAAACTCGGCTTAGGATGTATCTGATCCATTTTATTTGGAAACTTCAGGGCAAGTGAAGAATGTGGGTTAAACCCTTTTCTTCCAAATGCTTATGTTCAGGTTTGAGTACTCCATTAACACATAATTCTCCTAGGGCATCATCTATCTCTAGGGTTCTAATTTCCTAAGTTTCACACTTAAAATGAGTTTGGATATTTTTAATGAGTAGTACCTTAGGAGGGATCTGCAATTGTGCTCCATTTGGATCGAGGGTTTCAGCAACCGTCGTCACATGTTTGAAGTTAAGTGCTTTCCATTGACTCCTTAGACCAACATTTCTGACCCTTTCCTTACTTTGCTACTACTACTTGATGTTTCCATGGCTACTTAGTAAGCTATGAAAAAATTTGAAGGATTTTAGCTACAAATTCCACTCAAAGTCACTTGATTGCTCTACAATTTGCTTGATCGTAATAACACTTAAAATTCTCGGTGAAAATGAATTTGATTTCCTACTTTTTGTTAAAATTTTGTCATTAATGCTTGGTATGAAGGTAGCTATGATGACATCATTATGCACGATAGCCTATCATCCATTACCTATTTGGATCACTTGGTAAAGGCTTCATATCTCGGTAACCATGCGTAGCTTGTTACTCTCGACCTTGCTCATTAGAGTCCATGGCCCGACCTTATTCGATAGAGAAGTCAATTTAGTGATAATTGATACTGATCTCACTTGTATCTTGAATATTGATTTGGATCTTTGCTTCCTTTTAATTGGAACTATTTGGATGTGATCTTGATAACGCAGTTCCAGTTCTTCCTTAAGAACTTAGTTGGAAATGGTGGAGTCACCGACTTCTTGAGTGACATGACCATTATTGCTTGAACTAGCTTCCTTGGTAGATTTAGGAATCCATTGCTACCTCATCTACTTTTGAATGTTATCTACTTTTTCTTTCTTTTCATCTTCAATTCCATCTGTATTCATGCAATTTTTGGCTAGATGACCAAGTTCTGTACAAGTGAAACATCTTATGGTGGTATCTCTTTTCCTTGTGTCATGTTTAACATAGTTCATGCCAATGTGTCCATATTCTCTATAGTAATGATATTTGCACCAAGTGTTATAGTCCCAACTGAATATTGCTTTCACAATTTGCTATGCTGGATTGAATGACTTGGTTCTGCAGTCTGATGCCTTGTGACCTTGTTTCTTGCATTTGTGACATTTGCCTTCAAATTTTTATTTCTCTTTGCATTCATTAGCCTTGTGACCATGCTGATTTAAATTTTAGCATTTACCATTGAATTTTAGCTTACCATTACTCCAACATCTATTTGATGTATGACCTATCTTACCATAGTGATTTCAAGTAGGTCTTTGATTCCTTTGAGCACCTTGTTTGGAGGATTATCCTTCTTCTTTGTATCCAATTCCTACTTTTCCTTTTTGTCTATAGAGATTATGGTCATTCAGTTGATACAATTGATTCATGTTTGCTTGGGATTTTATCATTCTTTCATTGATTTTCTTTTCAGTGTTTAGGTTATTTTTCAATTTTTCACTAATTTGGTTTTGAAATCTTAGCTCACTTCTTATTCTTTCATTGATTTGTCTCTCCAAATTTAGATCATTTCTTAATCTTTCATTGATCTATCTTTAGCTCATGATTTCCTCATTTACATTGGAGATTCGATCCATAAGATCTGCATGTTGAAGGGATTAGTTATGGATCTCATTGTTCCTTCCATCCATTTCTTCTTTCATCTTGTTCCTTTGTTCCAAGATTTCACTTAGCCTTACTGACTGAATTTCTTGTTCTCTTTTGATCTTTCTTACTTCTTCTTGCAGGGAACCATTCTTCTCTAAGAGCTCTTTGATTACATCATTTGCTTCATCTAAACTGCATGAAGGGAAAAAGTCTTCAATGTATTGATGATCGTTCATTTGATTTTCAAGTTCCTTCCTTCTTTTCAGAGACTAGGAAAGTTGCTCCTTAGCTTTATTGAGTTGTGCAATGGCCATTTCAAGATCCAACTTTTCATTATCAATTACCTTATCAAGTCTAAATATCTTCATTGTCCTTGATCTTTTCTCAAGTTGTCAAAATTTATCTTGAGAACCACAAAGCTCTTGTACCAATTGTTGGAAATATTCAAGACTACGCTAGGTTACTGAGAGGGGAGGGGTGAATTAGTAACCTCAAAAAACTTTACCAAATTCGGATCTTAATTGCAATAATCCAATTATCATTTAGTTTATCAAATTAGATCTAACTACATGCATGAGAAACTAAAAACATAAAGACATTTATAACACTTGAACACAATAATTTGGTGACCCATAAACCTTCCAAATAGAAAGTAAAACTAGGGTGGAGATGATACCCACAAAACTTCAATACTGCAGCATAAAGTTGGCCTGTTAAGGCTTACAATGATCACTTCTGATGATCTGCCTTGTTAGGAGCAATTAGGACTACTAGGTCCACCTTGTTAGAGGTTTTACAAACATATAATGAAGTATGCACTTGATAAAGAGATTTGAGAAAAGACTGTTAAGTCTACCTTGTTAAAGTATTTGGACTAGTTCACCTATTAGGATGAAATAGTAGATCTCTAACTTACAACTAGATTGTTGATAGAGATTCTTTGAAGTGTTGATCAACTTTATGTGATAGATATGACTCTGCTGCTCCTTTTCTGATATGGCCTTACAATACACTTTGTCTACTACTGATTCACATTCGCATGATTCTATTACACATTACTTTCACATTTTCATACTTGCTTGGATATGATACAATACATTACATATATATCAATCCAATTACATAATTACAAATTTGACCAATATACAAGTTAACACCAATATTACAAAGTCAACCCATATGTAGATACTCGGGTTCTAAAGACTGACTTGGTGAAGTTCTAATACTCAGCATCCACTATCATTACTCGGCATCGTCATGCATTCGGTAGAAGTAGAAGCTCAGTCCATACTAATCACTTCAATGTAGTCTTGAACTTGGTTTGCACTGGTGACTTGGTAGATACTATGTAACTCGGTATAAATTGAATTACTCATTTACCATGACTGTACTCGGTAAACACTAATCATCATATAGCTCAGTTAACACTAACTTTGCTTCACATGAACTGATAACTCAATAGAAACTATAAAGCTTGGTAACCACTAAAATGCTCAGGTTGAAATGCTGGACTTCACACTACCTAATTCTGCTTGGTTTGGAATGTTGCACTTCACACTAACTAAATTCCCTTGGTAACCACTGGAATGCTCGGTAGGAACTGTAGTGCTATGTGGCTACTGAATTACATGGAAAACATTGTAGATTGTTCAATGAGCTTGGTAGCCATACAAAATCTAAATAAGTGTTGTCACTAATAACAAACTTGACTAAATTTCAACAATACAATAGGTCCCAAGACCTATCTTCATAGCCTCTTGCATTGGGTCAAATTGATAAGTAGTGGCCCACTCATCCAAGAGATAATTACGAACCTATTCCAAAGAAGTAGCAGGCTCTTGTTCTATGTCTTTATCATCTATTTCATGAATGGTGCAATTCAAGTTTATGGGGCTAGGAGTATAAGTCTCTATATGATTAAGTGCTAAAGGTTCTACTCTTATGGAAGCTTTTATCCCATACCTTGTTCTAAAGAACATATAGGACCAATCTACTGCAATATGACCTCCTATTTGTGTAGTGAAATCCCTAGAAAGAAAGATGGAAAAATGTGGTTTGACCTTAGCTACTAATATGTCTTGTATGATAGTACAACTAGGGCATGCATGCAATGCCATTTCCACATTTTTAGGATCCCTATAGTTTTGATAGAGCTACCTATTGTCACAAAATCTTGCACTCTTACCTAAAGTTTTTACCTAAAGAAAACCTTACGAAACATGGAAACAATCTCCAAGCTGTGGGGTGTAAACAATGAGATTGAGTGTTTGGAGAGGGCCGACTTCCTTACTATCAGGGTGCACCTGTATAGTTTTTGAGAGGAAAAGGGAGAAGAATGCATGAAAGAAAACTACCTAATCTATTCTAAGGGGGTGATTCAACCTTATCTATACATAAGATTGCATAGTTCACCAACATAATCTCAAAGCATAAAAATTCAATCCTTGCTTAATTCAACAACCACATGTAGATCAGAAAGTAGAGGAATTCTATAAGGAAAAGACTTCACTCTATATCATTCAAATGCCAAAATAGATATAGTCATATAGTTGAAGAATAAAGACAATACATTAACAAGAGACAACAAGGTATTGCACAGTATATTAATGGATGAAGGAGATACAATAGAGAATTATGGTAACTTAGAGACACTGGAAATTACAATAATAAAGTATGCTCTACAATGCTATAGAATTAGAGAAAGATCAACCCTTGGGAGGGTTACAAAAATTTCTTTTATAGTTCAAGCATAACTGAGATAGATTCTACCCTAAGGTAAAGCTCAACTACTACCATTAAAGTTATAGAGAACAATCACTACAAATCTGGAGGAGATTTGATCCTAGTACAAACTCAGATGCAAGAAACCATATTTTTCATAGCCAACAGGGCTCTAAGAAGATAGAAACGGTGACCATTATCACTCTGACTGGATAGACAAATAAAGCATAGTAGTGGAAGGATAAAACTACATTAAACAAGCATGGAGAATGCAAAAAAGTAGTTTCAGATGATCCAAGAGATTATATTTGCCATTAAAGAGTTTTTCTTCTTCATTCTTGGCATGCCAAGTTAGATAAATTAGCAAGTCAACTATATTCAACTTCCACTTGTACCTTTCCTAAAATTTTATTGGTTGGAGACCCCTTGTCATATTTTCTGGCCTGGGCAAGCAATCACTTTTCAAGGTCAACTAAAAATCCTACAACCTTATGATCATCAATGAAGTCAAACCTTTTATTACATCTTTATCTTGGAGATTGACCCCTATGATCTTTTGATCGTCAACTTATCTCATAGTCGAGGTCACCCTTTATCTTCCTTAGGATCTTATGATTGTCAACTTATCATAGTTTTCAAGCTCTCCCTAAAATTCCTTTATGATCCTTTGACACACCATTATGTGGCTTTGAAAACCCATCCAACTTCCCTTGAGATCCTATGATCTACCTTTTGTCACATTATCAAAGCACTACCTTGATTGATTCATGATCTTGTGATCTCCTTGCTACTTCTATAATAAGATGTTACAACAACCCTGTGTCATGCCTTCAATGATCAAACCATTTTGTCCTACAATCTCATGAACATGCCCTATTATCTAGTTCTAGGACCCTTTAACCTTTCATATGATCCTTCAACCACCCAATCTCATCACAACACCTTGGCATAGGGTTGCAAGACCCTCAATTTCCTTCTATGATGTTACGAACCCAACTAATTGACTCTACAATCTTACGATCACAAGCTATCATAACATCAAAACATGAATACATAACCTTCATGATCCCACAATCATGTTTAACTTAGTCCTTTATCATGACCTCGATGGTCTCATTATTTGCACTTATGATCTTATGAACAACTGCTTTGTCATAAGATCAAAATGCTATTTTACCTGACTCTGTCGATGGAACTTTTCAATTGAACCTTTACCTCTTCATTCAATAGATGACTATTACAAAATTGGCTCCTTACCTTACACTCTATCGTGATCCTATGATCTTATGATGGCATGACCACAACCTCATCCTCATAGCTTTGGAAGTCCAAAAAGTCACCCTTAAAACCTCAGGATATAGCGTATCATAAGATCAGAATATCTCCAGATCTACTGCATTGATTGAAACTTTTTTGAATGAGTCATTTGACCTTTATCTGATGCGTTGACCCTTCAAAAACTGGTGCTTGAAATCCTACAACAATAGGAACTAGAGAACTAGAAGTTGGGCCCACCTATTCACCTTTGACACATAAAGACTTATGATCTTATGATCACTCCCTTATCATAGCTTTGGAGGCTTGACCACTTACCTCCACGATCCTCTAATTGTTGACCACTCATAGCATTGGAACACTTCTCTATCTAATTCATGATCTTACGATCCCCTTGATGCTATCACCATACAATTCTCTGACACACCTTCCCTTCATGCCTCCAATGGAATGCATATCAATTGAAATAATCAACCTTCATTCGATGAATCATTCCATAGAAACTAGCACCCATGATGCTATGACAAGAACTAAAGAGACTAGGCCTACGTGGATATGTGTCCATTTTCTCCTCACAATGTTACAATGCCCTAATCTTATGACACACACTTTCTTCATAGCCTCATGACTCTTGATTCTTGCATCCATGATCCTATGAGTATGGTTAGGCTAATTGTGTTGTGTCTTTAGAAGTCAAACCATTTATCCCTAAGATCTTATGATCTTTCCCTTGTCACAACATCGAAATAATGCTTTGTCTGCCTAATAATCTCATGCTACAATAGGATATCATAGCATTGGGACCCTTGTCTCCTATATCTATGATTTTTGACATAGCAATGCTATGATTGTGCTATCTAACGACAACACTCATCTTGTAGCATTTCAAGATGGAAGACCTGCCCCAAAAATATCATGAACCATATGTTAGGATTTAATAGATCCAGAAAAATATATAAATAAACAGTTAAATGTAGAAACAAAAGAAGAAGACCATAAGAACATAGATAACACATAGATTTAATGTGATTCACCCAAAATCTAGGCAACGTCCATCTATACAATCATCCAACCTTTCTTATTATCCAATGATTATAATACAAACCCTTATAGTTCAATACTATCGCAAGAACAACCTATCACATTATACATCACATTACCACAATCTTGAACCCTAAGCTATCTTATATAATATATTCCTACTTTAGAGTTACAATATGCCTATCTAAATAAGGCACAATAAAATAGGAGCAAATTTTTTTTATGTATAATACTTCTCTAATCTATCACCACAAAGTAACACCATAGTCCATTGTCTAATCAAGAACCTTCTTTCTAGGCTTTATGATCACACAATTAACTACCCATCATAGCATCATGAGTCTTCCATCATCTGATGAATTGACCCATTGACTTGTTGATGATTGCAAGATCATAACTTGAAAACCTAAAGGATATAGCATGCAAATATAATGTGTTTTAAAGACTAAGGGATATATGGACAAAGCTAAGGTTTTGTGCACTCTTTTTATGCATGGAAAATTTGAATATTCAGATAATGACCGTTGGACATGCTTGGTATTTAAAATTCAAATTTTTGGTAGGAGGTGTAAAAATGGCTAACAATTTTGGTGAGTCAGGAGGGATGCAAGCCTACTATGCATTGACCAGTAACCATTATGCATCAATTGGGCTATGGAATCATAAAAAAGCATAAAACCTAAGCATTTTGAAACATCATAACCCTATCCCTATTTCTCTACAACTTGCAAAAAACTCAAAAACTTTCCATCTTTTGAGGAGACAACATGTGCTCAGCACTTCTTGGAAAACAATAGAAAGAAAAACTACTCTAATATGTATATGAAAACCCTAATCCTATTTAGAAGTAGGACTTAAGATAAATCCCATTGAGTGGAATTGGCAGATCACATAAGGTCCACTCCAAATAGCATCAAACTTGCAGTGTTTTCCTGGGTTGGCTATATCTAAATCCCATTTGATGACAAGATCTCCTTCTCTAAAAACTCTAGCTTTATCCTTTCTATCAAAACTTTTCTTGACCTACCATTGGTGTGCCTCAAGGGTCGACATAGCCTATTGTCTTTTCTCCTCTAGCTCCATCAATTTTGCCTTACTGACAGTCATGACATCATCTTCAATCAACTCCAATTGATGAGCTAGTTCTAGGGAAGGGAACTCCAATGAGATATGAAGCCTTTCTTCTCTTCCATAGAATAGCATGAATGGGAAGTTTCCAGTTTCCCTCTTAGGTGTTATTCTATCAGCCCAAAGGGCTTTCCTTAGCTTATGATGCCAACACCTTTGATAATCTTCAATTGTCCTCTTCATGATCTTGGTCAAATTCTTATTGGAGGACACAGCCAAGCCATTGCCCTAGGGGTAGTAGTTTGAGGATGTACTTAAGTATATGCCATGATCAATTGCCTAAGAGAAAATGTGGGTCCCAAAAAAGGACTTGGCATTATCTAATATTATAGTTTAAGGAGTGCCAAATTTGGTTATAATTCAATTAAGGAATTAAAAAACTAAAGTTTCTATAGCATCCTTTAAGGCAACTACTTTTTTCCACCTTATAAAGTAATCAGTAGCAGCTAAGATCCACTTGTGACCAGAGCTGGAAGGTGGATTGATTGGGCCAATAAAATCTAGTCCCCATTGAGTGAAAAGTACTTCTTTGATCAGTCACCACAAACTAACAATCTCCCACTTGGGGACTAATCAACTCCACCCTAGATAACAATCTCCCACTTGGAGATTGATCTTGTAGCAATACTACTACCACATGGCTCTCACTGGATAAAAGCCTTTGTTGTGTATTAACTCCATGATCATTAGTCAAGAAGCCCAATAAAAGCTGAGAAAGAAACCAACTTCTCCTTGGGGACTATCTTCATGAACATGTTTGTAGGATTATCACTTTGTGAATCTTTTCAAGATGTAATTGGTCATCCTCCAAACAGACCGTATAAAATGGTACCTTAATTGTATGTGCTTTGTACTTGAAGGAAAAGCATAATTCTTTGCAAGATGAATGGCATTCTATCTATCACTGTACAATAGACAATCTTCCTACTTTTGACCCAATTCCTCTAGAAAAATTGAACCAAATAATCTCCTTGCTAGCTTCCATAGCAGTTATATACTTAGCTTCAATGGTTGAAAGTGCATTAACCTTCTGCAATCTAGAAATCCAAATGACTGCAGTACCTCCTATAGTGAAAAAATACCATGTAGTACTCCTCCTTGTATCAACACCTCCTGCCAAATCAGAGTCAACAAATCCACTCAGAGCAGAACTGGATCCTATGAAACATAATGCCTTTGTAGTAGTACCTCTCAAATATCAAAGTATCCATTTGATAGAAATCCAATGTTCCATACTCGGATTACCCATATACCTACTAACAACTCCCACTGCATGAGCAATATTTGACTATGTGCATACCAATGCATACATCAAATTGCCAACTACTAATAAATATGAGATGTTAGATATTTTATCTACCTCTTCCTATGCCTTTCGGTACATTTCCTTAGTAAATCTGAAATGACTACCCAAAGATGTATTGACTGCTTTTGCATCTTGCACGTTAAATCTTTTCAACACCTTCTTTATATACTCACTATGGGACAAATTCAAGGTTGTATTTTTCCTATCTCGTGTGATCCTCATACCAAGGATTTTCTTAGCAGCACCTAAATCCTTCATAGAAAATGACCTTGCTAATTTATATTTAAGTTCATTTATCTGTTGCATATTAGACCCAACAAAAAGCATGTCATCAACATAGAGTAACATAATAATGTAACTCTCATTATCCAATCTCTTAAAATATACATATTAATCATAATGACATCTATGGTAACTTTGTTCAGCCATGAAACTATCAAATTTTAAATACCATTTTTGGGATGCTTGCTTTAGGCCATACAAACTCTTCCTTAACCTACACACCAAACTCTCCTTACCCTTGACCTCATATGCCTTTGGTTGTTGCATCTAAATTTCCTCCTCCAAATCTCCATGGAGAAAGGTTGGTTTCATATCTAGTTGTTCAAGATGCAAGTCATCTACAACAACAAGACTTAGTACAGTTCTAATTGAAGTCATTTTTACAACAAGCGAGAATATTTCATCAAAATCTATACCCTTTTTCTGTGCAAAACCTTTTACCACAAGTTTGGCCTTATACCTTTTCTTTCCTCCATCTTCCTCCTTCAGCCTATTAACCCATTTGTTAGACAAGGATCTTTTTCCTTCAGGTAAAGGGACTAAGTCCCAAGTCTTATTTTTCAACAAAGATTCCATCTCCTCTTTCATGCCCAATTTCCATTGTTGTCTAGCATCTACCTTTATTGCCTCTTTATACTCCTCTAGTTCACCAAAATCAATCAATATAATAGAGTATAAAGAAGGAGAAAACCTTTTAGGAGGTCTATTTAACCGAGTAGAATGTCTAACACTTACAGTAGTTTGTAGGATAGCCTATTTTTGTTGAACATCAGGTACTAGGGGCATTTCTTTATTAGGAGTCTCATCCAAAAATGCATAGTCTTCTTTGACATGTTCATGCTTCTTTTCCTGCAACTATTCTTTGTACATGACCTTCTCATTGAATAAAACATCTCTACTTCTAATTATTTTTAAATTTTCAAAATCCCATAAGTGATTTCCATAGTCATCTATTCCATATCCAATGAAGGTACATTTCTAAGATTTAGCATCAAGCTTGGTTCTATTTTCTTTATCAACATGGACAAAAGCTTCACAACCAAAAGTTTTCATAAATGAATAATTTACCTTTTTACTAGTCCATGATTCCTCTACAATACCACCATCCAAAGGAGTTGAAGGTCCCTTGTTTATCAAATAGACAGTAGTATTTACAACATCTTCCTAGAAGTGAAGTGGCAGCACAACATGCAATCTCATGCTCCTTGCATGTTCCATGATTGTCCTATTCATCCTCTTGGACACACCATTTTCTTGTGGAGCTCCTAGGATAGTCTTCTGCCTTCATATTCCATTAATAGAACAATAATCTTCAAAGAACTTGTTGCAATACTCACCTCCATTATCTGATCTGGGACACTTTAACTTCTTTTCTATCTCATTTTCAACCAAAGCTTTCCATTTCTTGAAAGTTTCAAAGACATCAAATTTTTTCTTTAGAAAATACACCCATATCTTCCAAGTTGAGTCATCAATGAAAATAACATAGTAATGAGAGCCACCAAGAGATGATACCTGAGTCAGTCCCCACACATTCTAGTGCACTAGCTCCAACTTCTCACTCTTCTTCTCTTTTCCAACTTTTATAAATCTGACTCTTCTCTGTTTACCACAAACACAATTTTTAAAAAATTCTAAGTCAATATTTTTCAGCCTTGGAAATAGATGTTTAGAGTGAAGGATTTTCGTCCCTTTTTCACTCATGTGCCCAAGCCTATGGTTCCAAACAAATGAATCTATTCTTGCAACATTTACAATAGCTTTCCCTACATTATCAATATTAGTAGCAACTAAAGTGGAATAAGTGTTCCCTGTACATAAGTATAATGCACCAACTTTTGCACCTTTGGCTACTACTAATGAACCTTTAGTTATCTTCTAGACATTGTTTGTAAACATGACTACACAACCTTCACTACCCTGTTGTCCTGTAGAAACTAAATTTCTTCTTAAATTAGGGACATGCCTTACCTCCTGCACCATCCAGTCATTTCTGTTTGGCAACTTGATTTTTATTTTTCCTTTTCCAACAATAGGATAGGGCTCATCGTCACCTAAATATACTTTTCCAAAATCACCTTGAACATAATCTTGAAAATATTTCCTATGGGGTGTAGCATGGAATGAGGCCCTAGAATCTATTACCCAGGAATCATTAGCAGTATCTAAACATAAGATTAAAGAATCTTGTAAATCATTACTTGCAAAATTAGCTTCATTACTATCATCTTCATTTATGTCTCCTTGTTTTTTTTTCCAAGACCAATGGTCTTTCTTCAGGTGACCAAGTTTTCCACAGTACTAGCAATCTTTCTTTCCTTTAGACTGAGAACATTCTTTCTTTGACTTCCCTCATGACTTTTCATGTGAAGCACCTTTTCCTCTTTGACTTGTTCTTCCTCTGTTCTCCACATTCAATGCAAGACTTGATGAGGTTGAAGTTTTACCTATGTTTTTCTATCGCATTTCCTTGCTTAGGATACAACCAACAACTTCATAAAATTTTAAAGCATTTGAACTAGAGACAGAGTTACTTATAGCCATAACCAAGTTATTCCAACTTTCTAGAAAAGAACATAAAATTAAGAGAGCCCAAAGCTCTTCATCGAATGAAATTTGTATGGATGAAAATTAATTGATGACTGTGTTAAACTCAATTAAATGATTCGCTATAGATCCTCCCTCACCCATTTTCATATTAAATAAATGCTTCATAAGAAATACCTTATTTGAAGCTAAGGGTTTCTCATATAACTTAGCCAGTGTCTCCATCAACTCAATAGTCATTTTTGCCTTTGATATATTGAATGTTACAGATGGTGCAAGGCACAATTGAACAGATCCCAATGCCTTCCTATCCAAGATCTCCCAATCTTCATCTATGATCATTCCTTGCCTCTTATCTTTCCGTTCTAATGGCTTCCATAGATCCTTCTAATACAGATAATCCATTTGCATTTTCCATAACTTAAAATTCTAGCCATTGAATTTTTCAATCTTGAGTTTAGAATCCTCCATTGCTCCTACTCAAATCTGAAAGTCCTATCAATCTACAACAACAAACCTCGCTCTAATACCAATTGTTAGGATTTGAAAGATTCATAGCAATATATGAATAAACAGTTAAATTTAGAAACAAAAGAAGAAAACCATAAGAACATAGATAACACATAGATTTAACATGGTTCACCCAAAACCTAGGCTACGTCCACCTACACAGTTGTCCAATCTTTCTTATTATCTAGTGATTATAGTACAAACCCTTACAGCTCAATACCACCACAAGAACAACCTATCTCATTATACATCGCATTACCAAAATCCCTAACCCTAAGCTATCTTGTATAATATGTTCCCATTTTAGGGTTACAGTATGCCAATCTACATAAGGCACGATAAATTAGGAGCAAAATATTTTTTTGTACAGTACTTCTCTAGTTAGTCACCACAAACTAACACTATAGTCCATCATCTAGTCGAGAACATCTTTGTAGCCTTTATGATTACACAATTAACTGTCTATCATAGCATCATGAGTCTTCCATCTTTCCTTCACAATCATCTGATGAATTGACCCATTGACTTGTCGATGATCACGAGATCACAACCTGAAACCTTACAAGATATAGCATGCCAATTTAATGGGTTTTAAAGACTTAGGGTTATATGGACAAGGCTAAGGTTTTGTACACCCTTTTTATGCATGGAAAATTAGAATATTCAAATAATGACCCGTTGGACATGCTTGGTATTTAAAATTCAAATTTTTGGTGGGAGGGATAAAAATGGATAACAATTTTGGCAACTCAAGGGGGATGCAAGCCTACTAATCATTGAATAGTGACCATTCTATATCCATTGGGCTATGGAATCATAAAAGTGCACGAAACCTATGCATTGTGAAGCATCATAATCCTACCCCCTTTTTTTTGCAACTTGCAAAAAACTCAAAAAATTTCCATCTCCCAAGGAGACATCATGTGCTTAGCACTTCTTGGAAAACAACAAAAAGAAAAACTACTCTAATATGTACATGAAAACCCTAACCCTCTTTAAAAGCAGGGCTTGAGATAAATCCCATTGAGTGGAATTGGCAGGGCATCACCATTAGGCTTAGATAACTAAAATGCATTGGCCTCCTTGCAACTAGTGATCACATAAGGTCCACTCCAAATAGTATCAAACTTGTTGTGTCTATTTGGCTTGGCTCTATATGAATCCCATTTGATGACAAGATCTCCTTCACTAAAAACTATGGCTTTAGCCTTTCTATCAAAACTTTTATTGACCTGCTATTGGTGTGCCTTAAGGGTCGGTATACCTGCTATCTTTCCTCCTCTAGCTCCATCAATTCTACTATCCTAACAGTCATGGCATCATATATTCAATTAGCTCCTATTGATGAGCTAGTTCTAGGGAAGGGAACTCTAATGAGATAGGAAGCCTTTCTTCTCTTCTATAGAATAGCATGAATGGGTAGTTTCCAATATCCCTCTTAGGTGTTATTCTATCAGCCCAAAGGGTTGTCCTTAGCTTCCAATGCCAACACCTTTGATTATCTTCAATTTTCCTCTTCATGATCTTTATTAAATTCCTATTGGAGGACTTAGCCAATCCATTGCCCTGGGAATAGTAGTTTGAGGATGTACTCAAGTATATGTCATGATCAACTGCCCAAGAGCAAATGTGGGTCCTAAAAAAGGACTTGGTATGATCTAATATTATAGTTGGAGGGCCAAATCTAGTTATAATTCCATCAAGAAATTCAACAACTAAATTTTATGTAGCATCCTTCAAGGCAACTACTTTTGTCCACCTTGTAAAGTAATTAGTAGCAACTAAGATCCACTTGTGACCAAATATAGAAGGTAAATTGATTGGGCCAATAAAATCTAGCCCCCATTGAGCAAAAAGTTGATCAACTTGAATAGGATGAAGGCGAAGATCTGTCAACCTATGTTTGCCTAAAAAGAAAGCATACTTCTCACATTTTCTTACATACCTATTGCATTCCTAAAATAGAGTTTGCCAATAATAGCCAACTCTCATGGCCTTCATTACAATTTTTCTTGTTGAGAAGGGACCACCATCAAGACCATCATGAAAATCTCTAATCATCCTATCAGTCTAATCAGGATCAATGCATCTCAATAGGGCACCATTGAAATCCTTTCTAAAAAGAATTTCATCCACCAAGGCAATGGGTATAGATTATAACCTATATTGTCTTCTTTTGGCTCTATTCAACCCTTATGGATATCCTTCTCCTAACAATAAGGTTCTCATATCATGCATCCAATTACTTGGATTTTCATCTCCTATTGGTTGTTGATCTATCAATACTAGTGCAACCTCTTCAGTCATCTCCTAAGATGAAACCATCTATTTACACAATCCCTTCCCCCTTACAAGTTTGGTGACTTGGATATCAACATCATATTCCATGACCTTGGTGATCCAACCAGCCCTCTTCTCATTAATATACTTTCTCAAGAGGAAATCATTCACACCTGCATAAGGGACCAACAAATGGATTCTATTATGAGATAGAAGACGTCTGAATTTCTTTAAAGCTCTTATGACTACTAGATCTTTCTTTTCCACATAGTTGTATTTATCTTCATAATATTTCAACCTTTCACTAAAAAAAGCTATAGGTTGCTCTTTGTTCTTGTCATTTAATTCAGTCAAAATAGCAGAGATGCTTGACTCACACCTAGGTTGTAGAGAATAAAGTCTTTATCAAATTGGGATTGATAAGGGTGGGAGCTAATGCTATTTCTACCTTGATTTCTTCAAAATTGGCTCTTCCTTCCTTTTTCCATGTGAACACGATGTTCTTCTTTAGCATAGTTGTAAGGGGCTTAAACATGGTAGCAAGATTAGGAATAAATATTCTTACAAAATTAATCCTACCAAGGAAGCTTTGTAGCCCTTTCTTGTGACTAGGAAGAGAAAGAGAAAGTGTTCATTTTGTTCTCTCTAGATCAATGGTCAGACCATCTTTGGACATAATGTGTTCCAACAATTTCCATTGATTGGTGGTAAGGACACACTTACTTGGGTTTAGGGATACACCATATTCTCTGTACCTTATGAATACTTGTCTTAGATGGACAAGATGGTCTACCACATTCTTTGAATAGATTGTTATATCATCAAGGTAAACCAACACAAACCTCTCAATCATGTTCTTGAAGGCCATATCCATTTCCTTTTTAAATATGGCACCTACATTAGTTAGTTCAAAGGGAATTTTATTGTAAGCATAGGTGCCCCATTTGGTTGTAAAGGTTATCTTACACCTATTAGACTCTTTGACTAGCACTTGGTTATAACCTAAAAATCCATCCAAGAAAGAAAATCTTTTTGAACCACTAACCTTGGATAATATTTGTTCCATGGAAGGGAGAGGATGGTGATCCTTGAGAGAGGCTCGATTTAGATCCCTAAAGTCCATGCATAGCCTAATCTCTCCACTCTTCTTCCTAATGGTAACAAGGTTAGCTACCCAAGAGGAATGCTTAATGGGGAAAATTGTGTTGGCCTCTATTAGCATGAATAACTCTTTTCTCATTAATGGTTCAATTTTGGGGTTAACTAGCCTCTATTTTTGTCTAACAAGTTTGGCATTATCATTAAAATCTATGGTATGCTAAAATAAACTTGGGTCAAAACCATTTAAATCATCATATGTCCATGCAAATGTATCATTAAACTCTTGACATAGATGAACAATATTTTCTTATTCATTTTCAAAGCATACCTTTCCCATATTCAGGGTCTTTCCATCAGCAACTGCAACTAGTATGTGATCATTTTTTTTGGCAACTAGATTCATACCTCTATCCCTTGCTTGGTCATCAAGATTGAAGATTCTTTCTAAGGAGATTAAACCTTTAGGCAACTTATTGGAACTGAGGTTGATGATCTAATCACCATACTATATTTGCAATTTAGACTAATTTCTCTCTAAAAATTCTGCCTCATTTTGTACAAAATTAACAATTTTCAAATCAGAGTCAAACACTTGCCAATTGGTATTGTTGTCTGGGATTGTAGATCTGACAACCACTATGATTTGTTTCTCCTTGTCATCTTTAATATTTTTTGGTACGTCATAAGAGCTACCAATTGTTGCAAGTTTGTCATCATGTTTTTTCCCTCTCCTAGGCATGCTCTGGATGTTGAATGCTTGAAAACCTTCAAGAAAATCCCATACCCTATGCTTGTATGATTTGAGGAGGCCATTCTTGGTGATATTCTGATTTCTCACTTGATGAACAACCAACTCACTGTCCCCATATACACTTAGAGCTTTGATTCCCATTTTTTGAGCAAGTTGGAGGCCTTGAATCAGTGCTTCGTATTCTATAAGAAAAATAATACTTCTCCAACTCAAGAGAAATCAACATAACACTAGCCCCTAATCCATTCTTATTTCTTGATCCATTAAAGAATATTCTCCATAGACCATTGGTGTCCTTTTGTGTCTTCATGAGACTGGGAATAGGAGCATCTTTCTCCAATATGCAATATATCCCAAGGCCTGTCTCTAGAGCCTCTGGTATTTGATCAAATTTGTAAGCAGTGGCCCATTCATCTAAAAGAAAATCAAGCACCTCTGCCAAAGTTGTAGTTGGCTCATGGAATGTGTTCCCTTCATCCTCCTCCCTAATTGTATAATTCATATTTATGGGACTTGGAGTGTAAGTTTCTATGTGGTTAAGGGCTAAAGGATTTGCTTTCAAGGAAGCTCTTGTCCCATATCTTTCCCTAAAGAACATATAGGACCAATCTTCTGCAATGTAGCCCCCTATATGTGCAGTGAAGTCTTTAGAAAGACAAATAGAAAAATAAGGCTCTACCTCTGCTACTGATATATCTTGGGTCACAGTACAACTAGGACAAGCATGTAATGTCATCTCCACATTTTTTAGGATCCCTATAGTCTTGACAGAACTACCATCACACTAAAGTGCATCCCTAACTACGGGCTCATATTTTATACCAAGGAGATTAGCATGCTCTTGGGTATTATAGAGCTACTAGCCCCCAAATCTATCATGCAACTATGGACTAGTTTTTCTCCTATGATTAGGGAAACATAAAAGGAAGGAAATCTGACTTTCTTACTTGTTTCTCCTTACTTTTCTAGATGCACTAAACTTGTGGCATTCTCCTCTCTAGATGACTAATCCTTTGTTTCAATGCCCTCCACCTCCTATTGTAATAACTTCCTCTATGATGGCATAGAAGAAGTAGCATCCCATATGGAATGATTGATATTGGTCCTCTTAACTTGATCTACAATATTGAAAGGGGAACGCATTGCCTTGGTAGAAACTTTAGGAGCTGCATGAATTGCTGGCTGAAATGGAATAGCTTGAGGGTTAGCAATATCCTTGTTGGTAGTATTCTGCTTCTACTAAGGAGGAGCATTATATTGGGCATTCATTACTAGAATGTGAGGAATAGTGCATGAAGTTGAGACCTGATTAGGTGAGGGATATGTATCATCCTCAACAAATCTTCTCTTGCTTCTAGTATAATGAGCTATGGTATCATGGTTGGCATGAAAATGTTCCTCTAGTTGATGGTTCATGAAGGAATAATCACCTTGCTATTGTGGATGAGAGGCGTCAGTTGGTTGCCTTACACTATTTTTTTTCATATTGCTTGCTCTTGTGTAGTAATTGCTAAGTAAGACTCAGCCTTCTGGCACATACAATAAGCATAGGAACAATTGCAGAAAGGGTAGAAGTCTTCATCTTGAGCAAGATTATTTTGAGGGACTAAAGTCCTATTTTGGTTTGCATTTGTAGTACAGGCCTTACCAATAGGTCTATTTTGATTATAGGGGACATGACCTTGGCTCTGATTGTAGGGGGCATAATTCTAATTTTGATTTGGAGGCCTATTATTCATAGGGGCTTGATACTAAAGTTGGGGAAGCATGTTGCTCTAAGCTTGTTGCCTCTCTAGGATCACCACCTTGTTGTTCACCTTTTGTATTTCTGAGAAACTATCCTCTAACTTCTTGTCTTGAATTTTCAACTTCTTGTATATATCTTGCATCAAATCCTTCAACTCCCTAACTCACTAGTAGATGTGGAAGCTTGAGGGGCTATAGCAAGAGGTTGACTTGTAGGGGTTGTGGGAATAGGGGCTATTGCAGGTTGATGGTTAGGTAGATTGGGAAAGAAAGGCATTGGATGCCTTAGAGATAAATTTCCACCTTGTATTAAAATATTTTCTACCCTGATAGCAATTTCATAGTTAGTAGGCAGAGTATCTCCTCCCATGGATTGCAGAGTGGTAGCGATATCACTGTTGAGGGCTCTAAGGTAATGCAAGAAGGCATCACTAGGGGAAGGCTTTACTGCAGTGGATATTATATCCCATGTCTTTTGAAATCTATAATTAAAATCACTCATGTACTCATGGGGGGCTCTTTTGATGGTTGTTAACTGCTCTAGCAGTGATAGGTGATCACCTTTGTCCTCAAAATATTTGCAAAGCCCTGCTCCTATCCCATCCCAATCAGTGATAGAGTTATGGGGTAAACCTCTATACCATAGTAAGGTTTTTTCTTTTAAGGATGAGTCTAGCACCCTAATTGCAACATCATCTTCAATAATCCCATGTATATTACAAACATTTGAAACTTCTTGAATATGTTCTATAAGGGAGGTGGAAGTTTCACTAGTAAAGTCAGGTATACTTTTAAGGGTTGATACTAGTATATCATGTCTTTGAGGTAATAGGAGATGACTTCCACCATTAAAGGTGGAAAATGCATGTGCTCTATCCATATAAATAAGTGATCTATTAATATGAGTAGATGGTATTCTAGGTTGTGATCTATCAGTAGGAGGGTTAGAGATAGATCTTGCAGGTGTATGTATCTCTTTTGTACTCCTAATTGGTGATAGGGAGAGTCTAGTCCTTTTCTTTCTAGGGTTTCAAAATGAAAGTTCAATATATTGAAAATTACCTCTAGAAGATGCCCTTGTGTGAGCGTTGGGCATGAATCAAAGCAACTGTGATATAAAACCAAATATGAAGGTGAAGTAGAGTCGCCAAGTGCTTGAAAATGAGCCTCTTGTAGGCCTGAAAATCTGAGAGCACCACTATCTTCTCATCATCAATTTGAAGTTCTCTTCACTTGACACCAATGAATCAATAGACTTTGAATGCTTCAATATGAGAGTCCCACTAGGCATGACAAAAACTGTTGTCAAAAAATCTTTCACCCTTTCCTAAAGTTTTTACTTAAAGGAAACCTTGTGAAACATGGAAACAATCTCCAAGTTGTGGGACTTGAACAATGAGCTTGAGTCTTCGGAGAAGGTCAACTTCCTTACTATCAAGGTGCACCTATCTAGTCTTTGAGAGGAAAAGGGAGAATATTGCATGAAATAAAATTACCTAATCTATTCTAAGGGGGTGATGCACCAAAATAGTTGTTCAACCTTATCTCTTCCTAAGAATGCACAGTTCACCAACATAATCTCAAAGCATACAGGTTCAATATTTTCTTAATTCAACAACCACATGTAGATTAGAAAATAGAGGAACGCTATAAGGAAAATACTTCACTCAATATCATTCAAATGCCTAAATAGATACAATCATATAGTTGAAGAATAAAGACAATACATTAACAAGAGGCAAGAAGGTATTGAACAGTGTATTAATGGATGAAGGAGATATAATAGAGAATTATGGTAGCTTAGAGGCATAGGAAATTATAATAACAAAGCATTCCATACAATGCTATAGAATCAGAGAAAGATCAACCCTTGGGAGGGCTTCAAAACTTGCTTTTATAGTGAAAGAATAACTGAGATAGCTTTTTCCCTAAGGTAAAGCTCAACTGCTACCATTAAAGTTGTAGAGAATAATCACTACAAATCTGGAGGAAATTTGATCTTGGTACAAACTCGGATGCAAGAAACTATATCTTTCATAGCCAACAGGGCCCTGAGAAGATAGAAATGGTGGCCATTATCACTCTGACTAGGTAGATAAATAAAGCACAACAGTGGAAGGATACAACTACATTGCATGGAGAATGTGCAAAAGTAGTTGTAGACGATCCAAGACTCAATTAAAGGTTTTGAAACTAGACCCTTAGCTTTTCACTCGGTCGTGATCCTATGATCTTACAATGACACAACCACACCCTCATCCTTGTAGCTTCAGGAGTCCATAAAGTCACCCTTACGACCTCATGACATAGGCTATCATAAGATTAGAACATATCAAGATCTGTTGCATCGATTGAAACTTTGTCAAATGCGTCATTTGGCCTTTATACAATGCGTGTTCTCCATGCCTATTCAATGCAGTTTCATCCTTCCACTGTTGTGCTTTATCCATCTACCCAATCAAAGTCATAATGGTTGTCATTTATGTCTTCTTGGAGCCCTGTTGGATATGAAAGATATGGTTTCTTGCATGTGAGTTTGCACTAGGATTAAATCTCCTCTAGATTTGTAGTGATTGTTCTTTGCAGCTTTAATGGTAGTAGTTGAGCTTAACCTTAGGGAAAAAGCTATCTTAGTTATGCTTGAACTATAAAAGAAAGTTTTTTAACCCTCCCAAGGGTTGATCTTTCTCTGATTCTATAGTATTGTATGGCATACTTTGTTATTATAATTTGATGTGCCTCTGAGCTACCATAGTTCTTTATTGTATCTCCTTCATCCATTAATATATTGTGCAATACCTTCTTACCTTATGTTAATGTATTTTCTTTATTCTGCAATTGTATGATTGTATCTATTTGGTAATTTGAATGATATAGAATGAAGTCTTTTCCTTATAGCATTCCTTTGTTTTCTAATTCGCATGTGGTTGTTGAATTAAGCAAGGATTGAACCTATATGCTTTGAGATTATGTTGGCAAACTATGCATTCTTAGGCAGAGATAAGGTTGAACAACTATTTTGGTGCATCACCCCCTTAGAATAGATTAGGTAGTTTTATTCCATGCATACTTCTCCCTTTTCCTCTCAAAAACTAGATAGGTGCACCTTGATAGTAAGGAACTTGGCCTTCTCTGGAGACTCAATATCATTGTTCAAGTCCCACAACTTGGAGATTGTTTCCATGCTTTACAAGGTTTCCTTTAGGTAAAAAATTTAGGAAAGAGTACAAGCTTTTGTGACAACACTACCATCTAACCGAAGGACATCCCTAACCATTGGCTCAAATTTGATACCAAGGAGGTCATCTATATATCTAAGCATTATAGAGCTACTAGCACCTGAATCAATCATGCAATTATGGACTAGTTTATCTCCTATGATTAAAGAGACATAGAAAAGAGGAGGTATTTTTTTCGTACTTGATTCTCCCTCTTTGATTGGTTGAACCAGGCTTGTTGCATTTTCTCCTCTAGGTAGTTGATCTTTCACCTCTATGTTCTCTAACTCTTGTTGTAGTAGCTTCTTTTGTGAGGGTATGACAAAAACAACATCCCATTTAGAGAAATTAATAGTCTTCATTTGGTCTACAATGTTGAGAGGGGTACTTACTACTTTGGTTGGAGCCTTGGGAGCTGCATGGATTGGTGGCTGAATCTGAGAAATCTAAGGTTTAGTAGACTTCTTGTTGCTCATATCTTGCCTCTTTTGAGGAGCAACATTGGATTGCGTATTCATCACTGGCACATGAGGAGCAACATTTGAATTTGAAGCTTGAATTGGTGGGGGGATAACATCTCCAACAGCTCTTCTCTTACTTCTAGTTTTGTGAGATATGGCATCATGACTAGTGTGAAAATGCTCCTCTAGATGATGGTTCATGAAAGAACAATCACCCGACTGTTGTAGATGAGAAGCATCAGTTGGTTGACTAACATTATATTGTTGTCCTACTACTTGCTCTTGTGTAGTTAGTGTTAGGAATGATCCTTCCTTCTAGCACATACAAAAACCATATGAATAATTACAATAAGGATAAAAGTCTTGATCTTGAGACAAATTATTCTGAGTGACTAAAATGCTACTTGGCTTTGTATTTGCATTTGTAGTAGGGGTATTGCCAATAGGTCTATTTTTATTATATGGAGCATAACCTTGATTTTGGTTTGGAGGCCTATTATGTATGGGACCTTGATACTAAAGTTGGGGAGGTATATTACTTTGATCTTGTTTCCTTTCTAAGATCACCACCTTGTTACGCATCCTCTATATCACTAAGAAGCTATCCTCTAGATTCTTCATCTAATCCTACAACTTCTTATCTATATTTTGCATCATAGATTGCATCATATCCTTAATTTCATCTATTCCATTTGAAGATGTGGAGGCCAAAGGGACAATAGAAAGGGTTGACTTGTAGATTTGGTAGGGATAGGGGCTATAGTAGGCTAATGATTGGGCGTGTTAGGAAAGAAAGGCATTGGAAGCCTTGGAGCTAACTTCCCTCCTTGTATCAAGATATTTTTTGCTCTTATAACAATTTCATAGGCATCAGGTAAATTGTCTCCTCTCATAGATTGTAGAGTGGTGGAAATATCACTATTAAAGGCTCTAAGGTAATACAAGAAACCATTACCAAGGGCGGGCTTTACTGCAGCAGATATTCTATCTCATGTCTTCTGGAATCTATAAATGAATTTTTTCATACATTCATGGGGTGCCCTTTTAATAGACATTAGCTACTCTAAAAGTGATAGGTGATCACTCTTATCTTCAAAATGTTTGCAAAGTCTTGCTCCTAACCCATCCCTATCAGTAATCAAATTGTGTGGTAAACACCTATATCATTGTAAAGCTTTTTCCTTCAAATATGAAGCTAAGAGTCTAAGAAAAATATCATCCTTCATAATACCATGTATATTATAGACATTTACTTCTTGAATATGTTCTAAGGGAGAAATGGAAGTTTCACCAGTAAACTTGGGTATGCTTTTAAGTGCAACTACTAGGATATCATGTCTTTGAGCTAGAGGGAGAGGACTACCACCATTGAAAGTAGCAAAAGCATGGGCTCTAGGTGGTGCCATATGGAAAAGTAATCTATTTATATGGGAAGATGGCACCCTAGGTTGTGACCTATCAGTAGGAGGAGTGGACAGAGATCTTGCAGGTGTATGTGTTACTATTGCACTCTTAAATGGTGATAGAGAGAGTCTATTCTTCCTTCCTATAGGATTTGAAAATGAAAGCTTAGTATACTAAAATGTGCATCTAGAAGATGCCCTTATGTGAGCTTTGGGCATGAATCATGACAACTATTTTTTGAAACCATATGTGGAAGTAGAGTAGAGTCACCAAGTTCTTGAATGCAAGCCTCTTAAAGGCCTGAAAGGCTAAGAGAAGCACTATCTCCTCAGCATGATTTGAAATTCTTCTCTTTGACACTAATGAACTAGTAGACTTAGAATGCTTCAATATAAAAGTCCCATCAAGCATGCCAAAAACTATTGTCATAAAATTTTTCACCCTTGCCTAAAGTCTTACCTAAAGATAACCTTGTGAAACATGGAAACAATCTCCAAGTTGTGGGACTTGAACTATGAGATTGAGTCTCTAGAGAAGGTTGGATTCCTTACTATCAGGGTGCATCTTACTACTTCTTCAGAGGAAAAGGGAGAAGGAATGCATGGAATCAAACTACCTAATCTAATCTAAAGGGGTAATACACCAAAATAATTTGTGCAATGATATCTCTACCTAACAATGCACTATTCATCAATATAACCTCAAAATACACTGATTCAACCTTTGCTCTAATTCAAAAACCAAAATTGGATCAGAAATCCAATGAGATGTTACAAGGAAGAAACTTCACTCTATAACATTCAAGGAAAAGTAGATACTGTCATATAGAATGAAGAATAAGAAACAAAACATTAACAAAGTCAAGAAGGTTTTGCACTTATATTAATGGAAAAATAAGGTACAACAAAGAAATATATTCATTCACATGCAAAAGGAAATTACAATAGCAAAGCATAGAATACAACACTATAGAATCAGAGAAAAATGACCAACCCTCGGAAGAGTCACAAAACTTTCTTTTATAGTTCAAGCATAACTGAGATAGCTTTTGCCCTAAGGCAAAACTCAATCACTACCATTAAGGTTGCAGAAAATAATGACTACAAATCTACGAAGGATTCGATCTTGGTACACATCTAGATGTAGGAAAATCATATCATTCATCAAACAAAGCCTTGAGAAGACAGAAATGACAGTCGTTAATGCATAACTAGATAAATGGATAACCACAGAGCAATGATTGAACATCCTTTACATTAAACAGGCATGGAGATCATAAAAAAGTGGTTGTAGGTGATCAAAAGATCGATTCACCATTAAAGAGTTTCTTTTTTCCATGTTTTTGATGTGCCAAATCAGATATATCAGCAAGTAGAACAAATTCCACCTTTACCTTTACCACGTGGCCCAATGATATCAAAATATTTTGCCACCTTTTTCCTTTGAGTTAAGCTTAACTCACTTACCATTTCTTGCTGATTTTTTAACCTTCCTAGAGTGTGCCTCATGGTGACATTTGATTTGCTTTCCTCTATTCTAGCTTCACCACCTAGGCCCATGAGGACACATGTCAACCTATTATTATGTCGCCATGACTAAAGATCTAGCAGTCTTTTATAGTGACATAACAACCCTTGATCTATCTTCAATCTAATGGTGGAGAAAGTACAATACCCTATGAACTATGATGGGCCCATTAGGACACGTGTTGCATTGTCACTATCTCTCTATGTATATTCATTGTGCAAATTTCCATAGCAACAAAGCGACATCCATTGATCTTGGAAGATTAGACAACCATGACAAAATACCCTTTCTCTCTATGTTTATATCTGCAATGAATAAGAACTTGACAGTTGGAGTTAGAGCTTCATTTGTGATGGAAAGCCTTCAGAAACTCCTTGCATGGGCTTGTCCTACCACCTCTATGTGGTGAGATTTCATTATTTCTCTATAGCTAAAGATCTTGCATCTTTCCATAGCAACAAAATGATAGCCATAGATCTATCCAAAGATCTATAGTAGAGATCAAGAATTTCAAGAAACTAATTCAATTGCAAAATGACTAATTAAACAGGAACACCTATCATCTCCTCTAACATCCTTACAAACCACAAAAGGAAGTGGCCCATTGGGATGCGTGGCATGCTATCATTATGTCACTATGACTAAAGATCTTGCATCTTTCTATAACAACAAAATGATAGTCATAGATCTATCTAGAGATCTACAATGGAGATGTTTTTTGTTGATTACTACGCATGACTCGAATCAAGAGGCCCCACTCAAATGCATGTCACATTATCATTATGTCACTATGAATATTAATTGATTAGCTCCCCATAACAATGTTCTTTGATCTCTTTAAATCAGATGGCCAAGAAGATGTGAGCTCTCTGAGGTGTTTATAACGTGAAACAATTTGAAGACTTAGGATATAATGCATATGACCAAAGTTTTATATATATCCTTTTCATGCATTCAATATTTGAAATTTCAAATATTTGACCATTAGACATGACTACCACCCAAATCTCAAATTTTGGTAGGAGGGGCAAAATGGCCAACATGTACTTAACAGTCTTATTTGTAAATCCATTTTTATAGTGACATTCCATTGAATGTTTATAATTCTTTTAGATAAGTTCACTTAATTAAGGAATGATAAGGTCTAGATAATATTTTGTGCAAATCCCCTGACAAGGTTACATTAATAATATGTGTGTGACCTTTAACAAGTTTTTCTCTTAACATATCTCACCTTAGAAGAGTGAAAAATTTGGGTTGCTAGTTCCTAGGTGGTTTTGTTGGAACTACAATCAGAATAAATGTTATGTATTCATTGATGTCGAACCTTATTGGCGAGACTATTTCTACCTGAGTAGAGAGTCATATCAACATAATTCATGAAGAGAATTTGAGAAGTAGAGATAACAAGAGAACCTAGTGGAAAGGTTGAGTTATGTGGAATTACAATGGGCACTTGATCAATTGGACATTGGAAAGATAATGTGTTGTTTAATCATAACACTAAGTGGAAAACATAGTTGTGTTCAAGCCTAGAAGAGATGATCAATAAAGAACAAATACTTAGGCTTAATTGAGCTTCAAAATAGAAGATTAAGTAACTTATAGTTGAAGCCAAGCAAAGTCAGTGTCAACCGAGCACCAATAAAAGACATAGAAGTTGGAGGAAGCACCAATAAATGAATCAAGTGAAGATAGTGTAAGTTGAGTAAGTTAGTATACTAATGGCCAAGTTATCTAGTGATGATTGAGGTCAAGGAACATAGTGTTGGTCGAGTGACAATATTTTGCAGTTTGTTAAGGAATCTCAATTCTTGGCCAATATAGTTGAATTCTTAGAATATGGAAAGCATGTTGAAGATAAGAATTGATGAGCTAGAACATTTAATTGAAGGGAAACCATGTTTGATCATTTCTATGCATGAATTCAAAGATAATTTTGGAGAAGTTTCTAGAGAGGAAGGAGGAAATGAAAATATGGAAGGATTCAATGAATCTAACCTAACCCTAAGATCAATGGTGGTTTTTAAGAGACAAAAGATAAAGCTGCCTATTTAAGGAGGCATAAGGGATAATCTATTAAGGTTGGCATAGCTAATTAAGACCTTAACAAGGTTGGAGCAATTGTTGATTATGTTGGTTGGAGAATTTGAGAAAAAGGCTAAACAGTGAAGAGTTGAGGAGAATACTGATTTCTTGAAGGGTTGTCAAGAGAATAAGTGATGGAGATGATAATGAAGGTTAGTCAATGAGCCAATTGTTGAACTAAATTTCTGATCTATATTTGCAAAGCGAATTTTATTTATTCAAATCAACATGTTGTTAGTGTCTAACCATTGTATTAGTTTGAACTCCTTTAATCAAGGTTGACCTAACAATCATTTGTAAATTCTTTAATCAAGGTGACATTCTAATGGAATGTTCTTAACTCCTCTAAAAAAACCACTCCTAACAAGGTGATTGAATCCTTTAATAGGTTCACACCAAATAGTGTGTATTGTAACCTTTAAGAAGGTTGACTCCAAATAGAGCTCACTTCAAAAGAGTGAAAATATTGGTGACATGTTGCTAGTGGTTTTTCCCAAATTGGGTTTCCGCATTAAATCTTGGTGTCTTACTTGTGTGGATGTTATTGAGATGTTTTACATTCTACACATTTATTATTATTGGGACAGTGGACTACAAGTTTTATGTTATTGATAAGTTGTTATGGAGACTGAGCTACTTAATGTTAAGATCTAAGTTGGTTGAAGTGTCTAAAATTGTAATTAGTACATCTGGACTTGAAGATAACTACTTCACACCCCCCCCCCCCCCCCAACCCTACTCAGTTATTCCAATTCATTCTAACAGCTATTATCAGAGCATTGGTTCTTGTAGAAGGAAAGGGTTTAAGGGACTTAAAGCTAAAGATAAAGATGTATAGGAAGGAGATATCCAAGTTGAACAAGGATAAATTTCATGGATGGAAAAGTTTGATGAAGCTGCACATTGCTGGAATTAGATATTCAGTTGTATTCTACATGGAGAATGAGCATGTGATCGTACTTGCACCTATGAAGCCCAATAGATAAAGGAGAAACATGAACACAATCATGCAATGTTGGAGATTGCATCTTCTCTAAGCTACTCAAACTTTGATGACATAAAGGAATGCAATTCTATAAAGAAGATATGTGACAAGTTAGCAAAGATCCATGGAGGAGATAAGAATGTACTTTGAGCCAAATCAGAAAGCTTGAGAGGAAAATTTGATGACATGAGAATTATAAAAGGTGAGAACATTGCTCAATATATTGGAAGAATCAAAGAAGTTATGAATTCTATCAAAGGAGCTGATGGAAAGATTAGTGATGAGACTATGATAAAAAAGGTACTAAGAACCTTACTTCCCATTTATGCTATTAGAGTTTCTACAATACAAAAACTCTAATGTACTCCTGGTAATGATGTAACCTTCGATAGTATAGTTGGTAGACTCGTTGCTTTTAAATTGTCAACTTTTGATAATTTGAATGCCTCTGCTATTGAATATGCTTTCAAGTCACAATTGGTTTTTCATAAGTTGAAGAAGCAAAAAGGAAAGTATGAGGCTAGTGAGAGTGAATCTTTTGATTATGATCTTGATCTTAAAGCATTAATGACTAGGAGACTACATAGAGGCAAAGGAAAATACAAAGGTAAACTCCCTATAATCTTTGTTTCATGCAATAAAGTTGGTCATATTTTTACAAGATGTCCTAATAGGGATGACAAGGATGAAGGGAAAGACAAAAAGTTCAAAGGAAGAAGAGATGGAAAAGCCAACAGATGATACAAGGATTACAAAGGAAAAGATAAGAAGTATTGTTGTATTTTTGAAGAAGAAAGTGACAGTGAATCTGATAGTAATGATGAAGAAGTTGCTTGTGTTGCTATGAAAGATGATTCTAATGAAGATGAGAAAACTACACTTATTTCATATGTAAGTAAAGGTGATAGATGGATAATTGATAGTGGTTTCTCCCATCACATGACTAGTGATAAAAGTAAGTTTGAAAACCTTTAACATTATAAAGGAGGTAGTGTTAAGTTTGGTAACGATGCACCATGTTTTGCAAAAGGTATATGACCAATAAAATTAACTAATAAGATCAGATGTGAAAATTCTTATTAGGTTGAAGGACTTAACTACAATTTTTTGAGTGTGGCATAATTAAACAATTTGGGGTAGAAAGTCAAATTTGATAATAAGACGGCAAAAAACTCCAATGGTTCAGGAGAATTAATTGGAAGTGGAGATCGAACTAGAGGTAACTTATTTGATCTAGACATATCTGATGACACTTGTTTGTTTGCACAATGTGAAGATATATGGTTATGGCATAAGAGGCTATGTCATGTGAACTTTGAAAATTTGGTAGGCATTAGTAAGATGAAGAAAGTAAGAGAGCTACCAAAATTGAAGAAACTTGATAATGCAATGTGTAAAAAATTTCAGTTGGGAAAAATGACAAAGTCTAGTTTCAAGAGCAAAACCAATACTTTTGATGTTATTTTAGAATTGGTTCATACTGACCTTTGTGGACCTATTGGTGTGAAAATCTACTATGGTGATCAATACTTTATTTTGTTTTTTGATGACTACTCTATAAAAATGACTCTGATGTTTCTTAAAGAAAAATCTGATGCATTTCAAAATTTAAAGTGGTATTTGGCTAGAGTTGAGAAAGAAAAAAGTAAAAGCTTGAAGTGTTTGAGATTTGATAGATGAGGTAAATTCATATATGGGGAATCCAACACATTCTATAATGACAAAGGAATCAAAAGGCAAATGTTTGCACCTAGCTAGGACCTCTCCATAGAATGGTATAGCTGAAAGGCCAAATAGATCAATCATGGACTCTACTAGGACATGGGTGATGGTGAAGAATGTTGCATCAAAGTATTGGAGAGAATTTGTAAGTACAATTATTTATACCTTGAATAGATTACAAGTTAAGAAAGGTACAAACCTTACACCTTCTGAGCTATGGTATGGGCATGCACCTAATGTGAGGTATTTCAAAGTTTTTGGAAGAAAATGTTATATATTGAAAGACAATAGGAATGGAAATTTTGATGCTAAAAATGATGAAGGTATATTCTTAGGTTATTGAACTAAGAGTAAAGCATATAAGTGTTTAAACTCTAACACTAACAAAGTTGTGGAAAGTGCAAATGTGAAAGTTGATGAATAAGAAAAAAATAATGAAGTTGAATGTAAAAGGAACCTGAAGATTAAAAAAAATTTATATACATTGATGAAGCTGAGACCAATACATTACCTAAACCTGAGAAGAAAGTTGTTGAGCAGTAGCAACTAGTACTTGTTGAGTTACAGTCACCGCATACCAAGCATTAGGTAGTTGGTGTCGAGCATCAAAAAGTGCATGTCAAGCATCAGGCTGAACATGCTAAGAAACAATAAGTGATTGTCGAACAACCATAAGAGTAAGTAGAAATACATGAAGTGCTAACTAAAGTTAATCTACAAACTGAACCAGAAGTGGAAGAAAGAAGAAGAGAACCTACATTAGAAAAGTATGTAAGAAGACATCATGCACCTAATCAAATCATTGGAGACAAAGATTTTGGAATTATGATAAGAAAAAGACTCAGAAGTGACATATGTTTACTATGTGAATTTGAGCCCAAATGAATGAAAGATGCCTTGGATAATGAACATTAGATCCAAGAAATGAATAAAGAGATTGAGAAGATAGAGAAGAAAAAAACCCGGTCACTTGTGCCTAGACCAAAAGACAATAATGTTAGTGGAACAAAGTGGGTATACAAAAACAAGCTGAATGAGAAAGGAGAAGTAATAACAAACAAAGAAAGGCTAGTTTGTAAGGGATATGTGCAAGAAGAAGGAATTGATTGTAGGGAGACATTTTCCCCTATTGCAAGATTAGAAGGAGTGAGATCAATATTCTGGTTACAAAGGATTCAAATTATACTAGATGGATGTCAAATATGCATTTTTGAATGAAATTCTAGAAGAAGAAGTCTACATTGAACAACCAAAAGGATTTGTCAATCCAAGCAACATATATATGGTATGTAAGTCACACAAAGCTTTGTATGGATTAAAAAAAGCCCCTAGAGCATGGTATGAAAGACTATGTACATATTTGGTGAAGATTGGTTTTGCAAGGACAAATGACAATGGAAATCTATACTTAAATAATGAGTTTGATAGAGAGATAATATTAGCTGAGATATTTATTAATAATATCATATTTGGAGGAAAGGATGTATTGTATAAGTCATTTACAGATTGAATGAGATAAGAGTTTGATATTTCTATGTTTGGAGAGATCAAATGTTTTGTTGGCTTACAAGTGTACCAAAAAAAGAAAGGTATCTACATTACTCAATCAAAATACATCAAGGAGATACTAAAAACCTTTGGTATTGAAGATTCAAGACCAATTGGAACACTCATGGCTACTAGACATAAAAATTTAAAGAATGATGATTCTACTAATGTAAATCAAACCTTATATAGTCAATGATTGGAAAGTTGCAATATGTTGTTAATAGCAAACCAAATATTGCATGAGCAGTTAGGATTGTTGCTATATTGTCTGCAAATCTGAAGGAGAATCACATGATGAAAGTGAAAAGAATATTGAGATATATGAAAGGACCAAAGAATTATGGATTGTATTTATTCAGATCAACCTGTTGTTGCTTTCTAACCATTGTATCAGTTTGAAATCCTTTGATCAAGGTTGACCTAACAATCATTTGCAAATCATTTAATCAAGGTGACATTTTAATGGAATGTTCTTAAGTCCTCTAACAAGCTCACTCCTAACAAGATGATTAAATCCTTTAACAGGTTCACACCTAACAGTGTGTATTGTAATCTTTAATAGGGTTGGCTCCTAACAGAGCTTACTTCAGAAGAGTGAAAATATTGGTGACATGTTGTTGGTGATTTTTCCAAAGTGGGCTTCAATGTTAAATCCTACTATCTTACTTGTGTGGATGTTATTTGAGATGTTTTATTGCTAATATTTTACATTCTACAAGTTTTTTAAGATTGGGGTAGTGGACTAGAAGTTTTATGTTACTAATAAGTTGCTATAGAGACCGAGTTACTTAATGTTTAGATCTGAGTTGGTTGAAGTGTCTAGAAGTTTAATTGGTACATTTGGACCTGAGGATAACTAACCTCCACCCCCCTCCCCCTCAATTATTCTATTTCATTCTAATAGGTTTTTCCCTTTACAGGGTTCCCTCATTAAAATACTTGCATTAAAATGTATATATACATAAGGTTAATGAAGTTTACTTTGATACTCGATATATATAAGTTAACATATTTACTACAAAGATTGAATAAGATATTATTGTGAAGTTTGACCTATTTACCGAGCTAGTAGATTGAAAGTTAAAGTTTTTAGGTTTCTAGAAAAGTGTTTAAAGACTCGAGAATAACTGATTCACCCCCCTCCCCTCCCCCTCTCTTTTATCTAATAGAAAGGTCCACCAAAGAAGCTTGAGATGCTAAGGGAATGCATAAGAAGAAGAAAAAAAATCCCATGCTAGATCCATTTCTAGTTGAATTGAAGGAGCTAGGAGAAAGGACTATTTGTAGCAAAGTTTTATATCATTGGATAGTCGATCCAAAGGCAAGACAAAATGTGTCCAGGCACTAGAGAGCAACACATACATTATCTTCATCCTTAATAAGATTGAGGAAAGAATCATTCACAAAATGTCCATTGACAAGTTGAGTAGGTGACTCAGGAAGGGAAATTCCTATGGCATTGCCTGAAGAGACTGCATTAGCAAGTACCCAAATCCCTCAGCAAAAAGAACATACAAGGCTGCAGCCAAGGCGCATCCTTGTTGGATGGATTTAAAAAGACCAAAAGCTTGGGATTGGTGACCATTAATGGTGATGCAAACAGAGGCATCCCTAAAGAGCATATGAACTGACTGGATAAGAGTGGGACCAAAGCCAAGACCTTGAAGCATGGATAAAAGTGGGACCAAAGCTAAGAACTTGAGGCATCCCCAAACAATATTTGAGCTTGCAATTTATGTTTTGATTTAAAATTATTACAATATTTTATTTTATTTTTTATATTAAAAAATATTTAATTTATGTAGAAAATATTTTAAAATTTAAAATCATTTATATTATTTTTAAAAGTTGAATTGTTTTCACACAAGAGGCTACAACACAATGGTAACTTGTGAGCCTCTTGTTTGAGATGCATAATAATAAGTCAACACATTACGTATTAAAAAAATCAATAGTTTTCAAAATATTAATATGCATTTAAATAATATGTAAAATAATAATTATTGAATAGTTATTTGAATTTCATTATTATAGAAAATTAAGATTATAATGAATTATTTTGATAAAAAATAATTAATTAAAATGAAATTAATAGTATAATTGATTATAATACTTATCAAATTATTATGAACTTAAGGCAAGAGTCTGCAACTGTAAATAAATAATAATAATTAAGTAAAACATCTAATAACACATAATAATAAAAAATTATGATGAACTTAAATTAAAATGTGAAGCTTATATATTATAAATTATCACTATATATAGAATATAATGTTTAACTTATTACTACTTTTAATAAAAAAATATTTTATCATTTATTTTTTAATTAATAAGTTTTAATTTACTTATATATTTAAATTTGAAAAAGAATTAAACACTTAGTAATGAAATTAATTAATAAGATCTAAAATATTTTATTAGCAAATTAAATTATTAAGAAAAAAAATAAAATTAATGACTATAAGATTTGTTATAAAATGATTTTTTTTAAAGCAAACAAGTTCTAGGAACAATAGACAGATGTCTGTATATCCTTTTAACAAAAATATACAAGCAAGAGTATATACAAGCAAATGGGGTTGCAAGCTTTGGGTTTAACTGTGGAGGAAACTCCGTTGTTAAGCGCGCTCAGGCTGGAGTAGTACTGGGATGGGTGACCTCCCGGGAAGTCCCGGTGCTTCACCCCTGTGAGCATCACCTAGATCCAATGAGTGCTAAGTGTTCCATTTATTCTCATGAGAGATGGATTCATGTTGAATCACTACTCATGAAACATGGGTCATCGAGTTTGACTCAAAAATCACACAGTTAAATTCTGATATTCACATCACAATTTGACTAGCTGTGGAAATCATCTCCTACTTATCAAAAATATACAAGATAACTTAAAAAATTAAATAATAAAAATATTATCTTCTTATCAGTTATTATATTTTGATATAAAATATGGTGTGATAAGACTATAGCATCTCCTTTTTATAAATGCACTTAAATACAATTGCGTAGAGAACAGTATCCCGTCTGCTTTGTATTGAATGCAAAGCAAGTACATTGATTGCACAAGAAGTAAAGCATCTAAGTTGGAAACAGATATTTTATTTTAAAGACATCAGATACGGCTTGCACTTACCAATCTGATTAATGGCGAAAAAGAATGTCTACTCACCAAATTGAATTCATCTTTCTTTTTATTGGTCCCTCCTTCTTTTCTCTCAAAAGCCAAGCTTTAACCACTTGATATTTGTTTAATTGAAATAAAGCAACTTAATAATAGTTATTGTTATTATTATTTTTGTTGTTGGATATTTGACTTTCTTAGATTGTCAATAATTTTGGTTTTGATTTTGTTGACATCTGAGTCACAAAACGTGTGTCATTGTAGCGTATCAGTCATGAATATTGGTAGGCAAACAATGACGTCCCTTATCTTTAGGTAAGGAACATTCCATGTGGTTTTGGTATTTGTCGGTGCACTTGAATAATTTAGAGGGAGTAACTCATAGTTTCAGTGCTCCATATAATTTATAGGATAAATTTTATATGAGATTTACAAATTTGAAAATTAATTTTATGATGATGTTGTTGGCGTTAATGTTCAACGGTAGAAAATAAATTATTGGTGTTCATGTGGCAAACCTTGTTTGAGTTGCTGCAACACAAGTTAGATTAGATGTGAGTCAAAGAGTTTTAGTTTGAATTAATTTTTAGTTATAGATTTGTTTGAGTTAGGTGCCCATAAGTTTCAGATAGCTCTTCGGTTTATGTGTGTTGTCAATCATGAAGTAGTTTATTATCAATCTAATTAACAATCATTTAGGAATGTTGATGGGTTGCTATTGTATAAATTTGCATCTATATTATTCAATAAAATAAGCTAGAAGTTCTTTCTTTCTCTTCTTTGTTTCTGTTGTTCTATTTTTCTAATATGATATCAGAGCCATCTTCACCTCAAAAGACATTGTTGTGGTGAGAATGTAAGTCACAGATTTTGTTGTTGTGCAACATTGGAAGGTATCTTCATATTTTCATTTTAAAAATGTTGAAAATAGATATGCCTCTAGAAAAATATAATGGCCAAAATTTTCATACATGGAAAATGAAAATGCAAATGATGAATAAAAGTTTGTGGGGCATAGTTAATGGCAATGAAATAGTACCTATGCATGCTAAAAAAAATTGAGTAGGAAAGCAGAGATGAGAAGGCTAAGTCTATTATTGGTTTTGCTCTTTCAAATTCAAAACTACATCATGTTGATTTAAAGAAAATATTTGAACAAATTTGGGATGGACTAACTAAGTTTTTTAGAGCAAAAGAAACAAATGCAAAAATTTCTTTAAAGTTGCAGCTATTTAATGTCAGATGAAATTACTATGTCTAACCACATTAGTACTCTAAGATCTCTAATCAAACAACTCATTGAAGTTGGTGTTGTAATTGATAAAGATGATGTTAAACCTATCTTGCTAAATTGTTTGCCTTCAAAATATTAGCATGTTTTTTTTTCTCTAAGTCAAATGTCTTCACAGACTTTAGAAGATGTGATTTCAGCACTCTTGGTTGAAGAATCTAGAGAATAGTTACAAGGGACTCAAGAGAAAAATACTTAACTCATTCATGCATTATACTCAAAGAATAATATGGGAAAGAGAATGTATTGTAAGATTGAAACTAAATGTTTCTATTGTAAAAAGGTAGGAAATATTGCAATCAATTATAAAATTCATGCAAATAACCTTCTTAAAGGTAAAATTAAAGAATCAACAAATATAGTTGTTCATGTTGAATCACCTCATGTTGTTAGTGATGATGACATCATTGGAAATGACAAAATTATTTTATTTTGATGAAGTTCATGCTTTAAAAATAGGAAAGGATGTAGTAGAGGCTAGATGGATGCACAAATAGTCGGAGGTGCTATAGGATCGGAGAAACTATACCTTTACAAGGGTTATGAGCCACATATGTGTCGATAAATATCCACTAGTTCAGGGAGATTTGAAAGTCTGGAAGCTTGGCATCATACCTTTACGAGGATTATGAGGCATTTCATGTGGAGATGGCTTATCCAATGGTGTTTTGAAACTAGATTATAGTTGTGCATGACTATATACTAGTAGTTGGGAGCAACTTGAGGAAGTCTTACTTCTCTATGACCTATTTTCAAAGTATAGTTTCTACATAATGTTTCCTTCAATTGTCACATTAAGTGGGGGTGTTGGAGTTAATGGTCCAACAACATTAAATAAATAATTGTTGTTCATATGGCAAACATTGTTTGAGTTGTTCGTAACACAAGTTCAGTTTAGGTGTGAGTCAAAGAGTTTTAGTTTGAATCATTTTCTAGTTATAGATGTGTTTGAGTTGGGTGTCCATAAGTTTCAGTTAGTTGTCAAGTTTATGTGTGTGTTGTCAATCATGAGGTAGTTTGTTGTTAATCTAATTAGCAATCATTTAGGAATGGTAATGGATCAAGCTATTGTATAAATTTGCATCTATTATTTTATTATTCTTCATAAGTATATTGAAATCATTATAATAAATAATTGAGTCAATTTAATGATATTACTATAAGGGTTAGGAATGTGATAAGGTCGGGTCATCCCTTATAGTGTTGGGACTTGCATTTAGCAAAACTTGGTCCTTGGCAGGCTCTTTGTGAGTCAATCAACTTCACCAATAGACCAAGGGCCTTTTGAAGATATTACTATTATTTTGGTGAAAATGTGTGGAAAAATTTTACTAGTCATATTAGTGTAAGCTCAAAAACAATGTAGAGATGACAATTCTATGATCCCAATGATTTTGATACAATACCAATTTCAATTTTTATACTTAAAAATTGAATTACATTTGAAAGAATTAATTATTTGTAAAGATTTTGCTAATATTATTTGTAACAATATCTTTTAAGTTTGATTGGTTCGCCTGATCCATCTCTCTTCCTTTTTTTCTTTTTTTCGTCATGTATTTCAATGTTTTGTAGATTCTTAATACAAAATCATTTGAATAATGCTAATTCTTCAATAGATCCCTTTAGACGAATGTGATCAATACATATGGCGAACTTACAAACTCCCTTCGATGATTTCTCATGATAAATAAGATAGAAATTAATAAAACTAAAAGAAAAATACATAGCAAATAAGAGAAAAAAGGGATTGAGACGGAGTCAAGGAAACTTACCAAACCAATTAAAATTAGCTGTATACAACTTTTCATATAACGAAAGCTCTTGCCATATAAATGTCACACATCTTACTAATTTTTTTCACAGGGACACTTGTGCAGAGTATAAAGCACATTCAACATTTCATCCAAATTCTTGGACTAATCTAAAAAGCCAAGCTTATTCCCTTGACAAATCAAATTCTTTGACTATTCTAAGAAGCCAAGCTTATTACCTTGACAAATTAATAGAATACATATGAGAGATCAAAATGGCTCATTGAACACTTGTAACATATTGCCTTATTGCAATAGTAAACAAATTAATAATGATTTAATAAACCCAAAATATAAACTTAATTTGATTTCCTGCAATTCTTTCTGATTTCTCCACTACTACCAGTGAGAGGATTGATGTTTCCCATATTAACCATGGCAGCTGCAAAGTCATTGAAGAAGGTGCTCTGACTGGTAGAATATGTAGTCACTAGAGAATCAGTAGAGCCTCCATTGAATAGCTCTTGGTCAGAGTGGAGAAGTCCTTTCTTTTTTCTCAGATTTTTGTAATAGTTGTTGTCAAAGACAGTGGGAGAAACATTGTCCATGGGTGCTAAATTTCTGTTGCCTGATTTGCTAGAGGGACAGTTTGCTTGCAATGACTTGGCATAGGTTGAATCAATATTAGTGTCATTGTATATTCTGCCTCTAAACACTGTACAACGAGCTTGGCCTATTGTATGAGCACCTGAAATGGTTATAAAATATCACACATAATTAGAAGAGCAATCACATTCAATGATCTATTATTAAAATGAAATATTTGTATCGCATTCAATGATCTATTATTAAAATAAAATATTTATATCACATTCAATGATCTATTATTAAAATGAAATATTTGTATTTTTCTTGTATATTCTTTTGACTAATCATAAATTACAGAGTATGATTCATCAATACTAGATCATAAAGTGTGGTTTGAAAGTAAATTCAAATTTAAAATCAATAACATTAACAATATGAATTATAAAAATTTAATGTCAAATTAATTAGAAATATCTGGTTTACCTGAAAGAGCCACCATGTCCTTGGTAGAAAGTCCTTGAGCTTGAAACTTGGAAGTTAAATTGCCAAGGGTAGAAGTTGGAGCAGGAATGTTATTATTGGCAGCATTAAGACTTGAAGTTTTTGAGTCCCTTCTCCCAAGAGGTACGGTCCATGTTGGTCCTCCTAGCTGTAATTAGACATTAGAGAGTGAATTCAATAAGATATACACAAAGGGAAAAAAATTAAAATAATTTGTTAAAATGATTCAATGGAATTTAGTAATTTATATCTTGAATTAATTAAAAATTGTAATATATTTGTGTATAAGAATATAAATATAATAATTGTTTAATATATATTATTTAAAAACATAAATATATATACAATTATAAAGATATTATTTATTATATTGTTTGAATTTCTTTTAGTGAAACTGAAAAGTGTTGAATAATTGTAAAGAATCTTCATAAATTGTTGTCTATAAATCTAGACAATTTTACTCAAAATTATCCATAATTCTTAACATTCAACTAATTAAAACCTCTATTTTGTAAAAAGATAGATAATAAACTGATGTTATCAACCACTAGATAAGATCCCAAAGACAAAAGATGGCCGCCACAAACAAAAATAACATAAAAGAAAAATTTACGTAATGTTAGAAAAAGCTGTTCAACAACCATATGATAATGATAATCACCATGTGATTATAATTGTGACCCAATACTTTATTAAACATTCATTACAATTCTGGATAAGGATAAGGTGCTGACAAGACATGATATTATTCACGTAAAGGAAGTGGGTACAAATAGATAGAATACCCATTATAAGCTAACAAAATAAAAAAGACAATCCGGAAGGTCTTGTTATGAACAGATAAACTCATTAAACAGCATCATGTCAAAGACTCATAAAAGTTACATGCCATGTGACTGAGGTAAGCTCTCACCAAAAAGCAAAGAAACTTGTTAAAATGGAAACATCATGTATACTTATTTAGGAGACATGATGGACACTTTTAAATGACTTTTAATGATGGTTGGTCAAAGCTAACCTTCTTCTAGAATAACTTGTTTCTTGAATTTTATTATCTTAAGTTATTTTTTAATAATCATTTAACTAAAAATATATTCTTAATTTCTTCTTCTTGAATCTTTTAAGCTGTTTATTAGAAAACATGAAATGTATGATTATATCTATAAATTATTAATGTACACAGTCTATGTATAGATTTTCTATAATAATAATTAATCTAATAAAATTTTAGTTTCTCACTTGTACAACAGAATCACGAGCTGCCACAGCCAAAATATCAGCACAAGAAACAATCCCAGAGCAAGCTGCCTCCACCTGGCTCTTTATATCATCTATGACATTGAAACCTCTGGCAGAATGTGTGTTAGGCCCTGCTGTCTTTTCCCCTGATGACCCATCCAACAGTATAGATCCATCACAACCCTGTGTTCAACAAAAATATCATAATTAGACATCACCTTTACGTTCATCCTTGGGGCTATTCTAATCAATTATGCTATCACCTAAAGCTTTAAAAAAAAACATCAAATTTTTCTTTTGCATTTACTTTAAGTTCAACATCTGTATAAAGAAATAGAAAGTAGAAACAAAACTTAGCAGTTATCCTTTGAACTTCCTATCGTGCGGGTGACCAAATGAAATATTGTTTTAACTGTGGTCATTACTATGAAAATAATAATAAGCTAAGGAAACTGAACAACACTTTATGTTAGAATGTGATGTGTACAAGGACATCAGATTCAAATTTGTGGATATTATATGAGAAGTACAATGAAAAGTTAGGAGGAAAAAAGATCTGAATTACTAAAGTTGGTTTAGTAGGAAGGCTGTCCCATAGCCATTCTCAGCCTGACGAACATTAAAAATCTATCTGTCTATCTATCTACCCATCCTACAACAAAACCAGGAAAGAAATCCAAATTTGAACTTTTGGAAGTGACTAATTTGGTAAGTTTAGCGTCAATAATTCGATTAATATACACGTACATAATGTATCTAAGCATTAAATTAGAAATACAAATGATATATTTCACATAAAATGTGTATATTTGTAATAGCATAGTTTTAGGTATAAAGATAAATAAAACTTTATGAGTTTTGTATAGTTTATGTAAAACTTCAAAGATTTTCAAAAGTTAATTGGGTATGTTTTTAGTGATGTTTTAGATCACATGTAGTAGTCTACTGTCAGAAAAAGGAGAATGATTTTCTATAATTCATGTACAATTGAAAAAGTGGTTTCAGAAATTAATTCAAACCACACTCAATGATCTATCATCAGAAAGAGAAGACTGATATTTCATAATTCATATATAGAATTCAAAAGATTACTTCCGAAATTAACTGAATATATTTCTATATTGATATTTTATAATTCAAATATAGAATTCCAAAGATTTCTTTTTCTGAATATATTCTTATATCAAATTCTAACTGTCTATCATCATAAAGAAGAGATTTTCTAAAATTTAAATAGAAATCAAATATCATAAACATCAGCAACAACAACCAAAAACAAAATATACAATTGTATAAACAATCTGAAAGAGTTAAGAACAGCAGATTTCTGCCATCATTCTATAGTCTACCACCCAAATGCAACAAAAATGATCCATCCAACCACCTCAGAAGTGATAAATTCTTGTTTCACTCATCTGATATCTATGTGCAATGAAGATGGCTATGATACTGGCAATTATAACATTATATAGTGATTCACAGTTTCTTCACAAGGCTGTTATATATACTGAGACTGACAAGTTCAGTATGAGACGCCTTTGAGCCAACCAGGGACAAATCAAAAAACCACAATATGTTAGAATTTCATCAAGAAGGGTAGTAGAAGCTATCGAAGCAGCAAATTAGAGTTTAAAAAAATAAAGGAAGAATCTATATTACTTGAGCAAAGCAGTCATGGAAGTGAAGGCGAAGAATAGAGGCACCCAGTCTTTTCTCACTTGCGAGAGCCTTCTTAATCCCAGATTTGATTAAAGAGAGTGCATTGGGACACGACTTATCATAAAATGTTGATGTGAGCTGAGCATTAGCAGAGCCAAAACACAAGGCTACAATAACTACCAAAGTTGCAAGAGAAGAAGCCATTTTTTCTAACTTATTTTGCAACTACTTACACCCACAACTTCAAACTAGTTTGTTCAATCTATGGATTGTAAGGTTTCAACTACAGCCATAATATAGAAGAAGATGATGAGTTGTTGTCTCACCAAATAATATGACATCATCTGATGGGGGGCTTTACCTAGTCACATGGAACGAGTTCATGTTTTTTTGAGTTGTTAATATTGTCTAGGGGACCATTTCAATGAAGGGACGTAGAAGAATAGAACACTACAATCACTATATTTTTTAATTTCTTACACTATTTCTACCCACGTTCTTTGCCTTTGAATGAGTTCAATTGGGTAGCTTTATCATGTAATAGCTGGATTGTCTAGAACTGGGAGCATATGATGTAATCAAATTTGAAATTGTGGGCATACAATCTCATCTAACAAAAGTAAGCATGTTTTCATAGCTAATCATGGAATGTCAAAAGACTGATTTGATAGCTATTCATTGCTTTTAAACCTACCTCCCTGACAGCTCAACTACTAGGATTTTTCTGCAAGTTTGTACGTAAGAAGAGGCCTAGATACCTAGTGAAGCATCTTCATTTTAACTAACCACTTGGACCTAAGATTGTACCTTGGGTTGACGGCTCTATCCTGAGTTGGTGAATTATGTTGAGTGATCACTTAAATGATGATGTATTGTGAAATCTATTGGTGTACTTTTAGTCAAAGTTATTGCTCCATAAGTTCTTATATAACAAAGGGGTATATAAGTGGTTTGTTCAATAACTATGTAGTATTATTTAATATATAAAAAATATTAATAAAATTTAGTGTACTTCTAGTCAAGTTTATCAATCTATAAACATTTATATAATAAGGAGTTTGTTAAATGATTATATATTATTTAAATTTATTGTTCTTTTAGTCAAAATTGTTGATCTATATGTTTCTATTAAACAATAGTTGATTTCATATTTAAATTAAATGTTTGACATAATGTTCTTATTATAATTCTTTGATTAGAAATATCCTTGTTAAATTTATTCTACGAGGTTTCTACCAATATACTTGTATTATTGTGATTGGACTCTTGTGATCTCTAAAGTTATGTCTTTCAATATAATTATGTAATTATCTTTATGCCCTATATTGTTAAATAAGATGAGGCTTTTCATGATTTTTAATTTTGTTTTAAATTATATTAACTCATATATTCTATAATTTCAAGATGGCTTAAATTATCAATATTGAGTTTTGTGCATTCAGTTGGCCCTTTTATTTTGTTTTTATGAACAATTTAAATGACCTATCAATAGAGCATCATTATGTTAGTTGTAGCACTTGGTTTGACCTATTTGGCATATAAACTTACTCTTTCTAGAACCCCGTATTAGTCATTTCACCCTCTAAGAACTTCGACCTTTACCATTTGTACGTTATTAAATCATTTTTCACTATCAAGTAGATTCAATCACATGACCTAGATTTGGACTAGTTAGTGTGGCTTTGCCTAGTCTTCCAATTTCAAGTTCAGACTAGGTAGTGTGGCTTTATCTAGTCATCCAAATTCAAATTCACCTTTCCACATGTCATAATTGACCATTTCAAAAATTGTCATAGCTTATTAGCATCTACTTGATGGTCATCAACGTACACAAGGACAAATCCAAATCAAAAGTATTAAAAAAACTAGATCTCTTCACCACAATAACTTGCCAACTCTTACATTCTTTATTCATATAGCTCGATTGTCATTTTTATAATTGTGTATGCCTTTCTAGGAGCTTGATAACCATCAAGCAAAGTTGAACTTATCTCAAATAAAGTCTTATTCTTCTTTCAAGAAAAACATAATTTTGAAATAGAAGCAAAAGATATATATGTGGTCATGGTGTATATAAGATCATGATGCAAGTATACTTAAAATCAATTAAATGATGCAATTCAATCTATAGTAGCAATTGTTTTAATACAAGATTATTCAAACTCGCTAATTAGGGATCTACCTACATCTGAACTCTAATTTCAACTATATTGTCACAATATTTTAGCCACTTAACGAAGATGTCAACCTTACATTGTGTGTGTGTGTGTGTACTTTTTCTGTAAATATTTGATTCAAAATAGCCAAATATCTATATCTATTTTGTTATTGATTTATTTTATCATTCCAATTAGATCTGAAATTAAGATGCTATGAAGGAGAGCATTTATTAGTATTTGGTATAGTAGGATAGCTTTAACAATCAAAATTCATTAATAAATACATGATTTGTAACTCTCAAATTTCTAGTCTAATTTTCTATTTTATTGAATTTCAATTGGATCTAGATTGACGATAGTATGGCGGTGAAAACTTATTAGTTTTTGGTGCAGTAGAATAGCTATAGCAATCAAAATTTGCTAACATATTTAAATGACTATTATTGACATTAAATTTTTCTAACCAATTAAAATTATATGAGCTATTGGGGAATCTATACTTGTCTTTATAACAAAACATAAGAGAAGTGAACATTGTCTAATTTAAAGTATTCAACATAATACTAATCTTTCAACATATAATATGGTGAACAATGCTTGGTTGGATCACTCACCAAATTATAAGATCACATTGGAAGATCCAAAACTTTGTTAAAAAAGGAAATCTAATTAGCACAAGATAGGGTGCCAATTCATGATCTTCAAAATGTAGGATTTTAGATTGGTCTTCCTTTCCCTAAGAGAAGGAAGCATACATGTTATGAAAAGGAGAATTTGATCTATGAAAGCAAGTGCTAAAGAGAGATGGGAGCAATGCTCTCACCTTGAGGGCTAGTAAAGGACAAATTTCAGAGCTATGATAACCTATCGAAAGATTGTCAAAATTTGAAACTTTTAGATTTAAGATGTTGAAACCTAAGTTTTCTAACTATGAAAGTTATAGAACTCTAGGTATACGTTAAAATTGAGGTATAGGTCAAAATAGGCCAACATAAGTTTGACCTATACCATGAGGTGCCAAAACTGCAGGGTTATGTTATGTATCTTAATTTGGTTCTATGTTTTTGCAAATCCAAATTTGTAGCTCTGATGTCTGCACCTACACATGAGAAAAATGATAAATTATTTTGGGGAGAGGGGCATCCCTTGGTCAAGCCCATGTGTAGGAATTAACCTTGAAATGTAATTGAAAGTGCATGAGGAAATGTAATCTAGATTTAAAACATAAATTACCTTATACTTCAATGATGTAATGATGCTTTGGAGATTATCACAAGTATTGATACGATAGCTTGGACTCCACAAAAGTAGGAAATCATGAAATTAAACCAAACCCTTATTGATGAATTTTGTAATTTTTCATAATGTTTGATTGTATAAGAAAGGAAGGAAGATGACTTGAATGGATAAATGTATATCTCTTTCCTTGATTGCAAACTCCTTTGTTTGACCTCCAATGGGGGAAAGAAACTATATCTATGGAAGGAAATGCCTTAGATGCATGATGAGAATGTTGGATTGAAGACTTAAAATGCTAGATGGCTTCCTTGAACTTGAATGCTTGACGGGCTTGAATGCTTTCACTAATGGATACTTTCTTGCTTACTTGCTTGCTTGAAATCCTTCATTGTGCAATTACTTACTTGCTTGAGTATGGAGAGATTGAGATTGCCCGAGTGGATGTCATGTGAAAATGAGGGAAGAGGCCTCCTTTTATAGTAATGTTGGAGTCCAAATTTGTAAAGGTTGACTACACTAGGAAGGAAACTAAAATGAATTTAGATCAGGCTTAGAGCCCACTCAAATTCACCTCCAAGCTATAGGTCGAACTAGGTTAGACCTATACCCAAAATGGAAAATTTTGAGAAATAGTCTCTGGATCCAAGAAGTGTTAGGAGATTGTGGGAGGATTCAAGAAGATAAGTGGGAAAATCAATCATGAATGCATCTAATCTTGAAATTACCAAAATGGGGCCTACTAGGTCCTAGAGGAAAGATAAAGTATGTAAATGGATTGATAATTAGGGAATTTTACACAGAAGTTAGAACCATTCTCATGTTTTGAACAAATAATATTGATTTGGAGGATGAAAAAGAGCTAGAAGGACATGAAATCAATGAGGGAAACTATGAATGCTAAAAAGAAACTAAAAAAATGAGTGCCCAACAAGGGTGTTTACTTTTTAGGACATACACTACTTACTTCTAAAATATAGTTATAATGTTATTTTAAATCTATATATAATATCTAATATAAACTTAGACAATTCTTTTATAGATCATTAAGATTTAATTCTAAAATCTAACTATTAAGCTAAAAAATTAGTCTTAAAAAATTGCATGAACAATCATTTATCTAATGTTATTTATTGAACATGTTTTCTTTAGTTGTTTAACATCAAGGATATGCAATATCAAATTTCTCTTGACAAAACACATGCAAGTAAAGCTAATTTCAAATATATTGTAATGATAATGACTAGGTGCTAATTGAAACTTGTTTTCTCCTTATAATGGTGATAGTTGCCAGTCTTGCAGTTTGCCTTTTATTTTGGACTCAATTTGACCTCTTTGTTTCTAATGTGATAACTAATGTTTAAAATGGCATATTTTGTGTGTTGAAGTTAGAAAATAACATGAACTAGTTTGGTTCCTTTTCACTTATTTACAATGTCCAAACTCTATACTTAGTTGTTCTAATTCTCAATCAAGGCAAGGTTGTAATATGCAGAGAATCCTTAGATCAATTATCCAAATCATAAAAATAATTTTGAAACAACTAAAAATCAAATTAAAAAAATTTGAACTCTATTATTTTACTCATTTTTAATTATAAAATCAATTAAATATTCAAAAAGTAAAGCCAACATCAAATTAAAATTAAGATCCAACTATATGTCAATAAGAGTTTTGTGTTCGTGACATTGAAAAAGTTTGTAAAGAACCCACAAGAATCTAAGCTTCCACATTGGTCAATAAGAGTTTGGTGTGCTCGTGAAATTGAAAAAGTTTGTAAAAAACCTACAAGAATATAAGCTTCCACATTGCTACTATGAAAGTGGAATTTACCCTATCAAATTTGAAAAATTAATACCCCTCATAACTATACTCTTAGTCAAATAATCCAACTATTTTTTATAATTTTTAAAAATTGATTATCTAAATTATTATATGTAATTATTATCTAAGTACTATTTTTAAAATTGTACACCCTATTAACATTTAATAAAAATATACCTCGTTATTGATGAATAGTCAAATTAAAGAATTATTGTAAGAATAACGTATCTAATGTCGGCTAGTCAAATTTGTGGTTGTTTAAAAACACACATGGAAACGATTACAGTTTACATGCTTCCAAAGCAAACTTCACTTTTGGTCCCTACAACTTAATGATTAAAAACTTGGAATATACCTTCTGCTTTATACTTGAATTTTCCTTCCATTACGTTTTTTAAAAATAAATCAAAGATATAATTATCTCACATCATAACAAAATTACATATTTTATATATCTAATATAGAAATAATAATAATAATATATATTCATTTTTAAAAAGTTATTTTAGTTATATTATTTATTATACTTTAATTTAAAAATATATATTTAAAACAACTTTATTGTTTAGTGAACTATGTTTATTTACTTCAAAGTTATTTTATTTAGTGACCTATTTATATTTATTTAATAGGATTTATATTTATTTTATTTCGTTAAGCTTTATATCAAATAAAAGAAGGGTGAAATTTTATTCAAACATAAAGAAATACAGAGTAAGGGTGTCAAACAACTTTATCAAGATCCACTGAATGATCTAATTGATGGGACAAGCCCAAAGGTAGTTGAACCTTATCAACAATGCTCCAATTATGCATATGATCAGAAGCCCACTTCGCCAAACAATGCAACATTATTCCACTCCTTGAGAATATGAGTGAAAGTAACAAACTCCAAAGAAGCACACAAATTATTGATTTGGTCAACAATCAAAGCTAACTTCCACTTGACAACCTCAAAATGTTATTGATTTAATAGGTGTATCAACACTTATCAGTCAGACTCACAAATAAGCCTATTCCAACCACGGTTATAGGCACGCTTCACAATATACAATATAGCTATCACCTCCATTAGGTTGTCAGTGTGTTGGCCTTTATAAATTGAAAATACAAACTAAAATCCCCCTTACTATCTCTACCAACTCCACCAATACTAAGAGGATCTACATTTCCCTTCAAAAACTCAACTGTGTTTATTTTAAGAGCACCCAACAAAGGTGCACTCCACTTCCCCACCCTATTTATCTTTCACAATGGGTGTCTACATTTCTTTCCAAGAAGTTTTCCTCGTGAGAGATGGATATTTAGGCGATTATAGAAAATAGCCTTCCTGTGATCCATGGGCTCGTTAGTGTCATATTTTGTAGAAATGATTTGCCCCAAAGAATGGAGGATTTTCCACCATAAGTGAGGAACCTCCAAAAACTCATCCTGAAAAATATGATGGTTCCTCTCCAACCAAACATGCTAAATAATGAAGGAGGGTCTAAGATTGTAGGCAATTTGAAGAAAATAAGTATTCACAAGAGCCTTACCCCATCATGCAAAGAACTCAAGCAACGAGGAAACATGCCAACATGATTTGTTCCACACATTCCACCATGAATGCCAAATATGTATAGTGAAGGAGCATTGGAAAAATAGATGAGAGATGTTTTCTTCACTAGTTTGCCACAGAACACACATCAACGGTCCCTGAAAGCCATGCTTGCATAAACTATCCCACATAAGGAACCAACTATGAACCACCAACCACATGAAGAAATTGTATTTGGGCCAAGAAGACTTGTACTCGACTTGCTTCCACTAAGACACCTAAATATCCCCCAAAGTCTGACGCAGAAGCTCAACATATCCTACAGGCACATAAAATTTCCCAAACAAATCAATGCTAGATCCTAGGTGAGAACATCATTCCCAACCAAAGCAATACACTCTTAAGACTACAAAATCTAAACCACCTCGTGCATATCTTGGATGAAAGTGCATATTGATGTGGATGAAAGTGCATACAAAAAGTTGAAGACATGCAAAAGATATTCAAGATTTACATAGGACAGTATGCAGACAGAGTATCTAAGAAGCATTTTCTAATGTTTGGATTGTATCTCCTAACAGAGATAGAATCTCGGTGTGCGAAGTTGAATAATGACAATAGAAAACCTAATGATAATGTCACTGAGTGCACAAGGGCTTAGGTCACACATGTGAGAAGTTGTAAAGACTGTGAGCCAACAGCGTTGTATAATTGTGAAATAATTAATTATTTTAATGAGGTCCTATTATAATTAGTTGGGAAAGCCTCAAGGTTGACTCAAGGAGTTATTTTGAGGACACGGTATAAAGGAAGGAAATTTTCCTTGTTTGGTAATATGCACAAAGTGTGAAGTGTGTGAACAAGAGAAAATTATTTGGCAAACACAAGTAAGCAATCCAAGGGATTATTGGATGCAAAGTTGGTGATTTGGTAAGAAGATCAGAAGAGGTAGTCTAGTTGACAGGACAAAGGAAGTACAACTACAATTCATTCTATTATTCTGCAAGGAATAATATAGAGACCAGCTGAATAGTGAGTTATATGGTCTTGCCTCTAAAGTTGTTTGGACAGTAGGTCCATTTGCCTTCTACAACTCCTAATAGGATTGGCATAACTCCTAATACGGTTGGAATCTCCTAATAGGGATTCAAAGCCTCCTAATAGGAACTGAATGTACTGAATGTATTTCATTGACTCCTAATAAGGTCCATCCTCTAACAAGGAACATTTATATTAGTACATCATTTTGTGGGTACCATCCCCACCGAGGTTTTCCCTCTGATCAAGGGTTTCCCTAGTTAACATATCTGGTTTTAGTGTGTATGAATATCTTGTTATGGTTACTGATTATATTGCTCACATGGTTAAGGATTATCAAGGTTGATAATTGCTATAATAGTTGGATAATTGATCCACCCCCTCTCAGTTATATTGAATGACTTTACTTTCTAGCAATTGGTATCAGAGCCTTAGGTCCTTGAAGAGGAAGTCTAACAACTTTGGGAGATCAATGGCAGGTCACCTCAAAAAAGAAAGTCCTAAGTTTGATGGAGTTAACTAAGACAACTGGAAAGAAAAGATGAAAACTCATTTGATATGTATGGGTCTAAGATATTGGATTTTGACAAAGAATGACAAGAAGGCTGTGGAAGAAAGCAAGCTTGAGGAATGCAATGAAGATGAAAGAGATCTGTTTATGTGCAATATGTGAGCCAAAGAAGCATTACTGATAGTTGTTCTTGAAAATGAATATAGTCAGGTAAGATCTTTGGAAACATCTTATAAAATTTGGAAGGCTTTAGAAAATAATTTTGAAGGAAATAAGGATGCTAAAAGAGTAAGACTACAAAATTGGATATGTTTGTTTCAAGATGCTAAAATGCCAGAAGATGAATCTGTGAGAAGCTTTATTGGTAGGATATTTGAGAATGTTATAGGATTTAAGTCTTGTGACGGATTTAAAGAAGATGAGATTGTATGGAAGGTTCTGAAAACTTTGACACCACCATTCAAAAAAGTAGCACAGATGATTCAACTTTTGATACCCTATACTGAGAAGTTGACTTGGGAGACTTCTCTTGGAAGATTGGAAGCAACAGAATCAAGCTTGAGGTAGTCTGGAGAATTGACAAGAGTAGAGACAATTTTTAGTGCATTAAGTGTTCGTCCTTTTTTCATAACAAGTGCAAGCACCAATAAAGACTATGCTAGCCATAGTAGATCCAAATTTGAAGAAGACGAGAAAATTGAAGAAGGAAAATGACCCTATTTGTGAGGAGAAAACTAGATGGTAAGAAAATTTTCAAATGTTGGACTTGTGATGAATTTGGTCATTATGCTTCTAAGTGTCCGAAAAGAGAATATATATATATATATAAAAGAGAAACTTCAAACCTAGAAGACCTAGAGATTATTTGTATGCAAATGAAGATGATGAATCAGAGGAAAGAGTTAAGAGTAAAAGTGATGATGAGTTAGGATTTGTGGCTATAAAAGAAGAGAGTTTTGAAATTTATATTGTAGAATAAAATGACCTAGTTTCTCAAGTTGAAAAGAAATCTAATTCGATTATAGATAGTGGATGTTCACATCATATGATTAGTGATATGAACAAGTTTATTAAGTTCAGAAATCATGATGGAGGAATTGTTAGAGTGGGAAATAATGCAACTTGTCACATCAGATGGATATGATCTATTACTTTTGATGAAAAGACTAATATTGATGATGTTTATTTTTTTGATGGATTAAAGCATAACTTGTTGAGTTTTGGATAGTTGGTTGATAAAGGTTATCGGTTATAGTTTACAAAGAAGATACACATAATAAAAGATAAGGATGGTAAGCTAATTGGAATAGGTACAAGATCCAGAGGTAATGTGTTTCAATTGAATCCTACTGAGATGACTTGTCTGGTTGCAAAAGTGGATAATAGTTGGTTGTGGTATAGAAGGTTTTTTCATATAAACTTTGATAACATTGTGAAGGCTAGTAGTACATTTGTAGTCAAAGATTTGCCTAGAAGCATGAAGCCTACTAATGTCATTTGCAAAGAATGTATCATGGCTAAGAAAATGAAGGTTTCATTTCCCAACAAGAAGTTCACTACTACAGAGAAGTTGGAGATTGTTCATTCAAACTTTAGTGGCCCTACTCAAACAGGAGGATTCTAAAGAGAAAAGTATTTTATGATTTTCGTTGATGATTTCACTAGAATGATGTGCATAGCATTTCTTAAAGAAAAATTTAAGGCATTTGTAAAGTTTAAGATATTTAAAAATAGAGTTGAGAATGAATCTGGTGTAAAGATTGAATGTTTGAGATCAAAATAGAGGAGGAGAGTTTACTTCTAGAGAGTTTAACATGTTTTGTGAAGAAAATGGAATCAAGAGACAATTATCATCACCCAAGACTCCTGAGCAAAATGGGATAGTAGAAAGAAAGAACATATATGTATAAGAGGCAACAATAGCAATGATGTTTGAGAATGATGTATCTAATACATTTTGGAGGGAAGCAATCAATACAACTGTATATACCATGAACAAAGTGCAAATCAGAAAAGGTACAAACAAGACTCCTTATGAATTATGGTTTGGTCATACACCCACAATAAAGTATTTCAAAAAAATTGGAAATAAATCTTACATAAAGAGAGATGATGATATTGGTAAGTTTGATCCAAGAAGCAATGAAGGTATGTTCCTTGGTTATTCTTTGAAAAGAAAAGCTTATAGATGCTTTAATCATAGAACTAAGACAATTATTCAGTGCGCAAATGTGAAAGTAGATAAAAAGTTTGGAGTTAAAGAGAGAATGTTGGATTATAATTCTGATAATGAGGATGATAATCCTAAATCTATTAGAGATAATGTTGAAGTTTTCTTTGAGACTAACAATGGCTTGTAGAATGATGTACAAATTGTTGAGAAAAGAGGAGACCAAAGAACTGAACCAAGAGAGGAGTTAAGAGTTGAGTTGGCAACTCCTACGCCAAACATGAATTTGGCAAAGAATCACCCATAGAGAAGATTATTGGAAGTAAAGAAAAAGGAGTAATGACAAGAAACAAAGTACATGAGGCATTATGTTTTATTTCTTGAGTTGAACCTAAGATCGTAGATGAGGCATGTAAGGATGATCGTTGGATTCAAGCAATGAAGGAAGAACTAGATCAAATTGTGAAGAATGAGACATGGGAATTGGTTCTTAGGCCTAAAGACAAGAATGTTCTAGGAACTAAATGGGTATTCAGAAACAAGACGAATGAACAAGGTGAAGTTGAGAGGATCAAAGCTAAATTGGTATGCAAAGGATATTCACAGCAAGAAGGTATAGAGTATGAAGAAACATGTGCCCCTATAGCCAGAATGGAAGCAACAAGAATGTTCTTGGCTTATACTACAAATAAGAAGTTTAAAGTGTTTTAGATGGATGTTAAGTCAACCTTTTTGAATGGAGAACTTGAAGAAGAGGTTTACATTAAGAAGCTTGAAGGATTTCCTTTGACAGAAGAAAAGGACATGGTGTGTAGATTGAAGAAAGCACTATATGGTCTAAAGAAAGCACCCATAAGATGGTATCTTGGACAAGTATTTGGAAAAATTAGGATTTGTCAAAGGTACAAAAAATAGCAACTTGTATTTGAAAGAAACTAAAAATGGTTTGTTGATCATTGTGATATTTGTTGATGACAATGAACAAAGTGATAAGTTTTCTAAAGAGATGAAGAACGAGTTTGAGATCAGTACGATTGGTGAGATGAAGTTTTTCTTGGGTTTATATACTGTGTAAAATAGAGATCGCATTTTCATATCACAAGCTAAGTACTTGAAAGACTTGTTGAAAATATTTGGTTTGGAAGATTGTAAACATGTTGGTACACCTATGATAGCTGATCACAAGTTATCTAGCAAAGATGAGACACCTATAGTTGAGCAAAAGAAGTACAAATATATGATTGGAGGTTTGCAATATCTGACTCACACTAGACCATATATAGAAAATGCAGTTAGGATAGTAGAAAAATTTCAAGTTGATCCTAAGGAATCTCATGATGCAGTAGTAAAGAGGATATGTAGATATTTGAAGGGTACACCTGATTATAGATTATGGTATGATAGATCAAGTGATTTCACATTATGTACTTATATTGATGTAGACTAAGTAGGCAATATAGATGATAGAAAAAAAACTAGTGGTGGAGGAAGATTGGTTTGCTTGGCCAAGCAAGAAATAGGATTTCATTTCATAGAGAACAACTGAAGTAGAGTATGTAGCAGCAAGAAACAATTGTAATCAGATCATGTGGATGAAGCAGATGCTAAAAGATATTAGGATAGAACTTTTAGAACTTGTTATTATACATTGTGATAAGACAAGTACGTTGGGTATGCCTAAGAATCTTGTATTGTATTCTAAGAATAAGGATATATCCATTAAGAATCGTGTTTTAAGAGGAAAAGTGGTAGAAAAAGAAATTAGATTGGAGTATGTTAGTACAAAAGATTAGATTACAGATATCTTTACAAGCTGTGCTCTTGCAAGCTATGCTTAGGGTTATTGCCCTGCCTACTTCTGAGTACATGATGTAGAAATTGCATCAATCTAGTGGTACAGAGCACTATTTTTTAACTAGACTAAAATGTTGATGCTTCATGTATGGGGGAGTATCTGAGATAAGCAAAGTCATCTAGGACTCTTGGTAGTTTGTCGAGAATAGTGTATTTGGACACTCGAGCTGATTGAAGACTTGGAGTAGATGATTGACGTAATGAATCCTTTGTCATTGATGTCAATGGGGGAGAGTGCATGAAAAACATCTCCTTGGTACTTTGGGAGAGATATTGCATAAAGAAGTATTATGAATGTAGGAGAATATCCTCTAAGCACAATAGGGGAGAGATTATAGAAGAGAAATTGTGAACAATTGATGTCCATGAAAGAAATAGATGTAGATAGAATAGTGTTCTAGAGGATTTTAGATTTGATTGATGAAGAGGATTTAAAATGAAGAAATCAACAACAACAACAATAGAGTTCATTTGGTATTCTTCATACTTAGATTTTTTTCATCTATGTTTCCATCAATGCCAAAGGGGGGATTGTTAGCATGAATGTTAATGATATTCCTCTAGAGGAGTACCCTAAGCATTGGAGATATTGTTAGCATTATTGACACATTGCATTCATGATTCTATTTTTCATTGATGTCAACATAATATGGTTTTTGTGAAGACTGGCAGAGTAGCAGACATAGGTTGAGGTCGTATGGATAGAGTATTGATGAACAAGTCAAGTGTGGTCGAGGAAGTATTATATAGTGTGTCCTAATGATGTGGACAAAAGCACACACATAATGTTGAAGACATGTATGAGATATTCAAGATTTATAGAAGCAGTATCTAGATAGGGTATCTAAGAAGAAATTTCTGATGTTTGATTTATCTCCGAATGGAGATAGAATCTCAATGTGAGAAGTTGAACAATGAAAATAGACATCCTAATGATGACATCAATGATTGTGCAAGGTATGAGGTTGCATGCATGTGAGCCGACAGTGTTGTGTAATTGTAAATTTTTATTTTTTTTTAATGAAGTCCTATTATAATTAATTGGGAAATCCTTAAGGCTGATTCAAGGAATTTTTTTGAGGACATGGTATAAAGGAAGGACATTTTCCTTGTTTGGAAATATGCATGAAGTATGATGTGTGAAAACAAGAGAAGAGTATTTGGTGAATGCGAGTAAGTGATCCAAGGGATTATTGGATGTGAAGTTGGTGATTTGGTGACAAGATTAGAAGAGGTGGTTTGGTTGGAAGGACAAAGGAAGTACAAGTATAGTTCATTTCTATTATTCTACAAGGAATAATATAGAGACAAGTTGGACAGTGAATTAGGTGATCTTAACTCTAAAACTATTTGGACATTGGGTCCATCTTCCTTCTACAACTCCTAACATGGTTGGTACAGCTCCTAACAGTGTCAAAATTTCCTAACAGAGATTCAAAGTCTCTAAATATGGATTGATATGTATTGAATGGATTTCATTGATGCCTAATAGTGTCCATCCTCTAACAAGGAACATTTATATTAGTACATCATTTTATGGGTACCATCCCCACCGGGGTTTCCCTCTGATCAAGGGTTTCCCTAATGAAAATATCTAGTAATATTATGTATCAGTATTGTGTTATCATTGTTGATTATATTTCTCACATGGTTAAGGTTTATTAAGGTTAACTGATTCACCCCCCCTGCCTGCCCTGTATTGGTGCACTTCACTTTCTAACACACATCTTATCTTATAATGAACAATTGTGTCCCAACTAGAAGCAATAAAAGTTTGATAAAGGACTTGAAGATGAGGATGAGTGGAAAGGATAGAAGGGTGTCCATCCCAAGAGTCAAGCCAAAACAAAGCTTGAGATCCTGAATGACAAATCCAAAAGATACCATCTTTAACCAACTGAGCTCGAAACTTTAGCATTTTCCAAATCATGGATCCTCTCCCTTCTAAAAGAAATTGGTAAACCTCAACCACACAAACACTTGAAAGATACTTATGGGTGAGAATACAAATCCAATGTTGATGTTGGTTAGTACACCAATGCTAATAAATCTTAGCAACGTGAACCTATCCATTTAAAATAGTTGTTTGTAATCCAAGGCCACTGTCCTTCTATGGTCTATACATTATTTCCCACTTGACCAGACTCCATTTAGAAGTTGAAAGATCCTGGCCTAAAGAAAATAATGAGAAAGAACACCAAATGCTCAAAGAAAATAAATAGGGGTAGCTTTAAAAAAACACCTATAAATGGGAAGCATTTGGATAACCAACTTTAACAAAGTGAGAAAGAAGTAGTTGATAACTATTGATAAGGCCTATGATTAACCTTTGATATAGTTTATCAAGAAAGATTTTCCAAGAGGATCGAGGATGCCTAACAACAGTAAGAGGAACACCCAAATAAACAAAGGGAAGAGACCCAATCTAAAACCTCAAAATAATCGTAATACACCTTTGAATACCCTGAGGAGTATTGAACAAAGAAATAAAGGATTTGTTCTCATTAATTTTCTAACCTAAAGTTGTAAGATAAACATCCAGGACATACCTAAAACAACTAGCTTCTTGAAGATGAGATAGTCCCATAAAATAAGTATCATCCATGAACTAAAGATGTGAAATTGGAGGCAAGCCATCACCCTATTGCCACCCATAAATCAAACCCTAGTGAGCACAAAGCTTAAGAAATGACCCAAACCCTTAGCCAAAATAATAAAAAGGTAGGGAGAAATAGGGTCCCCTTTGATAAGTCCTCTAGTGGCACCAAGTGGCTCTAAAGGTACACCATTCATTAGAACAAAAAAATAAGTTGAAGTAACACAACCCACAATCCAGCTCACGCACTCTTAGTAGAAACCAAAGGCTAAGTGAGAGGGAAATTGGATGAACCAATCACTTGCTCATGCTCCTACTCTTCTTGTAGACTTCTATGATGTCTTTCTCTCCTACCCTAGCACCTATAGGACCCTTTTTTCACTAGGATCCTCTGATCTTCTTAAACCATCCTACCTACCAATAAGTTTTGTATGCTCATTCCACTTCTTGATGCATTCTTGCTCACTTTCCATAGCCCTTAAACCATCTTCAAAGGCCTAAATCCTCCATATGCTTCATCCAACCTTGCAGAGTTGTGGAAGTTCCCTAAGGGGCTCCAATGAAATCAACTAGGGGTGTTATATATCCCTCCTAGTCTAGTTTCATACCCAATCTCACCAAATTCCCCTATTAGGTCTATTAGCCCTATTAAGTCTCCTACTTCAAGAAAATAGGATTTTTCTCCTATGCCTCCCAAAGGAACCCTACAATATTTTCTAGGTTTCTTGGTTCATTATTCATCCCCTTAAATATTTTTGGGGTCTTGAGGTCATATCCTTCCATATATTTCCCTAACCCAAATGAAGTGAAAAATAGGCTTTCTAGGCTTCATGTGTTGCTCTAACAATCAAGATTGTTTTGGCCTTGTTCAAGGATTGGTATGATCCTATCTACTTCATGTAATGTTGCTAATAAATACTTATTCCATTTCCAAAATTAATTTACACTCTATCTTTTCTCCTCTACAAGTAATGTTGATTACTATATGGTCTTCCCTAGTCGAACTCACCACTGGCTCGCCTAGGGAAAGACCTTAAAAATAATTCCTCTACATTTTAAGGACCTTTCTTCTATACACATTATTTACATGGAGTCTAATCAATATTCCCAATATTCCATATAGAATGGATGGTGGGAAAGTGAGTTAGAGCTCCATCTTCAACAACTACCTAAACAAAATTAGGGACAATGTAAAACCAAAACAATTTCACAAAAGACAAAAAAATGATCAAAATCTCTATCTACCTATAATCAAAACATTAGATCAATAAAACCTATAATCCAAAGGATACACAATTTACATCATGGATCTTTAACTTCTAACTACCTATGGTCATCCATAACAACCAAATTGCATACAAATTGCTTCAAAATATTGTTTGCCAAAAATACTTAATCCATATCATGAGCATCCAACCTTTTTCACAGGTCTTGACGTGCCTTATATAGGGTTTTTGGGTGGTTATTTCCCCCTTAGGGCTCTTCTCCTTCAAATTACAACTTTCTTGTCAATGTTGCTTGAGCAACTTTTCAAAATTGGAAAGTTGCACAATGCAACTTTTACATATTCAACCAAATGACCTCCGTTTCTTCCCAAACTCAACCAAGAGCCTCAAATAAGGTAAAAAAAACATCCCAATCCATCCTAGGCCCTAATGACCTCATGATGATGTCATCACTATGTTTTGGACCAATCAAGGGGCTTTACAACTTGCTAGCCCCTAATTGCACCTAGCCAAAAGGTTTAAGACCCTATAAACAATAGCTCACTTGTACTACCACTATTATCAACATGACCTTATATCCAAAACATCCAAAATTCCCTAAGGCTCACACCCACACACACAAAAAAGAAACTTTTAGATTTCCTAAGCAATCCCTAGGTGCTCCTACACCATTCTCTCCCTCTGCACAACTTCCAAGGAGCATGAAGAGAAATAAGAGGCATATCAATGCCAATCTTTTTGAAATTTTCTTCCTCTACCCATGTAGCTTTAGCTTTTAGTTTTAATTTCCACTAGATTAGGTGCTCCATGTAGGTATTTTGCATAGTAGACTTCTTTACCCTAGATTCCAAGATCCCTTCAACTTGTTGCTTCACCTTAGGAGGTACAGTTGCAGTATTGACATCTTCCAATATCTCCCTACTATTCTAACTTAACTCTTATTGTGATCCTTTTTATTTGATCAAATCTATTACATTGAACAATGGTGAAATGTTCAAGTCTATAGGAAGCTCTACCTTGTAGGCATTCTGTCCATATTTTTCTAACACCATGCATGGATCGACTCTCTTCATTTGTAACTTTGTTGGCATTCCTTTATGTAGTCTAGATTTGTTGAGGTAGACCATAAAATAGTCTCCTACTTGAAATTGTATGTCCTTTCTTGATATGTCTACCTTGGCCTTCAAATTATGAGTAGCTTTTGTTATAGTCTTCTTCACTTGCTCTTGTATCTCTTTCATGGTCTGAGAGAAATCTTTTGCATATCTACTTCTATACTCCATAGCTCCTAGATCTCTAAGTTCGCACACACCTCTTGGGTGTTGTTGGTCATTTTTTCCTTCCTACCAAAATTGCCATAATTGAATTTAAACATGGTAACATCTGCATATTTTAAAATTTGAATAAAGTGGGGTGTAGAAATATTTCATATAAAACTTTAGGTTATAATTTATTTCTTAAGTGGCTATGCGATTTAATATTTTTTAAACCCACACCTTACTCACCATCAGATCCTTCATCATCCATGGTGGTCTCTTTGTCATTATATAGAGTTGTATGACCTTTTTTTCATGCAACATAGCAATGGCTTGGTGGACCCCCTTTCCTATCAAAATAATTAGGCAATTGTCAAAGCATGTCAGCATTTTGTTGGTTTCTCATTGGCTGAGCCTCTGACATGTCTAGGTTGTGAGCCACATGTTCTCAGTTTATACCTTCCACTGTACAATGCAAACAAATCAATGGTGGCCACTTTATCGTTATAGGAAGTTGCTCGATATTTATTCATAAAAACAAAGTGATGAATTAATGCATGGCAAGTGGGTACATTTCTTTGTGGGCCATGGTGTGGCGGGTTAGTGTCAAATAGGTTGGCAAAGGACCATGTTTCTATTGGTTGGTGCATTGGTAGGATTGATAATTTTATAAGACCATCAAATGGTGGGACATCAATTCCTCTCGTTATGTCACTATACAAAGTTGCTTGACCTTTAGCCATAGCGACATAGTGAGGATTTGCTGCATGTCCCCATGGGCACAATTTGGTAGGTGCAATTAGGTTAACATAGTTATTAAATCAATAATATTGCAAACCATCACAGTTAAGTTTGAGGGTGGCATAGTTAAGGTGATATGGTGGTCAAATGCATAAGGACTCCACAAGGTGGCAAAAGGAAATGATATGGTTGGTCCACATGGAGGTTTCTAGTTGCTTGATTGGGTTGACCTGTTGACCTTGCTAATTTGTAAAGCTAGAAACGAGAAGGATAGGGTTTCTTGCATCATCCAATCTTGATGATCAATTCCAACCACTTTCCAATAAATGTTGCACCTAGTGAAAAAAGGAAAACGCTCCACCATATCTAGTTTTATCCATCTACTTGGTTAGAGTTATTTAATGGCGTTGTTATGTCTTCTCAAGGCTCTATTTTGGAAAAAAAATTGGATTTCATTATATTTGAATCTGTACTAAGATCATATTTTCCCCAGGGTTGTATGATTATTCTCTAAAGCATTTAAGATAGTGGTTTTAGAGTAACTCTAGTTAGAAATATCTTAGTTATGCCTGAGCTATAAAGGTAGTTTTTGTAAAAAAATTTAGGGTTGACTCTTCTCTATTTTCTCTGACATTGCTCTATGAGTTCACTGTAAATTCCCTTTGCCGCTGACTTATATGACATTCTACATTATCTCCTCCAACCATTGATGTATTATGCAAGACCTATTTTCCCCTTGTTAGTGTATTGTGGATATCTACAATCTTGTATGACTATATCTCCTTTTGGCCTATGAATGATATATAAGTGAATTCTCTTCTTCCTTGTGTCATTTATTTGGGTTTTCTAATCTGCATGTGATTGTTAGATTAAAACAAGTCTAGATGTGTATATCTTTTGGTGTCATGATGGTCCAAAAGTGCACATATGGGTAGAGATTATTTTGAACACTCTATTTTGGTGCATCACCCCCTTAGGTTAGAAGTGCATAGAGTTACTTTATATGCATTCCTTCTCCCTTTTCCTCTCCAAGTGTAGTTAGGTGCATCTTGATAGCAAAGGAAGCCAGGCTTCTTTGAGACTCAACCTCATAGTTCAAGTCCCACAACTTGGAGGTGGTTTCCATGTTTCACAAGGTTGTCCTTAAGTAAAAACTTTGGACAAGGGTGTAAAATTTTGTGACAACAGTTTTTGGCACGCTCGGTGGGACAATTTTTAGAAAATTTCAAGTCTACTAGTGTCGAAAGGAAGATTTCAAGATTAATACTAAGAAGATAGTGTTCCTCTCAGTGTTGCAAGCCTTTAAGAGGCTCATCCCATAAAGCACTTGGTGACTCTACACCCTTCACATCTAGTTCAGACTAAGTTGCAGTGATTCATGCCCACAAGGGCATCTTCTAGAGGTAAATTTCAGTACTAGGAGCTTTTATTTTTGAATCCTAGAAGAAGAAATACTAGAGTATCTTTATCACCAGTTAGGAGTACAATAGTAACAAATACATGTGCAAGATCCATCTATACTCCCCCTATTGTTAGATCTTAGTGTAGGTTGTCATCTGCTCGTATAAATAGACCATTAATCCATATGGCACAACTTAGAGCTCATGCTTTTGCCACTTTTAATGGTGGAAGTCCTCTTTTATTGGCCCAAAGACATGATATACTAGTAGCTACACTTAAAAGTATACTTGAATTTACTAGCGAAACTTCCATCTCCCCCTTGGAACATATTCAAGAGGTTGCAAATATTTGTAATATCCATGGTATTACAGAAGATGATGTGGCCATTAGACTCCTAGCTTCATCTTTAAAAGGAAAAGCCCTACAATGGTACAAAGGTCAATCACATCGTCCTATAACAGATTGGGATGGATTAGGAGTAGGACTATATAAATACTTTGAGGACAAAAGTGACTATTTGTCACTTTTAGAATAGCTAACTACTATAAAAAGAGCCCCCCATGAATGTATCACCAATTTCAATTTAAAAATTCAGAAAACATGGGACAAAATACCTACTTCAGTGAATCCTACCCCTGGTAATGCTTTCTTACATTACCTCAAAGCTTTTAACAGTGACATTGCCACCACAATCCAAACCATGGGAGGATACACTTTACCTAATGCTTATGAAATCACAATAAGGGCATAAAAAATATTGATACAAGGAGGAAAGTTAGCGCCAAGGCCTCCTATGAACTTCTTCCCTGAGGTTTCAAATCACCAACCAATAATGGCCCCTCCCATAAATTCCACATCACAAATCCCTTGTTCCAATTCCTCAAGTTTCCACATATTTAAATGGAATAGATGAAATTGAGGAGATGATGCAGTCTATGATATTGAACATAGATTAAAGATTGCAAGGCCAAGAGAAGAAATTAGAAGATAGCTTCTCTATGATGAAAAGGTGGGCAACAAAGTAGCAACCATTGGTGCTCATTATTATATACCAGAGCATGTTATTGATGAAAAGAAGCAAAAAATCATAATTTTTGTAAGACCTACTATCCCAGATAATTGCACAAATTGGCAAGTATTTGATTCTGATTTACAGATTGTTAATTTCTTGCAAAATGAAGCAAAGTTCTCTGCTAGAATTCAGTCCAGGCTATGAAGTCAATATGGGGTCTAGATTATGAACCTAAACTCCAACAAATTTCCTAAAATTCTAATCACCTTAGAGGGCATTTTCAACTCTAATGATCAAGCCAAAGGTAGAGGTCCAAACCTAATCGCAAAGAGGGATGACTACACACTTGTCACTGTTGTTGATGGAAAGACTCTTAACTTGGGAAAGGCATGCATTTATGCTAAACAAAAAAATTTCATTAATTTATATCAAGAATTCAAGGATGTTATTGCTTATACATATGAAGACTTAAGGGGTTTTGACCCAAATTTATTTCAGCATACCATAGATTTAAACCATGATGCTAAGCCTATTAAACAAAAGAAAAGGCTAGTCAATCCAAAGATTGAACCTTTAATGAGAAAGGAACTATCCAAACTTATAGAAGCCAATATACTTTTTCCTATTAAGCACTCTTCATGGGTAGCCAATCTTGTTCCTATTAGAAAGAAGAATGGAGAAATCAGATTGTGTATAGATTTTAGGGATCTTAATAAGGCTTCTCTTAAAGATCACCATCCCCTTCCTTCTATGGAACAAATTCTATCCAAAGTTAGTGGCTCATAAAGGTTTTCTTTCTTAGATATTTTTTCAATCTATAATCAGGTGCTAGTCTAAGAGTCAAATAGATGTAAAACAAATTCACTACCAAATGGGCTACCTATGATTATTGTAAGATGCCATTTGGACTAAATAATGCAGGTGCCACATTTTCGAAGGCAATGGAGATAGCCTTCAAGGGTGTACTAGAAATTTTTTCAGTATTCTATCTTGATGATATAACTATTTTCTCAAAACATGTAGCAGATCATTTTGATCATTTGAGATAGATATTTGCAAGATGCAGAGAGTATGGTGTGTCCTTGAATCCCAAGAAATGTGTCTTTGCCACCGACCAAGGAAAGCTCCTAGGACATATTGTGTCAAGAGATGGGCTAACAATAGGTCCAGATTGAGTAGAAGCAATTCTCCCTCTCCCACTTCATAGTCATAAGAAAAGATTACTGATCTTTCTGGGTAGAATCAACTTTGTAAGAAGGTTCATCCCTGATCTTGCATCCACGGTGAAGGCTCCCATAGCTATGTTGGAGAAGAATATGGTGTTTATTTGGACCAAGGATGGGAAAGACTATTTTTGAAGAGATTAAGAAATCAATTACATTAGCTCCCACTCTTGTCAATCCCAAATTTGATAGAGACTTCATCCTTTACTCCCTTGGAGGAGAATCAAGTATATTAGTTGTTCTAACACAGTTGAATGATGAGAATTTAGAGTAGCCTATTGCCTTCTTTAGTGAGGGGCTTAAGGATTATAAAGGAAGATACAACTATGTAGAGAAACAAGTCCTTACTGTTGTAAGGGCTCTCAAAAAATTCAAACATCATTTGTCTCATAACAAGGTTTAGCTCTTGGTTTCACATGCAATTGTGAAGGAGTTCCTACTGGACAAGGACATCAATGAAAGAGTTGGATGGATCACAAAAGTAATAGAATATGATATTGATATCAGGATTACCAAACTTGTGAGAGGCAGGGGATTGTGTGAGCAGATGGTCTCTTGTTTTGAGACACCCGAGGAAGCTTCCTTCTTAATATAGAATGAGCAATCAGTAGGGAATGAAAATAAGAATGATTGGTTGCATGATATGAATACTTTATTGGTAGAGGGAAGATATCCATGTGGCCTAAATAGAGCTAAGAAAAGCCAATTTAGATTGCAATCTATCCCTTATGTACTAGTGGATGGAATATTATTTAGGAAGGATTCTAATGGAGTCCTATTGAGATGTATCAAAACATATTAGATGAACAAGTTATTAAAAGAGTTCCATGATGGGCCTATGGGTGGTCATTTCTTGGCTAGGATTACAGCAATGAAGATAATGAGGGCTGGTTATTATTGGCCAATTATTTTCAATGATTGCCACAAACATGTGAGGAAATGTGAGAAATGTACATTCTTCTCCAAAAAGCAAAGATTTTTTGCCCTTCCTCTCCATCCCGTCCAAGTAGACCAACCCTTTGCTCAATGGAGTTTGGATTTTATTGGTCCAATAAACCTGCCATCTAGTGTTGGTAACAAATGGATCTTGGTAGCCACAGATTATTTCACAAGATGGACAGAGGTAGTAGCTTTGAGAGATGCAACAAAAGCTTCAGTGGTTGAGTTCCTTGATGGAATAGTGACCAGATTTGGCATTCCATCAACCATCATATCAGATAATGCCAGATCTTTTATTGGGAATCATATCTGCTCATGGGCTCTATAATATGAAATATATTTGAGTGCTTCCTCAAGTTATTACCCCCAAGGGAATGGCTTGGTAGAATCATCTAATAAGAACATCACTAGAATAATGAAGAGGACAATTGAAGACAATCAAAGGTGTTGGCATGCTAAGTTGAAAACTACCTTTGGGCTGATAAAATCACACCCAAGAGAGAAATTAAGAACTTACCCTTCATGTTAGTATATGCAAGGGAATCAAGGCTTCCTATTTCACTTGAGTTCCCCTCTCTTGAACTAGCTCATCAATTGGAGCTAGCTGAAGGTGATGTTATGATAGTCAAGATGGCTAAAGTAATGGAACTAGAGGAAAAATGATAGCAAGTTATGCATATACTTGAGGTACATCAGCAACAGGTCAAAATATGCTTTGACAAGAAGGCTACAACTAGAGTCTTCAAGGAAGGATATCTTGTCCTCAAATGGGATGCTGATAGAGGTGAGCTAGGTAGGCACTCCAAATTTGATGTGATGTAGAGTGGCCCATATGTTATCACCAACTGCAAAGAGGCCAATGCTTTTCAACTATCTAGGCATGATGGTGAAGTTCTCCTAATCTCGTTCAATAAGATTCACCTTAAACCTTTCATTTAGAGAAGGTTAAAGGTTTTTTGTACATATTAGAATAGTTTTCTTGCTTTCCAATAAGTGCATGAGCATAGGTTGTCCCTTTGGAGGATAGCAAGTTTTAAAGTTTTATGTTTGCAGAGAAATAGGATTAGGGCTATGGTGTTTTACTATGTTTAGATCTTCATGTTTTATGACTTTGTAGCACAATGGGTGCATAAGGTCACTAGGCATATGCATAGTAGGCTTGTATCCCCCTTGAGTCACCAGAACTGTTGGTCTTTTTTGCCTTCCCACCAAAATTGCCATGTTTGTATTTAAACATGGTAACATCTGCATATTTTAAAATTTGCATAAAGTGGGGTGCAAAAATATTTCATATAAAACTTCAGGTTATAAATTATTTCCTAAGTGATTGCACACTTTCATATTCCATGAACTTGTACCTTACTCACTGTTAGATCCTTCATCATCCATGGTGGTCACTTTGTCGTTATGCGAATTTGCACGACCTTTATTTCATGTGACATAGCGATGGCTCAGTGGACCCCCTTTCCTATCAAAATAATCAATTAGTTGTTAGAGCATGTTAGCATTTTCTTGGTTTCTCATTGACCAAGCCTCTGACATGTCTAAGTCGTGGGCCACATGTTCTCAGTTTATACCTTCCACTATCTGATGCAAACAGATCAATGGTGGTTGCTTTTTCACTATATGAAGTTTCTTGATATTTATTCATAGCAAAAAATCGATGAATTAACACATGGCAGGTGGGTCCATTCCTTTGTGGGCCACAGTGTGGTGGGTCAGTGTCAGACAGGTTGGAAAAGGACCGTGCTTCTATTGGTTAGTGTACTGGCAGGATTGATGATTTTTTGGGACCATCAAATGGTGGGAGATCAATGCCTCTCACTATGTCACTATAGGAAGTTGCTTGATCTATAGTCATAGTGACATAGCAAGGATTTTCCACATGTCTCGATGCTCCCAGTTTGGAATGTGTAGTTAGGTTAACATCATGGTTAAATCAACAATATTGCAAGCTATCACGGTTAAGTTTGAGGGTAGCATAGTTAAGGTGATATGGTGGTCAAATGCATAAGGACTCCATGAGGTGGCAAAAGGAAATTATATGGTTGGTCCACATGGAGGTTTCTACTTGCTTGATCAGGTTGACTTGTTGACCTCATTGATTTGTAAAGCCAAAAATGGGAAGGATGGGGTTTCTTGCACAATATGATCTTCATGATCAATTCCAACCACTTTCCAATGAATGCTGCACCTAGTGAACAAAGGAAAACACTCGACCATCTCTAGTTTTATCCATCTACTTGGTCAAAGTGATTTAATGACATTGTTCTATCTTCTCAAGGCTCTGTTCTGGAAAAATATTAGATTTTATTGTATTTGAATTTGTACTAAGATCAAATTTTCCCTAGGGTTGTATGATTATTCTTTGAAGCATTTAAGGTAGTGGTCATGGAGTAAATCTAGTTAGAAATATCTTAGTTATGCCTGAGCTATAAAGGCAATTTTTGCAAATTATGTTAGGGTCAACTCTTCTCTATTTTCTCTGATATTGCTCTGTGAGTTCACTGTAAATTCGTTTTGCCTCTGAACTTATATGACATTCTACCTTATCTCCTCTAGCCATTGATGTATTGTTCAATACCTATTTACCTCTCGTTAGTGTATTGTGGATATCTACAATCTTGCATGAGTGTATCTCCTTTTGGCCTATGAATGATATATAAGTGAATTCTCTTCTTCTTTGTGTCATTTATTTGGTTTTTTTGATCTGCATGTGATTGTTAGATTAAAAAAAGTCTAGATGTGTATATCTTTTGGTGTCACGATGGTTCAAAAGTGCATGTATAGGCAGAGATTAGTTTGAACACTCTATTTTGGTGCATCACCCCCTTAGGTTAGAAGTAGGTAGAGTTACTTTCTATTCCTTCCTTCTCCCTTTTCCTCTCAAAGAGTAGTTAGGTGCATCCTAATAGCAAAGGAAGCCAACCTTCTCTATAGACTTAACCTCATAGTTCAGGTCCCATAGCTTAGAGATGGTTTCCATGTTTCACAAGGTTGTCCTTAGTTAAAAACTTTGGACAAGGATGCACACTTTTGTGACAACAGGTGCATACCATACACAATCTCAAAAGGACTTCTCTTTGTTGTCCTATTCACACTATCATTGTAGGCATATTCAACTTGATGGATGATCAAATCCCATGTTTGTCCATACTCCTTGGTTAGGAATCTAAGAAGGTTACTTGACACTCTATTGACCACATCAGTTTGACCATTAGTCTATGGATAGTAAGCTGAACCAAATGATAGATTAGTTCCTATCCTACTCCATAGAGTCTTCCAAAAATGAGTCATAAATTTCACATCTCTATCAAAGACTATGCTTAGGGGTAATCCATGGATTCTTACAATCTCTTTGAAAAAATAAATGAGCAATGTAGCTAGCATCATGAGTAGTTTTACAAGGGATAAAGTGACTCATCTTGCTAAATCTATCTACCACCACATAGATATTTTCCAACCCTATTTTAGTCTTAAGAAGATCTACCACAAAGTCTATGCTAATGCAATCCCATGGCCAGTTGGGAATAGGTAGGGGTTGGTACAAACCTACATTACTAGCTCCCCCTTTTGCTTTCATGCACACCACACATTGCTCCACATACCTTGTGACATCTCTTGGAAACTTGGGCCAATAGTAGAACCTCTATACCAACTCCAGTGTCTTATTAATACCAAAATGGTCACTAAGATTGCCATTGTGCCTCTCTTGAATGAGGTTCTATCTCATTGAACCTTAAGGAATACATAACCAAGTCCCCTTAAATAGCAATCCACCTTGTAGAGTATATTCAAAGAATTGACTATGAAAATGATTATAAACATTAGAACATGCCTTATATGCTTCATAGAAGTGTTCATCATCCTTGTAGAGGTTCTTGAAACTTTCTATGCCAATGCTTTGCAACTGAACCTCTTGTACTGTCAGCATTATTTTTCTTAGTGCATCTTCCACCTTATTCAGTTGGCCCATCTTGTTCTTAATAGTGAATGTGAAATATTGTAGGTATTCCATCCACTTTAAGTGTTTATTGCTCAACTTCTCCTGAGTGTTAATGTAGCTAAGTGTCTAGTTATCAGTAAACACCACACATTCCTTAGGTAGGAGGTAATGTCTCCACTTCCTCAATGACTACACTAGAGCATATAACTCCAAGTCATAAGAAGATTACTTCTTCTTTGCCTCATTGAGCTTCTCGCTAAAGAAAGCTATGTGTCTGCCTTCTTGACTTAGTACTCCCCCTATTGCAACTCCACTTGCATCACACTCCACTATGAATAATTTATCAAAGCTAGGTAATAATAGGATAGGTTGGGTAGCCACTTCTTGTTTCAATCTTTCAAAGGATTTTCTTACCTAAAGAGTCCATTTGAACCTAGTCTTCAATTCACCTTTGATGATGTCTAACATTGGTGCAAAAATACCACTAAAATTCCTTATGAACTTCCTATAAAATTGGCCTAACCCATGAAAAATCCTTACCTCTATCCTTGTAGTTGGTGTTGGCCAATTCAAGATAGCCTCCACCTTACTTGGGTCCATCTTCAATGAACCTTATGATACTAAAAATCTTGGATACACAAGTTCTTGCTTAAGAAATTCACACTTCTCCAATTTGATAGACAACTTTTCTTCTTGCAATCTTTTGAGCACAATCTCCAAGTGTTTCATATGCTCCTCCTTGGTTTGGCTAAAGATGAGCTTATCATCCAAGGAGAACACCACAAATATTCCAATTTAAGCACTTCATTCATGAGCCTCATGAATGTGCTAAGAGCATTTGTAAGCCCAAATGACATAACTCTCCACTAATACAACCCTTCAGAGGTCTTGAATGTTGTTTTACATTCATCTCCCTCTTGGATCCTAATCTGATGGTAGCCACTCTTTAAATCCAACTTAGTGAAATACTTAGACCCTCCTATACAATCCACCAAATCCTCAATCCTAGGTATAGGAAACCTATATCTGATTATGTTTCTATTGATAGCCCTAGAATCAGTACAAAGCCTCCACTTACCACATTTCTTGGATGCCAATACCACTGGTATTGCACAAGGACTGATGCTCTTCTTTATCAATTCCTGGTCTAGAAACTCCTGCACTTTTCTATCTGCTTCTTTTTTATGCTCTGGAATGAACTTATAGGCTTCCTTGTTAGGTAATGAAGCTCTTGGGATAAAGTCAATCTGATTACTAATGGACCTCTTAAGAGGTAGTTTTTTTGGTGTCTCATCACAAATAATATCTTTGAACTTACCAAGAAAAATCTACACCTTCTCTGGTATTGGTGTTGGCATGGCCTTCTCTTCTTCCTTAGGTTGTACCATGATAGCATATCGTTCACCACCTTGTTGTAGGATATTGACAAAATCCTTGCCACTACTCAACAAAACATTAGGGGTCTTTGATTGTGGTTCTTCATCCTCCATTAATGATTGTTTTTTGAATGTCCTACCATCCTTCTTAAAATAAATGGTACTATCCTTCCCATTTTAGATGACACACTTTTCATACTATCATGGTCTACCCAATAGGAGATGGCATGCATCCATGAGCAAGACCTCACAAATCAACTTATCCTTGTATCCACTAATAGAGAACTCCACCCATGCTTGTTCATTCACAAGGACACCTTGACTCTTATTCAACCATGTCACCTTGTATGGATTGGTATGGGGTATCTTCTCAAGTTTGAGCTTCTTAACTGCCTCTTTAGAAATTATGTTTTATGTGGACCTTGAATCTAAAAAAACCTTGCAAGCTTTGCCAATTATTTTGCACCTTATTCTGAATAAAGATCTCCTTTTCTTTGGTTTTTCCTTCATAGGTTGTCTAACCAAAACCCTCTTGAACATTAGGTTTTCCCCCATTTCTGACTCAATGTGATTTATCTTAGGTGATTTGAAAATTGATGTGTCTTCTTGATCATATCCAATCCTTTTCTCATTGTTAGAAGAGGATACCTTCTTAGAGAACCTATAAGAAGGACGTCCCATCTATCCACAATTGTAAAATTTCATGTTAGCAAAGTATGTGTTACCTCTTCCTGATCTCCTCCCTCTATCTACCTCTTCCATGACCTCCTCTTGGAGTGGTTTCAGTCTCATGCTTTGTAGCTTTGGACTCCCCTTGGTTTTTCTGCTTAGTCCCCCTACCTTGGTAACCACCTCTATGACCTCTCTAATATCTCCCTCTTCCTCTACCTTTAGAGGATTGACCGTGCTTTCTTTTTTTCTTTTCTTCAACCTTTATAACCAATTGATAGTATTGATGTACTATTTTACGACTGAGAAGAGTCATCCCTTCTTGAATGGTCCATTTTAGGCCACTAAGATATATAGCTACCTTAAGGTTTTCATCCTCTGCCACATTTGGCCTCATGCAAAAAATTTGAAATTCCTTTGTATTGAAATTCACATCAAAATCCCTTTGTCTAAGACTTTATATCTTCTGATGCAATTGGATTTCATAATCCTCTGGCATGTATGCCTCTCTCACTTTGTGAGCCTTTCCCTTCCAAGTGAAAATGGGTTTCTTACCTTCCTTCTCTCTTTTTGTCTATATGAACTTCCACCATGTTAGAGTAGAACCTCTCAATATTTATTTTTCCACCCTAACCTTTTGTGCCTTAGTGACACCATCACATTAAAAATGGTTCTTCATTCCCTCTATCCATTCCATGACTAGATTTGGTTCCATCTTTCCACTAAACAAAGAAATGCCTTAAAGTGTCTTCCCACTCATAGCCTTCAATGCCTTCAAGAAAGGATCCTTTGTGATAACAAGATCTATTCTAGGGATATCATCCTCTACAGCAACCTTTGGCTTCTTTCCATCAACTTTCTCCCTAACTTCATCATTCTTTTCTTACACCTTATCCAAATTATCCTTTAGTTGGGATAATTTCTCTCTAAGAGATTTGTTCTCTTCCTCTTGCTCAATTACCTTCCTTGCTAACTTTGAATTTGTCACCATTGTATTTTCTCCTACTAATTCCTCAAACCACAATCCTAATCTTTTGAGGCTCTAATACCACTCTAATAGGGAGATTGGATGAAATAATCACCAGCTCATGCTCCTTCTCTTCTTGAACACTTCTAGGGTGTCTTTCTCTCCTACCCTAGCATGGATAGGACCCTTTGTTCACTATGGTCCCCTCATTCATTAAGCCAACCTACCTACCAATTATTTTTTATGCTTATTCCACTTCTTGTTGCATTCTTGCTCACTTTCTATAGCCCTTAAACCATATTCAAAGGCCTAAATCCTCTATATTCTTTAGCTAACCTTGCAGAGGTATAGAGATTCCCTAAGGGGTTCCATTGCAGTCAACTAGGGGTGTTAGATATCCCTCCTAGTCTAGTTTCATACCCAATCTCACCAAATTCCCCTATTAAGTTTACTAGCTCTATAAGGTCTCCTAATCCAAGAAAATAGGGTTTTTTCTCCTATGCCTTCCAAAGAAAACCTACAGTATTTTATAGGATTCTTGGTTCATTAGTCATCCACTTAAATATTTTTGGGGTCTTGAGGTCATATCCTTCCATCAATTTCCCTAGCCCAAATTAGGTGAATATTAGGCTTTTTAGGCTTCATAGGATGCTCTAACAATCAAGATTGTGTATTGTCTTCCCTAGCCAGACTCACCATAGGCTCGCCTAGGGAAAGACCTTAAAAATACTTCATCTACATTTGAGGGCCCTTTCCTTTGTACACATTATGTAGATGGAGTCTAATAACTATTCCCAATAGTTTTTATAGAATGGATAGTGGGAAAGTGAGTTAGAGCTCCATCTTTAAATATTGTGTGGACAAAACTAGTGATAGTGTGAAACCAAAATAATTTCACAAAAGGGAAAAAATGATCAAAATCTCTATCTACCAGCACACTAAATCAAGAAAACCTATAATCCAAAGGATACACAAGTTAAAACATGGATATTGAACTTCTAACTACCTACTGTCATCAATAATAGTGAAACTACATACAAATTGCTTCAAAGTGTTGTTTGCCAAAAACACTTAATCCGTACAATGAGCATCCAACCTTGTTCACAGGTCTTGGCATGCCATATATAAGGCGGTTGGGTGGTTATTTTCCCCTTAGGGATCTTCTCCATTGATTTTCAACTTTCTTGTCAATGTTGCTCAAGCAACTTTTCAAAGTTGCAAAGTTGCACAATGCACCTTTTACATCTTTTTAGCAATTTTTCCCAACATTAGCCAAATGACCTCCATTTCTTCCCAAATTCAACCAATAACCCCAACTATGGTACAAAAAACATCCAAATTCATCGTAGGCCCTATTGACCTCATGATGACATCATCACCATGGTTTGGGCCAATCAAAGGGCTTTACAACTTGCTAGCTCCCCTAATTGCACCTAGCCAAAAGGTTTAAGAACCTATGAACAATATCCCACTTGTACTATCGCTATGGTCAACATGACCTTATATCCAAAATATCCACAATTCCCTAAGGCTCACACCCACAAAAAAAGAAGAAGAAACATTTAGACTGCCTAAGCAATCCCTAATTGTGCTTGCACCACTAAGAGGATCTTTTGAAGAAAACTCCATTTGACTATGTCATAAGGCTTAGCCATATCCAACTTAATGAACGTAGATATCTCTTTTGAAGTAGCCATAGAATAAATAACTTTAGAATCCATTACAATCCCATAAAGAATCTTCTTACTAGCCAAAAACCCCCTTCTTCCTCTAAAATCTCAACTAGAAGTCATATCTTGAGTCTTTTAACAATCAGTTTAGTGATAATTTTGTACAGAAGATTATAAAGGGAAATGGGGCTTAATGATTCAATATTATCAACACCTTCTTTCTTGGGGATGAGAGTCAATAATGTAGAGTTTAATGTTTGAAGCATCTACTTATTCTAAAGGGGTTTCTTAACCACCTCCAAGAGATCCATATTAATAATGTCCCAAAATTCTTGAAAGAATTCCATAGGGAAGCCATATGGGCCTGAAGCTTTACCTTTATTCATCCCAAACACAACCTCTTCAAGTTCTTATTTTGAAATTGGATGAATAAGAGAGACATTCATTGCATTGGTGATATGAGATTGAATTCAAGAAAGAATCGTCTTCTCCTGCTCAGCTTCATGTTGAGAATCTTTAGCAAAAAGGGTAGAATAAAAGTGGTAGGTATGTTTGGTCATAATTGACTGAGAGGAAATATCAAGTCCTATGGTAACAATAGAAGAAATATACCCCTTATTACAATGAGCCTAAACAAAGTGATGAAAAAAAGAAATATTTATATCCCCTTCATGCAACTAATCAATGTGATCCTTCTATTTCCAAGAAATCTCCTACCGAAGCTCCCATTCTTCCACATCTTGCATAGCCTAAGATTCTTCCTTGCCAACATCCCTAATTAGGAAATTGATCACTATAAGATGATCTGGAGAATTCCTCTTTCTAGACTAAAGTTTCCAAAAGAAAGAATTAATCTATCTCTTAAGATTGTATTTGATGTATTTACATTTCTTCTCAAAGACAAACATAACTATGTCATAAGATGGTCCACCCTCTTTCTGCAACTTAGCCACTAAATCATATATAGTGAAGAGTCCTAGAGCCACATAAGTTGGAACCCAAAGAAAGGTTCTTAAGAATTGTAGTGGGAGAAGAAGAGATCTTAATTGGCCAATGATCAAAGCCCCTCCAGTCATGAATTTCAAAACATGTAATTAGACCACCTAAAACCCAATAACAAGAAACAAAACACCTATCCATACATTCTGAGATAGCCTTTTGACCACTCAATCTATTGTTCTAAGTGAAAACCCCATTTGAAGGCTTAACATAAATAATAGATAGAACATCCACTTGGGCTTCAAAAAGGCCAAAAGAAGGTCCAATCCTAGGAAGACCCCCTTTTTCTCCTTCAATCTTAAAACATAATTAAAATATTCTCCTAAAATATAGGGAAAATAAAGAGCACAAGAATGAAAAAACCTAATATGATCCCAGCTATGAATCTTCCCATGAATCTCAAAAGGGGCATAAAAATTTGTCACAAGAATAGTCTCACCAAAATCCAAGGCAGTAGCCACCATAGAGATGGATTGATGACTATAAATCCACAAAAGTGGGGGCAATCTTATTAGGGTCCCAAACCACAGAAAATCCTCCAGAATTCCCTTGTGAATCAATACATTGACTATGACTAACTTAGGAAATGGGTGAAGCATGTTAATGCATAATCTCAACAGAAACCTTAGTCTCTTGAACACAAAAGACATTCAAAGAATGTGTTGCAATCAAATAATGAATAGTTTTTTGACAAGAGGTTCTATTCAACTCCCTTATATTCCAAGAGATAATAATCATGAAGGGATTTGAGAAAAGTGAGAGCCAATAGGTTTAACAAACCCAAATTCCACTAATAGATCTCTAGTAATATTTATCTTTTTAAGGTCTACCTTCTGCCCTTTTGAGGAGCTATAAACACTACCTTTCTTAAGGGGTCATTATTGCACTCCCAATATATGGGATACACCCTTATTTTGAGATGAAGCTAAAACCCCTCTAGCCAAATCAGCCAAAACAATGTCATCCTCCATGGGATTATTCAAAGTTTCCTAAGATACATGCTGTCCCTATATAGCCTATTCTGGATCTAGTTCAAGAATGGGTAAAATCTCCATACTTACCCCGACAATATTAGAAGTGACCACATGTGGTATACCTTCCTCCAAAGCTAAAGTGTCCAACACCTCAAACCTGTTAAAGCCTACATATGTATGTCTATCCTTAAAGGTCTTCTTCTAACCCCATCCTTTAGCCTTAGTTTTAGCTGGTATAAAATTCTTTTCAAATATTTTTATCATTATAGTTACACTTAAATGTAATAATATTGAGATAATAGTTATATTGAGAGGTGTTCGATAATAAAAATAAAGCTAGTTCTATATGCTTGTGTGTGTATACAAAAAGAAAAATGGCAGACCAAATGAGGCGACTAGGGTTTCTAGAGGATCCTGGTGAAAGACACGAGACTTTGAGTGTGACTAAAGGAGGAGGAAGGAGATGCATGTTTCTCCCATGGAGAACTCCTGGTAGGGCATGACAGTTTCCAAAAAGGAATAATGTTGTTTAGGAATGAAATGAAAAATAAAGGAAATACAATCAAGAAGACATAACAAAAACTAGTGGGGGTTTTCTCAAATATTTAGAGGGATAAAAGATGGATTCAAAGCAATGGAGAAGAAAGAATGGAAAGCACAAGCCCTTTCAACCACCCTAAAAGGCCATTGAGAAACTAGCTACAATGGATAATATGATTATCTTAGTTATGACCAAGTCATATGAATAGAGGGTATTGCAAAAGAGCTTAGAAAGTGGGGTTTTATTATAAAGTGGGGAAAGGATAGCAGATGTACCCTACGATTAGGTAGTGACAGACTACAAATGGGGTAAGTATTTCTCTTTGAAAGCATTTCCTTATGGCTTCTCCTTAGTCATCACAAGTAATGTGAGGGAAAATAAATGGGTTATGAACAATGGCCTATTCATGGTGGGCTTTATATGCTTTTTTATTAGAGACTAGCATCCCGATTCTAACCCTAAAGAAATCTCCATTAAAGAAATCCCCATTTGGGTTAGGTTTTATAATTTGTCTCACAAAATACTAGCATGATTATTTTTTGAAGACCGCAAGAATAGGTTGGGTAGGTTGATCATGTTTGATTAGGTTATTGAGAAAAAAAAATTCAGTATGTACCCTTAGATTCACATTGCTTGGAAACCTCATCTGTCTCTCCCATATGCAATTGAGATTATAGCAAGAAAATGATATTAGTGGTAGGAAATAAAGGTAGAATAAATAATGAAGAAATGAAACAAGTGTAGAGAATGGGGCCATCAATAATATGAATACATAAGTGATAACAAAGGGAATAGATTAAAGGTAGATAGGCTAGAGTTGAGGCTTGTTGATCTAACACAAATCTAGACTAAGTATATGGTTTAGGAAACTCTTAATTGAGAGGAATACAATTTGAACAAGGATTACATGGGGATAAAGGAGCATGGACTTGAATCAAGTGAGAAATAAAATGGAGTTAATAATGATTCAGTACAGAGAAAATTTTGACTAAAGGGAGAGACACTGGAATCAAGTTGGGAGCAAGATAATCCTTTTCAAGTAGAAAATGATGAAAAGAGTGAGTAGATTTGTGTTTCCCAAGGTGAGTTGATAGTCATGGAAATAATGAAATATCACAAATGAATGGGGTTATTTCAAAATAGGGAATGATAAAAACAATATTGAAAATTTTACAAGGAGATAATTAGACAAGTTATGGGGGCTGTGTATGTAGTAAAAATCTAGCCTATGTGTTGCAAGCTACAAACATGTAAAGTTGGGAAAGAGAAATATTTAAGCCTAAACTAAATATTTTTCAAAATAAAACATGTAATAACACTAGAACTTTCATCACAACCTTCGATGATGTAAAACAAGGGCACCCAATGAACCTTGTTTAATTCTCTCTTAGAGATTTTTGTGGGTGTGCTCTCCCAACACAATACAATACATCCCACTATTATTTCTTGCAAATATAAATGGAAGGGAATCTAAAAAACAATCTAAATGGATGAGTGAAAGGATATGTGAACAAGTATCAAGAACTTGCCCCAAATCTTCACCAAATTGTAGCATGCAAATGCAATATCTATGCGAAGAATGAAAATGTAAGATTAATGATAGTTTAGGGGGAAAAGAGAGACACTTTAATAGGATTGTAGATCTTTTCTTTATTGGGCCACTAAGCCATTCAAATATGTATGTGATGGAAAGAGGGGAATTTCCAAATATGATTCCTCTTATAATCCAAATTAGATTACCTTGAACCCAAAGGAAAGAGGATGCCAATACCAAATTCAAATCACAAAGGAGAATGCAATACAAGGAAATGCTCTCTTTGGCCCTTCTCGATTAATGTGCATGTAAACTTGAACCAATTGCTTAAATAATGTAGATCTAGATGCTATGTGTATACAATCAACCCAATTAAGATATATATCTAAGATATGGATATGAAAGGAAATAAAATATAAATGATTCACCTTGAAATCTGTAGAGGAAGATATATTTTAGCTCTAAAAGTCATGGATCTGAACTTGTTTATGGATATCTAACTTTGGATTCATAAATGAATTGATAAAAGGAACAAAACCTAGAAATTGTTTGTTAAGATAGAAGAAAGGAATAGGTCGACTTGATGAAGGATGCCTTCCTACAAGTTGATATAGTTCGATGACACTATAAAAAAGTCAAACCAACTTCTCTAGAAAGCTTCCATGGTGTTATTTCCAAATATGGGTGCAAAATTCTGCTATCTTGTTCCTATACATAGAAAATGAAGATTTTTATTGTTGAGTTGGATGATGGCTTGCCTTGGTCAAGCCCTAAGTTAATGAATTCACCACAAATTCTAATATAATTAATATAGAAATACTTTAATGTAGTAGATCTAAAAAATATCAAATGAAAGATACAATTACCTTTGAAGATGCAATTGTGTTTAGTATGGGATCAAGTATGTAAATGTAATAGCATTGAATCAAAGAAACCATAAAGAAATCAAAGTAGCCAAAACCTCATGTATGAAAATGTATGTGAAAAGTTATGGATGAACAATAGAAGAGCTTGAATGGGTTCGGATGATAGATATTCTCCTTAGAGCCAAACTCCACTACCCTCTTTGGAGTAAGAAGTTTGACATGAGAAGGAGATGCTTAGACTTGAATGCTTGAATATGCTTGGTTGAAGAAGAATGCTTGATTTCTTTCTTGTGAATGCCTTAGCTTATGAAGATGAGATAAATTAATAATGAGCTATGAAAATGAAGCCTCCAAGTCTCCTTATGTACTAGTTTTTAGGAAGGAAAATAACTCAGGCCAACTAGGGAGTAAATTAAATTAATTGGAAAACTTGAGGGATTTTGAGCCTCAAACCCCACAACTGCTAGGGACTAGTTTGACTTAGGTGAACCTAATCCTAGACCAGGTCAACTTGGGCTGACCTAGCCTAGTCCAAGTTGACCCAAGTTGACCTAGTCTTAGAGGTCAGGATAGGAAGGCCTTAGAAAGGCCCAAAAGGAGGTGGAAGTGAAACTAGAAGATAACAAGTTGATCAAGAATATGGTAAAAAGGGTAGCAAAGAGACACCTAAAAGACCATGTTAGAAAGTGAGAGCTAACAAAGAAGCATGAAGTGGAAGGGTAGAGGAGAGAAAGATTTCAAAACCACACTAAGGAGGTCTAAAAGGTCTCAAAATAAAGTGCACCCATTTTAAGATCGTACATTTAGCCCCCACTTTAGTAGGAGTATGAGGTAAGCAATACTCTTTGTGAAGGATGATAAGAAAGGAAAATGTCACCATGAGGTATAATAATACTAAGCTTAAGAACATAAGCCCCCAAACCTAGGATCCTAGCTCCATTCCCATGCATAAGAGCTTGAAATCAAAGAAAAATAAAATTAAAGGAAAACAAAGATAAAACAAAAAAGACTAAAACCCAAATCAACTAGTGAAAGATACCTCAGCTGAAGAAATGCCTCCTTCACTAATATCATATTTGGAAGGCTATTATGAAACATAAGAGATCACATACAAAAGGCAAGAGCACCACAAAGGACTACATCCCTCATGATTATATCCCACCAACATGAAAGCACTAAGAGAGAGAAAGAGAGAGTGATTATCTCACCTAGTAAGGTTTGTGTCCCTTACTGTGAATCACAATGAGGAAGGATTGAATGGTTTAGCAAGTTTATGTTCTTGATAATCAATCCTAAAAACTAAAAACTAAAAACCAAGATCAAATTGTCTAGTGGGTTTGTGTGCCTAGTAGTCAATCATGTGTGCCCGTCAGACACAACTTATCCATGCATGTGTATGTATGTATGTCTCCACCTATCAATTGATTTCTTCATATCACCAAAAACTATAAATGTGGGTGTGTTACCCTAGGAATGATTTATCAAAAAACCAAAAAAAAAGGTTTGTTTCCTCATTATGGAGAAGTGTCACTTATACCTATTCAGGATTTAGAAAATGTCATGCGTTATGCATGTATTAGTTTTAGCATATGTGCTTTTATGTGCAAAAGAGAGATGAATAAATAATGGATAGATTTGAGGATGGCCTAGAAATCATACCAAGCACTCAAGGCTGCAGTACTCCAAGCCATACTCAGAATCTATATTTTCTACCTCATGGTTGTCAATGAAAACTATGTATAAAGAGGGTGTATATATGCCCTCTCCTTAGGATGACTATGTAGCCATAGAAATCATAAGGAAGAGAATCAAGGATAACTACTTCTATCAATAAAAAGATATTCTTTAATATAATATATGCCAAAAACTTAGCAAGAAGTAGTAACTCTTATAAGCTAAGGTAATCAATAAGTTATGAAAGGATATGTCACTAATGAGAAGAGACCCTTCAAAGAAAGAGATCTTATGTACAAGACATATACCTTCAAGAGGAGTGTCATTGATAAAGATACAACTTCAACACAAAAGAGGGGGAGAACAAAAAGAATGCCCCTATTTAGCCTCTTTGTGTAGAAGTGGAATAGGGGTCCTTGGAAGAAGGTTTACAAGATTTAAAGCATCTAGTAAGGGAAAATGTTTATAATAAACATAGTTTTACGAATAAAGAAGAGGTGATGATCAAGGACATGCACCACTTGTGTAAGAGAGTCATTATCAAGACAATTCCTTATAGAAAAGATGGCCACATAATAAACAAATGCCATTGTACTAAGGAAAGTCAATCCTTAGAGATAAATAATGTATAGAAAACCTTACCCACCCCAAGCGTGAAGTAGGAAATAAAATCTATGATAGGATTATATAAAAAAATCTCATAATATATAAAGATGAATCCTAAGCAACAACCAAAAGCCATGTATAAAATGCAAATATTTCATATCCAACAAGTATTATATAATAAATCAATATTGTAGATGATTAAGGAAAGAAACATCATAGGATACCCAACTCTAATCAACATAAATGCTACAAAAGATATCACATGTGAAGTAAACTATAGATGATTATTAAATAAGAAAAATTAATATCCAAGGTATAAAAAAGATATTTTCTAGGCAATAGACACATGATCCCACATGTAACGAAGTTTTTTTAGCCAAAGATAAGAATGTACCATAGAATAATGCAATCTATAGAGAAATTAAGGAGGAAGATGAAAGGATACCACATTATGCCTACTTAGTTATCACAAAAGGAACAACAAAGGGATAAAAAATTCTTGAGAGAAAAATCCAATATATGACCTAAGTGAGAGATTACTTTATAATATAGACAAAGTTACAAGCATAAGATTGTACTCAGGATGCTAATCCCTATGTAACACAATAAATTTCTGCAAGAGAAAACATCAAATTGTAAGAGAATGCAAGTTCATAAAGGATATTGGAAAAGAGAAGAGAAGAAGAATCACATTTTACCTCCCTAAGTGGTTTCATTTTATACTAGACATGTGATTTCAAGAAAACATAAGATTTCACTTGGGATGTTAGTCCCAAAGTAATCACAATAAATGGATACAATAAAACATGCCATATAAAAGGAAAAAAAGTCAACAAAGGGAGAAACTGTATCCTATAATATTGAAAATGGGAAATAGGGCCCTTTCCCCCCAAGTGAAGAGACAAGGCAAATGACTATTATGTTACTCACAAGGTAATGACAAAGAGCCCCACAAAAGATAGGTCAAAAATGTCACATAGCTTAGAGAAACACAATAGGTATGTGAATGTATCAAATAAAATGACCATGAAAAAGATATCAATCAACATTGTAAGTTATATGAAAAATAACATAAGAAATGAATTGAAAAGAAGGATGAAACATAGAAGAAGATATCTTAGGTTTAAGGAAATGTAAAGAGAAGCATCTAATTTGTGTATACTCATCAATAAATTTTTTTTATGGAAAATTTCAAGAATGGAGAATGTCGATGTAGAATCTAGGGTTTCTCAATCATGAAGAGTTGAGAAGCCAATTATAGAGTCAATGTGAGTAGGATCCTTATGCTCTAAGTTCAGATTACTGAAAATAGGGTTATAAGAATCATCAAGAACTAAATCAAAGTGAGACGGATGTTGTAAGAAGAAAAAGAAGGAGCATCAAATGTGTGGTCCTCTATTAATAAGGTACTCTTAGGAGAAGGACAAACATAACTCACCAAAGCCTCATCTATAGAAGGAATGTCAATATGATGCAAGGAAAGAAGTTTATTATTAAGAATAATTAAAACTATCATCAATTCATGTAAAATTGGTCTCATAAGGAAGCGAATAATGCATGTCCTTTGCTAAGGGTTCACCCCAAATAGTAGCACTATCATCCAAAGGTTGATCAACATCATTTTTAGGAAGACAAGCCTCAGTGAAAGAACATAACAAAGAATCATCATATGCATAAAATGGAATGTCTTGAAGATCATGAAGATAACTTGAAAGTAAAGATAACAGCCCCATTTAATGACTATACAAAAAATGCAATCTTAGAGTGAACTAGATGCAAAAAAAATTAAAATTTTGGTAATTTCAAAATGCAAAATCAATGTAAATGCAAAAGGAGATCTAAATACCACTAATGAAAAAAAGTAGATATAGACACACCAAGAAGATATAACTCCATCCAGATGAAGATAATGCAAAATAAGAAAAATCTTAAGAAAGATCTAACTCCAAATGAAAGGGGTAAGCAGGGGGGTTCACCAAAAGAAGGTAAATACCCAATAAAATGAAAAAGGAGCGATCTAATGCCAAAAAAGGAAGAGTTGATGACATTGAGTTCACCAAAATGTTTAGGGGGGAAAGGGAGATAGTTTAGTAGGATTGCAGACTTAATCTTTTCTGGCCCACTAAGACATTGAAATATCTATGTGAGGTAAAGAGGGGAATTTCCAAATATGATTCCTCTTATAATCCAAATTAGATTAGATAGAACCCAAAGGAAAGAGGGTGCCAATACCAAATTCAAATTATAAAGGAGAATGCAATACAAGAAAATACTCTGTTTGGTCATTATAAGATAGTGTGTATGTGAAATTGAACCAATTACTTAAATAATGTAGATCTAGATGCTACATATATACAATCGGACCAATTAAGATATAGATCTAAGATATGCATATGGAAGGAAATAAAATATAAAAGAATGACCTTGAGATATGTAGAGGAAGATATATTTTAGCTCCAAAAGTCATGGATATGAGCTTGTTTCTAAATATCCGATTGCAAAGTCTTGCAATAATCAACAAAAGGAACAAAACTCAGAATTTGTTCATCACTAAAGTAGAAAGGACTAGATTGACTTGAAGAAGGATGTCTTCTTGTAAGTTGATGTATTCCAACAACATTGTAAAAAAGTCAATCCAACATGTCCAAATATATTTTGTGGAGTTATTTCCAGATCTGTATACAAAATCCTACCATCATTTTCCTATATAGAGAAAATGAAGAGTTTTGGTATTGGGTTGGATGAGGGTTTATCTTGGTCAAGCCCTGGGTTAAGGAATTAACCCTAAATCAAAATATAATTGATAAAGGAAATAGTTGCATGTAATAAATATGAGGGTTTATTTAATAGGTGATCAAGTATGTAAATGTAATAGCCTCGACTCAAAGAAACCATAAAGAAATCAAAGAAGCTGAAACCTCATGTATGGAAATGTATGTGACAATCCATGGATGAATAATTGAAGAGATTGAATGGATTGGGATGATAGATCTTCTCCTTTGAGCCAAACTCCACTACTACCTTGGAGGAAGAAGATTGATGCAAGAAGGAGATACTTAGACTTGAATTCTTGAAGATGCTTGCTTGAAGAAGAATGCCTTGATTGCTTTCTTGTAGAGGCCTTGGCTTGTGAAGATGAGAGAACTTGAGAATGAGACATGAAAATGAATCCCCCAAGCCTCTGTATATGCTAGTTTTGAGGTGGGAAAAGAACTCAGGCTAGGGAGTAAATTAAATTAATTGGAAAATTTGAGAACTTTTAGGCCTCGAACCCTACAACCACCTAGGTCAACGTAGCCCTGGACTAGGTCATCTTGGGTTGACCTAGGCTAGTCCAGGTCACTGTAGGTTGACGTAGTCCTAGAGGTTAGGATAAGGAAGCCTTGAAAAGGCCTAGAAGGAGGTGTACGTGAAACTACAAGATAACAAGTTGATCAAGAGATATGGTCAAAAGTGTAGAAAAGAGACACCTAGAAGACCATGTCAGAAAGAGAGACATGAAAAAGAAGCATGAAATGGAAGAGGAGATGAGAAAAATAGACCAAAACAACACTAAGAAGGGCTAAAAGGTTTAAAAATGAAGTGTGTTCATTTTAAGATGACACAACAACTAGATTGAAAATCAAGGATTAAACTAGAATGAGTATGCAAGATTAAAACTAAGCTAGAAACCACACATAATCTAATTCAAGAATGGAAATATAAGTTACAATGAAACACAATAAACTAGAATACTAAGGATGCAATATTTCCCAAGAATGCAAGATTGCTGAAGTGAAAATATACCAAATGCTCAAAGTGATTGAATGTGCAAATGAGAGGACAAGCCTCCTGTACATAAAAAATTTAAGAGGCAAAATAAAAATCTTAGGTAGGGTTTTCGAAGGTTCAAGAAGGAATGAGGTTGTTTGACTAACCACCAACATTCCCCTTTGAGATTCATGATATGATTTAAATGCCTCTTGTGTTCTATAAGTCTAGTGGTTGTATTGAGCATTAAAAGTCAATCTTCTAGTATAGTAACAACCCATCTTGTAACAAGTGGTATCAAATATTGGTCATGAGTTTGAATCTCCTCGGGTAACATTGAGGGGGATTTTTTGGGACTAATTATCAGTGTTTCTATTTGGGATTGGTGACATGGTTTAATCACCTCATATGTTCTATAAGTCGAGTGGTTGTATTGGTCATTAACAAGTCAATATTTTGGAGCAACAACAACCCTAGCTTGTAACCAAGGTGGAATCCAAGTGGCATCAACATAAGAGCCATGTACGAGACACATAGGCTAAGAAGAAAAAAAGAATGCAAAATCCAACTACATTTACTGATAGAATAGAATAATTTGAAATTATTGGAGGAGAAAAAAGATGGAGAGGTGGTCACCTTGGGAAAACTATTTGTGCAGATGATTAAAGGTAATCCACATTTTAAGAGGAAAGTAGAAGAATAAAGAAATATTAGAAAAAATTGAGGAGGATTAAATTAAAGTAAATTCAATTTAATTGAGATTTAGTAGAATTTAGGCAAATGGAAGGATAAAATAAATTGTAAAAGGAAAATGGAAGGATAATGTATTAAAGTAATATTAATACATTAAAGAGTATATAAATTAGATCTAAATACAAATATAGTGAATTTATTTAAGTAAAATAAATCTAATTAAATAAATAGTTGAATATAACACATACAGTCAATTTTTATAAATAAATCATAGTGTTAATGGAAATGTTGATAAAAATTAATATATGAATACAAAAGGATAATTTTAGCTATCTACATTTTGTTTCTCTTTGATGCATTATCAAAATCAAAAGTACAAAAAAGAAGAAGAAAATGAAATGCACTAAGAGTCGTGCCTAAGCAATGACAAATATAAAATGTGTGCCCTTGAGAAAATTGCACAGAAGATTAATTTTGGGAATTTTCTCGAAAAGAAGGGCAAGGAGAGAAAAGAAAAGAAGGGAAAGGTTGGAATTTTGCATTATTTTTGGGCTCATGGGAAGAAAGAGGGTAGAAAATAGGGATTGAGATAGAAAATGGGCCCAAGGAGGGCCTACAAATGGGTCAAAAGGGGCACATAAGGGTTATTTTCCACCATAATGAGAAAAAAATGAGAGGAGACATGGAGAACACAACAGAGACAACAACTTGGGGAGCAAGTGCAAGTCTATCAGCAACCCACAAATATGGGGGTTTCAATGAGTTTAAAAAACCCATCCTGTACTTGAATTTAACTATTTAATGTTCTCTATTTTATGTATTTATGAGAAGTAAATAATAGGGTAGATGAGTTGGGAAGAGATGTTGATCTCCATATCAACTTCTACATAGACACCAATTAGCTGATTGACATCTCCAAAATGTCAATTAACGAATTTATGCCTACAAAGATGTCAAATGAGTGAAAAGATGTAGACACAAGTGGGGAAGGGGTAAATATGGGTGGTACAAGTAACTTTGGAATCTAAATCACTATCTCCATTGATTAGCATCTAATCCAATTAGACAACTATTTGTGCAAAATGGGGAACTAAGGGGCGAAAGACACAATAAAGTACAACTTTTGAGGGGGCAACCAAGGATAGAAAGGGGCAACATTCCCTAGGTTTGTACTGGGTTAGACAAAAATGGAATTATCTTAGAACAATTAACCAATAAATTAAAATAGATGCAGGCACATATAGAACCCTCCAGATTGAAGGAGGTGTGATCATATACGATGGAGTTGTAGGAGAGGTTGCAAATATAGAATTGGAACATATAACTCCATGTAGGCTACATCATGTGCATGAGTGGCCTAATATTACAGTGCATAATATGTTGATGGCAACATTGATAAAGAGATGGGACTCAGATACATCAAGTTTCCATCCTTCCTACCAGGAGGAGATCATAGCAATGCTCAATTCCATAGAGGATACTACAAATACCTATTAGAGGAGTGACAAATAAATATCACTTAGATGGAGGAGAGGTCTACATAGAGGTGTTCAAATTGAGGTTTTCCCTTATCTTGGGTTCTATAATCGTTATGTCTCCTTCAAATTTCAAATTTAGGGTTTTCTCAGTTGTTTTAGTCAGGTCTTGCAGGGTTTATCTCTAAATCACTATAAAACACCCTCTTTGACTTCATCTAGAAATATAAGTATGAATGACACTATGCAAGGGCAAGAGCACATTTTGGTGGGCATACCAATTTGACATAAGAGTAATTTCCAGGTAAAGACCAAAGAATTTGTGACTCATCCATTGAAGCAAAGAGGCGTTCAAACATTCTCAATCAAGCACTAAAAACATCCTTCAAAAAAAATCTAAGACATCACAAAGCTTCAAATAGATTATGAATATAGCTAGATTACTTTAGCCCTTGGGGGCTTGGTATGATTTCTATGTTATTTCCAAATCTATGCTTTGTTTCTTCGTAATTTAACATTTACGCTTACTTAACCACATATTGATTGTATTTGCATGCCGAGATTTCATTATCTAAGGTTACATCTTAGTATTATTACATTACATTGCATAGCTCCTAAAATTATAGATCCACATTGTATATTTATAAGCACATCACACTATATTTCTCTTAGTGACTATTTGTAGAGGTGGGAATTACCTAGTTAAGAGTTTGACTAAGGAAAACACCTATATAGCCATCCAAACACATACTTTTTTAAATCTGCGGGATCTAGAGCACAATTCCGAGCACATATGTGTGGACCATTTTAAAATCACTTTTCATTTTTTCATTTTATTTTGAGTTCTAACATTCTAGGGTTAAGGTCAAGGTCTGTTGACACAAGCATTTACACCCATGCTTGAGGTATGACCCTTAAGTAACCTTGTGTGACATGGAAACAACCTCCAAGTATGGGAATTTCATTCTGAGGTTGATTCTCCAAAGAAGGCCAAATTTATTACCATCAAGATGCCCTTAAACTATTACTTTGAGGGAAAAGGGAAAAGGATTGCATGAAATTGAATTGTTGAAAGGGAAAGAGGGTGATGTACTCAATTGAAATGTGGTTACTAACTCTGCCTATGAATGCAGTGAACATGACTAAAAAAGATCCCAAATACATGGATCTTGACTCCAATCTATCTTCCAAAGAATCACATTGATCTGTAAATAGATCTAGACTAATTGCAATATTGAATGCTTAAATAAAATCAAATTAGTGGAAGTCTTAATACATTTATACATAAATGAAATTCAGCATCAAAAACTCAAAAAATTGAGGTAAAATAAATAGAATTGAGAGAGAGAAGAAGATAGAAAGTGAAAACAAAGTTTGATTTCGAAGTTTTCCACAAATGTGACTATGTCTCTGGGTCGGCTCCAATAGAGTATGATCGATCTGATTAATCTCCAGAAATCAATTACAATTATGCACCAAGACCATTTCTTTTAGCAATTCGATAGCATAACAATTCTCTGAAGTACGAAAATGGATCTGAAAATCTCCTAGAAAAATCTCCCTGTTCCTTTGAAAAATTTTACCAAGATCAATTTCTCTCCAAGTCTCCCTTGTTCAAATGAATCTATCCCCCTTCTTTATATACATAAAATTTGCCTAATTTGGTCCAAAACCAATTAATCCATAATTAGGCATTTTAACCATAAGACACCTACGAGTAACCCCTTTGCCATTTTTATATTTTGGCATTACATTCATATTTGGGGTTTAGTTATTAATAAAATAAAAAATAAGCCCTATTTAAAGAGTGGGTGGTTTGTTTGTTTCAAACTCAAATAAAATTATGCCCCAAATATAACCAAAGGCAACACGTGGCGCAATGACCAAACACCTTTTACACCCGCTGCAGGGTCGGGGGTTTAAACATGCAGGTTTTTTTAAACTAAACTTGGCGGCAGGAACACTTTAAATAGAAAAGTTGTTAAATGGTTGTCAAGAACTCCATGTGGCCTAGTGGTAGAGAGGAAAAGTGGTAAATAGGAAGTTAAAGGTTCAAACCTCCCCAACCAATTTTTCAAACAACCAAATTCGCATGAAGGAGCTTGAGGTGCCATGTGGCACTATTTGATTTGCTCACATCTTCAACACCTGTCATCACTTGAGCTACTGATATCATGATGATGTCATCACTATTATATTTTGCCTCCAAAATTCAAATGGTCATAACTTCTTTATAGGAGCTCTGTTTCTAACGAAATGAACGCCATTGGAAAGCTCTCATTAGGCACTTCATTTTGAAATCCATTATTGATCACTTTTGAGATGGTCTAATTTTTCCCCTTATCTAGCCCTTTGGTCTACCTGTTGACCAAAACTTTGACTGAGTGTAACTTCTGCATTTGAACTCCGTTTTTGTCTATTCAAGTTGTGTTGGAATCAAGACACTGAGATCTTTTTGATGGTGCAAATTCTGGAGAGAAATGAGACACTTTAATTTTCATTGAAAATATCCACCGGATCAAGCCTCCCCACTAAAGACCTTTTGGACCTCCAAAAGTGACATCTACTCTGACAATAAGTGAGGACTTGGCCTCCCTAGTTGTCCTGTATCATCTGTACATCTGAATACTTGTCTCACAAGCACAATGAAGACTACAACAACATTGTTGATCATAAAAATTATTCTATCACTTCCATAAGCATCTACATCAACTATCATAGCCACTACCCAACAAACATTGACTAGCATCAATCTGAACAATAATGCAAAAATGAAAGAGAATAAATCAACAACATATCGATCCTTCACAACATGAACATTTTTACCCAAGGAACCATCAATGCTTTCAATCATCATTCCCTCATGTTGTACTATGGGTGCATCCTCCAACATCTAACCCTATTTAGCTACTCCAAGTTCAAGTGTAAAACCACTTGTACTAACAGACATAATAGTTAACTCTTTACTTGCATTAATTACCCTCTTTAACTGCCTTATGTTTGCAAAAGAATGACCAATCTTAATCCTGTGAGAATGTACAACATACTGAATGCCATCTTTAAACAAGTGATAATGATTCTTCTCCCTATAGAAAATTGCTTTTCTATCATAAAGATAAGGGCTACCAAGAACTATCCCACAAATATCTAGTGGAACCACATCAAACTGTACTTCATCCACAAACTTACTAGTGATTGTGAATCTTAAGGTGCATTTTCTTGTTACTTGCAACTTATCATTTTCACAAATCCAACCTAGTGGATAAGGTTTCTTATGTAATGTAGTTTTCAATTCCAAGTTCCTTACAATACTTTCAGAAATCAAGTTCACTTGAGAACCATTATCTATGAGTGCATCAATTTTAGTGTTCTTAGCAACAACCCTTAAATGAACAACTCATTCCTTTTCTTATCTTCAGAGAAATCAATAACTTTAGGTGAAGAAGCACAACTATGAACAGAAACACTAGAGATAGGAGCTTTACCTTTTCAACCCATAGTTGTAATCTTAGTCTCATCATCTGAATTTGAACCAAGATCCATAACAACATTTGTGGCTTTCTCCTTACCTTTTTGTTTCTGATCACGTTTCTGAGCCCACTTAGGTTTCAATTCAGGATCCAACTTCCAACAATGTTCTTCATCATGACCCTTCCTATCACAATGAGTGCAAGAAATTTCCTCATCCTTCTTGACTGTAGCTACCTTCTTTCCTTTCTCTGTCTCTACATTCTTAGATGATTTCTTTACATCATTATCAAACTTATCAATAAAAGATCCTTTACCCCTTGACTCTAAGTGTGTAGCTTGAACTGACACTTCATCCAAATTACAAGGGTTTAATACCAAAATAGAATGTCTAAGGTAGGAATGAAGACCTCCTATGTACTTCAAAAAAGTATCTTGGGTGTACAAAGGAGCATTCAAAGCAATAGCCCTTTTCCTAAATTCATGGGTGTACTCTTGGACAGTTTGACCTTTCCCTTGCCTAAACATTTTCCAATCCATCATTAATTGTTGCATATGTCCTAGGGGATAAAACTACTTCTTAAGAGTATCAACAAACTTTGCCCAAGTTAAACTGACTCTACCATGTTGTGAAACTTCTACCTTAGTTTTACTCTCCCACCAGGTTAAAGCTATACCTCCTAACCAAAGAGTAGCTAATTGAATCCTATCAACATCATCTAATAGGTCTTGGACTCTATAGTAGACTTCTACTTGTTGAATCCAACCATCCAATTTTTCAACATTAAGTTCACCACAATACTTTGGTAAGTCAAATTTTACATCCAATTTGATCTTACACTTATACCCACTCTTGAAAGGGTTAAAAGAAGTAGAATAAGGAGAAGATGGAGAAGAAGGAGAAGAGGGAGGAGAAGAAGAATAAGATGGATCTGATTTCTTATCACCATCTCCATGATGTTTCCCTTTCTTGTCTTCATGTTCTTTTCGCTCTCGTCTCTCTTGAAAAAGAATGTCCACGTTAGCCTTCATCTTGAGGAATGCTCTTCGAAATTCTTGCTCACTAATCTCATTAGGAACCTCCATTCTAGAAATAGACATCTTTGGAAATGTTCTTCACTTCCCAATCTCAAGATTAAGTTCTTCAAGCTTGCCTTCGCCCTTCTGAATCCTAGATCTTGTTAGCATTTAAAAAAACAACTGCAATAATAGTCAACCTGGCTCTGATACCACTTTATCTATAAATGGATCTAGACTAATTGAAATATTGAATGCTTAAATAAAATCAAATTAGCGGAAGTCTTAATACATTTATACATAAGTGAAATTTAGCATCAAAAACTCAAAAACTTGAGGTGAAATAAATAGAATTGAGAGAGAGAAGAAGATAGAAAGTGCAAATAGAGTTTGATTTTGGAGTTTGCCACAAATGTGACTACATCTCTGGGTCAGCTCTAATAGAGTATGACCAATCCAATTAATCTCCAGAAATCAATTACAATTATGCACCAAGACCATTTCTTCTAGCACTTCGACAGCATAACAATTCTCTGAAGTACGAAAATGGCTCTGAAAATCTCCTCGAAAAATATCCCTATTCCTTTGAAAAATTTCACCATGACTGGAATTTCTCTCCAAGTCTCCCTTGTTCAAATGAATCTAGCCCCCTTCTTTATATACATAAAATTTTCCTAATTTGGCCCAAAACCAATTAATCCATAATTAGGCATTTTAACCATAAGGCACCTACGAATAACCCCTTTGCCATTTTTATATTTTGGAATTACATTCATATTTGGGGTTTAGTTATTAATAAAATAACAAATAAGCCCTATTTAAAGAGTGGATGGTTGGTTTGTTTCAAACACAAATAAAATTATGCCCCAAATATAACCAAAGGCAACATGTGGTGCAATGGCCACACACCTTTTACACCCGTCGTGGGGCTGGGGGTTCAAATCCATAGGTTTTTTTAAACTGAACTTGGTGGTGAGAACACTTTAAATAGAAAATTTGTTAAATGGTTGTTAAGAACTCCACATGGCCTAGTGGTAGAGAAGAAAAGTGGTAAATGGGAAGTTAAAGGTTCAAACCTCCCCAACCAATTTTTCAAACAACCAAATTCGCATGAAGGAGCTTGAGGTGCCATGTGGCACTATTTTATTTTCTCACATCTTCGACCCGTGTTGTCACTTGAGCTGCTGATATCATGATGATGTCATCACTATTATATTTTGCATCCAAAATTCAAACGGCCATAACTTCTTTATACGAGCTCCATTTCTGACAAAACAAACGCTATTCGAAAGCTCTCATCAAGCTCTTCATTTTGAAATCCATTATTGACCACTTTTGAGATGGTCTAATTTTTCCCCTTATCTAGCCCTCTAGTCTGCATATTGACCAAAACTTTGACTGAGCGTAACTTTTGCATCCGGACTCCATTTTTGTCTGTTCAAGTTGTGTTGGAATCAGGACACTGAGATCTTTATGATGGTACAAATTTTGGAGAGAAATGAGACACTTCAATTTTTATTGAAAATATCCACCAAATCACACATGCACACTAAAACTAATGAAAGGTTAAAAGGAAACACGTTCACAACACAACATTTGGCAGTAGGTTAAACACAACACATGAACTTGAAAGAATGGAAAGGAACTAATCCACACAAGACACTAGACTACCCACTATATCAAATTAGCAAGATAAGGTAAAATCTAAGATTTCTATTCATGAAAGGTAAAAGGATTTACAAATATAGAGCATACTGCTTTGGCAAAATGAAAACAAAGAACCCAAAAATTATGTACAAACTTTCTTTTTAAAGAGTTCAAGCATAAATCAAATACAATTTTGAATTTCAATCTCAAACAATAGTGGATTTAAGGTTACAGATGAGCAATAAATAAATATCAGAGATAAATTTGATCATTTATGCAACTTTCCCATTTGAAGTGACAAGAAAAGCCCAAATGAATGCACCCAACATGTGAAAGGATAAGTCCAAAAGATTTAATCCTTACAAGAAATAAAGAGTCATGGGAATATATTAGCACCAAGGAACGCACCCCAAAAAGTGACCCAACAATAAATAATAGGCATTGGAGGTGTGTTGTGGATGTAAGCAATCAGATTGTGTCGCTATCAAAAAATGCGAGAAGGGATAATACACAGTGTTAACCCACCTAAGTACACTGGTAGAGTTGACTCATGTAGAAAAGATCCAATCTACCATAAAAAAGGGGGGAACCATCAATGGAGATCTTTCATTTTAAAATGGATGGATCAGATGCTACAAAAATCCACCAATGAATGATTAAAACACAACTGTAGATGAAGAAACCTTTAAAATTTGATGGAATAGTGGAAGAAACAACAAAAGCTTTCCCTATTTTGTAGGCTACCCAAACTGACCTCCTATGACATAATGAAATGAGTTAACACAAAATGTTAACCATAAATTCTAATGTGTTAACCCACTATTGAAGAATCTAGCTCATTGGAATTTTCTCAAATTGGTTATCTATGATGGGTTGAATGGGGGCAAAAATAGATAAAATTTCTAGTGACTCAACTGGATGCTCACTGGCTAAGCATAAGATCAGTGACCTTAAGAAATCCATTGGTCATAGAGTCACTAGAAAAGAATGATGCATACGTGCACTTGTAACTTCACAAAAAATTGTAACCAACAAAAAGGGAAATTCTCTAGGTAGCTAAGAGAGAAGAGAAAAATAGTGCAAGTGCACTTGTTGGAAAGTTTAAAACACTTGCTCTATTATGTACGATTATTTACAAACAAAATAATTAAATAAGGACATTGATTAGCTTGCTACCCTTTCTTACAAGTTGGTTTTTTCTTTCATGCATGTGAGCAATCAAATAGATCAATAAGTATGACAAGCATACTACTGCAATTTGGAACACCATCCCAAAGCTGAGCAAAAGGAATCTCTCCAGCACTAGGACATTGTCTTCTTAATTTTGAGCTCTTAATTTTGAGCAAGACAAACTTGCTCCTTTTGAGAATTATCCCCATCCTCGAAAGTAAGCATGAAAGGGGGCAATATTTTGATTTGTTGTTGAGCTAGATTCCTTATATGACATCCTCTTGATGGCTTTGGGTCTAAGAAATCAGCCTTGACCATGTTGATGTGCTCTACAATGGTGGTATCATGTTGGTTTGAAAGTGGGTCCTTTTCCTATGAAGAAATGATCTCCAGCTTGTCTTCATGTTTTTCATTACCCACTTCCTTGGGAGTTATCAGTATGGTGTGAATCTCCACTTGCTGCAACTGCAACTTGTGATCTTCTGATGAAGGAGTAGATCACTTGATGCCCATGGATGAGAAAAAATTTCCAATTCATTCCATAATTTATCTTCATTAGACTCTTCTTTCTTTTTCATATTAATATGCATAGGTTGAAGGGGAACCTCATTTATATCAACATGTTCTTCCTCAAGGGCAGAGCTATCCATAGGGTCCTCTTTCTTATCCTCCATATCATGGAAGATTGTTTGTTGCAACAATTGATCTTTGTTTTTTCTAGCAATAGATCCTCTAATTTTTCTAAAGGATGAAAAGCCATCATTTGTTCCTCAAGAGAAGGAACAACCTTTTCTTCTTCTTCTTCCTCAACAAAAGAGAGAAGCTCTTCACATAAGAAGACTGGATCCTCTTCCTTTTTTCTCAACCTCCACCTCTTTTTCCTCCTCAATAGGACGCAACTCCTCCCATGGTAGACTTTTTGGCTTTGTTTCACTCTCCCCAAATGACATGTTTGGGCCATTAGGAGTCTATATAGCTAATTCACCCTCAAATAGTGAAATGGTAATAGGTATAGAAGGTTGATAGGGACATCTCTTTTGTATAGGGAGTGGAGAACTTACATCAATAGGCTCTTGTTATGGAGGGGACTTCTTAAAGCTTGGAATGACATATTTTGGAGAAGGGGTTGCCTCTACTTCTTTGGTCTAAAAATGAGCCATCTTGAGCCTCATTTCCTCTTCTTTTATTACAACAACTTGGTTTACAAGTTTCTCCTCAAAGTGTCTTTGTTGTCTCTTCCTCTCTTCCTCTTCTTGTTGGAGATAGTCCTAGTATTCCATATCCTTTTGTTGTTGATCTAGTTCTTGCCACATCTCAATCTCATCAAGATTCCTATCACAAGCCATTAATTGCTTAGTTTTTTCTAGAAACCTCAAGTCCATTTTCTTTCTTAGTTTGTGGAACTTCATGTAAACCTTCCTTTGGAATTCCAACATCATATCTTCAATCATTTTATACGGGGATGTTGGTACAGGTGGAGTAGGGGAAGGAGGATAGTAATAAGTTTGAGCATATTGGCTATAACTAGCTTGAGGTTGAGATTGAAAATGATAATATGAGGGTTGAGGAATAATATTTTCATGATATGGGGGGAATAGTAGTCATTTCTATGAAATGGGTCCATGACTAGAAATCCAAAACAGTTGCAATTTCATTAAAAAATTTGCAAATCACAAAATATCAATAATGATCTTTACATACTAGCATTTTCTCTTCTTGAAACCAAAAGATTTGCACCTAGAGTCACCATGGTGTTTGATGGAATGCCTCCAAATGCTAAGTTCACTAAGAAAACACCCAAATTCTCAATGAATAAAGATTGAAACTGGCTAGCCAAAAGACCTATGTAGTTCAAATCTTATCCCATCGGGCATGCCAAACACTATGGTATGACTGGTGGAGGCTCTAACAACTAATTAAATCTTTGAATGCTTGTCCCATCGAGTGTGAAAAAAATTGTTGACACAAAATTTTTCACCCATGCTTGAGGTATAGTCCTCAAGCAACCTTGTGTAACATGGAAATAACCTTGAAGTGTGGGACTTTCACTCTGAGGTTGAATCTTTAGAGAAATCTGACTTCCTTACAATCAGGATACAACTAAATAACCACTTTGAAGGAAAAGGGAGAAGGATTGCACAAAATTAAACTACTGAAACACCAGATTGAAACATGGTTACTAAATGTGTCTATGAGTGCGCCTAACATGAATAAAGCTCCCAAACACACATATCTTGACTCCAATCTATCTTCTAAGGAATCACATGCAGACTAGAAATAATAAAATGTTGAAAGGAAACAAGTTCACAATACAACTTTTAGAAACAAGTTAAACACAACACATGAACCTGAAAGAATGGATAGGAAATAATCCATACAAGGAAATAGACTTCACAGTATATCATATTAGCAAGATAAGGTAAAAGCTAATCTTTCTATTCATGAAAGGAAAAAGGATTTAGAAATACGAAGTATACTACTGGTACAAAACACAAACAAAGAAGAACCCAAAAATTATATCCAAACTTTCTTTTTTAAAAGTTCAAGCATAACTCAACTACAACTCGGAAGTTTAAACTCCAAAAATAGTGAAGTTAAAGGTTACAGGGGAGAAATAAATAAATATCATAGATAAATTTGATCGTGTATTCAACTTGCCCATTTGAAGTGATAGGAAAATCCCAAATGAATGCACTCATCATGATAAAAGTATAAATCCAAAAGACTTGATCCTTACAAACAATAAGAAGCATGGGAATACATTACCACCATGGAACAATGCCCAAAAGTCATCCAACAACAAAGAATAGGCCTTGGAAGTGTTTTATGGATGCAAGCAATCAGATTACACGATGTCAAAAAATCTAGGAACAAATAACACATAGTGTTAACCAACCTACATACACCTGCAGAGTTGACCTATGTGCAAAAGATTTGATCTGCCATAAAAAGGGGAATCGTCGAATGGAGATATTTCATTTTTAAATGGATAGACTAAATGCTACAAAAATATCCTAGTGAATGATTAAAAAATAGTAGTAGATGAAGAAACCTTTAAAATATGATGGTTGGTACATTTCCCAATGAACAGACGAAGAAACAACAAAAGCTTTTGTTACTTCACAGGATACCCAAAGTGACCCCCTCTTAAATAGGGAAATGGGTTAACACGAAATGTTAACTATTGAAGAATCCAACACATTGAAAATTTCTTAGATTGGTTATCTATGATGGGATAAATGGGGGTAAAAATAGCCAAGAAGGTCATCGCTAAACCTATAGTTACAAACACATTTCACTTGCAAATCTAGGAGTTTAGAGTGCATATCTACAAAATTTGGTACCAATTTTAGACCTAGGTATAAGAAAATATCATCATCTACCCAAGGTCAAGCATGAGATCATCCTTGATCTCCCAAGTTGTTCTTTACTTGCCCAGAAATAAAGTTCAACTCAGATCAAATTTAACAATTTTTCGGGGGCTCAAAATAGAAATCTCGCCATTTCAAACTTCCAATCAATAGTAAATCAATCATTTGGCATCTTTTCTCCATTATTTTTCATAGTGCAAGCATTTTTATCCCTATTATTTGTATTTCACTTTCTAGATCTGATTTGCATACAACTTATCTTGTATATTACATCTATATCACATTTGAGATTAACACAAAGAGGTTTCCAAACTTGCAAGTTTGAGGTCTCATACTTTTTCACTCACTTAGTGGAACTTGTTGAATCTACTTTGTGGGTGAGGACTTCTCCCCTTGATCCCCAATGTAACGGTGGAATAAATCACCATTTTAGTCACCACACATCTTCTACCTTTTAAGTTGGTGTTACACAAACACCTTTCCACCTTAGAAAGTGATCCACTTTTAGTGGATGTATGACACAAACATATTTATACTTTAGTTAGGTTGACCCACCTTTATTGGACATTTGAAACTTTCACTTTTCCACACTATGTAGGTGATAAATTATCTTTTTATGTATCATGTCATATGATTAAGGCACATGTCATAGTCTTATGTATTTGTATGTCTCAACTTGGTCTCTTTAACCAAGGTGTCTTCTATGTAAGTTCAATCTAGTTGATTATAATTCACTCTTTTTGAGAATTAGTTTATTCTTGTAATATTATTTCTCTCTAGATATTGTGCTTTTCATTAGGCATCTAGATCTTGAGTGGCAACCTTGATAGCTGAATCTTACAATCATAAATCTACGATCCATTTTACATTAAAAAATCTTAATTTTGTTTTCTTTTTTTTTGAGTCATTAATACATTGAGTGTGCCCCATAAACATCTAATTTGGAGTTAACTAGGATGCATGACATCTTGGGAAGGCCCAACATTTTACTTTTTAAGAATCACTTAGATGAAATAAGTGCTAAGTTGTACATTCATTCTCATGAGAGATGGGTTCTTATGAGAAGCTCATGAAACATTGGTCAATGAGTTTGACATGAACAATTGAATCTTGATAGCAATATCATAATTTGATTTGTGGAAAATATATTGTACTTGTGAATTGATGGACTTGGCACTCTATAATGACTGGTTCATAAGGCATAACACTTGTTTAGGGTCTTCCAAAAGGGGTACCATACTGTATGCACCCAAAAATGGTCGCCTAGACTATGGGCCCCCATTATTCAATTTATCAATTTATCAAATTTTCTGAATCAATGGTTTGTAATATTTTATTAAATCAATTCAAATCAATTTCCTTGATCAAATTCGATTTATTTCATTTCTAAAATTGATCATTTTATTCCAAGTCCTATTTAATTAAAAGAAAATCTTCTCTTTTAATTAAATAAAATAAAATCCCCATTTAATTAAAAGAAAACCTCTCTTTTAATCAAACAGTTCATCCACATTTAATTAATTAAGAGAAAAACCTCTCTTTTAATTTAATTAAATATCTTCTATTTAATTAAAAAGAACTTGCTCCCTTTTAATTAAATAAAAATCCCACTTAAATATCTCTTTTGATGAAAAAAGGAAATAAAATAAATTCTTTTTATTTAATTTCTCTACACTTAAAAATGTGATCTAAGTGGGATTTATCTTTCCACTTTCTCTTCAACCACTCCTCTTTTCTAATTGGTGGAATCTTGTCTCACATGGATCACCACTTTCTTCTCAACCACTCCTCTTTTCTCATTGGTGGAATTTTGTCTCACATGGATCAAGCTCTATTATCCCATATTGGTTGTGAGAAGCCTCTCACCTCCATAATTTCCTTTATAAGGGAGAGCCCTCTCCTCATGTTAGACACCCATGATTATGCTATCGTTATGCTGCAGGTTTGAAGACCAATTTTTGAAGGAGTTTGAATGCAAAAGCTTTTTGTGGAGAACTTCTATTTTCTTGTCTTTTTCTCTCTTGCATTTATAGATTAGATTTTTCTTTCATAGATTAGATCTTATTTTCATGCATATTTGAAGATCATGGAGACTAGCATTCTTGCTTTTCCTCTTTGAATCTCTCATCTCATGGTGTACTTGCATGGGCACAAAAATAGGTCAAACTGAGGGCCTCCATTGCAAACCCTTGCACTCTATGAGTAGAGAGCTATGGATCGATTTGTGAGGGCTCATTCTTGATTTTTCTTGCATGTAATGATTCATAGAAGTGTGACAACATTTTAGCACACACATACTAGGTGCATTCAACCTTGGAGGAAATTCCATGGTTAAACATGATTGAGATGGAATCAGACTGGGATGGTTGACCTCTTCGGAAGGCTCAATGCTTCACCTCTATGAGCATCACCTAGATGCAATGAGTGCTAAGTGTTTAATTCATTCTCATGGGAGATGGGTTCTTGTGAACTATTACTCATAAATCATGTGTCAATGAACTTGACTCAAACTACATAGTTGAATCTTAATAGAAATATGGACTATGATTACTTTCTAACAACCCCTTGAAATTGGTGTTTATCCAACTATCATTAAGCTCGTGCCAAATAACCTTCTTGGTCATAGGAGCAACTAGGTCAACCTAAGAATGCCCTTTACCAAACAATTAAGACTAAAATAAATGAAATAAGATAACTTATGAGTAAAATAGTTTTTCCATAAATAAATAAATTACATTATTTTATTGGTTATTATAAAATATCATTAATTTTCTAAATCAAGCTAATAAATTATTTAAATGTGATGCATTTTCCTTAATATAATTCTACTTCTCATTTTCCCATTAAAAAGTGATGGTTGTAACATTAAAAACATGTGTATTGGTTATTAATTCATAATAAAACCAATGGCAATTAAATGAAGAAATGGAGAACTAAAACGATAGGACTAAGGCGAAGAGAAGACTGAAGAACCCTAACCAACATGAAAACCCTAGCTTTTCTACATTTTCTCAAGCAATTCAGAGTGGTTTGTTCAGGAAATCTAGCCACCGTGGGGGGGGGGGGGGGGGGTTTAGCTACTATCTCTGAGCAAAGAGACTTAGGTGACAAGAAAGTAGAGGCAATGATTAATAGAGCCATAATAGTCAGTTGCAAGGAGCAAGAACCCATAATGGACAGAAGCATAACAGCTGGTTGTAAGGAGCAGGAACCCAGAATGGACGACATTTTCTGCAAACAAATGCACCTAAAATCTGAGGCCCATTTGAAAAATCAAGAGCAGGTGAAAGTAGTTGTACAGGTGGAGTCTAGGCAAAATGTTCAACTTACAAATTCTATTTCAGAAGGCAAAGATCAGGTTGGCATTAATGAAGGTCTTAATTAAAACAATCCTACTAATACAACAATGGTCAAAGGGAATGTGGATCCTGACGAGCCTATGGAAGAAGAAAACCAAGGTAAAACCTTAGAAATCCAACTTCCATATGACATTGTTGAGATTATTGAAGACTATCAAAACAAAACTGTCATTTTGTTTTTTTAAAGGGAGTCCCATCTAAATCAGAATTTTATAAATGGTCTAGGCTAAATTGGGAAAGCAGAGGATGGGAAATTGAAACTTTACGAGGTCTAGGGAAAGGATATGTTTCTTGCATGTTTAAACAAGAAGAACATGCTCAAGCTATGCCACAGTATGGCACTTGGGTAATCTATGGGAAAATCTGTTATTTACAAGCTTAGACATTCAATTTTCACCCTGAAGGCCCTTCTCACTCACATTATCCAATGTGGGTTGAGTTGCCATTTCTTAATCTAGCTTTCAGGCCCTTTTTAAAGGATATTGTGGTCTGGTTGGGCAGAGTAATATGGTGTAAACATAATGCTGACAAGTTTTCAGGCCTTCAAGTTCATCCAAGGGCATGTGTTTAAGTAGACCTCAACAATCCATTGCCAGAAAACATTAGACTTTTTGGCCCTAGTTTTGAATTGTTTCAGCCATTAGTTTATTTGAATAAGCCAAATGCCTATTTTTACTCTTGAAAAGAAGGACACTTGATTCATGATTGTCCCATTAGGAAAGTAAACTAGTATAGCCTCCACAAAAGTCTACTCCATCCAATGGCCATAGTCCAACACCCACTCAAATGGTAGGCTAGTTGTCTCCTTCTGCCACTAAGACTGCAGTTATTCCATCAGATCTTCATAATGGTTCTTCTGTTGTTCTAGATACTATTGTTTCTCCATGTGAAGATGCATTGATGTTAGATGGTTGGAGAATGATCAGGAAGAGGAAAGTTTCGCCTGTGTCTTCCTCTCATTCTTTGATTCGGCCCCAATTCAGAGTCCAGACACCTTCTCTGATTGCCCCCCCTAATACTCGTGATATCTCTCTTTCTTCTCAACCCAACTCTCCTTCTCCCATTTCTACATCCCCTAAAATATATGTCACCCCTCTTTCATCTCATCATTCATCTCCTAAACCACACATTAACAATTCCACCTCTAGTTCTCACTCTTGTCAATGCTCATGATCTCCCTCTTCTACCAAAGAATGTGATGCCAAATATGCTAAACTCACTAGGTAATAGTTTCAGTGTGTTAGCTCAAGATGACTCAGCCTATCATTATCATCATTACTTATAAAAAAAATTTCTTGAAATGTTTGAGGGATTTCTCTCCCTCCCTTCAAGTACAAGGTGAAAGAAATGGTTTCTAAATGGAAACCTGATGTCCTTTTCCTTCAGGAAGTAAAACTCAATAGCACTAAGCTAGAACTTTCTTTACGCAATGTTTGGAATGATGCTTCTTTTTGGTATATAGCTCATCCAGATGGCAAGGGAGGGGCTATTATTGGCCTCACTCCTTGGGTTGCCAAGTATTTTATTGATAAAGGTGAGGATCCATCTCATAGCTATGTGTAGGTTCTTACCTTTATCAATAATCAACTCCTCAATTTTTCTTCCATCTATGCTCCGAGTTATGGAAGTGGATGGCTAACAGCCTTCCATCAGTAGATTGGGTTTTAGGGGGAGACTTCAATATGGTTGAACATCCTTTTGATCCCAGCTAGGTTAAACAAACCAATCTTAGCCATGAAGAATTGAATAGTTGGCTACTATGCCCTAAATCTTTAGGCATGGTTGATCCTATTTATAACAAACTCTTGTGTCAATCCAATAATTGGTTCACCTGGTCAAACTGTAGAATGAGTGATGATAGGAAATTGAGCAGGCTGGATAGATTTTATATATCCCCAATGTTTCCTGTGCTTTGCAATTCAGTGGGGATGGGTGTTCAAGTGGACTTATCATCTACTCTTTCTGACCATTATCCTATCCTTTGTAACATTAAGTTGTCTCAAATAGAAAATGTTAATAATTCTCAACCTTTCAAGCTTAATGTTTCACATTTAAAGAATCCTATTTGTATAGAAGCTTTATCAAATATTTGGAATTCCCTCTCCAAACCTGTCAATGGGGAATCTTGGGTTGAATGGTGGTGTGCAACTATTTCTCAATGCACTACATTCTTACTCTGCTTTGGAAAAAAAATGGCATGGTAGCATAAGCGTAAGGAGCAATCACTTCAAGGAAAAGTTGCTTGTGCTAGGAAGCTTTTAAAAAATCAGCCTAGTAACATTCACATTTAATCTTCCATTGCTGTTGCAAAGGCTAAATTATGTAAAATAGAAAATTACAAGGGACAGGAGGCTAAAATCAGATCAAGATTTCATTGGATTAAAGAAGGCAATAAAGGCATCAAGTATTTCTTCAATTACCTTAACTATCAACATCAAAAAGAAAGAATTGATATGATTAAGGATGAACTTAATATCCCATAGTCCGATCCCTCTATGCTTTGTAATGTTTTAAAGCATATCTATGAGAAACTTTTTGAGGATGACTATTGGCAAGATATCCAAGAGAGTCTAGAAGACTCTATCCGTGATTTCATCCTTACTCAAATTGAGCTTGAGTATAGTCATTATCTAGAGAGACAGTTGAGTTTACATGAGCTGGAAAATGCTTTATTTTCAATGGCTCCTTACAAAAGTCTAGGCAGCAATGGACTTCCTATGGAGTTTTATCAAGCTATGTGGCCGCATATTAAGGAGGATTTCTACCACTTGTACTTAGAGGCTATTGAAAAAGGGTCATTGGGTCCTATTATCAATGGTGGTATGATTAGATTTATCCCTAAAGGAAAAAAAGAAGATACCATTTTTGATTGGTGCCCTATAACACTACTTAATACTTCCTACAAAATCATAGCTAAGGCATTGGCTATTAGAATTAAACCTGTTGTGCAAGAAATTGTTAGATCCGAGCAAACAGGGTTCATTGCTGGAAGATTCATCCTTGATAACCTAATGTTGGCATGGGAGACATGTGAATGGGCCCAACAAATAGGCCAAAGTGCTATTTTGATCAAACTTGACTTTGACAAAGCCTACGATAGAATGCGTTGGAGCTTCATTTTTAGAATGCTTCAATGGTTGGGATTTGGACCTATGTTTCAAGCTTATGTGTGAATGTTGTTCAAGGATGCTAATGCTCAGATTATCATTAATAATATGATGACAAATTCATTTCCACTCCAACAATCTATACGACAAGGCTGCCCTTTATCTCCATATCTCTATGCCCTTACAACTGATGCGTTAGGATATATGCTTAGCTATGCTAATAACATGAAATGGATTATAGGAATCTCAATTCCACATGATGCTGATGTAATTAAATCACACTATGCTGATGACAGCATGTTGTTTCTTCAAAATACTAAAAAAGATGTACGTAATACACTGGATATTTTATAGTTGTATTGTGTTGTTTCAAGATCCAAGCTGGCCAATGACAAGACTAAATTCTTGTTGGTACAATCTAGTCCGATCCCTCATTAGATCCCTAAAGAGTGGAAGCAAATCAAACCCGGGGAAATCATGAGGTATCTTGGTATACCTTTTGGTATTGGGGTACCTCTTTCCTGATAGGGTAAGGAATAAACTACATAATTGGGGAAATAAATTCCTTTCCTTGGCTAGTAAAATTTATTTTGCAAACAAAATCTTTCTAGCAACCCATGTTTACTACTCATCATGTTGGATGCCTTCTAAGAAGGGATATGAGGGCTTAGTTAAAATTATTCGTCAATTTCTATGGGCTAAATGGGATGGTACTAGAGGTTTTATTTCTACCTCATGGGCTCATTGTATTCAACCTAAAAGCAAAGGAGGACTGGTACTAATAGATCCAAGAACACAAGGATTTTGTTTGGTATCCAAATGGATAATTAGAGCTACTCATTAGAATGAGCCATGGAAGATACTCATACAGAACCGTATTGATCTTGCTACTATGAAAGGTAAATGGCAACATGTGGGACAACTTGATAAAGTGCTTCATACCTTCTTATTTTTAGTCAAAGTCTCCTTCTCACTCCAGTCTATATGGAAAGCTTGGCAGCATATTTGTTGTTTTTTGAGCTAGAAAGGAGAGTCTCTTCAACATGGCTTTAGTTTTTCCACTTCTTTTATGTGGTGGAACAGACACATTCATTATCAGAATCAACCTCTTTCCTTAATGTTTCCCAAGCATTCTTATCACCTATTTAAAAAAGGTATCAACATAGTTGGAGATCTTTGGGACTTCCATTTAATCGATTGGTTGTTGTGGCACACACTTAAAACTAAATTTGATTTGAGTAATGGTTATAAAGCTTTCCTAATTTTTGTCCAATCTCTTGTCCCTTTGGAATTGTCTATGAAACTATGTACCTCAATACAATGTAATTTTTTCAAGGACTAGCGATGGTTGTCTTCATATCCCTTTTTTTGCTTCCCTTTAAAGAAGGTTTATTTATGTTTGCTTCCTATGGTGCATGTGAAAGATAGATTGAATATTAAATGGAAATGTAGATTCAATGAATCTTTTTGGCTAAAATTGTTTGCTCAAATTTGGAAGACAAAGCTTAATGCAGATGCTCAATTGCTCGCTTGGAAGATTCTACATTACAAGCTTCCCATTGAGGATAGGTTCAAATGTATAATGGTCTAGCTAGCCAATTGCCCATTCTGCTATAAACCAGAGAGCATGAGACATATTTTTTGGGACTACTTGTTTGTGAAGAAGCAGTGGAAATCTATTTTCAATGATTTCATTGCTATCTTTTATCACAAGCTAAGTTGGAAAGAGGCTCTTCTAGGGGTGGGTCTACATAAAAATATTATTGCTGATGGCGTGCAACATGTTATATTATTTCATATATGGCAGACAAGTATACAACAATTTTTAGTAATCACAATAGTAATCATCTAGAATTTGTGCTTTTAAGGCTTTATTTAGACATTTTCTATTGTCTGATATCTCTTTTCTCTTAGCTCCAAGTTGCTATTGAAAAATATTTGAGACTGGATTTTCAGATTCAACAAATTAAGGATCAGATTAATCAACTTCTTGACAAGAAAGAGATTAACATTGGGAATCACATGATTGCATTACTACGGGATTGAATTTGGCATATAGTTGCTTCTTATTTTGCTCCAGCCATGGCTTCTTTTGTACTGGTTTTGCTACAACAACTTCATTTGCTAATTTTCTTGCAGTCCTAATTGCAATTTTGTAATTCGCATTTTTTCAATTAAAAAAAATTAAATGAAGAAATGACCGATTTTGTTAAATACGTTAGATGGTCAATAGCAATTATGGTCAAAAGAAAATATAAAATGATGTTTGATTTTAATGATAAATGGCATTATTTCTATGTACTTTTTGTTTGGTGTTTAATTTAATTTATGAGAAATGTTTTTAATTACTATTTTAACATTTTGTTGATTTCTTTGTAACTTCTAATATATAATTTTTGGAAGCATTTTAAGCAAATAAATTATATTGCTTTTTTAATTAGCGAATGAATTATATTGTTTTTATTTAAGCTTTTTTTTTTTTTAAAGTTCTAAATTAAATATTACAAAGGATTTGAATAAGTTTAGAGAGAACAGGAATTTTTTAATATAAAAAAGAATAAATAATAATAATAAAATAGTGTCTACTTCAAAAAAAGTTGTTTCTTTGTCATATTAAATAATGAAATGTTTGAAAAAATAATTTTTATATAATTTGTGGTTCTTAGATTTTATCAATTTTTCATTTAAAGAATGAATTATTCGTGTTAATATGTTTTTTTCAAGTAGGAAATTCTACCTTTCAAAAAGTATAATGTTCATTATTTTTTTATCTACCAACATTGAAAACCTTTGCTTGCACATACAACAATTGCCCAACACTCAATTGGCTGAAGAATTAATGCACTTTGGCTCTTCCTTGAGGGGAACTTATGCATATTGGAGTAAGCATCATGGTGAACTTTCAAATATGATCAACCAAATAGGAACCCCTACTCTTTTCTTCACGTTTAGTGCTGCAAATACTAAATTGCCTAAATTACAATGACTCTTTCCAAATGACCTTCCTTTTATCCTTCGCACCAACAAAGAACACACAAACAACATTATTAATAATCCGCATACCACTTCCTTATTTTTGCATCAAAGGTTCACCATATTCCATGAAGAAGTAATAGAAAAACTCTTTCATGTGATAGATTACTGGTATAGATATGAATGGCAACATCATGGGTCAAGACATATACATGGATTCATTTGGATTCCTGGTGCACCTAACATGGACAAACTTGACTGGCAGAATCATGAAGAGGTAGAAAAAGTGAGATCATTATTTGACAAATATGTGAATGCATGGAATTTCCACACTACATCTTGTAGAAATAACACATGACATCATTCTTTACAAGAAGATCCTTTCTTTTTGGAAACAACTACTATATTTTCTAGAGATATGTGTACTAACTATGAGGAATTAATCAATTGTGTCCAATGACACACACAATGTAATGAAGCAACGTGCTTACACAAGTGAGGTACCATTTTAGAGTGTCGCTACAAAGCCCCTTGGCCTAAAAGTGCAAGCTCATCCTTGGTCTGTGACGAGTCTGGAAAAAAAATGTACGTTCCAGCCTGGAATGATGATAGGTTAAATATACACAACCTGGATATGATTTCAATATGGATTGCCAACTAGGTGTATCAAAGATGCTTGTTCTTAAATATATAGCAAAATATGCATCAAAGGCAGTAAGGAAATTAGAGAGTTGTATTGAAATGCTAACACGCAAATGCAAACAACAAGCAGGTGAAGATCACACACTATTAATATATAATAAATTTATGTCTAACATTATTGCAAATTGTGATATTGGTGCCCATGAGACATGCCATATGCTATAAAAATTACCACTTGTCTATAGTCACTCTTTTATAACACTAAATGTTGGATGTAAAATTTTCCAATGGATTAACAAAAACCTAGGCGATAATACATTACTAGTGAGTTATCTCCACTCCTACATACAAAGACCCACTGAGATGGAACTAATGCCATTAATTGAAATGGCGAGATCATTTTCATTCTCGGCTACCTACAAAGGGTGCAAATGGAAAGCTAGGAAATATAAGGCAATTGTCAATGTTTTCCCTCATTTCTATTGTATTCCTAAGGAGGATTCTAAACAATTTGAGACATTTTGTTGGAGTGAGCTTCTATTATACAAGAATTATCATAGAATCTTTATAGATATTGGTCTCAATAAAGATGACATTGTTGCAAATTGGAAATAAATGAAATTAAATGACTATTGTGTTTGGCATGTGGACCACTTAATAAATGTATAGGTTGATCATGAAGAGGATCTGGTTGATACAAGTGAGGTGGATGTGAGACATACAAATGAAATGAATGAATGGGAGTTCCTATCGCAAATGGCGCTTGGTGGTGGTGAGAACTTGAATACCCTTGAAATGCTTGTTCGACATGACTTTGATAATATCAACAAATGGGATGAATGTTCTATAACTTTCCATTTGCAGAGCACTGTAGAACATTTCATAAGGACAAACAAGACATACCAAGTAGATGACTACTCCATATTACGAGAGCATGCTCCACTATATCCACTATCTCCCAAACAAGAAGTAGCACTTGCCACTATCAAGGAGCATTATAATGATATCTCCTCCAATAAAACCCTCCACATGATCATACAAGGAACAATGGGGATAGGGAAATCGTACTTGATACATTGCATTATACATGCACTTTGGATTTAGTATCTTTAAAAAAAATCCACTCTTTACTATTGCTCCTATAGGAATTGTAGCATTCAAGATACATGCCTCGACCATAAATGCTACCCTTAGAATACCACTAAGAGAAATTTACCCACTACATGGGAAATCTCTACTAGTCTTTTAGGAAGAGATGAGAGATGTGAAATACCTCCTTATTGATGAAATTAGCTTTATAGGTCCAAAACTTCTTTTGAAAATAGATAGTAGATTGCGAGAAGCTTTCCCCCATCAACACAAGATGTGCTTTGGAGGTACATCTATGATTCTTGTTGGTGACTTGGCCCAACTACCCCCTGCCATGGATAAACCAATCTATGTGTCACACTCAAATGCCAGATACCTTTGGGAGCAATTCACAATGGTTATCACATTGTTAACCATATTTTGTCAACAAGGTGATTCCCAAATCCAAATTGACTTTTGTTGCATGTTGCAAAACATGCACAATGCAAAATCAATTGAGCAAGACTGGGAATTACTAATGCAACATACAAACAAAACACTATGTGTTTCTGAACAAATTGCATTTGACCAATCAATTCACCTTTACTCTACAAACATGTTAGTTGGGCTACACAATAGAAAAATTCTTAAATTACTCAATGTTCACATTGCACTTGTTAGTGCAATAAAAACACAACTACAACCAAACCCCAAGATTGATGTTGATCGACTTCCAAGAAAACTCTTGATATGTAAAGGTCAACGAACAATGTTAACGACAAACCTTTGGATTCAAATAGGCCTTGTAAAAGGATCACTTGGGGAGGTGGTTGATATTGTGTATACATCAGGTGTAAACCCCTAGAACTACCTCTATATTTGGTTGTCCAATTTGATAATTACAGTGGCCCACCTTGGGACCAAGGTGACCCAAAAAGTTTACCTATGACACCTATAACCTTGGGTAATCATAGAAAAATACCACTATCTATGGCATGGGCCCTCACTATACATAAATCCCAAGGGCTGACACTTCAGTGAGTAACAATTGATATTGGTACAATAGAATGAAAAGGTTTGACTTTTATAGCTATATCAAGAGTTAAATCACTTGAGAACCTTCGTATAGAGCCACCATTCTCCTTCAAATGATATTTAGTCTTGATTGCAACAACTCTCATTGTAGAGTGGACAGGTACAAAGTATCCCACTTTCCTTTAACATATAAAGATTTATGTATGTTTACTTCATCAATTTTTTAATTGGCTACATTTAAGCAATTCAATATCATCTTTCCCTAATGTATAAAGGTTTTGTGTATTGGGTATGGTGAAAAGATGCCCCTTCTGGCGATGCGACGTGATTTCCTAATTGATGCATTTTTGCATATATCCACTATCATTTTTTAACAATGTCATTTATCATATTTCCAACAACTGATATTTGTACAACACAACAACAATGTTTGACTTTTAAATCTATATCAAGAGTTGTTTGATGCATATTTGTATATATCCAATGTCACCTATTACTGATGATGTTTACCATATTTCTATGATTGTTGTTATATTGAATGAAATTGATTATTGTATATGTGTTTTGTGGAGAAACTATTTGTAGCATGTTTTGTCTACATAATTTGAATTATAATTATATTAATTAACAACTCCCCATAGAACCTAGTTCATGATTGATTATACCAAGTTAACAATGTTTACTTTGTTTTTCATTGTTTGCATACCTTTGATGTCATATTAAATATTTGGAAGACACATATGTAGAGGCTATTGGCATACCCCTTGCTCCTTTGAGTGCAAGTGCTAGTTTTTTATCTCTTTGACACTAAATATTTCTTATGATTCATCGTTCAACAACCACTTTAGTTTCAAAATTCTATTGGATCAAAATAATACTAGTTGTTTTACTTTGACATTTATATATGATATTTATAAATATTATATTGGGATTCAATATTTATACTAATATCACATAGTTGATTTAATTAACTTCATGAGATATTGATTATTTGACATAATTTCAATATTTAATTAAATTTTAATTATGATGTTATAATAAAATTTAATCAATTGTTGACTAAATTATTAATTTAAATGTTAAATATTTCATTAATTATAATGTGAGATTTATTTATAATATAATATTGATTGTTTCAATAAGTAATTCTTATGATTGCAATTATATTGAGATTGAATTATTTATGTATGTTATTTTTTTTTTGAAAGCAACAAAACAAGGGTGAATTATTCATGCATGTTTACTATAGGGTTTTCTTCTTAGTTTAAATCTTATTGGCTCATAGCCTTTATGAGGATTGCTTGAAGATTGTTAGACCTTACAAACACTACTATGAAAAGAAATACAAACTACTATAATTGAATAAGACAAGCATGTCAAAGAGGGTTCCTACCTCATTTTTCTTTGAATTCTACCAAACTTGTAAGGCCTTACCTATCATTCCTCTAAAAAATGTACTACCAACCATCATAGAAAAATAACATGAAGAATGAAAAGTTCATAGGCTTATCTTGATAAGTGAGTTTAAATCTGAATTGGTTATCACTGGCAAAAATTGGTTAGCTTATTGAAAGATAGGTACATGATTTTGATAAGGTAGATAGATTTATGAATATATTTTAGATTAAAAAGTAAGAGATAATCTATATATAACTCATAGTATTCATGCTAGATCACAATCACCCTAAGTTATTTAAATTATGATAAGACAATGTATCATTTAAATGTTCATAGAAGTTTGGGAGAGACATAACCAATTTCTTTACTTTCTAGGCTATAGAGACTTGAATTAAGACATGATTAAAACTAAAGGATGGAGAATCACAAAACAATTTTCCTATCTCTCACAAATATCAACCACGCTTGATGCAATTAATATAAAAAATAAACCTTTTACAAAAAAATAGAATTTTACATTATTATTCATTACTATAAAAAAAAACTAAAAATTGAAATAGGCTAGATCTATGAAATTGTTCAACCTAACATTCTATGGTATTCTTGTAATATACAACTGATACATTCTTGACTAGAACTATTCTTTTCAAAGATAACTAGAGTCACGGTATTATAGTCAATACAATATAGATACTTCTAAGACTATATAAAGAATTATTAGTATGCATTTCTATGAAACTATGACAATTCACAAGTACAACAAATAGAAACATATTGTGATGTTTAGCTAGGAACACTAAGAAAATAGAGCCAACAACGAGAAGGAATTTGAAATAAATGAATATTATTGCATAAACTGAGTGAGACCATAGAAGAGGGTGGAGGTATATAAAAATCAAATGTCATGTCTACCACCCTAATTAAAATAGGAATAAATGTGTCATGGACAAGCCACCCAAGCACTTAGGCATGATTATATGTGAACATCCTCCCTTAAGCATAGCTTAGGTGAGGCAAAAGAGTGGATCTAGTTGTCAAATTCTAATAAGGTGCTTAAGTACAATGTAACTCATAAAGAAGAGGAGAAGTCCTTGTGTGAATAAAATTTGTCCTAAATAAAGGGGAAAAAAGTGCTTTGATGTATAAAAAATACAAAACCTCAAATGAATAAAATTGTGAGAGGAGGAATATTGGAGGCTTTAAGATCTAGAGAATTATGGCTTAAAGAGTGGGATAAGAACAAAAAATTCTTCCATGCTTTAGTTCAACAAAAGAGGGTTGCTAATTCAATCTTTCAAATTGAAGAAGCATCAGTTGGTGTTTTACTGAAAGGTAAAGGTAGCATTTAAAAGGAGGCAGAAAGATTCTTTCGAGACTTATTGGCTTCACCATCTTAGCCTAACACTGATTTCGATAATGAGAAATAGATTTTAGATGCATTCTCATCCTTAGTCATAGAGTTTGACAATAGGGCTTTACTTTCTTCCTTTACAATGAAGGAAATTCACCAAGTGGTTTTCTCTATGCATCTAAATAAGGCCCCTGGTCTGGATGGATTTATCACCCTATTCTTTCAACTTGATGTTAGGATGTGGTTGGTTTTGATCTCTTAATGGCACTAGAAGAATCTAGGAGGAAGGGATCAATGCTTAGAAATTTTAACACCACAAATATTGCCCTCATTCCAAAGACCAAGTCACCTAAAACATTTGCAAATTTTAGGCCTATTTCCTTGTACAACATAATGTATAATTTTTTTATGAAGGCCATCTATTTGAGGCTAGAAAAAATCCTTCCCAAAATCATTTCTTTAGAAGAGGGAGGCTTTGTTCTTGGAAAAGAGACCATGGAAGGGACACTCGAGGTACATGAGGTGTTGAATTCAATACAATCATATCAAACCCCTTCAACAATAACTAAGCTCAATATGATAAAAGCTTGTGACAAAGTACAGTGTCAATTCTTGTTCAAAGTACTTCATAAATTTGGATTTGACACAAAATGATGCAAGTGGATCAAGGCATGTATTTTAGGGGAGTTCTTCTTAGTCCCTGTAAATGAGGAAATAGTTGGTTTCTTCCCTTCCCCTCAAGGTGTTCACCAAGGAGATCATCTTTCTCTATCCTTATTTATTATCATGGAGGAGGCTTTCAACCAAATTCTTAAGTTAAAGAAATATCAAAAGAGATGGCTTGGAGTATGCATTGAAGTTACATACCTTTCAATCACTCATTCCTTATTTGCAGATGACACCTTATTATTTGGGAGAGCCAATATTCAAGAAGTGAAGGAAGTCAAACGTACTTTGGATTTGTCTACACAAGTATCGGGTCAAAAAATGAGTGAACATAAGTCCAAAATTATATAATTCACACAAATGAGTTGATCTCTAGAAAATTGGTTAGCATTCTTGGTTTCACACACGAAATACTTTGGTTGCAAAAGTCTTTAACGGTAGAAGATTTTTCTCCAACAATAAGAATGATGAACTTATTTGGGAACTAAGCTCATAGTTTTTTCTTTTTTTGTGGAACAAAGTAGTCTTGCCAAAGGTTGGATATTTTGCTTGGCTAACCCTCAAGAAAAGGGTTTAAACTAGTGATAGGCTTCATAAGTTAAATTATCTCACAACCAATTTTGTGTGTTTTATGTAATGAAATGAAAGAAGATGTGGATAACTTATTTATTCAATACTAATTTGCACAACAATGTTGGTAGTTCATTATGTAAAAGCTCAACCTATGGTTACCCCTTCCTAATTCACTGTGGGAAGATTTCCAGTCCTAACCTGCCCTTTTTACTAATTCCTTCCTTGTGTGTATCTGGGTTTTCTCTCCAACATTAATTTTATGAACAATTTGCTGGGAGCTTAATAAAAGATTATTCAAAAAGGAGAAAATGTCACTGGAGTTAGTGCTTTCTAGACTTGAAAAATCATATCATTTCTTGTGAATGTGTGTATGAAAGATAAAATTTACAACAACTTCACACAATGGGACAAAAATCTATTGAATATTTGGATATTTATCAAAATTCTCCTTTTAAGGCTCATATTGGTCATCACACTCGTATTGATAGATCAATTTTTAGATGGTTAGCTCCCAAAACTAATTATATTAAGGTCAATTTTGATTATTCCATAAAGAAAAAATCCTAGAAAATGACGATGTGGTGTTTTCCTAAGAAATCAAAGGGGATAGATTATTTCTTTTAAATGTGTTTCTTTACCCGTTGGAACTAATAACCTTGCCAAAGCTTATGGGTTGCAATTCAGGTTGTTATTAGTGAAGAAACTCAATTTAACTAAAATTCATGTGGAAGGTAACTCTACATTAATTATTAATGCATATATTCATAGAAAGATTACAAGTTGGGAAATTAAGTATATTATGGAAAGTGTTTGGAATTTGTTAAATTCTATTGAGGAGTGCATTTTAGGATCTTGAGTCATAGTTGTGTGGATAGTTGCTTTTTTTTAATTGTTAGTTCAGTGGCTAAGCACTTCTTGGACATTGTTACAACTCATTTGATATGTGGTATATTTTTTCATTGTTAAAGTTTGCAAATGAGTAATCAAAATATGTGATTACTCTTTCCAGTTGAGGTTGATGTAATATCTCTTTTTTAGGATATTTAGTCCACCATTAGAACTTTATTTTCTTTGTATTTGGGCAATGAATTAGGGTTTTCTTGGTTGGTTCTTTCCCTAAGGAGCCCTTGAATTGAGATTATTTAAATATTTTATTTATAAATAGTGGCTTAGTCACTTTTCTCAAAAATAAAATCTCCTCATAAGTGAATAAGGTGAAAATGTGTTCACCTAAATGTATAAGGTGAAAATGTATTCACCTAAATGTATAGAGGAAAATATGGATGATAGAAAGAAATGTGTGTGAAGAGAAAATATAGGATCCATTCTTAACCCAAAAGGAATGATCGAAATTGATCAATCACAAAGAAGTGATCAATGCACAAATGAATCAAATGATGGAGGATATGAAGAAAGGAGGAAAACCTATAATCTACTACGAAAAGTAAGTATTTGAAACCTTGAATAAATGGAAGACAAATACTAACCTCAAAGTAGGGTGAATTTGGAAAATGTTGATTTATGATGTTTGTGTACAGCTTAGGGAAATTTCACAACCTATTCTGGACTAGAAATGTCAAGACAAAGAAAACCCATAAAAGATTTGTCCTTTTGAAGGTAGGTCGACCTTGATCCAAATAGTGGGGCACAATCTTACCCTGGGGCACAATTGTACCCCAAAAAATTGACCTTGACCTGCACAACTCTAATGAAAATTTTGTTCACGTATCCTGCAAGTTCAATGAAAAGGGTATCCAAATTTGCACTTTAATTCGTTGTCTTACCTGTATCTATAAGAAAATTCTATTTGGATGGGGGGTTTGCCTTGGTTAAACCCCAATTTGGAATCAACCTTGAAATATAATTGAAATTGAAATATGTATAAACAAAGAAAATGTAACTATTCACCTTGCTTATATTGAAATCCTTCTGGAGGATTTGAATCCTTGAATCCACAAGTACGAATGCTCCAAATTTGTGTAGGATGTCTCAAATAAATGGCATTAGATCTTTAACACCAATCTTGAATGGATCTTTGCATAGAAAGAGGCTTGGAGGAATGTGGATGGAGAAATCTTCAACAAGAGGGATCCACAGAGATTGAATCCTTCAATGGCTAACAATGGACCGCCTTGAATTGGATCTTAAATGCTTGATAGATAGTAGATCTTCACTTTATAGAATGATGGATCATTAATCATAGATTCTCTCATAAAAAGTAGATATTAACTTCGACCATAGATAGTGTATGTCAAAATGAGGAAAGAAGGCTTCCTTATATAGAGATCTAGGGCACAAACTTCTAGAGAAGGCTGACATGAGAGCATTAAATCACAATTAACCTTAACCGCTAGAAATGGATCTAAATTAAATGTAACTTAAGAGTGTATCATTCTGAAACCTGAAACAACAGACCTAGAAGTGGGAAAATGAGACTTTCCAAAGCCTGATATCTCGAAACTCCTAGAACTTGAAAATTGTACCTGTGATTAGGGATGAGGTCAACCCTACCCTGGGTTAGGGTCGAGATCATCCTTGACCCAAAAAGTCAAAGTCCTCAGTTTCACAAAGAAAATTGTTAGGAATAGAGAGAGAGAGAGAGAGAGAGAGAGAGAGAGAGAGAGTGAGAGAGAGAGAGAGAGAGAGAGAGAGAGAGAGAGAGAGAGAGAGAGAGAGAGAAGCAGAATAGGGGAAAAAAACAAGGTCTATGAAAAGACCTATTCATGGTGCTTGACATGACCCCGTACCACTTACTCGGAGGGCTAAATGCTCTTAACATGGAAGTTCTTCCATTTTTAAGATGATACAATAAGTAAGAAGGAGAGACCATGCAATCCCTCTCAATGAAAATTTACTTATCTTTAATTCAAAATAATAACTAAATGTAATGTTTATGATAAAATTGATTTTGAGTAGATTTTAAAATAAATAGTGTTTATATCTTATCTATCAAATTACGTGTATGTATACATACCATTAGATGATAATGCAAGTAGATATTCAAATATTATCTATATAAAAAAAAGTTATATAAAAAAAAAATAGATATTATTTTCAACTTTTGAAAAAAAATGTGTTGAAGTTGTTTGAATGACTTACTATTGAAAACTTGTGATAGTTCACCAAAAATAAATCAAATAATGTTGAAAAGAGTGTGTAGTCAAAAGTTGAAACTTGTTTGTTTATAAAATTCAAATTCCACACATGCCAAACAATGCAAGACACAAGTACACATACATGATCATGAATGCAATACATTACATCAAATTGTCACTAGTCATAACACTTTATAGGATAACTACATAGGAACTCTAGTGGAATGTAATTCCTTGGATTATACTAGCCCAAGCTATATAGTGGTATGGTCACTCAACTCCCTTAGGAGGCCTCATACATTTTCCTCACACCAATGTCCATAGAAGACTAATGATCATAGAGACACCAGACCCTCACACTAACTCTCTCTAGACACTCAATGACCATACAAGTATGTAGGTCACTTATATTTTATTAAGTTTATTTTTCCATTTGTTTAATTTGGTTATCACTTTTTAAAACCTTGCCATGTTACCTTGTTGGCCACTTCTAAGTCAGGGTACCAATAAGAGGCCACTCCACCCCTCTACCCTAGATAGCCTTCTCATTATAAAATAAGTGTTAGCCACAAGGAAATGCAAGTTTCCAACCTAACACTCAAATGAAAAAACAATTCATTATCTCTTTAAAGCTCACTTTTGTCTAATATAAGCACTTGTATTAAAGTGGCTTACAAATTAGAATATTAAATAAATTAATAGACTAATTGGCCCCTTTCTCAAATAAAATAAAATAATTTTGGGTATTTAGAATTCAACTACAAAAAATTAGCTAATAAATTAAATAAATACTTGAAATCCCCAATATTTGTTAAATCAACATTTTAATTAATATTTATGTGACAACTATGGAATCATAAATATGTAGACACATTAATGTGTCTAATCACATAATGCATTATGAATGCGGATTTACCACAATAATTGGAGGCTAATAATAATAATATAGATATGTCTCCTATACAAGGATGACATTGGCTCAATATGAATGGTCAAGGTCACTATCTCTTGGTGCCACTATCGGGAAAATAGGTACACACTCAAATCCTATAATTAGGGTGAATGTACATGATGCCTATTTAGTAAGCAAGCAAAAATCAAGTACAATTACTCAATATATAAATAGTCAAAGCACAAACAAACACATAGTCAGGTTGAAGGAGGACATGACATCGTGTAGATCTTGCAAGCGACTATGTCTTCATTCCCATTTCATACTAGCACCAATAGACAAAAATACATAATAGTGGTGCAGTACAACATAACAACATATAATCACTTGATAAGAGCATTTATATTAAAACATCTAAATAATTATTCTTAGTCATATGAGCATATATACGCTAAAGGTAATTTAAGACATATATCTGCAACATAAAAGAACACTAGTAATGAATCCAATAACATCCATATGATAAAATATAAACCATAGTCCAAGTCTAGATTAAAATAAACCAGGTGTCATCATAATGCATCGTGCCATATCATTAGCATGATCATGCAAATATGATCAAACTAAATAGCAACTTTATCTAACATAACTATGATACTGGTAATCAAAATAATGTATAGTCATCAAAGCACCTGATCATGCAAATAAACTGATGTAGTGAGAGTTTGAGGGTACCCTTCTAGGAAGTAATTTAGATCCCTGCAAATAACCACACAGTGGAAACACAACAACAATGCAAGATCACAAAAGCAACTCTTTATTCATAAAAATAATTGTTTACATGCAATGCGCCTGACTATAAGGCCTTTTGGGTTAGGGCCAAATACAAAAGAAATTACAAAGTAGTTTTGCAAGATCCCTGAAGATCCAATCCCAACATTGGCTAGTCCAGTTCCACATTTTGGTAGAAACCTCCAAGGAAGATCTCAAATTGTGCTTGCAATCCCACCAAGCAATCTCCTTGTTTTCCAAGCCTCAACTACTAGCCCTTCTCAAAATTCGCTCTTCTGCCACATCTTTTTCTCCAAGCTGGATGATAATCTGACTCACTCCCCTGAATGAATGCCTAAAGACTCCACAAGACCCCCTACTTATACCCAACTAAGCCACAAGTCAACCTAGTTATTAAAAATTAAAATAAACCCTTACATTAAATGCCCATGCAAGCCACAAGTCGGCTGCAACACAAATTAAATACATATAAAAAAAATAAATACCAAGGTTGTCTCACACTACAGACAACTTAGGCACCACAAAGACCAAAACATGACCGAGTCTCAGAAACCACCACTGAGGATTAGAAACTCTCACAAGCATAACCGAGCCCTTCATCGACTGAGCCAACTCGGGCAACACGACTGCCGAGTTCCTAGTGAAAATTGAGCCACGGTATGACTGAGTCCCTTCAATGACTAAGCTACTCACTGCAACCGGCATCATCGAGCTCCCAGTGCATGTCAAGTGTCTTCGATACCTCCACCTTCTTTGACCGATTCACACATATTTCTTTGACCGAGTTCCTTAGCTCTAAAGCTAAACCACACCATCCTATAGGATTGCCAACAAGCCTAGGATGCTCCTACATCAGACACCCCAAGTTTGAAAAGATGTTCTTAATAGCTGGAAGAACATGTTCTGGGATTTAACACATAAATCCCAAATTGGTTCTTCACATACATATCCTCCCAAGTCCTCAATTTGTACACTCTTTCCCTTGATCTTCTTATGCTTCTTCACATCTATCCTCGGTGTTCCATGGGTTTTCTTTCCACATTGATCTCTAACCCTCTCAGAATCTGCCAACTCAACTTGGCTGCTAATACTCATGTTCCTTCTATGGAGCTCTTCAATTTGCAATGTAATCAAGGAAGGCTCCCTACAACCTTTCACAATTGTAAACACATTCTTGACACGATCATGCACATCCTTGCGATCATACTACCAAGGTCTACCAATCAATGAATGACAATTGTTCATGTCCACAATATCACACACCACTTGATCCTTATACTACCCAATTTGGAAATCAACAAGGCACTGCTCCCTCACTTCCAAAGCATGCTCACTTTGCAACCAACCAATCCTATAAGGATAAGGATGTCTCATTCTTCTCAAACCAAGTTTATAAACCATCTCCTTAGCAACAAGGTTGTTAGAACTACCACCATCCACAATCACATTGCAGAATTTACCACCAAACTTACAAGAAGTCCCAAACAAACTAGTCCTCTAACAAGATTTTGCTGTCCTCAGACCAATCACACTCGCCGAGCTAGTAAATTCTATCCTTGCTCAAGTTCACTGATTACTATTGATATAGGATGATGATAGTATTAAATCTTTATGTTAAAGACAAGGTCCTCCATTTATGACCTCATTGATTCATAATTTGGGATTAAAAAAATATTTATCTTTTAAATAGATCACTATTTTTTAGTAAAGGAAAAAAGGTGTGTGTGAGTGTGTATATGTACACATGTACATGTGTGTACATGTGTAGTGTACACATCTACATACATACATACATACATACATACATACATACATACATACATACATATATATATATATATATATATATATATATATATATCAAATCATTCTCTCAAAACTACTTTCCTTTTTTTTTAACACTTAAAAATGGTTATTGCTATTGATATAGGATGATGGTTAAATGATAATATTGTGGATCTTGATGTTAAGATTTAACTTTCATTAGATGATAATATTAAATTTTTATGTTAAAGACAAGGTCCTTCATTTTTGACCTCATTGATTCATAATTTGGGATTAAAAAAAATATTTATCCTTTAAATAAATCACTATATTTTTAGTAAAGACAAAAGGTATGTGTGTGTGTGTGTGTGTGTGTGTGTGTGTGTGTGTGTGTGTGTGTGTGTGTGTGTGCGCGTGCGTGTGTGTGTGTGTTTATATATGTATATGTGTGTACACACACACACAGACGTTTTGTGAAAAAAAAATATATGAGGAAGAGACCCAATAGCAGCCTACACTAACTTTACACACCTAGACCTCCTAATCCGTAAGCTGAGATTTGTCAATATTTTTGGTAAACCTCCATAGGTGGCTAAAGAGCTTAAATTTAAATTTTAGGCATTTTCGCATTTACAGAGTGTTATGTAGAGGTCATGGTCATGGATTGCGAAGTGGTTGAAAAGTATCATTTCAAAATGTTCACTCGATACTCGTTATGTTCACCCCCCAATAGCCACTCATAGTACTTTTGGCACAAATGGACCAATCAACAACGAAGAAAGCTAAAAAATATCAACTATTCTAGTACATGTGTGATTGGCTATTAGTATATTATCGACTATTACTACAGTGATATCATTTTTTAACTTATTAAAGTGGTAATTGGAAGGTATCTATAACAACACCTTATTAGTCATTAGACCTCGATAGCCACTAGTATCTTCCCCTGTGTGACTTTTTATGATACTAAATTATAAGATAGAACCACAAATGCTAAAAATACATATAAGGGACGTCATTGTTCCAACAAGCTAAGTTTGTCCCACTAATATTATGACTCCATACACAACAATGACAGACTATTTATGACTCAAATGACACTACATGCAACAAAAGTCAATCTAATCTTAATTGTGAAAGCAATTTAAAAGCTTTGTGTGATCCATGCCATGCTAATGAGTGTGCCTCAGTACTTAGTAAGGAAAAAATCTGTTGTTCTCCTCCGATGTAAACTATATTCAGGTTCTCAATGCAGAAAGAGATTATAACAGCCATTTTTATTTTTGTTAAACTATAAAACATCAACGCATTCATGGTTTGAGTTGAATACAGAGATAGTTAAAATATTGATGTTTTCTGTAATTAAATTTGCTAAAATAATATAATTAAAATTATTTATTAGTATTGGATCGTCTATCTTATGTTTGGAATTTTATCATTGTATGTTTTTAACAAGATATTAATCTATTTTTCTACATTATGTTGTCTTATTTATTTTCATCTTTAAAGTATATTTTTAAAACTTTCAAAATTTGATCTTTTAATATATAAGGGAAGAAAATCAGAGTTCAATGCCACAAAATCAAAACCCTCTTTCACATTAATTAGTGCTCAGCTTTGAGACAAAGATGGGAGAAAGAAAAGAAAAAAGATGGCATTCAATTTGGTGAGTACACTTTCATTTGCACCATTAATCAGTTTGGTCAGTGAATGAATGAAATAGCCAATGTAATTGTTTTGCATTCAATATAACAGGTATTCATCGCCTCTATTAAAAGGAGATTCTATAACCCATTATCTCAGAGCTGAGCATTGAAATATTGCTTGGCTGTATTAGCATAATGGATATATGTTCTTCTATGTTAAAACTCTTGATTTTGGGCTTGTATTTTACTTCTGCTCATGCATGGCTTAGAGCTGACTATTACAGTAAGTCTTGTCCATGTCTCCAGTTAATAGTGAGATCTGCAGTAAAAGAAGCTGTGGAAAAAGAGCCTAGAATTGGTGCTTCAATTCTTAGACTCCATTTTCACGACTGTTTTGTTCAAGTAAAACCCCAAACCCCATAGTTTTGCTTTGCTTTCTGTTTCAATTTTTTTTTGTCTAATTGCTTATTATTTTCATAATATTTTTATTTCCAAATGATTTTTGGTTAATATAATTATATCAGGAAGAGAGAGATGTCCGTATTAGTTTAAGAGACTATGATCTGTACAAGATTGCTTCTATCAATGAGATTGAAAGTTTGTTTAGTGATCTTGAATTTATTTTATCATTTTTTAAAGAAAATAATGAGATTCCAATTACATGCATGATATTGTTTTATACAAAAGAACAACGTAACAATAATCATCATACAGTTCATATATTTTTTTTTTATTGAAAATGTTAGTTGAACATAATTTAAAAAAAAAAAAATTTATAGGTGGTCAGAGATCTGAACATAAAATTATTGGTATTAATGCTAAAGGTTTTAATGTGAAAGGTGAGGATATAATGTTTTCAGTCAGTCTCGGGTCACAATGGTTTACTAGAAATTTAAATCTTGATGGCTAAAATAACAACACCACTACAATTTATTGAGATCAATTATTTTTTATAATTTTATAGTTTAAGATTTTTATATATCAATTTATCAAATTTAAAGGTGATTTTTATTTTAAACAATATTTACAAATATTATCTTATATGTCAAATTTATAGTTTATACAAATGTTCAATTTTTTTAATAATTAATTAATTATAATAATGCTTATTCTTAAAACTAATTATTTTTACCTACATATACATATATACACATATAAATATTTGCATACATATATGTATGTGTGTATATGTATACATATATGTAATTATATAGATGTACTTTTAATTTCTACAACAAATTAAAAAGCCTTCTATGTGGAGGGAAATGTCTATGTAGCCACTCAAACTCATAACTTATTAAGGAGGAACTTCATTTTTTTCTAACATAGACACTGACCAGATAGAGACCCTTCAACTCTTTTTTTATAATATAGTATTTATTCTCATCATTATTAATTAACTTAACTAGTATTTTCATAAAAATATAATCACTATCAAAGATCACTAATAAAAAATTTGATGAAACTCTTTTATTTCAATTAAACATAATAATAATCAACAAATAATAATTAATTTAGACTTCTTCCATTACCTATTAAAAAATAAAAAACAATTACATCAAACTAAAAAAATTAAATCTAAAAAGTTAAAATTCATTTTATTAATTTATAAACTTACATTAAGTATACATTGACCTAAAACCTAACACAAATTTAATTTCCCATACTCATTTGAATCTAATTACAATTAACATTTTAAAAATTCAAAATTCTAGATATTGTGAAAGTGACCATAAATCTAAGACAAAGCAAACACAATACTCATTGGAATCTAACTAGTCTAATTTCCATAGTCATTTTGTTTTGTCTAGGGTTGTGATGCATCTATACTACTAGATGGCTCTGCATCAGAAAAATTTGCAGTGCCAAACAACCGTTCTGCCAGAGGTTTTGAAGTGATTGATGATATAAAAAGCAAAGTGGAGGCAAACTGCATTGGACTTGTCTCTTGTGCAGACATTTTGGCTCTAGCAGCTCGTGACTCTGTTGCAGAAGTAAGTTATTCTTTCTATTTATTATAGGTAAAAATTGGTTATCTCATTAGATATAACTCTTATCATTTTATTCATTTTATTTTATGATATAATCTTTGTAGAAATTAGTTTTCTTGAGTATGTGATATATCAGATTTTTCTATCATTACAATCACAATTAAAAGCTTACCTACATTCTTTTGCCAGGACTACTTGATTTCGACAATCTAAAAACAATAATCAAAATCATAAAAACTAATATAACTATTTTCTTTTTGTCTTCTTTATGACTGATACAATCCTTAATGAAAACAGCTGGGAGGTCCAGAATGGATTGTGCCACTTGGAAGGAGGGACTCTAAAAATGCAAATGCCCCACTGGCCAACACCGTCATTCCGGCTCCAACTTTGAACCTCACCAACTTAACCAAAAGCTTTCAAAACCAGGGACTTTCTATTCAAGATATGGTGGTTCTTTCAGGTAAGTAATCTTTAATTTCAAATACTTTATTTAGAAAAGGAAAGCTTTGAAATTCTTTCACATTTCATTATTATTATTTTTTATGATGGTGGAATTTCTCTTTCATAAATTTATAATCTAAACATCTTATCAAAGTAATTATTTATTTTATTTTATTTATTCGTAGTCACAAGCCACTAATATTTTATTAATAGCTATAATCAGTTTAAAGGCTTGTGGAAGAAAGAACCAGAAAGAACCTTCAATGGTTACCATAATACAAAAGGGACCAAAATCAAATAGAGTGGCGTTCTAAAGATACCCAATAGCTAGATGATCCAAGTTTGATCAACAAAATGTCTCATTTACTTTGGATTACATATAAAGTCAAATTTCCAATACAAATTGATTATACATAATGCATAAAATGACTTTGTATAATAACCTTACTAATTGACCTTATATTATTACCTTACTAATTGTGTTACATTTATATATATGTTCAATGACATTAACATTGATATACAAAAACTTGCTTGGAAGAGCAAAGTAAATTTATTGTTCTATTATTTTGATCTTTTTATTGTTATAATGGTTGTTGGTGAAAATTGTAATCTCATTTAATTTTTATTTGATTTTTAGGGGTGTGACTATTTCTACCTACTTTTGTAAATATGCATAATATTTTTTATTTTTTTTATTATGGTAGGATTTCGCTTAAGTTTATTACCTACCAATCTTATGAAACACTATTTTTGTTGTTATAAGGATTGTTGATGAGTACTATAGTCCCATTTGAACTTGGGAATGTGACTATTTCCACCCACTTTTTTTTCGTAACTGTGTAACACTAGTTCATCTTCATGATTATGGAATTTATCTTTCCTAAATTTATTATCTACATATCTTATGAAAGGAAATTTAGATTTGTCTTCTTTTAATCTTTTTATTATTATAATAGGTATTGACAAGTATCAAGTCCAATTTCAATTTTAGGAATGGATTATTTTCACCTACTTATTTTTTAAAAAAAATATCTATACATTACTTTATCTTATGGCCTCCATATCTTATGAAAGAAAAACTATTGTTCCCTTCATTTGATCTTTTTATTGTTATGATGGTTGTTGCTAAGTAATGCAGATCCAATTGAGTTTAAGTGTTACTATTTGCACTAAATGTGTGATAGTGTTTTATTTTCATGATGGTGGAATTTCTCTTTCTTATATTTATTATCTATAAACATTTGTGAAGCTATTTCATTTTCATGATGGTAAGAGATTCTCTTTCTTAAATTTATTATCTATGTATCTCATGAAAGAAAAATTATTGTTCTCTTCTTTTAATTTTTTTAATTGTTATAATGGCTGTTGATGAATACTCTAGTCCCATTTAATTTTCAGAAGTGTGACTTTTTCTATAAAACACTATTTTATCTTTATGATGGTGGAATTTCTCTTTCTTAAATTTATTACCTAAATTATGAAACAAAATGTATTGTTCTTGTCATTTCATTTATTTTTATTATTGCAATATTTCTTACTGAACATTTGAAGTCTTATTTGGATTCTAGAAAGATAACTATTTTAACTTTTTAAAAGAACGGCCTTATTATTATTTTTATTATTATTTATTATTGAAATGTTGGTTACTGAATCTTATTTGAATTCTAGAAGCTTACCTATTTCCACCCATTTTTCTAAGAATCTCCTATAAAAATAATATAAAGATAATAAAATACAATTTGATTGTTTATGGTGATGTATCAGGAAGCCATACAATTGGGCAAGCTCGTTGTACAACATTTAGAGGCCACATCTATAATGACACCAACATTGACATCTCATATGGCAAATCATTGCAATCAAATTGCCCTTCACAAGCAAATTCAGGCGATGCCAATCTGGCTCCATTAGACTTGAGAACACCCACTCTATTCAACAATGACTATTTCAAGAATCTCTTACAACACAAGGGACTTCTCCACTCAGACCAGGAACTCTTCAACGGAGGTTCTACCGATTCTCTTGTCAAATTGTATGCTGAGGATCTCAACACTTTTCTTATTGATTTTGCAGCTGCCATGGTGAAGATGGGAAACATCAATCCTCTCACTGGCACAGAAGGGGAAATCAGATCGAATTGTCGCAATGTCAACTAGAACATTATATTATCATTCTCATTCTATTCTATTTTATTCATTCAAATAACATATTTGTTCCAATATTAAGTTTATGAAATCATCACCATGAAAATGGAGATTCAGTAAACATCACTGATTTATTTATTTTTTAAAGATGATTATTGTTAGTGCTATTTTGTATTTAGTTTCTCGATTATTCAATTTTTTTTTATTGAAACAAAGCAAATTTACAAAGAATAACAACTACACGAGGTAGTTGGAAGAGAGATACAACATATAAAACAAATCACTACAAAACAACTGGCATTAATATCTGACTATTCAATTAATCTATACCAATCTACCAATTATTTATTGACAATTGAGAAATTTCTAAAATCTTTTAATTTACTTATCAATTTAATATATTCTAATAATTATTTTTCATCAATTTGATTGGTTGATATGCTTTTGTGTTATAGGACCCCTTTTCGCAGAAGTTGGGTCCATAACTCATTTTCTCCCACACAATTTTAAGAGATAGATTAATAAGAAAACTAATATTATTATTAAATCTATTACACTTTTTTTTTAAATCATCACAAAACTATATATTATATTTATATTAAAATTAATCTCACATACATATATAAATTAAGTTAATTGAAATACGTAATTTAAGTTAATTTAAGTTTTTTAAATTGAAATAAAACTATAACAATTTTTTTTACAGCAAGTACATGTGATACTTGTTTATGTTGTGGTCTCCTTCACTAAGTATTGGGTTTCATAACATTATTCATACAGATGAATATATTCAAATAGCATTGGCAATCTAAGTACAGAAAATTGGAATATCAATGTCAATGTAAAACCTTTGTTGTAGTAAAATGTGGCTATTTTTTGAATAAAATAGAACTATTGTGTTTTTACGATGTTGTCAAATATTTAAAAAATTGATGATATGTTTATTTGTATTTTTATAGTATTATCATTTTATTTAATGATTAGAATTATTGTAATACTTTTACAATTAGATGTGCAATTATTATTTTTTCAGCATAAGCTTGTTTTTTAATTCTATATATGAACTTTCAAATTTATTTATAGTGATGTAGATATCTTAAATATAGGTAGAATTTTTTTATGAATTATTATTATTTAATCTCGAATAGACTCAACCCCAAATTCAAGATAAAAGGCTCACAATTTACATTGTGCTATAGACTTTTGTCTAATTATCTTATTTTATTTTTATTTGAATACATATCCTTATCTAGTAAAAAAAAATTTAAGAATTTTAATAAATATCTTATATATGTTTTATATTTTTATTATATATATAGTTACAAGAGAATCAGAAAATACAAAACAACCAAAATATCACCACAAAAATCAACAAGGAGGCCAAGCCTCACAAAGGAAGAACAAAATCAGTTGTACAACATAACAAAAAGAGGAGAAGAAGGACTATCTAACTAAGAACATCATAGAAATTGACCACCCAAGTAGTCCAACCTACGTTCTTGAATCTGCATTAGCTTGAATAAATCTTCTTTTCTAGCATTCACTTTCTTACTGATTTCTCTGTTCAGCCAAATGCAAGCATGTTCAAAAGCCTGTAGAGCATCCAGGGTTCTATGCCATTGGTATCCATGCTTCAACTCATAGTAGAAAAAAGCAGCATGCCCATCATGAACGAACCTTCTCATCTTGTCCCGCTCGATTAGCATAGTAGCTTGCACCTGCAAAGAAATTTTAAAATAAGTGAGTTTTCAAAAAAACTTAGTAAGATCCCTTAGCTTACCTTGGTACCTTTCCTTGTTCCTGCACTTCCAGATCTGCTAGAGAATGTTAGACGACAATATATTCCAAAATAAATTGGTATATTTAGGAAGACCATTAGTATGATCAGTGATAATATCAAGAATATTAATATCAATAGGAAAAACAATGCCAAACATTCTCCATATTTCTTTAGCAAAAGTATAATCTAAAAGAATATGTCTACTAGTTTCAGGAACTCTGCATAAATTACAAATATCAGAATTAGATAAATCTCTCTTAATAGGCAGCTTATCCAACATGACCAACCATCTGAAGCATCTAATTTTAGGCTCAACAGAATTCTTCCACAAGATATCAAAGTATTTTTTCCAAACATCAGCATCATAAGAAGAGTACCAAACAGCATTGACATGATCAATAATATCTATATTACAATCAAGGATTCTGTATATATTCTTGGCCTTAAGCAGATTCGTGACAACTCCACCAGGCCAGCTACATTTAAGGTGCCTTTGAGTATCAACATGGCATATAGTGGGAAGACCATTAATAGTTTGCACAATCATGTTGTAAGTTCTTTAATGGGAATCAGGGATATCATATTTATTTTTAAGCTCATCCCAAGGAGTGATTTGATTCTACTCAAAGAGATCTATGAACTGTTTAATACCTTTCTTAGCCCACAATCTGGCAGAACACCCTTGGGTAAGGGCCAAAGGTTTACCATTTAGGTGAAGATTCCCCCAAATGGATCTTTCACCATGGAGTTGGTTATTACAATAAAAATCCTTGTAAGTGATGAATTTTCTAACATGGTCCCAAGCCTTCCAAATAGATCTAAAAACTGTGGAACCTTGGACCATGATAGGAAAATTACCAATAATGAGGTCGCAAAAGGGGAGATTAGTCCAAGATTTGGCTTTCTTAGGCACACCCCTCTCAATGTTGTTTCTAACCAACACTTTCCAAGGACAGTCACCCTCCATGGATTGAAAAATCCATTTGGAAGATAGGGCAATACCCTAAATTCTTAAATCCTTTAGCCCAAGTCCCCCAAGGGCCTTGTTAGTGTGGCACCAAGCCCAGTTAATAGAATGAATCTTATTATTACCCTTACCATTAGACCAAAGAAATTGTCTGATGGACTTCTGAATTTCAGCAATCTGATAATTGTTACAAAACCAGGCAGAGGAATAGTAAATGGTGTAAGGCAATACCTTTTGGAAAACCTAAATTCTTCCTGCCAGAGATAACGCCCTATTATGCCATTTGTTAAGCCTCTTATCAATCTTCTCTTTAACCCATGAGCACATGTCTTTGAGGGCAAGCTCCACCAAGAAAGGGATACCAAGATATCTAGTGATCTTCTTGGGGCCTCCCCATTGAAAACTGTATTGAGAAAACCAATTTGAGGGCTACATATCCCACCCCAAACAAACTGATTTGGCATGAGATGTCTTAGCCCCAGATATAGAACAAAAAAAATTGAGTTTATATTGCAAATCCTTAAAGTTACTTTCTGAAAGCTCAAAGAACAATGCGGTATCATCCGCAAACTGGCAATTGATGAGCTCTTCATCATTAGGAAAATAGATACCTCTAACATTAGGAGATAAAGAATTATCTCTAAGAATATAGAAAAGAGCCTCCGAAGAAATCACAAAAAGAGAAGGTGCTAGAGGGCGCCCTTGTCTAATGGATCTCCCTAGAGAAAAAGGAGCAGAGAGAACACCGTTAACTTCAACCTGAGTAGAAGCATCACTAAGAAGCACCTGCACAATATTACAAAAGGAGGGATGAAAATTAAAGGCCTCTAACATCATAAGAATAAACCCCCATTCAACCCTATCATAAGCCTTCTCAAAATCCAAAAGAAGTATGGCTGAGTTTTGGTGTGAGCATTTAGACCACTCCATAGCTTCCCAACTAGTTATGAGATTCTCAAGAATATATCTACCCTTGATGAAACTAGTTTGGGTAGAATTAACAAATTTAGGAAGAATATTGACTAACCTAAGGGCCATAATTTTAGCCAAAATCTTATATGACACATTAAGAAGGGTAATCGACCTCCAATTCCTAATGAGGGTTTTATCTTCGTCCTTAGGGAGGAGCTTAATCATGTCATATCACCAGCATGATCATGCAATTATGATCAAATTGAATAGCAACTTTATCTAACATAACTATGATACTGGTAATCAAAATAATGTATAGTCATCAAAGCACCTCATCATGCAAATAAACTAATGCAGTGAGAGTCCGAGGGTACCCCAATAGGAAGTAATTTGAATCCCTGCAAATAACCACATAGCGGAAACACAACAACAATGCAAGATCACAAAAGTAACTCTTTATTCATAAAAATAATTGTTTACATGCAATGTGCCTGACTGTAAGGCCTTTTGGGTTAGGGCCAAATACAAAAGAAATTACAAAGCAATTCTACAAGATCCCTGAAGATCCAATCCCAAAACTAGCTAGTCCAAATCCACACTTTGGTAGAAACCTCCAAGGAAGATCTCAAATCGTGCTCGCAATCCCACCAAGAAATCTCCTTGTTTCCCAAACCTCAACTACTAGCCCTTCTCAAAATTTTCTCTTCTGCCACATCCTTTTCTCCAAGCTGGATGATAATCTCACTTCCCCGAATGAATTCCTAGAGACTCCACAAGACCCCCTACTTATACCCAACTAAGCCACAGGTTGGCCTAGACATTCAAAATTAAAATAAACCCTTACATTAAATGCACATGCAAGCCACAAGTCGGCTGCAACACCAATTAAATACATATAAAAAAATTAAATACCAAGGTTGTCTCACACTACAGACAACTCGGGCACCACAAAGACCAAAACATGATCGAGTGTTAGAAACCACCACTGAGGATCAGCAACTCTCACAGGCATAACTGATCCCTTCATCAACTGAACCAACTCAAGAAAAACTACTACCAAGTTCCCAGTGAAAATTGAGGCACAATATATGATGAGTTTCTCCTTTGTTGACCGATTCCCTTCAATGACTAAGCTACTCATTGAAAACAACATCATCGAGCTCCTAGTACATGTCAAGTGTCTTTGATAACTGAGTACCTCTCCTTCTTTGATCGAGTCACACATCTTTGTTTGACTAAATTCCTTAGCTCTAAAGCTAAACCATACCATCCTATAGGATTGCCAACAAGTCTAGGATGCTCCTACATAGACACCCCAGGTTTGAAAAGATGTTCTTAATAGCTGGAAGAACATCTTCTGGGATTCAACACATAAATTCCAAATTGGTTCTTCACATACATATCCTCCCAAGTCCTCAACTTGTACACTCTTTCCCTTGATCTTCTTCTGCTTCTTCACATCCATCCTTGGTGTTCCATGAGTTTTATTTCCACACTGATCTCTAACCCTCTCAGAATCAGCCAACTCAACTTGACTGCTAATACTCGTGTTCCTTCTACCGAGCTCTTCATTTTGCAAAGGAATCAAGGAATGCTCCCTGCCAACTTTCACAATTGTAAACACATTCTTGACACAATCATGCGCAGCCCTGCGATCATGCTACCAAGGTCTACCAAGAAATGAATGACAATTGTTCATGTCCACAATATCACACACCACTTGATCTTTATACTACCCAATTTGGAAATCAACAAGGCACTACTCCCTCACTTCCAAAGCATGCTCACTTTGCAACCAGCCAATCCTATAAGGATGAGGATGTCTCGTTCTTCTCAAACCAATTTTTTGAACCATCTCCTCAGCAACAAGGTTGTTAGAACTACCACCATCCACAATCACATTGTAGAATTTACCACCAAACTTACAAGATGTCCTAAACAAACTAGTCCTCAGACAAGATTCGATTGTCCTCGGACCAATCACACTTGCTGAGCTTGTAAATTCTATCCTTGCTCAGGTTCACTGATTACTATTGATATAGGATGATGGTTAAATGATAATGTTGTGGATCTTGATATTAAGATTTAAATTGCATTAGATGATAGTATTAAATCTTTATGTTAAAGACAAGGTCCTCCATTTGTGACCTCATTGATTCATAATTCAAGATTAAAAATATATTTATCTTTTAAATAAATCACTATTTTTTAGTAAAAGACAAAAGGTGTGTGTGAGTGTGTGTATGTGTACACATGTACATGTGTACTATATAGATCTACACATGTGTACACGTGTATACATACATACATACATACATACATACATACATATATCAAATCATTCTCTCAAAACTACTTTACTTGTTTTTAAACACTTAAAATTGGTTATTGCTATTGATATAGGATGATGGCTAAATGATAATATTGTGAATCTTGATATTAAGATTTAACTTTCATTAGATGATAGTATTAAATTTTTATGTTAAAGACAAGGTCGTTCATTTGTGACCTCATTGATTCATAATTTGGGATTAAAAAAATATTTATCTTTTAAATAAATCACTATATTTTTAGTAAAGACAAAAGGTAGGTGTGTGTGTGTGTGTGTGTGTGTGTGTGTGTGTGTACATATATGTACACATGTGTGTGTGTGTGTGTGTGTGTGTGTGTACACACATACATATTTTGTGAAAAAATATATATATAGCGAAGAGACACAATAGCTACCTACACTAACTTCACACACTTAGACCTCCTAATCCGTAAGCTAAGATTTGCCAATATTTTTGGTGAACCTCTATAGGTGACTGAAGAGCTTAAAGTTGAATTTTAGGCATTTCCGCATTTACAAAGTGTTATGTAGAGGTCATTGTCATGGATTGCAAAGTGGTCAAAAAGTATCATTTCAAAATGTTCACTCGATACTCGTTATGTTCACCCCCCAATAGCCATTCATAGTACTTTTGGCACAAATGGACCAATCAACAACGAAGAAAGCTAAAAAATATCAACTATTCTAGTACATGTGTGATTGGCTATTAGTACATATATTATCGACTATTACTACATGTGTTATCATTTTTTTAACTTATTAAAAGCGGTAATTGGAAGGTATCTATAACAACACCCTATCAGTCATTAGACCCCGATGGCTACTAGGTATCTTCCCCTATGTGACTTTTTGTGTTACTAAATTATAAGATATAACCACAAATGCTAAAAATACATAAGGGACGTCATTGTTCCAACAAGCTAAGTTTGTCCCACAAATATTATGACTCCATACACAACAATGACACATTATTTATGACTCAAATGACACTACATGCAACAAAAGTCAATCTAATCTTAATTGTGAAAGCAGTTTAAAAGCTTTGTGTGATCCATGCCATGCTAATGAGTGTGCCCCAGTACATAGTAAGGAAAAAATCTATTTTTTTCCTCCGATGTAAATTGTATTCAAGTTCTCAATGCAGAAAGAGATTATAACAGTCATTTTTATTTTTGTTAAACTATAAAACATCAACGCATTCATGGTTTGAGTTTAATAGAGAGATAGTTAAAATATTGATTTTTGTTGTAATTAAATTTACCAAACTAATATGGAAAAAGAGGGGTAAAAATTTATTAAGACAGAAAGAAATACAACAAGGAGAGCTCAACAAGGAGCTCGATCCTGAGCAACAAGATCATCAAATTCTTGCACCATCTCAAAGGAAAGTTGCCTCCCATCCATAATATTCCAACCCGGATCATGACTAGAAGTCCATTTGGCTAAACAATCAGCAGCTCTGTTCGATTCACGAGGAATATACATGAACCTAATGAATTGAAAAGAGGTAGAGAAGAGAATAATCTGATTAACAACAGTGGCCAGCTGCCAACTAACATTGTCAAGCTCCCGCGAAGAAAGAAAGTTCACCACCCCCTGGGAATCAGACTCACAGATAATCTTATGCCATCCCTGCAAGCAACATTGTTCCACAGCATATAAAATAGCCTAAGCTTCCATGAGATTGTTAGTGAAATCACCCTTATGAATTGAGAAAAAGAATTTAACATCACCATAACTACAACGAGCCACTCCCCCAATACCAGCAAGGCCTAGATTCCCTCGGGAAGAACCATCAGTGTTAATTTTTAGAACTCCATAGGGAGGAGGAGTCCAATGCCCATCCTGATTTACCCGACCCTTCCTCTGATGTTGAAGCTGCCTGGACATAGAAGGAAACCTTTGAGCTATAGCCCCATCCTGAAGATGAAAATTGAGGTGATTGCATATAGCAAGATCAACCGGATCCATACCCCCATCTAGCTCATACTTCACATGAATAGTTTCCTAAAGAGAATGTGAGATCTTCCACCAAAGATGCAAAACTTCTAGCCGAACATATTGGAATATTCGACAATTCCTCTCCAACCAGATATGCCAAAGCATGAATGAAGGGCCAGCAATCCAAGCAGCATGGAGAGGAGAAGACTTGGAGGGAGCACTTCCCAAGTGGGCCCAAAACTCAAGCAAAGAGGAAGCATGCCTACAAGAGCAACCCCAAGCACTCTACCAAAGGTGCCATAACTGAATAGAATAGGAGCAATGGAAGAACAGATGGGAGACAGACTCCTCCCCATTACCACACAAAACACAATAAGAGGGGCCCTGAAATTCACGTTTACAAAGATTATCCCATGTAAGACAGCGGTTGTGAGCCACTAGCCACATGAAAAAATTGCACTTGGACCAAGAAACTTTATTCCAAACTTGCTTCCACCAAGGGACCTCAGCATCCCCAAATAATTGTCTAATTATCTCCTAATACCCAGCAGAGACATCATATTTACCAAACAAGGTACCTCCCCAAGCCAAAACATCGGGACCTAGCAAAGAGGAACACTCTCTAGAGGCCAGAATCTAAGAAAGCTCTTGACGATCCATGTCTGTACCTCCAGGAGACCAATTAGAAGAATGCTTCCATCTATAACCAACAACAGGTCCCAATTGAAAAGGAGTCTTGTAATGAGCCACTTTATCCCATCCAGTGGCATGAAAATAGTCACAAAGAGACTGAAGATGAGGGTACATGGATAAAATGGAAGGGAATCCATCCCAAGCATCAAACCAAAACAAAGCCTGAGAACCACCTTTACATATCCAGAATAGACCCCTCTTGACTAACACCGCACCTGTCTTCAAAGTATGCCAAACCATTGAGCCAAGACCTTCAAGAGGAAGTGTAGAAATAGAGCAAGGATCAGTACCATGAAAATATTTATGAGTGATAATATAAGCCCAAAATTGATGTTATCCAGAGCACCATCACCAATAAATTTTAGCAGCCAAAGCTTGACTACTCAAGAGAGTAGATCGAAGACCAAGACCACCCTCCTTTTTAGGCCTACAAACAATTGCCCAACTAATCAAGCTCCATTTAGTACTATGAAAATTACCACTCCAAAGGAATTTCTGAGAAAGAACATCAAACTCCTTGAGAAAGTAAGTATAAGCAGCTTGAACCATGCTTCTATAAGTAGGAAGATGTGGATAACAGCTTGAAGAAGAGTAACCCAGGCAGTAGTAGAAAGTCATCTATGAGTCTAATGATTAACCTTATCCTAAAGCTTGGTAATCAAATTTTTCCAAAAGAGATGTGGCTACCTAGAAACAACAATAGGAATGCCAAGATAAGTCAAAGGAAGTGACCCAATCTGAAACCGCAAGATACCAACAATCCTATGCTGAATAGAATCAGGAGTGTTAAAAAAGTAAATGGAAGATTTGTGCTCATTAACTTTTTGGCCTAAAGCTGCTAAATAAATGTCCAAAGCATGTCGAAAGGCTTCAGCTTCCTTGATCCTAGCATGACCTGCAAGAGCAGAATCATCAACAAATTGAAGATGGGAAAGAGAAGTTAAGCCATTACCCCACCACCACCCCTAAATAGAATTTTGGGACACCTGATACTTAATGAATCTGCCCAAGACTTTAACCATGATGATGAATAGATATGGGGAGAGAGGGTCACCTTGGCGGAGGCCTCTAGAGGCACCAAATAGCTGAGAAGGTTGACCATTAATAAGAACAGAAAAAGAGGCAGAAGTACCACAACTCATAGTCCAACTCACCCAGTCAGAGCTAAATCCAAAAGAAAGAAGAATACTCCTTAGGAAACTCCATTTAACTCTATCGTAGGCCTTAGCCATATCTAGCTTAACAAACATTGCTCTCTCCCTTGAAGTAGCCATAGAGTGAATAGCCTTAGTAGCAATAACCACCCCATCCCAAATTTGTCTTCCAGCAACAAAACCACCTTGTTCTTCTGAGATAATAATGGGAAGCCACTTCTTAATTCTCTTAGCAATCAACTTAGTAATAACTTTGTAAACCACATTACATAAGGTAATTGGTCTAAAAAACTCCAATTTATTAGCACCCTCTCTCTTAGGAATAAGAGTCAAGAATGTACAATTCAAAGCCTGAAGCATCTGCTTGCTAGAATAGGATTCCTTAACCACTTCCAACAAATCATGATTAATGATGTCCCAAAATTCTTGAAAGAACTCAACTGGAAAGCCATCAGGACCAACAGCCTTCCCCTTAGGCATGCCAAAAACTACCTCCTCCAACTCTTCCAAAGATACTGGATGCATGAAATAATCATTCATTTTCTGAGTGATAAGGGAAGGAATACAAGACAAAAGAATATTTTCTTCATTATCAACAGGAGGAGAGTCCTCAGAGAAGAGGGTAGAAAAGTACCGAGTAGCCTCCTAGAACAAAGTTGGCAAGGAATTCAGATGGATACCTTGAGAATTAACCAAAGAAGAGATATTGCTCTGATTCTAGCTAGATTGCACTATTTTATGGAAAAAGGCAGTGTTCTGATCACCTTCCTGGAGCCAATCAACTCTAGCCTTTTGCTTCCAAAAAATTTCCTCTCGAAGTTCCCATTCTTCTAGAGCTCTAGAAGCAAGGGATTCAGCCCTTCCAAGATCCTCTGAGAAACCTCGATCTCTAATCTCCCTTGTGATGACATCAAGATCTTCTTGAGCAAGCCTCTTCATAGAGCAAAGGTTCCCAAAGCATTGCCTATTCCATATCCTGAGCTGACTTTTAACATATTGAAGCCTTTTAGAGAATGAGTACATTGTAGTACCATATGCAGGAGCACCATCTTTCCACCAACATAAAACAAAATCATGAAGAGAAGAGTCACGAAGCCACATCAACTGGAACTTAAAAGGAGGATGTTTTGGAACACAAGCCCCAATAGTAGAAAATTTGATTGGCCAATGATCAGAACCCCTCCAATCAAGGATTTCCGAAGAGAGAGTAAGAGTGCCACTAACCCAGAAGCAAGAAACAAGAAATCTGTCCAGACGTTCTGAGATAGCAGCAGCTCTAGTCTTTCGATTATTCCAAGTATATAGACCATTAGAAGGCTTAACATCAGAGAGTTGCGAAAGAGATATGTGTTGTCGAAGAAGAGTAGAAGAAGGCCCTAGTCTAGCCAAACCACCTTGCTTCTCGCAAGGATGATAAGGGTGACAATTTCTAACATATTGAATATGGTTCCAAAGTTCCTCCTTTCCCACAAGATCAACAGGTGCATACACGTTAGTAACCATGATTACCTCTCCTGAGTCTAGAGCAGAAGCTACCATAGAGAGAGCTGAGCGAGAAGACACCCAGCCAAGGGGAGAAATTTTTCGTGGATCCCAAAATATAGCTAAACCACCAACACTGCCTATTGCCCCAACACACTGGCATTGGCCACCAGACCAAATACTAGAGGCATGTTGCACCATAGACTCCGTAGAGAGCTTATTCTCTTGGATACAAAAAACATCAGGACTATGATCAACCACCAAGTTATGAATAGCCTTTTGTCTAGGGATGCTATTCAACCCCCTAACATTCCATGAGAGAATAATCATCATTGGGTAGAATTGGAAAAAAGAGCATCCAAAGGTTTCACTGAACCAGACTCAATCAATATATCTCCTGTGAGTTTAATCTTCTCTTGGTCTATTTTGTGCCCACTTCTTAGAGGGGGAGTAAAAGAAACCTGCTTAAAGGGTCTAGGCATCAACCCCAAGGGGAGAGGAGATCCCTTGCCCTTACCTGATGGTAGCACATCCTTAACCAGATTAGCCAGAACAACATCATTATCCTCCAACACCGCAGGAGTCACCAGAGCCTCTGTCACAGGAGCTACAGGGACCTCACAATTCTGGTATACTACAACTTGGGATGCCCCACAAGCATCATTCGGAACAAATCCCTCATCTAGGAAAACTGGATCAGAAGAGATAGGAGGAGGAATACCCTCCTCTAGAACCATACTATCCAGCACCTCAAAGCGATTAAAACCTGAATCAGATAATCTTTCTTTCAAAGGCCTCTTCTGACCACGCCCCTTAGCTCGTGGGCGAGCAGGGGTAAAGCCATCCTTATCCTGCATTTGAGCCTTACCCTTACTTGTAGCATCTTGCGGATTCATCCCCTTGCTAGTATTGGTCATCTAAGATTGTCCTTTCCCTGTAGTATCTGTCAAACCACCATTGCCAGCTGTAGAACCATCCACTTCTTTAGAAGTCAAGTTACAGGGGCACTGACGTTGTAAATGACCATACTCATGACAAATTCGACAGCGGAAAGGGAGGGATTCATATTCTAACTACTGCACCTAAGAAGATGCCCCAAGAAAAATTTCCAAAGAATCTGGTAATGGGTTATTCAAATTAATTTCAACACAAATTCTAGCATAAAAAATAACCTTTTTATCGAGGGATTGATGTTCGATCGCAGTCGGCTTCCCCAACAAAGCAGCAATTTGCAGGAGGATGTCTTCACGCCAAAGTTCCAAGGGAAGGCGAGCCAAGTGAACCCAAACTAGCACTGTTGAAGGGAGATCCTCAACAGAATTAAATCCTGAATGCCAGGGTTTGACAAATAACCCCACATGGTTGTAGAAATAAGGGCCTCCTTCAAAAACACGATCACGATTAGACATGCAAGAGAATACAACAAAAAAGTAACTATTCCCTACCAACATAATCTCCATATCGTCTTCCACCTGCCATGAGCGGCAAATCCATGCCTCAAGAGCAGATAGGGAAATCCAGATGCCAAAAAATTTGCATATCAAAGCATGCTTGGTCCAATATTCAATGTCCTCCATTAAAGTCGTTGGAGGAATAACTAGAACAGGGCGATCATGGCTACGCAGAAAACAACCATTAACTTTTTTGAACTTGAAGCTCTCCCCTGAATAAAACGATTCAGATCGCATTGCATGCACAGTTGGAGAAGAACCATATGTTCTCACCAACGCAAAAGAAATCCCAGGCCCTGCCATGCAAACAATAAAAACCCCAGTCCAAAATCGACTGCAGAAGATTACCAAAAACACCCACGCAAACTATGTCCAACAGCTGGCAATCCAAACAGAATAGGAAAAAAATAGTAGAGATCAAACAACAATAATATGCTAGGGAAAGAGTCCTAACCAACCGGCAACCAGCACTTCTCATCACTTCTCCCAAAACTCCCTCGTCCAAATGTCCCGCTTCCACATCAACTCTATTAAAATGATTTATTAGTATTGGATGGTCTATCTTATGTTTGGAATTTTATCATTGTCTGTTTTTAACAAGATATTAATCTATTTTTCTACATTATGTTGTCTTATTTATTTTCATCTTTAAAGTATATTTTTAAAACTTTGATCTTTAATATATAAGGAAAGAAAATCAGAGTTCAATCCCACAAAATCAAAAGCCTCTTTCGCATTAACCATTGCTCAGCTTTGAGACAGAGATGGGAGAAAGAAAATAAGAAGGATGGCATTCAATTTGGTGAGTACACTTTCATTTCCACCATTAATCAGTTTGGTCAGTGAATGAATGAAATAGCCAATGTAATTGTTTTGCATTCAATATAACAGGTTACTAAGGGATGTGATATTCTCACATACATATATAAATTTTCAAAATTTATATAATCATTCACGCTTTAAATATTCGGAGTTTCCTAGTACGAGGGACCGGTAGTTTCTGCTTTGATGAATTATGCAATATGCTTGTACACGACACATAACTATTTGCCAATGACAGAAAGACGTAAAATACTTTACACATAACTATTTGCCAATGACAAAAAGTAAAAGCAGGATTGAAGTTGACGTGCACTAAGAAAAAGCGAAAGAACACATTTCAAATGATCGATTAAGCATATCTCACAATATGTGAACAAGAATATGAACAAGAATATGAATATGAGAATAGGAATTCTAAAATTGTTGTTAAGAATATAAAGTAAGAATATGTATTCATATTTTTGTTTGGTTCAGTGGAAATTTGATGGAGAATTCACGAATCCAAGAATTTATATTTTCTAAAATAAATAACTGGAATAGAAATATGTATTCCATTGCAAATACTCATTTTCTGCTAAAATTGAAATACGTATTCCTATTCACAATTCCGATTTGGTGCACCCAAACAGAAATTTTGAAATTTTGAAAATTTACATATGCCTATTCCACTCATTTTCCTACTGCCAAACAGACCCTTAGTTTTCCGCCAAACTAATCTCACATACATATATAAATTAAATTAATTGAAATACGTAATTTAAGTTAATTTAAGTTTTAAAAATTGAAATAAAACTATAACAAAAAAATCCTTCAATAAGTATTGGGTTTCATAACATTATTCATAGAGATGAATGTATTCAAATAGCATTGGCAATCCAAGTACAGAATATTGGAATATCAATGTCAGTGTATAGCCTTTGTTATAGTAAAATGTGGCTATTTTCTCACTAAAATAGAACTATTGTGTTTTTACAATGTTGTCAAATATTTAAAAAATTGATGATACGTTTATTTGTATTTTTATAGTATTATCATTTTATTTAATGATTAGAATTATTGTAATACTTTTACACTTAGATGTGTAATTATTTATTTTTAAACATAAGCTTATTTTTTAATTCTATTTGTGAACTCTCAAATTTATTTATAGTGATGTAGATATCTTAAATATAGGGAGATTTTTTTATGAATTATTATTATTATTTAATCTCAAATAGACTCAACCCCCAATTCAAGATAAAAGGCTCACAATTTACATTGTGCTATAGACTTTCATCTAATTATCTTATTTTATTTTTAGTTGAATACATATCCTTATCTAATAAAAAAGAATTTTATTATTTTAATAAATATCTTATATATGTTAAATAATTTATATTTTTATTATATATATAGCTACAAGTACTCAATATTTTTAGTTCCAAGAATACTAATACTAAATAGTATTTGAATATTTTTTCACTTTTAATTGAAATTGATAAATAACTATTTATAAATATTAAAAAATTAATAATTAATAAATATATTAAAATCTAAGTTTATTTTTTATTTTTTAAATAGCTTAAGACTTTCTTTCCAATTATATGTTTTATCCATGATTCTTATTATTCATATCCTCTAACAAAGCAGACATTATTACTTTAGTAACTTTTTGTATAGAAGAGAAGTAACTTTTTGCATAGAAGAGTATATGTGATGCTATGTGACTAGGCATCATTTTCAGCATATGTTCTTGATGGTCAACATATTTTATGGTAGAAAACAATAATATTCAACATTTATTTTTTATGATTTGTCTTTTCACAAATTTGAAAAGAAAAAAAAAATCACACTTTTTTTCTGGTTGATAAATATTTCATAATGAAAATGACAGAAATTAAAAGTACAGTTAATAAGTTATCAAACATTGAACATAAATAGTCAAATCAAGAAATAGTTAACACTAGGACATCCCCCCATCTTCGGCAGAGGTTGTGAAATCTAGTGGCACTATTGGGGATGAGGGAATGGAGTCCCCAAGTCCTTGATTCGTCCAAGTCCCTAGTGCGTGGGGGGGTGGGGGGTACATGTCCATGTTACTATGTAAATAAGCTATGTAAAGGAAGCTTAATATTTTTTGATTTGATGAATAAGATTTTATTGATTTTGAAAAATGAAAACCTTGATATATTTAGGCTTGTCCGAAACTCTAATGAAATCAAATATGAGACTAAATACGTAATTTTTCAAATATTTTAAATATATATTAGTTTAATTTTTTATAAGGGTTAGACTTTAAAATTGGTTTAATGTTTAATAAATTTCATTGGTCTTAGGGTTGTGATTTCCTTTAAATTTAGTTTAGGTTTAACCTTTATTTTCGTTTGTGTCAGGGTTCTAGGGCATTTTTTGGTTTATTCATGGGATATGATTCTATCTAGTTTAAGGTTTGAATGTAGTGTGGGATAGAGTGAGAGGAGGAGAGAGGGGAAGGATGTTTAGCATTCAGAGAAAGACAAATGAGAAATTTAAGAGATTAGGGCTTGTATGACTTAGTGTTTAAGGACTAGTATAGAGTTTAGGCTTGATGGACTAATGTTTTAAGCCTAGATAGGAGGTTATGGGATTAGGGCTTAGGATTTAGTGTTTAGAGACTAGAGTAGAGCATAGGGATTAGGGTTCATAGCTGAGAGAGAGAGGGCTTTAAATTTAGCATTTAGCATTTAGAGAGTACTATAGGGTTTGAGGATTAGGGTAGAGGGTGGGGGCAATTCTAGGCTTATAGGATTTAAAGTTGAGGGCTTAGGGCTTCGAGATTTGAGGTGGGGGTAGGGGCAATGGGCTTAGGGTTTAGGATAAAGGTCTTATGACTTTGAGATTAGAGACGAAGAAAGAGATGGGGGAGAGGGGTACGATCATAGGGCTTAGGACTTAAGACTTAGTGTTGAGAGGGGGAGAGAGAGAGGGAGGGAGGGAGAGGAGAGAGAGAGAGAGAGAGAGAGAGAGAGAGAGAGAGAGAGAGAGAGAGAGAGAGAGAGAGAGAGAGTTATGGGCTTAGGGCTTTAGATTTAGCATTTAGCATTTATAGAGTACTAGATAGGGTTTAAGGATTACGATAGAGGGTGGGGCCAATTTTGGGCTTATAGGATTTAAGGTCGAGGGCTTAGGGCTTCGATATTTGAGGTGGGGGTAGGGGCTATGGGCTTAGGGTTTAGGATCAAGGTCTTAAGACTTTGAGATTAGACATGAAGAAAGAGATGGGGGAGAGGGGTATGATCACAGGGCTTAGGACTTAGTGTTTAGATACTAGTATAAAGTTTAGGGTTGGGGTGGGGGGGGGGGGCAGGGGCAGAGAGAGAGAGAGAGAGAGAGAGGGTTACAAGCTTAGGGATTTGGGATTAAGATTAAGTGTTTAGATACTAGTATATAGATGAGGGCTTAGGGCCTTAAGCATAAAGAAGGAAAGGAATTTAGGGTTTACCGAGAGAGAATGGGGAGATGGTTTAAGCTTGGGGCTTGGGATTTGGAGGTTAGGTGGTAGCATAGGGATTAGGGCTTAGGGCTTAGGGTTGAGGGCTTAGAGTTTAGGGTTTGGAGCTTGGAGTTTAGAGATCTACAATTGGAGGCTTAGGGTCCATTTGGTTATTGGAATATGATTTAGGAATTGGATTTTGAAATATTTTATTTGGGATTCTAGAACTTGAAATTCAAATTACAGTTTCTAGAATTTGTTTTGGGACTGTTTGGTTCAAACTTAAAAATATTTGATATTCAAAATTTGTTATTCCAAGCCCATTTGGTTCAAAATACGAATATATGGTTCAAAAATGAGAATAAAAGTTACAATGAGAAAGGTGATTCATATCTCCAATTTTTTCAAGGACCTATTCATGATGCTTCCAACTCCGCACATGCGAAAAATGTCAATGTTCATTGCAAAATAAAAATTCAAGAAAAAGTTAAAAGAAAGACAAAATAATTTAGATATGTGTGGTACTAGTTATTTTATTTAATCCAAACATTTAAGCAAGTAATAGCGGAAAATTTTCCCCCCATTTAAAAAAATTAAATTGCGAAAATTTGTGCAAAAATAGGTGCCCCAAATGGACATCCAGATGTCAAACTAAATTAAATTTTACTTTAGTTCAAATACTCATTTTCAAAAAATGGGAATTAGAACTGGAATTCCAAATAACAAGTATTTTGAGGAATTTAGAATTCTTGTTTTGGGGGTCAAATGGGGATACCGAATTCTACTTTTTCTCAATTCCAATTTTGATTGCGCGGACCCAAATAATGGATTAGAAATTTTTTAGAATTATGAATGCCAATTCCATTCTAATTCCAACTACCAAACGAGCCCTTAGGGATTTGATCTTAAGAGGATAGAGTGATGGGAGAGAGGGAAACGGGGATTAGGGTTTATAGAGAGGGGGAGAAGGATAAAGGCTTAGGGCTTAGAAATTTGGAATATAAAAATATGGGGCAAATATTAACTTGATCAAAATTTTACAAGATGTGGCACATGCCATGCAGAAATATCTACAAATCCACATGTCTAGAAACCTAAAAGATGTCACTCACTACAAGGTATTTGTTTGGCAGTTGCTACTTTATTTGAAGTCCACACTCTAACATGTGTGGTGAATTCTACCACAATTGATTTCTTATCAAGTTTATGTATGAATGGACACAAAAGAAAACTTTAAAAGATTTCATGAGAAAACATGGCTATATTAAATTTGTGGCTACCAAATCTAGTTCTAAAATTGAAATGTTCAATAAGAAAATATTTAAATTATGGAAGTTGAAGATGAATGATTTTGATGGAAAGAGATGAATGAGATATTATATTTTCTTCAATCAAAGCTTTAGTTATGCTCCATGAAGATTAAATAAAATTGAATACAAAAAGTATTATATAGTTATGTCTATTAGATTCTATTTTAAAGAGTTTATCTAAGGAACATACCACAAATTTATTATGGAAAAAGATATGCAAAATATGTGAATCCAATTGAATATATTATGCTGAAAAATAATTATATTTCTATAAAATGAAAGGGAGACTATAACTACTAGCTTGAATAAATTTAATACACAAATCGATAGGATTAGATATGGCTAAAGAGAATAAATACATTATATTAATCTTCATTGTCATATTCATGGGAAAGTTTAATAGTTCTCATGGACACTCTTTAATGAGCATTATCAATCCCCATTTTTAGCCCTAAAAGTGATGCTCAATTACCTCCAATTTTCCTACAAATTAGTTTTCATTATGGTCCTCACCTTGACAATCTACACTAGTTTTCTCAACCCTTTGTGTTGGTTATCCTCTTTTCTTTACTAGTTTTTAAAACATTTGTGTTGATTACCCTCTCTTCTTTACTATTTCTTTGTTTGTGTTCCTCCCCTTTGTGGGGCCTTCTAGATTTTTCTTCCTAGAACTTCCTATTGCAAATTATTATACTCAAGTCCAAATTAATATTTTGTTCATCAATCATGGATAATAATATGAATTCTGAAATATGCTAAAGCTCTCTCCCAACAATACAACCAACTAGATTTGAATAAATAATATATATGTGCATCCTTCATTTGAATGACATTACATCCTCATGCAGAGTTATCCTTTATTTGCAATATCATGCTCCTCTTTATATCATTTAGTGTTACCTTTTCTTTGCATGCATATTGTCTCTAACATTATCTATTCGTCAATGCATGGATAATCAAATCTCATATTGATTCTTTCTACACTTTCGATGTTTAAGTCTCATTATAACCTCATTTTCATCCAGAGGTTTGTCTCTCCAAGGAGTTCAAAAAAATTCTTAGCATACAACACAATAGTAGATCAACCCTAAATATATGATAGGTAGAACACATGCAAGAAGATGGATGAAGCATAAAAATGCCAAGGCCATAGCATTGATGGACCAATGTGGTTCAATGCAACATTCATCATCATAATATCAATTGTCACCAGCATTATGTTTGAGTGCTATATTGTGCATTATTCCAGCTAAATGCATACATTATCCATTAAGAACAATTCAAGAAGTGTAGTTTATAGTTCAATTCATCCGTTTTCTTGACATTTTGAATGGCGTCTTTAAATTCATTCAAAAATGCTACTTTAGTAAACTAGCACTTGCACCCGAAGGAGCAAGGCGTACACTGATAGTGAGAAAATATGGCATTCTATATAAGATACATGCTTACATCTATTGTTTTCCAAACATATTGTAATATGGAAAAGGAATATAAACAACAACAATACAGGTTGAAAGTTGTTATTTTGACATAACTAACAATTAAATCCAAGATAACTACACTCATAAAATTATACTCGTATAAGAACCATTGAAGACAAAAAAACCAAAAAAAATCCAATGATAGGAATTATTTACTTTATTTCAAAATTTTCATGTTCACGATTGTTTGTTTAATATCTTACAAATCAAAGTAAATTAGAATACACTTATTTTTATTTATTTTTAAATAAATAAATAAATATGATGAATGATAGTATGCGTATAGACATCGCATAAAGATCACTTCTTTGAGTTTGACATTTTTTTTTCATCAATTAGATTCTTAGACACAAGCATACCCGAAAATGTACATGTGAAGATAAAATATTAAAGTACAATGTTAAAAGAATCACATAAATAAACTACAATATTTGTAATTACAAAGTGAGTTATGATTAGGGGATACAAATAACATATATGTAATTAAAGTCATGTAGCCAAAGAATGATACCAATAGTTTCTCCACAAAGAACACATATTTATTATTCAATTTCATCATACATAAGCATAATAGAAGTCAAGAGTGTTCTTGCAATTATTGACAACAACGGGCTTGGAGGTGCACCCACTAGAGTAGCATATGTCATCAATGACCTATCCAAGGATGACGTGTTTTCTCGTCTGACACAGCCAATGTGCATCTTTAGTCTTCATGGTGCAACTAAAAATAGGGTCAGTGTGCCTCCTTTGGAGTTCTTAGCAAATCACATTAATAAACTACAATATTTGAAATTATAGAGTGAGTTATGAGTAGGGGATACAAGTAATAGTAAATGGTATCTTTTCACCATACCTATAACACAACTTTTTACATTAGCAAATGATGATATTGAAATGCATAATGTACCAATTAAAAATCGATGAAGTAAGCACACACATAGTCATATAGATTAGAGGGAAATACTATATTTTTTATCTATCCACTTTATAGGGAGAGTTGTTACAATTGAGACTCTTCCTTTTTTTTCTGATAATGGTATATGGATTATCTTTCATTTTTGCATATCGATCAAAGGAGAATGGTGGCTCTATACACAGGTTGTCGAGTGTTTGAACTCTTGATATAGTTGTAAAAGTCAGACCTTGTCATTCTATTGTACCAATATTAATTGATGTTCGTTGAAGTGTCAATCCTTGGGATTTGTGTATGGTGAGTGCCCATGACATACATAGTGGGATTTTTCTATAATTACCTAAGGTTACAGGTGTTATAGGTAAACTATTTGGGTCACCTTGGTCCCAAGGTGGGCCATTATAATTATCAAATCTGACAACCACATATAGAGGTAGGTCAAGGGCCTTATAACTGGGTGTGTACACAATATCTACCACCTCCCTAAGTGATCCATTTACAAGGCCAATTTGAATCCAAAGATTTGTCATTAACATTGTTTGTTGACCTTTACATAGCAATAGTTATTTTGGAAGTCGATCGACATCACTATCGAGGTTTAGTTGTAAGTGTATTTTTACTACATTGTATATACTAATATGTTAGCAAGAAACACTAATCTATTAAGAAAACAAAGAATTAACTAAAAAATATTAATATAACATATAAGAGAGACTAAAGAACCCCTAATTAGGAATGTGAGCCAAATGAATGGACTCTCCCAATAGGAATTAGCTCTTTGCTTGGTAGATGAGTCTAAATGAAGGATTAGTATGTATGCTCAAAGGGCTTCAAGTTTGCTTCAATGGTGGAGATGGGTAATGGCAAATTGGTAGCTTTGTGAGCTCTCAATTTAGCATTATAAGGGTATGGTTAAGGGCTTTGGCTTCTCAAACTAGCATTATAACTTTAACTCAAGGATTGTGTTGAAATGGCTTGGGAGGAGATTCAATTTATTGGCAAAGGGCTTGAGGGATGGAGGGCTAAGATGCAAGGATGGGGAAAAGCTCATGGAGGGCTCAGATTGCATGACAGGAGAGCACATAGATTGTGCTTTCTTACAGCCAATCAGGGAGTGACACATGTCACAGGGTGAGTGGATGGAGGAAAGGGAAAGGATGAGTCAACAAAGGAGGCTCAAGGGATAATATTTTCATAAATACCCTTCATAATGGCTTGTAAGAGCAATGAATGGGCTTGTAAGAGTCTTTATGGCCTTTGTAAGAGCATTCATGGTTGGGTGGTTGGGATATTTTGGAGGGAGTTGAGATTGTTGACTTTGCTTGGCTTAGGAAAGTCTTAAGCTTGCTTAGGGAATGTGACAAGGTTAGGGGGGGGATTAGAGGTGATTTAGGATTAGATAAGGGATGTTAGAGATATGCAAGTGGATGGCATTTAATGAGGGTGGGTGAGTTAGTGGCTAAGTTTGGTTAGTATGGGTGGATGGGGTGGATTAGGCTAAATGGAGGATTTAGGATAGTTTAGGGGTTATTAGATTTGAGGGCTTTATTTATCAAATAGATTTATTTAATAAATGAGGGTTTTGGAATTAGATAGGAGAATAGGATTAATTGATAAATAATGGGTTATTTGATTTATCAATTAGGACTATAAATTATTAATTAAATTAATCAGCTAGGGGATGGCAAAAGGATTAATTAAATTCCTATTTAACTAATGATGCCTTTAGAGATAGCTAAATAAGATTACCAAAGCGGTGTAATCAGATTTAGGTGTCTACATTTTGCCCCTCTTTGACATAGTGTTGAGACAACACTATTTCAAAGAAGTTCGAATGCAGACGACACGAGGAAGATGTTCTAGCAACAAGGTTGCCCCAGTCTCAGATAAGAAGAGGAGAGACTAGACTTAGAGATGCCCCCTCAAGAAAGTAGCGGGGAGAGAAAGCGAGGCTCGACGGCTTCTTGAAAAGTACAAGAATTCGAGATGGGCAAGGAGACTCAGATTGGAAAAGAGAAGGGGCTGAATTAGCTCAAACTCTCACTATGAGAGAATGAGAAAGGGAGAATCAGAGGCACAAGAGTAGATAAGCTTAAGACTTCAGGGGAGGTGGAGGATGAAGGAGTGGAGTGTTATAAAAAGGAATCCAAGATAGGGAGAAAGATGAGGGAATTATAAAGTTGATGCAACAGGATTTCAAAGAGTTAGATTGGTGGAAGATGGGTTTTGGAGATCCCTAGGACTAGGATTGTGGATCTCGAAAGATGAGGCTTGGTGGATTGATTGGATTGGTGGATCCCTAAGACTAGGATTATGGATCCCTAAAGCTAAGAGTGATGATTGATTCTAAGAGATACAGTTGCACAAGCTGGGGTAGGAGAGATGGATGCTGGATATGGATGGGGGATAATGGAGATGAAGGGAATCCATTGAAGCTTTTTGAGCGGGGGGATACTTTAAAGAGAAGTACCATCATGTAGTTGAGCACTAGATTTTCTATAGGACTATTGGTTAATTGCCAAGGTTACCAAGAACATCAAGGCCTTTTCACCAACTGTCCAGAGGACTGATGAACTAACTCAAAACAAACATGCAAGGATTGCCCCAGCATCACACATGAATCTCAGAAGAATCAGAGTGGGACCGACACTGGGTAACCCACAAGCAGAAAAGAAAAACAAACAAAAGACCTGATCAAGACCTTATGCTCAGATTGCCCCATTCGCAGTATACCATGATATGAAAGATCGTGGCAACCTTGAGGAGGGAACAAAAATATTGCTTGGAAAAGATATTTCAAGACCCAAAAAGAAAGATTCCAAATCAAAAGAAAGTGAAAATCTAAAAGAGAACCATTTGCCAACAAGATGGGTAGGACGAGGTACTAACGGACCAAGATTAGACATGAGGAAAGCTATATCCTACAAGGATCTATCGGAGAGCACCCAAGCTAATGGATCTAGATGAGTGATGCATCTGGCAAGTTGAACTAAGAAGGATAACACTTTGGTGACAGAAGATCTAGCTAAAAGATGCATTGGAATAGCTAACCAAGGGTTGTGCGATGTGTGCAAGATGTTGATCAAGGAGGAACTAACACGAAAGTTGGATAGATACAATGGTACTAAGCTAAAGAGGATGTACAAGCTGACAAACTCAGATATGTTACAAGTGTACAAGTTTGTTCATGTTTTGGTTTTCTGAGATGGAAATGTTTGTGAAGGGTGGGATGTCTATAATAGTTGATAGGCAAATAGGTAGATGGTTTGCGAAAAGCTTAAGTGAAAATGGGATTCTTTGTGTGCATGTGATAGGATACAAGCTAGGATACAAGATTATTTACAAGCTGGAATATGATACAAGATTTGGACAAGATTTGGATATACAGGCTATGATACAAGGGATGATACAAGATTTACAAGCTGTACAAGAGGTATTTACAAGCTTCATCAGATTTTGGATATTTGGTTGGAACACCAAAGGAACAAGTAGGTGTGTTATGGGATGGTGGGTGGTTGGATGAGGGATAGGATAGTGATAGATAATGGATTAGACTTAGTACACAAGGTGCTTGAATTACAAGGTTTTCACCAAGGTACCTATCCAAGGCACTTGAATTGCCAAGAATCTTCAAGCATAGAACTTCTTGAGATGAATGATGTTAGTAGGGTCATTCAAGAGTTCTCCTTCTGGTGTAGGTAGCTGATAGGCTCCGGAGCCAAAGGATGCAGTGACAACATAAGGACCAAACCATGTAGGTTCAAACTTGCCTTTCTTTTCTCGATCAGCTTGGACTTTCATATTTTCTTTGAGGACCATGTCGCCTGGCTGAAAGTGTCATGGGAGCACCTTCTTGTTGAAATTCCTTTTGAGACGAGTTTGATAGACTATGAGATGATCATAGGATTTTTGTCACTTCTCGTCTAAGAGATCTAGCTGGGTGAGCTGAGCTACTCTGTATTCTTCATATGATATTTGCCCCTGCAAAGATATGCACAAGGAGGGAAGCTCAACCTCTATGGGTAGGACCACTTCGGCACCATAGACTAGGGAGCATGGATTTGTTCCTGTGGATGTACGGAAGGAGGTTTGATAGGCCCATAGGGCTGGATTTATTTGTAGGTGCCAATCGCAGTCGGAATAATTGACAACTTTCTTTAGGATTTTGAGGAGGGTTTTGTTAGTTGCCTCTACCTGACCGTTACCTTGTGGGAAATATGGGCTAGAAAAGCAGTGATGGATGTGGAGGGAAGTGCATAATTCTTCCATGTTGAGATTTTCAAAGTTACCTCCATGGTCGGTGAAGATGGTGGATGGGATGCCGAAGCAGCAAACAATGTGGTACAAGATGAATTTGGAGACCTAAACTCCTGTAGCTAAGACTAGGGGGACTGCTTCCACCCACTTAGTGAAATAGTTTGTAGCTATTATTATCCATTTATGTCCATCAGATGAGAGAGGTGTGATAGTTCCAACTAGATCAAGGCCCCAACAAGCAAAAGGCCAAGGTGGTGCAATAGGCTGTAGATCCTATGCTAGAGCGTGCACAAGATTTGCATGCTGCTGACATGGGAGACACTTTCTAACAAAGTCACAGGAGTCTTCTTCAATGGTAGGCCAATAGTAGCCTACTCTAAGGATTTTTCGTGCTAGGATAATACCACTCGTGTGGGCACTGCAAAGTCCGGAGTGTACTTCTTTTAACACCATCGCGGCCTCATTTTCATCTAAACATCGAGAGAGAGTATCATGATAACCTCGACGATATAGGGTATTGGCTATGATAACATAGCGGGATGATTTTTGAATGAGGTTCTAGCATTGGGTACATGTGAGGTGAGGGGATATGATACCATCGTTAAGCTAAGCGTAAATCTCATGGTACTAAGGGGATTGGGGACCAACCAAGATGCAAACACGGTTTGAATCCTCATTCGCATAGGCAAGTGTGAGGAGCTGGTCGACTAAAAACACATACTATGTAGTTGCTTGGGGAATTTCCAAGAGTGAGCTGATAGTAGTCATAGCATCTGCTGCTTTGTTCTGTATTCGAGGCAATTGTGTAAACTGAAGCTTTGTAAAATGTTGGGTTAGCTGATCAACTAGCTCTTTGTAGGGTAATAGCTTTTCATATTTGGTTTGATATTCATTTAGGGCTTGCTTGATGATGAGCTGAGAATCACCAAAGATTTGTAACTTAGTGATGTTCCATTCTACAGCTATCTTTAATCCTGCTATGAGAGCCTCATATTCAGCTATATTATTGGTGCTAGAGAATTGTAGCTTGAAGGCTTTTGGAATGTAATCTCCTTGAGGTGTGACCAACAATATTCCTACCCCTGATCCATGAGATGTGTGTGAGCTATCAAAATAAAGTTTCCATGGGGGTTGTTCTTCAATTAGACAGATATGCTCATCTGGAAATTTTGTGATCAAAGGATAAGCATCTATTAGAGGTGCATCAGCTAGGTGATCTGCTATAGCTTGTCCTTTGATTTCCTTTCTATCCACATACTGAATGTCAAATTCACTAAGGAGCATAACCCATTTGGCCAAACAGCTTGTAAGTGCTATTCTAGAGAGCATATACTTGAGAGGGTCTATCTTGGAGACTAGTTGGATGGTATGACTTAGCATGTAGTTGCAAAGCTTTTGAGTTGAGAAAACAACTGCCAAACAAGCTTTTTCCATAGGAGTATAATTGAGTTCATAACCAACTAGGGTTCTATTGATGTAGTAGATGGCTCTTTCTCTGCCGTAGTCATCAAGCTGTGCTAGAAGTGCCCCTAGAGCAGTAGGCGTTGCTAATATGTACAAAATCAGGGGACGACCAGGAACTGGTGGAACCAAGATAGGGGGATTGGTGAGATACTACTTGAGTTGATCGAAGCTACATTGACATAAAGGATCCCACTTGAAGTTCTCATCCTTCTTCAGTAAATGTGCAAATGGTGTACACTTATCTACAAGCTAGGAGATGAAGCGCCGGACAAATTGAAGCTTTCCCTGAAGAGAGCGAAGCTATCGCAGTGTCTGGGGAGGAGGCATGTCTAAGATAGCCTTGACCTTCTTGGGGTCGATCTCTATACCTCGTTTAGAAACTATAAAGCCTAGAAGCTTGCCAGATGTGACCCCAAAAACACATTTCTTGGGATTCAACATGAGATGATATTTGGCTAACCTATCAAAGACTTTCTCCAGGTCAGCAAGATGATCCATGAAGGTGTGAGATTTAACCAAGATATCATCCACATAATCCTCCAAAATGTTATGAATGAGATCATGAAAAATGATTGTCATAGCTCTTTGATAGGTAGCCCTAGCATTCTTTAGGCCAAAAGGCATCATGTTGTAACAAAAGGTTCCCCAAGGGGTAGTGAATGTTCTCTTATGCTAACCCTCTTCTGTAATATTGATTTGATTGTACCCAAAAAATCCATCCATGAGGGAAAAAATTTCATGTCCAACTGTAAGATTTACAATCATATCTATGTTGGGCAAGGGAAAATCATCTTTTGGACAAGCTTTGTTAAGATCTCTGAAATTAGTGCAGATTCTGATGTCACCGAAAGGTTTAGTGATGAGGACCATGTTGGAGATCCACTCTGAGTAGTTGATAGGTCAGATAACCTTATCAGCTAACATTCTTTCTAGTTCAACTTTGACCAGTAATGCCACCTTGGGGTGCATTTTTCTAAGGTTTTATCTGACGGGCCTGATCTTTGGATCGACTACAACATGATGAACTACAAGCTTTGGATCAAGTCCTGGCATGTCCTGATATGACCATGCAAATTGACCAATGTTCTCTCTTAAGACCTCAAAGAGGAGGTCAGCTTGGTCTTGTGGTAGGGATGTAGCAATGTGAACAAGTTTGGGGATCTCTAAAGAACCAATGTTGACTTCTCTAGTATCCTCAATTAGAATAGAAGACACCTCTAGTCGATTATCTTGAGGAGGAAATGCTAAATCCTCATGTTCTGCTTGTGGCTCTGGATTTTCTTGCTGAGGGGTTCTCTTCGCTACCTTAGCTAGTCCCAGATTCACCTTAGTTCCAGTTTTGGGTGTATCGGAACTAGGTTGGGGATTTTCTCCAAAATACCCCTTGGGATCTAGCTTATAGATATAGGCAAAATCTAGCTTTGTTTTCTTGTGAGGTGTTTCAGCTCCCATGAATCTTAGAAGTGCTTCCTCTGATGTGAACTCATCAATGTGTATGACGCTTGGTTGGCACCAATCTATGAGTTGTGGATGGGCAAGTGGTAGGTCAATGAAATGGATGGATAGTTCTTGGAGAACAAAGTCTTCGAGGAAGATTTGGTCTGGGATATCATCGTAGGCTCTCTTTTCAACTTCCTCGGGAATGTCATCGATTTCAACAAGGTCACAGTGAATGTTCGAAAAAGTGTGACCGTCCGTATTGGTGCACCCAGTTGTGGGTATGCCAAAGCCAAGACCTGACTTCGATTCCCACTTGTGTGCATCGATGGGGCACTGCATGCCTCTTTCTTCTAGTCCTAGACCACCACCTTGATAGTTCCATTTGTTAGTGATGATCTTATATTCTTGGGGATACTTCTGGCTGAAGTGATCAAGGCGTACTTGATTTCTTGGAGGTGCATCCTTATGTAACCAATTGTTGATATCTGGAGTAAGCTCCTCATGAAGAGGGATTTTCGAGGATACAAAGGTTGTTGGGCCAAACTGTTTGTATCAAGGAGGTGGAATCTCCTTAGCTTTGTGATATGTCAGTCATCCATGGGCATGTGGATCAAGTGGGAGTGCCCCAATAGCAAATGCATCTGACAGACTATACTCTCCATAGCCTTTGTTATTGATCTTCACGGTAGATAGGGTGGAGGCGAGGATGGTTTTTGGGTAAGTGTGGGATGAGCTGGCGATGGCTGTGCCGATATCAATTTCAGGGCAATGGTTTGTATATGAGGCTTCAACCGCATTGCAGTAAGCAAAGGGTTCTGGATCGGCATGGATGGTTACCTCAATGCCCTGATGCAAAAATTTGACGCACTGATGGTATGTGGATGGAACGGCTTTCATGGTATGAATCCATGGGCGACCAAGGAGGATGTTGAATGGTAGGTTTAGATCAATAACATGGTAGAGTGTTTCTTGGATGACTAGCCCAACCTTGATTGGCAGCAAAATAGTTCCTTCTATGGTTCTTTTCAAGTTGTCATAAGCTTTGATAGTGATAACATCACTGATGATATATGCCTCAATATACCTAGCTTGTTTTATGAATTTTAGGGTGCAAATATTCAAGCCTGATCCATTATCTATCATTACTCTTTTTATGGAAAAATTGGACACCATAATGGCTATGTGGAGCGGAAGGGTGTGATCTGGCTCAACCAGGGGTATGTCGGTGGGTTTGAATGATAGGGCACATAAGGATGAAAGGTGTCCAACAAGATTACAAAAATCAGTAGCATTGATATCTGAAGGGACACGGGATTCTATGAGAGCACTATCAAGGATGTTTTTGTACATAGGACTAGTGCGGAGAAGATCTAAAATGGAGATTTGGGCTGGCATGTTCCCAAGGTGTTCCAAGATATTGTACTGGCTTTTTGATGGAGCTGATGGTGTTGGTGAAACTGGTGGGCCTGTGATGTTAAATTGTGCTCTTCGAGTGGTGACTACACACTCATTGTTTGGGCCTTGGATATTGATAACATTGACAGAAGGCTCTTTTTCAGATATACAACTGATGAGGCTACCATAGTCTATGTAGGATGAAGTTTGGTCATTGTTCTTCCCATGTTGTTGGTTTGGCTAGCAGTTTTTGGTGTTGTTGTTGTTTTGGATAGGTGCTTTTCCAGGATTTTGATTGTTGTGAGGAGGAAAAACATTTTGATAGATCTGTAAGCCTGCATTGGGAGAGGTTTGGGCACCAATGGTGATTTCTTTCTGATCAATGAGGTCCTGCACATAATCTTTCAGTTTCATGCATCTGAGGGTGGTGTGACCTTTTACCCTATGAAATTTGCAGTACTCATTATCTTTGTACCATACAGCTTTGGATTGGCTTGGGTCAATTTGCTGGGTAGGAGGAAATTTGATGAGGTTTTCCTTGACTAATTTCTCAAAAATGACATCCAATGGCTCACCAAGGGGTGTATAGTTTCTAGGTGCAGGTTGGAATCTGGGCTTTTGTCCTGCAGCTACATTGATGGCATTAGCTTGATTGCTAGACCCTTGGACGTTGGGTCTTGGATTGTGGTTTTGATAGCTTTGGTTATTCTGCTATTGGTAGTTGATAGCTTGTTGATTGTTTGGTTGATATGGTGGGTTGGACTGGTTTTGAGAAGGACCAACAATATTCACATGTCTGGTGTTAGTGACGCCATCTATTGCAACGTGCTTGTTTTTGTTCCAATACCTAGACTTGTCATTGGAATGTGATTGATTTTGATTGGCTTCCTTGTAAATCTTGACCACACCATCTTTAATGAGTCCTTGCTCAAGGATCATTCCTTTCTCTTTGATATCTTTGTAGGTCTACAAACAGTTCATGGTCATGTGGTGAGCCAAGCTAGGATGGGCATTATCAATAAACACTTTCACCAAATGGCGCTCTAGCAAGGTGCAAGATATGCGGGTGGTAAGGGTTTGCCATCTTTGCAAATATTCGGGAAGGCTTTCTCCACCTTTTTGCTTAGTGTGGACAAGATCAACTACTGATAGTTTTGTTTCAACAAGATGGGCATATTGGGCTACAAATGCCTCAAACAATTTAGTAAAAAATTTAATTGTGCCATAGGGGATTCTATAAAACCATTCAAGAGCTGGTCCGGCCAAGCTTTTGGAAAACAGACGCAAAAGGAAGACGTCATCGTATGCCACTTCTTGGCAATGCATGTAAAATTATTTGATATGTTTGACAGGGTCTCATTTTCCTCTAAATTTGTTAAATTAGGGTGTCTCAAAGTTTTTGGGAAATGGTGTCATGGTAATGGCTCTATCAAATGGGTAAGGACACACATTCTCAAACTTGAAGGTTTTTGGATCATTTCCCTCTTGGATATTCTTCAAAGCTGTTTTCATGGCTTCCCATTCTAAATTAATGGGTGATGGTTGGGGTGCCCCCAATGTAGGAGTGCCCTGAGGTAGGTATGTGCTAGATGGGGCAATGGAATATGGATGGATTTGAGGTATGGGTTGGTAGGGATTGTACATGGCTTGGGCAACTGAATGGTGGATGATGGGTTGCTGAGGTGGAGGTGGCACATATTGTTGCATGTGTTGCAAGGCTTGCTGCTGATATTGGATTTGAGGTTGGGATTGAGGAACATAAGCTGGCTGTGGGATAAATGGATTGCTTTGTGGAGGTAAGGTATAAGATGGTTGTGAAGCTTGGGGAAAGAATTGGGGAGCTTGTGGAACTTGACTTTGGATTTGAGGAGTTTGACCAATATATGTGGGTTGTGCCCCCATCTGGGAAGGTGTCTGCATGGCAAAAGAGACCAAGTAATTGGTGGTTGGTGGTGGTGGATTTCATCCTAGAAGTGGCATAGAAAAATAGTTGGTAATAGGAGGTAATGGATTAGTTGGTGGTGGAGGTGGTGGGAATTGAAAGCTTGGAAATGGAATTGATGGGGTTTGATAGCTTGGTGGTTGGATTTGAAAGCTTGGTAGAGTGGTGGCAGGAGCTTGGGTCACTTGAGAGCTTGGCAGAACATTGGTAGTAGCTTGTGGGGTTTGATAGCTTTGTGGAGTGAGGGAAGTAGCTTGTGGATTTGTGGTTGATGGCACTGAGCTCCAAGGACCTAGTGAAAATGATGGAATTGTGTTCTGAGCTGAGGTAAACAAGCTAGGGGTGATGAAAGGTTGATTACTTGACCCCATGGGTGGCATCCCAGTTGTATATTGCTGAGGTTGGCCAAAGATACTAGTACTGATTTGGGAGATGGGTGGATTCGGAAGGCTGGGTTGGAAAGCAACAGCAGCAATAGTGAAGGGACTTAATGGTGAGGTGTTTTGTGCAAAGGGGGTTTGGGATGGAGTGGTATGGACCAATGGTGTAGTGGTGGTGGCTGGATTGGCTTGCAGAAGGGAGATTTCAACTTGAGTGGAGGCTGGTATGTTTGGGTCTGTTAGATCATATGGGGTGGGTTGAGGTTCTTCTTTTGGCACATATTGAGGATAATTCGAATCATAAGAGCCTAAGGGTGGTGGGAGTTGTCCAAACAATGGGTGAGATGGCTCTGATAGGGGAGGAAGTTTTCCAAAGTTGAAGGCTCTGGTGTTGTCCCTTTGAAAGTTAGCCATGATTGTTTCTTTGTTCTTGTCTATAATGGCATTCACCAATACTGCATTTCCTGGTTGGTTCATGAAAGCTTCAATGTCAGTAGGTGATGGTATGGTGTTCTCTAGGCTGAAGGATGGTTGACTTCTCAAGGGGAGTGATGTTGTTTGATCCAAATGATAGGGCTCCATTGTTTCCTTCTTCTTGGCTAACCGAGTGACAGGTGGCATGAAAATATAGAATGTTTCCTAGGGATGAGATGCAACAATGTTGATGGATGCAAAAGGGGAAGGCTTTTTTATGCAAATGATTTCCTAGGTTGAGGCAAAGCTATATGAAAAAACCTAAGGAGGATTGGGTTGGGGATTCTAACTTAAAAGATATGTTGCCAAAGCACGAAAGGTCTACTTTCCTTTGTGCAAGCTTGGTGGTGATTGTGTCAACTTAAGGATAGTCTAATGATCCTTTAGGAAGAACACGAGATTGAACACTTGTGGATCCCAACCTTTAGCTCAAGGTGATGAGGGATAACAAGTGACAAAGCTAGATTACCCTAAGCAAAGCTCTATCAAAGGGATAACCTTGGTGAGATTGGTGGATTTGGAAGATGTTAGGAAAGGCAAACTTTTGGCAAGGTGACAATAATTTTGAAGGCTTGGATGTGAAGTTTTTGGATTGCTGGCTAGATGGTTTGGTTCTAAATGAGATGGATGAGCTAAAATGCTTAAGGGGAGGACTAAAGATGGCTGGCTTTCCTACAAAAATGACTCTAAAGTGAAGCTTATGCAAGAAGATGTGGAGAAACAAGGGGGTCTAATCATAGAAATCATGCCTAGTTGGTAAGGCATAAGCAGGGTTAACTCCTGGATGTTGGTTAAGTTGGATGGTGCGATCTAACCAGGCGTCTTGAAGGGCTTTGTTGGCAGCTTTGTCTTCTACTTTTTGGAGTTTGGCAATTCAGAGGCTTGGTGTTATTTCTTTTCTCTTGGCTAAAAGTTCTTGGTATGCCTGAGATGGCCTGAGTTTGACTTTGTGAAACTTCTATTTTGGTTTGGGTTGCTCTGACATCAATTCCTGAATTTTCTTGGTTTTGAGAGATTTCAGTTGTTTTGCTTCAACTCGTTCAACTTCTGGAATAGGCAGTGACTACGGTAAGTATGCCCTAAGCTAGGATTGACCAAGTTTGGAAAAAATTCATTCAACAAGTTAAAAAAATCAAGTAATAGATAGGAACAACCAGATAGAAGTTTTTTGATTCTCAGAATGTGATTCTTGCGCCGAGGAGTGTGTATGTTCTACAAATGTTTCGATCAGTCACTTCAAACACATTAACATCCTAGATGGTTGTCTGCAAGGCTGACAGTTGGTTTAGCTAGGGAGTCCTCGATATACCCAAGGTACGTGAGGCCCAAATCCGTAGATGAAACCAAAAAGATGTCACACAGCCGAGAGGAGCGGTAACCCACTTCTCCTCTTTCACTTCTCAAGGGTATAAAGTTCCTTGAGGCTTAGCATGAGTGACAAAATTTTGATTCCCAGAGAGGTGTCTTTGGATTCACCTCCCGATTTTATACTGCACCGGAATGCTGGAGTTGAGGTCATCCAAGGGGTGATAAAATCCCCAAGCAGGCCTCCTAAAAAGAGAAACAAGGCTTTGGATCCTAATCTTATGCACCCAAGATGGCCTCGAAAGACAACAAGGGGAGAGAAGACTTGGATGACTTTGGGCTAAAAAACACACTTGTTCCTTTACCAACTGACTTTTATGTGTGCTGATCTAGACTTTGCAAGCACTCATGTTTAAGATGCAAATGTTCAATTCCGACTTTGAAATGCGCCAACAAAGCAAAATCGATTGAAGAATGCAAACAAGAAGAAGAGTTAGGGTCAACAAGAAAGTAAACCCGCGCACCCGGAGGCCCTCCACATCAAGTATCGATTAATTTTCTTTAAGGCATTCAAGAGTTGGTGTGATTTTGTTTTAAGCTCAAAAAGAAAGATGTGTAAAAACTCGGTTTCAAGCGCGCGCCCAGAGGCCCTCCATGTCAAGATTTGTTCAAATTTTAATACCCAAAATAAAGTGTTAGCGAGCCTAATGTGCATTCAAAGAATTTTCTAAGTTAGAAAAACTAATAAAAACACAAGTAAGTGAAGTTTGATCTTTTTGGAGCACTTAACACCCTCTTAGGTGGACCCATCCCCATAGATGGCGCTAAAATTGCAACCAATGGTTAAATTGATGGGTGATTAAAGAGGGCGAGTCCAACTACAAACTCACTTAGAGCATCTTTATTTGATTTTTATAATTTAGGAAGTTTCTAGAATGTAGATTCTTTTTATGCCCCAAAAGATGATTATTTGATCTATGGCATTCAAGATTGAATTTGTTGTTTCAATCATGAATTTCAAGAAAAAATTGATTTTAATCCATGGCATTTAAGATTATGTTTGAGCGACATTCATTCAATGAAAAATGTTTAAATATTCAAGTTCATTTTAGCAACATGCATTCAAAGACAAGTGTTTAAACATTCAAGTTCATTTTTCAAGTTCATTAAACCATGTAAGGAGAACTTGCAAAAAACATGGTTAGTGGTTTCGTAGATGCTCTAACCTACAAGGCTACAAAAGCCAATTTGATTAGTAACCCAAAAATCTCAAAATTTGAAGCTTAACTATGGGGAAAATAAAATCAACTTTTTTTGTTCTTTTTCCTAGGCATAAAAATGCTTAGAAAAACCTCTATTTTATGGAACCACCAAAAGTGCAAAAATAAAGATGTTAAAACAAAAATGCAATAATAACAGGCGGAGACGATAGTTCATCAGGCAGAGACGCCAAACTGCGGAGACACTGAACTGCGAAGACGTTGATCTGTAGAAACGACAGAGAAAGAGGCAAAGACGATAGTTTGGTTTGGCGAGGCAAAAAAAAAAGCAAACTGGGCAGAGACGCTGATTTGCAGAGACGATAGTTTAGGTTGGCAGCGGCAGAGACGATAGTTTAGGTTGCCGAGACAACTGTTTAGGTTGGTGGCAGCGAAGATGACAGAATATTAGAGGCGGCGACGGAGACGACAGAGTATCTGGTGGAGACGACAGTTTGTAGGCGCAAATGCCAATCTACGAAGACGATAGTTGAGGTTTCAAAAATGACAGTTCACCAGGCGCAGATGCCAATCTGCGGAGACGACACTGCGTGAACATAACTGAAATGCGCAAATTTTTTCAAAAATTTTTATTTTTTTGATTATTTTCATATTTTAGAGGGTATGTCTTCTTCCCAAGTACGTTCTTCAACCTACAAAAATAAGTGAAACACCCTACAACTCACTCAAACAACAAAAAAATTAGATTATTAGAAAAAACCACATATAGATAGAAATGGATGATTAACTGACACATAGTGGGGTCCCACCAAGTGTGCCAAAATGTATATACTAATCTAATATGCTAAAAACACTAATTTTAATGAAAACAAACACATTTACACATTAAACTACTATAACATATAAGAGAGACTAAAACAAGCCCTCAATTGAGAATGTGAACCATTAAGAGGTTCTCTAAATGAAGTCTTTTTTGTTTTGGGGATGAGTCTATTTGGATATGGATTTAGGATGTATTCTCAAGGTCCTCAAGCTATGCTTCAATGGAGATGGAAAATGGAAAATTGGTAGCTTTGTGAGCTCTCAATTTGGTATCATAAGGGTATGGTTAAGGGCTTTGGCTTCTCAAACTAGCATTATAACTTTTACTCAAAGATTGTGATGAAATGGCTTGGGAGGGGATTCAATTTATAGGCAAGAGGCTTGAGGGATGGAGGGCTAAGATGGAAGGAAATGAAAAAGCTTATGGAGGGCTTAGATTGCATGAGAGGATAGCACATGGATTATGCTTCCTTACAGCCAATCAAGAAGTGACACAGGGTAAGTGGATGGAGGAAAGGGGAAGGATGAGTCAACAAAGGAGGCTCAAGGGATAATATCTTCATAAAAACCTTTCATAAATAGCTTGTAAGAGCAATAAATGGACTTGTAAGAGTCTTTATGGCCTTTGTAAGAGCATTCATTGTTGGGTGGTTGGGATATTTTAGAGAGAGTTGAGATTGTTGACTTTGCTTAGCTTAGGAAAGTCTTAAGCTTGCTTAGGGAATGTGACAAGGTTGGGGGGGATTAGAGATGGTTTAGGATTATATTAGGCTTGTTAGAGATATGCAAGTGGATGGCATTCATGAGGGTGGGTGAGTTAGTAGCTAAGCTTGGTTAGTATGGGTGGATGGGGTGGATTAGGCTAAATGGAGGATTTAGGATAGTTTAGGGGTTATTAGATTTGACGGCTTTATTTATCAAATAGATTTATTTAATAAATGAAGGTTTTGGAATTAGATAGGAGAATAGGATTAATTGATAAATAATGGGTTATTTGATTTATCAATTAGGACTATAGATGATTGATTAAATTAATCAGCTAGGGGGTGGCAAAAGGATTAATTAAATAAGAATTTAATTAATGATGCCTTTAGAGATAGCTAAATAAGATTACTAAAGTGGTGTAATCAGATTTAGGTGTCTACATACATTACCAAGTCCAACAGGAAGATTGAGTAATTTAAGCATCTTTTGGTTGTGTATCTTGACTAAATTGTTTGTAAAGTCAAGGTGCATTGACTGATCAAATGTTCTTTGTTTAGAAACAGATATTGCTTTATTTGTACATTGCATAAGTAATTCCTAATCTTTTTCAGTTGGATCTACATTTTGCATGTTGTACAACACACGACAAAAGTCAATTTGAGCTTGAGTGCCACCTTGTTGTTAGAATATGGTTGTCAAGTGATAACCTTTGTAAATTTATCCCAAAGGTATTTGGCATTTGAGTGTGATGCATATATTGGTTTATCCATGATAGGGGGTAGTTGTGATAAGTCACCAAAAAGAATTATAGATGTACCACCGAAGCATTTTTTTGTTGATGGGGAAAGACTCACACAATCTACTATCTATTTTCAAAAGCAATTTTGGCCCTGCGAAGCTAAATTCATTAATAAGTAGGTATTTCACATTTCTCATCTCTTCCTGAAAGACTAATAGTGATTGTCCACATAGTGGGTACATTTCTCTTATTGGTATTCTAAGAGTAGCATGTATGCTTGAGTCAGGTATGTTGAATGTTGCAACTATTGTAGGTGCAACAGTAAGGAGTGGACTATTATTTTTAGATGCTAAAACCCAAAGTGCATGTCTGATGCAATTTATGAAGTATGATTTGCCAATGCCCATCATTCCTTGTATGATCATACAAAGGGGTTGTTTTGAGGAACTGTCATTATAATGCTCTTTTATAGTCACAAGTGCTAGTTCTTGTTTGGGAGATAATGGATATAGTTGAGCATGTTCTTATAATATGGAGTGGTCATCCATCTAGGATGTCTTGTTTGTACTTATGAAATTCTCTACAGTGTTGTGTAAGTGGGGAGGTATAGAACATTCATCCTAATTGTAGATATTATCAATACCGAATATTTCAAGGGCATTTAAGTTCTCACCAGTAGCAACTCCCAGCTATGATAACAACTCTCGTTCATCTAGGGCACTTGTATTTGTTGGATCCACCTCACTTGTATCATTTAAATCCTCTTCATGGTTAGGCTTTGTAACTATCAGGCAGTCCACATACCAAACATGGTAGTTATTTAATTTCATTTGTTTCCAATTTGTAACAATGTTATCTTTAGTGAGAGCAATACCTATAATGATGCTGCGATAATGCTTGTACAAAAGTAACTCACTCCAACAAATTGTCTTGAACTATTATGATTCCTTGTCAGGGGTACTATAGAAATGAGGGAAAACATTCACAATTGTCTTCTATTATCTAACCTTCCACTTGCACCCTTTGCAAGTAGATAAAAATGAGAATGATCTAGCAGTTTTAATCAATGACATTAGTTCCATCTTAGTGGGTCATTCTATGTAGGAGTGTAGATAACTCACTAATAATGTACTATCACCTAAATTTTTGTTAATCAGATGCAAAACTTTACATCCACCATTTAGTGATATAAAAGAGCAACAACTAACAACAAGTGGTAGATTTTTTAGCATATGGCATGTCTCTTGTGCTCCAATATCATGATCTGCAATAATCTCAAACATAAATCTATGATATGTTGATAGTGCATGGTCTTCACCCACTTGTTCCTTGCATATGCGCGTTAGCATATCAATACAATTCTTTGATTTCCTTTTTTCCTTTGATGTTTATTTTTCTATATATTTAAGAACAAGAAACTTTGATACAACTAGTTGGCAATCCATATTGGTCCTCCATACTAAAATCATATCTGGCTTTTTGTACATTCAACCTATCATCATTTCAAGTTAGAGCATAGATTTTTTTCTAGACTTGTCACAATCCAAGGATGAATTAGCACTTTCTAACCAAGGGGCTCTATAATGAAACTCTAAAATATTACCTTGTTTCCATAAGAAAATTTCTTCAATACATTGTGTATGTCATTGAACACGGTTGATCAATTCCTCATAGTCAACATGCAGGTCTCTAGAGAAGATAGTATTTGTTTCCAACAAGAAAGGATCTTCTTGCAATGTTTGATGTTGTGTGTTGTTTCTACAAGATAGAGTGCAAGGATTCCATGCACTCACATATTTGTCAAAGAATAACCTTGCTTGTTCTACCTCCTCATGATTATGCCAATCAAGTTTTTCCATGTCAAGTGCACCAAGAATCCAAATGAGTCCATGTATATGTCCTAATCCTCGATGTTACCATTCATATCTATACCAATAATCTGTCACATGAAAGATTTTTTCTATTACTTCTTCATGAAATATTGTGAACCTTTCATGAAAGAATAGAGAAGTCGTATGTGGGTTATTGATAATGTTGTTTGTGCATTCTTTGTTGGTTTGAAGCAACCATTTAGTATCGGTGACACTAAATGTGAAGAAAAGAGTAGGGGTTCCTATCTGGTTGATCATATTTGTAAGTTCACCATGATTTTTACTCCAATATACACGTGTTCCCCACATGGAAGAACCAAAGTGCATCAACTCTTCAACCAATTGAGCATTGGGCATCTATTGTAGTGGTGGTTGGGATGGAGTCCTCGAGGTTTTTCTTGAAAAACACAGAAGAGATTCCTTGAGTTTGATGTCACATCATTAGATTTAGTACAAAATAGTGGAACCTTGGGTGGCTCCCAAATCTACTATCGTGGCATCTCATTAAGTGTAACACATATTCATGTATCTTAACTTGTCGATAGTGAGGCTACATTGGTAATGCAACACCATTTGGGAAAAGTGTGGCAACAAGTCATAGCCAACAATCCTTTAGTATTGTATTCATTTACAGGAGAAGGATCAAGCTTTGGCCAAAAAATAAGAGTGACTTTTGCATCTAAAATTTGCGTTGTTTCTTTGATGATATCTATCTCATGTCATCTATTTGGTAAGTTAACCATAAATGATGATGAGTATGTTATGTCATTTTCATTTTCATCCTCACCACATGGATATGAAAATTTAGTTGAGAGCTCATGTTCATTGTCTACATCAATAGTATGAAGCGTGCTTGAAATGTCTACACTTGATTCTAGAAGTTGTTGTAGACTTTCATCAAATATTAGAACATCCTTATAGTACGGATCATGTTCAACCTTATATTTAATGCAGCCCAAACATGACCCTTACTTACGTAGGAATCATAGTAAGTTCCATGGGTCTAGAGTCTTCGAACTATTAAGACATCCAAATCTGAAATTCTATGTGGGAGGTACTTCGCTATTTATCTAATGTCTTATGGAAAGCTAATTGTATGACCATAATATTTGTATTTCCCACCACGAGCATGGTTTACTTGCACTATTAGATTTACTCGTACTATGAGCATCTCTTGAACTTGGGTTAGATTTTTTAATTCATCTAGTTATTTTCCTGGATTCATATTATTAGATGTTGCAAAGCAATGTCTCTTGTTTTCATGAGAACATCTAGTGCAAATTACGACACAATCTACTGAAGAGTTGTGCATCTCAAGGTAACATTCATTGCACACTTCGCATGTTTGCATGTTTTCCAATCCAATACATCTATCCTAGCACGGAAGTTTTCAAAAGCTATTGCAAAGTCTATATCACTTTGGGGTATGATATTGCCTGAATTAATAGTTGGTATCTAAGTATTTGTTCCTAGATCTATGCCACACATTTTTTTATTTTTTGTCACATATGATGATGAATACTAATTTCTTCTATGTGGTGAGCATAGTACTTGCAATCTATTTTTCAACCTTGATTCTTTTTATTTTCAATTGTTGAAAGTAGTGCCTTACAATTTTGAGAGGAGGATCCCATTATATGTAAACAACACTACACATTTCATGATAAATATTATTTGAAAATACTTCTCAAAATGAGATGTGAATAATTTTAATGTCAAACAAAAAAAAACATTAACATTTTCAAATATGTATTGTAAACAATGGATGTTGCAAGGTAGTAGAAACATCATTTTTAGATTTAAACACCAAATATTTAATTCACAAAAAGTATATCATAAAGAAATAAGTTGTTGCTAAAGATATCATTGGATTGAACTAAATATAATCATAAACTTTTGAAATTGACTACCAATATTCGCATTGGCCAAGGATACAAAAAGATTTCTAACTTCAAAAGACATTATTGTGGAGGTAATCATTCATTAACATTTATTCCCTTATAATGGACTTAACTTAATGCAATCATAAACATTTAAATTTACCAAATATATGTTAGTTTCATATATTGGTACATAGCATAAATTTTTTGAGTACTAAATACAATCATAAACATTTAAATCCACTAAATATATCGTAGTTTGAATATGTTGATACATAGCATCAATGTTGGAAGTACAATTGTGTACTTGTTTTATTAGAGAAGAAGCAATACAGATATATTCAAGTCGTCTTGTCTTCCAAATCATCGATTTTATTGATTAATAAAGCATTTTTTTCTTCAAGCTTTAGAGTGTCAACTTTGGTGATTGTCAACTTCAAACAACCTTGAGCAGCACTTGAGTCATATAGAACTGAGATATTGAAGAGGAACTCTTTGAAACATCCTTGTTTGATTATCATATTTACACTACTCTTTGCATCATGATTGAATTGGAGCATGTATAATTCATGGGTTGACATACCCAGAAGGTAAGTTGCAAGTTCATCAAAAGCAATAGCCTAGAGTGTGCCTGTATGATCTGCTAGCTTTAGCTGAAGTATGTACCTATAAATACAATCCACAAATGTGTCTTTGCATCTTTCACAAGTCCATATTTCATCAACATTTCTAACAACTTTTTTCTTACATTGTTTTCCATTCAAGCAAAGGGGGCAAGATGGATAGTAAAGTGAATTCGTTTTAATGAATTGAATTGTTTCCTTTACAATGTATCTAAAAGGTTGGGAGACATTCATGGTTTTTTCCTCAATCTTAGCAATTATTTTCCTTGGAATTTATAGAGGCACATCTATAACTTGTGTTGACGATGTTAAAATATCCTTTCCATTATCATCAAACCATAACCTCAATTTTGTTGCCTCTTCTATGTCTAGGTTTATGAAGAGTTGAGTACTAGCCAAAGTTCCTATGACCTTTCCATTATATTCAGCAGCTTTTCCAGTTTTAATTGCAAGAACAACAACAATGTGTAAATGGTACATTTATTGGAGTCGTGTCCCCTCTTTTTGAGTGGTTGGTCCCCATAAGTTACATTTATAGTAGACGAAGACATATCCATCAATTGGACACTTCTTCTAAGAAATTTTTCTCGCCAAACCTCCTTATTATGGTACGCGGATCCACACAAACAACTATGCTGATAACATCGACAATGCAATCATTGGTCATGTGCACAATTTGATCAACAAGGGTGGAAGTAAATTGTTGTTTTGGAATTGGCAAGTCATCATCTAAGAGAGAAACCCTCGAGTTGTCTTCCAAACAAATTTCAAGTTAGCTATTAAGTTTGTTGTAGAACCTATTTGTTGTCTTGATATAGATCCCACTTGGATATTTATGTAATGAAGATCTAAAATTTTTTTGAAGCAAGTGATATGTACCTTGATTTTATCACAATCTATAATATCAAAGGAGAAGACTTTACCTTCTCCATATTGGGTTTTGAATGGGTGAATCTCTTTTTTGGTTGTAACATGACCCCTTATTAGCCACCTTGTTTGATATGGGTTCAAGTTTCTAATTAGAGTAATAGTAAGGTTTATTTCTGTATTCTTTAACGAAGATGATATCCAAAGCACCACTCTATGGGAAGGTAGTTGTGAAACATCAATGTATTTAAGCACATCTGTTGATGCAAAACCCAAGTCTTGTGCATGTAATTCTAGGCCTTGTTCTTGGCATATGTAGATGGGTTCACCAATAATATCATGATTCAAACAAGTGATGTCTATTTCAAAAACAACAATCCACCTACACGAGCGCATTGAGTTCAACTATTATACATTCTAACATATCACGGAAGGTTGGATTTAAAAATGTTTTTGTATTCATAACTAGAAATTATTGGATAATTTTATAAAATTACATACCTAGATTTGCAAATAGTAGGGTAACTATACCCTTTAAGTAACATTATGGACCCCTTGACAATTTCTCCAGAGGCAACATAATCATTATATTACTTTGGAATGGTTGCTTTTTGTTTGGAAACTCCATTGGAGAGGTCCATTCTATATTGAGGTGTAGCCTTGCAATTCGCACCCAATTGAACAATGTCTATGACTTAGAGGTGTGGTTGCAATTGTAGGTTCCCATCATTAATCATTGTAATTGCAGATTCAGTTAAGGGAGCCATTTAATTTACTGGTAGGAGCTAATTTAGATCTATAAATGAGAAACCACATTCATTAAATTTTCCTTCTTGCCAATGTATGATATTACTTCGTACCATACAAATTAAATACTAGAGATGATACTATATTGATTATTCTATTCATGAATGCACTCTACATATACTTATGTATATCTCATTATGAATGTTAAAGCTTTTTATCTATGATTCATTGAGAGTACAAATATAGAAAACCAAAAAACAACAATGTTGTGTGAGGAATACCTTTTTGTGGGTCTTTTCTTATGAGGACTTTATAGTATTTATTTATATTTGGAAGGCACCTGAGCATGCGAAATATAAAGGTAGCTCGGTATAAAACAATGTAGATGCACTAAAATGCCCCCAACTAGATTCATTTGTTATTTGAACTCTGATATCAAACTTCAAATTGAAACTCTCACATTGTAGATACCAAAAAAATAATTTAAATTTAGTTACGACAAAATTGGAAGTTTCATTATTAAACCTAATATGACTTAGAAGACATTTCATTATCCTCATAACTGTTCAATTGAAATATCATCAATATATCCTTCATGGAAATGCAAGGACAACTAGAGTTCTTCAAGTTAGAATCAAGTATCTTTATATCTCATTAAAACTTATCAATGTGTGTCAATTTTATTTACCAGATTTGACTAATTGCAGAATCTTGTTGTAGGTACAAACAAATAACACCAATGTTTTAATCACTTCTAGAATCTACAATTGTTAATGCAGTAATAACAAAATTGAAATATATGAAACTCAGAATTGTCTTTGATCCTTTTGGAGTGCTTGCATTAATAGATTACATCGGACAAATTAGATAAATACCCATGGAAGAGGAGTGGGGATGAATGGACATGTCTCCCATGGGAGACATGGACATTCATTCACACACGCGTTCATGGTTAACTAATGCACATCATTAGTTATTGTCTTAACACAATGATTTAAATGTATAACCAATCATTACATATGTGGCCCAATATATAGGATAGATTGAACATGATCTAAACATCAAAGGAACCAAAAATAATCTCAATCATGCCTTAATGATCTTGGAACATATATATGTTTCATCGGTTGTAGACTATGTAAAGTATAATAACATGTACATATGCATATAAGCATAACAACGTGTGCATCATGTTTTTGTGTGTATATACATGTGTATGTGCTTCTCACAATAATGTCAGACTGAAGCTACATGCACTAACACTCCCTCTTAGCTAGGGAAGACAAAGTGCATATATATAAGTTCTTTATATAAAAAGTAATATCCTCAAGATATATATAAGAAAATCAAGTCTCATGACATTTTTTCTAGTTATGGTGTGTATACAGATATCAAGCCACATGATATCCACCATAAAAGATCATGGTATATCCATAGATATTAATTCACATAATATCCACCATGAGTTTGAACATATTGATCTTTAATAGATATCAAGTCACATGATATCCATTAGCATGCTCTTTTAACTATCATGATTTTTCCTTGAATATCAAGTCACATGATATTCATCATGATAGTAATCTAATAATAGTAAAGTCATCACCTTATCTTATTAGAATCAATACTTCATTATAAAATATTATCACCTTAAATAATGAACATAGGGTAGGCCCATGAGTCATAGAGTCACAAATATGACAAAAGAGTTCACACTTTAAACATCTTTATTTAAATAATACAAATTTACAAAGTTGAGACTCAATCTCATAAACTTACATTTCAATCAAGCCAAGTTTCTTTCTAAAATAATCAAATTTCACTTTAGGGAGAGCCTTGGTGAGAATCTCAATTGTTTGATCGCCTATATTAATATATTCTAATTGAATAGCTCTTCTTTCCACCACATCTCTTATATAGTGGTAAGGAATTTCTATATGCTTGGATCTATCATGAAATACCATATTCACCAATAACTTGATACAACTTTGGTTATCACAGTGAATAGTGGTAGGTTTTATAGGTTCACCAAACAAGTTAGAAAGCAACTTCCGAAGCCACACTACTTCTCTAGCTCCCATAGTTGCTACAATATACTCTGCCTCAGTAGAACTTTGAGCAACAGAAGCTTCCTTTCTATAGATCCAAGAAATCATGGTTGATCCTAAACTGAAGCAACATCCTGATGTGCTTTTTCGGTCTTTTACACTTTTGGCCCAATCAGAATCAGTATATCCATGTAACTTCAAGCTAGTATTCTCATATTTAAGTTCATACCGAATAGTACCTTGAAGATGCCTCAATATATGTTTCAAAGAAACAAGATGAATCTCACATGGTTCACACATGAACTAACTTAATGCATTCACTGAATAGCAGATATCAGGTCAAGTATTTACAAGATATATCAAGGACCCAATTATCTATTTGTATAAGGTGGGATCAACTAGTCTAGATTTGGCACTTGCTTCCTTTAGCTTGTGAAGGTTGGTTTCCATAGGTGTAGACATAGGTCGACAGTCCCACATTCCAAATCTTTTCAAAATATCAATTTAGTATACTTCTTTTGATGTAGAAAGATATTACCATACTTCTAACGTACTTCCAAACCAAGAAAGTAATAAATAATTCCTAAATCCTTCATTTTGCATTCAGAAGCCAAATATTTTTTACACTGATTAATGAGATGTTCTTCCCCTATAATTAGAAGATCATCAACATAAAGAATTAAAATTTACATATCACCTTTATTTACCTTGAAGTAGAGATTTGGATCAACCACATTCTTAGTGAATCCAAGACTTAAAAGGTACTTGTCAATACTTTCATACCAAGCCAAGGAAGCCTGTTTAAGTCCATATAGAGACTTCTTCAATTTATAAACATAAGAAGTGGCATCATAAGTTACAAATCCTTTTGGTTGTTCTAGGTATACTTCTATCTCTATTTTTCCATTAAGAAAAATAGTTTTTATATTCATTTGATGAATTTACCAACCTTTGGCTGCTGCGATGGCTACTATTGCTCTAACAAAAGTCTACTTGGCAACTGGTGCAAAGGTTTCTTCAAAGTGAATTCCTTCCTTTTGAGAAAAACCTCTAGCCACAAAATGAGCTTTATGTTTTTCAATGCTTCCATCTATAGCATACTTAACTTTGAAGAGCCATTTTGAAGACACAATAGATTTTTCCTTAGGTCTCGAAACTATGTCCCAAACATCATTTTTTAGTATAGACTAGTATTCTTCCACCATGATGTCTTTCCAAGCTTGATGTTTTAAGTGCTTCAAAAGTACTAGAAGGTTTAAGATTCAAGCTCTCACACATGAAAGCATTATATGTCAATTTTCTAGGTCTCTTGCTTTCTCGAAAGGTTCCTAAAGGGGCTATGAATCCATCTCCTTTCTGTATTTTTCTTGCCCAAAGTGGCCTTTTAGAGTGGTCAAGACTCTCTTCTTGAGTGTCTGGAAGGATTTCTATTTTAGTTGAAGTCTCTTCAAGAAACTCCCTCTGAATCTCAGGAGCAGGAGTCTCTTCTGGAGATACATCAAATGTATCTAATTCATCGAAGGTTTTGGCTCTTTTGAAAGTGATGTCTTCCTCAAAGATGACATCTCTACTTAGTTCTATTTTTTTTTGTCCAGGAATGTAGACTCTATATCTTTTTACTATTTCACTAAAACCAATGAGAATACCCTTTCTTTTAGAAGGTTCTAACTTAGACCTATTTTCCTTAGGTACATGAATGTATATAGGACATCCAAATATCCTTAGGTGACTAATGTCAGGTTTCTTTCCAGAAAATGCTTCTTCAGGAGTCTTATTGTCCAAATATGAGTGAGGACATCTATTCTAAATATAGATTGTTGTGTTGGATGCTTCAACCCAAAAGGACATACTCAAATTTTGATCAAAAATCATATCCGGAGCAGCTTCTACAATAGTTATGTTCTTCCTTTCAGCAACCCCATTTTGTTGAGGATTGTAAGGGACTATGAATTCCCTCTTAATCCCAGTGAGTTTATAGAACTTTTTAAATATTTCAAAAGTATACTCCTTCCCATTATCTGTTCTCAGAATTTTAATGTTCTTACTAGAGGAGTTCTCAGGGATAGTTTTGAATTCTTTAAACTTAGAGAGAATCTCTTCAGATTGTTTGCATTTAAGGAAGTATATCCATGTCTTCCTTGAAAAATCATCCACAAATATCAAATAGTACAAGAATCCTCCTATAGAAGGTACAGACATGGGCCTACATAGATAAGAATGTACTAGTTCCAACACTTCTTTAATTTTGCTCAAACTATGAGGAAATAGCTTTTTAGTGTTTTTTCCTGAGGCACAACCTTTACATGATTCGTTGTGAAGATGTTTTAACTTGGGCATTCCAGTTACTACCTTTTCCATTGAAGTTAGGGCATAGAAGTTGATATGACCTAGTCTTCTATGCCATATTTCATTTGAATAAAATGTCTCATGTACAAGTGCAAGGTTTGTCTTAGCACATAGCTCATATAAAAGTCCTTGTTATAATCCTATAGTTAGAGCCTTCTTAATGGTTGAATTTTTAGACCATGATAGTACTTCCCCTTCCATGAATGCAATTTTATAACCATTATCTTCAAGTATGGATATAGATATTAAATTCCTCTTAATATTTGGTACATAGAGAACTCCAGAAAGTTGAATAGAATTTCCAAATTTCAATTTTATGGTGTAGGTCCCAATTTCTTTTACAGAGTGTGCAAAATCATCACCAATTGTAACTTCTTCATTTGTTTCTATATGCACACTTTCTAGGTTATCCTGATATTTAGTAATGTGTCTAGAAGACCCACTGTCAACTATCCATGTATTCCTTTTGGTTGATATCTGGCTGGATAATGCTAAATAGAAGACATATTTGTCATATTCATTGCCTTCATTTGACTTCTCAGATTTTGCAAAAGATGCTTGAGGTTTAGATCTATGGGGACAATTTATTGCATAATGTCCATATAGATCACATCTGAAGCATTAAATTTTGGATAAGTCTTTCTTCTATTTGGATTATCCTTTTCCATCATGGTTGAGCATACATTCACCAAACTCTATGCGACCGTGTTGAATGGCATCCTATCCAATGAGCTCGACCAGCGACATTGTCGAGCTAGAGGTTAGGCTAGGTTTTGTTCAAATTTTCAAACCATTGATCACATTTTGACTTTACGGGCTATCATTGAGAAGGCTCACCACCACTCGAAAAAATTTTATTGTTGTTTTGTTGACTTTTGCAAAGCTTTCAACTATATTCCTCGGGCAGCTCTCTTTCAGTGTCTTAGAGACATCGGGCTCTCAGAGATTCTTCTTACAACTATTATAAGGTCATACAAGCACATTATGAGTAGATCTAGGACTCCACAGGGCTTCTCTAATCCTATCCAAAGCACTATAGAGGTGAAACAGGGTTGTCCTCTCTCCCCCACTCTTTTTGGAATCTACATTGATGAGCTTGAGGCTTTTCTCCATGATTGTTCACTCCCTGGTGTTGGTTGTTATTTACATCAGGTATTGATCTCTATTCTCTTATTTGTTGATGATGTGATTCTCCTAGCATCTTCTCCTGAGGGTCTTCAGTGGCTCCTTGATGGGTTAGCCTCTTTCTACGACTCATGTGAGCTAGTTGTAAATATGTGCAAGACTCGAGTTATGGTCTTCAATTGTTTAAGGACATCCCATCTGCATTTTTACTTCCAGGGTACTGAGATTGAGATTACATCTTCATATACTCACTTGGGGGTTAAGTTTTCTGGACCTCGATTCAGCCTGAGACCAGCCATGTAGCCTAAATTCAACAAGGGGATCGGCTCCCTTGTTCTTCTTGAGCGACAGTGCATTCAATACCACTTCCACAACACTGTGACTAAGATGTCTCTTCTTGACTCCTGGTTCTATTTTTTGGGGCCCCTCTCTCTTGGAGTCTAACCGGGCCTCTATTGAGAGAGTCCAAACTCTTTTCCTTTGGCATATTATTAGATGTCACTAGTTCACACCACACAGCATTGTTATGGCTAAGTTTGGTGCTCACCCTTTCAAATTGGGGATCATCTTTGATTTACTTTGGCTACTTCACTAGCTTTGGAACTTTGTTGATTCCTCTGACGATCGTCAAAAATATTCTTACTTGGCTTATTGCTCCTCTATGGAGGTGGTGAGTTCTGACTCTGGTCATAGATCTCGTTGTTAGTAGACCCAGGTCTCTGCTCTCTTTGGCTTGATTGGTATTAATTTGGATCGTCTTCCCCCCTTCCAATTTTCTCTGGATGCTCTAGTTCATCTTCTTCCACTTTAGTAAGAGTTGAACGAGCATGTTAGAATTGACATCTATAGATAATATGTTATCATGACCTGAAGGAATCCCCCAGGTGGGCTCTGTTTGTGTATGGCTTTCTATGCTAAGCACTTTCTTAAGATCCAAGATGGGATCATCTTATGTCCTTGGTACCTCACACATCATTGGACTCATGCTCTTTGCATCTCCTTGGGATCTTTCAGGGTTGGTTCTCACTGGCTACATATTCAAACTAATCACTAGATTGGTAGGGAGGATAGGATCTATCGGCTTTGTCACGTTGGGGAGGTTAAGACCAAGTCTCACTTTATTTTTCATTGTCCAATTTACTATGAGGTCCAAGGGAGATTCTACTATTTGTTCAGAGAGTGTCGGTCTCTTCCCTCATTCTTTAGATATATTGATCAACATTGTCTTCCACTCTATCTTCAGGAGACCATGCAGCTTCGTGAGCACACTATGCAGCTCCAGCTTTTCTCGACATCGACCCCTATGCAACTTATCACCTCTTTCTTCAGTCCTATAGTTCCTGCCTGATGATTGAAGCAACCTCTCTGCACTATCTTAGTTCACACCAAATCTATGAGACCCATGGAGATTACACTCAGCAACATCCTTCTAGTAGACCTCAAAGGTGACCTTCCAAAGTACCTGATTGCCCTAATGTCCACCTTTCCATTATGGACTACTTTTCACCTGTGAGGAGTTCTTAGCTATTGTTATTCTCTTTTCTTGGTTATTTTTTTGTTTTGCTTTCATGTTCTTTCTACAGACATTGTTTGGTGCTCCCTCTGTTGGCATTTGCCCCTTTGTATTGTTTCGAGTCCCTTAGACCCTCGCTGGTCTATTGTTGGACACTAATAAATTTATCTTATCTTATCTTATCTTTCCATTAAAAATTTCTTTTCCTTCTATTTTTTTCCTTCTTTCCCTTGTGATCATTTGTATTAAGAACTTGAACATCTTCATCTAGGATTTTGTGTTTTCCTTAATCATTGATCTTGATTCTTCTTGAAGACAATTTTATCTTAAACAATCTTGTTTTGGGATTTTAGACCTAGCACTTATACCTTGTACAAAGGATTACTAGGAGTTTGGAAGTCCTCCTAATGCTATTAAGGATAATTCTTGATTTTTTTAATCAAGTATAGATAATTGATCTCTCAAATCTATGATTCTCATAAAAAGGCATTTATAGTTTCCCCTTTATTCATGCTTAGACTATTTATCTACCTTTTAAGAACAAGTTTTTTGCTTGTATTATTGATTATAAATGCATTCTCGAGAGCTTGAAGCATACGATATGTTGTGGTATGTTTGGCCACAATAGTTACTATGTGATCTCGAACAACATCTATAATTATCTTCATAGCCTTTTCATTTTTCTCGATCCATTATGATTTCTTAGGGTCATCTCTAGGTTCCTCTTTGTCCTCTCTTACAAATGATTCTAATTTGTTTTCTTATATCAACATCATTACTTGAAGTTTCCAAGATTCAAAGTTATCAACACTTCCAAGGTGATGTTTGAATCTCATTGTGTTTCTCATCTTTGTAGAGAGAGGGAGGACTGTTATTTGAAGTAAAATCTAATCCTAATAAAGTTGGTGTGATCTTTCCTTAGCCAAGCTTCGATACCATGTAAAGTTTATTTACCAAATTTGATTGATTGTAGAATTTTGTTGTAGGTACAAACAAATAACACCAATGCTTTAATCACTTCCAGGATCTTTAATTATTAGTGCAATAATAACAAAATTGAAATATATGAAACTCATTATTATCTTCGATCCTTTTGGAGTGTGTTGGTGTTTGAAAAGATTACCGGTTTCCAATTACCCCAATGAGAACAAAACACATCTAGGGGCAGCTAACTCCCATTTTCAACATTCCATTTCAGACACCAGGCCAACTATAAGGCTAGACCCTTCTACTTCAGGCTCTGCAAAACGTAGGTAGGTGGACCTCAGATTCAATTCATATGGTACCAGTGCAAAACATATTCCTGGATCTCACAAAGCAAATAAAAACCCCTTATATCTCCTAATAACTCATGTAATGACATAAATCTAAAATAGCTAAATGCAAATCTATGAAAATCATAAGCTGAGTGAAGGTTAGACTTTTTAGCTCTTCAACATAAAATGTAAAGATGATTTGAATTTGATTTGATTTTATGTGGGTGGGGAGAGTGGATGAAAACCATGCATGGACAATGATTCAATGATCCTGTACTGATCAGTGCCTGATCCATTGAGCAAATTCATAAGTCTCTCTTATGCATTTTGGATATCCTAGACATATATCATATGTCAAGACTCCAAATCTATCCATTTACCTTGTAAATTGGATATCTATGTTTGATCTAAATCTCATTCTTACTGGATATCCTCCTCAATAAACCTGCAATCCTGTTGATTTCCCTGAAGCATTTACATAATTTTTTAAATTACAAGCAACAATGAAGCAACATACAGTCTTAAGGGACTGCAACTATGATCTAGGCTCTTTGTTCAATGATCATAAAACATCACAGCTCGCTGAGAAAAGAGACAAGATTTAAACTGAAACTCAACATACACTATTCTTTGTACTGATTTCCTTGAAAAAATACATGAAAAATGCATAAAATTAACTCACAAGATACCCACTAAACCAGATCATACAATGAACATATGTTGTCAAACAAGAGAGAAAATGGCGGGAATGAGAAATTGATGGGATGGGAAGGGAGTATCACAGCCAAAGCACAAGCTTCATGGTTTGGAACCAGCACATCCCAAATCTTCCATTCAGATTTCATCAATTCTAGAACCAATTCTGCTAAATGTCTTCATTCCAGAGAAACTTTCCAATATTTTCCAACCCTTACAATGAATGAAAGAAGGATAGATGTAGTAAGAAATGAATTCTTGGATCTTCTATTATGCCACTAACATGTGTCCACTCAGAATTCTTTTCCAAGAAGTTAAAAAACCTTCTCTCTACCTTCTCTCTGTAACTGCAAATCAAATCCCCATCATTTTGGCTCTTAAAGGCAATAAAAAATCTCAGAAACTTGATGATGAAAGAACTTAACTAATTTTTGATGTTAAAATGAACTCAATGTAAAAAGTGAAAATTAGTTAAAATGACCTCTAAAATGCAAGAAAACTGATTGAAGTCAATTTTCTCCACATTCGGACTTCAATAAGTCTTCATATATCGCCTTTAACCAATTTTGATGGTACGTGATGAAAAACACCCATTCTGTTGAGAATGCCCCGAAATTTACAAATTGGCTTGTAGCGTGAACCAGTGAGCACTTGTGTAAAAATCGACCATAGATTCAAAAAATTCAAATCTTTCTAGTTCCAACGATATATTGGAGTGCCTATTTTGATCAAAAATTGCCCCTATTATGCCCTTCTGAATTTCAAGCTCCCATTCATGGCTTTACATTTAAAATTGCAAAAATTTTAACTTTTCAAAAGTTAAACTATGGATCCAAATCTAAATTTATTTAAAAAATCAGGTCTGCATGTGATTCTGAGGTGAGTAATAAAATATTAAGACTTATGCTTCCTTCAAATTTCTCTCATTTTTTATCTGGATCAAAGCTAGTTCGACCATCCCTATGACACATGTCAAGTTTTGATTTACTCCTTCCATGCACTACTATCAGACACCTCCAACTGGGCACCATGTGTCATCGTCAGACTAGTCCATTTTTCCGCCATGTCACTACCACGTGTCATCTTTCTATTGTGTCGCTATGTCACTATATTATCTGTTGAGCAACTTCCTCTTTGCGACATAGCAACATCTGTCAGATCTTCCATGTGGCATGATCTGGTGCATCTGCTAGATCTGCTTGCCACGGTGCCACTTTTCCTTCTCTAATTCATCATTAAACTACCACATCACCATTGAGTCATCCTATACACACTGTCAACTACCACTTGTCACATGTTGGTTCGTCGTCGGATGTGCATGCAGGACCCACACTGCCTTCTCAACTTCTCGCCAAATTTTCAATTTTTTGAGGGGTCACTAGTTGGAATTGAGATTTTTTGGCAGGTCACCATGTCGCATGTCGGATAATCTCACCATTTTCCAGTGGTGACATAGCAACCACTAGAAATCTCCACTTTTTCGGCACTCCATTTCCTAGCTTTTTCGACAATGATGTCAGCACATTTGTTCAAAATTATACTTCATTCACCTCTAGTTGTCTAGGACGAACCCACCTATGCATGCTTGGCTTCCAAGAGGCTCGTGTCTTTGAGACACTAACCATTTGAGCACTAGAGTATTTAAAAACCAAAAACTTCCCCCACACAGGCAATATGGGATTAATGTTCTTCATAGTTTCTTGTGTATTTAACTGGGAAGGAAAGTGGTTCTTTGTTCTTCAATGATCGGTGGCTTTGATCGGCATCATCAATCTCTTTCTATGTTTTCCCATTGCATAGCTGCTCTATTTTGAAGCTCAATTCATCTTTCTTGACCTGTGCTTCCATTGCACAATCGGCTAATATTTGTGAGTTTAAGCAACATTCCTCAAGCTCCTGACGTAGTCCTACATTTCTTACTTCAAGCCATCAGATCTTATGGCTTCTATCATGCGTGGGACTGCTCATTTTGTGCGGCTTAGGATTCCCCTATGTCTGTTGTTGCCATCCCTTTCTCCTTCTTGGCGGCTTGTTCCTTAAACATGGATGTTCTGTTATTGACAGCATGGACCTCCTTCCTGTGTATGGGGCTTTCTTGCTTTAACACGGCTTTCCTTGCATGTTCTGCTCTTAGCATGCAACACCTCTCTTTCAAACTGCACCTTATATAATAGACATCTCCTCTGCTGCTTAATGCAGATACTCTACCTCTTTCCCTACTTTCTTTTTTATTACGTTGGATCCCTTTATCATGGCATGGATATCCCTTTGCCAATGTCTTGAATTCACGCGTAAACCTCCTTCCATGTCTGCTGTCATGGGCTTCTACTTTGTGTGGGTTGTCCTTATGCTTTGTTCCCATGCTCCTCATTCACAAGTTTTCCTTTTGCTTAGCAATCTCCCCTGACAATGTGATATGTCTTATTTTCCATGTCTTCAATTCTATCTCTGATGAGTGGCATTTTTCATTAGTGCCTTTTCTTGTCATAATGCTAATCAATCCTCTGAAAAACCCCTTGCCACTGCCTCTTCATTGTTTGGTGTGGGTGGCTTTGAAATCATCTTAAAATGTTGAACTCCCTATGTGTGGCTTTCTCCAGACCCAAAGGCTCCAATGTAGCCAAGAGTTAGTGGAAATACACTAAGAGTGCATGGAGATAGACTTGTGACAAGACCGGCACCAAAATAACAATGACACTAGTTGGGCTAAGAGATGATGATTGTATTTGAATAGCTTCATTTGCCTGCTAACCAGCTACATACAAAATGTTACCTAGCCAATTCCCCATAGAGCCTAAATCAGCCAAAACTATCACTGATTTTACCATTGGAATCTCTGTCATTAACAAATTCATGGGAGTGGCACCTGCTCCACCACTTGCACCCAAATTTTCCACTGCAATCATACTAGTAAAAATTCCAATAGCAACGTTCCTTTATGGGATTTTCTGCAAGTATTTCTCTTCATGTGATTTATAAAGGACGCTCCTTGATGGAAAACCAAAGGATGACACCTTAGCATGCTTGCTTGACATTCTAATAGTCTTTTTAATTCCTTGCTTTCCATGTAGTAACTTTGAATTATCCCTTGAGCATATGATCGTACTAATTCCACAGTTCCAAAGTTCAAGTACAGAAGCCATCTAAATTCTGAAAGTAAAATAGAATGTAGGCAACTAATTGATTTAAATGCATATACCTAATTTCTTCATCTGTTTGAATATATCCCAAGCCATTTGAATACGGTCAGCTTTACATAGCCCATCTATGAGGGCATTGTAAGATTTATATCCTCCATCCATGCCATTTCTTCAATGTCTTCAGTCATTGACCAATCTAGATACTCATTTCAATTCATATTTTATGTCCACCCTTTTTATCTGAGATAAGCTTATGTAAAATTGCAGAAGACTACTGGGCATGCAAGGAGATTTTGCCATCTTCAACATAAAATGAAAGCACCTATCACGAGCATATGTCATGGATTTTGCAGGAACATCTATCATGCAATATTGGTTCATTTTATTCTCCCATTCGGTCTTTAAACACAATTGTATGCATAAAGAAAACATAATTAGTTAAAGTCATTTAACTATTGCTTTCAAGATCGGAGCAAAATCAAATTGGTGGAATTAGTCGAACCCCCCAAGTGGGTCTGACTAAACAAAAAATTTGTTTCCAAACACTTAAATTGAAAAATTATTTCATTGACCTTCTTGAGCTATCTGAATTCAAAATTTGAACACTAAAAACGAATTTGAAACTCATTTTACATCCTTTTGCAAACTATGATTTTCTGCTAATAGGGCCTATCGACTAGCTTTAAAAACTGACCTGAACATTTGACCGAGCTCTGAAATCAGACACACTAATTCTCTGTTCCACACACTTTTACCCCGTCAAATATCATCTCATGATGGATTCTCAGTCAAAAGAAATTGACTATCAAAGTTGCTTACTTAGAACTGCCTGCAAGAAAACATGTTAGAAAACAATAAATTGCGTACAGATTTGGCTCTGAAAACAAGGCAATCTGACACTTGGGAAAATGAAAACTAGGGCGTTGATTCACTATCACGAGGAGATTATAAGTCTATAATTTGGACTCATGATGAATAACTGGACACAAATGATGAGTAGTAAGAGTAGGCTACTCAGAATTTGCAAACTGGAAACCATGGCAGAAAGTGATTTTTGCAAATGGAATTCATCTGGAAAAGTGTGCAAACAGATTCCTCAAGGCTTGAAAATTGGGACACTTGAAGTATTTTCGGAGGACAACATAGTGGTACAATTCATTTGATCTCATCTATCATGGATTAGGAGTTATAACATCCCGAACAGGGGTACTGACCAATCTGCACTTACCGACACCAGTAAAACTTGAGAATTTGCGTTTGAAATCGCATTCGAAAACTAATCAAACGAATTCATCATAAGCTCAAACTTGAACATAACATGTCTCTGACCTCTACAATGCAACACAAAAGGAATTTCATCATTTGGGTCAACTGGTCAAAAGTTATAACTTGTCAAACAAGGCTTCCCAAAATTATGAGCAATGTGCATCAGCATGACAACATTAATTGACCAACTATGAGTGATTCAAAACCTAGTCAAACGGATTCAAAATGCTCAAAATCTAAAACATAGGCTCTTAGATATGGACACTAAATACTCCCAAAGTAACAAGTCATGAAACATGGGTGTGAGATATTCAATCGCAAACATGGCCTCCTATCACTGTTTAACACTTGGGTGAAAATGCAGATTTGACAATTTGCTCGAAATGGGACTTCACGGAATAGCTTGAAATGACCATTTAACTTCTTGAAATGCATAGATGAACTAAATAAAAGGTGTTAGAAACATTAAACACCTCATAGGGTTCAAAAGAATGGATGGGTACATTTGCATTAAAAGCGTTTACAGGGCTTAAAATACTTAATGGTGCTCAAAATCAGGGCTACAATTTTGAGTGCCAACAGAGTGCTTGCATTAATAGATTACGATGACAATATTACATTGGGAAGATTAGATAAATACCTGCAGAAGAGGTGTGGGGATGAATGGACAAGTCTCCCACGAGAGACATGGACATTCATTCACACACTAGTACATTTGGGCTCATTTTTTGACCTTTATTGGTCAAAATTTTGACCCATTTTTCGACCAATCTTTGACCAAATTTGACCAACGAATTGGTTGATAATTTTCCAGTAAAAAATTTGACGAACATAATAGATGGTCAAAATTTTGACCAATACGTTGGTCGAAAAATATCCAGGTTGTTGAGCCATTTTCTGCCATTCATTGGTCGAACTTTCGACCAATGCTTGGTAGAAATCTGTGGGGCATTGGTCAAAATTTTGACCAATGCATGGTGGAAAACTAGATGGCACTAGTTGAAAACTTTTTGGTCAAAACTTTGACGAATACAGTGGTCAAAAAATGTTGGCATTGTTAGCGCATTTTCTGCCATTCATTGGTCAAAATTTTGACCAATGCTTGGTAGAAATCTATAGGGCCCATATCATGGACAATGATATCATGGACCCACTTCCCGTGTACTAGGTACGAAGATTTCTGATCGTGAGATCGAGCTGGGATCAAAGGGTGGCGTTGACTCGCTATGAAGAAGTGCTCAGAAGTTAAGTATAGCAAGTTAGCAAGTGTGGCCCACTACTATTGAAGTAAAATTGCTGTCCACAAGATCAAGTTTGGATTGACGATGCTCATTGACTCGCTATAAAGAGATGTGCGAAAATTAGGCATACCGAGTTAACGAGCAATGGACCCACCATCGTGTTCTTAAAGGTTGTTTCAATTGTCTACCACACGATTAAAGTAAGATCAGTGATCCTCGCTATCTCACTGTGGAAAGGTGCTCGGGAATTATGTATAACGAGTTAGCGAGTTGATGACACATGTGTGTAGTCATGCATGGGCCCGGTTTGAAGCGCCAGCCTTGAAGGAAAGGTAGAGGTGGAGGTGTTTTATTGGCTTGACTTCCAATGTGTTAAGAAGAAAGTTGAGTCAGCTTAGTTGTAATTCCCAGATTGTAGGATTTTTCAAGGATCAACGGCACAAGTTTAAAAAAGAAAGTGCGACGCCACTCTGTTTTTCTGTTCAACGTATTTATGATAAGTGAAAGCTTCGTGTGTGGGAGAAACAGAGAATAACATAGAGATTTTCATTAATTCTAGTCCCACATGAACAAAGATTGCAAATTTTCTGAGCACAAGAGCATGATTGATTGTGTCGTGTTAAGCCTGGTAAAGACGTGAAACTATTCTTCTGTCGTTCGAGAGAAATTTTAGAAGTTCGGAGAAGAACAAGTTCAGCAAGTCAAGTAAGTACTCATATTATAACCTCTACGGCATTCCAATTCTCTCAATACTGTCAAAATGCCTCCTAAGAAACCATTCTTTGGGAAAATTAATTATATGGATAGGAATGTCCACGATGATTTATTAGAGTTACTCCCAAAATCTACTGTACAGCCTACACAAGTTAAAAAGTTAATTTCCTTAAACCGTAGGCTTAAAATTGGTGATGGCCTCTATGACAAGGGGAACTGGGTTAGGGATGCAACAACTACTCAAACTGGCCTTATCTTGTTTAAAAAGTGGTTTTCGGAAAGAAAGTTGTTTGCCCCACATGCTAATGTCTGGAATTTTGATTTGGGAAAGTTAGTAGTCCCAAGTGTTTTCATGGATTATGATTTGCTTGAAGCCATTGCTAAGAATTATGACCAAGCGATTAGGGTTGTAAGAAGAAAGGATGGTGTGCCTCTGGTCTCGATTACTCCTGAAAAAATTAGAGAGGTTTTTCACCTGGAACCATTATCAGACTACAATGTGCAAATCAATCTGCTAGAATTAGAGAATGAATATAAAGCAAAGAAGGATGTAATTAGGGGAGGTGCACTAAGGGCACATATTGGTACAATAGGAACTTTGCCAGTAATTACTACAGCCTCTAAAGAGCCTTTTAAGAAGAGTCTTTTCACTTCTCGGGCTGTAGAGATATACAGGACCTTATGCCGATTTTTTGGTGAAGATGAGCAAGAATTTATGCCCATTGGTTTCATGTACATAATGGTTCAGATTGCTTCCTTCAGTGTAGATGTTATTTTTTATTTTGCTTCCTTTTTGGCTGAAGAAATTCACATTGGTTTAGTTGGGATTGCGAAGGGCAAGGTAAAAAAAACTTTTGGTCACTACTCTCTATTAATGCATATGTTTTTGTTCAAAGGAGTGACATATTTTGGTAATGAGATGGAACTAAACAGAGAGGAGAATGGGGAAATACTGCCAGTCCAGTTGTGGAGTGCAGATATGACCTGGGATGCAAGTAATGCTAGTTTTGTCAGATTTGATAGATATTTTGCAGCTAAATTAAGATGCCTCATATTGAGTGACAATCCCAGAATCCCTAGGGTACTAATGAGTCTCATCAGGCCTATGGATAACCCCCATGACTTGAAAGTTTCACATAATTGGAGAGATATCATCCCCTACCCTGTTTCTACTATTTTTAAAATCTATGGTTTCAAGGGGAACCCTCATGTTTTGCCTTACCAAGTTCCTTTGAAGGTGGGAATGGCTGAAGTTTTATGGCAGTTAGGGGGAGTGGAAGAAATGTTTTTGTTGAAAAGGCAATTAGGGTCAATTTTCCCTACCTGCACAGTGGCCTATCAGTTTGTGATTACAAAAGGGGGATGGATCTTTTTGCATAAAATTTTGGAGCAGTATATGATGGCTGTCTCTCATCCCCATTTTGGTGATTCTGAGGGATTTTTCAATTAGATGTTGAGGCATAGAATCAATTTGGGACCGGTCAAGCACGATTCTTATTATCCAAAGGATATTATAAGGAATGAATTCTCATTGCAGGAGCAGGAAACTAAAAAGAAAAAATGGAGAGTTTATTCTCGGGTCTTAGAATTCATTCATTGTTTTGATAATAAATATGATCCTTTGGATAATGCTATTACAGAGGCTAACAAAATAAGTAAGCTCATGAATACTTTCCCTGAAATAATGGAGGTCATGAATGAAAAGAAACATTTTTTTATTGATTCATATCCTGATAAGGCCAGAGAGGTCATGAGGAGGTCGGCTTTCACTCCAAATGTGAGAACTGATAAAATAATTGTACAAAAGAGGCCCGGATATACTATAATTTAGAATAAAAGGGTTCCTATAGACAAGGGCAAACAAATAATAGGATCTACCAGTATAGCCCAAGAGGAGAGACCTGAAGAGCCTAGTCCTAAGAGGCAAAAGGTAATGACAAAAGAAAGGCCTCAAGATGAGGAATATTCACCCACCCAGTCCCCTTTGAGGATTGGAGAAGAGCAGCTCACTGGTGAACAGGTTGAACAAATGGGATCACAGGGAGATATTTTTATTACTCAAGCAGAATTAGATGAGGGTAACCCTCCAGAACTTCCTCTCCCAAGTTTGGATTTAACAATAGCTGATTATAGAGGTAGGGAGTTGGACCCTGTATTAGAGCAGGCAAGTCATCAATTTTTGACTGATGACAGTTTTGTGAAATCAAGGGCTTTTCAACAGTTTGCATGGAGGACAAACATGAACCTTTTCGAGGAGAAATGTGAAAAGATGAAAACAGAGCATCCAGAAATGGATGAAACTTCCATGCAAAACCAAATTAAAGAAGAAATGATGAAGGAATTGAAGAATATAAGCCCTGAGGAGGGGAGGAAAATGATAAAGGCATCTAACATTTTATTATTGCCCAATTGGGATATTGTAGATGCATTAATTTTCAATTTTGTTTCAAGTAGATTGGAGTTGCAAGACCCAAATAGAAGAGACTTCCAGGGCACTTCATTCATTGAAGATCAAGCTGCATTGGTCAGTTGGTCATTGAGAAAGGGATCTAGAGCCACACCATCACAATCAGATGAATCTGGGTTGATGGGAAATATATGGGTTGCTGACACTTCACATGTACATGCAGCATATTGGAATGTGGATTCTTCTAAGTTTGTGTTGGCCACTGCTAAGAAGGAGGAACAGGTTATGTCTGAGTTATAGAATAAATATGAAACACTTCTTGAGGCCTATAATAGGGAGGTAAAAAGGAGAATTGAACTTGAAAACAAGGCAATGGGAAAATCCACAAGGCCAAGAATAACATACCCCCGTCCTCCAGTGGAACCTTTTAAATCCACCCCCCTTGTAGAGATACCAAACACACCTCAAAGGCCTGAATATTATACAGCCGAGGAATTTGAAGAAGAGAAGAGAAAACTATGGGCCTTACATGTAGAGTTAAATAAGCAGTATGAGGATAAGCTTAGAAAGGCTCTAATGTATTTAGCGGACAAAATTGAGTGGCCCTTATTCTTTGATCAGTTGGTAAAAGTAATAGATATATGGAAGGAATTGAAAACTCATGATGATACCCTGAAGCCTATTGTTAATAAATGGGGAAGAATCACCCTTCTATGTTATTCAGTTATAAAGTCTTCCCATGACCATGTTGAAAAATTGTATGATATTGCTAATGACCTATCAGATTTTGATAACAGGAGAGTTGCTCTGCAACTGAAAATTGTTTCTTGTTTGAATAAGTACAAGAATAAAAAATTTGATCTATTTCCTTGTGCCTTGGATAGAAAGAAGAAATTGAAAAATAAGGAAGAGTGGAGTAAAGAATTGGATGACCTTTTCTGCACAAGGATAAATAAAGTTATTAATGAAAAGGGGCATGCCTGGTGGGCCACCATGATAGAGGAATTGGTTAAAGTCCAATTTTTTTTTATTCTTTGAAGAAAGAATTTGTTGGTTTTGAAAAGGAGGCTGGTTATATTTTTAAAAAGCAAAATGATATCCTACAGTTCAGCTGGTCGGATGATATACAATTTGACACTTGGATGGCAGATCTTCTGTTGGATGAGCAATTAGAGAAGGACAGTTCAGATGATGATGAGAAACTAGAAGGCGAGGTGCAGGTTATTGACACCTCTGCACCAGAACTGAAAAAAGAAGAAGGGGAAAAGGTAATAATGCCTACTCAGGCTGAAAGTAATGAGAACCCGCAGGGGAAAACCAATTTGGAGCTATCACAAGATCATCCTTCTTTGGTCAGCTTGGTAGCCACGTATTCTAAGGAATCAGAATAATGAGAGACAAATCAAAAGTTTATGATTCAGAACAGAAACTGGAATGAGCCTACCTGAAGGAATATTTGATACGCCTAGCATTCTGTTGTGATTGTTTTTGTATTTTGTATGATGCTTTTTTCCTTGGACACTTGTCAGATCACAATTGCCCTTTGCTTGTTGCAACTCATGCTATATAAATGATTTTTCAAGGCATTGTGATGGTCCAGGACTTGTGCAATTTTTTGTTTCTTTCAAGAAGAGTACATATTCAGTCGGTCCAATAGTATGCAAAGGTTTTGAGTTTTCTTCCATTGTACTTTCTGATAAGCAAATTGAAATGACAGAAATGGCAATCTATTCTGGGCATTCAATTGGTTTTCTATTGGTTATTGTATTAGTCATATGAAAAGGATAATACAAAGGGGTATTTACACTATATCTGTGGATCATCAATTTCTGTCTCCAATTTATGGGTTTGTTTACTTTGAAGTCATTTAAATAGGGTTTATTTGGCTGAATGCAGTCTGGATGGGTTATATGTTGGTTTTATTGTTGCTTTTAATTCAAGCATTTATATAAATGCTTCAGTAAATCAGTAGGGTTTATGAGTTCATAAAAGGGATATTGCATAAAAATGGAGATGGGTGATTGCAGTTGATTAATTCTTATACAAGTTATTTGAATTAGATCTCCCGCCAATAGTCAATTTCTTTCCCAATGGATAAGGTACTGGTCCTATAAATCAGAAGTAAACAAGGATGAATTCTGCTGCTGCATATCAAATCATCTTACAAAATCAAAATTATTTTCAATCCTGTTCAAGAATTATAAATGCTGGTCTCAACTCATTTATATCTAATTCCTGAGTCTTAGGTAGCTGCTATTTCCAAGAATATTTGTAAATTTTAGGAGAATTGTGACCAGGTATGCTGATAAGGGATGTGTATAAGTTTAAGAGCATTGAAGAATTGAAGTGAGCTGTGTATGTATGTGAGGGTAACAGAGGAGAATCAGAATGAAACTAAGATAATTTCATTTTTGAATTCTACTGCACCGTGCACTTGGACAGATCCTTTATTGTTACTCTTTGTGCCCACCACTTAGCCCACATTATTGAATGTCCTATACAAGAAATTCTTATAGCAAGTAATTTACCCAAGATTCTTGGAGTTGTTCCACTATAAGATATGATGAAATCATGAACTAATTGCCTATTATTTAAGAAAATGAGAAACACTATAAGACACTTTGTAGTGTTGCAATAATAGCCAAATCACAAATTAGGCATGCTTTTTGGATCATATTCTCTCTCAAACACAGATGTAACATGCATTTTGGTTGCAAGTGATTTCTAGGAGCTTGGGTTTCACTATCAATTCCAACACCTTCGACTAAAATTTTTGAACAAGTCAAAAGTTGTTCCACTATAATGATTACTAATAAACTTTATCATTGTTCAAGTCAAAAGTTTATCATTAGCAAAAATGGTAGATAATTTTGTTCATGGTCTCAAGGAAAACAAAGACTTCTTGACAATAGCAAGAAACAACACAGATGACTTAGAAATAGTCTATCACAATGAAAGACATATTTTGCCCACCATAACACTAGCAGTGCTCTACTGTATCATTTTTGGTAACAGAGACACCCCCCAAACATGAAGGATTCACCCCCCAAACATCTTCAAACATGAAATGATCCACTATCTATTAGACTGGTGTCTAATCCAGGCTAAACCTCCATCAACAATTACCATCCAACACTGCACTTGCACCAAGTTTTCCCACTCTCCTGCATTTGGTTAATATAGTACAAATAAATTATCACAACCTCATTGTCTCCCACCAATAATAGTGACTACAGGTGGTAGGAGAGAATGTACATTGGAAACTTCAGAATAAGTATAGTTGACTATGCCTAACCAGTCACTGGTTTGAATGCACCAATCTATTATTCCTTACTCAACCCGCAATGAAAATTAAAAGAATGCGTGGACAGGATAACAAAAATAATAAAACGTTCTCCCATTAAATATTAGTCAAAATGCATTTGATACATCATAGGAACTCACTATTCCATGGGACAGAGACTGAATTGCAGAGAATAGGATTATTTTATTGATTATAATTTTTTCACAATGCCTTGTCTCGCCACCCCAACTCTACTTCTCCCCCAAACACTCGACAAATCCCTTCTAAATAACCAAACAACAATAAACAACCACTGCTGTCTAACTATCTGACTGTTACCAGTTAGTTATAAACTAAAATTTGTTGTCTAGTTGACACAAAGTGTCAACTTCGACAAATTACAATCATATATGCCTTTAATATATTTCACTAACCTTTTCAAAGTTTTTATAACTTCACTAACCCTTCCAAAGACACCTAAAACCCTTACGAGTTGTACTAGGCCTAAAGACACCTAAAACCCTTACAAGCTTTTCTTTGCATTTTTTCTACATTTGATACTTTTCTTATAGGTGGACATGTCTATCACAAACATCCAACATGTCTATCCTTAGACTTCATGGAAAAAACCCTACAAACAACACAAAAAAAATAAAGACATGAACCATCCAAACATCTCTAATAGCTTGTGGATATCCCAAAGATGCATAAGTGCATGACTTGTGAAAACCAAAAAGATAAGACTAACTTGTATAACAAGCGAATAACCAAAATGATTTTATGTCTGTGTTATGTTTGACAATGACAATGATATTTGGATTCAAGTATGAGGAAATTTGTATCAATCAATTCATTAAATATCATTTGAATATAAAGAAGATTTTAAGAGATTCAAGAGCATAATTATAAGCCAAATTTGTGGAAGACCTAAATCAGACCTAAGTGAACAGACATGTGAAGGCTTATTTTGAATATGATGAGCAGATCTAAGGAAGAATTTTTATGAAGGTATATTCCAAGTTTAGAGCATTTATTGAAAAACAATATTTCAAATCTTGGTGGATTATTCATAAGTACAAGGCAGATTTTTTGAAGACCTCGAAGGAGATCTAAGGCAAATCTACCTACATTATAAACACTTTGCATTTCAAAGGTCAGTTCCTCCTGCATTGCAGGATTTGAGGTTGGTGTCTCTTGCTAATTGAGTCTACACATTTGTTTGAAGTTATATACATACATACATATATGTGTGTGTGTGTACATACACACACAATTCACCTACAAGGATTTCCATGCTAGATAGTATATGCATCTTGTCTTCTTTTGTTAGACATCAACTATGTGAATGCTTTCTACATTGCTTTCAGTTGACTAAATATATATAATAAAATATGCAGGTTTCTATGCCAAACTAACTCCAATGTGGACAAATATCTAATAATTGGGATTTAAACTAAGCAAGAACTATATGTTCAAGGAACCAAAAGATGACTGCAATGAGACTATTACAAGTGAAAAAACTTCAGTCTCGTTAAAGAGAATTGGGATGTGTGTTTGAAGACTTAACAAATTTGAGCTTCACTTGGTTTCAAGAATACTATAATAGTCTCTACTTAACAAGGCCAACCACGTGAAGGTGGAAGCTCATCTGGCCTCACCCCCCTCCCCCTAACATCAATCTAAAGTACCCATTATCATCTAATTACATACTTCATTCATTAATTCATCCATTTATGAACTATAACATTCAATCAATACAATCACATAACATTCATTAATATGATATAAAAATCATTAATACACAATACTAATCAAAACTTCATTAACACATAACAATATTCATTAACATAAAATAAAAATATGTATTAATACGCATCATTCATACATAATTACTTAAAACAAAGTTCTTTCATTATCCAACAAGGTTTATCAAAGAAGATTTTTAAAACATCATTTCTTTTTTTTGTTTTTCTGAGCTCTCTCAAGAAAAGTGTTCATAGGGACATCCATATCTGCTTCATTCTCCTCCTCTTCTGGCATGTGTAATGTCAAATTACGATGGCTCCTTCTCTTTAGAGGAGCAGGAGATTGTTGCACTAAAGGGGGCTCTGTTGCAAGAACAAGTGAATACGATAAATTGGCATACTCTTTTTCTTTTTCTAACTGTTACAAGTTTGTAATTAAGTACGAGTACAACATAAAATGCATTTTTCTTACCTGACAATGCCACATCATGTACATTAACATTTTGATCTGCCACTGCGTCAACATGTTGAACACTTGGAACATGGTCCAGTCCTTCAGCATGATGTTCAACATGCTCTGAAATATTCAAAAAAAGGATACACGTCAAATTCCAATTGAAGATGTTAAATTGTACTCATAATTGCATAATTAATTTCCAATAGCAAATTAATACCTCCACCACTATAATGCACATCATGGCCTTCGTCAGGAGAAGGTTCTGTGGTAGGATATGAAGGTTGCAGCAAAATGTTATGCACATTGTTATGTAGTCAATTTATGTTTAAAACTAATACCAAAAAAGAATCTTCTCAACTATTTAATTTCATTTACTTTTCATCTGACCAATTTACCTGTGAGATATCATTTGGTGCACTAGATTTTTGGGCAAGGCTTACGGATTCTTCACGTAGGCATGCAACCACAACTTTATAGCCTTCCTTCAAGGCAATTTTTCTATCTTCATCTGTGACCTCCGCATTGAAATCTGTGCCCTGTGGTTTTTGCTTGATAACGTCAGTTTTCCATGTATGGTTTCATTAAACAAAACTGTTTGCAACATTATATTTTTTTTTTTAAAAAAATTCATTTCTCTACTTACAAGTCCAGACTGCAGATTCATATAGCCACCAGAGCCAAGTTTGTGTTGGCCAACCTTTTCTATTCTCGTTTTTGTGGCCATGGATGTGTCCTACAATCTATGAACAATTTCAAACATCTTAGATTATATATTTACAAATATCAATAATTAGTGCATGATTACAATGTACTTAATACTATAATGACATTCCTCTTTTTGCCCTGTGCTGCTTTATTATCTCTATCTTCACATAGCCTTTTCTCCTTTGCATCTTCTATTATTTCATTCCACTCCATTGGTGGAATCATAGGAGGACGATCATACTTTAGGTTATCCTTAAGACCCCTTCTATATTGATCCCTTGCAGTCTTTATATGCTTTGCTGCTCTTTTCAGAAGTAGGCCAGTGTCAAAAATATTTTTCCCAAATTTCTCCTCAATGGATGCAATCAGCTGATTTTTTAATTCCCCAGCTTGTAAATTCCACCTTTTTAAAAACAAATAGATTGTTAGATCAATAACTTTAATATATTACAATAAATAGAAGAAAATAAAAATTATGTAGCAATGATATGAAACGACGTACCTTTTACGTATGGTGGGTCCAAACAGTCTCAATGTCATATGAAAAAGATGTTCAAAGAAAGCATTATTACCTACAAAAACATAAAGGATTTATCAGTCCAAAATGAGTAATGTAAAAGTAAACTAAATTTACACTTTAAAAAATATCAATTTTAAAGCACCTGGAAGCTTTCATTCTCTTAATGGAAACATAGTTTTCTTATTCAGCAACAATGTCCCTTCATACAAACCAGTACTAATCACACGAACTGCTTCAGGAAATGGATCAGCTTCAATAGTACTGCTCTCTGTTGGTCTACCTCCCTGACTATGTCCATGTCTCTCTATGTGTGGCTATATATATATATGTATGTATGTATGTATGTATGTATGTATGTATGTATGTATGTATGTATGTATGTATGTATGTATGTATGTATGTATGCGTGGTGTGCGTATGCATGTGTTTGTGTGTATGCAAGCTTCTGTAGACATCATTTAACCACTAATGTGCTACTTCATTGTTGATAAACTTGTAGAAAGACATTACAAAATATAGCACATTACAAAATATAGCAAAACAAGGTTTTACCAATTCTACTGGGCATAGACGATGATGTTTGCATGGTCCTTGTTGCCGACAATGCAGCAGACAATAGTGGACCACCAACTGAAGGAGGAGTCTGCACTTCATCATGAGCTAAAGAATAGAATATTGTTAGAAAAGACATTTGCAATGGATAAAGATCAAATGGGATACTAGCGAGAAACGTCGACAAAAAAAAAGGTAAGTGTTATAATGTTGATCAAAACAAACAAAGTGTTACTTACACGAAGGTACTGTGAAACAACCCTGACCATGTTCAGCATGTGATGTCACAACTGGCACATATGTCTATACAAGAACACATAAAATCAGAGATCATGATCCATAAGATACTATAAAATATTAATATCTATTGAACTTCTATTACTGCTTTAGTCGAATTACTGCTTACTTTCAAAGATTGGATTCTACAGTCCAATTCTATTCTCAGTGCCTCTTTCTCCTCACTTCTGTCACCCTTGATGATAATTTGAACAAGCTCATCAGTGTATCTTTGTGTAATTTGTTGGGTGATGAATACAGGGTCAGTATTAAGGCCAATATCATGTAGATATGATGCTCGTATTTCAAATTGCATTTGATCAGCGATCATTGTAGCTTTTTCCTATCAGTTGTGACATCAAATATTCGTATACTTTCATCAAAATAACTCCAAAGCCATAAAGAAAAGAACATAATAATAGGACATTTTTTTCTATATTAACATTAAAATTTATAATAATTAATGTTTACCTCTACTGAAGGTGTCTAACATGGTGCATCCATATCGCCCTGTGAAAAAAATTAGTAAGTCTTAGAAATCAGTAGCAAAATTAAAGTAATAGACTTACCAAAAAAAATATTAATAATAAAGTAGATTGTATATGTAAATCATTTGTCTTAAGTTAAAAATTTAGTGTAACTAATTTTTATATCTAAAAATATATTTGGCATGTTCTACTTAATGTTTATATGTGCACATATGGTTTGGAAAGAAATATTTGGTCATACAAGACCCCATCATAGTTGACATTGATCGTACCTGAACATTTCATTGATCATCATGATCGTCATCCATGTCATCATCATCATCATCATCATCATAATCACCATCATCGTACTCGTCACTTTGATCGTCGTCGTCACCACCACCATCTTCATCACCATCATCATCCTCTTGATCACTATCATCATCATGACCATCATCGCCATGATCATCACCATCTTCATCACCATGATCATGATCGTCATCAGCATCATCATCATCATTATCACCATTATCGTTAGCATGACCAAAATCATCACCATCTTCTTCTTCTTCATCACTGGGTACCTGTTGTTCCTGATAATCATTTACTTCCTCTTGTGCTTCTTCAATATCTTCTTCTTCGATCACATTATACTTTATCGGCCTTCCTCTTGGGTCATGTCTGACAACAAATGACCAACCTGGTTTGTCTAGAACACCAAAGTAAAACACTTTCTTGCATTGACTTGGAAGAACATAGGGCTCATCTCCGATTGGCTCAAATGACCTTGTATTGATCATAGTAAATCCACTGTCGTCTTCAATAAGAGTCCTATCGGGATCATTTCGATTTAGTCGTAACCTAAACTATTTGACGACAAATAGAACTATTTTGAATGAATTAAAGTCGCACTCAAGTATATCATCCAAAATGCCATAGTATCGATTTTCAGATTGTTGAGGATGCATGTCAGTTCTAGATGAAATATTGGTGACCGCGAAGACAGCACCTATCCCGGAATCACACATTTTCTTCGTTTCATCTAACTTTTTTGTGCAGAATTTATAGCCATGGTAGTACATAGCTTTGTGTTGTTTGACCTGCAATTATTCAAACATGTCAAGAATCTTCTCACTGATCTATGAGTTGATATTAAACTTATGTCTCATGATTAGTAATCTTATGCATACCTTTGTATCTCTTAAGCCATATATTAGATCAAGTACCATTGGCGTAACATTGGGATCTCCATTATGATGAGCTTCTTTAACCAATGATGCAACACCATCCCATGTTAATGAGTGACCATTTTCTTGAGACTGTTCAATCCACACTGTCATCCAATCAAGATTGTTTGCAATATACAAGTGTAGTGCATCCCACTCACGACCAACTATAAAGAAGACAATTACACTAGTTAGAAACAACTTATATATATTGATGATGGATAAGAATCGTTAAATTACAAAAAAAACTTATAATTACCTCGCACCCTCCTCAATCTACCTTTCCCCATCAGGTACTCCCCTTTGAATTTGTCATTACAGTTGGGATCCCAAATGCGATCTAGATGGATACCTGCTACAAACTTTGGAAGATATTCATTGATATACAACATGGTCTGGTAAATCATATATCCCTCTATCATAGAACCCTTAGGACGTGCTCTTTGTCAAACCAAGCCCTTCATAAATTTCAAATGCCTCTCAACCATCCACATTCATCTAGCTTGTATAGGTCCACACAATTCAATCTCCTCAACTTGATGTATGAGGTAGTGTTCTTGAGCATTGAAAAATGTTGGAGGTAAACACTTTTGCATTTCACATATAAGCCGTGGAATTTTTATCTTCCAATATTTTATATCTTTTTTATCAATTTCTTTAGATGATAACCACCTAAATGAGATTCAACACGCAAAAACACATAGAGGAGATTTCAAATAAAACTATACAATAGATTTCAGATAAAAAGCTACAAATCTAAGAAAAAACACTCTTCTAACCTCATGTATTTTCCAAGATCATATATAACTTGTTTAATACTGTTGTCAAACTGTTGTGGAAGGGATAGAGGTAGGACAAACTGCAATCACTAAAAAATGATCATTTCAATATATTATTAAATAATGCAACTGGTACTACATTCAATCTTACAAATATACTGTAAATAGAAAACATGACTTACCTTGAGGAAGGTATGTCAATCATGTGTCTTCAACCCTGGCCCAAAATCAACTTTCTTTGATAGAAGAGTACTTATATTTGCAGCAAATCCTATTGGAAATTTTGTTTTTTTTATGACTTCTTTTAATGCATCACTTTGTTGCTCCATTAATAACCAAGGAAGGGCACTTGTATTTATGCGCTCTCTATTCCTATTTGATTCAATGAAAACTTTTAGTGCATGATTAGATTCATGAATGTCAGTACAAATTTTAGCAATTTGTTCTCTATCACGCCTTCCATCCAACATTTTCCATAGTGTCTCTGTTACATTCTTTCCAATATGCATAGCATCAAACAAATGCACGATTGGGAAATCCTTGTAGTATGGTAACCTACTAAATTGAGTAGGATAACTTTTCATTCCTCTAGGAAGTTGGTCATTGATGCCTTGACGACCTTCACGAGCATCAGTTACAGCATTAGTAAATATAAGACAATATTGAAATACAAATTGTAAACTTTGGACGACAAATTGGACATTACCTCGACGATTTAGTCGATCGTATTCCAACTTCCATAAATGAGGTGTCATTCTTCGTGGCCTTGATGATGTCTCTTCTTTCCCATTGAAAAGATGTTTTTCGGCAATTCGACACCTATGATTATTGTGGAGAAAGTGTCTAAACTCATCAAACACCTTCTTTTCTAAACTTTTCGAATGATGACATTTCATCTTCAGACCACAAACTGGACATGCAAATTTTCCCTTTGTCTGAAGACCTAAAAGATCATGTATAATTGGATCATGTACAATTATCATGTGCAACTTAAGCATTTGATAGTAATGTGTAAGCACTATAACAGACCAAAAATATGTGATCTTAACAATATAACATACCACAAAAATGAGTTAGCCCAGGGGCATCATGTATTGTCCATACAAGCATTGCATGGAATTGAAATTGTCAATATCCTATCAGTCTAGAGATGTCATACATAGTGATGCCATTCCATAACTTCAACAACTCATCAATTAGGGGCTCAATATACACGTTCATATCTTTAACTTGGTATTTACCTAGCAATTGAATGAACATAAACATTATGTACTTATTATAACTATTTTCATGCACTATTTATAAATTAATTTAGATAACTATAAAAAAAAAATTACCTGGCACAATTATTGACAACATTATGTGCTCCCTCTTTATGGACATCCAAGGAGGAAAGTTATTGTTAATAACAAAAATAGGCCATACTGAGTAAACAAATCTCATATCTCCATATGGATTGACACCATCCGCCGCCAATGAAAGTTTCAGATTACGAGGTTCTTCTTTAAAGTGTGACCATGTTTCTTCTATCTCTTTAAATGCAGAACCATCGGTAGGCATTCGCATAATGTCATCCTGACTTCTATTGCGTGCATGGTAATCCATAAATTGTGCCAAGCTAGCACACCTGAATAACCGTTCCAGATGTGGAACAATGGGAATGTACTGAAGAACCTTGTGAGGCACTTTTTTTGTTATTTGATCTGATCAATATCTACTAACATGACAATCAGGACATTCTGTTGCAAATTCATGTTGTTTATGATATAGAATGTGATCATTGGGACATGCATGTATTGTTTGATACTTCATTCCAATCTGATCCATAATGTTAGATAATTCTCGGTATGAACGAGGCAAAATATTTGATGGTGGTAAAAAAAATTCACTAATCAACCTACAACAACAAATATGCATTGTTAATATAATGAATAGTAATTGTATGCTAACCTTGAAGATGAAAAAAATGAGATACCTTAGCATACGTGACATTGCTACATTGGATATGCTATTCATAACCTTTAAGTTCACCAACAACACTATAGCCGACAGTAAAGTTGTTTGGGAGCCTGGGTATAAGGGCTCGTGTGCCTTCTCAAGTAAAGGTATATCAAGACCATCTTCATCATTATTATTAGATTCGCTAGTACCATCATTGTGAGCCTCTTCATCCCTTGCCCCAATACCATCTTCTTCAATCATGTCCTCTGGCACATTATCATCTTCTTCCATGGGAGCGTTATCCTCAACTTGGATATTCACACCTCCATGTTCCTCCAGTAGGAAATCCACATTCAGCAATGGACAAAAATCGTGGCCCCCTTCAACATGACCATATTGCCTACAATGACTCTAGGCTGTTGTGATTAGAATTCTTCGATTCTTTAAACCCTTACACTTTTTGCAAGGACAATAACATTTATCAGGTTTTCTTCAGAATTGAGCCCACAATGCAGCCATTGTCTCATTATTTTCTTCTAGATTCATATTGTCAGGCGTGGTCTTTCTTCACAGGAAAATATACCTACAAATAAATTGGACATGTTGTGATTAATGTTTATATCTACACATATGATCTTTGTTAATTAATATTTTCAAATGTAACTAAAATGATTACAAACATATCAAAAAGGACCTTCACAGGGTCTTATTACATCAATTGTTCTAACATGGTCATGTTGGTTATCTTGAGACCTTAATGTCTTCTCATGCCTTCAACCTTGACCTTGATGCTCCTGCATCATTCTCCCAAGGATCAAGGAAAGTTGGATCATCATGGAATTGAGTAGGCAGACCTTCTAGGAAGTTGCAATACTTCAACCTTTTAAGTGTCACGTCAATGCAATGGGTACTAAAAAAACAATTTAAGTTGATGAGAAATGGTTGTTATGAATTCAAATTGTAAGCGTCACCTCAATGCATTGGGTATTAAACAAACAATTCAAGCTGATGAGTATGGGTTTTTATGAACCACAACTCATGAAATATGCATTAAGTCCATACCTGTTGTTTACAATGAGTATGGGTTTTTTTTCTAAGAACATACATGTTGTTTACAGTCAGTAAGTTTCTATATCCTCTAACAAATTTGAAGCAATGAGCCAAAGTCACATGGTTGAAGATGATCATTGTCCCCTCAAAGCGCCATCGTTTGATAAATTGTTGCATTGAAATATGATCTAGAAAGGGCCTTTCCACATAGTATGTTGGCACTATTTGGCAATCATCGACCATGTGGTTATTGCAAAGAGGCTAAGGACCAAACATGGAATCATGGAGATAGTGCACAGATGTACAAGGAAAATTTGTTGCTCTTTAGCTACTAATCTTGCTTTGTGCTTGTCAATTAAAACATTATTTTTAAACTTGATCTTAATACTTTTTATAATCAATGGCTTTCTTTTCAATGTCTATCTCTCTCGACTCAACACATTTTTTCATTTTTCTTTCCTTCTTGCTTCATCATAAATACTTGGTTCACAAGCACTTATGGTGTTCTTCTTGCTAAGATTATGAAGTGGACAATGACTTTCAATCTAGATAATCAAATGTTTGGCTCAACTTTTTTGGGTAAGTGTGATGATATGTAGTGCACTATAAATTTTATCTTAAATGAAAGGATTAGCACCTCTAATTTTCAAATGGCGATCAACCAGAACTAGCTGACAATCTAACCTAAAAAATACATTTTATGCCAAATTCCAATCACAGTTAAAGACATTTAGCTATTGGAAAATGGCAAGATTATGTCTTATTTTAGATATGCAATAAAATGGGCAAGAAATGTGGAAGAACGTTAAGTTTTTATCCACCAAAACATGAGTAAAATTGTATAAACTGAATGTATTTTTAAAAATAATGTCAATTCCCTTCAAAAGAAATATTTTGCATGCAACTTACTTGCTGAAGATATTTCAAGTTCAGCAACTCTTTAATCACAGGATCCACAATAGTTGGAAGCTTTGACTTGTCTGTCAGCTGTGGCTTGGCCTGCAGCAACAAAAAATTCTTAGTATATGCATCTCAATATTTAAAAAATACATCAAGCAATTCAGGTCAGTTACAGTCTGTAAATTAACTGGCATTTGTTTCTTCTTTAACATATTCGACAATCAAGTACAATTAATAGGAATACAAGAGCAAAACTTGGAATTCTACTAATGTCATTAATGTTAATCTTGGGTACTAGTACAAAGCCAGTAAGAAATCTGCAGTTGTACCAACCAAGATATTTACAAGACGTGATCACAAAAGGTTCATTTAGCACAAAACAACTTCAAAAATATTGTATATATACACTCTTTGACACTGTCAAAGGGAACAATTATTTTAATGATGTTTTACGTAAGAATTGCTAGAGGAAATGATAAGCATGAAATATATTCAAGTTTTGACACTAAGGAATTGAAACATCCGCACTCAAGAATTGCCTAGAGTATTTAAAGAGTGTGTATCCCACAAATGTAATTGGTATAAATGTTACAACCACCAAATTTGGAGGGCATGGAAATTCAGTCATCACTATCCTATGTAGTACACTTTATTTCATATGTTGGAATCATTTTGTGACTTGTACACATGATAGTCCAATAGTTTTTAATGTCATCTTCATCACAATTTTTTTATGATAGTCTAATAGTTGTAGGTGGCATCTTCGTCACAATTTTTCCATGATAGTTTTGTTGGTCTGAATTTTTGCATAATCGAATTCCTTTGTCCAAGGTATAGAAGAATTCAGATTGGGATCCACCTATAGTGAATAGGGTTTCTAGCCAAGTCATATTTTGTAGGTCTTTGAAGCAAATTTTTGTCGAAACCCTAGGTCTTGTTTTCTTTTAAATTTTTTGGGCGCGAAACTAAAAATATGTGAAGATTCCCATCCTTTTCAAACTTTTCGTGCCCTACGTCACATCTTTTCTTTTGTGTTTCTGACTGTCCGATCCCTAAAAGATCTACGGCAATCGCTATCTCACTATGAAAAGATACAAGTATTTTATCCTTAGCGACATAGCGACCACCGCTAAGTTGAAAAGCGGTACCGTCAAGTGGAAATACGATGATCGGAGATTGTATTGTTTCAGAGATATTTCATCACGTTTACAACAGACATGTCAGAACTTGAAAAGGAATTACAACATTGAGGTACAAAAGGCGTCAACAGAAATCTTAGCTTTTTCGATTAGTCGCTTTGTCGCTATCAAAGAAATTGGGCACTTGCCATTAGCGACATGATGCCTTCACCAAAAATAATGGCCAGCAGTCACTTTTAAATTTTTTGATGATCGTAAGTTTTTTCAGGCTGCGTGGTGCACGTGTTGTTTTATTATGTGTCAGATGCATTAACGAGGGTAGTTATGACTTCACTCGCCTTTATCTTTCTGACCCTGAATTTTGATGAGTCACCAGAAATCGCTATGTCGCTATCGAAGAATTGGTGTCTCTCGCCGTTAGCGACATAGCACCCAGACGGAAAGTAGTACTGTGGCAACTTTTCAGAGTAAGTGGGTCCTAGAAAGTACTCCATCAGATATCAATTATAAAGCTTTGGAACACGTTGGCATCTAATGGGCTACACGTATATGCTGAGAAAAGAAAAGACACCGAGATTCGCTATGTCGCTATCGGGAACTTTTTTCTTCTCGCCATTAGCGACATAGCACCCAGCCGAGAAATAAACAAATATGGGCCCCAAGCAACAGATAATATAGCCAGGATTTCATCACGTCATCAATGATTGGACACATGCCCTATTCACAAAATATATGAAAGACTGATCGTTAGATCTATCTTAGATCCATGATCGTCGTTATCTCGCTATGGCGAGTTGCATGAAGGTTACGAATAGCGACATGACGAAAAGGGGCCCACCATATTTCTTTTGAGCAATGCATCAAATGTCATCTACATGATCAAATCAGGAGCAATGATGAGCGCTATCTCGCTAGGGCAAGGTGCTCACTCTTTATGTATAGCGAGATAGCGCCTAAGTGACACGTGTCCTCAGAGTTCTGTGGGTCCAGTTCAAAGGTGCCAACAATGAAGGAAAGGTACACATGGCAAATTTTCATTGGGTTGACTGCTAGCTTGTCAAGAGGAACATGAGTCATCTTTTCTTGCATCCGTAGATCGTAGGATTTTTCATAAATCCATGGTGTAAATTTGAATATAGAAGGTGATCCCACCCTGTGCATTTATGAGAGATGAAAGCTTCACGTGTGAAGAAAAATAGAGTATAACACAGAAGATTTTCTTAATTCCACCATACTCGAACAAAGATTCAGAGCATTTCTAAGAAGAAATAGTTGTTGAGAAGATCGTACTGGATTCGGTAAGTTTGTGAAGCAGTTTGTTCGCAGAAAGATTGCAGTAACACTGAGAAGAACTAGAGTGAAATTCAAAGTAAGTACTTGCATTATAATCCTCCTACTGTTTCAATTCTTTCGAGAGTTAATTAAAATGGCTCCGAAACAAAAAGCATTTTCTGGTCAAGAGAACTATTTGGATAGGAATGTCCATAATGATTTGCTTGAACTGCTTCCTTCTTCCACCATTGAAACTGTAGAAGTTAAGAGGCTAACTTCATTAAACCCTAGGCTGAAAATAGCAAATGGGCTATATGACAAAGGAAACTGGGTTAGGGATGCAACAACTTCACAGACTGGTCTTGTTTTATTCAAAAAATGGTTTTCAGAGAGGAACCTTTTTGCCCCACATGCCAACATCTAGAATTTTGGTCTAGGGAAAACGGTGGTTCCCAGTGTTTTCATGGATTATGATCTTTTGGAAGCTATAGCTAAGAATTACGACCAAGCCCTTCGGGTAGTGAGGAGAACTGATGGTGAAATCTTGATTACAATCAGCGCAGAGGAGATTAGGGAAGTTTTCAGTTTAGGGCCTGTCACTGATTATCATGTGCCCATTGATTTGAAAGGGTTAGAAAATGAGTATATGTCTAAGAGAGATGCAGTTAGGAAAGGAGCACTGAGCACACACATAGGTAGAATTGGAACACTGCCAGCAATAATAGCATCCTCCAGGGAGCCTTTCAAAAGGGCATACTTCAATTCTAGGGCTATAGAAATATATAGGTCCTTGTGTAAAGTTTTTGGGAGAGATGAAGAAGAGTTCATGCCTGTGGATTTTATGTAAATGATTACTCAGATTTCCTCTTTTGGTGTGGATATAATTTTTTATTTTGCTTCTTACTTAGTTGAGGAGATTCACATTGGACTAATTGGAATTGCTAAGGGTAAGGTGGAAAAAACTTTTGGCCATTATTCTCTGTTAATGAACATGTTCTTATTCAAGGGAGTAACATATTTTAGTAAAGAAATGGAATTAGATAGAGAAGAGAGTGGGGAAGCATTACCAGTTCAATTGTGGAGTACAAATATGACTTGGGATGCAGAGAATGCCAGTTTTGTCAGGTTTGATAGGTATTTCGCTTCAAAGCTAAGATGCCTCCTATTAAGGGACAATCCCAGAATCCCCAAAGCATTAATGAATCTCATTAGGCCTATGGACAACCCAAGTGGTTTGAAAGTTTCACATAATTGGGGAGATGTCATTCCATATTCTGTTTCTACTGTATTTAGAATATATGGTTTTAAAGGAAGCCCTCACATACTACCCTACCAAGCGCCTTTGAAGGTAGGAGTTGCTGAGATATTGTGGCACCTGGGAGGAGTTGAGGAAGCCCTTCTATTGAAAAGACGAAAGGGGTCAATTTTTCCTACTTGCACAATGGCTCATCATTTTGTAATCACAAAAGGAGGTTGGCTTTCTCTGTACAAGATTTTGAATCATTATAAGATGGCCACTTCCCATCCTCATTTTTGTGATTCTGAAAGATTTTATCATTTGGCTCTAAGGTAGAGAATTAAGCTTAGTAAAATTGAGCATGGATTTTATTTTCCTGAAGACTTAATAAGGAATGAGTACTCCTTGTAGGAGCAAGAGACTAGGAAAGAAAAGTGGAAAGTCTTTTCTAAAATTTTGGATTTCATTCATTGTTTTGATCCAGATTATAGTCCTTTGGACGATGCAGTTACAAATGTAGATAAGATGAGAAAACTTATGAATAATTTTCTTGAAATAATAGAGGAAATGAATGAAAAGAAGCAATTCTTTATTAGGTTCTACCCGGATAAGGCTAGGGAAGTAATGGGAAGATTGGGTTTTACTCCCAATATAAGGGCAGGTCAATTAACTGTCCAAAAAAGGCCAGGATGTACTATTGTTCAAAATAAAAAGAATACAGTGGACAAAGGCAAACAAATAATTGAGTCCACTAGTAGGGTTTTGGAAGAGAGGCCTACTGAGCCCTCCCCTAAGAGGAGGAAAATAATAAGAGAGGAGGATTCTCATGTTGAGGAGTATTCACCTTCACAGACCCCTTTGAGAACCAGGGAGGAGCAACTCACTATTGAGAAAATTGAACAAATTGGATCACAAGGGGGAGTTTTTGTCACTCAAGCAGAGATCGATGAAGGGAACCCCCAGGAACCTCTTGTGCCAAGCCTCGAGCTAACTGTAGCTGATTTTAAGGAAAGGGAATTGGACCCTATTTTGGAACAAGCCAGCCAGCAATTTTTGTCAAATGATAGTTTTGTAAGGTCTAGGGCTTTCCATCAATTTGCTTGGAGGGAAAACATCCACAATTTTAAGGAAAGATGTAAGAACATGAAAACAGAGCATCTAGAAATGGATGAAGCCTCCATCCAAAACCAAATAAAGGAGAAAATGATGCAAGAATTCCATAACATTACCCCTGAGGAGGGAAGGCAAATGGTAAAAACTTCTAACATACTATTGTTGCCTAATTGGGATATTGTAGATGCATTGATTTTCAACTCTGTTTCTAATAGACTGGAGTTACAAGACCCAAATAAAAAGGAATTTGCAGGGATTGCTTTTAGTGATGATCAAGCTGCTCTTGTTATGTGGTCATTAAGAAGAGGATCTAAGATTGTATCAGCACAGCCTGATGGTTCAGGACTGATAGGGAATATTATTGTGAGGAGAGTTGTTGATACCTCACACGTACAGGTAGCCCACATGAATGTGGATTATTCTCAGTTTGCCTTGGCTACTGCTAAAAGGGAGGAAAAGAAAATGTTTGAATTACAAAGTAAATATGAGGCAGTTGTGGATGCCTACAATAAAGAGGTAAAAAGGAGAGTTGAGCTTGAGAACAAGCTACTGGGAAAATCCACCAGGCCTAAAATAACATACCCTCGCCCCCCTGTTGAACCTTTCAAATCTACCCCCCTCATTGAAATACCAGACACACCCCAAGGGCCATAGTATTACACTATTGAAGATTTTGAAGAAGAAAAGAGTAAACTGTGGGCCTTACATGTAGAGCTTGAATCTAAATATGAAGATAAACTAAGAACGGCTCTTACATATCTAGGAGACAAGGTTGAATGGCCACTAATCCATGATCAATTGGCTAGGGTGATTAACATCTGGGAGGAGTTAAAAGCAGATGATGAGGCTCTAAAGCCTATTGTGAACAAATGGGTGAGAAGGGAGAAAGCAATAACCTTATTGTGTCTATCTATTATAAATAATTCTCGTGATCAAATTGATAAAACCTTTGACACTGTTTCTGATCTTGCTGATTTTGATAGCAAAAGGATACATTTATAGAAGATAATAATAGGCTACTTAGAGAAATATAAGAGCCAAAAATTCGATTTATTTTCTCATGCCCTAGATAAGAAAAATAGTTTGAAAAGCAAAGAGGAATGGGCGAAGAAACTTGATGATTTATTCTGTTTAAGAATGAATCAAGTCATAAATGAAACAGGGCATGGACGGTGGGCCACCACAATAGAAGAAATGGTGAAAGCCAAAATATTCTTTGATTCTTTAAAACAGGAATTTGTTGATATTGATAATGAGGTTGATTATATAATAAAGAAACAGAAGGATATTTTGCAATTCAATTGGCCAGATGACACATTATTTGATAGGTGGATGGCAGAAATGCCTTCTAGTGAACAGTTTGATGTAGATGAAACTGACAGTGATGAGGTGCAGGGTGAGGAAGTCCAAATCATTGACACCATCACTACTCAAATCCAATCAGAAGAAGAAGACAGGAAAAATCTGTCACTTTCAGTTGCAGAACCTGGACCACAAGATGTCAATACAATTAAAGAAAAGGAAAAGGTAGAAGTTGTCCTTACCATGCAGAATGAAGGTGGTGGAAGCCTACAGGTGGAGGTTAATGTGCCCTCGTTAGAACAAGCTTCATCGTTGGCTAATTTAGCAGTTACATATGAAGATGAATCAAATCAATAGCCAACTCAGCAACATCAGAACATGTAACAGAAGCTAACCCACTGAAAGGAATGATTTGATTTCGATATCTTCTGTTACCCATAGTTTTGTCATTTTGTGATAGGTGTATGTAGATATTCCTTGTAAAAGACACCTGTCAGTTTCTCTTAGCCTGAAGCTTGTTGCATTTCACACTATATAAGTGAAATTCCAGGGCAAGAGAAAAGGTCCAAATTCTATTTGCTAAGTGATACACTTAGTCTGTTTTTGGTCCACCATTTTTGAGCGAAAATTCGTGATGTATTTTCTCTGTCAAATCTTGAGAATACATGAATATAGAATGATCTGTGTTTCTTTCTGAAGGTCATTCTGAGTCTATTGTAAATTGTATAGAATTTTCAAAGAAAATGAATACAAATTATGAACTATCCCCATATCAGTTCTTTCTGAACTTTGTCTCCTTTTGATTAGTTGGTTATCTTGATGTTGTATAAGTAAAGGCTTGTGCAATTGAATGCAGTTCAATTAGGTTGTATATCTGTTTATCATGGCTGTTAATTCAATGGATTAAGTAAAAGCTTTGATGAATTTGATAAGGTTGCTGCAGTAGTGGAAAGGATTTTGAATGACGATTTCTGATAAGAATTGCTGATAAAATTTGTTGTAAGGCAACAAATTAGATCTAGAGATTTGTAGTAGACTTTGAATCCCAATGATTTAGGCACTGATCAAATTTAATCCAGCTGAAAGAGAAATGTGTCACACATGATTGTCAAAATGTAGAATTATAATCAACTTTACTTTTATTTCCTGTAGATCTTCAAAGTTGGCCTCTACTTGTTTGCATGGAATGTTTTAGCTTTAGTTAGCCATTATTGCTAAGAACATCTGCAGACCTATAGAAGATTTTTGGCCATATCTGTTATATGAGATGTGTTTATTAAAGTATCAAGAATTGTACATGTATTGGAGAATTTGAGATGAGAATCAGAATGAAACTAAGATAATTCTCATACAGTTTTCCCAGTCTTGTATCATCCCTGGGTATACCCACCCTGATTTTGCAGAGCCAAAAGAGTAGAAAACCACCCTTGGTTTTGTAGAAGTTTGGCCCAAATGGTGTGCACATACAATTGATAATAAGAATTGGCTAGTCTTTAGACTGTGTGAGTATTGTCATCTTGGTATTAAGCATTTTTTTGCTTAGTAGTTTTAAAACACCAACAAGTTTGTTATTCATCCAAATGGAAACCCTTGTAGGAAGACCTAATTGCAATGCAACAATTAAATGTAATGTTGAAATATAGGAGAGAGATTCTTTTGGTTGAACTAGAATATAAATCATCTTCTAACAAAAAGACAGAGACTTTCGGTGAAGGATCCAAAGTACATCAATTCAATTATAGTCTAGTAAATTTAGGTGCCATCTTCATCATAAGTTTTTGAAGATAGTCCAGTATTTGTAGGTGTCATCTTCATCAAAAAATTTCCATGATAGTCTATTAGTTTGAGGAGTCATCTCCATTACAAGTTTTCCATGGCATACTTGTAGTTAGAGGTGCATTGAAGACCTTTTATCACTACATGAGCTAGTAGTAGATGGTGATTATTCATTATCATCATCATCATCTAACATAGAATCACATGAATATCATGTTTTATAGCCCACATGGCCTAGGTATTGAGGGTACAACTCCAAGCACTAAACACACCAGATTTCAAATTATTATCTTTATGTGTTGATGTTTAAATTGAATGTTCTAGAGTTGAAGAGAGAAACACACTCAATTTTTTTTTCTTTTTGTTCTTTTTTTGAATATGAAACTGTTGTCTAAATGATACAATATAATTATGTATTATTCAAACAAAAATACAAGAAAAATATGATACCAACACAACTATATTTATAAAACAAAAAATTTCTCATTATTATTTCTTCTAAGCTTTTACAACTACAGCTTCTGCATATACATTTCCTTTCTTTTCTTTCATTACTATAACAAAAAGTATAATAGTTGTTACAATTCCAAATGATAAATCTGCATCTACACACTTTCAATAAAATGAAACAACAAGTACATTACATTATTTTTGCAACTAGACTCTTTTTAACACTTATCATCAAAACATCACTCAAAAAAAACACTTGAGCGGAGACTCTCCCATTTATATTACACAACAATGGCTGAACTTTGGCATAAAAAATAATAATGATAGTAATAGTATTCACTTCCATCTTCAATATTATCATAAAAACCTACAACAAAAATACACATGTACCTATGGAAATATGCTCGAAGAGAAATCCCTCTCCTCGACCACCGGAGATGCAGGTGTGATTGGAGGTCATGAATGGAATAGCTTTTGAAGTTGAGCACATCAAGAAGAATGAAAGAAAGATAATATCGAGAGTTTTGAACAAGTATTCGGCCCCCCCTATATTGATGCAAATGCAGGGCCCCATTTCATATTATTCCCAGGGCTAGCAGGCGTCATTAATCAAGTGGGTGGAGAAAACTTAAAACGAAACTGGGCTCAAAGAAAACCATGCGAAAATGCTCCAAAAATGTCAAATGAAACCGGGCATGAAAAACGTAATTGGGCAAATGTTTTTTGAACTTTGCAGATGTATAAGCCCTGTGTTGGTTGAAATTTCGACCAACACGGGTCTTATATGTAAAAAAATGAAATTTTAGCCTTTACATTTCGACCACCCTAAATTTATTTAGTTGATGGTCGAAATTTTTGGTCGAAAAATGATGTTAAATGTAGTAGTGACACACTCATTCGTAGTTAACTAATGTACATCATTGGTTACTATCTTTACACAATGATTTAAATGTGTAACCAATTATTACATCTACAGCCCAATATAAAGGATAGATTGATCATGATCTAAACATCAAAGAAACCAAAAATAATCTTGATCATGCCTTAATGATCTTGAAACATGTACATGTCTCATCGGTTGTAGACTGTGTAAAGTACAATAGCATGTACTTTTGCATATATGCATAACAACGTGTGCATCATGTTGTTGTGTGTATATACATGTGTATGTGCTTCTTACAGTAATGTCAAACTATAGCTACTTGCATCAACAATGTGCTCATAGGCTAACATTTATGTGGTAAGGATTAGTGAAATATTTATTCTTATATAAAGCCAACATATTCAAAACTAATATTTACTTCATTCCAATTATAAATTCTAGTTTGCATTCCCCACTATTTACCAATTATTATTTATAAGATTAACTTTGATAAATCTAAAGTTAGAAAATTAGTGTGCAACATTTAATAATTTTGGAGGTCGTAACTGGAGATTGGGGTGTTTGGAAGCTAGGCTTGAACTTCTTTTGATCACTCGTGTTTGGCTACGATAAGTAATGACTGCATTTTTATTTGTTTTCCCCTGTTTTCCAAACACAAAGTCATCGGGCTGCCAAACTCCTAAAATAATGATAAAAAATGAACTATTTTGTTTTTACTATGCTTTTTTCTCCACAAACATGCATTAGATGTCAAGTTTCATGGCAAGAGACTTGGAGATGTCGGGAGACTTTGACACGAAATCTCCACCTGGTTTTGAAGAAAAGGAGAGTAGAACTAATTAAAAATCTGTAAATATAGATTCTAAATTTGATTGCATAAATTGTTAGTATCAACATGCATTAGAGTGAAAATTATAAATCTTATATGGATCATATCATAGATTTAAATCAAACCAAATCTTATATGGATCATATCATAGATTTAAATCAAATTCAATCAGATCGAATCTTTGATAAATAAACTTGATCTGTATAGGTACTTTCTTAAATTTTGAATGCTTGTAGATCATTGCATAATATTCTTAGGAAAAAGGAATAGTTCAAAATGCTTTTTGAAAGTTCCTACTCCTAATTTGAGATGTTTTGTGCTTACTAATTGAGATGACAAGTATATCCAGATCCACAGGTGTTGGTGATGTTGGAATCATTGTAATTTCTAATGCTTGCCCAAGATTAAAGAGCATAAACTTTTCCTACTGCAAAAATGTTAGTGACAATGCTCTAAGTCTATATCAAAACTGCATAAACTTCAAAACCTTGAAATCCAAGGTTGCTCTAGTATTTCATTTGTTGGTCTTTCAGCAATTGCTTTAGGATGCAAATGTATTGCTGAATTAGATGTCAAAAAGTGCTACAATGTCAATGATGTTGGAATGTTGTCCATAGCTAATTCATGCCAAAATTTATGGCAGGTAATTATATCATGTGATGTACCTTTCTAATTTATGTTCCCCTACATATTTTACACTAGAATATGTGGTTTTCTGTAGATGAATTTTTCATATTGTGAATTGTTTACTTTATCCATATTCCCCAGCATATGTCACATTGGGATTGGTGGTATTTCCACAGAAAAAATCTTTCATATAGTGCAACATTTGGAATCATGTTCCTAATCAAATCTTAAATTGGAATTTGTGACATTTCTGTAGGAAAATCTTTCATATTGTCCAGTCTCAGACATTGGATTATTTTGACTAAGATAGTTTGGGCATTCCATCAGAGAATTGACTAGCTTGGCTCAAGAGTATACATAGTGTGAAACATCATAGATTCATTGATGCATATTCAAATTACACATGCACATTTTCAATAGAGAGTGCTCTTGCATCCTGTTGAGATGGTCCCTAAGTTATCTTTTTGTTTCTGACGCTGCAGTTCTTCAATTTTATTCTTGCTAAACTGTGATAGTGTCAAGTTACAAATAATATAAACAAAGTTATTTTTGCAAAGGAAAATAGACATAGTTCAAATCTACAAAGGTTCTATAACAGGTGTTGTAAAACATAGGAAGGCCACTGTGGAAATTTGTCATATCCCCTGCCCAAACTGATTGATTTTAGCTCAAGGAATATTGTCAAACACTTGTATGTTGCGTTTCGCTTTTCTGATTTTTTTGTGTTTTAGTTTGTTTGATATAGTTTGAATGATGCTAAGAAATTAGAATGTTTGCAAATGATATTACAATGCCTCTTCCAATGAACTAATATGCAAGTGTAGTTCTTTTTGGCTTTTTTTTAATGCATATACATAAAAACTAGATATGGAATGCATACCTATAGCCAGCTAATATTTTGACAAACAATTGGCATACAACTATTATGCTGATCATATATGCTATTACATGGATATTTTTTCAAACAAATGATATGCAACATATATCTCTTTTATTGAATTCATTCTCATGTACAATGTTGCTATGAGTTTTCCAAGACAAATGGGCTTACAATAATGACTACGACAATGCCAAAATCTGATTCTAAATTATCACTTTCAACATCAAAATATATGCCTAAAATTACAATGCTAACTACTAATAGTTGCAAGAGGAACCTAATAATAGTGATGCCTAAGGATGGAGATGAAAGATAAATACTATAGCGTGGCACTATTCATGTGTACTGTAGCATCCAGCAATAAATGTATTCTCCAATTTAAGCACAAATAGAACTCCAAAATGAAGCTCTCCTAAATGCCAAATTCAGTGGATATTTCACCACTTTAAATGGTTGCAACACTGAAGAATTGACGCTCTCCAAGGGCTAATTGAAATCAGAAACCCTTAGTTTCTTCTCCCAATTTTATATCAAATGCAATTCGCAATAATCAGATGCTTAACAATGAAGCTTTTGCCTCTATTTATTCTTTTCCTTCACCCTTCTAGAAGGAAATAAAATATTATTTAATTGCACTCTCTAGAAGCTTCCTCCTTTCCAATACAATAACTAGTTGTATTTCTAGAAAATGCACTCTCTAGAAGCTTCCCGCTTTCCAATACAATAATTAGTTATACTTTTAGAAAATTAAATTAATTAAATATAAAGTCACCTCTTAATTTTAATTTATTTACTTTATAAGAAATTAATTTAATCAATTTTTTCTTATTTCTCCACTTAGCCTTCAGAGAATGTAAAGGCTCAGAACTCCACTGAGATGCTAAAAAGATGGGGACATTATAGTCTACCCCTCTTGATATTGCTTGTCCCCAAGCAGATCTCAACTCTAGATGCTACAAAATTTCTTCACTCTCATGTATGGCATCCTCTACAGTCAGGTCCTTCTACTTCACCAAGTACTTCATGATAGTACATCTCCTCAAATTCCTCTCCCTGAACTCAATGATAGCCTCTAGTACTAAAACCAATTTCCCATCATCATCTAAGGGTGGAAGCACTATAGAAGGAACAATTTGGTGTCCTGATGCCTTTTTGAGATGTGACACGTGAAAAATATTATGGACTTTGCTCTCTATCAGCAAATCCAACTCATAAGCCACCTCTCCAACTCTCCTGATCACCCTAAAAGGCCCATAATAACGTGGCTTAAGTTTTTTGGCACCACTCTTCTTGAGAGTGAACTGGCGATAAGGCAGCAGCATCAAATATACCATATCACCTACCTCAAAAGTCCACTCAGTCCTCTTCTTATCAGGATACTGCTTTTGTTGATTATGTGCCTTGGTGATATTATACTTAAGAGTCTTCACAATGTCCTGGCTCTCTTGTAATAAGTCTCCAACACTGGGCACTCTACTATTTAATAGCAACAAATCCATGAAACTTGGTGCCTCATATCCATATAATGCCATGAATGGTGACATTTGGATTAAAATGTTATAAGTGGAATTATAACAATATTCACATAGATATATCCAATTAACCCAAGCCTTCTATTGCCCCGCTATGTAATTCCTGAGGTATCCCTCCACTCATTTGTTTACTATCTCTATCTGACCATCTCTCTAGGGGTGGTAGCTAGTACTTGGAGTGAGCTTTGTCCCACACAATCTGAACAACTCTTTTCAAAAGTGACTCATAAACTTGTTATCCCTTTCATTGACAATGCTCCAAAGTAAACCATGCAACCTAAATACCTCTCTGAAGAATAAATCAGCCACCTGTCAAGTATTGCATGATAGTACGTCTCCTCAAATTCCTCTCCCTGAACTCAATGATAGCCTCTGGTACTAAAACCAATTTCCCATCATCATCTAAGGGTGGAAGCACTAGAGAAGGAACAATTTGGTGTCCTGATGCCTTTTTGAGATGTGACACATGAAAAATATTATGGACTTTGCTCTTTGTCAGCAAATCCAACTCATAAGCCACCTCTCCAACTCTCCTAATCACCCTAAAAGGCCCATAATAAGGTGGCTTAAGTTTTTCGACACCACTCTTCTTGAGAGTGGACCTGGTGATAAGGCAGCAGCATCAAATATACCATATCACCTACCTCAAAAGTCTGCTCAGTCCTCTTCTTATCAGCATATAGCTTTTGTTGATTATGTGCCTTGGTGATATTATCCTTAAGAGCCTTCACAATATCCTGGCTCTCTTGTAATAAGTCTCCAACACTGGGCACTCTACTATCTGATAGCAACAAATCCATGAAACTTGGTGCCTCATATCCATATAATGCCATGAATGGTGACATCTAGATTAAAATGTTATAAGTGGAATTATAACAATATTCACATAGATATATCCACTTAACCCAAGCCTTCTATTGCCCCGCTATGTAATTCCTAAGGTATCCCTCCACTCATTTGTTTACTATCTCTATTTGACCATCTCTCTGGGGGTGGTAGCTAGTACTCGAAGTGAGCTTTGTCCCACACAATCTGAACAACTCTTGTCAGAAGTGACTCATAAACTTGTTATCTCTGTCATTGACAATGCTCCAAAGTAAACCATGCAACCTAAATACCTCTCTGAAGAATAAATCAGCCACCTGTCAAGTACTCCATGATAGTACGTCTCCTCAAATTCCTCTTCCTGAACTCAATGATAGCCTTTGGTACTAAAACCAATTTCCCATCATCGTCCAAGGGTGGAAGCACTATAGAAGGAACAATTTGGTGTCCTGATGCCTTTTTGAGATGTGACACATGAAAAATATTATGGACTTTGCTCTCTGTCAGCAAATCCAACTCATAAGCCACCTCTCCAACTCTCCTAATCACCCTAAAAGGCCCATAATAATGTGGCTTAAGTTTTTCGACACCACTCTTCTTGAGAGTGGACTGGTGATAAGGCAACATCATCAAATATACCATATCACCTACCTCAAAAGTCCGCTCAGTCATCTTCTTATCAGCATACTACTTGTGTTGATTATGTGCCTTGGTGATATTATCCTTAAGAGCCTTCACAATGTCCTGGCTCTCTTGTAATAAGTCTCCAACACTGGGCACTCTACTATCTAATAGCAACAAATCCATGAAACTTGGTGCCTCATATCCATATAATGCCATGAATGGTGACATTTGGATTAAAATGTTATAAGTGGAATTATAACAATATTCACATAGATATATCCACTTAACCCAAGCCTTCTATTGCCCCGCTATGTAATTCCTGAGGTATCCCTCCACCCATTTGTTTACTATCTCTGTCTGACCATCTCTCTGGGGGTGGTAGCTAGTACTCGGAGTGAGCTTTGTCCTGCACAATCTGAACAACTCTTGTCAGAAGTGACTCATAAACATGTTATCCCTGTCATTGACAATGCTCCAAAGTAAACCATGCAACCTAAATACCTCTCTGAAGAATAAATCAGCCACCTGTCAAGTACTGCGTGTATGTAGTGTTGATTGGGAAGAAGTGGACAAACTTTGTAAGTCGATCAACAACATCATATATACAGTCTCTACCCTGGGCTCTCGGCATTCCTATGATGAAGTCATGGATAAACACTCCCACTTCTTGTCAGGAATCAAAAGTGGCTTAAGTAAGCTGACTGGGTAAGAGTGCTCCTGTTTATTCTGTTGGCAAGTAGGACACTATCTAACATATTGCAACACCTCATCTTTGAGCCCTTTCCACAAAAAAAGCTCACGAATCTGTCGGTAGGTTTTGTAAAAACCTGGATGTCCTGCCATAGGTGAGTCATGATAAATTCTCAACACCATCCTCTTCACCTCTAACCCTGACAACAAATAAATGTGCCTTTTGTAAATGATGATCTCATTCACAAGGGTGAAATCACTATTCTAGATCGATCCACCTATGAATCCTGATGCTCATATATCCTTTGCATACTCTGTAAGGATCAAATGTCTTCAATCCTTTGATATGTCAGTCATCAAGCTCAAATGGGGTCTTCATAACAAGGCATATGCTACTGCATTCTATATCCCCTTGAAATAGGTAATATCAAAATCATATGCCAGTAATTTACTTACCCATTTCTATAGCCTGTCATTAAGATCTCGTTGCCCCAGGAAATGTTTCAAGCTATTGTGGTTGATTTTTATGCTAAATTTTCTACCCACTAAATACTGCATGAATTTGGTCAAAGCATGCATTATGGCCAACATTTCCTTATCATAAATGTTGAAGCTCCTCTTAGGCCACCTGAGCTTCCTACTCTAATAAGCAATCGAGTGCTTGTCCTACATAAGCACCGCTCCAACACCTTCCCCAGATGCATCATAGTGCAACTCAAAAGGTTTGCTAATATCCAATAATGCTAGCACTGGACAAGAAGTCATCAACTCCTTGAATTTATCAAAACACTCATGTGCCTCAAGAGTTTATAATAAAGCCCCCTTTCTCATCAAGTCTATCAAGGGTGGTGCATGCCTAGAATATCCACTAACGAACCTCTTGTACAACCCAAAAAATCCTCTCAACTGTGTTAGGTTCACTAAAGTAGGCCACTCAATAATAGCACAAATCTTTTCAGGATCCATGCATACTCCCTAAGCATTGGTAATGTGACCCAGATATAATAACTTTAATAATCCCAAATCTGATGATAGCCTGATCTCAAATCAATTTTGGAGAAGAAACATGCTCCGTGTAGCTCATCTAATAACTCATCAATCCGTGGGATGGGGTACCTATTTTTGATAGTCTTTTTGTTCAGGACCCTGTAATCTATGCACATTCTAAGAGTTCCATCCTTCTTCACCAAAACCACATAAGTGAAAGGTGACTTACTTGGTCTAATGTGCCCCACAACAAGTAGTTTCTTGATGGTTTTCTCGATCTCATCCTTCAATCTCTTTGGATGCCTATAGGGTGTGATCATGATAGGTTTAGCACCCTCCTCTAACTCAATAATATGCTCGATACCTCTATCTGGAGGTCTACCCGGTGATATTTCACTAAAAACTTTGTAGTGCTTGATTCTCAATTCTTGTATGTCTGGGCGATATTCGAATTTTCATTGCACCTGTGATGGCATTAAAGTGCAATGGGCTGCCCACTCAACTTGGTCATGTCTCAACAAGCTCTCAATGTGTCTGCAAGACATCATTCTAAACCCACTGCCACGAATGACCTTAAGTATATGGGTCTTCCCTTATGATTGAAACCTCATCTCCATATCTCTCAAATTGAGAGTGAACTTCCTTAGATCATGTAACCAAGTCATGATAATAACTAAATCTGTATCACCCATGTCAACAACATTAAAATCTACTTTGAAATGAAAGTTGTTTATCTTTAGGGGCTGACTTATAATCTTCCTGTCACATTTGAGGATGTAGCCATCAGCTACCCTCACTCTCAGACCCTCAAATTGCTCTATCTAAATCCCACCCCTCTCAATCAATCTGGAATCAATAAAATTGTGAGTAGCACCTGTATCAAGCAAAGTAATAACTCATTGACTAGCCAATACCCCTCTCATCCTGAATGATCCCTCTTGTTGTACACTAGTGAGACGGGCCTCCTTAAGTCTACCCTTAGTCTTCTCATCACCTATATCATATGTGTCTTCCTTTTCTTCAATTGATCCCTTATTTTCATATTTTTGATTTGAATTTTCAGAATCAGAATCCACATAATATGCTCACATAACCCTATGTGCTTTCCCCTTTGGCCTCAAGGGATAGTCATGGTTCATGTAATAGGGTCCTTTGCAATAAAAACAAAGTTTTTTCTTCCTTAAATCATTCAATGTCTCTCTATCAAAGGAGCAAATGATTTATCTTTATTTTCAGCCTTTGTTTCATTCCTGTCAGGTTTCTTAAAGAATGGTTTGTCTTTCCTAGATGATGCATCCTTTGACTGAAATTTTTTTATTGGGGCTGCTTGTTCCATACTTCTAGCCTTCTCAATCGCTTCTTGCAAATTGAATTGATCAGAGGCTTTTACCCAACCCTTCAATGGTTTGGATAATCCCTCTGTGAACAAAACAACCAATCTCTTATATGATATATCTGGCACCATAACAGATAGCCTCTGAAAGTCGCTAATGAAATACTCCAATCTGCCTGTCTGTTTTAACTATGCCAACTCCCTGAAGTAGACATTTGGATCCTTCTTATCAAACCTCTCTACCAAGTTGTCCACAAAGTCCTGATATGAAGTCACTTGGTTATGCTGAAGGGTAACCATCCCATAGTACCACCAATCATGTGCAACTCCCTCTAAATGTAGTGTGACATATTTTATTGCCTCCACTTCTATCATAGGTCTTAGTGCTAAGAAGGTATCAAGCTTGTGAATCCAAGCTTGCACTGTCATTCTACTACTCCCATCAAATATAGTCAAAGAAAGCTTCCTTGTAGCCCGCTTTAATTCATTATCCTCGCCACGAGGTCTCCTATTTTGTCTAACTACATGGTAGCGTTCTCTTCTTTGGTTCACAAACCTCTCAAAAGTCAATCTCTAATGTACCTATGGTGCCAATAATTCACATTCATCATTAGTAGCCATAAGGATATCTACAAATGTCTCATCCTCAACTTCCTCTACTAGCCCCTGTACTAGTTCCTTTCTAACAAAGGTAGGACGTGTGGGCCTGTTTGTTGTTCTAGAAAGAGTTCTATGAGCTCTAAGTGATCCCACTGCACTCCTGTTATCCCTTTGTTCCTGATTTCATCTATCTTGTGGATTCATGTGCTCAACCATGGTGGTGAGTGTCTACAAAGCATGAGCCATCCGCTCTTGTCCTATAACCATTGCTCTATAAAATTTCCTTATTGCTTGAACCTCATTCCTATTCTCTTGGTGGGCTACGCTCTTGTCTATCACCCATCTATGTTTAGCTACTTGTCAAAATCTTGTTCCCTGTCAAACAAAGCTTGCTTGTCAGTGTAAAATTTGTGAGAGCCAACCCCAGGTGGCTACATGTGATTGTTAAACCCTCAGGATGGCAAGATTTAGCTCTGATACCAACGTAATATCCCTTGCCCAAACTAACTGATTTTAGCTCAAAGAATATTGTCAAACACTTGTATGTTGTCTTTCTCTTTTTCTGATTTTTTTGTGCTTTAGTTTGTTTGATATAGTTTGAATGATGCTAAGAAATTTAGAATGTTCACAAATGATATTACAATGCCTCTTACAATGAAAAAATATGCAAGTGTAGTTCTTTTTAAGTTTGTTTAATGCATATACATGAAAACTAGATATGGAACGCATACCTACAACCAACTGATATTCTGACAAACAATTGACATACAACTATTATGCTGATTATATATGCTATTAGATGGACATTTCGTCAAACAAATGGTATGCAACATATATCTCCTTTATTGAATTCATTCCCATGTACAATGTTGCTATGAGTTTGCCAAGACAAATGGGCTTACAACAATGACTACAGCAATGCCAAATTTTGATTTTGAATTATCACTTACAACAGAAAAATTATATGCCTAGAATTACAATGCTAACTACTAATAGTTGCAAGAGGAACATGATAATAGTGATGCCCAAGGATGGAGATAAAAGATAAATATTGTAGCGTGACATTGTTCACACATATTGTACCAGCAAACAATAAATGTATTCACCAAATTAAACACAAATAGAACTCTAGAATGAAGCTCTCCTGAATGCCAAATTCAATAGATATTTCACCACCTCAAATCGTTGCAACACTGAAGAATTGACGCTCTTTAATGGCTAACTAAAATCAAAAACCCTTAGTTTCTTCTCCCAAGTTCATATCAAATGTAATTCACAATAATTGAATGCTTAACAATGAAGCTCTCTCCTCTATTTTTTTTTCCTTCACCCTTCTAGAAGGAAATAAAATATTATTTAATTGCACTCTTTAGAAACTTCCCCTTTCTGAAACAATAATTAGTTGTATTTCTAGAAAATGCACTCTCTAGAAGCTTCCCCTTTCCAATACAATAATTAGTTGTGCTTTTAGAAAGTTAAATTAATTAAATATAAAGTCACCTTTTAATTTTAATTTATTTAATGACTTTATAAGAAATTAATTTAATCAATTTCTCCTTATTTTTCTACTTAGCCTTCGGAGAATGTAAAGGTTAAGAACTCCACTAAGATGCTAAAAAGATGAGGACATTACAAAATTTCAAGTTTTGATGAATAGTTATTTTCTATTAATAAAAATATACTAAGAATAAAATTCGCGAAAAAGGATCGGGGGATACAAGATCACCCTGCGAATGAGTTCACACGACCGTAGCCAGAGAAAAACACATGGCCGCAACTAGAATCATACACTATTCATCAAGAAAAAACATATATAAGGCAACCTCCAGTGGCCAAAACAGTGTCAGCTGAGGGTAGTGGTTCATCTCTGTCATGGAAGACCCAATCATCTTTGGGATTGGGGGACGGACTAGGAATAGTCCAGGCATCTTCAGTAGTAGCAGTAGCAGGATCAGTGGCAGCCTCCACATCTTTGAACTCTGGCCGCGAAGGCGAAATCACCAGATCCAAGCAAGGCCATTTCCCAAAAAATGTTCGACAAGCACCAAGAGGAGGAGCCGAGGACCAACTAGAACCACCACAGGGCGGGGAAGCTAAGCGGTGCCTCCATCCACCATCGCCACCAATGGGAGAGTGGTGGCAAGAAGCTTGGGAGCGCAATGTGTGCAAGTGGTGACCTGAGGAATGACGCCAGGAACGGCGGCCACGAGGCATCGAGGTTTCTGCCGAAGCATTAGGAGGAACTCTGGCAATAGTGCAAGGGGCATTGCTTGAGTGGTTCAGCAGCTCCTGCAGGTGAGCTACCTCAAGGGAAACTTTTTTGGCTTGCACCTGAATCTGCATAATTACATTATTACAAATGCATGCCTTAGTGTACATTGCAATATTAATATCCAAAAAACTATGTGTGAAAATAACAACATTCCTTTCTTTCCACAAAGTGAACAAAATTTCCATCCTGAAAGTATGCCAAATCTGGGTGAATTTTCGAGGGATTCTGGGAGAATCACCCAGCAAAATCATGTGCCAAGAAAAAGGTTAGGCTTGAATGGCTCGAAAAAATCATGAATCCAGCGCCAATAATTTTGGGCACGCCTACAAAACCAGAAGATATGCAAGAAAGACTCTACTTGTCCACAAAAAGGGCATCTAGGATCTGGAACCCCAATATGTTTGAGCTGAGACCCCAGGGGAAGACCTTGGAAGGCAAGGCACCAAGCAAAATGGGCAATCTTGGGTTCTCTTATAGCACTCCAAATGGTATCAAAGTGTTTTCTCTATTGAGGAAGACAAGATTGCAAATGTCATCTCTGGTTGAGCGTGTCCCCCATCGGAAGATGGGGTGAAAGCCATCGATATCCCAGACTTGGCTTATAATTGAAAAATTAAGTGGTAGGATACCGCTTCCAATCATGCCAGCAAGGCCGAACAAACTGAATAACCAATTTATGAATTAAGTGAACTGGAAATGAAGAGAGCAATAGGTCAAAAGTCTGTCGATCTAAACAAATAAGGCGTTATTGTACTTGCATATCTTCCCAAGACCTAAAAGTCATGGAAACCCTCGAGAAGAGGTTCTTGGGAGTTATGATGCCCCATTTGAAAAAACGAATAGCACTAGCACCTTGAGTTTTGGCAAGGGGAGTACCCTGAATGGAAAATAAAGGAGACCACCAAATGTTCTATTGATTCAAGGAGAGGCCATTACAGAACTCATCCCTAGCCCATCGAAGCCAAGGCTTAATAGCTTCCCAATCTTTCCATATGCTCTTGATGACAAACGAGCCCTGTATGGTCACTAGCTCACACATGATGAGAAGGGTGTGGAAACCAATCCCCTTCCAAGCAAGCCTGTTGACAAAAAAGCCAGAAGATATGCAATGTCATACCAAAATCTTCCAGGCTTCATCTCCAGTGATAACACAAATAATCCATTTAGCACAAAGTGCAAGGCCTTGTTTCTGAGTGGAAAGCAGGCCAAGACCACCAAATTCTTTTGGGAGACAACAAAAATCCTAGGCAACTCTATGAAACCCATGATGATCCAAACTAGAAACCTAGAGAAAATCCCTGAGCAATCTTTCCAATTTTTGATAAGAAGCTTTGGAGGGAGCCCAACAAGAAAAATAATAAACATGAGTAGCCACAAGAACCTTTGAGCAAATCTGGAATTTGTCAGCAAGGGAGAGTGGTTTCGTAATCCAATAATCAAGCTTCTTGGTTACCTTGGCAAACACAACATTCCAAAGTTCAACAGGTGAAGCCTGGAAAGCAAAATGAATGCCCAGATTGCGGAAAATTTCCCCATGCGTAACCTATTTCCATTCAAACTAGTTGAGCCAAGGTGGAGTTGGCAAGAATGACTGGCGGAAGCAGAGCATTTTATGTCATTGAATGGCAGATCCAAAGGCTTGACAAAAGGTGTCTAGGCAACTTAAAGCATTGTTGATGTTTTCTTCGCCCTCTAAAAAAGTGAGAAAAGAATAATCCGCAAAGTGGCCATTGACTAACTGAGAAGATGATTCGGGCAAGGAAATACCACAAACCAGTCCAGAAGACACAGAATAGCTAGCAAAGAGCCAAAACCTTCAGCAGCAAGGACATAAAGCGTTGGAGCCAAAGGGCAACCTTGCCTAATTGAGCGGAAAAGGCTAAAAGCCTCTGATTACGAATTATTGATGGTAATGCAAGCATTAGCAACGCCAAAGAGCATCTCCACGGATTGTAAAAAATTGGGACCAAAACCCAAAGCCTGGAGCATCGCCAAAATAAAGGGCCATTCAATGCGATCATAAGCTTTAGCAGAATCAATCTTTAGAAAGATGGCCTTTTGGTTGGGCCTGTGAGCCCATTCCATGCCTTCCCAGATAGCAATAATGTTGTTGAGAATGTATCTAGACTTAATAAAGCTAGTTTGCTCAGGGCGCACAATTAAAATGAACATGTGCCAAATTTTGAGAGAGAGTGCCTTGGCAATAATCTTATAAAACACATTCAAAAGGGTAATGGGCCTCCAATTGCAAATGTCCTTTGCATCGCCAGCTTTAGGTATGAATTTGATAGTTCCTTTATTTATAATGGCTCCTAAGCTTTTAGAATGATAGGCTTCAAGATAAACTTTGTGCAGATCAGTACCTATATGCTCCCAAAGGTGTTTGTAAAATTCACAGGGAAACCCATCACACCCAAGGGATTTTTCATCAACCATGGAGTAGACCGCCTCTTTAAGGTTTTGGAGGGAAAAAAGTTGCTCACAAAAAGCACGTTGCTCAACTGCTAGGCAGTTTGGAGTAACAGAGATACACTTTCTAAGGGCTTCCTCTTGAGCAACCGAATTTTTGTGCGAAGCAAAAACGTTCTCATAGTGATGAACAAATGCTTGCAGTATGTCAGGGAGACTAGAAAGAACAACAGTTCCTTGTTTGCTCTTTTTAATCCCATCATTGGTATGATAGACACGAAGAGCCTGAAAGAACTCCTTAGAAGCTTTATTGCCAACCTCCAGTCAATGGAGACAGGCTTTGATTTGGGATCCTCGAGCGGCATAATTATCAACAACTTGTTTTTCATGGCAAAGTTTGGCCAACTAAATTTGCAAATCCACATCAAATGGATTACGAGTGAGAGCCTTAGAGGCTTTTTTGAGTGCAAAAGTGTTGGTTTTATATGATTGTTTTTTGAAAACTGCCAATTGGCGCCCATAGATGCGCAGAAAATGAGTAGTTCTAGAAATGACATCATTCCACCATTGAACCCCTCCCTTCTGAGAATGTGGATGTGGCTCCAAATTCCAAACATGTAGGATATATTCGATGGTGGAAGCATGCATCAGCACAGACATGTTGAGGAAGAACTGAGACTTGGCAACTTTCAAGACAGTTGTTTGCCATGAAATAACAAAATAAATGGGATAGTGGTTAGATAACGTCACATCTAGCAAGGGAATGACAGGTAAATCTCAATCTTCAAAAAGAGAAAAAAGATTGTGCAGTAATCATGGCACAATCGAGATGCTTTAATATGTGGTCAGAGCCAACTTGAAAGTTGGACCAAGTGTGTCAAACCTCACGATCCTGGCGGTGATTAATATTAGGATTATAAAAGCCCAATTTATTGCACATGCAGTACCAGGCTTCCCTTTCCCTAGCTGTCCAGCGAAAGGACAAAATATCGTCTTTGTTAGAGGCCACCTCAACCATATTGAAGTCACCACACATAACCTAAGTAGCTAAAGGCAAGTTGTTAGCCGACCAACCCCACATCTAGGATCTTTCCACAGCATCATTGGAAGCATAAACATTAATGACTCCAAAAGAATGATTGTTAATGGAAAGCAAAAGCCAAATAATACTATGCGTGGGGTCAAAACCGTGCGAAATAATAGTAGAATGTAAACAAGGTGACAAGAGAGTAACTACACCACCTCGACCAGCTTCGTGCTAAGAGGAAAACATAACTCCATCCTACCAAATGATGTGACATGCAGAAGAGAGCATGAAACCAAAAATCTTAACTTCTTGCAGACAGAGAAAGTCTAAGTTACCAAGTCTATGACGGGTATCTCAAACATAGTACTTTCTAGAGAGGTTTGTGAGACCTCTAACATTCCATGATAAAAAAAAATTCATGAAAATTCTTCCATATCATCCTCATCCTCAAGAGAGGAGTAGCTATTCTACAAGAAGGTAGAACCCTGGTGGAAGTCAAAAGGAAAATCCTCTGTACTTAGAGCCCATCGTTTCACCTCAGGTATCTCCACATATCTAGGAGGACTGCGAGAACGTTGTATCGCTTGTGGCACTATGGAAGAAGCAACAAGAGGGGTACGAACCACAACCAAGGCAGAAGCCCTAGCGGCCGCCTTAATCACTTGCGTACCAGCAGGGTTTGAAACCTGTGAAACCCTCGAAATAGGTGCTATGGAAACCACTTGCGTCCCTATGCTGGCAAGAATTGACGCTCTTGTGGGGAGAGGAGTCACGATGATTGTCGCGTAGGACTGTTTAGGGGGCAAGGGATTCAAGGTAGCCTTGCCCTTGCACCCAACAGTAATCCATTCTTCGTTTTTCCCTTATTTTTTCCCTTTGGTTGGCTTGGTAGGCACTTCTTTAGGCATAGGCTTAACCCTAGGCATAGCCAAAGGGCAATCTTTGATCTTGTGTTCCGTGGACTAGCACCTATAACAAGTGTTGGGGAGGTTCAAATAGAGCACCTTCTCAGAGAAGGTTTGAGCCCCAATCTGGATTTCCACAAAATCCTTAAGATCCTTGGAAAGATCAACCTCGACGCAAACATGTCTCTGTGAGCGAGCATTAAAAAAATTTTCAGGCTCCTTTGTGACAACTTTGCCAAGGGTTTTGGCAATGGACTCAATGAAAGGCCAACATGGCAAGGGTAAACCTAGGAACTCAACCCACGCAAGAACCCTAAGCTTGTTATTATCAGAGACTATAAAGTCTTGTGACCATTTTTGAAAAACAAGCAGGGATGAATGCATAGACCAAAGTTCGTTGTTAAAGACTGTATCTACCTGCGACGAGTTAGCGAAGTGAAATATTAAAAAAAAAAAACCTTTGGTAAAGTTTTGCACAGCGTCAAGGCGGACTCCATGAGGAGTACAACACTTGTTAACTCATTCTTGAAGCATAGCTTCAGGAGGAGTGCTACCCACAAAATATCCTATCAAAGTAAATATTCTAACCAGTCACATGCAATATCAAATTCTTGTAAAGGAAGGATAATATTAGGATTACCTCGTGAAAAACCTTCGAAACAAACTTGCGAGGGCGTTTGTTCTATGGTGATGCCATGGCAATTCGAAACAGCAACGTGAACACCAGAAACAACTAGTGCACTGCTGGCCGAGGCCATTATATCCTAGCCTAAAAGCTCCTGCAGTAAATGCGATGTGACAAGTGGAGACTACAGAAGGAAAGCTCAGACAAAGAGCCATACGCAAAGAAAACTGCAAGTTCGTATGAAGCAAGAAACCCTAGCAGAGCCAAAATCCCCCCAATTTCATAGTACTTTCAGTTTTAAATTTCAAGTTTAATGAATCCCTAAATGTTGCTATGATTCTTTGGCTGCAAGCGTTAAGTTGTATGAGTCTCTGACTCTTTTCACCATTGCATCGATAAAGTTTGTCGCAGCACACAAAGTAACACTTCTGAACTAAGTGTTTGCTTAAAACTTAAAACAGTCACACTTCTAACCTCCCCTAAGGAAATTTTGTAAATATCAGAGAATTTGAAGGATTATCAGGCATTAAATTTTCAAAAAAAACAAATGAAAAAAAAGCTCATCTCTTTTGATAGTTACATTGAAATGATTTGAGTTATTTTTCAGATGTTGTCGATTGTGAATTTACTCTTAAAATAGCTATATCACTAAGCATACATATTTTGGGTATTTAAATTTCTTTATTTCTGCATGCCCCAAGCATAATAAACAGCATATATGATACACACCACTATATTAAACAATATACAACAAGTACAACACTTCAGTATACATGTAAGTAACGTAGTTTGAAGTTGTATCCAAAATATGCTTCATGGTTACACTCTTGTCTAACCGGATAGATCTGTACATGGCTACTTCCTCCAAACAACACAAAAAGGTGTACACTCGATCATAATTTCAAAGTTGTCTACAAAATAAGGCTCATTCCAGCAACATCCGTTTGCCCAGCAATATGTCTTGTTAGATGATGAGTGGTCACAGGTGGGTCTACAATCAACGGATCTTTGTTTCATTGATTCTTCATCATATGGGAGATTCGAGGATGCCCTTGGATACATAGGGGTGGCTGTCAAGTTTGGAGAGGGCTGCGAAGTAGTGGCAAAACATCTTCAAATGCATAGAGATTCAGATATCCACACCATAACTATCTTCACAATTTTGATATTTAGGCACTATAATAATTGGCGAGGTTAAAAATAAATTCTATCAGTCCCTATCTATGCATTTTTTTATGGGGATTAATCCTGTTCCCTTCCTAAAAGAGCCCCAAGAGGATGGACAAATTCATGCACTGAGTGCTGAGTGTAAGGTGGGTGTAGACACAAATGTTAACAACTAGTTGATGACACTATACTAAAATGCCTTTAGAATAAATAAGAGAGAATTTATAGAGAATAAATTATTGAATACATAGTCCTCGGCCATTTAATCACAGAATTAGCTTATCAGAGCAGTAGGTCTCATAGATTGAGAGGAATTGAATATCCCCAGCTAGTAGATCACTAAGAATCTTCTTAAGCCCAGAGCCCATTTCATTATTAAGTTAAAAAATTAATAACAAGCATTTGTAAGAACAAAGTTCTCACAAGCAAGAAAGATGTATATATTTTAAGTTGAGAATTAAAAAGTGCCAGTAAAAGGAAAACATCGTATGTACACCAAAGGCTTTTACGGCATATTGACTCTTGCAGACATGTATGTGTCAAAATCTAGATTCCACATGTTCATCGTGGCAATGGAGGAAAATGGAAAGCAAAAACCATACTAAGGACCTGGTAGATGTGCTTTTGGAGATGGCACAAAATGAATGATTATTAAGTTAAACAAACAGCTACACAGTTAATATGCTAAATAATATGTTAAAACTATCAAACACTCAATAAACAGAGGCATCAATGGTAATTCCACCTGACTACTAAAGATTCGTGATGTTACCTGGATGACAAAGACAGCTCACAAACAGCTCTGATTCTCAAGATTCCAGCCCCTGTTCAAAATGTTTACACTGTTCACAGATATTTTTTCCACTGTTCTTGGAGGTTATTTATAGAAGGTTTAAGCAGTCGGTGAAGTAATTCAATGGAATGTCTGCCCAAAAGTAATCCACAGACAGATTCTACAGATCGTCAAAAGATATGTTCAGATATATAAAGATCTACAGCTATAAGATTTTCAAATAAATATGGTCGGTAAAGAAGAATTAAAGGAACAGTATTTAATAGAAAAACCACCAATGGTATATGATTTGATGAATGGACACGTTTGGACTGAAATGTCCACCTATAATAGCCTATCGGCTAAACATGGGATGCAATAGTTCAGAAGTAACATGTTTCCAAGCATTTTCTCTTAGAATTGTTGATTATAATTAGAGATCTATCTGGCCAATGCATTAAAAACAATTTAAAAAAATTGAGATCAAGTGTTATATAATAACCTTGTCCTATCGACGAGAAAATTGGACATAACTCCTATTTTATTTTATTTTGTACATCAAAATGGCTAAAAGGGTGAAAAGAGTACTTAATTTATATTTAGGACACTACAAAAGTTGTAAATCAAAAGAAGCAGCACTCAAATAGCACCATCTTGACTGAAAAGGCAATTAGCAGAAATTCAAAACATTTTATATTAAGTGAAGTCGGTGCAAATAATTAAATAGGGCTGAAATATATATAATTACATTTTTTTCTAGGTAAAATCAGCTTGCCAACTTATGCAAACAACATATGTACATGTCAGAGTTGATTTGGGTAAGGTTTTTAAATCAACACTGCAAACTGTTTTATTGGAAAGTCAACTCATTCTAGAATTTTTTGCTCCTCTAACACACATAATGTTTGCTCAGCAATGCAAAGTTCTTCATTAGTAGGGATTACTAATATCTTGATCTTTGATTCATCCTTCTGGATTTCCCTTGTGTAAGGTTTATTTTCATTGTTCTTAGTATCATCTATCTCAATATCAAATGCACTGAGGTGAGCACAGATCATTTCTCTAATTTTGGCCGAACCTTCACCAACACCTCCACTAAATATCAATGCATTGACATTTCCTTCAAGATGAAAAAAATAAGCTCCTAGATACTTCCGAATTCTGTGAACATAAATTTCAACAGCAAGTTTATGCCTCTGACTCCCTGCATTAGATGCTTCCAAAACATTCCTCATGTCCTTGTCACCACAAATGCCATGCAATCCACTTTCATTATTTAATACATAATCAATTTGATTGGCATTGAAATTTTTTTGAGAAGCCAATATCTGACAAATAGCAGGATCAATGTCACCACATCGTGTTGCCATAACAAGCCCTTCTAATGGGGTTACACCCATGGTTGTATCTATGCACTCCCCATTCCTGATTGCTGCTATGCTAGCTCCAGCACCAAGATGAAATGCAATTGCATTAACATTCTCTTTTGCCAGCCCCAGATATGTCGATGCTCGATCTAGGAGGAACTGGTAACTTGTTCCATGAAATCCATAACGCCTTAAGCCAAGTTTCTCATAGAAAGTATAAGGGATGGCATAGATGTATGCATAAGGAGGGATAGTTGAATGAAAGCCAGTATCGAACACAGCAACTTGAGGACACTGGAACAACTCTTCTGCTACTCGGATGCCCTGCATAGACACCCTAAATTAAGTTGTGTAGCTTGTCAAATTGCAATATTTAAGAGTACACAAAAGCATGTGTACCAGAAGTACAGGCAGGCTAATGGTGCAGCACATCATTCGATAAACCGAGGACTAAAATGAAAATGCACACCTCAAGATTTGGAGGGATGTGTAGAGGAGCCAAGGGGGATGCTTTCTCAATAGTCTTCTTAACTTCTTCAGTAACAAGCATCGGACGAGTTAGATGCTCTCCTCCATGGACAACCCTATGTCCCACACCATAAAGTCTGCCTGCTTCATCTTTCTGCATCTGAAGCAACCCCATAACTTTTTCCAGAGCTGATCTGTGGTCTGTAACATTAACTCCCTGCAATCTATGATCAGCCCGGTGAGAACATTGTTTTTTCTTGTGTTTTGATATTTATTTGCTTAAAAGGAAAATGTAAAACTCCACAGCCAAGTTGCTAAAAGATAAGCAAATGACAACTAACATGTATGTTACCTGTTGCTTGTCTGCACTAATTTTACAAATATACTAGGTCATCATTCAACATCAAATGTGTGTTTATTTGCCACAAATTTTCTGTTTAGTTATTACTTCAATTCTTTTATGGAACAAAATAGAAACTACAAAATGTTCATAAATCATCAGAACTCCAGATTGGTTGAAACACAGCCTCTAAGCATTATTAGTCAGGTCAAGCTATTTTACAAGTTTTCAAATTGTGCTTTGAAGTAAATGTGCATTGGAGTGTACTTTGATTCAAGTGATAACACGGTGAAATTCATCTTTTAATTTTTTACATCAGAAATTTTGAACAATCCCACAGATAAAATGCTCACAGCATTTAGCGTGTGTTATTCCAACTAGTTATCTTCTTTGAGTTGCTTGGAGCTGGAACAGCACAGGGAGATCTTAAGACTACGGACTGCACATTCAGTCAGGAATGCAGCGAGCTCTAAGGTATTTGAAAATTTTAGAGAAAGCTAAAATTGCCCTTGGTTTAAACAAGATTAGCTTCAAAATGGGCAATAGAAATCAGGCTAGCAAAATAAAGAAACTAGAAATCTATTAATGTAATAAAGCAAAAAAATGAAATTCAAATATCAACCATAGATGAGTTGTGTCTCCAAGAGTCACATTATCTTTACATAATTGGCAATCAAGGATGCTGGAAGAAAAAATAATAGTCACAGATGGAAATGGCATCAGCAGACAGAGTTAATGAAATTACAAGACAAGATAAAAGATCTATACCAAAAAATGGTCAAGTTGAACAGTATTGAAGGGCTTCAAAGTCTCAATACTCAAAAAAATACTAATAGCCTTCTTGCATGGATGACGAAAGAGACGACCAAATGCAAGAATGTAAATTTGTGGTCGAGGAAATTAAAAAATATCATTTTTATTAAGAGAACACACAGAAGTGGACCTACTGCAGAGTTTTATTTGGCTGCTTTTGTTGATTTTGATGAGGATGAATTAGAAACATTTTCAATACTGCTAAAGCCTACCAGAACAAAGACATCAAGAGAAGATTTAGATAGCTGAAGCAGAAAGAGTAATTTGTTTGACACAAAGCACGATTCCAATTGTTAGCAGAAACTAAGAACAAAGATCAATCATCCTCAATTTTAATATATGATAAATATTTATATACAATACAAAGAGTAAAAGGTAGAAGAGAGAATCCCTAATTGCTCCTTCATAAAGAAAACAGGCCAAAGAAAACTGCATCAGGCAAGAGGAAAGCTATAGTTTTTCAATCAAGCACAGCTATGGGCCAGAAAGCGCCAAAATTCAGAAGGACATTGTCCGGCAAACTAGATAAAATTGAAACAAAATTGTCTTAGTGATGGGACCATTACCATCTGTACCCCTACAGAATTTCCTATTAAAAATGCAGAGCATCAAAGAATTTGACAATGAACTATTTTCCAATTGAAAGAAAAAACTTTGGCATCAGAAGACCTCCCTTCAATCAAGCTTCCAAGCTGCACAAAGCAACAGCAAAAACATGATGACTACATTGATAGCCAAGATACTTGACAGCTAAAATTACTAAATTAGTCAGTGCAACACAATATACAACAATAATCAGGAACAAATTGTCATTCAAAATCCTGTGCCAGCTTGGTGTGAGAAAGGGATCAGAGATGACAAGGGCCTGTGTATGACATCGGTGACACTCCCCTTGGGAACCCAGACCAACCACCTTGCTGAAATGACTCACCCTTATTCTGCTAATTTTCAGATCTCTGTCACTTGGTAATTCTGACAACAGTATGCTTGAAAAGGTTCTCACTGAGTTCTATTTGTTTCCAATATGCAGAGTTTCTTGTCCATACAATATTTCAATGAGAAAGTTTTCTATTATGACAAAAGTGATACATTTGATATTGCAAACAAGCAACAGAAAAATAGTCCAATAATTTTATTTATTATTTCCAAGCAATCTCCATGTACATTCTCAGAAATTAACAGTGCTTGTGACAAAGATAGACCAACCTGTATAGATGGATTGTGTCTTTTATGTGCACCAGGAGTCTCCCACAGCTAGGTCCCCCAGCAATTGCCAAGTTGTGTGCGTGCTACATTCCCCACACAGCAAGTCTTCAAACTGTACTGGGAAAACTGACTGTATATCCCAGCTAGGTCGGCAGCAAAATAACAAGCAGCAAAAAACAATCTTCATTATTCTACAATCCAGTCCGCAGGAAATGGGCCTTCTCTGTATTAAAAGCAGATAACACCCAGACAAACACGCTGACCCAGAACTGGTTGAACGCATCCAGCAAATAGGTGTAGCAGTTCAGACGTGACTTCAACAAATGACTCATACATCATTAAACAATACATCAACCATGGCCTAAGGGTTGTCTTGCAAATTAGACCCCTTGGCCTTATATTTCACTATTGTCCCTAAAAGGTCCTAAATGACAAAAATATGCTGACTTTGGCTTACAATATTACTTGCTTGTTACATGATTGGCCCAAATGGTCTATGAGACCTATTATTTGTTTACTAGCCTACTTGGATCATCCATAGCTTGGATCATTATCTTGCCTTGAGGATGCAGCTGCACCATACTCCACGGGTGGCTTTTGTCTCAAGTCCTCTTAGATACCAAATACTGTATATCACCTCCTTGTTTCTTCACATCTTTAGTCATCCAGGTGGCCTCAGACTCAGGGAGTCCCTTCAATTTGACTAAATGTCGAAAGTATGTTTTGTGCTTGGTCTTCTTGGCTTCCCTGATGTCCAGTATACACTCCATCTGTGGTACCTCTTTTGGTGGAATCTGCCTGACCCATTCTTCATCCTCTGCAATTTATTGTCCTCCTGTTCATCTGCATTAGTGGGCTCTTGTACAATGTTAATCTCAGATACTGAAGATAGAAGAAACAGCTAACTCTGACAGAAGTTCAACCTTGTAGGCATTTGCCCCATACTTCTCCAATATCCTGCATGGACCTATTCTTCTCATCATCAGTTTACTGTAGCTTCCTTTGGTAACCTTTCCTTGTTCAAATGGACCATAACTAGAGCTCCAACTGCATATTGCACATCTCTCCTTCTTTGGTCTATCCTGTCCTTGATCTTTTGAGTATTATGCTGCAGATGATATCTAATGTGCTGGTGGATTTCCTGCATTGCTTCTTCCATACTCTCTGCATGCCCACTCCTCTTAGCTAGACCTTGGATGTCTCTAAGTTCAAAAACTCCTCTTGGGTGGCCACCATAGACTATTTCTAAGGGACTCATGCCTGTGCTTCTGTTTATGGAATCATTGTAGGCATATTCTGCCTGAGGAAGTATTGTATCCCAACTTTGATTGTGTTCTCTTGTCAGACATCTAAGGAGATTTCCCAAAAACCTATTCACAACCTCAATTTGACCATCTGTCTGAGGTTGATAGGACAAACTAAAGGCCTGTTCGTGCCTAACCTCATCCACAATGTCCTCCAGAAGTGTCCTGCAAATTTACTCTCTAACAGACACAAGACTTAGAGGTAAGCCATGAGTCCTTCCAATCTCTTTGAAGAACAACCGTGCATTATAATCGGCATCACTAGTAGTCTTACATGGGATCAAGTGTACCATCTTACTGAATCTGTCAATAACAACAAAGAAACTATCATGTTCTCAGCAATCCCATTGCAAAATCCATGCTGAGGCTCTCCCAAGGCCTGTTTGGTATTGGCAAAGGTTTGTGGAGCACTGCAATAGTTGAGATTCACTTTGCTCTCTGACATACAATACATCCTTCAACAAATTTTCTGATGTCAGTCTGCATCTTTGGCCAGTAATAGAATCTCCTTACTAAGTCAAAAGTTTTATTGAGCCCAAAATGACGTCCCAATCCACCACAGTGTTTTTCCTTCACTAAATTGTCCCCCATTAAACATTTTGGGAATACAAAGCTGAGAGCCCTTGAACAACAAGCCATTTTGTAAAGTGTAATCAGAAAGTTCACTATGAAATGCATTTTCAAACTTGTTACAAACTTTATAAATCTCTTTGAAGTCCTCATCTTCAGCGTACATGTCTTTGAGTGCCTCGACACCCATACTCTGCAGTTGTACCTCTTGTATTGTCAATACTCCTCTCTGAGAGCATCAGAAACCTTATTAGCCTGCCCCTTCTTATATCTAATGGTGAAAGTGTACACTTGAAGACTTTCAACCCACTTCATGTGCCTATGATTCAGTTTGTCCAATCCATTCAAAATTCTAAGTGCATAATTGTCAGTACATACAATAAATTCTTTAGGAAGCAAGTAGTGCATCCATATCTTAAGAGCTTGTACCATGGATACAGCTCCAAATCATAAGAGGAATATTCCCTCTTTGTTTCATTCAGTTTCTCACTTAAAAAGGCCACAGGTCACCCCTCTTGGCTTAACACTGCACCTATTGCTAATCCACTTGCATCACATTCAATAGTGAAAACCTTATTGAAGTCAGGTAACACTAGGGCAGGGTATTGAGCCACTTTCTGTTTGAGGTATTCAAAACTTTGATTTGCTGCATCAGTCCATTCAAATTTCATGTCCTCCTCCCTTGATTGTCTCAAGATAGGAGCACATATATGACTGAAGTTCTTTATAAATTTCCTATAGAATGTAGCCATGCCATGAAAACTTCTCACCTCACCTGCATTTTTAGGAGTTGGCCAGTTCAATATGACATCCACCTTAGATGGATCCTTTTTCAAGTCCCCCTTGGAGATTACAAAACCCAAATAAACCAATTCCTTCTTCATTAAGTCAAATTTTTCAAGGTTAATCATAACTTCTCTTCATGGAGCCTTCTTGATACAATGTCTAGGTGTTTCAGATGTTCTTCCCTGCTCTTGCTAAATAACAATCAGTCATCTAAATAGACCACAACAAACTTTCCTATGAAATCTTGCAACACTTCATGCAAAAGCCTCATAAAAATTCTTGGGGCATTTGAAAGACCAAATGGCATGACAAGCCACTCATATAACCCTTCATTGGTTTTAAACACAGTTTGCCACTCATCCCCCTGTCTGATCCTTATCTGATGGTACCCACTTTTCAAATCTATTTTAACAAATAAGTAGCACCCCTTAAACAGTCCATTATGTCCTCAATTCTGGGTACAGGGAATCTGTACCTTATAGTTATCCTATTAATGGCTCTTGACTCTGTACAAAGCCTCCAACTTCCATTCTTTTTAGGAGCTAGTACAATGGGCACTGCACAAGGACTGAGACTTTTTCTAACCAACCCTTTGTCAAGCGAATCCTAGACCTGGTTTGCAATTTCTTCATTTTGTTGGGGAGTCATCTTATACGCAGCTTTATTTGGAAGTGTGGTCCCTGGTATTAAGTCAAACTGATGACTAATATCTCTTATGGAAGGCAAGAAATTGGGTATGTTTCCTCCAACTATACCCATATACTTCCCTAAAAATCCTTGCACATCTTTGGGGATCTTTAATCCTACACCTTTCTCCTCTCTCTCCTTGGGTTTGAGGACTAGTGCAAACCCTATTCCCTCTTCTTCCTTCAAGGTTTCCACGAAATATTTTTCTCCTACCATTATCAGACTTGCCCCTAATTGTTTAGTTTCCTCCTCTAACAGTGACTGTATTTTGTAAGTCACACCATCCTTTTGGAAAGAATAAGAATTATTCTCTCCATCACAATAAGCCTTCCTATCAAACTGCCAAGGCCTACCTAGTAATAGATGGAAAGCATCCATAGGAAGCATATCACAAGATTTTGTCTCTATACCCCCCAATACTAAATCTACCCATGCCTACTCATTTATCAGTATGTGTTGTCCTTTGTTCAACCAACTGACCCTATGTGGACAACTATGGGGCATCATTTGTAATTTTAATTTATTTACTACTTCTAAAGATACAATATTATCTGTAGAGCCTGAATCAATTACAACTTAATAGATCTTACCTTGGATTTACCAATTGATGTTGAACAAGGCCCCCCTTTGTGATGGGTCTGCCTACACAAGTTCTTTTTAAAATGTTCTTGTCATCAAGGTCTCTCCCATCTTAGACGCTAGGTTCACCTCAGGAGATGTTACACTTCTTGCATTTTATTGGACGAAAGTAGCCCTTCTTTCTGCACCATGAGAAGTTGAGGTCTTTTCTGGACACCTATATGCAGGGTGCCCCAACTGATTGCAGTCGTAACACTTCATAGAGGAGAATTTGGATCCTCTCCCTGATCCATTTGTCCCTCCTCTTCCATTAGGCCTTCTCCCTCTATAGCTTCTTCTGCTACTTGAGTCCCCTGCCTGCTCTCCTTGGTTGGACTCGCCATAAGGCCTTTGGTTTGGGACTTCCCCCTCCAAAACTGCCTCTGCCTCTAAAGCTTCTCCCTCCTTTGCCACTATTACTGCCTTGTTTTGCCTTCCTTCTTATCTTATCCTCAGCTCTCAAACCCAATTGGAAACATTTGTGTATTGTTTCTAGTGCCAAATCAGCTACTTCATTTTAAATATTCAATCTCGGTCCATTTAAATACTTTGCGACTTTTTCTGACTCATCTTCTCTTCCTTTTTGTTTGAGAGTCACTTTATGAAACTTCTTTGTATAGTAGCTTACATCTAGATCTCTTTGTTTGAGATTTTGGAGTCTCCTATGCATCTGAACATTGTAGTCAATGGGCAAGAACTGACTCATTTCCCTGGCCTTCTATGATGACCCATCTTTAGACCTTACATAGAATTCCACATATTCTCTATTGAACTTTGGTAGACTAATTTCCATAATCTATGATATCCCTTATCGGTGTAAAATGTTCCCTTATATACTATATTATATGAAAAGGTATGTCTTTTTGTTAACTCTAATTATTATTTATTAATATCACAATTATGATTATGTTTTTAATATTTATTAAAATTAAAAATATTATTATATATAATTTAGTTTTTATATTTCAATTATATGTAATACTTAATTATCATTTAATTCATTTTCATTCAATAATATTGTTATTATTATAATTTAATATATTGTGTGATATTATATTATAATATAAAATTATATTATTATTTATGTTAATTATTCATTTTATATTTCATTATATTAATCTTATTTTAGCAAGTATATCACAGTCCTCCCCTCTCAAATTTGCTTGTCCTCAAGCAATTAATTTGATTTTGCTTATTCATAGCTCATAGTCATTCTATTACCTGCATACACATTAAGTGCTTGCAAAAATATACATGTTAGTTTATGATGGCCTTATTCAAGAACATATGAAATGAAAACACAAAGTAGACACATTACTGCATAAAGACACAATGCAAACAAGAGTAGATACACGAATGCATGAAGACACGATGTAGACACAGAGTATACATGTTAAAAATTTGTTATATTCCTTTTTATAATTCAAAATAAGAAAATTTTAAGGAAATGTTTTACCAACTTCAATCATAAATGTTGTGCTCTTTTTCTCTGTCTGGAAATAAAAATTTCTTGAATATGTGTCTTTTAGACACTTTCATTTAGCTAATACTATAATAGGGCGTCTAATTCCCTAGTGGATGGTAGATTTACAGCTGCTCAACTTTGGACATGCTCAGCTTGGGGCTCCCTTAGATCTTTATCCATATTGGGATCCGCTTGCTCCAACACAACCAATTTACTCCTCCCCTTGTGCACACTCCCTACATTGTGGATGGTAGATTTACTGCTCCTCGAGTTTGGACGTGCTCAGCTTAGGGATTCCTCAAATCTTTATCCATATTGGGATCCTCTTGCCCCAACGCGACCAATTTACTCCTCCCCATGTCCACACTCCCTATCCACTTGGTATGTGCTTAATTCAGTAGTGAATAGTAGATTTATTATTTCTTAAATTTGGACATGCTCAGCTTGGGGCTCCCTCAGATTTTAATCCATATTGGGATTCTTTTGCCCCAATACAACTGATTTACTCCTCCCCTTTGTGCACACTCCCTATCCATCATGAATTTAAGCACAAAAATTTTGAATAACATCCCCTTCTGAGACCTTTCTTTATAATTCCAAATCGAAATTAAGGAATGGCCTATACCTAAGAATGTGACAGAAGTCAGGAGTTTCATGGGATTGGCACGATTCTATAGGAAGTTTGTCAAGAATTTTTCCAAGATAGCTTACTCAATCACATCATTTCAAAAAAAGGGGAAGAAATTCGTATGGACGGAAAATGTCAATCAGCTTTTGAGTATTTGAAAGAAAAGTTAACTACTGCACCCATACTAAGAGTACCTGACCCACAAAAAAAAATTGCAGTCATAACGAATACATCAAGGAAAGGAGTAGGAGGAGTGCTAATGCAAGATGAGCAAGTGATTGCATATGAGTCAAGGAAATTGAAGAATTACGAGCAGAATTACGCCCCCCATGATCTAGAATTGGTAGCTATAGTACATGCCATCCAAATGTGGAGACACTACTTGATAGGGAAACCTTTCGATCTTCTCTCTAATCACCATGGCCTAAAATACATTTTCACTCAACCCAACCTTAATGCTAGACAGAGGAGATGGCTGGAATTTCTAGCAGATTATGAATTTGATATTAATCACATCAAGGGCAAGGAAAATAAGGTGGCAAATGCCTTAAGCAGAAGGAGATACATTTCCACGATTGCTGTCACAAATTTCAGATTAAAAGATCAGATACTACAACATCTAGAGCATGATGAATTTTATGCAGAGATAAGCAAAGCTCTCATCAAAGACCCACAGGATCCTAGGTATTCAGAATTTAGGATAGAAGAGGATGGATTGTTAAGATATCATGACAGGATTTATATAGCCAACAAAACTGAACTTCGAAGAATGATTCTAGAGGAATCCCATTCAGTTCCATATTCAAAACATCCTGAAGTAACTAAAATTTTGTCAAATATAAAACCTCTATATTTTTTGAAAGGGATGAAAAGGGAAATAACAGATTTTGTGGCAAGATGCTTGGAATGCCAAAGAGTAAAAGAAGAACATTGTTACACAGCTGGCCTTTTACACGCAAATGAGGTACCAGAATGGAAATAGTAGATAATTTCCATGAATTTTGTACAAGGGTTACCTATGACACGGAATAGACACAACACCATTCTAGTAGTAGTGGATAGATTGACTAAGGTTGCTCATTTTATACTAGGAAATCTAACTGATGGAGCACTAGAAATCGCTCATAAATTCATAAAGGAGATTTTCAAACTACATGGAGTTCCAAAGAAAATTATCTCAGATAGGGATGCTAGGATAACCTCCAGATTTTGGCAAACATTATTTTCAACATTAGGAACTAAGCTTAACATCAGCTCAACTTATCATCCTAAGACTAATGGTCAAACAAAAAGAGTAAACCAGGTTTTGGAGGATCTTTTAAGAGTTTTCTGTATGGATCAGCAGTACCTATGGAAAATGTATCTACCCTTCGTAAAATTTGCTTATGACAATTACTATCAATCCACCATTAAAATCGCCCCCTTTGAGGCTTTATATGGCCGCAAATGTAGAACTCCTATGAGCTGGAATTGATTAGAGGACAGACTTATTGTTGGACCTGAAATGCTTAAAGAAATAGAAGAACAGATAATCCAAATTCATCACAGATTGAAAGAAGCCAACAATAGACAGAAAAGTTATGCAGATGCAAAAAGGGTGCCTAGAGAATTCTCAATAGGAGAAAAGGTGCTATTAAAAATAAAACCTCAAAAGAGTACCATCAAGTTTGGTAAGAATGCAAAGTTGGCCCCGAGATACGTAGGAACCTTTGAAATATTGGAAATCATGAACCCGGTAGCCTACAGAATTGCCTTACCATGATGCATGACGTCTTCCATGTGTCATATCTTAAGAAATACATCACTCATCATGATCATATAACCTATTACAGGTGCAAGATCCAAGGGTGGTGGAAATAGAACAACTCAGAATACTCGAGGATGTAAGCGACACTTACAAAATCAAGATGTGACTCAATGCAAGGTCCAGTGGGATCAGTATACAGAGGATAATGCTACTTGGGAAGATTATCATGAAATTTTCCAAAAATGCCCTCATCTTTTCTCCAGGGCTAGAGCCCAAACTTTTATTTTTCAGTTCTTTCCATTGCTGTAATGGTTTGGATAGATATTCATTTAAGTTTTTTTTTTTTTTTTTGATTGCGACATTCTTCAGGGATGATGAAAACTTAAGGGGGAGGGTATGTTACATCCCCATTTTTGACCAAATTTAAATTGATTATAGACATTGAATCAACTGGATTTTCTTTCATAATCATGTGAAAAGGGTAGTTAAATATAATTGTTGTATTCTATAAAAATTTGTAAATGTTTAATGATGATGGTCGTTATCCATTATTTATCATACAATGATGATAGTAGTTAAGAGTAGTTTGGTTTTGGAATTATGGTTCAATTCCTTGCTAATATCTTCATCAAATGTTATTATGGATTTATCATGGAACTTGTTGTTATTGTGAAAAATGTTGCACGGGTGATTGTAGGAGAAGACGAAGGGGAGAAGCATTGCTAAACGGGATCAACGGAATGGGGTACTATCTTAGTCCATTTATCTATTCGACAGGTATGACCTTTAACTATCTTGGTAAAGACCTAGCGATTTAAACATCAAGATACAATCAATGGACATGCATGAGCTATTAAATAAACATTTAAAAATATTGATTTTCACTTAATTAATGCGTACCTCAAATGACTTTTGATTGACTTTTCCACTACATCATTATAATACATATTTATGTACATACACAAATATAAATTAAAGATGATAACATAGTATTATTTTTATACAAGATTTTATCTATTTAATATGTACATTTAAATGCATGTAGAAGAAGATAAAATAAATCTTCCAAGATGAAACATGTATTTAGATATACATAATTAAAAGGTATGACCTTGGATAAACATTAACTATGTACCATCTTAATAAAATATATTTACATGCAAGTAAATAAATATGATTATAATATTCTTTGATTCACAACCTTCAAGTTCTTTCTGAATTTATTTATTTTCTTTATAAGAGGCCAAAATGCACATTTGGCATTCAATATCAAAGAATCAAGAAGACAAATCTTTAAAACCATTTATGAGTTACAGCTTGCTTCTTCAAATACCTTTATTTATGAAGCTATGACAAACCATAGGACATCATGAATTGAATTCTCCTCCCTCACAATTTGATCTCTGAATTTCTTGCCACATTATTTTCTTCTCTTTACCTCTGTTGGAAGTCATGATTGATAATCACTCTAAGTTTGAGTCCAGAATATCTTACGAGAAGAGACCAATTGATAGCGTCCAGCAAAAGCTCATCTATTTCAAAAGCTAATCAGGTTATGTAATTGGATATCATATCCGAATGAAATATAGTACTTTTTTTATCAATTGCTATTGTGCGTGTATTTACAGCAACAAGGATTCTTTCCATTGAATGTCGTACATCATCTATGTTTTCACTAGATAGTTCCTTAGTGAGTCAAAACTTCCCAAGTCAAGTCTCGATCACGAAATGTTTTTGCATCTTTATATTACTGTTGAATGACAAAATCGAATGATATTCTTTTGCAAGCCTTAAGTGTTCCCCGAGTCATATAAGCTATGATGTATTGAAACATGAAATATTATTACATCAATTGAGGAATCAGCAGAATGAGTTGGCTAAACTCTATGATTTAAACACCTTGGACTCACCCAGTTGTATGGCCATGGAAGAGGTGAAAAGGTGAGAAAGAAATCTGCAAATAACATGGAAGCAAAATCAGATGTGTCATAACAAATATATAACTATTATTTTAAAAAATAAGGAAATCATTTAATAGCTCATGCATGCTCATATTTATTGTTTCCTATTGTCAAGTCGAGCGGTCGTGATAAGGTAATAGAACCCATCCAAAAACCTTGGCCAAGGTCGTTAAAGGGCATGTTTGCCTTCATAAAGTCACTTGATGTCAGTAGTGTCAGTTATTCAGACATGTCTATCCATCACTGTGTGAACATTCTAAACACCGGAAATGCTCAGATGGCTAGACTAGTAGTACCCCAAGCCCAATCTCAGGGTAGGGAGGACCTTTCTTTTCAAAAGATTGTGTGGGGATGGATATGGTCCGAAATTTGGGAGGTTAAGCCTAAGTCAATGCTTCTCCTCTTACTGAAAGCCGAGGCTTGCACAACTAGTTAAAGACTCGCCAGTTACTTCTTGTATGTTTCTTCTTTCCATTCCTGATATGTATTTTTATTTCTCTTGTAATTGATCATGTATTTACTTTACTATATGCAAGGAAAGATAGGAAATTGTTATTTTAGTTACTTTAGTTAATCGTTATTTCAATTACTTCAGTTAATCGTTATTTCAATTACTGTAGTTAATCATTAATTCAGTTACTTCAGTTAATCGTTATTTCAGTTGAATGGTTATCATAGTTAACCGTTAGTAGTTATATCAGTTAAACTCTCATAAAAAAGGTTTAATATGTTTTGTTTCGAAAGTTAGTTGACGAATATTCCTTCATTTCTATGTGAAACCAGTTATTAGCTCTTCTTTATTTTCTTATGAAAATCCGTTTGTTACACCTACACTATAACATCTTGCAGGAAAATCAAGGGGCCATACATGCACCAAATATTTTTGAACCCTAGGCAATATTTTGGACAAATTGGACCCAAATTCGGTATTGGTTCGAACCAATATGTGGTCTGGAGGGCAAAGTGATGAACCCTAGTAACTAAGTTAAAAACCCATATTAAAACTCTAGAAACAAATCAAAAGATCAACTTATTTTGATTTAAGTCCACAAAATATTGTGATGAAAATGTAGTGGTTTCTTCTTGCAATGTACACTTAATTTGCTTCTAATTTTTAACTCCAATTTTGGAAGGACAATTTATAATGTTGCTCTTAAAATTTCTCCAATGCAATTATTTAGGAATTACTTGACAATCATATATATGAATCTCACCTTCTTTGACTTTTCTCACAAGAATATTATGTAAAATATTGCACTTATAATCTATTGAATAATTCTCTCCATTTTCTATATATCTTATATGTTATTATTCTCTCCCATAATCATAATAATTGATGTGCTTATTCTCATGCACTATTATTTCTTTTCTTATTAGTAATTCCTTGCATAGTCCCCTTATTTGTTATGTCCTTTGTCAGCAATTTTTCATGTTTTAAATCTTCTCGTATACGTGTGTGTGTGTGTGTGTGTGTATCGATTCCTTATTCTTTGTACCCCATATTATTATTCTTACCACACTTTCCTTAAATTCCACTTATAACTTCTCACCTTTATAAGCAACCTTGTATCCCCTTTCGAATTTCATGCAAAGATGGACAAAATGAATTTTGTGTTCTTTCTTGTTTCGATTGTTTTAGTAGTTAATCATAGTATCCTCGAAGATATTTTTGCATTAATCTTTCTATATGGACCGATAACAAAGCACTTACACTTGACTGTCATGAATCACTACCATTGTCACTGCATATTGTAGAAAGCATACGTAAATTTGATATGTTTGAAATCTTCTAATTGAGATGTTGAGCCAAATGGAAGGAAATGGGGGACTGAATATCCTTCTAAAACCACCAGCAACTTCTACCTTCTCGTGAATTTTTCCATCACTTAGTCTCCTGGATAATATGTTCAAATTTATTTTTTCATGGATATGGAGTATTCGGCATGGAGATTGCATGTTAACATGGGTTGCATTGATTCTAACTAGTACCATCATTAAGTCTATTTCTCATACTGTGCATTATGCTTGAACACCGTAATTGATAAGATGGCCAAGTGCATATGCATTTGCCTAATATTCTTATTGCTCATGTTTTCTATTTATTATTATGCTTCCAGTTATATGCCTTCATCTTCTTGTCAATTAATGTTTTATTTGGCGATATCTATAAGAAAATATTCTATTTACCCTAAAAAGGGTTTAACCAAAGTTCTTTCGTATGTATAAGTGCTTGCAAAAACATAGGGAAAGTGAGGGTGTTGTCCACCGCCTAAAGGAGAGAAGCGTAATTTTTGCGAACGAGAGTGCAACACCATCTAAAAAGTGGAGCATGTTGTTGGCTAAAGTTTTATGGCTCTCGTGAGATATTGGGCCTATTATTTTTTGTGAAGTATGAGTCTGAGTAAAGTTGTCATGCCCTCCAAAGTCATACATCGCTTTGATTACTCTTTTATTTATTAATCTTCACCTATAGTGATTGGAACTCAACTTTAGATTGTATAACAATGTTGACTGGATGTTTCTTCTATTAACTATTGATACCCACATAATTATGGGATAATCAATCTCCTCTATTAAAGCACACCATATACTGGTGCCAGAATTCTAGTATTTTTGGAGTTGCAATTTCTATTAGCACATCTTCTAATCCTCTGGACATCCTATCCTTCTTCGATTCCCATTACCACAAATGCTGATGTTTATGGTCTTTTAAATAATGATATTGTTGACTATGAGCAACATTATTTGTGTGCTAATTGTATTATCCTTCTTGGTTGAGATTTATCTTGATGTCCCCTATAAAAGCCCTTTAGATGTTACACTAGCCAGCCTATGTGGCTCCTCCATATGGTGCAACCAGTCTTCCTTGACAGTGATGCGGACTTCTAGACTCTTGTCTGCCCTTTCCTATTAATTATGTATGCTTATTTTTCCCTCTACATACAGTTGATGTTTGATGATACTCATTCTCTCTATCTTATTCCTCCATTGCTAACAAATCATCAATTATTGCCCTCTATTGAGTGCTTGTCTCCATTATTATAAAGATAAAATCATTCACTTGAATCTTTTATAATAGTTTTCAATGCTGCATATTCAAAGATTTTTATATACTTGAATTGAAGTTCTGATCATTTTCTATTTCTTCATTCGATGATTTTTTTGTTTGGTCAGGTTTACTCTACAAGATGGCAAGATTATGCTCTGATACCATTTGTGATGACCCGTCTTTAGACCTTACATAGAATTCCACATATTTTCTATTGAACTCTGGTACTAATTTCCATATTCTCTGATATCCCTTATTGGTGTAAAATGTTCCCTTATATACTATATTATATGAAAAGGTATATCTTTTTGTTAACTTCAATTATTATTTATTAATATCATAATTATGATTATGTTTTTAATATTATTAAAATTTAAAAATATTATTATATATAATTCAATTTTTATATTTCAATTATTAATATTAATGTTTTATTATTTTATATAATACTTAATTATCATTTCATTCATTTTCATTCAATAATATTGTTATTATTATAATTGAATATATTGTGTGATATTATATTATAATATAAAATTATATTATTGTGTATGTTAATCATTCATTTTATATTTCATTATAAACATCCTATTTTAGCGGGGATATCACACCATTCTCTCTCAAGAATTTGTTACATTCTTACCCTCCTTGATCCTCTCCACTTGTACGAAATTCCACCAAGAGAGGGCAGATCCCTTCAACTTGGCTTTTTCTAATTTGACCCTTTTATCTTCTGGCACTTCCTTATACTCAAAGTAATTGCTTAGGGCTTCCACCCAATCCATGACCTCCTCAGGGTTTAGGCTACCACTAAGCACAGGTAGCCCCACAGTAGCATCTCTGTTAACTAATTTCAGAGCCTCCACAAATGCCTTTTGATCTGCAGGCAAATCTACCTATCTAGGGGCTTCTTCCTCCCCTTCCTCTTCATGGTCAGTATCATTTCCTCCATCTTTTTCCTTCCCTTTTGCAATTCTCCAAGTTTTGTCTCAACCATCTATTCTATCAATTTCTTGATAGCATCTTGGGACATGCTCTTTGGAGGCACGGTGCTAGCCTCAAGAAAATCTTCCTCTTCTCCTGTTGGCATACACTAGTATTTCCCTTCCCCAAGGTTTGTAACCTTAATCTGATACCAATATGATGAGGAGGCTTCAATGGAAGGATGGATTTTCACCTTGAACCAACTTTTATCTCTAGGGTCTCACATCCAATTCAAGTACCCCAACCTTCACCACTCTTGGATACTCTCCTCTATTTACACATATTCAACAAGGATTTCTAGGGTCACTCTACCCACATGACCATCAAACAAGGCTTGACCAAACTTTACCCTTTCATTGCTTGGATTCCATAGGCTTGATTTCTTGAGACATAGGGGGTTTGGACACTCATCCTACACTTCAACATACCAACCTTTCGATATAGTCTTTTTATGTCAAATGAACCCAAATTTAGGTGGTTTTAAGGTTAGAAGGGTCTTTTGTTACCTAATTCCTTCAATATGGCTCAAATAGGCCTAATAGCCCAATTAGGTTGACTTAATAAATTTTTGGTATGCCATTTTTTACTACCAACTGAATCTTCCCAAACTAGACACCCTTTTGGGCCTTCTATACAATATCAAGGATTCAAACTTTGATCACTTCATTTGACCACAATTACTTTAATGCCCACCTATTAGGCCCTTATGACTTATTTGACTAGTTTACTGATAACAAGGGTAAATGAATACTTTACCTCCGCAACTAAATGTTTCCAACACCTTAGAAAGTTGGAATAGACTCTACTCAACACCTCCAATGCATCCAAACCCCTTCAACACCTTGTTTTGTCTCTCAAAACCACATTGTTTGTGCTCAAACTTGCATGTCACATAAGGATGCCAAATCTAGGGCTTCTTGCCAAAATTGGCCAACAGTTTGAACGGGTGTAAAACCTTTAGAATCTTAAAGTACATAATTGGACCTTGCAAACTCCACAGAATCAAGATTTTTGGTTGGAGGATGCAAGGCCAAATCCCATGATTTGTCTCCAAACCCTAGGTTTTAGAGGGTTTCAAGCAATTGGTGAAAATTTGCTTGCCAAATCCTTTTCTTGTCACTTCAAAACTTCAAACCAACTACAATGTGAAGCTATTCCATGCTCTAACCAAATCTATAACATATTTTACTCTACCAATCCAATCACATACAATTGTAAGGAAAATTGCACAGAAAACACAATAAAAACTCGGTTTTATTCCTCCAAACTTCTTGCTAAAACTCCAACATACCTTCTTGGGCCATTACAAAGTTATTTCAAACATAACTTCAATGGTTCCTAATTGGTTTTTGAAGTTCAGCAATTTTTGGCAACACAATTCAAAATCTTGCAAAAAGTTGTCATGTCAATGTTGCATTGACAACAACATTTTTACCAATCTTGACAACTTTTGTGGAACTTGCCCCTAGACTTCTTTTAGGAAATTCAATACTGTACAAATAGCTCATACATCATTAAAACAATACATCAACCATGGCCTAAGGGTTGTCTTGCAAATTTAGACCCCCTGGCCTTACATTTCACTATTGTCCCTAAAAGGTCCTAAATTACAAAAGTATGCCAACTTTGGCTTACAATATTACTTGCTTGTTGCATGATTGACCCAAATGGTCCATGAGACCTTATTATTCATTTACTACCCTACTTGGATCCTTCATAGCTTGGATCATTGTCTTGTCTTGAGGGTGCACTTGCACCACTCAAGAGGATCTAGCTCTTGGCTTACCTAATATTTAGAGTCGGAATCACTAAGTTTGTGGAGATTGTCAAGTTGGGAAGCAACATAGGACACCATTCAAGGATAGTGACTCATGTTGAGCCTCAAGGATATTGCAATTGGTTCATGTTGATGTATGTGGTCCAATGAATATAGCTTCTATTACCAATGGTAGATATTTCTTGCTTTTTGTTGATGAATTCAGTCATAAAATGTGGATGTACTTTCTTAGACAAAAATCAGATGTGTTACTATATTTACAAAATTGAAGGCCTTATTAGGAAAAGAGTTAGACTATCCTATAGTCACACTTAGGTTGAATAATGGGGAGGTGTTTTGTTCTAATACTTTCTCCACCTTCGATGATACACATGGCATCAAATGTCAATTAACCACACCGTACAATTCACAACATAATGGCAACGTTGAAGGTCGAAACCACACTATAACTGAAATGGCCAGGTCTATGATAGAATACAGAGTGTTCCTAAGAGTTGCAGTCTATCTCCTTAATCAATCTCCCACACAGACTAAGGAGAAGACACCTGAGGAAGCCTGGATTGGTCACAAACCTAGGATTAGTAATCTAAAAGTCTTACCCTGTTTAGCATATGTTTGGATTCCAAACACTAAGTGCTCCAAGTTGGATTCCAACAATCAGATGCTTATGTTTGCAGGGTACAGCGATGTCGTCGGTAGAAATTGTGTATCAACTGACGGGTCCCTTCGGAAAGGTTCTTGTATGTAGCCGACGGGTCCCTTCGGAAAGGTACTTGTTATGTAGCCGACGGGTCCCTTCGGGAAGGTTCTTGTAATGAGCCAACGAGTAGGATAGTATGTATTATTTGTTATGTAAGCCGACTTGTGCCCGACGGGTTCCTTCGGGAACCTTCCGAAAGGCCCTTCGGTGAGTATTTATAACCCCTTCGGCAAGCATTGTATTCATCTTATCATCCAAGCATAATGTACTGGTTGGCATATGCAAATAATAATGAGAAGAGTTTTGCTGTTCGTATTCGTGTTCATTGTCTGTGTGCAATTCTTAATTAACCTATGCGGTAAACATTTGGCACCGTTGCCCGATGGACTTGGTACGCAGGCAGGCGAATGGAAATTAAATGCTGAATCAGTTGAACAAGAATAAGGATAAGCTGAAGGAAAAGGATGACATACGTGTCGCGCAGGAAAATTTAATTCTGGCACAGCAGATAGAGCGTCGAAGGAGATTTCAGAAGATTGCCGACGGAAACAAGAGCGCGGAAGGATTGTTGAAGGAGACTCGACAACGGCTTGATTTGGTGGAAGAAGCGAGAGAGGAGTTTCTGAACTTGCATACGCCACGGGAAGAGAATCCTGACGGAAGGAGATCGACTCGCACGGCTCAGAGTGCCGAGGGAGCACGAGCGTGGAGTGACCTCTTCGTCCGAGATATACTTTCAGAATAGATAGCTTCGGTTGACGAAACCTCTTCTTCACCAAACAGTGCGGAAGTCGAAAATAGCGCGGTTGTCCAGAACAGCACGGGTGTGCAGAACAGCGCAGGTGTTCAAAACAGCGCAGGAGCTCAAAATAGCGCAGGTGCTCAAAATAGCGCGGGAGTGCAAAACAATGCAGGTACACAACAAAACCCTCAACATACAGTAATAATGGCAGGTCCAAAAGAAAAGTTGCCTAAATTTGATGGTGAAGGAACCGCCGATCCAATTCGACATTATAAAACATGTGAAATGATCTAGAGAGCAAATGGCATAACAGATATGAACGAATGGGTCCGACAGTTTCCAGCCACCCTACGGGGTGTTGCGATTGATTGGTTTACTGACACAGATCCGCAGAAGTTAAACAGTTGGGATAATATTAAGAAGGAATTTATTGTGGAATTTCAAATATTGCGAGATGATAATGAGATTGTAGCGGAGATATTCAATACTAAGCAAGGGAAGAATGAAATAGTCCGAGTCTTCGCCAGGAAGTTAAAGGACCTGATCAATAAAATGGAGAATAAGCTGGCTGATGGGCTACAAAAGAGATGGTTCACTGAAGGCCTTCGTTCGAAGCTGCGAAAGAAGATGAAGATCGTACGACCATCAACATACATTGAAGCGTACAATTGGGCAATGAACCTCGAAAGTGACCAGAAGACAAAGAAGAAGAACAGCTCGTCCGATTCAAATGACGATGCATCTTCAAGAGAAGATAGCAACGATGACGAGGGAAGCAACAAGAAGGTGCGTGCCCTCCAGAAGGACATGATTCGGATGATGGACTTCAAGAACATGAACAAGGAGACTAAGGGCAATGACCTATGGTGCACGAAGTGCAAGAAAGAAGGCCATACGAAGGGATCCTACCCAAAAGAGCAATTTTGTGAGATCTGCCAAATTCTAGGACACTCAGTAAAGGAATGTCCTTTCAATTTGAAAACAAGAACACCGCAGCAAGTGTTCCCGACACAGGAGGCATCCCCGTCAAGAGGGAACGGGAACACCAGTACGGAAGGTGCCACATCGGGAGGATATAGAAACAATCAGCGCGGTCAAAACAACAATAATAATGGCAAGAGGAGTCGAATCCAGTACGATGCCAATGGTCGGCCGATAGTTCAATGCCGCGCATGCAATCTGTGGGGTCACTTCGCCCGAGAGTGTACAACGGCGAACACACCAAAGTTGTTGTGCAGATGGTGTGGACCTGGTGATCATGAAGATGCTAGGTGTCCGAAGTCAGGAGTAAACTTGATCACCGTCGAGATGGACGAAGAAGAGGTTCTAGCCATCACGCGGCAGCAAGTGAAAGTGTACCCCGACCCAGCGGAAGAAAAAAAGAGACTGGAGGAAGCACGGGCAAAGATCTAGAGAGCAACGCAGGTAGGAATGGCACAACTGAAGGACACGCCGAGTACCTCCGTACGAAACTGCGCAGAACAGAACACTGTACGGCAAATATTGCAAGCCGAGATACCCGTCAGAATAAATGATCTGTTGCTCACTATGCCTCAACTCCGATCGACACTCGCAAACATCGTTCCCGCTACTAAACTCCCAGGAAAACATGAAAGGGAGCAAGAAAGTGGAGCAAGTACAGCAGACAAAAAGGAGAAGGAAAGTGGCGCAAATGCAGAAGATCCGATGTTGTTAGCCCTCTCATCCGGACGCCATCCGGCAATTGTCGAAATGGGAATTCTCGGGACTGTATTGACAGAAACGATTGTGGACAGAGGTCCAGTGTCAATGTGTTGCCTGAAGACACCTGGAAAAGGTTGGGACAACCAACATTATGGCCGCCTACATTCCAACTGTTAACAGCCGATCAACATGGAATCAAGCCATTGGGAGTTCTAACAGCACAACCAGTGACGATTGGAACACAACCATTCTTGTTGGATTTCATCGTGATCCCACTGAAGCGGAGAGGATATGATGCCATTCTGGGCCGGGGGTGGTTGATACAAGCCAAGGCAAAACACGATTGGAAGAAAAAATACTTTATCACTTGAAAGCAAAGGTCGAAAGTATGTCATCGATCTACACACTCAGATGGTTGGAGACGAAGCTTTGTGGTCGGATTCCAAAGGAGAAGAGGATGAGAGGAGGCAGAGTATGGAACTCGATTAGGAGGGAGTCCTACGATTGGAAGGAGATGACGATCTAGATTCAGTAAATGGTCTTTACCACTGGCAGATAGAGGATTACGAGCTCTTTCCAAGTTGTAATATGCTAAGGATCGACGAAGGTAAGAAAGAAGAAGGAAATGAATGTCCGAAGGAACAAAAAGAAGCCGCGAGAGGAAATGAATGTCCGAAGGAACACAGAGAAGCTGACGGAGGAAATGAATGTCCAAAGGAACATGGAGAAGCCGAAGGAGGAAATGAATGTTCGAAGCAACACAGAGAAGCCGAAGAAGGAAACGCAAGTATGACTGAAGCTGAAGGAAAGAACATATAGTACGAACCTGAAAGGAGGAAAGATTCTACTGTACGATCGCGCACGAAGAAAGTATTACGTCAAACCATAGATATAGCCGAAAGGTGCCAGCAGCAAGGAAGACACATCATACGGTCCACACAGGAAACAAAGCGGAAGGGTTCAATAAAAGTTGTAGCAGTACAGTGTGAATGTGTTATTGACAGACAGAAGGGGCAGCTGATGGAGTCCATGGTACGGAGCTTCGGGAACAAACTGGGGGAGAGATCGTGTAACTTAAATAAACCTCGACAATTACAGGCACAATGGGCTGCTGAAGTAACGCAGAACAGGCGAAAGGCATGGCACGATAAGCACCTGAAACTAAATAGGTTTCAGCCCGAACAGTGGGTATTGAAGTATGACGGCCAGAATGAGATCAAGCCAAGCAAGTTCAAAGTTAAGTGGGTCGGGCCGTATCAAATCCGGGAAGTAGGGGGCAATGAAGCAATAAAATTATGGACTTTGGATGGACAGGAAGTGCCTCAGGCGGTGAATGGCTCGAAGCTGAAGGTATACCACGGCCGAAAGACTTCTGCATCACAAAATGACCTTCGGGCGACCCCTTCATCGTTGCACACTGACGATGACGACGGTCGAAGGGAAAACTAACTTTGCTGTATATAATTTTTTATTTTTTATTTTTTTTAAATTGAAAAAAAAAAAAAAGCACTGTACAAATTCTTAACCTGCTCACCGTACGGTTTTTGGAGGTTGTGTACGGTTTTTGCATATTATAAAGTCTAGAAGTGTATGGCTTTCTAACATTTTTTAAGTTTGAATTTGGCACAATACCATTGGTTGCCGTACGGAAATTGGGAGTCTCAGTACAGAATTTTCAGGAGGCTTGGATCATCGTACGAACTTTGAATCAATATGAGTGCGGATTTCTATACAGTGTACGGTCTTCTTTACAAGAGGCTGCTGTACGGATTTTTCTGGAGGAAGATACCGTACGGCTTGTTATAAGCTTGTGTTTCGTATGGATTTTCAAGCAAATATATTAAGGTAGCTAGCATTTGGCTTCCCATCAGATATAGTGTACGGATTTTAAAGTTTTTGAGTAGAAGACTTCCATCATTCACAGCATACAAATTTTAGAGCCATTTTCTTGTACGGATTTTTTAGGAAAGTCACTGGCACTATACGGATTTTGATTTTTAAGGAAAGCCACTGGCACTGTACAGATTTTGGTCGTACGGCGTACGGAATTTGGAGGAAGTTGGAAGTGAAGGCAGCATATGAAAATTGTAGTTCGGAATGTAATGTACAGATTGTTAAACGAGTGGCCAGCACATGAGTTTTGGCAAGCAGAGTACGGTTTCTTTCATGTAGTCATAGTACGGATTTTCACAAAGTTGAGGATGAGGAAGGATGAGGAATTTGCAAATTTAAAGCTTCCAGTGGTGTATGAATTTTGCAGAAGGGAATGCCTACAAATTTTTGAAGACTGAAAGACGACATACGGAACTGAAAGATTAAAGTTCTGTTTTAATATTCTCAAGGCTTGGCGTGAGGAAGAGCCTTCCAAAATTTGGGTGCGGATTTCATTATATGCTTGAAATATTGTTGCTGTACAGATTTTGCCTTGTGGGGTTTGAGTTTTGCATAAAATGCTACATGGGTTTTTATGGCATATGGATTCTACAAGTTTGGATGTACTGCTTCTGCATGTTATTGCATTTAGATTTTGAATGACATTACAGGTTATTGCATAAAGGGTGGCAGGAAGTTTTCCTACAAAAAAAAAAAAAAAAGAACGTCGACAAATCAGGAATGCTCAAAATGAGTAACGGATGATGCCACAGGGTAGAGGAAGAACCAACAGTTGCCAGAAAGAGTGTGGGATCAGAAGAAATCGTAGAAATAGTGTGTTCCATGCAATTTTGTGTGGGTTTCGGAGTGCTGATTTGGTCTTGGCGGCGAGGGGTGCTGCCCCTCGACCCTACCCTGTACTGCGACAGGGAGCGCACCTAGGGCACTGCCCCAGGACCCCGTCGGGGGCGTTGCCCCTTGGACCCCCAGTCATTGCGGATATTAGTCGTGGGAGTCTAACCAGTTGAGAAGACTTGGAGCTGCTGCAGACATGGAGTGTCTGTGTACCAGAGGCACTGAGAGTAGGTGTTGGCCGTGAGGCTATCTTGGTGGATGCGTAGAGAGCTCGGGAGGAGCTGATCATCCAGTTGGAGGCAGTGCAGCAACACTTGGCTCAAGGTATCGAGGAGTTGGAAGCAGAGAAAGCAGCACAAGTGGCTATCAAGGTCAGCTTGAGGAGTCAATATTGTGTTAGCAAAGGCTATAGATGCAACGGGATGAATGTGAAAGTGATGTGGCAGATCAATATTGTTGTATTAGTTGTTTGAGTTTTGTTCTGTAGTCGTCAGGAGACAACTTTTCTTTTTGGGGGGGATGATGTTGTCGGTAGAAATTGTGTATTAGCCGATGGATCCCTTCGAAAAGGTTCTTGTATGTAGCCGACGGGTCCCTTCGGAAAGGTTCTTGTTATGTAGCCAACGGGTCCCTTCGGGAAGGTTCTCGTAATAAGCCGATGGGTAGGATAGTATGTATTATTTGTTATGTAAGCCGACTTGTGCCCGACGAGTTCCTTCGGGAACCTTCCGAAAGGCCCTTCGGTGAGTATTTATAACCCCTTTGGGAAGCATTGTATTCATCTTATCATCCAAGCATAATGTACTGGTTGGCATATGCGAATAATAATAAGAAGAGTTCTGCTGTTCGTGTTCGTGTTCATTGTCTGTGTGCAATTCTTAATTAACCTATGCGATAAACAAGCGACAACCAAAAGGCTTACCGATTGATTGATGTAGACATTGATTGTCTTATCTTCAGTCATAATGCTGTTTTTAATAAAGAATGAGGACCTTTCCAATGATCTAAGCAAATTTTGAGGATTAACCTATGAAGGTTGATGATTTGGGTGTCTGACTTCCATTTGGTTCATCTAATGCAACAGATGATGCAAACTTTGAATTTCATGGTGCACTATCTCAATTTCTTCTACATGATGCTCCTATTGAACATGTTCCAGATATTCCTCCTGCATCTACTGTTGCAAATGGTGGGCTATAACCATCAGTGATCTTCCTAATGAGATCATCAAGTGTAGATTTTCTAGAAACAAGAGCAAGCAACAATAGCCAACTTTTCTCTCAAGGCCAACATTCATACTATTTTTCAGCCTCAAACATATACTGGGGCTAAAGGGATTCCTACGTGGGACAAGGCTTTGGAAACTAAACATCATAGCCTTCTAAGGAATAACACTTGGGTCCTTTCTAATCTCCCTCCATAGAAGAAGCCCATTAGCTGCAAATGGGTCTATAAAGTCAAGTACAATGTTGATGGAACCATTTACAAATACAAAGCTTGTCTCCTTACTAGGGGGTTATAAAAGTAAGAAGGCATTGACTATGAGGAGACCTTTGTTCCTAGAGCCAAAATGAGTACCATGACTCGTCCTTGCCTTAGCACCTTAGTTTGGTTAGAAAGTCCATCAATGGGTGTTAAGAGTAAGTTCCTCAATGGTGTGTTGTAGGAAGAGTCCACATGATGTAGCCTCCTAGTTTCAAGGTTGTTAGAAAAGAACAACAAGATCAAGTGGGAAGATTAGTGTAAGCACTCTATGGCCTGACATAGGCTCCTTGAGCTTGGTACATAAAAATTGACAAGTACCTTTTAGATAATGGTTTTTGGAGTCGTCCATCTAATTCTAATTTGTATGTCAAAAACATTGGTGGTGGTATCCTTCTTGTTGTCTATGTTGATGACCTGATTATCATTGGTAGCTCGACACTTTTGATCGATCAAGTCAAAAATAGAATTTGTATCAATCCTTTGACTCGACAGACTTGGGACTTCAACATTATTTTTAGGTGTTGAAGTTTGGTAGACTGTAGGTGGTATCTTCTTATCTCAATCTATGTATGCCCGCAGCCTATTGGACAAATTATGGGTTCAAGACTGCAGACCTGCATCCACACCTATAGAGAAAGGGCTGAAGCTGGTAGCCCAATCAATTTCACCTATGGTGAATGAACCAACATTCAAGCAATTTGTGGGTAGTCCCATCTACTTTTCTGCCAGTAGGCCTGATCTCAGTTTTGCAATAAGCTACATTTCATGCTTCATGACAGCCACCAAGGCTAATCATTGGGTAGCAGTGAAGCATGTACTATATTATGTGAAGGGCACTTCTGATTTGGTCTTTTGTACAACAGAAGTCCTGATCCTATACTTATTGGTTTTACAAACTCATATTAAAGTCTGAATAAATTCAACCAAGTATCATTCAGTGATTACAAAACATAGAAATTGAAGGAGAGCAAATTCCACGCTAAAAAATGATGAATATATAAGCTGCATATGAAATATCATACACACGCTGCCAAAACTGCTACCATGAAGAAGACAGGGAAACAATAAATTATTATTTCACCATCAAAACAACACGAAAAGAATACTCTTGCATAGAATGAGTAAAGTCAACAATCACCATCATCGCTCACTTTGCAATTAGTATTTTACAAACATTAAGAACAAGGAGAAAATTAACGGCACTCTTGACATCATGAACTGCCAATTACATCTACCACGTAGAATCCATGAGCCTAGTCATATGGCCAAGTCATCATATGCTTCAAAAATACCTTAGACATGAACAACCACCATATAAATATACTTAAGAGAGCTGAAGAATTATTGGTTGATGCCAATACAAATTTCCAGAGAGAACAAAGACTCAACCAGACATAGGTGCATGATATCTTTTGCAGCAATATGATTCGAACTTGGATTTTTTTAGGAAGAAAAATACAATTGAATCATGTATATCGAATAGCAACAAAAAGGATAACTTGACGACAAAAAAACACCAAGTAATGCAAAGATTTTCATAGGGTAGGATATGTCTCACAACAACCATTGATCTCAACATTCCCTCTTAGCAAGAGAGATGCTTAGAGTGCCATCATGAAAAGTGCATTTTGCCACAACAAAAGATAATGTCAATAACAAATTTCAATATAGATAAAAAGAATTTTTTTATCTTGATATAACAATATTCACCATAGGTTCTCCTAGAGAGTGAACCAAGAAGCATATAATAAAGTCATGGAGTCACACTCATGACTTCCATCATGCCTACTAGCAGAGGAACGGTCAAGAGATTACATCTCAAACTTGTCTCACAGAGAATAACTCATTAACAAGGGATTGCACCTTGAACTTCTCACACGGAGAAGAACTCATAAACAAGGGATTGCAACCTCGAACGCCTCGCATAGAGAACTCATTAATAATATGCATAGAATTACTAAAGCTTAGCTTCTCTCTCAACAAAAGAATCATTTTCCATTATACCAAGCTTACCCCGGAAGTAGCAAAACTTAAAACTCCCAGAAGTGGCTTGGTAAGAATGTCCACAGACTACTCCTCTCTAGAAATATACTTAAGCTCAATAGCTTTCCTTTGAACCATGTCCCTTAAATAATGGTAATTTATTTCCACATATTTTGACCTATCATGAAACACTCGATTAACTAAAAGCTTCATACAACTTTGATAATTACAAATGATTTCTATAGGTTCCAAAGTTTGTCCCAATAAATCTGCAAGTAATTTACAAAGTCACACGGCTACTATTGCAGCCATACAAGCTGCAAAGTATTCTGCTTCAGTTGTACTTTGAACCACACAAGTCTACTTCTTGCTCCACCAAGAAAGTATGGTTAACCATGTTGGTTCCCAAAACCATAGATTGGAAATCCAAGAGCTTGCCACTTCTCCGACAAGATTCCATAATCAATTCTGGCCAACAAACGAGAATCACCTTGATTCCCTTGCACTTTAGGCTCCGCTACACCCAGGGGGGTAGACCTTCACCTCAAACGTTGACTGCTTGGTTCAAGGCTTTTCTATAGCAAATTTTAAGCTTTGATGTGTTCTTCGTTTGGCAAGGTCCTTGAACTCAATCAATTACAAGTTGAATGTTGAATGTTGAATGTTTAAATTAAATGAGTGTTTTGTATAAAAAATTTCAATAATGGATTTGATGCTTGTAAGAAGGAAGATATAGATTTTCTGACTTCAAATATAAATCGAATAATACTTCAATGATTTAAAAGACCAGTGCCTTTGCTTATCTGGGCAACAGAATCAACTACAATGAAGATTTTCACGTACAACTTTATAAAATTCTACGCACATATACTATCAACAATTTAAAAATCAAGATGCAACAGATCAAATATATACGCAATCTTAGATTAGTCCAGATTGAACTTTAACTCCTTTGGTAGGGAAACAAACTAGACACAGATATGAAAACATTTTGATATTTCACTATATCTAAGATGATCACATTTAAGATGCTAAATGACCATGTCCACTTATTTGATATTTAAACTGTTTACGAAATTTAAAGATGATTATAAAGGACGAATCAACTGCAATTCAAATCTCCATACCTTTAATAAATATAAACAGAAGTCCTTTTATTTTATTATTATAATAAAATATTTGAATTCATATTACAAAGCCATATTTTGCTCATTCCTCCTTACAATTGAATATATAAATGTTTCTTCTTTGGAATGTCAAATATCTGTCTTGTCATTTTTTTATTGCTATGTTTACCCCTATATTTATATATTTCCAAGAGGGCATAGGAAGTACCGCACCCTTCACATTTAACAATCTACCATCGTTAATATAGATTAGTAATATAAATATAACAATATTTTAATATGGCCCCTAATTATAATATAGCTCTATTTATATTAAATATAATGCCCCATCCTTAACAATAATTGCACTAGACAAAAATATGCTCCTATCATAGTGTGAACTCATTGGACTTGCAAAGTTCTTCAACACAACACGTGTGTCATGGGAAACAGGGCACCACAAACGATATTGTTGCTAACTCCATTCACAAAAGGTCCAAACAACCGCAAGACGCGATTCCTTTTATTGCGCACATGCTTTGACAGTTCCTTCCCAACACCCTGCATCAAATTGCTCTAGAGAAGCACTCACGATATGTAAACACATGCCTTAATTATCACCACAAAACCGTATCCTTGTATTGCCATTTTTTTTAGTGTTCAGATGAAAATAGGTGAAGGCTCTGTGTGATAATTCTTCTCTAGGTGTAGGTTGACTAGTTTACATCTCCAACACCACATCATCCCCTATTTTACGTGGCTATTGGTATTCATCACTGACGAATTTTGGCCATTCATTCCTTTCTTTTACGCTGTTTGACCATACGCGAACTCCCCTTTATGTTTGATGTATACATGGACCATGAGTTAATAGGCTCCTAAAGTCGATCATATATTTATAATGTTGATTCCATCATCATTTTCCTTACTTTACAATTTGTTGCTTCCTCATATTGCTGACTGGATTTGAATGTAGTTTGGGCTTGATGATGATTATAATAGCTTTCAATTAGGCTCCACCAAATATTAATGTGTACATGATCATTGTCTTCTAATTAAGCTGATGACTCAATGCCTCTCATCCCCAAGGTACATGGCCATCTGCCAACACCTATTGCTCATGATTCATCGTTGCCTCGGCAAGTGTTATTTGTATCTTTGTGGTCCAACTGTTCCAAGTGAAAGACAACTTCGAATCAAGATGGGAAAAACCAACGGGCATGGGTGTGTTTAGCGTGATTGTTGACCAATGTAATTCTTAAAGGAAAAGTGAATTCAGTTGTTAAACCACATGTTGTAGCTCCAACCTCTTAGGATCTTTATTAAGATTTTAATACATCTTTGAAATTGTGTTAACTTTGCTCAATCGCCCCTCTTTCTCTACACATGTTCCACTAATGTAGAATGTTTTTTGGTGTAGTATGTGCCTTTCTATCAGCATCGGCCTGTTGCTTACACATTGTAAAGTTGATACCTGTCTTTCTATCCATATGAGTGCTATCCATATGAGCGGAATGTTGCTTTCTGATTTGTTTGTTTATTATGCACTTACGGTGCCCTCTTGCTTTTAGACTTATGCAACCAATAATGCCAAAAGGCATATGCTCACTTGAGCAGATTAAAAATAAGTTTTTTCAATGAGCCTGCTGATTAGGTTGTTGACTATGTATGTATTTTACATCTTTCCCTTTGACAACTATGATTATATTTCTATCTCCAATATTATTTCATAAATGGAGGCAAAAACTTTGGGCTCCATCAAGTACACACCTTGCCCGATCTGAATCAAAGAATCCTTGTAAGATCACGTCAACACCTGAGGAATACTTTAATCCATGTCCTACTATACCACAAACATATCTCAATGTGTGTTTGGCTCCCACAAGATAAATTTTCCTTGGTTTGTACAAACTGACTGAATGCATCAACTGCATAACATATATTAGGTCTTGTTTTAACCAAGTACACTAAAGAACCAATTAGCTGCCTATACATGCTAGGGTCAACTAAATCTGAAACAGATACATCCTCATGTAATTTTGTCATATTTGCTTCCATAGGTGTAACCCTAGATTTACACCCCTATCATTCCAAATCTTTTCAAAATATCTATTGCATATTCATCTTGACTTAAAATAATTTCATTTGGCCTTTTCCATACCTCAAGTCCAAGAAAATAATGCAACAAGCCAAGATTTTTCATTTCAAATTCTGAACTTAACAATGAGATCATCATCACCAATAATAAACAATTCATCTACGTATAATACAAGAATCAACACCTTGTCATCATTTAGCTTGAAGTATAAATTTAGATCAGCATCCTTCTCAACACTTCCATACCAAGCACGGCGAGCTTGGTTAAGGCCATATAATGCTTTTTTCAGTTTGCACACATGAGACTCCCTACCGTAAATCCCAAAACCTTCTGGCTGCTCAATATAAATTTCCTCTCCATTTAGAAAGGTGGTTTTTACATCCATTTGGTGAAGCTTCCAGCCCTTTACTGCAGCAACAACAATGATTGTTCTGATAAAGTGTAGCGAGTTACAGGTGCAAAGGTTGCTTTTGTGAAAACCTCTAGCAATAAATCTGCCTTCATATTTTTCTATACTACAATCAGTAACATGTTTAATCTTAAACAAACATTTAAAAGAAACTATTGATTTACCTTTTGGCCTTGGAACTATATCTCATACATCATTTTTAATGATTGAGTGATACTCTTCCATTATAGCATCTTTCCATACTTATTGAGTAAAAGCTTCTTCAACACTGGAAGGTTCGGATGCAATAATGTGGCTCATTAATGCTACATAACCACCATACCTAAGAGGCATTTTACTTTCTTTGAAACTGCCACGAGAGGATGCATATTGTTCAGCTTCTTCCCCAATGTTTCTAGCCCACAATGACCTTTTCTTGTTGGCTGAACTATTAATAGGACCTGCTGAAGTATCAATAGGGTCTATAGGATCAATTAAATCAGCTGAATCATCCACATCTACATTCTCCCTCTTGATTTCAAAAGATAGAATCAGATCAGCCATCACTGAATCTTAAGGATGCTCGAAATCTTCCCCATCATTTTCAATATAAGACTCTTTAGATGCCTTGCAAGCTAAATCTTCATCAAACATCCCTACTAATTTCAGTTTGTCTTTGGCCTAGAATATAAACCCTCAAAGCTTTTAAAGAATCACTATATTCGACAAAGATACCTTTCTTTCCTGAAAGTTCTAATTCTGATCTTTTCTCTTTTGGAATGTGCATATAAAATAGACACCCAAAAATTCTTAAGTAACTAATATCTGGTTTGATACTATAAAAGCTTCTTCAGGGGTCACGTTGTCAAGAAATGGATGAGGACTATGATTTGAATATGAACTATTGTAATGCATGTCCCAGCCCAAAGGAAAGTTTGAAGGATTAGATCATAAATCATTGCCTTTGTTGCCTCACTAATTGCCTCACTAATTGTCTAAAATGGGACAGCACCTCATCAGACTCTTTAGACATAAGAAAATAGATCCAACACTTTTTATGAATGTAACATAATACCAAAAACCACTAAGAGAAGTAATTGACATGGGACCACATAAATCTAAAATTATTAAGTCTAATATATCTTTAGCTCTACTTTCACTACTATGAAAGATGCTCTTATTATTCTTACTTAAAGCAAATCCCTTGCAAACTCTTCCATGATTTTGGTTTAGCTTTGGAAGACCAACTACAGTCTTCTCCATAGTGGCTAAAGTTTTGAAATTTGCCCAAACCTTTTGTGCCAAAGGTTTTTTTGAGTCCAGAATATTAAGAGCAAGTGCATGCAAAGGATGGGTTGAAAGAATGTAGAGACTATCATGGCAAACTCCAATTTCATGAGCTAATTGAATACTGTAATTCTTTTTCCATGCCAAAACATTACCATCATCAAAATTAACACGATACCCTTTGTCTTCTAACGCTGATATAGAAATCAAATTACTCTTTATGCCAAGTACAAATAATGCATCACTTAGATGAGGAATTTCAATATCTTTTTAAATGAAGTAGAACCAACACCATTCACTGAATAACTTGCATCATCACCAATTATGACCTGTAAATGATAATCTTTTTCTTTCAAATTAAAAAGATGCTCTTTGTAACCAGTAACATGATGAGGCACACCACTTTTGATTAGCCAAGTATCACTGTTTGTAGGAATATTGCTAGAAAGTGCAAATATAAATAAGAATTCCTCTGAATTTTCGCCGGACTCCTTTTGAGGAGAAGAATTTTCTACAGTTGTTGCAGTAGCTTGAGACTTTGGTCTAGAATAGCAGTCTCTAGCAATATGACCATGCTTGTCACATTTGAAGCACTAAATTTTGGAAAGATCCCTTTTTCCTTTCTTGGAGTCAAGAGTAGATTCAAAGCTTTTATCTTTGAACCTCTTGAAGGTTCCTTCCTTCCCTTTTCCTTTTGAAGTGTGAGCTGCAAAAACATGATCATCTTCATGATGATTATTATGACCATTTCCTCTTGCTTCTAAGCTGCATTCTTCTTGAATGAAACCTTCCCTTAACCTATCAAATTTTTGAAATCTCTTCCACTCATGCCCTGAATGAAGAATTCCCAAGAATGGGGCAGTCCATTCAGAGTAAACATGACAAGATCTTTGTCTGAAAATGTCTCACCAATTGTGCTAAGTTGTTCTTTCAATTCTGTAATTTTCATAATGTATGAAACTATAGAATCACCCCTTTCCATTTTTTACATGCAGCAGTTGACACCTTAATGCAAGAACTCTACTAGTATTATTAGACTCATACAAATCCTTCAGAGTCTTGAACATTTCTTTGGTTGATTCCAATTTTGAAATAATAGGAATCAAATGATCCTTGATAGAGTTGATCATGACCTTTTAAGACATAATCTTATTCTTCCCCTGAGTTTAATTTTTTCAACTTCATCAAATGGCTTTGTAACAACAAATTGGCATTATCTAACAAATCATTCTCTTCACAAATGGACCGATCCCCATATGGTTAGAGAGGATCGGATTTGTCGACTATGTACCTTGGTGGAGGTTGAGACTAAGACCCACTTTATATTTCGCTGTCCTATCTACTATGAGATCAGAGGGAGATCTTACTACCTTTTTAGAGATTGTTTTTCTCTTTCAGCGTTCTTCAGCTATATTGACCAGCAATGTCTTGCACTTTACCTACGGGAGGCCACCCAACTTCGTGAGCATACCCTGCAGTCACTCATACCTCAGGGCCATATCTCAAACCAGCTCATCACCACCTTTTTCTCCCCCTTGTCTCCTCCACGGGGTGCGAAAAGGCCATCCAGTATCACTCACTCCAGATCAGTCAGACACTGCACTAGTTTTTCCAAGCAGTGACACTCCAACGGTTCTCAACGATGATCTAAGACTCTGAATCGTCCACATTTATACCCTTCGTGACTGATTTCGTTGTACCAAAGAAGGATCCTTAGTCCTTACCTTGGTTTTTCTGGCTTCATGTCTTGTTTTGTTTCTTCTCAAACACCGTATGGTGCTCCTGTTTTGGTTGTCTCTTTTGTTTGTAAGCTCAGTCCCATAAACCCTTGTGGTTTTTGGTTGGACATTAATATTATTATATTATCTTATCTAATCTTATCTTCAAGAGCAATGAGAACCCTGGGCTTCCATCAAACAAAATTTGAGTAGCCATCTAACATATCTTCAACTTTCAAACCATTCACCATTTTCATACATAAAATAACTAGCCAAAATAGAATCAAAAAATAGAACTTAAAGAATGCTGCTGGCTTTAGATTGAATTTCTTCAGACCTGCTTCGATACCAGGTTAATTTTGAACCAAAAATAGATATGCAACAAAATGAATCAAATAACACAATAACATATAACACTACTCAATTATCCTGGGAAAACCCTCCGGCTTGAGGGAAACAACCCAACCCACAAAAGATGATGCCTTTATTTCAATCTTCGAAAGCAATACAAAAGTTCCTTCTTATGATCAAATTCTTCAATACATTTGGTCAATAAGTCTGATCATTTATCACAATAGCTAACTGAAATTGTTTAATCATCACAATCAGATTGAAAACAAGAAGATAATATGAATATGTTTTCTTTGCACTTGGATAACAAGAATGTTGAAGTTCTGAAATAATAGTAGAAACTGTGAAATAGACAATCTCAGAAAGAACACCACACCGGCACAATCATTCTAAAGTCTTAAAAGATTTGACCATGTATCATGCAGTGATTACAAAACATAGCAGTAGGAGAGAAGACTCGACACTCAAAAATGATGTATATACAATCTGCATATGAATATCATATGCATATACTACCAAAACTCCTACCTTAAGCAGGCATGAAAACAATAAATTATTGTACCATCAAAGCAACACAAAAAGAATAATCTTGCGTGGAATGAAAATATACGGTGATTACCATCACCCCTCACTTTGCAATTAGTATTTTACAAACAGTAAGAGCAAGGAGAAGATTAACGACACTCTTGATACCATGAACTGTTGGTTACATCTGCCACATAGAATCTATGAGCCAGGTCATATGTCCAAGTCATCATATGCTCCAAAAATACCTTAGTCACAAACAATCACCACATGAATATAATTAAGAGAGCTGAAGCATTAATGATCGACGCCAATAAAAATTTCCAACAAGAAAAAAGACTCAACCAGATGTACGTACTTGATATCTTTTTTAGCAACACGATTCCAACTTGGATCATTTTAGGAAGAAAATTACAAATGAGATCACACAGGGCAACTGAGCATGTATATTGAACGGTAGCAAAGAGGAGAACTTGACAGATAAAAACAAGCATCAAGCAATGCAGAGATTTTCATAAGGTAGGGTCTGTCTTACAGCTACAACTGAACTCAACAATTTGATACTAGAAACATCCCCTTTGTACAACTATAAATGATAGCTTGATTATTCAATTAATTCATTCAAATTATTTACAAAAACACTAACTCTTGTCCTATCCCAAATTCCTACCTTCTCTTATTCTCACTCCTTTCCCTTTCTTCACCTTTTCAAAAAAATTGGGGTTAATCTGATAATATTCCCTTTCCCACACTGACCCCACATCCATCTTTGCGTCCCCACAATATTCCATTCCCTACTTAGAATTGCAGAATAATACCAGACTTCTTCCTCCATGGATCGAGCTTCTTGACCTCTAGTTGTTTTCCACCCCTTTCCCATTTCAGCAATTCGTAAACATGAAAGATTCTAATAGGCTTCTTTCATATGCCCTATACATCTTGACATCTATAATGTCCCCATTTTTAGCAGGTTCCTCCAGTTGACTTGGTCAGTTCATCATCATAATCCTTGTGAGCTAGCAATGGGATTTGAGGTTCTTAGTTGTGGTTTATTACGCTTTCTAATGGCCTATGATGAGTTTTGGCTCCATTTTGAGGGACTTAATATTTATAGTAAGTCAACAATTGGTTCTGATGAGCTCAGTTGAGTTAAAGGAGTTGAGTGATGCTCTTAGTTTTTATTTCTAGCTTTTGATTTAGTCTCCAAGAATCTTGGAGGGAGCATCTACTTTTGAGTAAGTCACCGTTTTTCTTTATCGGGATCATTCCTATGTTGTCAAATTTTGATGCTAATGCTTCTCCAGTCATTTTCACAAGATGGGTGAAATATTATTATTATTCAACTAAATATGTTGAGGTTGTTATTTTTGTTGGTATTGTATATTGGCCACCTTAGTGGCATAGCTCGTTGGAACCAAGTTGAAAAGTTTTAAATCGTGAGCACAAGAGACAATGACCTTGTGCGTCAAAGTATCATAATATAGTTGAAAAGGTCATTTTTGAGCCAAATGGAATTAATAAATTGTATTATTCAATTACATGCCTAAGTATAAAGCAAAGAGGCTTTTAAGTGAAAGGTGTCTTGAAAAAGCCATCTTTATTTACTATAAAAGCAATGCTTTGTGAGAAGGGAATTCATTTTTGTCTATTGCTTTTAATATTTTCTTGGTGAGGGTTTGAAGGTTTGAATTATTGAGAACTGATTCCTCTTGGCTCTTGCATCAATTTGCTGTTGTTGTATAGCGAATTGGATTAGCATTCTCAATCTGAATTTTGTATTCAATTAATTGCTGAGGTAAAGTGAATTGAATTATTTCTTCAATCAGAATTTAAGCACCTTCATTTGCCGTGTCTATTGTTTCTTGGAGGGCCATTTTGTGCTGAAGATTTGGGGTTTATATTCTCTTCCATTGAGCAATCTTTATTTCTGTATTGTGGCGTGGTTTGTCTAGAGGCTGTAATTCATTCCTTGCTAGCAGCATTTCATCCAAGAGCAGCAAAATACTGAGTTTGGTGTGGCCATTGTGCATACCAGCTTAGCATGGATCTACATTCATTACTGCTGCAATAAAATTCCAGCTCCGTTTCTTATACAGTTTTTTTTTTAATAATTAATTTTCTTATATGTCTATGCCTGTAACAATTGCAAACTTGATAATTGCAATTGAAAGATTGTTCTAGCAATTCATAGTAATTTCAAATTGTGTTACTTTTGATGAGAATTTATATATTCTGGAAATTGCAAAAAAAAATTATATCTCAAAACACAAGAAAATATAAAACGTGCAAAGTAAAAGACAAAATTCTTCAGCATAAATTGAGAGTGAGCCAGCAGGGCTCATTACAACATCCAAGAATCTAGTACATCCATCTATTCTCGCATTTCTTCCAATTCCCTTCTTGTGGAATCCTATTGCACTGCCATGCTTTCTCCATTTACCTTTGTTGATTCCACCTATTCTTTCTACACCAATTCCAATAGTAATGTCAATGGATTTCCATGCTTGGTCAATAATTTCAACAGTTTTCTAACTTCCTTGAAACCCCAACTAGTTCTCTTTCTGCTTGTTGCACATTTTCAAGATTTCTAAAACTCCTCAAAGTGCAAACAAACAAATTGGCAAAGTTTTCTAGGCTCACAAACCCGCCAAAATGTCAATTTCAATTTTTTCAAAATCACCAACAAGCTTCAGTTGACATCCAAAATTCATCCAATTGTGCCACAACTTCCTTTTTCTTTTGAAGATTCCCAATGGCTTGAATTGAAATGAAAGGTTTTAATGACATCCACAAGACCAAGCAGTCTAACAGACCAAAGGACCATATCACTAAGCAATTTTCATATTATTTTCCATTTCCAATCTTCTGCTATGGATCATAACCAAAAATCTAGCAGTTTGGTTGATCTTGTCAACTTCAAAGAAGCTATGCATGTCATCCGCTTTCAAGATGTCATCATAATAAGTTTGGATGTTGTCATATGTTGTGAATTCAAGTTCTCTCCTCCCAAGCCTCTTTGGGCCTCTTTCATCTACCTATCCCGCATCTAATATGATGAGATCCCATCCTCAAGTATGTCACTAACAAACCTGGCCTTTCCGTTAATAGCAATCCCTAGCTACACTTTCTTACTTGTTCCCCAATTGGGTTGAATTCTTGAATGTAGTAAGTCTTTGTTCTACCAATGTTATTATTCCACATGACACTCTGAAACTTCTCTATAACAAATTTTTTATGTCCACATTTATGTTAGGACACTTTTGTAACTTGATGTTCCACTTATCCAACAATTTAATATTTTGCTTTATCTAGGTATTCGTTCTACAGTTACGAACCTCTCCTTTCACAATTTTTGGCCAGCGATGGTCACGCATGTTTTCGACCTTCTTTAAGTAACTAACTGAATTATTGCTGAAGCCTCAAGCGGAAAAGTTTCAGCCTCCACCTAAAGAATTTCATAGGGTACATAGGTTTTAACTTTGAGATTGCTTGTGATTAAATGTTTCTGAATTCTCTGTATTTGTCTCCATCCATATTTTGACATGCTGCCCCCACAAACCTTGCAGCCATTAAGAACCACCAACATGACTAGCAAACCAAAGAGTCTTCTTGGTTTTCCATTCCCATAGTTCTGCTGTCCCGAATTATTGCGAAGTAGAAACAAAGCCTTCCAACCCCCTATCATTTTCACTCTACATGTCTCCCAGCTGAGCTTATAATGGAAGTCAATCCCAAGATACTTGTATTATTGCACTATTTCGAGCGGGCCACCTTCAAAATGGAACATAACAAGCTTTTATTTTCTCCTTAAAGAGAAAACCATGATTTTGGTGTTAGTAATATTCACCTGAATCCCAACTTCTTGGTAAAATTACTCTAAGGCCCCTGAATGATCTCTTAACCCTTGAGTTGCTTTTGATATCAAAATAATATGATCGGCGTGTAAAAGAAGCTTCACCATCTACCCTGTCAAATGAGCACCCTCCCCTTTTGTTTTATTTAACCAAGTTTCTAGTTTACCAATGTACAACCCAAACAAGGTACAAGTAAAGGACATCCGTGTTTAACACCAATATCACTACCAAAACATTTGGACATTCCTTCACTCACACACTCTTAGCTCTCTCATCTTGATGATGGATCATTGAGTATGATCCAAAACGCTGATGATGATAAACTCACACAATCTTACCCAGAAGCATGAATATAATATCATGGATCATGGAACTCTATTATTGTTAATTCCTTCACTAGTTCAAATTTTGGTTTTGTCATTCCATTTATCCATTTTTGGATTTCCTTAAAGCTTAAAATGTCCCTACCTTCTACATCCTTTCCCCACATGATTTCCTACATCCTCAACTCATTCATTTCATCCATTTGTGGAGAATCAATGGAATTTCGAACTTTCATCCCCATGTCCAATTCTCCCACCAATTCCACAATGAATTATCACATATCCCCATCCTTGCCTCCCATCCTCAACAAACTTCTGCATTTCCCTCAAATTTATTTTCAATTTCTTTGTTCTTCCCAAGATGCTATTATTGACACAATTTGATTCCTACAACTACTCCAAGAGGTTTTTCCCACCTAAAAATCAATTTCAGGGCACATATCTATATGTAATTTCAACAATAGATAATTACATCCAATTCCCCATGAATGTGATGTTTGAGTTTAGATGCCAATATTCTTCATGCCAACTCTACACTACCAATCTTGCACATCAAATTTATGATATCCAATTCATAGTCAAATCCCCAAAAGAAATTAAGCAACCAAAACAAAATGCTATATTTATGAGTCTACTTTACAAACAAAAGATGGGTCGATTCTACATTTTCCTGCAATTGCAAGTGTCAAGGATTATCAAGGTTTTCAACTCTTGCAAATCCAATTGCCTTCAAAGCAGCACCTTTTGTAAATCACAAGGTCATAAATTTCTTAGTATGTGTAATGATGTAATCAAATGTCTCCTTGACCATTTGTAGATCTCCAAGGGGACTTCTATGTGACAAATTATGACAAGCATTCTAAAATACGGCTTCCACTACCCAAATTTGCCAATATAATTTTAATAGAATTCTAATGATGTCATATCATTTTAAGTCATTGCAATATTTGTAATAGTCTCTTATTTTATTGCATATGGATTTTTGGAGTTTGGAGAGGGACTATGTATGTTTAGTGTAATAACCCTATCTGGTTATAGCGTAAACAAAACATCAATTTCTTTCATTAATCAACAATCTAGCATTTTGTCAAACACTTGGCAAGCATTCTCCAATACTAGCATATGATATAAATTGCTATGGGTTGAACTAATCCACAAACTACAAATTCCCAAGTAGCAATCTTGTTAATTTGGTTCCTACTCATTTGCAAAAGTTCTACTAGCTGAATTATGATACTAATTTAGGAATGAACAAAGAACAATTTCCTCATTCAGTGTCTTTGCACAGTAATAAACTGCAGACTGATTTATTTATATCAATTGAAAACATAGATCCTATTATAGAGCATCCATTTAAATTGTGAACCAAATTACAGCCTCCAGTGTCTACTACATGAACCTCACATAGGATAGTGGAGTTCCAAAACCAAATTGCAAACCTCTAGGTGTTGAACACAGCCCCACTTCAGCACAACATGGGCTCCCAACTTGCAACGCAAGTCACAAAAGTCAATGCAAGTTCTCCCAATACAATTGCAGCAAGTCTAAAAGTAAATGCAAGCCCTAATTATTGTTTGCCTACCCATCAAAAGTGATCACAGGCATGAAAAATAACACCAGTTAATGCTACAGAAGAATATGGCAGCCTTCGAGAATGCACAACAAGCTCTAACCAGCATACACAGGTCAATAATATATAAACGTTGCTCCCAGATTTTTCAAAATTGATCCCAAAATACTTAGCTAACAAACGCTTCTCCAAGCCACAGATAACACGGTAAGGAGATGTCACAATCTCATATCTAATCCATTATACATCAACAATGGATGGAAACTCACAACTCAGAAACCCTCACAAGAGATAATCAAAAGATAAATCACAGCAGCAAATTCTCCTTAGACACAGTTGAACAATAGGAGAATGGCAAATTGTATTCTTCAGCACAATTTGCAATAGTAATTCTCAGAATAACCCTTATACTTCAGCAAGGGCACACAAAATCAGAATTTGGAAAAGCCACAAAGGCAACAAAAGCAAATAAATATTCAAGCATGTTTTTCTCAACAAATGGGCTTGTATTTATAACCTCCAGATTCCCTTTTGTTGCCAAAATGTAACTTCACTCGGGAAGCTTCACCACGCAACATTAATTAGAAGCTTCCATTAGATTCTCTTACTTGACTTGGCTTAACTAATTAATAAATGGTACTTTCCACTAATACCTCAACCTTCAACTTAATTGAAATTATAAAGTTAAATTATAACTTTATAATAAGCCATTTAATTATTTAATAATTATCTGGCCACTAAAAATATAATAACTCCCATATACTCATCATTTAAATATATCATATGAAATAGGAGTCATACCTATTATTTCTCCATGTGACCAAATGCACTTTCCATAAATAGAAAGGGTCTATCTCAATCAACACCAACTTACCACAAATAGTAAGTACAAAAAACTAAGCTCAAACAAACTCCAATCTGAGCCAAACGAAAACCAACCTGTAGCTTACCGAATTGTGGAGAAGATAAAACCCTCTCAAGGCAAGCCACTACCTCAAAAGACCCTCTATCCACAATAATTAGCCTACGAGGATCACAATAATAGGCTAATCCCTAAAACTCTAATAGTAACAAAAATGGGGACATTACAGTCCTCCCTCCCTAAGTTGGCAACATGGTGAACTCCACCCTCCACCTGAATCGCAAATGAAGAAGTGTGTGACATCCCTATCGACACTGAACCAACTACAAACTAGCATCATTAGGACCAACCACATGTCTTGCAGCGTAGCACCCAAAACTCGTGTTGATGATGTAGAAATTGGAATGTCACCAGAAGGCAACTCCATAGAAGATCTATGCATCCTCTTCTTCCTTGTTTCCACCCACATAATACATAGTGGACTGGAATCCAAATCATCACCAACAATCCTTGAAAAAGATGTAGCTACAGGAGAACCATATGCACTCATGCCAATTGTATTAACAGTAAGTGTAGCCACGTCAAAATATGTTGACGCAGGAACATCACCAATTGTCGCAATAGAGAACTTAACTAAATCTACAGATGGTGAAAATCGAGTCCAACTCCAATCAGTTGAGTGATCAGCATCAACTTCAAACAATGGATTGTCATAAGAAAATGTTGCATCCATGTCAAACATAGGATTGTCCACGAAGTGAACCTCACAACTATGTCAATCTGAACTATAAGATGACTCTTCCTCGCCACCACTCACCTCACAATCAAGAACATGTGTACTATTATCAGAGCACACATGTACAACCACATGTATACCACTAAACTCCTCGGTAGATGGCTCAACCGACACAAGAGTGACTGCTGATATGGCAATATCCTTGGATGCTCCTACCTCCACTATCTCTACAACGCCATCAAACACAATTTTGGTGGGTCATGTCAACAACTTTATCAGCTAACTCAACCTGACATGAATTTTCATCACATTCCACCACAACTGTGCCCAACTCATGTGGTGTCTCATAAGAAATGTCTTGCACATTTGTAGCCGCAACTATATCATTACATTTCACTCTTTGAAAAAGTGATATTATGCTCTACTCGAATCTCGGATTTGAAAACAGTTGGGTCATCCGTTTCTGATTTTGATTCAGCTCATTCACCAGCACATCCAACTGTTTCACAATACCCCGTATCTCAAATTCTCCATGTAATATTCTTTGCTGGATTTGATAAGAATTATGGGTTTTAAACCAATAGGAAATTTTGTCGAATAGTTGTCAAGAAAACAAGTTCTTAAGCAATTACTACCAAGTTACCACTCTACTGTTTCAACATACTGATGTGAACTACAGATATAAATCAATGAAGACTTGACTCCAAATGAGTGCAATAACACTTGACATTTATGACAGTAAATCAAGATAGTATTCCCTATGCAAGAAATAATAATGTTCTCATTACAAATAACTAGGCATCGACATACAGAAAGTTAATTAGCAAATCTGGGTGAGTTTGGTACAGACCCGATAATGATATGGTGATGCCTTTGAAGAAAACCGACTGTGTTGTCTGCTAGTCCAACGTTACTCTCATAAACCCTGTACAGTGAATCCGTGGCCAACTTCCCCTATAACTGGCTCTGACTGTATCACCCACGACTTTCCAATCTTTTGTCGCACGCAAGCTATATTGATTGACAAGCAAAGGCTTTTGCGAAAATCTTCTTATCATTGATAGAAGAGGCTGTAGAGCTAAAGAGCGGGTTGGTTTTCGGGCAAACTATTAGACTATGGATCATGTATTCACACTACGGGCTATCACTGAGGAGGCTAGGCATCGCTCTTAGAAGGTCTATTGTTGTTTTGTGGACTTCTGTAAGGTTTTTGATTATTTTCCTAGGTTGGCCTTATTTTAGAGACTTCGTGAGATTGGGATCTCAGATATGTTGCAAACTGCTATTATGAGGCTTTATGAGAGGGTAACCAATAGGCTTAGGACTCTGGAAGGCTTTTCTGGTCCGATTCAAAGCACCATTGGGGTGAAACAGAGTTGTCCTCTTTCTCCTACTCTGTTTGGTTTATATATTGATGAGTTGGAGGATTTCCTTGTGAACTCCTCTCAATCGGGTGATGGGTGCTATTTGCATCAGGTTTTGATCTCCATTCTCCTTTTTGTTAATGATGTGGTTCTCTTGGCCTCTTCTCCTAACAGCTTGCAAAGACTCCTAGATGGTTTGGCTTCTTTTTGTGATCAGTGTTGTCTAAGACTCAGGTTATGGTCTTTAACTATTTAAAAACCTCTCATCTTCATTTCTTCTTTCAAGGTCAGGAGGTTGAGATTACCCCCTCTTATATGTATCTCGGTGTGAAGTTCTCAAGGTCACAATTCAACTTGAGACAAGCTATTCAGTCCAATGTTAGTAAGGGCATGGGTTCCCTAGCTTTGCTGGAAAGACAATGCTTCAAGCATCATTTCTAGGATATTTCGTCCAACTAGTCCTTTTTGGACTCCTTGGTCTGTCTAACAGTTCTCTATGGCTTGGTTGTTTGGGGGCCTTCTCTTATTGTTTCTGATTGGGCATCTATTGAGCGGGTTCAGACGTTAATGTTATGGTGTATCATAAGATGTCACAGACTCACCCCTCACAACATTGTCTTAGCTAAGTTTGGAGCTCCTCCTCACAAACTTGCCACCATTTTTTACTTGATTTGGTTTCTTCATCGGCTTTGTGGTTTTATGGAGTCAGGTGTTGACCAGCATAGATACTCTCATCTGACATACTGTTCTTCTAGTGAGATTATGAGATCCGACACATCTACTAGGTCTCGTTGTTGGTACGCCTAGGCCACCTCTTTGTTGGGTTCGATTGGTATTGAGATAGATCATCTTCCTCCTTACCAGTTTTCACCTGATGCTCCTGCTCATCTTCTCTCCTCATGTCAGGAGTTTAACGAGCATGTCAGACAGGATATTTACAGACAATACATTACCACTACCTGGAGTAATCCCCCAGGAGGTCTGCGACGTAAGATGGCCTTCTATGCTGAGCATTTTCTTGAGATCCAAGATGGTATTATTGTTCACCCTACTTATCTCTATCAGCGTTGGAATCATGCCTTACAGTTTTTGTTAGGCTCTTTCAGAGTTGGTTCTCACCGCCTCAGGGCTCGGACCGATCACCATATGGATCAAGCTGATCGGATATGTCAGTTATGTACTTTGGCAGAGGTTGAGACTAAGATCCACTTCATTTTTCGATGTCCTCTCTACTATAAGATCAAAGGGAGATTTTACTAGCTTTTCAAAAACTGTTCTTCTCTTTTGATGTTCTTCAACTATATTAATCAGTTGTGTCTTGCACTTTATCTTCAGGGGGCCACCCACCTTCAAGAGATTACCCTGTAGTCTTTTATACCTCAAGGGTGTACTTCAGACCAGCTCATTACTGCCTTTTTCTCTCTGTTGTCTCCTCCACAGGGTTTGAAAAGGCCTTCCAGTACTTCTCATTCCAGATAGGTTAGACACTGCACCAGTCTCTCCAGGCAATGACAATCCTACAACGGTTCTACATGGCATTCTAAGATTATGGATCATTCACGGGTTTACCCCTCTCTTACTAATTTCTTTGTGACAAGGAAAGACCCTTAGTCTTTACCTTGTCTTCTCTCTTATTTTGTTTCTTACTTTTGTTTCTTCTCAATCACCGTTTGGTGCTTCTACTTTGGCCGACTCTTTTGTTTGTATGCTCAGTCCCATAAACCTTGTTGGTTTCTTGTGGACATTAATATTATTATCTTATCTTACTGTCGGGTAACAACCTGCGACCTCCTATCAACACAATGTCACCTTGCAACACTCCCGACTCTATGTGCTTATTGTTTCTAATATTCCACGGGCCCTATATCACTATGGTCATTCGTAGTTCCTACTGAAAGGAGTAACCAGCTGACAACCAACTCTGTCGTATTCCAGAACTCTGCTCCTGTGCTATAAAAATAAAGATGCAGGCAGTATAAATCCAGACTCAAAGGATGCTGCTCACGTGGTGTCTTACCTCTGTTTAGTACGGAGAGCCTCCCTGTTTGACGTCCAACCTTGTTCAATCTGCTGGTATTCTTTGTGTTTTGTTACTCTACCCTTCTGTCTTTCTCCAGCTTCCCTTTATACGTAGAATATCTCTAAATCAAACTTTTAGCTCTAGTAATAAAATGTGAGTTACTAGGATTTCATCTAGTCTCACCAATCTCCCATAAGGGGTTTCATCCTTTGGGGGAATCCAATCACATTGAAACAACCTGATGAGGATCTGAATAATAGCATATTCGTTGTGTCATTTTCCAAGATGGAGTCTCTTATTTATAACCTCGAAGTGAGGAGAAAGTGTTGGAATAAGAGATGTGGGATAAAACACCAATTTCGTCTTCTAGTCACTTAAGTCGCTTTATAAAGTGAATGACTTTTTAAAACATAAAGTAACTTTATTAAAGTACTTTAATACATTAAATGACGAACTTAAGGCAAATCTTCCATTGTGACTAGCAGGCATCCTTACTGGTAATGTTGTTAATCTATCCGGATGTGGAGATAGATTAACCAAGCACCAAAAGAACTAGCACAAAAGAGGGGACATGACAGTCCTCCCTTCTCGAGATTGCTTGCCCTCAAGCAATCTAAATGCTAGATGTTGTAAAATAGACTCACGTCCCAAGTGGTGTCTTCATACAGTAAATCTTTCCAGCAGACTAAATATTCTCTAACGGATTTGTTTCACAGCTTCCTTTCCCTGGTCTCAATCACCTCTGCCAACTCAAATACAAGTCTACCCTCCTTGTCAAGTGGAGGCAAGCTCTCTGATGGTAAAACCTACTGACCAATTGCCTTCTTGAGGCATGAGACATGAAACACATTGTGGATTCGACTGTCACCAGGTAAATCCAACTCGTAAGCAATCTCACCAACCCTCTTAGTGATGCAATAAGCTCTGTAAAATCTAGGCTTAAGCTTTTCTAACTCACTTTTCTTCAAGGAGCTCTATCTATATGGTTGGAGACGAAGGTGAACCATGTTACCTATCTCGAAGCTCCGCTCAGTATGATGTCGATCAGCATATAACTTTTATTGGTTCTGAGCCTACTAAATACTATCCCTAAGAGACTTGAGAATATCCTGTTGATCCAGAATCCAATCTTTGGCTAAGTAAGCCCTACTATCCTATAAGGCCAAATCAATGAAAGAGAGAGGTTTGTGGCCATAAAGAGCATGGAAGGGAGTCATCCGAATGGACATATGATATGTGGAGTTATAGCAATACTCCCCCAAATACAACCATTTAACCCAAGTTCTTTGCTAACCTGCAATGTAGTTTCTCAAATCCCCTTCCACCCATTTATTCACTATTTCGGTCTGACCATCCGTCTATGGGTGATAGCTAGTATTGGGTGTCAACTCAATACCTACCAATCTAAAAACCTCCTGCCAAAAGGTGCTGAAAAACCTACTGTATCTATCACTCGCAATAGTCTTGGGTAACCCATTAAGACGAAAAACCTCTCGAAAGAACAACTCTGCCATCTGAGAGGTTGACCAGTCCGTTACAATAGCAAAGAAGTGCGCAAACTTAGTCAATCTGTCGACCACCACAAAAATGCAATCCCTGCCCTGTACCCTCGACAACCCTATAATAAAATCCATGGAGATACTCTCCCACCTCTGAGTTGGAATAGGAAGAGGCTAAAGTAAACTTGCTAGGAACCCCTATTCTAATTTGTTTTACTGACAAGTCTGGCACTCTCTACCATGCTGCAATACATCGTCTTTAAGTCCCTTCCATGAGAATCTCTCTCTAATCTACCTGTAGATTTCGAAAAAACATGGGTGACCCACTGAAAGTGCATCATGTATAATATACATAATTTTCATTTAAGTTTAGATTCTGGTACTAGGTAGATTCTATCCTTATAATATATGATATCATTCATTACCTTGTACCAATCATCCTAAAGTAGACCTTCCATAATCTAACAAGCGTGGGTATGTTTAAAATACTCAACTAACAGTTGGGACCTCCAATCTGCTGAAATTTTGAAAATGTGTAGCACTCCATCAATGGGGGTCTCCTCAAAAGTGCATCAGCAACTATATTATTTTTACCCTTGACATATTCAATGTCAAAATCATATGCTTGAACCTAGCTGACCCATTTTTGGTGTCTTTCATTCAACTCCTATTCCAGAAAGTAACGCAGGCTGTTATGATCAGTCTTTACTGTGAACTTACTTCCTACCAAGTATTGTCTAAACTTGGCTAAAGCATGCATTATGGCCAGCATCTCCTTATCATAAGTAGAATATAATAGTTTGTTGCCCCTAAGTTTCCTGCTCTCAAAAGCTATGGGATGTCAGTCTTGCATCAAAACCGCCCCGATTCTGTTCTCTGAAGCATCACACTCCAAAACAAAGGATCTAGAAAAATCAAGAAGTGCCAAAACCGGCCACGTGCTCATCACCTGTTTCAGTCTATCAAAGACTACCTCTAAATCCTCTGTCTATCTAAATGCCCCTTTCCCTGTAAGATCGGTAAGGGGGGCTGCTACCTGGGAAAAACCTTTAGTGAATTGCCTGTAATAAGAACAAAGGCCAAGGAAGCCCCACAATTCAGATGCATCTCTCGGTGGTGGCCAATCAAGGATTTCCTATATCTTTTCCTGATGTACCTTAACTCCCTCTGCACCAATCACGTGACCAAGATTGAGAATCTCAATTAGTCCAAATTCACACTTATACTCCTTTGCAAATAAACAGTGTTCTTCCATGAGGCTAAGGATCTCATCTAGGTGTTGCAAACGTTCCTCCCAAGTCCTACTAAAGATCAAGATGTCATCAAAGAAGACCACCACACTCTTTCGTAGCTACTTTTTAAAGATGTGGTTCATGCATGACTGAAAAGTAGCTGGTGCGTTAGTGAGCCCAAATGACATCACCAAAAACTCATAGTGTTCGTAGTGGCATCTGAAAGATGTCTTATGCACATCCTCCTCTCAGACTCGTATCTGATGGTATCTCGATAAAAGATTTATCTTCGAGAAAAGCTCATCTAGTAACTCATCAATGCAAGGAATCAGATAACTATTTTTAATGGTCCTCTAATTAAGGGCGCGGTAATCAATACACATCTGAAGAGTGTCATCCTTCTTTTTAACCAACACTACTGAAGAGGCAAAAGGGCTGGAGCTAGGTCTAATATGTCCCATATCTAGCAATTAGTTAATCGTCTTCTCTATCTCTTCCTTGTAATGCCTGGGGTGACGATAAGGAGTGGTAATGATTGGTTTGGTGCCCTCTAGCTCAATGATATGCTCAAATCCTCTATCTAGTGGAATACCTAGGGATAAATCCTCAAATACCCTCCTATGTTTGTCAAGCACCATCTAGATGTCACAATAGTATTGTTGTTTTGTACCTTGTGTTTTCTTAGAAGAGATGAAATACTGTGTCGCCCATTCGATATCATCGTGCTTCAAACTAGCTTCCATCCTGTGAGCTGTTATCAACCTGGGCTCTACTTCGGGCATATCCTTGAGGATCACCTGTCGACCATCCTATAAGAACTCCAACTGCATCTTCTCATGATCAACTATACATTTTCCTATGGTCTGTAACCACTGTCTCCCCAACATGGCATCTAGCCCATCTAAATCCACCACATAAAAATTTGCCTCAAGAAGGAAATCATCAAAATGAATCAGAAGTCCTGACACCTTCCCTGCGCATCTCAATCTCTCACCTCCTACCACCCTAACCTCAAACTCAGGTATGTCGTCAATCTATAACCTCCTCTTGGTAACTCATCGCACGCTTACGAAGTTATGCAAGGCACCTATATCCAAGAGACATATAATACACTATCCTCTAACAAATCCTTTCAAATGAAAGAGGTGTCTTGTGGGATCGCTAAAAAGTAATGCTATGATAGAAGGCTGCCCTTGGGTACCTTCTTCTTCCCTCTAGGTGGTCGATCCTCATTCTCCTCCTCATCACTACCATCAACATCACTGCCCTCCTGCTACTCATCCTCCTCCTCTGAAAGCACCTCTATATTATGTATTTTTCCTTTGCCAAAGCATCTGTGATCCAGTGTCCATGGCTCTCTGCAAGTGAAGCATAGCTTCTTCCTCCTGAGTTCATTTCATGCCTCAAAGTCCATCCTAGGAGGTGTAGCCTTATGCTAGTTTTTGTTCTTTTGGAAGTGGTCCCCTTATACGTCTTCTTAGGAAGCTGTAATATCGAAGAGGGTGACTCTAGATCGTGTGTGATCTTAATAGTATCATCTAGAGTGTTTGGTTTAAGTATCTTAAACAAACCTCTATATCTATCCTGTAAACCCTCAGTGAACAGCATTACCTTACATTGTTCTATAATTTTAGGAACCATCACAGAGATCCGCTAAAACTCGTCAATGAAATTATCTAGAGATTTTCCCTGTAGTAGCTATGTCAAATCCCTGTAATAGGCCGCTATATCCTTCCTGTCAAAGCGAGTAATCAGCTTAGAGTTGAAAGTCTCATATGATGTAATGAGACCATGATCCTGTGTAACCAACCCATGGTGCCACCAATCATATGTTGCTCCCTCTAAGTGCATCGTAGCAAATCTAATGGCTTTTGTCTTTGACATAGGTTTAAGTGTTAGGTACGTGTCTAGCTTGTGAATCCAAGCTCTCGTAGATGTCTTACTGCTGCCATCAAACGTGGGAGAGATAATTTGTTCATAACGTGCTTTAGGTCTCTGTTTGGTGCTCTTGGCCTCCTATCTTGCTGTTGTCTATCTGATTCCCTTTTCTGATTTAGATATTGGACAAAGGACATATTTTGTTTAATAGGACCAGGAAACAAATCCCATTCATCATACATTGCCATAACATTATCCAGTAGTAAATTTGGTGTTGTTGGTGGTGCTGCCTCTTCCTCCGCATTAAACACTGGCATTAAAGCCCTGTCAGTGTTTCGTGTGGTAGCCCTAAAAGCACAGGGTGATCCAGCTACACTATTACCTTCACTATGGTGGCTCAGGGCTCTCCTATTAATAGGGGCTAATTACTGTATATTAACTACAAGTTGTTGAAGCGCATCAACTATATTATTCTGCCATCTCTAATAGCCCGCAATGTTTCCCTTACTTCCCTATCCTGTTTAGTTTCATTATGTGCCATTTGAATTTTGTTTACCTGATATGCCTGTTCAAACTGAGCAACCTATTTAGCCTATTCTACTTGTTCCTTTGTTCCAAAAATCAATTCCTCATCCACTGAGTAACTATCCTCAATATCAATTAGTTCAAAAGACCCTGCTTGTTCTGGTTGGAGGTGGCTTACTTATAAAGTTTTTCCCTTATACCCCACTGTCATTTTACTTCCTGTTTAACCCACAAGATGGCAGGACCTGTAGCTCTAATACCATTGTAATATTATTTGTTGGATTTGGTAAGAATTATGGGTTTTGAACCAACAGGAAATGTTGTCGAATAGTTGTCAAGAAAACAAGTTCTTAAGCAATTACCACCAAGTTACCACTCTACTGTTTCAGCATGCAAATGTGAACTAAAGATATAAATCAATGAAGACTTGACTCCAAATAAGTGCAATAACACTTGACATTTATGACAGTAAATCAAGATAGTATTCCCTATGCTAGAAATCATAATGTTCTCATTACAAATAACTAGGCATCGACATACAGAAAGTTAATTAGCGAATTTGGGCGAGTTTGGTATAGACCCAATAATGATATGGCGATGCCTTTGAAGAAAACCGACTGTGTTGTCTGCCAGTCCAACATTACTCTCATAAACCTTTTACAATGAATCCGTGGTGACTTCCCCTATAACTGGCTCTAACTGTATCACCCACAACTTCCCAATCTTCTGCCGCATGCAGGCTATATTGATTGACAGGCCAAGGATTTTGCGGAAATCTTCTTACTGTCGGGTAACAACCTCTAACCTCCTATCAACACAATGTCGCCCTACAACACTCCCAACTCCACGTGCTTATTGTTTCTGATATTCCACAGGACCTATATCACTGTGTTCATTTGTAGTTCCCATTGAAGGAAGTAACCGGCTGACAACCAGTTCTACCATATTCTAGAATTTTGCTCCTGTGCTATAACAATAAAGATGCAGGTAGTATAAATCCAAACTCAAAGGATGTTGCTCACGTGGTGTCTTACCTCTGTTTAGTATGGAGAGCCTCCCTGTTTGACGTCCAACCTTGTCAATCTGCTGGTATTCTTTGTGTTTTGTCACTCTACCCTTTTGTCTTTCTCCAACTTCCCTTTATATGTACAATATCTCTAAATCGAACTTTTAGCTCTGTAAATAAAATGTGAATACTAGGATTTTGTTTAGTCTCACCAATCTCCCATAAGGGGTTTCGTCCTTTGGGGGAATCCAGTCACATTGAAGCAACCTAATGAGGATTTGAATAATAGCATATATTTGTTGTGTCCTTTACCAAGACGGAGTCTCTTATTTATAACCTTGAAGTGAGGGAAAAGTGATGGAATAAGAGATGTGGGACAATACACCAATTTCATCTTCTAGTCACTTATAAAGTGAATGACATTTTAAAACATAAAGTAACTTTATTAAAGTACTTTAATACATTAAATGACAAACTTAAGACAAATCTTCCCTTGTCACTGGCAGGCATCCTTACTGGTAATGTCGTTGATCTATCCGGATGTGGAGATAGATTAACCAGGCGCCAAAAGAACTAGCACGAAAGAGGGAACATGACACTTCATCCCTAGGCAGAGAAGTACGCCCTTTGCGGGTATAATGAATACCAAACCTCCTGTCACCATCCATAACACTGAAAACTGAATCACAAAATCAATCTAACAATCTATGAAGTAAGCACTGATCAAAATTATAATTGAGTCCAATTCTTGCAGGCTAGCTAAGAAACCACTTTGATACCACTATAATAACCCTATCTGGTTATAGCTTAAACAAAACATCAATTTCTTTCATTAATCAACAATCTAGCATTTTGTCAAACACTTGGAAAGCATTCTCCAAAACTAACATATGATATAAATTGCTATGGGTTGCACTAATCCACAAACTACAAATTCCCAAGGAGCAATCTTGTTAATTTAGTTCCAACTTATTTGCAAAAGTTCTACTTGCTGCATTATGCTACTAATTTAGTAATGAATAAAGAACAATTTCCTCATTTAGTGTCTTTCCACAGTAATAAACTGCAGATTCATTTATTTATATCAATTGAAAACATAGAATCTGTTATAGAGCATCCAATTAAATTCTGAACCAAATTACGGCCTCCAGTGTATGCTACATGAGCCTCACATAGGATAGTGGAGTTCCAAACCAAATTGCAAACCTCTAGGTGTTAAACGCAGCCCCACTTCAGCACAACATGGGCTCCCAACTTGCAACACAAGTCACAAAAGTTAATGCAAGTTCTCCTAATACAATTGCTGTAATGACGCACTTCCAATCATTCCAAATGAAGAACAAAAATTATCCCATGTTTCAGGGACTGCCTTAGATACTATAATCACCCCTTTTCTTCATCCATGTTGATAAGATAAATTTAAGTAATCAAATGATATACTTTTGTTGATGATCCCCGAATGAATCCTTTGGACCTTCCTATTATATCTAATTAAATGAAATAACACACACCTTCCAAATTATAAAATAATATATTATTAATATTAAGAAATGATTTGATTTCATTATTAAATTTTAAGATTTAATACTATTAGATTATAGTATTTAGTTTATTTAACAATAGTAAATTTATGAGTTAGATTAAATATTACAGTTACACCTATCAAATATAAACATTATCTAGTTATATCATTTCATTTATTTATAACTTTAATCATTATTTATTACAATAGTATTTATTTATTTATCTATCTTTACTTACAATAAAAATATTACGGTTATTTATAATTATTATATATATATTACTTATTGTTTTGTATCTTAATAATTATAAAATATTATTTTAGCGGGGATATCACAGTCCTCCCCTCTCAAATTTGCTTGTCCTCAAGCAATTGATCTAATTTTTCATTAATTCATAGTTCAGATTAATTTTCTTCCCTGCATATGTGTTACACTTGCAAAGTAAACATGTTAGAACATATGAACGAAGACACAAAGTAGACACATTAATGCATGAAGACGCGATGCAAACACGAGGTAGACACACGAATGCATGAAGACACGAAGAAGACACAAAGCAAACATATTAATGCATGAAGGCACAATGTAGACACATAGTATACATGTTATAATCCTGCTTACAATTTGAAACAAGATAAGGTAAGGAAATGTTTTACCACTTTGATTGTGAATATCACACTCCTTTCCCCTGTCTCGAAGTCAAAATTTTTTGAAGATGCATATTTTTAACAACTTTTCTATACCTAGTACTATAATAGAGTGTATAATTCCATAGTGGAAGGTAGATTTACTATTTTTAACAACTTTTCTATACCTAGTACTATAATAGAGTGTATAATTCCATAGTGGATGGTAGATTTACTACTGCTCGAGTTTGGACATGGTTAGCTTGAGGCTCCTTCAGATTTTTATCCATGTTGGGATTCTCTTGCCCCAACGCGATTGATTTACTCCTCCCCCTGTGCACACTCCCTACCCACTAGGAACATGTTTAATTTTGATGTGGATGGTAGATTTACTGCTTCTCGAGGTTGGACATGCTTAGCTTGGGGCTCCCTCAGATCTTTATCCATATTGGGATTTTCTTGCCGCAACGCAACCAATTTACTCCTCCCCCTGTGCACACTCCCTACCCACTAAGAACATGTTTAATTTTGATGTGGATGGTAGATTTACTGTTTCTCAAGGTTGGACACGCTCAGCTTGGGGTTCCCTCAGATCTTAATCCATATTGGGATACTATTGCCCCAATGCGACCGATTTACTCCTCCCCCTGTGCACACTCCCTATCCATTATGAAATGATACATAGATTTTCTTCTAGTTCACTAATACTTTTTTCCTTCCAATTTATGCACAAAACCGATTAGACACATTACACAAAACATTATATGCATATATCTCTAACCATGATATACCACAAGCTATACTTATTCTAACTAGGCATATAATCACGGTGCTAAAATCTTCGAGGTTACATTTTGCATTCAAGTTCATAGCTTTTACTGTTGTAGTGATGAGTTTGTCATTGATTCAATAGCATAGTCAATGTTATATATTTTCTTATGCTTAGTAGATATCATTATTATCCCACGTGGCTTCTAACAAGTCTGTTTTATTATCGCTTTCTACAATGCATTGGTTGGATGTGAATGGTATCTTAAGTCCTAAATGATTCACTTCCACCCATTTTTTTTTGCTACCTTACTCACTTTTTCTTGATTCAGTGACTCCATTATTCCTTTTAACCATTTTCTATTTGTTCATCCTTGCACTATATTTTTTCTCCTCGTGTTTTTTTTTAAGTCTACTCCTTATACTATATTTATTTTTCTACTCACTTTATTTCCTTATTATTTTCCATGGAAGGGGGCGATGAAATATAGTTCCTCTTCTTACTCAAAACAACGAATGGGATTCCTTATTCCATGATCTTTGTGAGGGCCTTTTTCAATCCATGTATTAGTGGGTCCGCCAATGAGTGATCATCCTTTTTATTGATTAATTTTTACTCCTTCTGTGTTGTCTGATTATATATACCTCAAAATAACAATCTGGGAAGTATATTGTAGCTCAACTCTTATTCCAAAAAAAAAAAGTTGATCCAGTATTAGCTTGGCGCTTTATTAATATCTTTGGAAATGTGATGAAGTATTTGATTGTCATCTTCATTTCTTAGAGATTTAATTCTCTCGCCAATATTGACATGAACCGTTCATGGTAGACTAAAACTCTGTATGATTTTCATGCCATCAAAAGAGCTGGTTTAACATCCACGCTGGTTTTGTTTACTGGTGGTAGTACTGATTATATTAAACGATATTTCTCTTGGTAGAGGGTCTACATGTTTGAATGCCAAAGTGGTCCTTTTATGAAGGCGTCACTTCCATATATTCCAATCATATTCAATAGTAGCAAGATATTCAATTGTCACACATCAAAATGGTTGCTACTTGATTAGATGTCTTCCATGACGTGTTTTGGGAAACTCAATGGTAGCCATAAATGAATAGATTCCTTCATAGTTCACAGGCTGGCAGGATGTTAGCTCTAATACCATTTGTAATGACCCACTTCCAGTCATTCCAGATGAAGAACAAAAATTATTCCATGGAAGATGATGATCATGCACCAAAAAACACATTTGAAGATGATGATACGAATGCATTGATCCATGACACATTTGGTATTGGTGTTGTTTGTAATGACCCCTATTCTTCATCCATGTTGGTAAGATAAATTAAGTAATCAAATGGTATATTTTTGTTGATGATTCCTGAATGAATCCTTTGAACCTTCCTATTATATCTAATTAAATGAAATGACCACCCCTTCCAGATTATAAAATAATATATTATTAATATTAAGAAATGATTTGACTTCATTATTAAATTTTAAGATTTAATACTATTAGATTATAGTATTTAGTTTATTTAACAATATCAAATTTATGAGGTAGATTAAATATTACAATAACATCTATTAAATACAAACATTATTTAGTTATATCATTTCATTTATTTATAACTTTAATCATTATATATTACAATAGTATTTATTTATTTATCTATCTATCTTTACTTAAAATGAGAATATTATTAGTTATTTATAATTATTATATATATTACTTATTGTTTTGTATCTTAATAATTATTAAATATTATTTTAGCAGGGATATCACAATTGCAGAAAGTCTGAAGATAAATGCAGGCCCCAATTGGTGTTTTGCTTACCCATCAAAAGTGATTGCAAGCATGAAAAATAACACCAGTTGCTGCTGCAGGAGAATATGGCAGCCTTCAAGAATGCACAACAAGCTCTAACCAGCATACACAGGTCAATAATATATAAACGTTGATCCTAGATTTTTCAAAATTGATCCCAAAATTCTTAGCGAACAAACGCTTCTCCCAACCACAAATGAACACAGTAAGGAGATGTCACAATCTCAGATCCAATCCATTATACATCAGCAATGAATGGAAACTCACAACTCAGAAACCCTCGCAAGAGATAATCAAAAGATAAATCACAGCAGCAAATTCTCCTTAGACATAGTTGAACAGTAGGAGAATGGCAAATTGTACACTTCACCACAATTTGCAAGAGTAATTCTCAAAATAACCCTTATACTTCAGCAAGGGCACACAAAATCAGAATTCAGAAAAGCCACAAAGGCAACAAAAGCAAATAAATATTCAAGTATGCTTTTCTCAACAAATGGGCTTGTATTTATAATCTCAATATTCCCTTTTGTTGCCAAAATGTAACTTCACTTAGGAAGCTTCACCACACAACATTAATTAGAAGCTTCCATTAGATTCTCTTACTTGGCTTAACTAATTAATAAATGGCACTTTTCACTGATAACTCAACCTTCAACTTAAGTGATATTATAAAGTTAAATTATAACTTTATAATAGTCCATTTAATTATTTAATAATTATTTGGCCACTAAAAATATAATAACTCCCAAAATACTCATCATTTAAATATGTCGTCTGAAATAGGAGTCATACCTATTATTTGTCCATGTGACCAAATGCACTTTCCAAAAATACAAAAGGGTCCATCTCAATCAACACCAACTTACCACAAATAGTAAGTACACAAAACTAAGCTCAAACAAAGTTCAATCTGAGCCAAACGAAGACCAACCTGTAGCTTACTAAATTGTAGAGAAGATAAGACCCTCTCAAGGCAAGCCACTGCCTCAAAAGACCCCCTATCCACAATAATTAGCCTATGAGGATCACAATAATAGGCTAATCCCTGAAACTTTAATACTGACAAAAATGGGGACATTACATTCAGTTGTTTCATATCGTATTCCTAGTGCATGTGCATGCATAGCTAATATTTTATTGTGATTTAAGTGTGTTGTCTTCTTGATAAAGTGGGGTTTATAACCCAATGAATAAGGCACTGATCCTAGAAATGTGTTATACACAATATACTCAAAACATAAAAAACATATTTTAGTAGCAATTGAAGAGTAGGAAGAGTAGTGTGTATGCATCTCATGATGTTGAACCAAACTACGTGCCAAGGAAAATGGTATACAAAGTACTCATGTATCAGGTACATCCTAAAATGTTGTCATTGATTGACAATCGGTTAACAAGAGGAATAAAGTGTTGCAAGTGCAACCACCAATAGACTGGCATACCGATCTAGACAAAGTAAAGGAAAAAGACGAGGAAATATGATGGTTGCAGCATAGTCAGCATTGATGTGATGGAACTAGGAGCAAGGCCAGAAAGCGACGTGACAAGCACGCAAAGAGAAGCGGTGGATGCGACAGAAGAAGTACAAGGAATAAGGTCTACATGTAGACTTATGGACAAGTAGACCTACAATATAGGCACCTATGGATAGGTAGTCACGAGTATTCTATGACTATGCTCACTGTGCGATTCAAATTTCAAACAAATTTCAAATCCACAGTTCAAGCGGGATAATTTTTTGGGTTACCACCCATAAACAGTGAAGGTGATTTAAGATCACTAAGACTTCATTTTTTGAGAGAGTCTCTAGTGTGGTTGTTGTTATTGAGGGAGCTTAACAGAGATCTGTAAAGGCAGATAGAGCAGATATAAAGAGTGTAATAGTAGACCGATGCAGAAGCATGAGATGAAGTGAACAAAGCTAGTTCAAAAAGCCAAATCAAAGGAAGGAGATTAGAGTATCTTCAAAGGATTTTCACAAAGGATCTACCAGGCAAGGTGTGCCAAAAATTTAGATCTATTCTTTAGTTTATTTTCTTATCATTGCAACTATTGTAAACCTTTGACAAGGTCTTCAGAATTCTTTGGCAATGTATCTCTCAGAAAGAGATCAAAATCCTCAGTGACTATGCTTATTGTGCGACTCAAATTTCAAATCCACAATTCGAGTGGGATAACTTTTAGGGTTACCACCCATGAATAATAAAGGTGATCTAAGATCACTAAGACTTCATTTTCTGAGAGTCTCTGGTGTGGTTGTTATCGTGGGAGCTAAACAGAGCTCTGTGAAGGCAAATAAAGCAGTTACAAAGAGTAACAGCAAACAGATGCAAAAGCATGAGAAGGAAGAAGTGAACAAAGCTACTGAACAAAGCCAGATCAAAGGAAGAAGATCAGAGTATCTTCAAGGAGTTTTCATAGAGGATCTACCAAGCAAGGTTTGTCAAACATTTAAATATATTATTTAGTTTGCTTTCTTATCATTACAACTATTATAAGCCTTTGACAAGGCAAACTTGTAATAAGTCCCCAAAATCCTCTAGTAAGGTATCTCTCAAAAAGAGATCAAAATCCTCTAGCGAGATAGTCTTGATAGACTATTGTAATCCTAACAGATTATATGCATTCCTAATAGTGTGCGTTCTTAGAAGGAACAAATGTAAGCCTTAAACAAGGCACCACTTTACTTGCGGGGAAAGGCTCGTGGGTATATTACTCCCACTATGGTCTTCACCCTCATGTCAAGGGTTTCCACGTAAAAATATCGATGTCTTTGATATATGCATTCTTGTGTAATCCCGTGTGGTTTTAATGTGTTGTTTTTGTTATTACTTTAACCATAAAAGAGTTGGTAACGAAGTGTGTGATCAAGTTAGCTGCATTAACCGATAAAATTTGTAGAACTGAGCATATTGATTCACCCTCCCCCCAACCCCCCCCCCCCCCCCCCCCCTCAATACCAGTTGGGACCAACAATTGCCATTAGAACTCAAATCCTAACAACTACAAGCCTAACAGCTTGAGGGAAGACCAGATGGCAGCAATGAAATACAGAATGCAACTCAATGAAGTGCTTGACACTGTTGAAGACCTAAAAGGCAAGCTAAGAGAGTCTTTAGCCAAAAGAAAGAAGTTGATGAAGGAGCTAGGAGAAAGCCAAGAGCTGATGTGAAGAGCAACGCGGTGCTGAGGAGTTAGAAGAAACAATTTCAGAACTTATGAATGAAAATAAACGGCTAAGGAAAGAGATTAAAACAATGAAAAATGAACTAGAGCATACAGCAATAAGAATTAGTGAAGCACAAGATGAAAAAGAAAATGCTATCCTAGCAAGAGATCAAGCATATGAGGAACTTAAATGGCTCAAGAAGCTAAGCAGTGAGCTAAAGATCTAGTAAAAGAAAAAGAAGATGAAATAGCCCTAGTGGAAGAACACCGGTACACTACACAAGAGAACAGTATTCTGCTTGAGCATGATCACAAAGAAATAGAACAACTAAATGCACTAACTGAGGAAGCAAGACAGATGGAAGAACAAGTTCACCAGGTGATGGATGAACTCAAAATAGTAAAGGAAGAGTGTGACGGACTGGCAAAGTCAAACGAAAGCACCAAGAAGATGGAAGAGCAGATAAGGACACAGAGAAAACCATTGACACAACTGGTTCGAAGGAATCAGCACAATGGAGAAAGGAGAGTCTTCAAGAGTGAAAGACTTAAACACTACAAAGAAAAAAGGGACAACGAAGAACAGTTTGTCATCAAACAAACCTACTTGTTTTTGTTGTGTTAAAATAGGACACAAGTCAAATGTGTGTTGACATAGGAAACTAACACTCAATAGTCAAGATAATTGTAGAGGCTGCTGCAATATCTATCACCGATATGGACAGAATGCACATGAGTGCAGAGATCTTGCAAATGAGGCAAGAGCAGATGGCTACTGCTATCACTACAACAGGTATGGTCGTAATGCCAAAAGCTATAGATTGAAAGCTCGATCACATCAATCATCTCCAAAGTGTGTGAGACAGGTTCGCTCCACCTGTGGCAATGATGGTCACCTTGCATCTCAGTGCAAGTGGATGACAGGCTACTGAAACCATGTAAGAGCATGGAACATAGCAAGTAGAACATGCTATAGATGTCATCGGATAGGTCATATAGCCAAGGATTATTGGGTCAAGCGTAAACCCAAACAACATGACAAAGGTGAAAAGGATAAGAAAAGGTTATTGATATTAAGCAAGTCAGCAAGGAATTTGCTAACGTATGGACCAAAAAAAGGTCAGAGGATACTAGAGTCTAGATTGAGAAGCGGCAAGCTCATCGGCAAGTGGTGAGACTTCCCAATCAAGCTTAACTATCAAAGCATAAAAAGGGTTAGGCAAGCGAAGCCGGCTTTGCATCAGTCCCCTCATGTAAACAGGTAAGTCATGACTAGTGACTCAATGGAAAGTAAACACATTGCACCTAAAAGTGGAAGACAAGTTGTCTCTAAAATATGACCATTGGATGAACCGTCAGAAGGCATTTACTGCACAAAGGTAGAGGTAGGTAAAGAGGTAAAGAGGTGAGGTTACCATTAGGACCTCACCGTTACTTCTCAGCCGAATATATAAATAGATACCTCGTTCAATGAAAGTCACTTTTGCAATCTTGAAATCCAATAGAGTTTTTGTTTGCAAAATGCTAGCTATCGAAAGAGCTTTGGTTGTGCAAATTTAAGCAACAACCTCACAGTTACTCTGAAACCCTAGAATCAACTTAGTGCAACAGATCGAGAGGTAATTCCAGAGTTATATCTCACTTTGGCACAATATGGTGGTCTGTTTGAAGTAGAACTGGTCGATGGACAAAAACGAGAACCACCTATCCATGAACCAATCATGCAAAATGGCGTTGAAAAAGACGTGACTGGAGCCTTATCCTCGCTCCAAAAAAGTGTCGTACTACTTGAGGACATAAGCAACTATCTCAAAGCAAAGGTAATGGAGCTGGGAGATGCAGAAATCAAAGCTATGTATGAGAAGTTTCGTGAGAACAATCAGTGGAAGGAAGGTTTTGAAGACCTAGAAGAAACAACCCTAGACCGTGCAATGGACATTCCAAATTTCTTCAAAGACGAATGGGTGAGATTCATGCTCAACTAGGTACACGATGAAAATATGTGGTTGGATAAGCCATATAAGATCACAAAGGAAGTGATCGAAAAAGTGACAAGGTTGAGTGGAATTGGAGCAGAGCTGACCACTCGAAAGCACATACCAGATAAGTGGAAAAACTGACTAGCTGCCATCACGATGGGAGAATGTGCTCTCTAAAGGATATCCCCCATCAGAAAGTGTAGTTTGCAACAAGGGTGATTGAACATAGGCTCTACCAATCGAGTCGGATAAACAATGTGCCTACTGGAGCAGTGCATAGAGCACACCAGATAATAAAAGAGAAAACCTTGCTTAATCTAAGTGGTTGATTACATGGGCAACTGATGGAGAATCTAAGGATGATCAAGAGAGACAGTAGTGCGCACATATTCAAGTTCGACACAATACTAGTAAGCATATTTTTCTACTTTAAGGGAGATTTCCCTGGATACAGAAAGTTCCAATGGAAGTCAAGGAACTGTATCACAGCTCAGATAATGAGCTTGCACAACAAGACGGGCAGTGGTGCCCTAAACAAGCTTGATAGTTACTTCAAGCAGTTTCAATCTGACATGCACAAGAGAAGAAGGATACCATTAAGTCTAATCAACAACTATAGAAGCATCATTTGCTTTTTAATAAGCACAAATAGGTGCATGGTACAAGCGATCAAACCACGAACACTGGTTGACTAAATTCCCCTAAGGTTGAGGAAGATCCAACTAGAAACCTCATCAAACAATTGCTAGGAAAACCTATTGATAGGGAAGAAGAGAAGAGAAAGAAGTTGAAAGAACAACAAGAAATGACCTCAAAGGAGGAGCAAAAGAAGAAGAGCATGAGAGAAGTTGTGCAATGGGATGAAGTAGACGCAGCCTAAGGAAGTGAAGAAAGTCCACAACTGGACACAAAAGATGACTCTTCACCCCAACCTGAATCAAAAGAAGAAGAAGCAACAAGCAAAAAGAAACCGGCAACTTCCAAGCTTCTAACAGTGGAGACGTATAAGAGAAAAGCCATTGAGAAAAGAAAGAAGAAACCTCTAACCTAGCTATAAGAAGAAGAACAAGAAGAAGAAACAAAGATAGAGAGTTCCAAGTCAACGAAGGAAGGTAAGAAACTTACTGTTCAATATATTATTGATGATATTGAAAATAATGGGAACTATAATACACTTAGAGATGATTTTCAAAATTCACCAAGCCCAATAGGAAGTAAATTGTAAAGGTTGTACTTGTAAGCTTGGAAGTATTCAATAGAACACCAGGTAAACTAGAGTCACAAGTTCGGGGTGAACTATTTGAGACAATAAAAGAAATATGGTATAAGGCCATACTAGAATGGAAAAACATGCTAGATGCAGAACTAGCATAGTTAAGACCCGATCTTAGTAAGGAGGTCATGGACCTTGTAGAATCATGCAAGCATGACACCAACACCCCAAAAAATGTAGCATTAATAACTACAAGTTTGAAGAAAGATGCCTTTGCAAACGCAAAGAAATTTTGGTCTCAACTATATGAACAAGAGAAAGCAACCATTGAGAAAAGGGAAGGCCAAACACAAGAGGCAAAAGGTAAACAAAAGGGAAAAGAGCAACCTAAGACTACAGGGAAAAGAGCAACCTAAGACTACAGGTCCTAGAAGCTCAAAGAAGAATATAGCAAAACAACCTACTGCACAGGTTGAGCAAAGGACACAAATAAGCCAAGACCTGAACAAGGGACCCAAGGAGAGCGGACAGATGCAATAGGCCTCCATAGCACCATCAAAGGCAGGATGATATACAAACAATTGAAAAACATCCTAGTATCATCGATGTGACCAAGGATGGAGAAAAAGAAGGTCAAGGTGCAACCGGTAAAGGTGAGGAAACTGAATTAGGAGAGAAGGGAGGAGCAACAGAGGTGAAAGATACAGGTGATGAACTGGGTGATACTCAATTTCCTACAATGGAAATACATACTAGTACAAAGAAGAACAGGCAAAGAAGACAAAACAAACACTGAGGCAAGAGACATTGCCATCAACTCAACTGCAAGAGACACCAATAATGGAGTCATCATCGACACCATCCAAGGGACAAGGGAGTGTCAAGATGCCAAAGAAGGGCAAAGAAAAGAGGGAAAAAAAAATCAGAGGAATAAGCAAGAAAATTAGCATAGGGAGAGAGGAATCCCCAAAACTAGTAGAGTCATCAACATCAAAAGATGGGGGTGAACTCTATGATACTAACGCAACAGAGGCTGCCTAGATGCAAGAACTCGGAGATAGATTCGAAGAAATGGGCAAGCGAGTTCGCAAGATGAACTCAAAGGAACTAAATAAATATGTTCCACTCACAAAAAGGTATAAGAAGACGAAGCTGAATGGCAAGAGGTATGAGCAAGCTACTACTCTGGTAAACATTCACGACATACTAAAGGGACTTGCGGAAGGAACATTCTATGAGGAGGATGATGACCTAATCAGTCAGATCAAGGATGTCATAGGTTCTCTTGAAAAAGAGAAGTTAGTTGAAGAAAAGAAAGGCAAAATAACGACACTCAAAGGTGAATGTCAAAAGCACTAAAAGACATAACCCTAGTCTTTCAGACACTAGGAATGTCATGCACCTTAACAAGTGATTTAGAGCAAAAAAGAACAAATGCTCAACAGGAGCATGATAAAGAAGCTTAGGCTTATGATCCACTCTCTGGATCAGTTGCAGAGCACATCACAAAAATCCAAAATACAATGTATCTGGTGCATCAACTACGAGCAAAGGAAGAGAAGAGAGCTAGCTAACTAATGGAGCCTCAATGTTTCTTAATGCCAATGGAAGGGGTCATTTGTGAACATATCAAGGAAGCGGATACTCAGATAGCCATGCCACTAGCAAAGATAGAAAATGCAATCTACAGGCAACTGGTGGATCTTACAAGTGCAGTATTAGTATTCAAACATATGAAAGTGTCATGGTAGACTCTATTGAACACAGCACAAGAGAGATACAAGGATATCTTTGCGATGCTGTAGAAAGGAAGAAGAGACTAAATGATTAGAAAAGCATCATAGGGGAAGAATGTACCAAAAAGAAAGAACTCACCGGTATCCCACCAATACTCGTTGTCATTGGTGACAAAAAGGGGGAGAAGATATTAAAGAAACAAGGGAGAGAAGAAAAGAGAAGAAGAGAAAAATAAGGGGAAGAAAATACAAAAGAGTTAGGGGGAGAAGAAAAGAGAAGAAAAAAATAATCAAAGGGGGAGAAGAAAATGAACAAAAGAGAAGGTTGGACAAATGTAGGCGACAGTCGATGGAAATAGTTGAGTATGCAACAGCATAATCAAAAGAACATAAGAGGCAACATTCCAATTCCAATAGAAGGAGTAGACTCCAACTAGTCTAATGCCACAAATCGGCTAAAAAGGGATAGGTTAACATAAACCTAGAAAGCAATGAATGTGCAAGTCTTGTTAACCTACATCTTTTCAGTATATAGGTTTTTCCATCAATGCCAACGGGGGAGCTTGTTGAACCAAATTACATTGGCATGATTAATCGGACAAAATGGTGTGTAGAGTACTCATGTATCGGGTAAATACTGAAGTGTTGTCATTGATTGGCAGCCGGTTAACAAGAGGAATAAAGTGTATCAAGTGCAACCACCAGTTGACTAGCATGTTGGTCTAGACAAAGAAAAAGAGAAAGACGAGGAAATACGATGATCGTGGCCCAGTCACCATTGGCGTGACGGAATCAAGAGCAAGGCCAGAAAGCAACGTGAAAAGCACGTAGAGAGAAGCGGTGGATGCAACAAAAGAAGTGCAAGGACTAAGGTCTACATGTATGTAAACTTAATTATGAAAAGGCAGACCTACACTATAGGCACCTATGGATAGGTAGTCTCAGGTGTTCAGTGACTTGCTCACTGAGCGATTCAAATTTCAAATCCACAATTCGAGCGGGATAATTTTTAGAGTTACCACCCATGAACAGTGAAGGTGATTTAAGATCACTAAGACTCCATTTTTTGTGAGAGTCTTTGGTGTGGTTGTTACCATGGTAGCTGAACAGAGATCTGTGAAGGTGGATAGAGCAGTTATAAAGAGTGTAACAGTAGACTGATGCAAAAGCATAAAGAGGAAGTGAACAAAGCTAGTTCACAAAGCCAGATCAAAGTATCTTCGAAGAGTTTTCATAGAGGATCTACCAGGCAAGGTGTGTCAAACATTTAAATCTATTCTTTAGTTTGATTTCTTATCACTATTATAAGCTTTTGACAAGTCAGACTTGTAATCAGTCTTCAAAATCCTCTAGCAAGGTATCTCTCAAAAAGAGATGAAAATGCTCTAGTGAGGTAATCTTGACAGACTATTGTAATCCTAACATATTATATGCCTTCGTAACAGTATGTGTTCTCAAAAGGAATAGATGTAAGCCTTTAACAGGGCACCCTTTTACTTGCAAGGAAATACTTGTGGGTATATTACTCCCACTATGGTTTTCACCCTCGCGTTGAGGATTTCCATGTAAAAATATCGGTGTCATTGATGTATGCATCCTTGTGTAATCTCATGTGGTTCTACTATGTTGTTTTTCTTATTACTTTAACTGTAAAAGAATTGGTAAGGAAGTGTGTGATCAAGTTAGCTGCATTAACTGGTAAAATTTGTAGAAATGAGCGTACAGATTCACCGTCCCCCCTCCCTCCTCTCAGTACTGGTTGGGACCAACACATAATTCATTGATTTGTGAAGGAAAACATCGTTAGTGAGCCTTAACGATTCTCATCATAAAGAAACATGTTGTGTGTACCCTCATCTTACATTTTTTCTAATGATGTTCATATCAACTTAATAAAGATTTTATGGGCAATAGGTTAGTCTTTGGTCTCATGACAATCTTTGAAGCCAACCATACATTAGAAATTGCTAGCACTTTTCATTTGTCTTTCAACTTCCCAAATGTACCCAAAATCACAAACCTAAGTATCCTAGGACTTGGGGACCATTGAAATGTGCACAAAACAGATGTAAAAGGCAATTTAACTCCCAAAAAAAGCACATTATCAACAATTATCGCATTCTCACCAGCAAGTCGCCAGCCATACCAATGGGGCGCTAACAAGCAGAAATTTCAACCTGGGGTATCTAAAAGGAAAACCACAATGAAAATTAATTTGTACTGAATATCTTGGCTCATATTCTCATAATAGTTTTGGATATTGGAAAATTTACCATTGGAATGCATTGTTAAGAAATAGCAATTTGGCATTCAAGAGTCTGTGATTTAGCAGTAATGTGAAAGTAAGAAATACCCTGATGTGAATATTGTCACTGATGTCAAAGGGTTTTACAAGCATAGACAAGATTGTTAGTATACTTATCCATCATCAATGTCAAAGGTATTATAAGGTTGTCATTGATAGGAAGTTCTTTAATAACAGGGGCAATAATATAGAGCATTGCAAATAAGTATGAATGCACCTATTATAGTTGAGCTTGAAGGAGAGATTGATCCACTGGAGATTGAAATAAGAGAATTATAATAGATATGAGATTATGAAAATTAAAACATCATCTGCAGTTTAAGAAATATATAGTTGGATATATATATAGTTGGTACAGTCAACAGCATATAATGATACAGTGTGCTTGAACAATGAAAGAATTAAAGAATGAATTTTAAATGAGGTGGTTCAATAAACTAAGGGAAACTTAATCAAAGAATGACACTTATAGTGGTGTTTGCTGATAACAACAAAGTCAAAATACATAGAGTCTTTGCTATGCAGCAGAATATGGCTATCCGCAGTGGTATTGAAAAGAGGAAATATCGATTTAATTGGTAACAGTGAGTTCATATGCCGTCAAACATGTACAAAGGAACATAAGTCTATGGGAGTTTAGAATAGTCATGATTATGCATCAATGAAGATAAAACTACAATCTACGATTGGCCTTTGAGCTACAATGATAAAGTTATAGTCCTGAAGTGTAGATACGCAGATGCCTACAAATACCAGAAGTATGGAGATATGCTTGGAGTTTATCGATTGGATTGAAGTTCAAATAGAATGGAATATGATTTTGGAAAAAGGCCCAATAATATTCAAAGGCAACGACTCTTAGCAAATACCTTCCTGTGTGGCAAAGAAAATAATAATAAAGAAGATATTATGGTTGCAGCTTCAAAACAATCCTTTATCAAATCAAATAACACAGAAACTATAGTTTGTAGTATGTACCATGGAGACTTACGAAAAGTGCCATATAAGTAATGAGGATGAGTCAGCTTTCCACATCAGACAACTAGGAAGATTAAGAGAGCGATTTGCAAAGTGCAAAGACAACGGAGAGATAATATTGTGTAACTCATTAGAGATGACGAGCCAGTGAAATCTCCCAAGTTGATCAACAGCAATAAAAAGGCTCGAGCCATCATATGGAAGGAAGTATGCAGTGATAAAAGTCAAATATGTAGCATCAGTAATTAATTGACATGAGATTGTATTCGAATAATATTGAGGTCCGACAAGAAGGAATAAAATGATCTAACAGACGGGAATGATATCAAGAAGCATACATGCCATGATCCCAAAGAAGACAAGATTGAAATGGATGCATATGTATCTGACTTAGAAAAATACATATCACAGGAGTATTGAGTTTATGCAATGTTGAAACATCTAACTTCTGAACCATGTGCCATTCAGCTTGTCGTGAAGGAAATTTGGATTGTGTGGTTTCCAAGTCATGTAAGGAAGACGAAAAAAACTATAAAATCAGAAGGATCTTGTGAATGATGGAAAGGAGAGGATAGAAGAAGTTAATAAATCAGATACAAATGAAGATCTGGATGAAGGAAAACTCAAAGAAGGATCCACTACATCTGCAGAAGATGAAGAAGATACCTAGATCGGGGAAGGGGAAATTGATTTCATGGAACAACTTGGCTATGCTTACAAGAAAAATGGAAAGCTTAAGAAGAAGATTGCAAAACAGAAATCACAAATCCAAGAAGTGTATGAAGCCCAAACAGAATCAAACAAGGTAATTCAGAATTTGAAATAACAATTAGAAGAAGCTAAATGAGTTCAGCATGAGATTGTGAGAAAGTTAAATGCTAAAGATGAAGACTATGCCAAATTAGAGGAGGAAGCTACCATGTTGAAAAATGATTTAGAGAAAACCACTGTCAAATTGAATACTAGTCTTAAATTTGAAAAGAGCTCTGAAATTCTGAAGATATAATTGATAGTCAAAGACCATCCACAAGAAAGATGGGAGGAGGATATGAAGGAGTAGACAAAAAAAAATATCATACATTCAAAGGCTTCATTAAAGAAGGTTGTTCTACAGAAGGTTCGTCCACAAAATTCAAAGGAGTTGAACTTAAAAAGGATAAGAAGGACTGAATTAGAAATGTTTTTCCTCCTAGACAAGAGATTATATCTAATTTGCGACATAAATTCTATGGATATTGTTACTCATGCAATTGTTTTGGACAAAGAACAAGAGAATGCAGAATACAAAATTAAAACATTCACGGATGGAGAAGTAGAAATCAGTATGGGCACTTAGTGCGGTATTGCAGATATGGAAACAAGAACTCACACAAAGGGTACAAGATAAATTATACAAAGATTAAACAAAAAGATTCTTATTTGTTTGGAGAAAGAAACTTGACAATAAGGATGAAAATAGTGAATCTTTATGGACCTCTATGCAAAGTAATAAAAAGAGAAAAACTGCAAAGGCTTGGTGAAGAGAGATAACCACAGGAGAAGGAGAAACTAGTGCAAATGAAACTTGCAGTTCTCACACCTCCTAGTAATAAGCAGGAGCATATACTCAAGGAGAGAGACAAACGAAAGTATTCATTGAACCCTTGGAGCAAAGAGTGAGATGGTTTGAGAGCGAGATGGTTGATTTTGAGCATTACATTCAGAAAATTGAAAAGTTGATTGTATCGATGTCAAAGATTGCAAGATGAACATTCAAAGAGATACAATAATGACAGAAATAAAGCATACATTAAAGAATTTTTCTCAAGAGGAGTACTAGAGAACTTTCGCAGGGGGAGCTATATATTCGCATACATTTAATGACTAGTTTGCAGATGGAAGATTGATGATCATCCCTTTACCATTGATGTCAAAGAGGGAGAGAAATTGAAAGGACAAGGTTGAGAACATTTGTTTTGCCATCAATGACAAAGGGGGAGATTGATGGAAATATTGTCATTGATGTCAAAGGGTTTTACAAGCATAGACAAGATTGTTAGCATAATTATCAATCATCGATGTCAACTGTATAATAAGGTTGTCAATGATAAGAAGTTGCTTAATAACAGGGACAATAACATAGAGCATTGCAAATAAGTATGAATGCACCTATTATAGTTGAGCTTGAAGGGAAGATTGATCCACTGGAGATTGCAATAAGAGAATTATAATAGATATGAAATTATGAAAAATAAAACATCATCTGCAGTTAAAGAAATATATAATTGGTACAGTCAACAGCATATAATGATACATTGTGCTTGAACAATGAAATAATTAAAGACAATGAATTTTAAATGAAGTGGTTCAATAAACTAAAGGAAAATGAATCAAAGAATGACACTTATGGTGGTGTTTTTTGATAACAACAAAGTCAAAATTACATATAGTCTTTGCTATGCAGCAGAATATGGCTATCTGCAGTGGTATTGAAAAGAGGAAATATCGATTTAATTGGTAATGATGAGTTCATATGCCGTCAAACATGTACAAAGTAACATAAGTCTATGGGATTTTAGAATAGTAATGAATATGCAGCGATGAAGACAGAAGTACAATCTGCGATTGGCCTTTGAGCTACAATGATAAAGTTATAGTCCTGAAGTGTAGATGCACAGACGCATACAAAAACCAGAAGTATGGAAGTATGCTTGGAGTTTATCGATTAGATTAAAGTTCAAATAGAGTGGAATATGATTTTGGAAAAAGGCCCAATAATATTCGAAGGCAACAACTCTTAGTAAATCGCTTCCTGTGTGGCAAAGAAAATAATAATAAAGAAGATATTATGGTTGCAGCTTCAAAACGATCCTTTATCAAATTGAATAACACACAAACTATAGTTTGCAGCATGGAGACTTACGAAAAGTGCCATATAAGTAATGAGGATGAGTCAGCTTTCCACATCAGACAACTAGGAAGATTAAGAGAGCGATTTGCAAGGTGCAAAGACAACAGAGAGATAATATTGTGTAACTCATTAGAGATGACAAGCCAATGAAATCTCCCAAGTTGATCAACGGCAATAAAACAGCTCAAGCCATCGTATGGAAGGAAGTATGCAGCGATAAAAGTCAAATCTGTAGCATCAGTAATTAATTGACATGAGATCATATTCGAATAATATTGAAGTCCAACAAGAGGGAATAAAATGATGTAAGAGACAGGAATGATATCAAGAAGCATACATGCCATAATCCCTAAAAAGACAAGATTGACATGGACGCATATGTATCTGATTTAGAAAAATACATATCACAGGAGTATTGAGTTTATGCAATGTTGAAACATCTAACTTCTGAACCATGTGCCATTCAGCTTGTTGTGAAGGAAATATGGATTGTGCAGTTTCCAAGTCATGTAAAGAAGACGATACAAATTTTATACAAAAGACCTGATCAAAAGAAAGATCCAAACAGTGCCATCGTGTATGGCCAGTGACGTGGGCATTCCATGTCAGATATGGAGTGGCGCAGAATAAAATGGTATACAAACTTGGTTTGGCAAGAAATCAAGAGCAGCCATACGCATATTAAAAAAAACATCATTATAACAATGGAAGAGTGCTGCTATGACAACTGTGATGAATTATAACAAGACACAATTAAATTCAGCATGGGCATTCTATCTTGGAAACTTAATTGAAGACTTGCACCGCTTAATGTGTAATAAAGCCTCACCACATAAGTCAAGAACTCTGTATCTAAATTATATTTTATCATTAATATAGTGAATCCATTTTTTTTTTAAATTAATTAATTATTCCAACAAATAATCATTATTGACTTTAATCAATATTCTATAAGGCAATTATAATAATTATTAAATTTAATAATTTCAAGACCCAAATTATTATTTATGCAAAACGAAATAATGATTAAAAGAAAATGCAATCAAGGTTTTTAAAGTTAAATCACATTAAGGCAATTCTTAAATTATTTAAAAATCAATCACCAATAACAATCTCTCTAAAATATAATGAAAAGAACAGGCGTGACTTTTCGAATAACATTTGGGCACATATAAACTAATAATCGCAAGAGGAAAGGAAAGCATCAGACCAGGAAACGACGAAGAAAGGAAAAAACGAGGATTCGGAAGAAGCGACAAACAAGTATTGAGGTAGAAAGGAAAGTCTATAGGCCGCCAAGAATATCGCATCATACTAGGAAGAACGCATAACAGAGGAATCAACCATTGCCCGTCAGAATACACCCAGACGACCATTATAAGTAACCAACCCAATGGATAGAAATCCAGCGGCTACAGTCAACGGGGATAACAGATCCAAACGACAGTAAATTGGCAGATTTAAGACAAATAACCTCTTGTCACCGCAAGTGCCATAAACAGTAAGGATCACAGCAAATAAGAACCACAGTCATCAAGTTTGACCAATTCCTATTGATAGTTATCAAGCCCATCATACAGAGCTCTCAAAAGTTGAAAACATACACATATAGGAGATATTGAATTACAAATTCAACAAGCTGAACATTGATCATTCAATACATTACATACGAAAAGAAGAATAATACTTGAACAGGTGGACAAGGGATAGTCTGGACGTAAGAGACTCATTCATAAGGGAGAACTCTTATTCCTTATCTAAACTAAGGCAAAGACCCTCGGTTCTCTGAAGGGCTTATTAACTTCATCTCTGTTAAAGAGAAAGGATTGAAGCAAGGCAGAGATTAACAAAACTCTAAAGGTCAGTATACTGGAAAGTTATATCATATGCACATGAAAGGATGGATACACCATCAGGGTTATCCATAAGGCCTAGATTGCAAAAGCTTCTAGGAAGGGTGGATGAATCGGGAACAATTATCCATAGGTCTTAAAGAGGGGTCAATTTGTGAAATGACGATACTTAGTGGAGGATTAGCCACCAATAGCTAATACCTCCCACAGGAACTAAGCACCAAATCACAACCCATCTTTAAGAAGGGGAATAGTTAGGATTAGAAAATTAAGTCATTTGTTTTAAATAAGTACATTATTTCTTTCATTTATAATTCCACGAAGGCACTAACATCCTTGCAGGTGCAAAATAAAGAACTGGGAGAGCCAACCAAATAAACGAAGGAACATTACAGTGGTATTAGAGCCCTGATCTGGCCATCCTGTGAGTAAAAGCCTATACAAACTTACGAGAGGAGAACAAAAACCATAATGAGTGACCTAGCAAATGAAGTCAAATCATATATGGAGCAAAACAATCAAACTAATCAAATTATACTAAACCAAATGGAGAAATCCAACCAGGCCCTTCTAAATGCTTTACAAAATATGGGAAATTCCATCAATAACATCAAGAATAACTCATCCCATACAAGAAATATAAATTCAAATGAACCGGACAGTAATGAATCATCATCTTCCCGAATTCCAAGACCCCCATTCTTGCCAAGAGAAGAAATAGCTAGAGAAGAAGAATGAATAGATCAACCCAGTAATAGTACAGTTGATAATGCCAAAGCCTATGCTAGCCTTGAACCTGAAATCAGGGAACTTATAATGTTTGCAGAATTTTGTGAGGGTCAAAAACACGAAGCCCCAAAAAGAACAAGGAGATATATTAATGAAGATTTGAAGCACAAGGTTAACAAAGTGGTATTGCCCAACTTTGATGGATCAAGAAAGATGACAGCCCATGCTTGGCTCCAAAAACTAAACTCCTATTTTACACTTAGCCCAATGACTGAAGAAGATGCCCTTCAATTTTCCATCCTTCATTTAGAAGGGATAGCTCATGAATGGTGGCACAATGGACTTCTTTCCCTAGGCCATCAGCATGTAACCTCATACCAAGAATTCTCTCAGAAACTCATTAAACGATTTGATCAAATCAAACCTGAATGGTATTTTAAGGAACTAGCCCATTTAAGACAGCATGGAACAATTGAAGAATTTGCAAATGAATTTCAAAAACTTTCAGTTATGGTCCCTGACTTATCCCAACGAAGACTTACTTACCTCTTCATCGAGGGTCTAAAAGATTCTGTTAAAAATATAGTGAACCCCTTAAAGCCTCAAACAATAGAAGAAGCCAATCAAAAGGCTCGAAAAGTAGAATCAAATGTGTCAAAAGAAAGATCCAAACTTTACACTTCAAAAAATCAAAACAAGTATGATGGACAAAAGAAAGAAAAACATGCTATTTTTGTAAAGAATCTTGGAATCCAAGGCATCGATGTCAAGGGAAAGAAGCAATTGGTAAAAGAGAGGAATTATCAAAAAAAGGGTTGCGTTTCAAATGTAAAGAACCTTGGGCACGGGACCATCGATGTAAGAGAGGACAACTTCATCGGATAGAAGAAGAAAGTGCAGATGAAAAGCCAAGTAAAAGAATAAAGGCAGATGAGACGGAGTATGGGACACTAGCAGTGATCACCCAAGAAACTGGAAAGAGACTTTTTTGCATCAAAGGAACATTAAAAGGGCAACGGGTGATCACCCTAATTAATTCTGGGGCATCCCACAATTTCATTAGCAAAGACCTCATAACAAAAAGAAGACTAAAAACTCAAAGATTCAAGGGCTTTAAAGTGATAATGGGCAATAGAAACCTTGATCAATGCACGGAGATCATTCCACAAATAGAGATTACTCTAAATAACCACACTATTAGGGCAGATTTCTTTGTTGTGAAATTACAGAATGATATCATTCTTAGAATGCCTTGGATTGACTCCCTAGGCCACTTCACTATCAATAATCCTAATTTGGAAGTCTTCAAACATGAAGGGAAAGATATAATATTAAAAGGATTACCGGACGGGTCTCCCAGAATAGTATCTTGCAATAGGATTGAACGTATCCTCCGACATAATCAAGGAGAATGGGTGGCCGAATGTTTGGTTCTTGACAAATCACCTAATACTGCAAATAAGATACATGTCGATATACATCCCATCCTAGAAAAACACCAAAGGATCTTTGAAGAAATCCCTCCAGGCTTACCCCCAAAAAGAGGATTTGAACATTCCATTGAATTAGAAGGAGCTAAACCTGTTATAACTACCCCTTACAGGCATCCCCATAAATACAAAGAAGAGAATTGAAAAACTATCAAAGAATTATTGGAAATGGGACACATACAACCAAGCTGCAGCCCATTCGCTTCTTCAGTAGTGCTCGTCAAGAAGAAAGATGGAACTATGAGGATGTGCATCGACTATAGAGCTCTAAATAAGAAAACAATCAAAAACAGGTATCCAATTCCAAGGATCGATGAATTAATGGATGAATTACATGGTGCACGATATTTTTCAAAAATTGATTTAAGATCAGGATATCATTAGATTAGGATGAGAAAGGAAGATGTTCCCAAAACAGCTTTCAGATGCCATTATGGACATTTTGAATTCTTTGTACTTCCTCTGGTCTTACGAACGCCCCTGCTACTTTCCAATCATGCATGAATCACATCTTTAGACAACAATTAAGGAAATTTCTCCTTATATTTTTTGATGATATACTCATTTATAGAAAAACATGGGAAGAACATTTGTGACACATCCAAGAAGTCCTAAATACTTTAGAAATAGAGTCATTGTATGCCAAATTTTCCAAATGTGAGTTTGGGTTAGAAGAGATACTTTACTTAGGGCACAGGATCAATGCAGAGGGAGTAAGTGTTGATGAAGAAAAAATCAAAGCTATAAAAGAATGGCCAAGACCCAAAACCCTTACCCAACTGAGGGGATTTATTGGGCTATGCAATTATTATAGACGGTTTGTAAAAGGTTTCTCTAAGATCACCTCCCCCCTTACAAATTTAACCAGGAAGGGTGCTTTTGCATGGAATGAAAAGGCACAACAAGCATTTGATGAACTAAAAGTAATTATGAGTTCTTGCCCAGTCTTAGCCATACCAAACTTTGCCATAGCTTTTGAGCTACAATGTGATGCGTCAAGGGATGGTATTGGAGCAGTCCTCATGCAAAAGAAACACCCCATAGCATTTGAGAGTCGTAAACTCTCGGAATCAAAAAAACACTACTCTATCTATGATAAAGAAATGTTGGCTATCATGCATGCCCTAGCCAAGTTTCGGCAATACCTAGTCTGTGGTAAATTCATTGTGAAAACAGACCATAACAGCCTGGGTTTCTTCCTAAGCCAAAAGGATCTTAATGATCGACAACAGAAATGGGTAAGTTGGATACAAGCATATAATTTGACATAGAATATGTTAAAAGGGCGAATAATGGAGTTGTTGATGCATTATCCAGACACGCTCACCTCAAGATGATAACTTGCATTTCAGAAAATTGGAAAGAGGACATTATTGCTGAATATGCAAAAGACCTTGAAGCTAGTGAAATATTAGAAGGGAATGCTCCACATAAAGATTTCAAAGTACAGACTGATATCATATTATACAAAGGAAGAGTGTTTCTTACCCCTAGATCAAAAATGAAGGAAACCATCTTGAAGAAATACCATAATAATCCAATGGCTGGCCACCAAGGTTTTTTCAAAACATATAAATAAATAAGAGAAAAGTTTTCATGGAAAGGATTGAAGAAAGATGTCCAAAGGCATGTACAAGAATGTATGACATGTCAACAGAATAAGGCTGAACAAACACCCCCGGCAAGACTTTTACAACCCTTACCCATTCCTAAACAGAAATGGGAAGGTATTTCCATGGATTTCATAACTGGTTTACCCAAGGTACAGGGGAAGAACAGTACATATGTAGTTGTGGATAGACTCACCAAATATGCCCATTTATTTCCAGTCTCCACGATATCAACAGAACATTAGATAGCTGAACTATTTTTTAAGGAAGTATTCAAGCTCCATGGACTCCCACAAAATATAATCAGCGATAGGGACAGCAAATCCATCAGTCAGTTTTGGCAAGAGCTTTTTAAGCTATCAGGAACAAGTCTAACCCCCAGCACAAGTTATCATCCACAAACAAATGGGCAAACTAAGATAGTGAACAAATGGCTAGAAAGATATCTAAGGAATTACATAACTGGGCAACAAAGAGCTTGGATAAAATGGCTACATTTGGGCAAGTTTTGCTATAATACGACCCATCACATGTCCATTGGGATGACCCCCTTCAAAGCTTTGTACGGGTATGAGGCACCTACATTTGCTAACTTACTTCTGCAAGAAAGTCGAGTTCCAAGCACACAAGAGTTTGTTCAACAGAGTACTGACATTGTGAAAGCTCTTAAAGAGAACATTCAGCAGGCCCAAAACCAACAAAAGATCTATGTCGACCAGAGGCGCACTAAAAGAACCTTTGATGAGGGAGACTTGGTATTCCTAAGACTACAACCGTATAAGCAAACTTCAATAAAAAAGAATGGAGCTGAAAAACTAAAACCCCAATTTTATGGACCATATAAAATATTGAGGAAGATTGGAGAAGTGGCATACAAATTACAACTCCCTGAAGAAAGTAAGATCCACAATGTTTTTCATGTCTCCTGACTCAAAAAAGTATTTGGAAAACAAATAGAGCCATGTGCAGAATTACCCCCCTTAAATGATGAGGGTCATCTCGTCTTAAACCCCGAAGTCATTTTGGATACTCGAAAATGGAAATTGAGGAATAGAACCATCACAGAATACTTAATCCAATGGAGGAATCTACCCAAGGAAGTTGCCACCTGGGAAAGAGAGGAGACTATTAAATTTCTTGAGGACAAGCAAAATCAAGCGGGGGAGACTGTAATAACCCCTCACTACATAAGTCAAGAACTTTGTATCTAAATTATATTTTATCATTAATATAGTGAATCCATTTTTTTAAAAAAATTAATTAATTATTCCAACAAGTAATCATTATTGACTTTAATCAATATTCTATAAGGCAATTATAATAATTATTAAATTTAATAATTTCAAGACCCGAATTATTATTTATGGAAAATGAAATAATGATTAAAAGAAAACACAATCAAGGTTTTTAAAGTTAAATCACATTAAGGCAATTCTTAAATTATTTAAAAATCAATCACGAATAACAATCTCTCTAAAATATAATGAAAAGAACAGGCGTGACTTTTCGAATAACATTTGGGCACATATAAACTAATAATCGCAAGAGGAAAGGAAAGCATCAGACCAGGAAACAACAAAGAAAGGAAAAAAACGAGGATTCGGAAGAAGCGACAGTGGAAGTATTGAGGGAGAAAGGAAAGTCTACAAGCTGTCAAGAATATCGCATCATAGTGGGAAGAACACATGACAGAGCAATCAACCATTGCTCGTCAGAACACACCCAAATGACCATTATAAGTAACCAACCCAGCGGATAAAAATCCAGCGGCTACAGTCAGAGGAGATAATAGATCCAAACGATAGTAAATTGGCGGATTTAAGACAAATAAACTCTCATCACCGCAGGTGCCATAAACAGTAAGGATCACAGCAAATAAGAACCACAGTCATCAAGTTTGACCAGTTCCTGTTGATAGTTATTAGGCCCATCATACAGAGCTCTCAAAAGTTGAAAACGTACACATATAGGAGATATTGAATTACAAATTCGACAAGCTGAACATTGGCCATTCAATACGTTATATACGAAAAGAAGAATAATACTTGAACAGGCGGACAAGGGATAGTTTGGACGTAAGAGACTCATTCATAAGGGAGAACTCTTATTCCTTATCTAAAACTAAGGGAGAGACCCTTGGTTCTCTGAAGGGCTTATTAACTCCATCTCTGTTAAAGAGAAGGATTGAAGCAAGGCAGAGATTAACAAAACTCTGAAGGTCAGTACACTAGAAAGTTATATCATATGCATATGAAAGGATGGATACACCATCAGGGTTATCCATAAGGCCTAGATTGCGAAAGCTTCTAGGAAGGGTGGATGAATCGGAAACGATTATCCATAGCTCTTAAAGAGGAGTCAATTTGTGAAATGACGATACTTAGTGGAGAATTAGCCACCAATAGCTAAAACCTCACACAGGAACTAAGCACCAGATCACAGCCCATCTTTAAGAAGGGGAATAGTTAGGATTAGAAAATTAAGTCATTTGTTTTAAATAAGTAACATTATTTCTTTGATTTATAATTCCACGAAGGCACTAACATCCTTGTAGGTGCAAAATAAAGAATTGGGAGAGCCAACCAAATAAACGAAGGAACATTACATAATGGAAGGGGGGTATATTTACTAAACTGTGATTAAATAAAATAATATTTAATCACCCATCAAAGTAATGGTCTCGAGAGAAGTTAAGTTTGAAATAAGTTCGAAAACAATTTTCCAACAGGTGCAATTAAATTCAGATAATAATAAAAGAAAATAAATTATATTTTAATAAAAAGACATCTTTTAAAAGACATGACCTTGTAAAACAAGAAGGTATAAATAAGGGAAGAAATCATTTGAAAAGCAAGTCAGCAGTTTGGATAAATAGAAGAAGTGTAGTGAAGAATATGTGTGAGAAAATTGCAGAATGAAAAATATAAGAGGTGTGAGAGTAGAAGCGAAAAGAAATGTGAATAAGTATAAAAGAGGATTAATGCACATTTATATATAGGTATTAGGAATATAAGCAGATGCAAAAGAGGATTTGTGTGGATATAAATGAGACATAGGCTGATAAAGAAGAGTATGCAGATGCAAATGAAGAAAGAAGAAATATAAAGAAAGAAATTTGCAGAAATGAAAGTAGATTTAAAAGCAGATTTACATATCAGTTTGAAGAGAAGATATTGTGCCAAGAAAGTATCCATTGTCAGTTAAGTAAGCAACAATGCAAAGGTCGATAAGAAGTTTGTGTACAGTGAATTGGTGCTTGCGAAGACAAGCAGTGGGAGTTGGTACTTCCAGTAGGTTGGTGCTTGCGAAGTGTGGGAGTCGGAGCTTCGAGTGAGTCAGTGCTCATACACATAGAGGTCGTAGCCTATAGTAGGTTGGAGCCTAAAAACCATTGTAAAAGAACAGTTTATATAAGAAAGCATTTATTTGCCGTGGTTTTCTCTCGCATTCGATTTTCACGTAAATCATTGTGTTAATGTATTAATGTGCATAATTGTTTATTTCAGCATTTGAAGTTATTGTGTGGATAAAATTTGAAATTGGCAAAATTGTTATTCTACTGATTCACCCCAGGCTCAGTATAATCGTCTGCTCCTACTACAATACATTGAACTAGAACTCTAAAGGACAAGTTCCTCAATTATGTACCCAGTTTACTCAAGAATGACCCATGTTTAGAAATACTAAGGATGTAAGCCAAGATTATCCAAAAATAAAAATTATGTAGCTCATTATTCTAGAAATTACCAACAAAAACGAAATTTCTAACTGGCATGAAAATGATGCCCGATTAGATTTCCCCTTGTAACTGAATCCCCCACCAAATTAGTTCAAATCGTTGTAATGTCCCCTTCTCCGTGCTAGCCATAATGGTCCTAGTTGGTCTATCTTTCCATCCATATAGGCTAACGGCATATGATTTAGGATGCCAGCCAATCACAGGAGTTTTGGTTTCAGTTGAGGAGATTTTAAATGGGAAATTCTAAGGTTAAAGTCACATTGTTTTATTAAGTTGAAATATAAAGTACTTTATTATTTAAAGTCACTTTATGAGAAAATGAGTAAGTGACTAAAAGATAAAATAGTCTTTTATCCCACATTACTTAGTTGTTCGTACCTCCCCTCATTTTGAAGTTATAAAGGAACGCATTTGCTTTGGGATTGTAACAACGAATATATGTTAATTTCTAAAATCCTAAGAGTTGCTTAAATGTGACTGGATATTTCCTAAGGACAAAACCCCTTGAGGAAAAGAGTGAGACTAGATGAAAACCTAGTATCTCACATTTGCACTTTCAGAACTGAGATTGAGATTATTACATCAATTTACAAAAGGTTAGAGTTCCACATCAGGAAGAATGGTGATTAAAGGTTCATTGGCCAAAATAGGTACGGCTTAGTATTGAGTATTAACACCATTGAAAGTCATTCTCGTGTTTGTTTACCATACAAGGTAAAAGAATACTTAACACATGTAGTATAGTAAGATATAATGCAGAATAGATACTTTATTCATATATGCAATATGCACTCAATGATTACAATTATGATCCAAAGTTCATTTCAGACAGTGTACATATGCCTTTCCGAAGGGGTGACTCAACCGTCATGCCCCCGTTTGGATACTAATTTACCAACAACAATGTTCATTTGGGTAATTGTAGCAACCGCAAACACCATTATTGGCATTCCTGATATACACCACAATCGGATTAGTGAAAGGTGAGATCAATAACAGTTGAGGAAGAGCTCGGCTGAAGGCCACGTGATCTCTAGGAGATTGCGTAAGATAGGTTGGCAAGGTAAGATTTCATGCCTATGCCGGAAGTGAAGAGAAGCAGAGACCAAACGTGGTAAGTCCTGTGTAGCTGTGCTAGCAGATATGGGTTATGCTAGGCATTGGAACTGATTACAAAAACCAAAACCCACGATTGGAATCGAGGTGAGGCTAGAAGGGAGCTGTGACAATTGGGGGTGAAATAGGAATTACAGTAGGACATCCCAAATTGCATGAAGGTAGGAGTAAAACGCAGTCGGGCTCACGGTTACCCCCAACAAGTAGAGACAATACTAGGATATCTACCAATAGCAGGTCATCGCAATGTGAAGTTCTCCGATCTCAAGCTCTCGAAATATATTTTGAAGTAGGACGGGAAGGATATAAGCAAAGAATAGTAAAGTGGAGACATCATTAAAAGACCGGACAACTACTTCACTGCAAGTTCCTTTATTTTCTTTTTTGCACTTGAACGACTGAAATTAATTGCTTCATGTAATGGTGTAGCTGTGTGTATTCGCTCTATGATCATTGCCTTATTTTCAGACAGTAGTCTATACAAGGTTTTAAACTGATATCATTGTTCGTTTAAGTTTAATTGCTTCATGTAATGGTGTAGCTGTGTGTATTCACTCTATGATCATTGTCTTATTTTCAGACAATAGTTTGTACAAGTTTTTAAACTGTTATCATTGTTTGTTTAAGCATTGGTATCATAAATGATCTCCACACGTTAACTTTCTTAGTTTAATTGGTTGCATTATTCAAACCGAAATATTTCAGTGGCTCATAGTTTAATACGGTGGTCACATGCCAATTCTTTGAGTTCAAATTTTCAAATCAGTCTAAGTAAGGTTTATTACAGTGGTATCAGAGCCATAAATCTTGCTATCTTGTTGGGAAATTTATCACATAACAAGTTGGAATAAACAAGAAAGATGACAGCCAGGTATAAGGAAGAAATTTATAAATTTAGTCACCTCCAACCGAAACAAGCAGAGTCTTCGGAGCAGATTGACATTGAGGATAGTGATTCAGTTGACGAAGAGTTAACCTTTGGAATAGGTGAACAGGTTGAACAGGAAAACAACATTCAAATGGCTCATAATGAAATTGAATCGGATCAAGAATTAAGGGAAACATCGCAAGCTATCCAAGATGGACAGAACAACATTGCTAATGTGCTTCAGTAGCTTGCAAGCACTATGCAGCAATTAGCCCCGGTTAACAAGAGAGCCCCAGGCCATCACAGTGGCAGTGATAGTATGGCAGGATCACCCCGAGCTGTTAGGGCCCCCACACGAAACACTGATAGGCCTTTAATGCCTTTTTTTAATGCAGAGGAAGAGGTAGCACCACCAATGGCACCAAACCTACTGCCAGAGAATGTTATGGCAATGTTCGATGAGTGGGATTTGTTCCCTGACCCAGTTAAACAAAATATGTCTTTTATTCAATACTTAAATCAGAAAAGGGAGACAGAAAGACAACAAGAGGACAGGAGGCCTAGAGCACCGAATAGGGATTTGAAGCATGCTATGAGCAAACTATCTCTCCCCATTTTTGATGGCGGCATTAAGACATCCGTGAGAGCTTGGATTCACAAGCTAGACACTTACCTAACACTTAAACCCATGTCAAAGACAGATGCCATCAGATTTGCTATGATGCATTTAGAGGGAGCGGCATATGATTGGTGGCATCATGGGTTGGTCATCCAGGATCATGGTCTCATTACGTCTTATGAGACTTTCAGCTCTAAGCTGATTACTCATTTTTATAGGAAGGATTTGGCACAATTACGACAAGGTGGATCTCTAGATGATTTCATTGACGAGTTTCAGTGGATCTCAGTGATGGTACCAGATATGACAGAATAGCGTAAGGTAATGTTGTTCACCGAGGGTTTACAAGATAGATATAGAGGTTTGGTTAAGGTACTTAAACCAAACACCCTGGATGATGTTATTAAGATCGCACACGATCTTGCGACACCCTCTTCGATATTACAACCTCCTAAGAAAACGTATAAGGGGTCCACCTCATTCCAAAAGAACAAGAACCAGCAGAAGCCTACACCTCCCAGTATGGACTTTGAGACACAAAACGAACTCAGGAAGAAGAAGCTATGCTTCACCTACAGAGAGCCATGGACACCGGATCATAGACGCCTTGGCAAAGGCAAGATACATTATGTCGAGGTACTTTCAAAGGAGGATGAGCAGTAGGAGGGCAGTGATGTTGATGGCAGTGATGAGGAAGAGAATGAGGATCGACCACCTAGAGAGAAAAAGAATTAACGCACCCAGGGACAGCCTCCTATCATAGCATCACTTTCTAGCGATCCCATGAGACACCCCTTTCGTTTGAAGGGAATTGTTAGAGGGCAACGTATTATATGTCTCTTGGATACAGGTGCCTCGCATAACTTTATAAGCTCACGATAGGTTACCAAGAGGAAGTTACAAATTGATGACATACCTAAGTTTGAGGTTAGAGTGACAAGAGGTGAGAGATTGAGATGGGCAAGGAAGGTGTCAGGACTTCCGATTCATTTTGATGATTTTCTTCTTGAGGCAGATTTTTATGTGGTTGATTTGGATGGGTTCGATGCTATGTTGGGTAGACAGTTGCTGCAAACCATTGGCAGGTACACAGTTGATCATGCTAAGATGCAACTGGAATTCTTACAAGATGGCAAACAGGTGATCCTCAAGGCTATGTTGGAGGGTGAACCCAGGCTGATTTCAGCCCACAGGACGGAGGCAATCATGAGGCATGATGACATGGAGTGGGCGGCCCATTGTTTTATTTCTTCTAAGACTACCTTAGACTTGAGACAACAGATTCATGTTGACATTCAATCGGTGCTTGATAAGCACAAGAGGGTTTTTGAGATCATACCTCCAAGCATTCCCCCAAATAGAGGGTTTGAGCATATCATTGAGTTAGAGGACGCCAAACCCTTCATCAAAACACCTTATCATCATCCCAAGCACTATAAGGAGGAGATAGAAAAGACGATTAAGGAACTACTAGACATGGGACACATCAAACCTAGCTCCAATCCCTTTGCTTCTTCAGTTGTATTGGTGAAGAAGAAGGATGGCACCCTTCGCATGTGTATTGATTACCGTGCCCTCAACAAGAGGACCATCAAGAACAAGTACCCAATCCCTCACATTGATGAGTTACTGGATGAGTTACATGGGGCAGTTTACTTATCGAAGGTTGACCTCAGATCGAGATACCATCAGATACGGGTTCACGAGGAGGATGTGCACAAGACAGCCTTTCGTTGTCACTATGGACACTACGAGTTCTTGGTTATGCCATTTGGACTCACTAATGCGCCAGCTACGTTTCAGTCATGTATGAACCATATCTTTAGAAAGCAGCTGCGGAAGAGCATATTAGTATTTTTTGATGAAATCTTGATTTTCAGCAGAACTTGGAAGAAACACTTGCAACATTTAGATGAGGTACTCAGTATCATGGAGAAGCATTCGTTGTTTGCAAAGGAGTCAAAGTGCGATTTCAAATTTACTGAGATTCTTTACCTGGGTCATGTGATTGGTGCAAATATAGTGAAGGTACATCAAGAAAAGATTCAGGCAATCCTAGATTGGCCACCACCAAGGAACGTATCAGACTTGAGGGGATTCATGGGTCTTTGCTCTTACTACAGGAGGTTTGCTAGAGGTTTCTCTCAGATAGAAGCTCCCCTCACCGACCTCACAGGGAAAGGGGCATTCAAATGGACAGTTGAGGCAAAGGAGACCATTAATAGGCTCAAGCAAGTGATGAGCACATGCCCAGTCCTAGCACTGCCCGATTTCTCTCGATAGTTTGTTCTTGAGTGTGATGCTTCAGGGAGTGGTATTGGCGCGGTTCTCATGTAGGATAGGCATCTGATTGCTTATGATAGCAGGAAGCTCAAGGATGGCAAGAGACTGTACTCCACTTATGATAAGGAAATGTTGGCTATTATGCATGCTTAGCTAAGTTCAAACAGTACTTAGTGGGGGGAAAATTCACAGTTAGGACAGATCACAATAGTTTGTGCTACTTCTTAGAACAAAGGGATCTTAATGAAAGTCAGCAAAAGCAAGTTAGCAAAATTTAGGCCTATGATTTTGACATTGAGTATGTCAAAGGTAAAACAATGTAGTTGCTGATGCATTTTCTAGGAGACCCTCAGTAGCGGAATGTTGTGGTATTTATGAGATATCAGCAGATTGGAAGTCTCAATTGTTGGTTGAGTATTCTAAGCATGTCAAATAATGGATGGACAGCTTCAAGACAGCAAGTACAAGGTAATAGATGATGTGATTTTCTATAAGGATCGGATTTAACTCGTACCAAGATCTAAACTCAAAATTAAGGTTATGAAAACTCTACATGATGCACCATCAGTAGGACACCCAGGGTTCTTCAAAACCTATATAGACAGGTCAGGGAAAGATTTTCATTTAAGGGCCTCAAGGACAATGTCCTCTACCATATCAAGGAGTGTCAAACTTGTCAACAGAACAAGTCAGAGCATAAGTTTCCAACGGGGTTATTACAGCCTCTTCCCATTCCAGCACAGAAATGGGAGAGTATTTCCATGGATTTTATTATAGGGTTGCCTAGGGTGCAGAGCAAGGATTCTATTTTTGTGGTGGTATCATTTCGTTTACATGGTCTTCCTCGCACCATTGTGAGCGATAGGGATAGCAAGTTCCTTAGCACTTTTTGGCAGGAACTGTTCAAATTGACTGGTACGGAATTGACACCCAGCATGAGTTACCACCCCCAGACGGATGGACAGACTGAGATACTTAATAAATGGGTGGAGGGTTATCTCTAGAGCTATGTAGTAGGGCAGCAGAGAACTTGGGTTAAATGTTTGTATCTAGGGGAGTACTGTTACAACTCCTCCTACCACATGTCCATTCGGATGTCTCCATTTCGAGCTCTCTATGGCAGAAGCCCCTGTCATTCGTAGACCTGGCTTTGCAGAACAGCAGGGCACCACTAGCCGGGGATTAGATACAGGATCAGTAGGATATCCTCATATCTCTTCGGGAGAACATTCTACAGGCCCAAAATCAGCAGAAGATGTACATTGATCACCGGCAAACTAAGCGGAGTTTTGAGTTGGGTGATGTGGTTTATCTTCATCTCCAACCATACAGGCAAAGTTCCTTGAAGAAGAGTGGGTCTCAAAAGCTCTAGCCCAGATATTTTGGTCCCTATCGCATTACTAGGAGGGTTGATGAGGTCGCTTATGAGCTAGATTTACCTGATGATAGCAGGATTCATAATGTGTTCCACGTTTCATGTCTCAAAAAAGTAATTAGCCAGCATGCAATACCCTCCATTGAGTTGCCTCCACTCAATGAGGAAGGGAAGCTTATATTAGTTCCAGCAGAGGTGATAGAGGTCAAAGAAAGGAAGCTACATAACAAGTCCATCAAGAAATATCTGATTCGCTTGAAGGATTTTCCTTATGAGGATGCCACTTGGAAAAGTGAGTCAATCCTACAGCATCCGGCATTGAGATTGCTTGAGGGCAAGCAATCCCGAGAAGGGAGGACTATAATGTCCCCTTCTGTGCACTACCCATAATGGTGCCTAGTTGGTCTATCTTTCCATTCGGATAGGCTAATGGCATATGATTTAGGATGCCAGCCAGTCATATGAGTTTTGGTTTCAGTTGAGGAGATTTTAAATGGGAAATTCTAAGGTTAAAGTCACATTGTTTTATTAAGTTGAACTATAAAGTACTTTATTATTTAAAGTCACTTTATGACAAAATGACTTAAGTGACTAAAAGACAAAATAGTCTTTTATCCCACATTGCTTAGTTGTTCGTACCTCTCCTCATTTCGAAGTTATAAAGGAAAGCATTTGCTTTGGGATTGTAACAACAAATATATGTTAATTTCTAAAATCCTAAGAGTTGCTTAAATGTGACTGGATATTTCCTAAGGACGAAACCCCTTGAGGAAAAGAGTGAGACTAGACGGAAACCTAGTATCTCACATTTGCACTTTCAGAACTGAGATTGAGATTGTTACATCAATTTACAGAAGGTTGGAGTTCCACATCAGGAAGAATGGTGATTAAAGGTTCACTGGCCAAAACAAGTACGTCTTAGTATTGAGTAATAACACCATTGAAAGTCATTCTTGTGTTCAGTTGGGTAGCTGTAGCAACCGCAGACACCAGTACTGGCATTCCTGATATACACCACAGTCGGATTAGTGAAAGGTGAGATCGATAACAGTTGAGGAAGAGCCTGGCTGAAGGCAACGTGATCTCTAGGCAATTGCGTAAGACAGGTTGGCAAGGTAAGATTTCATGTCTGTGCCGGAGGTGAAGAGAAGCAGAGACCAGACGTGGTAAATCTGTGTAACTGTGTCGGCAGATACGGGTCACGCTAGGCATTGGAACTGATTACAGAAACCAGAACCTGTGATTGGAATCGAGGTCAGGCCAGAAGGGAGCTGTGACAGTTGGGGGTGAGATAGGAATTACAGCAGGACATCCCAGATTGCATGAAGGTAGAGGTAAAATGCAGTCAGGCTCGTGGTTACCCCCAGCAAGTATAGACAATACCAGGATATCTACCAACAGCAGGTCATCGCAATGTGAAGTGCTCCGATCTCAAGCTCTCGAAATATATTCTGGAGTAGGATGGGAAGGAAATAAGCAAAGAACAGTAAAGTGGAGACGTCGTTAAAAGACCAGACAACCGCTTCACTCCAGGTTCCTTTATTTTATTGTTTGCACTTGAACGACTGAAATTGATTGCTTCATGTAATGGTGTAGTTGTGTGTATTCGCTCTATGATCGTTGCCTTATTTTCAGACAGCAGTTCGTACAAGGTTTTAAACTGATATCATTGTTTTGTTTAAGCATTGCTATTATAAATAATCTCCACAGTCTGTAAACTTTCTTAGTTTAATTGGTTGCATTATTCAAATCGAAATATTTCAGTGGCTAATAGTTTAATACGGTGGTCACATGCCTACCGTTTGATATAATTCCATTAGCCCAAGTTCAAATTTTCAGATCAGTCTAAGTAAGGTTTATTACAATCTCGCACAAAAAACACACAGTAAAAGGAAAATAGATTTTCTTGTTGATTACCTGCATTTTTACATCCTGGCAAACTTGCGAATTCTTGTGGGTAATAGAACACTTAGGTGAACCAATTGATGCAACATTACCCTTGGCAATACATATAGCAGAATTTGCCATATTAAATAGGGCATACCTAAAACAAGACAATCAGCATCAGCCATATTCAAGCAGCCTAAAATCTAATTTCACGAAAGAAAAAAAAGCAAAATAAAATCGGCATAGATTATTAATAAAATAACCTATTTATCTAATTTAGACTTTCAAAACTCATTTCAACATAAATTGCAGAGAAACATAATTGGGTGCATAGAAATGTAACTATGGTGGTCTAGCTTATGAAACCCAAGAAGATCAATATCCGCTGTATATGTGCTTTTTCTCTGTACAAATAAAAGATATTTGAAAATATATATAATTGTAGAAAATAAGAGCAGAACATGAATGAAGGTTCGTATTTCTCATCTTACTTGAGAGAGGAACTTCCAGAGTTTAGTATTAGCACTGTCTTCGATAAAACCTTTGAAGGACTCATGTTAATCTTGGAGATGAATTCAGCTACGAACAAATAAAATCGACCATCATAACAACAAAATTACAATGCATTACTGTGTCCGTTGTCATCTCAAGAATTGTAAATCGAAGGGGACAATTATTCAACAATTACAATTAAAAGAATATATTATATAAATAAAAATTATTAAATAAACTACACATTATATTTTGATATAATATGTAGCAATGAGATTAACATTAACGTGAGCTTAAGGGGCTTTCTAATGAATGGTTCATAAGGCACAACACTTGGTGAAGGTTTTGCAAATGGGGTTGCAAGCAGAGTGGGCTTAATCATGGAGGAAACTTCATAGTTAAGCGCACTCACGCTGGAGTAGTATTGAGATGGGTGACCTCTCGGGACTTTCACCTTTGTAAGCATCACCTAGATCCAATGAGTGCTAAGTGTTCCATTTATTCTCATGAGAGATGGATTTGTGTTGAATCACTACTCATGATACATGGGTCAATGAGTTTGACTCAAAAACTACACAATTAAATACTGATAGCAATATCATAATTAACATGTCTTTCAATAAATGTAGTAATACATTTAAAAGATAAATATTAAACGTATACTATACTTATTATTATTATTATTATTATTATATATAAATATATTATATTATATTATATTTGTAATACTTAAAATGGGTTAGTAAACTAGAAGTCCTATTCGCTCTAAATCGAGACCTATTTGTCAATTATGCTAATCCAATTATTTGCATAATTCATCAAAATCAATGCTAACCCAATTACCTTCATAATTCATGAAAATTAATAAAAGCTTTAATCAAGCATCAAATTATCATTAATTGATCACAAATCTTTGTGAGTTACATTGGCCTGCTTAATTAAATCAAATAGTTAAATACACTAGGGTAAAGTAGTTAATTAAAAGAAATTAATAAATCTCCTAAAATGCATGTCGTCATAGAGACAAGTAATCAAGGTGTTTATGAATAAACCAATGAGAGTAATCTCACATGGAGCACTCAGGGATAAATCCTAATTACTCTTTAGCTTTTAATCTACACCACTCATTCCTCTCCAATTCTATAAAAGGAGTGGAATTGAAGCTCAAATGGCCCATCCATTTGCATTCATATCAATATGTCGTCAAAATGGTCAATTCATTTTTCATTCTACTATTATGTTGTAGAATTGATAGCTTAGTTGTTCGATTGCTCTAAAATGGGTTAGTGAACTAGAAGCCCTATTTGCTCTGAATCAAGATTTGTCCCTCAATAATGCTAACCCAAATACCTGCATAATTCATCAAAATCAATTAAATTCTAATCAAGCATCAAATTATCATTAATTAATCACAAGCCCTCATTTATTATATTGTCCTATTTAATTAAATACACTTGACTAAAGTAAGTAATTAAAAAGAATTAACTAATCCCCTAAAACACATGTCTTCACAAATGGGACAAGTAGACAATGTGGTTATGAATGAACCAATGAGAGTTAACACACATGGATCACCTCACATGAACCACACAAGAATGAATCTTAATCACTCCTCAACTTTGAATCTACACCCCTCGTTTCATTTCCTCCCCAATTCTATAAAAGGAATAGATTTGAAGCTCAAATGGCTCATTCATTTGCATTTTGGTGTTATGTTGTAGAATTCATAGGTTAATTGTTCAATTTCATCTAGTTAATTAGCTCACACCATATTTCATAATGTGAATTGATAATCTAGCTTACATTCTCTCATGTTAGATGCATTCTAGAATTGCATTGTTCTTTGACTTGAAGCTCTCATTCTAATCTTGTAATGTCACTGATTAGGATCTTAATCTGAGGCAAATTAGATATCTTGATCACACTCTTCTTAGATTGGGAGCAATAGGATGCTTTTGTTAGTTTCATTTTGCTTTTATTTTGATCAAATTGATGTATATGGACTAACAAACTATGATGACCCTATCTACTAGGTTGAAGATAAAATGGTCCTAAAAACATAAATAAAAATGTTAGAGAGAAATTCCAACATGAATTGGGTTACTCTTAAGTAGAAACACTTAATATTAAATAACATTAGTAGATTTTTATACATGTTGCCCCCTGTATTAGACCTCATGATGGATGGAAGGTTTACTGCGGCTCGAGTCTGGACATGCTCAGCTTAGGGCTCCCTCAGACCTTACTCCATATTGGGATTCCTTTGCCCCAATGCGACTGATTTACTCCTCCCCCTGTGCACACTCCCTATACATTATGTGACTAATACAATAATTGCTTAATATTAATTTATAATTATACATATTAGTTTAATATCATTACTTGTCTTATTTATTTAATTTAAGTGTGAAGAAATATAATCCCATATTTAATAGGGGTTAATGGTTACATACCTTATTTTTGGAGATTACCACTTTACACTATATATTTAGCTATGTTCTGGACTTGATAGTTTCATACACTCGAAATGCCTAATCTGAAGGCTTTGTCTACCCCACGTGTACTAATTGTACTCAATGCATAATTATAACTTGGTGTCCCTTTCAAAGCACACTATAATGGAGTCCTTTGACTATACTGCCACCTGTGTATGCAAGTGCTTTTCACCATTTTCTAATGTAGATCATTGATGTCCTTTTTCTTTTGCCCAATAGGATGGCCATGTCCTTCTATTTATACAGTAAGTTGGTGAGGAGATGTGTCTCTTTGTACACGTAACCCCAAAATGTCGCATGTTTACTATTAGAACTTTGAATATGTAGTCCTGGTTCTAACATTAGGATTATATAATGATTTTAATTGGTAAATAATGTTTTAGTGGTATAGGGTTAATATCCATAACTAAATATCAAAATTTTATTAATGATTGTTTGAAGAAAACTTGAGATTGATGATTAATATCAAATAATTTATCAAATATATTTATTATTGTATATATCTACATAATTTGAGGGTTCGTGACACAAACTAATGTCTTATTGAAGTGTTGTGTTATTCATGGGTACACCAAATCACACACATTCTTGGCACCCATCATGGGGCCTAGCCCATTTCTATTCATTTTTAAGATTTATTTCATGTGTTAACTATTAGTTTTTTAGAGGAAGAAACTAGCCCTGAAGAGTTCTAGATTCATCAAGGTCTCTCAGAGGGTAATAGGATAAGTAAGGATGAAGACAAAATGAGTGAGGAGAGAAGTGAGAGTCTGGTTTTCCTCCACAAGGCAGAAATGAAAGCGGATATCTCTCATGAGGTGGACTCCTGGTTGTTTAATGAAATTAATCTTCTAAGGAAGAATTTCAAAGACCTAAAGAGGAACCTTGAAGTTGAAAAACTTAAAAGAATGGATTTGGAAGCCAAAGTTGGTAATATCCTTGGGAAACTATTAGATTATGAGGCAAAATTATGGCAATTGGTCAAAGACAGTGAGCAACACATGGATATGATGACTTTTAGCTTATGTGCAGCTACTACCAATATTGGAAGAAGAAGCACATAGGAGATTATTTCCCCTATTGTTGCATAGCTCATTGGTGGCCCTAGCAGGTGCATAAGACTAAGCACTAAGGCTATTCAAGCTGATTCAAGATCGATGATGAAAGAAACAATTTAGGATGCTGCTAATATTGGGAAGGACATGGCAAGGGTTACAAATGAAGTGGTGTAGGTATTTTCCTGTCAGGTTGGTTTTTGTGTCTGTTGGTTTTGGTCATTGGATCTGGTAATAGGTGTTGTTTTTTGTCATTTTATCATTTATTTATTTTTCATATCTTAGTACTAATTGCACTTAGGTTCCAATCCTTCTAAACATTGGTTGGTTTGCTAGATTGTTGGACATCTTAATGGTTTTTGTTTAACTTGTATGGGGTTCCGGGTCCCCTCAAAACTTGTTTCTACTTTAATCCAAAACTATCATTTTTTTTGGTGAAGAGTCACTTTTGGGAATCCTATGTCATTTATGAGAAGAAAGCTCATTTCTTGGAAATCATAAGTAGTTTCTAGGAATCTTGGGTCATTTTTGGGAAAGAGATGGCATTGAATGGTCTAGCAAGTGTGTGTGACATGATAGTCAAGCATCAAAGATGAATTGAATGGTTTAGAAAGTGTGTGTGGCATGCTAGTCAATCCATCAAAAAGATACATCTTCAAGGTAACTCCATATCTCAAAAAGAAGAATAAAAAATGACCTAGGCTTAAGGCTTGGTGTGTCCTTAAGGGATCAAAAACAATATCAGGCTTCTTGGACTTTTAATAGTCCAAAGAAGGATAAACAAATGATTAGGACTCTCAAAATTTTAATAATCCAAAGGGGGATCAAAATCAAGGATCGAGGCTCCCATAAATTCAGTAGTCCAAAGAGAGATATGAAGAAAGCAATAAAGATCAATCTCCCGTGAACTTTCATTAGTTCAATAGAATAGAATTAAACTACCAAAGGTGTGTGCATGTGTAATTGAGTGGAGTGTATGCCCCCATGGTAAATGCAATTTCAAATGCCTTAGGCCTTAGTTAGAGCAATATATTTAAAATAAGCATGCATGCATCCACTAAGAATGTTTCCACTATAAGATGCTCCCAAGAGAGAACACATCAAGGGAAATAAGCACATGGAAAAAGAGAGAGCACAAAAGGATCTACCAAGTTCAAGGTCAATATAATCATATGATAATATGTAATATTATATCAAGTATGAAATTTCATAATATTATATCAAGTATGAAATTTCATCATTCCCCAAAGGAAGTAGAACTACAACATAATTGAGGGAAAGCACATAAGAGAGATGAAGAGTCTTTTTGGGTGAACAATATGAAGACCCAAAAGAATCAGTGCTACCATATTGTAAGAAACCAAGAAGATATATAAGGTTACATGTAATATAATAACACATATAGAAGTTAATATGTAACAACATATGGAAGAAAAGAGATACAAATAGAAGAATGTGTGCAACATGTTTAGTTAGTTTATCCTCTTCTGCCAATGGAGAAATAAGGATTGTCTAAAGCATTCTAGATAAAGCATATAACAAATAGCACAACACGAGGGAAACATGACACAAAAACATAAAGTCTACCATGATAGAAGTTTTAAATAATTGATAGGGGGGTGAATCAATTATGTCATCTCATAGTCCCTTTAAACATTTCACTGCCATCAAAGCAACATAAAATTTAACAACAATAACTTCAATATATCCAATCACTCGGTAGACACATCCAACTTAAAAATTAACTCATACATCCACTTCATTCCAAGTTTTTATCAAACTACTGCTTACATTACTAACTATTAGTAAATTTCTAGTAATTACCTAGTGATATCTTAGTTATTACCAAGTTACAATAAACTGTAAACATATAAATCAACTTGCAACACAAACGACATTCACACAATTAACACCAAGATTTTTAATGTGGAAACCCTGTTAAGGGAAAAAACACCTAAGACTAGCAACCGAAAAAATTCACCCTTCTGAAGTGATCTCTATTAGGAGACTACTTTGTTAAAGGTTACATGTACTTTGTTAAAGTGACCTTGTTAGAGTATTTTCAGCAAAAGATCATCTAGACCTTATCACTCCCTATCTAGGACTAAAAAGAGTGTGTTTATTTAAAGGACTTACAAACATCACTAATTGATTTACAAACACCACTAATCAATGCTACCATATAGTATTTCATAGACTTGTAAAGGTCCACTCAAGGTTTCCAAGATTTTCTGCTACAATGGTTAAACAATAACAGTGTAAAGTGATCTATTAAGAATATAAACTACCTTTTCTTGTTCAAATCTCTTTTCTTGCTCTTTCTTTGTCTTTTACTCACTCAATTGATTATGTCTTCTAAAACTCTTCTTCTTTTCTTCTCTCTACTCTACTCGATTCACTTGGCTCAACACTTCTTCTGCTTCTTCAACAAATTTTCTCTTCACAACATCCGTCAATCAGATATATTTTAGCTTCATTAGTTCTCAAACAACATCACAATGAAATCATCAGTCACATCAAAGCAATAGCCTAAAATTTTCTTGTTCTCCTTCTTAAATATATTTCTCAATGCTTCCAGATCTTTCCATCTTTTGTTGCTTAATCAATACCATCAATCTTAGTTTTACTATAGAATTCCTTCAGATAATGAATTTAGACACATAGAAAATATAACTTTACATAGAACTTTATGTCCATCTTTATCCTTCTCCAATTTCCTTCATTAGATCCTTCTTTAATTTTCTTCATTTTTTATGTTGCAACAAACTTTGACACTCACATTAGACCTTCTCGAACTTTCCAAATTTTCATCAAAATTCAACGTTAGATTCCCATTTCTCAATCTTGTTCATTTGGTTGTCACTCAGTAAATATTACATTTACTCAAGAAACATATAATTCAATTAATATTGACTTTCTCAGGCAATAGTGTGTTCTTCCTTCTTCTTTGCAATCACTTATGAAATATTGTAATCACTTGATGAATGCAATCTCCCTTCATTAACCTTGTGACTTAGTTAAGCTTGTGATCTTTAATACTTCTTAACAATACATGATTGTAAAACAGTCAAACCAATATTACATAATCATTGTCCAACTCATTCAAGTACCCATTGAATACCTTATATATCAACTCTGACTTCATCATACCTTCTTCAAATCCTCTTCATCAATCAAATCATCTTCATCGATCTAATGATATGTTACTTTCCTTAGTTAGCATAATGTCTAGCCAATTAAGACTTTGACATCAATAATAGTATAAAAACTAATAATACTCTCTCACGTGCATTCATACCATCATCACCTAACAATCTCCCACTATCAATTACAATATCAACTGGGGATAAAAATATCCCCCTTTTCCATTGATGGCAACACATAACATAAGATTTTACATTACATAAGATAATCAAATGTATGTATTGTCAACAATACAACTTTGCAATTCTAGTTCTTTAAATTAGTACTCGGTTTGTATCTTCAGTAGCAACAAAATGCTTCAATTTCTTCAACATTAGCCCCCTTTGATTATGATCCCTGATTTCAGGTTCAATCTTCTGGCATCATCATGTTTTGTAGCACTCCCCCTTTGGGTTTTCTCTCTTCCTTTACTATTTTGATTATATTTTCTCTTCATTGAATTCTTCAACTTATTCTTACAGTTTATCCTTCATCTATACACTTCTCCCATTCAATATCTTCTCGCCCTTTATTTACACTTCTACCCTTTCTCATTGTTCTCTTCATTTTTTCTCCCCCCTTTAACAACAATGCCAAAGGTGATTATAAATTTCATCATGAAACTTATAAAACCTTGTAGTTACCTTTGTACCTTGCATGTACAAATTACATTGATTCCTTCACTATTAACTTTATAGCTTTAGAAATACTCCTAAAGTGTGAACACTTCTACATCAACTCCAAAAGATCATATTTCAATTCCATGAATTGATGCAACATGTAGCTTCACCTAGTGAATTTTGGATAGGGGAAGAACCCCCAATTTACCTCTTAGATACTCAAAAGAATCCTTAGGCAATGGCTTGGTAAATATATCAACAATTTGTTCCTTAAACTTTACATACTCAAGCCTTACTTTCTTTTCTTATACAAGCTCCCTCAAGTAATGAGACTTGGTTGAAATGTGTTGTCTTTGCGTGCATCGCTAGATTTTTTGAGATATTTATAGCACTTGTATTATCACACTAAATAGTAAAAGGCTTAGTTACTTCTTCTTTCATTCCTTCCAATATTTTTTTGATCCATACAATATTTGAATAATTGATTGCAACAACAACATATTCAACTTCATCACTAGATTGTGATATACAACTTTGTTTCTTTCTTATCCATGTGATCAACTTTTCTCCTAAAAAGAATGTTCCTCCACTTGTACTTTTTTTGTCATTGACATTTCTAGCCCAATCAGCATCTATGTAGACTTTAAGATTAAAGACATCCTCTTGTTTATACCATAAGCCATAATCTTCAGTTCTATTGAGATATTTGAATATCCTTGTCAAAGCAGTCATATGAGTTTCCCTTGGATTAGAATGAAAACCTTGCAACTATTCCAATAGCTATGGCAATATTTGGTTTATTATATACAACATATTATAGCTTTCCAATCATATATTTGTATTGTGTTTGATCAACTTCACTAGTAGTGTCTTCCTTTGACAATTTCACTCCATCCACCATAGGTTTACTAATTAGTTTAGATTCATCCATCCAAAATGTTTTCAAGATATCCTTCACATACTTGGATTGAGTAACATAGATGCCTTTTGGTGTTTGATAGACTTGCAATCCAATAAAAAACTTTATCTCTCCAAACATGGACATTTCAAATTCAGTACTCATTTAATCAGCAAATGACTTACTCAACATATCATTTCCTCCAAGTATTATATCACCAATAAATATTTCAGTAATCAATGCCATATATTGTGCTTCATTCTTCAAATATAGATTATTGTTTTCACTTGTTCTAGTAAATCCCACCTTAATCAGGTAAGAGTGTAACCTTTCATACCATTCTCTTGGGGCTCATTTTAGTCCATATAAATTTTTATTCTTGTAGACCATATCCTTCTTTCCATGTTCAACAATCCTTTAGGTTGTTCAATGTAGACTTCCTCTTTAAGTATTCCATTCATAAATGTAGATTTTTCATATATTTGATAGATCTTGAATTTCTTGTATGTAGCATAAGCAAACAATATTCTTACACCTTTCAATCTAGCACTAGGTGCAAAAGTCTTAGTGTATTCAATTCCTTTTTCTTGGGCATAACCTTTGCAGACCAATCTAGCCTTATTTCTTACCAATTCTCCATTCTCATTTAGATTATTTCTAAAAATCCACTTTGTTCCAATCACGTTCTTATGAGTAGGTCTCAATACAAGTGTCCAGGTTTTGTTCTTCTCAATTTGATCAATCTCTTCATTCTTGGCATAATCCAACATTCATCATCCAATGCAGCTTAAACTTATCTAGGCTCAAAATTAGCTATTAGACACGTACCTTCTCTTATTTTTCTTCTTTTTTGTACTCCAACACTTCTATCTCCAATTATTTGTTCAGATGAATGGTTATTTCTCATATATTTGGCCAATACAACTTTAGTTTTCTAATTCTTAGCATTTTCTTCACTCAGTAGGGGTTCAACTTCTTATTCAAAATGTATTGTCTGGTGCATGGGTATAACTATCTGAGACTCAGTAACCATTAGCTGATGCTTGGATGCTACTATTTGATGCTCTATAGGCCTATGTTGTAACTCAGGTAGAGTATATGATGCATCTTCATAGATATAGAAATAATTATTGTAATCTTTGGGTTCTTTCTCTCTTTCCAGATCATTTATCTCTATAAACTCATGAAATATTACATTTGCACTTTCAATCATCTTGTTAATAGGATTGTTCAAACATTTGTAAGTTTTTCTCTTAGATGAATACCCTAGGAATATACCTTTACCACCTTTAACATCAATTTTACCATTCCTATCATCCCTGTAAATACAATATCTACTTCCAAATATTTTGAAATAACTTGCATTCAGTGTATGACCATAGTACAACTCATAGGGTGTCTTGTTTGTTCCTTTCTTCAATTGAACTTGGTTGAGTGTTTAAACAATGCTACTGATTTCTTCTCTATAGAATATTTGAGAGACCTCATTCTCAATCATCAGTCCTTGCATAATCCATGATAGATGTATTCTCCATTCTTGTGTGGTGTCCTCGGTGTAGATAACTATCTTTTGCTACCATTATCAGCACAAAAGTTAGTGAATTTAGTCGACATAAATTCACCACCTCCAATAAATCTTAAACATTTCAAAGGCTTTCTAGTTTCATTTTCAACTCTTTCTTTGTACCACTTAAACATATCAAAAGCATGTGATTTCACTTTCATGAACATTACAATCGTCATCTTTGAATAATCATCCACAAATAATATAAATTATATATCTACATAGTAACTATCAACTCCATTTGGACCACATAAATTAGTATGCACTAATTCCATAATATCATCGAAAGTGTGTGTCATGCTAGAAAAACTATACTTTTTCATCTTACCGAGCTAAGATTCTTTGCACATAGCATTTTCAGGTTTTTGCAAATTCAGTAAGCCTCTTACTCTTTTCTTTCTACTAATTTTCACCATATTATCAAAGTTAACATGACACAACCTTTTATGCCATAACCACACATCCTAAATTCTAGAAAATAAACATGTCTCAAGTGTAGGATCAAGGTACAATAAGTTACCTTTAGTTTGCACTCTTGTTCTAATTAGATTACCTTCATCATCAAAGATCTTGACCTTCCTTTTCTCAAATTCTAGCTTGTGACCTAAGTTATTCAACTGAGCAACACTCAAGAGATTATATTTAAGTCCTTGAACCTAATATGCATCATCACATCTAATATTTTCATTCAACATTAGTGACCATTTACCTTTCACTAAGTATAGAACATCACTACCAAACTTAACATGTGAAATAAGTGCATTTTCATTCTCATACCTTTCACCATTTGGCTCTTCCTTGACTGCAACATAGGCCATTTCAACTACTTCCTTGTCATCATTAGAGATTGACTCAGCATGCTCTTCTTTAGCAATGTAGCACGACTTCTTGCATTTGTATTTATAACATTTGTTCTTCATGTACTTGTAGTCTTTCTTTTCATTTCTATCATTTCTATTAGATTTTTGTCAGTTAGGACATTTAGTAGCAATGCTTCAATCTCATCCAGATCATCTTCGATTTCAAATTCACTTTCTTCTTTGGTTTTCTTCTCTTTCTTTGGATTGTTGATGGTTAGTGAAGACTTAGAAGCATTCCCAATTGTTACCATATTGTTATCATAATTACTCAACTCAAATTCATTCAACTAACTAACTAGCCCATGAAGTGTTAGATCATTTACAGGCATAGCTCTTACTTCTTTAGTAGTAGGCACTTTGATAGCATAAATAGGACAAAGAGTTCTTAAGCCTTTACTTACAATTTCAAGATCGAAGATGACACCTCTAGTAGCTTTGATTACACTTACAACATCCTTGATTTGGTTCACATATTGTGCAACATTTTCACCTTCTTTTATTCTCATGTCATCATACTTACCTCTCAAGCTTTCAGCTTTCGATCTCTTTCCATTGCCATATCCTCCATAAACAAGCTCCAGTTCAGCCTACATTTGTTTTGCATTAGCATAGTTCTTGACATCATCAAATTCAACATCATTGAGAGCAGATGTAATATCTATCATCATAGTATTGTGATTCCTCTTAAACTTAGAAGCATTCCCAATTGTAACCATATTGTTATCGTAATTACTCAGCTCAAATGAAATCAACTAACCAACTAGCCCATCAAGTGTCAAATCATTTCTAGGCATAGCTCTTACTTCTTTAGTAGTAGACATTTTGATAGCATAAATATGAAAAAGAGTTCTTAAGCCTTTACTTACAATTTCAGAATCCAAGATGGCACCTCTAGTAGCTTTGATTACACTTAAAACATCCTTGATTTGGTTTGCATATTGTGCAACATTTTCACCTTCTTTCATTCTCATGTCATCATACTTACCTCTCAAGCTTTCAGCTTGGATCTCCTTACATTGCCATATCCTCCATAAACAAGCTCCAGTTCATCCTACATTTGTTTTGCATTGGCACAATTCTTGACATCATCAAATTCAACATCATTGAGAGCAGATGTAACATCTATCATCATACTATTGTGATTCCTCTTTTCATTCATTTGATCCACAATTAGGGGACCAATAGGTGTAACATATTCATTATCCAACTAGCATGTAACATTATCTCCAATACCTAAAAGATGTCACTTCATTTGGTCTTACCATGAGGAAAAGTTCTCCTTTTTCAACTTTGGTATCTCTCTCTCTCATACATCTTGATCTTTAGCTCAAGTGCCTTTAAACTTCTTTCTTCGAGCACTTAGCTCTGATACCAAATTGTTAGATAAATATGTGTGTGTGGGGCAGTGAGGGGGGGTGTCCAATTATCTCAAATTTCCTTTTAACATTTCAACACCATCAAAGAAACATAAACTTTAAGAACAATAACTTCAATATTTACAATCACTTAGTAGACACATCCAACTTAAAACTTAACTCAAACTACAACTTCTTTCCAAATTGTTTGTTGCATTATCAATTGTTAGTAAATTTCTAGTAATTACCTAGTGATATCTTAGTTATTACTGAGTTGTAGTAAACTGTAAACATGTAAATCAACTTGCAACATAAATAACATTACACAATTAACACCAAGATTTTTAATGTGGAATTAAGGAAAAAACCACCTAGGATTGGCAACCAAAAACTTTCATTCTTTTGAAGTGATCTCTTTTAGGAGACTCCCTTGTCAAAAGTTATATACACTTTGTTAAAGTGACCTTGTTAGATTATTTCACCAAAATATCATTTAGAACTTATCACTCCCTCTCTAGGAATAAAAAGAATGACCTGATTTAAAGGACTTACAAACACCACTAATCGATTTTACTAAATAGAATTTCACAAACTTGTTAGGTCCACTCGGTGCTTCTAAGATTTTCTATTATAATGGTTAAACAAGAACAATATAAAGTGATTGGTTAAGAATAACAACTACATTTGCTTGTTCATATCTCTATTATTTCCCTTTCTTTTTCATTTACTCACTCGACTAATTATTTCTTCTACAAACTCTTCTCTTCTCTCTGGTCTACTTGGTTCACTTGGATCAACACTTCTTCTTTGTTAGAATGATTTAAAATATCTCAGAGGGGGGGGGTTGTGAATCAATTATCCTTAGGTCTAGATGTACTAATTCAAACTTTCAACAGCTTCAAACAATCTCATTAAACAACTTACCAATTTAACATTCTTAACTTTATGTTCAACCGACTAATAGTAAAGTAAATAACTATAAAAATAAAATGCATAAAATAACATCCACACATGTAAATAACAAATTGAAACTAGGATTTAACATGGAAAACCAATTTGGGAAAAACCATCAAGTAACATGCTACCAATTTTTCACTCTTCTAAAGTGAGCTCAGTTAAGAGCCAACCCTATTAAAGGTTATACAACACACTATTAAATGTGACCCTATTAAAAGATTTATCACCCTTTTAGGAGTGGCCTTGTTAGAGGACTTTGGATCATTCCATTAGAATGTCACCTTGATTAAAGGATTTACAGAATGACAATTAAGTCAACTTTGATTAAAGGATTATGATTGTTACAGTGGTTAGAATGTAACAATAGGTTTGATCTATAAAACACAACTCACTTTGCAAATTTAGATTTATGTTCGCTCATCTATTGGTTCACTGATTGGCTTCCTTTATCATCTACATCACTGATTTACTTGGCATACCTTAAGAAGTCATAATTCACTAATCTTTTCACAGTTCTCCTTTGTTGCTCTACTCCTCACATATTCTCCTTAAGATTGCCAATCAACAATGATCCAACCCAAGAAAACATATCTTTTTCCTCTCTAAATAGGTAATTTTGATCTTTTTCTACTTAAACATCACTAGAGATCTTATGGTTAGGTTAGATTTATCGAATCCTTCATCATTTTGTTCTTCTTCTCCTTTCTTCATACTTCTAGAAACTTCTGATTGAATCATTGCCTTTGATTGTATAACAAAATCCCTTCATGCATTAAATACTCCAACTCATCAATCCTTAATATTTACACTCTTTGACTCATCCAAAAAATCAATGGTGTTGGCCTCAAACTCAATTCTTTTATAAACTATAATTTTTGTTGTCACTCGACAATCACTATGTTCTTTGCTTGGTCATCACTGTGTAGCTTGACATCTACTATTATGTTTCACTCAACATTTACTAGCTCACTCAGTCATTACTATGCTCAGTCACTACTAACCTTCATCAACTTTCTCAGTAATAAATATCACTCAGCTTAAACTATTTGTTCGACTTCTACTTAAGTTCCTTAATCTTATATTTCATCTCCTTCATTGACTAACCAAAACTAATACTCAATCATGCTTAGAGTTTAACTCAATGCTTTTCATTTCACTCATACATCAATTTTACTTGTCTTCTTCACTTCATGTATTAATTAAACAATACATTATCTTGTCAATGAGTAACTTATCAAGTGCCCATTGTAATTCCATAATACTTAACTTCTCTTTTCTCAACAACATCACTAGTGCACCTTGTTATCTCTTCTTTTCAAATACTCCTCCATCAATCAATAGATATGGCACTCTACATTGTTAGTAAATATCTCTCTAGTAGGTTAGAAAATGCATTACTAGTAGGTTTGACATCAATGACAACATAGCAATTGTTCCAATTGTAGTTTCTAACAATCTCTCTCTTTGGCATTAATGACAACACCTCTAGTACCATGCAATCCAAATTTTCACTATGTTAGCTTCTTAACTTGTATTTTCATCTCCTTCCATGTGTGTTCTCTCTTTCTTAGTTTCATTCTAATTCTCATTTAATGCAATCTCAGGATACTCCCTCTTACATTAATTGTAGTAGTATCAACTATATGATATCACTCCCTCTATCATTTTATCACATACTTTTTCTCTGATATATCTCCCTCTTTTTCTAATAACTTCAACTCCTTTAGCAAAATATGTCTCCCTCTACGCATCAATTCATAGTAACTTTCATCACTCTCTTATATTCTCTCTCTCTTTATATGTAGTATGTATGGTAACTGAATATATCTCCCTCTTTGAAAACAATGGCAAAGACATCAACCATTTACATGCATCTTAGTTCTTTGCTCTAGTATACATAACATCTGCATGTCACTATTCTGATATAGAAATTTAATTTCATCATATTTCTTTATAACTCCTTGTAGCTTCATCTACTCATAGTTCAATGTCTTGATTTTCACACACTTAGGTAGATCCTAAAGTGTGACTTCCTACAACGATTTGTAAGATATTCTAATTATAAAAATTGATGCAATGCAAAATCTCTTCTAAGTTTTCTTTAGTTAGGGGAATGACCCCTAACTTACCTCTCAGATACTCTAAATAATCCTTAGGTAGTGCCTTTGTGGACATGTGAGCTATCTGTTCTTTTGTGTTCACATATTCCAATCTCACTTCTTTGTCTTGTACCATCTCTCAAGTAATGTTACTTGATCTCAATATTTTTAGTCTTTGTGTGCATCACATGGTTCTTTGATATGTTTATAGCACTTTGTCATCACAATATATCACAATAGGTTTAGTGATCTCTTCCTACATACCTTTCAACGATTGCTTGATCCACACAATGTTTGAACAATTTACTACTGCAACAACATATTTAGCTTTCGTTGTGTATTGTGAAATACAATTCTATTTCTTTATTTTCCATGAGATCAGTCTCTTTCCTAGAAAGAAAGCACTTCCACTTGTACTCTTTCTATCATCAACATTTCTAGCCCAATCTGTATTAGTAAAAACCTTCAACTCAAACTTATCATTTTTCTTGTACCTTAATCCACAGTCTTCTGTTCCTTTCAAATATCTCAATATCCTTTTTACTTCCATCATATGATATTCTATAGGATTAGCAGGGAATCTAGCAACGATACCAACTACTAATACAATGTCATGTTTTTTATGTACAACATATTGCAGTTTCCAATCATTGACCTATATAATGTTTGATTCACCTTAGGAGAATCATCATTCTTTGACAACTTATGTCCAGTTACCATAGGTGTTCTAACTGGTCTTGAGTCTTCCATTCCAAAAGTCTTTAATATCTCCTTAACATACTTATATTGTGTAATGTATATGCCACCTTTCATTTGATAGACTTGCAATCCCACAAAGAATTTTAGATCTCCAAAAATTGACATCTAAAACTCCTTTATTTGATTAGCAAATGACTTACACATTGAATTTTTTCCTCCAAATATGATATCTCAAATTCACTTTTCAAATATAGATTGTAATTGTCATTAGTTCTTGCAAAACCAATTTTCATGAAATAATTGTGTAACCTTTCATACCATGCTCTAGGGGATTTCTTCAAACCATATAAATCTTTGTGTAATTTACATAACATATTCCTCCTGCTTGGATCAACAAATCCTTTAGGTTGTTCAACGTAAACTTCTTCCTCCAAGATTTCATTTAAAAATGTAGATTTGACATCCATTTGATATACTTTGAATCCTTTGTAACCAACATATGCAAGCAAATTTATACTCCTTCCAACCTTTCATGGGGCAAAATTCTCACCATAGTCAACTCCTTCTTGTGTGTATCCCTTACAAACTAGTCTTGCATTGTTCCTTGTGACTTCACCTTTCTCGTTCATCTTGTTTTTTAAAAACCACTTAGTTCCAATCACATTCTTATCATTTGGTCTGGGTACTAATATCCATTTCTTGTTCTTCTCAATTTTCTCAATTTCTTCATTTATTGCTCCTTTCCAGTCTTCATTTTCTAGAGCATCTTTAACTGATTTTGGCTCAAATTAACATAATAAGCATGTATCATTCTTCAATATTCTTATTGTCATGGCTCTTAAATATTTGTCTCCAATGATTTGATATGGTAAAAGATGTCTTCTCACATAATTTTCCAAAATAGGTTCAGTTCTTGTTTCTTCTTGATGTTGTTCGTTGGATTTAGCTTTCTCTTCTTCTTCAGGTATTTCTAGCTACAGCTCAGATTCCTCTATCTGATGGTTGACACTGTCTATTTTCAACTCTGCTCCTATAGTCTGATGCTTGACAGTCTATTGATGCTCAATATAAATCTTCTATAGAACCTCGACAGTGCATGAGTGGTGATGCTCGACAACCACCTTTTCTGGTTCAAGCAAGTTGTTAGGTTCACCTTCATAGATATAAACAAAATTTATGTAGTCTTCAGATTATTTCTTACATTCTTCTTCATTATTTTCTACAAATTCATCAACTCTAACATTTACATTTTCTATAATTTTGTTAGTGTTAGAGTTCAAGCACTTATAAGCTTTGATTTTAGTGGAATAACCCAGAAATATACCTTAATCACTTTTTGCATCAAGTTTAACTTTTCTTGCATCTTTCAATATGTAACACTTGCTTCCAAATACTTTGAAATAATTCACATTAGGTGTAGAGGCATAGCAAAGTTCAAAATGTATTTTGTTTGTACCTTTCTTCACTTTTACTTGGTTCAGAGTATAGACTGCAATACGTATAGCTTCTCTCCAATATTTTTGTGAACCGTTCTTCTCCATCATCAATGTTCTTGCACAATTCATAATTGATCTATTCCTTCTTTCAGTTATACCATTCTATGGTGGAGTCCTATGTGCACTCATTTGTCTCTTTATTCCTTTGTCATTGTAGAATATGTTGAACTCATCTAATATGAATTCACCTCCTCTATCTTATCTCAAGCACTTTAGACTCTTTTTTGTTTCCTTTTCAATTCTAGCCAAATACCATTTAAACATTTGAAATACATATGATTTTTCTTTAAGAAACATCACAATCATCATCATAGAAAAGTCATCAAAAAACATAATGAAATATTTGTTAGCATAATAGCTTTGCACTCCAATAGGAACACATAAATTAGTATGAACTAGTTCCAAAATATCATCAGGACAATAGGTTTTCCTCCTGAAACTAGGTTTTTTCATTTTACCCATTTGACATTGTTTGCACATCACCTTGTCAGCTTTTCTCAATCTTGGTAATCTTCTAACTCTTTTCATCTTATTAATGCTAACTAGATTATCTAAGTTCACATGATATAGAATATTATGCCATAACCAAACATCCTCACATTTTTCAAAAAGACAAGTATCTTCATATAGATCTAGATAAATCAAGTTGCCTCTTGTTTTCTCTCCACCTCCAATTAGTTTACTAGTAGCATCATAGATCTTTGCCTTCTTATTTTGGAATTCAATTTTGCAACATGAATTGATCAATTGTTCCACACTTGAAAAGTTATATTTCAAACCATCAACCCAAAATGCATTGTCAAATTTGATCTTATCATTCTTCATAATTGATCCTTTATCTTTCACATAACATGGTGCATCATTTCCAATCTTAACACTACTTCCATTATAATATTCTAACTTCTCAAAATTACTTGTATTACCAGTCATATGATATGAGAAACCACTATCAATTATTCATTTATCATTCTTACTCACATGTAAAATTGGTGTAGCTTTCTTATCTTCATCAAAATCATCTTTCATTCCAACATAAACAACTTCTTCATCATGTTCATCAAAATTACTATCAAACCCATCTTCTTTAGCATTGTAGCAAGATATCTTACCTTTGCCTTTGTAGTATTTGTTACCTTAGTTGTCTCTATTGTCTCTCCTTCCTCTATACTTGAAACCTTTCCTCTCATCCTTCTCATCTATGTTAGAACACCTTATAGCAATATGACCAACTCTGTTAAATGTAAAACAAGTTATAGGAAGTTTACCTTTGTATTTGTCTTTTCGTTTAGGTAGTCTTCTGACCAATAATGCTTCAAGCTCGTCAAGATCATCATGAGATCCATTGTCACTTTCCACATTCTTTCTTTTCTTCTTTCTCTTAGATCCACCAAGGGTCACTTTAGCCATAAAAGCATATTTAACATTAGTAGAAGAATAATTATCAAAATTTGACAATTCAAGTGCAATGAGTCTACCAACTAGACTATCCAAGGTTAGATCATTACTAGATGTACATCTCAGTTCTTAAATTATAGATACTCTAATTACATAGATAGGAAGTAAAGTCCACAATACCTTATTTAGCATAATTGCATCAAATATAATGCCTCTAGCTCCTCTAATAGCATTCACCTCCTCTTTGATTCGGCCACAATATTGTGCAATGGTGTCACCTTCTTTTATTCTGATATCATCTTCTTTTATTCTGATATCATCAAACTTGCCTCTCAATATCTTTTCCTTATCTCTTAATACATTTTTGTCTCCTCCATCAATGTGTGCTAACTTGTCCCACATTTTCTTTGCAGTAGTGCATTCCTTCACATCATCAAATTGAGCATAGCTTAGTGTTGGTACAAGTTCAATCATCATTTGGTTGTACCCATGCTTCCCTTTCATTTCTTCAACTATCATGGGTATGGGAACCTCAATGTATTCATTATCCAAGTAGTATGATATAGAATATCCAATGACCAATAAGTGCAATCTTATCAAATGTTTCCATGCTAGGAAGTTCTCCCTATTCAACTTGGCTATCTCTCTCTTGTACATCTTGATATTTAACTTGAGTGCCTTCAGACTTTACTTACAAGCACCAAAGCTCTGATACCAATTGTTATAATTATTTAGAATAATTGGGAGAAGGGGGGGGGGGGGGGGGGGGGGGTTGAATTAGTTATCCTTAGTTCCATATGTACCATTTCAAACTTTCAATAGCTTCAAATAATCTCATTAAACAACTCAAAAATTTAACATTCTTAACTTTGTGTTCTATCCATGTCTATCGACTAACAATAAAATAAACAATTGTAAAAATTATGCCTTAGCCTCTACCAGTGCCTATACCTTTGCCTACGTTACCAATACTGGTGGTGTATGCTACTGATCCTATTGGTGCTACTTATGTTGGTGATGCTAGTGCTATAGATGGATCTACTATTGTAGGATCTGGCTTTGGATCTGTAATTGCTTTTTTGCTTATTATTCTACTAGTTCCCTGCCAAGAATAGAATAGAGGGCCACCCACAATTGGCATCTGGGGGGGGCCTCCTACGGGCCTTACCTCAAAATTATGGCCCCTTGTAGGTTCATGCAGACATAATGATAGCCTAGCCATGCTACTATTCATTGGCGGGGGAACTCTCCGATTTGATAGATATCTCTATATCGATCTAGGGGCGGGGAAGCTACAGCTATCCATCCATCTACCATCCTTCCTTCTATGGGTGATGGGAACCGACCAAGTGGTACAACCAGTCATTGGTCTATAGTATCACTATCATCATCCCAGAGAGAGATATATATGGTCACACACATATCCATCCATTATATTGATATGATACAATCATTAGTCATATCATGTCTATAATGGATGAGACCCACCCATCTATTTATCATCAAAAATGTATCTGCATGAAGATTGCCTCTATCTCCTCCCACCCACCCTATAGACTATTAAATTGTAGCCCCCTACATTTGCAATTCCATAGTAGGGCAATAGCATCATGGGTGGCCCTAATGCCCCTACTATTTGTAAGGTTAGCCCTCTGCATGCACCTAGAAACAACCCCTACCTGGTTCAGGTGTGAATCCTTTGTGATCAGATGCAATAGGCATAGAGTGAACGTGACTCCCGATGATGGTTGGCACAACTTGGTCTAGGGATAGTTCTATGCTTGCATGCAAAGGGCGGGGTGAGACTAAAGTTTACCTTCTCGTTGGGCTCGCTTAGCTCAATAGAATGCCAAGAAGGAAGAGAGATTAATATTATTTCTAGACTAAGGAAAGGATGGAAGGAAGGCCCATACCTCCATGTTCTCTCGTCATTCTCATTGTGCTCAAAAATAAAGAAAGGGCCTAGAAAAAAATGGGGCCTACAATAATATATAGGACGATAACTGACTTCGTTGGGCCACCCTAACATCCACACATGTAAATAACACTTTGACACTAAGGTTTAATGTGGAAACTCAATTTGGGAAAAACTACCAAATAACATGCTACCAATTTTTCACTCTTTTGAAGTGAGCTCAGTTAAGAGCCAACCCTATTAAAGATTATACAACACATTGTTAAATGTGACCCTGTTAAAGGGTTTAATCACCCTATTAGGAGTGGCCTTGTTAGAGGACTTCTAATCATTCCAATAGAATGTCACCTTGATTAAAGGATTTTTTCGAATGAATGTTAGGTAAACCTTGATTAAAGGATTTTGGCTGTCACAATGGCTAGAATGTAATAGCAAGTTTGATCTATAAAACACAACTCACTTTACAAATTTAGATCTCCATTCACCCATCTGCTAATTTATTGACTGGCCTCTAGTATCATCTCCTTCAATGATCTAATTGGCATCCCTTTAAGCTATCATAATTCATTTATCTTTTCACACTTCTCCTTTGTTCATTTGCTCCTCACAACTTCTCCTTAAGATCACCAATCAACAATGAACCAACCCAAGAAAATATTTATTGTGCCTCCTTAAATAGGCAATTTTGATCTTTTTCGATTTAAACATCACCATAGATCGGTCAGATTCATCGAATCCTTCCATCATTTTGCTCTTCTTCTCCTTTCTTGATACTTCTGAAAACTTTTGATCAAATCCTTTCTTTTGATCATAAAAAAAACTCTCTTCTTGTATTAAATACTCCAGCTCATCAATCCTTATCATCCGTGCACTTTGAGTCATCCAAAAAATTAACTATGTTGGCCTCAAACTCGATTCTTTTACAAATTGTAACTTTTGTTGTCACTTAGTAATCACTACATTCTTATGTTCGATCATCACTATGTAGCTCGACATCTATTGTTCTATTTCGCTTGTCATCTACTAGCTCACTCGGTCACTACTATGCTCGGTTGTTACTAACCTTCATTCATCAACTTTCTTAGCAATAGATATGACTCACCTTAAACTATTTGTTCGACTTCTACTTAAATTTCATAATCTTCTGTTCCATCTCCTTCATTGACCAACCAATACCAATACTCAGTCATGCTTAGAGTTTAACTCAACCCTTTTCATTTCACTCATGCATCAATCTCACTTGTCTTATTTACTTCATGTCTTAATTAAATAGTACATTATCTTGTCAATGACTAACTTATCAAGTGCCAATTGTAATTCCATAATACTTAACTTCTCTTTTCTCAACAATGTCACTAGCTCACATTTCTATCTCTTCTTTTCAAATCCTCTTCATCAATCAATAGATATGACACTTTGCACTATTAGTAGATGTCTCTATAGTAGGTTAGAAGATGTCTTACTAGTAGCTTTGACATCAATTACAAAATAACAATTGTTTAAATTATAGCTTCCAACACTTCTTTTCCTTCAACAATTTTTCTCTTCATAGCATCCTTCAATAAGATATCTTTCAGCTTCATCAATTCTCAAGCAATTTCACAATGAAATCATTAGCCACTTCAAACTAGCAACCTAGAATTGTCTTGTTCTCCTGAAATAGATTTCTCAATACTTCCAAATCCTTCTATCTTTTGTTGCTTAATTAAAATTGTTGATCTTAGGTTTACAACATAATTCCTTTATACAATGAATTTAGACACGTATAAAATATAAATTTACATAGAATTTTTTATCCATCCTTATACTTCTCCAATTTCCTTCATCGGATCCTTCTTGAATTTTCTCCATCATTAATCTTGTAACAAACTTTGACTCTTGCATTAGGCCTTCTCGAACTTTCCAAGTTTTCAGCAAAAGTTAACCTTAGATTCCAATTTCTCGATCTTGTTCATCTGGTTGTCACTCAATAAACATTCCATTTACTTAGGAAACATATAACTTGATTAATACTAACTTGCTTGAGTAACACTACGTTCTCCCTTCTTCTTCTTTGCAATCACTCAGGCAATACTATAGTCACTCGGTGACTACAATCTCCCTTCATTAACCTTGTGAATTGATTAAGATTGTGATCATCCATACTTCTTAAAAATACACGATTGTAAAAAAATCAAACCAATATTACATAATCATTGTCTAACTCATTCAAGTACCCATTGAATGTCTTACTCTAAATTCATCATAATTTCTTCATATCCTCTTCATCAATCAAATTCTCTTCATAAATAGAATGATATGGTACTTTCTTGAATTAGCATATAGTTTATCCAATTAATATGACTCTCTCACATATATTCATAGCATCACCACATAACAATCTCCTAATATCAATTACAATATCAGTTGGGGCTAACCAAAATATTTTACTTCAAGAATTCTATGTACCTCCCCTCCCCCAATCTTGATCTAAAATGTTAAAAGAAGGATGGTGAATCATAAGATGAACAACATATAATTGTTGGAAATCTAATCAAAAAGCTCACTACTATTGAAGATCAAAGAGGGAGATTGTTGTAAAAGAATGTTTTCAATCATTGTTTTGCCATTGATGTCAAACTTGCTATTTGTAGGGATGATATTTGCTTATAAGATCCAAGCACTATCACTTAGTGGATTGATGAAGAGGATTAGATCAACAAGATGTAACAAGAGCACCTAAGGGAAAGGTTGAGTTATGATTTTGTAATAAAGTGCAAGGATCAATTAAGACAATGGCTAAGTAATGTATTAATGACATACTCATAGATACAGAGGTTGGTCACACTTAGAAACATTGGAGGAAGAAGATGTAGCAAGGATGACTGCAAAGTTTAGACTAAAATCTTTAGTGGGTTCTGAGCAAGTTAGTTGAAGCCGAGTAAATTCTTAGTAGAAGCTAAGTAACAAACATTTCTAGTGTGTGCTAAGTGATCTTCAAGTGCCAAGTAAAGATCAGGTGTCGAGAATCAGGAAAAACATAGTTGATGCCAACTAATACAATATGTGTTGAGCACCAGTATTTCAATAGTGTTGAGCTGCTGCATTATTTCAAATAATGAAGATTCGCCAAATCCAAGCTGACTTAGTAGTTATATTGAATTTTTTGAACAAGTTGGAAGATAAGGATGATGAGTTGTTGGCACAGAATCTTATGTAAATCATTTTTGGGTGAATTCTAAAGGATTAGTTAAGAAGTTTCTAGAGGAAACATAATATGGGTTAGATACAATGTATCCTACCTAATCCATGTGAATTGAAATTAAAAATGGAAGAATCGAGTAGGAAAAAGAACTCCAAGACTTCTATTTAAGAAGTCATAGACCAAGAAGCAAGGAGCTACTAATACTGTTGTTGTAGAAGTGTCAAATCTGCAAAGTGTTTGAAAGGGTGTCAAGAGGGAGACATCTAGTAGAAGGAAGAACACAGAGGCTTTGCTTCTACAAGTGGTCATGAAGAGATGATTGCGCTGGTACATTGAGTATGGAGACTCAAAGAGACAAAGCTTGAAAGATAAGGCAAGCAGTTAAGAGTTGCAGAGATAGAAGACCAAGAAAGGGTATGAGTTGAGAAGTGATCTGAGATCTGCATGATAAGTTGTATGTTGTAATTAGGTCAAGTTTTTCTAATACTCTCTAACAATTGTATTAGATCTAAAAATCCTATGGACTTAGGTTGGCTTAACAACCATTTGTAAATCCTTTAATAGGGTGGCATTCCAAGTGAATGTTCTAAAGTCCTCTAACCAGGCCCACTTTTAACAAGGTGGTTAAATCCTCTAACAAGGTCACATTTAATAGTGTGTTGTAAGCCTTTGACGGGGGCAGGCCCTTCACAATGCATCACTTCAGAAGGATGAGAATTGAGTAGCATGTTACTGGTGGTTTTTCCCAAATTAGGTTTCCACATAAATCACTGTGTCATGTGTTGATTTCTTGAGTGTTATACTTGCATGTTGATTTATTGTAACTTTCTAATTAGATAAGTTAAAGCTTGGATGAATAAATGATTGAATTAGTTCACTACACTTGAAGAAAAGTTTGAATAGGACATTTGGACCTTGAATAATTAATTCACCCACACTCCCCCCTTCTTAGTTATTCTAAATAAATTCTTACAATTAGTATCAGAGCCATCTATTGATTTAGTTTAAAGTACTAGAAGCAAGAAGATCAAGATGTCCAAGAGAGAAGTTCCCAAGCTCAACAAAGACAACTTTACTGCATGGTAAAGTTTGATGAAATTGCACCTTGGATCAATAGGTGACTATGTACAAACTTCAATTGGAATAGAACATGTAACTCCAACAAGACCTCTTACTGCAAATGATTTGAACAAAAAGAAGGAGCATAATCAAGAAATGTTGGATATTGCCTCTACACTTAACTATGCCAAATATGATGATGTCAAAGACTGTGACACTGCATTCAAGATGTGGAAAACTTTGTCAGAAATCTATGGAGGAGATCAGAATGTCTAGAGAGCAAAGAGAGAAAGCCTAAAAGGGAAGTTTGATGACATGAAGATGGAGGAAGGTGAAAATGTTTCTCAATATGTTGCAAGAATAAAAGAAGTGGTGAGTGCATTAAGAAGTCTAGGTGGACAACTAGAAGAAGAAACATCCATCAGCAAATACTTGAGAACTTTGCTCCCTATCTATGCTATAAGAGTTTCAGCCATCCAAGAGCTAAGGTGTGTACAAGGGAACACACTAACTTTTGAAGGAATAGTTGGAAGACTGATTGCATTTGAGCTATTCAATTTTGACAACTACAAACCTGAGAACCTTGAATCTGCTTTCAAGGCCAAGATGAAAATGAAAGATACTAAGGAGGACACACCAAGAAAAAGGAGAAGAAAAGGAAAACATGCATCCAATGATAGTAGCATAGATGAGGAAGATGTGGAACAATTAGAAGCACTTCTAGCTAGGAGATTTTATAGAGGAAAATGCAAATTCAAAGGTAAGCTCCCTATCATATGTTTCAATTGTAATGAAGTAGGTCATATTGCTGCAAGATGTACACAGAAGAAGAATTACAAAGAAGGAAATAAGTACAGGAACAAGAAAGAAGATGATAATAAGGACTATAAGGAAAAAGGTAAGAGATGCTACATTGTTGAAGAAGATTATGATGAAAATGATGATGAAGTAGTCTATGTAGCCATGAAGGATGAATCAGACAAAGATGAAGATGAAGCAACAAAATTGGTTACCTGTGTGAACAAGAATGACAAGTGGATCATAGACAGTGGATGCTCACATCACATGACAGGAGATAAAAGTAAGTTCATTACCTTTACTCAATATGATGGAAATAGTGTTAAATTTGATAATGATGCCCCATGTCAAATCAAAGGAAAAGGCTCTATCAAACTTACAAAGAAAATTTCATTTGATAATGCATACTATGTTGAAGGACTGAACTACAACTTGTTGAGTGTATCTCAGTTAGGCAATGTAGGTTGCAAAGTGGAATTTGGAAACAAAACTGCCAAGATCTATGATACTGATGGAAATCTGATAGGAAAAGGTGAAAAAACTAGGAATAATCTATTTTACCTAGATATGGAAGAAGCAACATGCCTTATTGTTAGACTTGATGATGTGTGGTTGTGGCATAAAAGGTTGTGTCATGTTAATTTTGATAATCTGATCAACATTAGCAGGAAGAACAAAGTCAGACAGTTGTGCAAGTTGAAGAAACTTGAAAACACAATGTGTAAATAATGTCAACTAGGGAAGATGACTAAATAAAGTTTCAAAAGCAAAGCATATAATTCCAATGAAGTTCTAGAGTTAGTTCATACATACTTATGTGGTCCAATAGAAGTACGAAGCTACCTAGGAGACAAATATGTAATGCTATTTGTAGATGATTATTCCAGGATGATGACTGTTATGTTCTTAAAGAAAAAATATGATGCATTTCAAAATGTTTAAGTGGTATTTGGCTAGAGTTGAGAAGGAAACATGAAAGAATCTGAAATGCCTAAGGACAGATAGAGGAGGTGAGTTCACATCAAGAGAGTTTGAAACATTTTGCAATGATAGAGGTATCAAAAGTCAAATGTCAGCACCAAGAACTCCACCACAAAATGGTATTGTTGAAAGGAGAAATAGGTCAGTGATTGACTATGCTAGAACCTTAATGATGGAGAAAAATGTTGCACTTAAGTACTGGAGAGAAGCTATAAGTACTACAATCTACACACTAAATAGAGTTCAAGTCAAGAAAGGTACAAATACAACACCCTTTGAATTGTGGTATGGTCATTCACCTAATGTTAAACATTTCAAAGTGTTTGGTTGTAAATGCTATATTCTAGAAGATGCTAGAAATGGCAAGTTTGATGCAAAAAGTGATGAAGGCATATTTCTTGGATACTCCACTAAAAGCAAGGCATATAAGTGTTTGATTACTAACACTAACAAAGTTGTGGAGAGTGCAAATGTAAAATTTGATGAGCATGCAAAAGTTCAAGTTGGTAAATCAAAGCAAGCAGAGGATTATATATCCTTTGTATACTTCTATGAAGGAATAATAGTTGAAGACAATGTTACAAATCAAATTGGGAATTAGCAACAAACCTTAGTATCTGTAGAGTCTCAACTAGTGAATGCCGAGTTACATTTAGAAGCCGAGCTGTAGAATGTGGAAAATGCACATTCTGATTCTGAAAATAGTATGCAAGGAAGAAATGATGAAATACTAGATGTAGAAGAACGAGATGACTCTGAAGCTGAAGGATCAAATATGGAAAGAAGGACTTAACCAAGATTAGCTAAGTATGTAAGAAGACATCACATTGTAGATCAAATCATTGGTGATAAGGATGCTAGACCAATGACAAGGAATAGACTCATGAATGAATCATGTCTACTGAGCAAGGTTGAAGCAAAAATAGTAAAAGATGCACTACAAGATGATGACTGGTACAAAGCCATGAAAGAAGAGATAGATCAGATTGAGAAGAACAAAACTTGGTCTTTAGTTCCTAGACCAATTGATAAGAATGTGATTGGTACCAAGTGGGTGTTTGGAAACAAACTTTATGAGAATGGTGAAATAATAAGAAACAAAGCCAGATTAGTTTGCAAAGGCTATGCACAAGAAGAACGATTCGATTATGGAGAGACATTTGCCCCTGTTGCAAGAATGGAAGGAGTAAGAACATTACTTGCATATGCTGCATATAAAGGTTTCAAAGTCTACTAGATGGACATGGAGTCAGCTTTTCTGAATGGTATACTGGAAGAGGAAGTCTATATAGAAAAACTAGAGGGATTTGTCACGTAAAAGAACAAGGATATGGTCTACAAGCTACATAAAGAACTGTATGGATTGAAGCAAGCACCTAGAGCATGGTATGAAAAAAAGTTGCACAAATATCTTGTGAAGATAGGATTTGAAAGAACAGATGACAATAGCAACCTATACATCAAAGTTGAGGAAGGTAAATACATTTTGATAGTAGAAATCTATGTTGATGACATAATATTTAGAGGAAAAGATGTTTTATGGAAAAAATTTGCTAATTAAATGAAGTATGAATTTGAAATGTCAATGTTTGGAGAAATCAAATTCTTTGTTGGATTACAAGTACATCAGTTGAAGCATGGCATATTTGTGACTCAATCCAAATACATCAAGGAAGTACTCAAAATATTTGGGCTATAAGACTCAAAATCAGTCAGCACACCAATGGCAACTAGACATAAGCTATCCAAGAATGATGAATCTGCTGAAGTAAATTAGACATTGTATAGGTCAATGATTGGAAAGTTATAATATATTGTACACAATAGACCTGACATTGCATTAGCTGTTGGAATAGTGGCAAGATTTTTTGCCAATCCAAGAGAAAATTTTTTAATGGCAGTAAATAAAATATCGAAATATTTGAAAGGAACTGATGGTGGTCTATACTACAAGAGAAATGAAAAGTTTGAATTGAAAGCTTACACTGATGTAGATTGGGCAGGTAACATTGATGATAGAAAAAACACCAATGGAGGAGCACTTTTCTTAGGAAAGATGTTGATCACATGGACAAGTGAAAAGAAAAGTTGCACCTCACAGTCTACTACTGAAGCTGAATATGTGCCAGCAGCTATAAACTGCACCAATATTGTATGGATCAAATATTTGCTACAAGGTATGAAGGAAGAGATAACTGAGCCTGTGATACTCTATTGTGACAATACAAGTACCATTAACATATCAAAGAACCCTTTACTGCATGCCAAAACCAAGCATATTGCAATTAAGTATCACTATGTAAGAGAGCTAGTGGAAGATAAACAAGTCAAGATGAAATATGTTAGCTCAAAGGAACAAATTGTTGATATTTTCACAAAAGCACTACCTAAAGATGCTTTTTAGTATCTTAGAAGCAAGTTAGGGGTGATACCCCTAGCTAAGGCTACTTAAAGAAAAAGCAAGAATGCCTTGCATCAAATAAGTAGAATGTTGAAAATCATACACATTGATGCAGAGGATGTTTACTTTGGGATCCATGCCTAAAGTAGTAGAAGTGTTGAAAACTTCAAATCAGTCACAAGAAATGTGACAAAGGGAGACATTAAATGAACTTGTAAGAGCTATATCTACATATTAAGATGCTAATATGTCTTTGGCATTGTTGTCAAAGAGGCAGAAGTGAACAATTGATCAACAACTGTTAAAAATAAAGGATCAAAGAAGTTGATCAAAACAACAGAAGATGAATAATACAGAGGAAGAAAGATAAAGATAAAGGATACAACAATAAAGAGGGAGAAGTGAAATGAAGCAATTAGAATAGTAGAAGTACATTGTTGTAAAATTGTTACAATTTACTTTTTGGCATTTTGACTTACTATTCTAACCTGGTAAGTTTTTGGTGGAATAGTTTAGTCTGATGGTTGATCAGTTTGGTTTGCCATCAATGCCAAAGAGGGAGATTGTTGGAAATCTGATTGAAAAGCTCACTATTGTTGAAGATCAAAGAGGGAGATTGTTGTAAAAGAATTTTTTCAATCATTGTTTTGCCATTCATGTCCAACCTACTATTTGTAGGGATGATATTTGCTTATAAGATCCAAGCACTATCACTTAGTTGATTGATGAAGAGGATTAGATCAACAAGATGTAACAAGAGCACCTAAGGGAAAGGTTGAGTTATGATGTTGTAATGAAGTGCAAGGATCAGTAAAGACAATGGCTAAGTAATGTATTAATGACATACTCATAGATACAAAGGTTGGTTACACTTAGAAACATTGGAGGAAGAAGCCGTAATAAGGATGACTGCAAAGCTTAGACTAAAATCTTTAGTGGGTGTCAAGCAAGTTAGTTGAAGCTGAGAAAATTCTTAGTAGAAGCCGAGTAACAGACATTTTTGGTGTGTGTTGAGTGATCTTCAAGTGTCAAGAAAAGATCAGGTGTTGAGCATCAAGAAAAACATAGTTGATGTCGAGTAACACAGTATGTGTCGAGCACCAGTATTTCAATAGTGCTGAGCTGCTGCATTATTTCAAATAATGAAGATTTGCCAAATCCAAGCCAACTTAGTGGTTATATTGAATTTTTTAAATGAGTTGGAAGATAAGGATGATGAGTTGTTGGCACATAATCTTATGTAAACTATTTTTGGGCAAATTCTAAAGGATTAGTTAAGAAGTTTTTAGAGGAAATAGAATATGGGTTAGATACAATGTATCCTACCTAATCCATGTGAATTGAAATTAAAAATGGAAGAATCGAGTGGGAAAAAGAACTCCAAGACTTCTATTTAAGAAGTCATAGACCAAGAAGCAAGGATCTGTTGATACTGTTGCTACAGAAGTGCCAAATCTACGAAGTGGTTGAAAGGGTGTCAAGAGGGAGACATCTAGGAGAAGGAAGAACACATAGGCTCTGCTTTTACAAGTGGTCATGAAGAGATGATTGCACTGGTACATTGAGTATGGAGACTCAAGGAGACAAAGCTTGAAAGATAAGACAAGCAATTAAGAGTTGTAGAGATAGAAGACTAGGCAAGGGTATGAGCTGAGAAGTGATATGAGATCTGCAAGATAAGTTGTATGTTGTAATCAGGTCAATTTTTTCTAATACTCTCTAGCAATTGTATTAGATCTAAAAATCCTATGGACTTAGGTTGGCCTAACAACCATTTGTAAATCCTTTAATAGGGTGGCATTCCAAGTGAATGTTCTAAAGTCCTCTAACTAGGCCCACTTTTAACAGGGTGGTTAAATCCTCTAACAAGGTCACATTTAACGGTGTGTTGTAAGCCTTGACAGGGTAGGCCTTTCATAGGGCATCACTTCAAAAGGGTGAGAATTGAGTAGCATGTTACTGGTGGTTTTTCCTAAATTGGGTTTCCACGTAAATCACTGTGTCATGTGTTGATTTCTTGAGTGTTATACTTGCATGTTTATTTATAGTAACTTGCTAATTAGATAAGTTAAAGCTTGGATGAATAAATGATTGAATTGGTTCACTACACTTGAAGAAAAGTTTGAATAGGACATTTCAACCTTGAATAACTGATTCACAACCCCCCCCCTCTCAGTTATTCTAAAGCAATTATAAAAATAACATAATGGGAACTACAACTAGATCAAAGCAAGGAATCTAGTGGGAGTCACTATGCTCTTTAGTAGAAGTGAGTGTTAGCTGCGTAACAAGCATGTTAGGAAAATCATAGTCCATATCAATATTTTCATATTCATCATCACTAACATTTGCATTAGAATCATCATCAAGAGTATCTTCCATATCAAGATTAATAGAATATAAAATACATGTAGAATCAAGTTCAAGCATGGTTTGATCAAAGGAAGGTAAAGCTTGAGATGAATATGCAGTTTGAGAAGAAAGAGCATGGGCCTTGACCTTAGCTTCATGGTTCTTGCGATGCTTGTGAGCATGTTGATTGTGAATAGTTTTGTGAGATAAAATTGAAGGATTAGGATTGATTATCATAGGTTCCAAAGAGGGAAAAATAATAGGTTCAAGAATAGTAGTCAGAGGCATAGATGTTGTATGTAAGATAGTGACAAGAGGATCAACCTTAGGAAGGCTATGCTCGAGAATTTTTTCTACCTTATATTTTTGATAGGATCAATAATGAGAATCAAGATGACTAGGTGGTGTTTGAGGGAGAGATGACCAATTAAAATCTATCTCAACATAGTCTTGAGAAGGTCTATAAAGAGAATGATTAATGGTGACAACTTCTTTATTATGGGGAAATATGATGCAATTATGAATAAAATATGTGAAATCTTTCATGCAAGAGAGGCACATGATACCAACCTTAACTTGAAATTGATCGAAAGCAAGAATGACAAAAAAAAATAGTATGAATAACCCTATCAACAAGAGTGACGGGAAGATTGATAGAAACTTGAGGGTAATACAAAAAACCATTACCAGTTTGCATCCACATAGTAGATGTATCGTAGGTATCTTTTTATAATCCTTTATTTAAAATATTCTCTTCAAGGATAACATTCATGGGAGAAGAATGATCAATCAAAATTCCATGAGAAGGGATATGAGCAACCCTAGCAATAATTTAAAGAAGACCATTAGGTGCTTTAAACATATTGGACTAATGAGAAGTGATACGTGGTGAATGTATAGACTCAGGTGGAGATGAAATCAAAGATTGAGGTTGACACAACATGATTAACCATATGATTATATTATTCTACCTTATCATCATAATGTATGTTAGCGTCAAGAGAAGAAGGTTGATTAATGACATTTGTGGAATGTAAAGGCAAAGGATTAGTGATTTGCAAATTTTGATTAGGAGGTAAAACATATTTATTTGTACTATTAACCTCATAATCAATTGATATAATATTAGAATAAATAAGGTCCTGAATAGGTTTTTCAAAGCATAACACTTTTGAGTATTATGACCCGATTGACAATGATATTAACAAAAAGCATTTCGATCAAATGACTTAGACATTGGTTTTATAGTGTCAATAGGATATATAAGAGGAAGTTGAAGAATACCAACATTAATCATGTTAGTCATAACCTCAAGAAAATATTTAGATAAAAGAGTGTACTTATGATTAGGATGATATACAAAGGAAAAAGTAGGCATATGTTTGGATATAGTAGCCACTTTATCCTTTGTTGATTGAATTTTTGATTTGATGAATTTTCTATGCTTGGATAACTTATTTTGATTGTTTTGATTAATGATGGTGTCATTCATATCACTAGTAAAAAGAGCCTTGGAGTAGAGCTCTCAAGCTTGCTCACTTGTAATTGGTAATGGTAAAGCACAACACAAAGATGTGAAAAGGGGTATACCCTATAAGGATAATCTTATCTCTAATGTCTTTTTTCGAATTATAAATAAAGATGGATTTAATATCATGATCAGGTGCAAAATAAGATATTTGATCATACAAGTATTTAAATCTACCAATAAAGTCACTAATTTATTCATTAAATTTTTTTTTATAATTCATTAAGTCAGTCAATGAAATTTGATGACTAATATTATTTTGAAATTGTTGAATGAAAGCATTTGCAAGTATTTTAAAGAAATCAATGGAATAAGGGGGTAAAGAGAAATAATATTGCAAGGTCATGTCCTTAAAATTACATGTGAACAACTTAGCCATGAGCCTATAGTCATGAGAAAAATAACTACATATAGTTTGGAAAGTCCTAACATGAATCACAGTATCACTCTTACTTGTAAGTCTTAATACAAGATATCTCAATAGGTTGTTGTTGGAAATATAAGAGAAGTAAGTAAGAGGAGAGGGGTGAATTAGTTACCACAAAAACATTTCCAAATCCCTTAGATGTCAATACAAACTTCCTTTTAACTCACGGCTATGTTAGGACTAGATATTCACTTTAACTCGATTAACAAAAAAATCTTAAGATAATGATGTGTATTAACCTTGAGTAACTTAGTTGCAGAAAGATAAAGTAATAAGAAAATAACATGAGCACATGAGACACTAATATTTAACGTGGAAACCCAATTTGGGAAAACCACCAATGTAACTAGTTACAGCTTTTTACTCTTCTAAAGTGAGCCTTATTAGGAGCCAACCCTATTAAAGGTTACAAAACACACTATTAGGTGTGACCTTGTTAAAGGATTTAAATTACCCTATAAGGAGTGGCCTTGTTAGAGGTCTTAAGATAGTTCAATCTAGAAATGCCACCTAATTAGAGAATTTACAAAATGACTATTAAGTCAACTTTGTTAATAGATTTCTTCACTGCTACAATTGTTAGAGAGTAACAATGATCGACCTTATTAATGAAGCAACTAAATTGTAGATTCAGATCATTATTCTAACTTATCCTCTAGATCCTCTCTAATCAAAATATTCTTTGCAGCTCCTTGGATACTCTTCTCTAAATCAGATATCCTTCTTTATTCACATCTTATCTTTTTCTCCACTTTCTCATATTTCAGTCCACATCTTGACCTTTAATATATATGAAATCCAGTGTCAAGTCAGCTTGAATACCCTTTCAAATAAACAAATAACATCCACTAAATTAGCTTGCATAAACCAACTAATAGATAAAACTAATCTATAGTAGGTTGGCTAAAATTGGGTCACTCGATTACCACTGAGTTCCTTGGTAGTGGACCTGACTCAATTCACACTGAACTCCTTTGGTAGCTAACCTAAATCAGTTTACATAGAAATATTTGAATTTTACTTCTTTTGAAGTTATTCTTGGTTGATATTGGAGTCTTTTGAACTCGGTTCCAAGTAGCAGTTCTTGGTTAGAGTATAACATTTGTGTACCATCAATGACAATATACAATTGAATATTTTTTATCAACAATCTCCCTCTTTGGCATTGATGACAACACAACATGTCATTAAGCAAAGAAAACTTAGAGCAATCAAAATTATTTGTAAGATTTTATAATATTGTTGGTTTCATTCTGATTCTCCATCCATCCATGAGGACTCCCTTTGAGATTCTCCCCCTGCCATCTTATCTTCAAACTCCATAAGATCAAGTTCTCCCTCTTGCATATTACTACCTCTGATTACATCAATCTCTCCCTTAATGAATATATGACATGATTCTCTCCCTGTTTGACATCAAATTCCAAAGACTTGATTTAATGGTTGTACGATGTACCTGATGTATTGATTCATATGCAATGAGCTCTGTCTTCTTTGCATCAACTTGATAGATCTTCAATATAGTTTGGTTGATGCATAAATAACATGTACTCTAGTGAGCATTAGATAGGGGAATGACCCCTAGCTTTCCTCCTAAATACAAAAACACATCCTTAGTAATGGTTTGGTAGATATGTCAGCAACCTACTCCTTGGTGTTCACATTTTCTAATCTAGCCTCTTTATCTTGAACTAATTCTCTCAGAAAAGTTATATATGATTGTAATGTGTTTTGTCTTGGTGTGCATCACTGTATTTTTAGATATATTGATTGAATTTGTGTTATCACAATAGATAACCACTGGATCCTTGATTTCTTCCTTCATTCCTAATAATAGTTTCTTAATCCACATCACATTGGAGCAATTAACTACAACAACAACATATTCTGCTTGTGTTGTAGACTGAGAGATACAATTCTATTTCTTATCAGTCAAAGATACTAACCTCTTTCCAAGAAAGAATGTTCCTCCTCTAGTGCTCTTCATGTCATCAATGCTTCCATCCCAATCAACATCACTAAAGGATTTCAACTCAAAGTTTCCTCCTTTATTGATGCAAGGCGGTCCCCTTAATACCATAAACTCATAACAGAAACAAAGAAACAATAGCAAATGCGAGAACAAAATATGGACTCCTTATTTGTGTTGCAATACAAAATTACAAAATTCATAAGTACAATATGCTAACCCACATGGGCACCTTTAGTACCATAGTTTACAAGACAAGTTGCGAACTATCACCTAGAGCTGTCTAAGACAATATTCGGGTCTTTCTTAAATAGGCAATCTTATGCTGCCCGAGAAGGTTCTAGATGCTCAAACTTAATACCTAGGGTTGATAGACCCTAACAAAACATATGGAGTTGGCCAAACACATCTTTGACAATTATTTTAGAAATTTTAGGTAGCCCAACTTCGAAAGGCCATAACTCACGATCCGTTGCTTTGATTAGCTATTATAATCACTTTTTGAAAATGCCAACTCCTAATCTATAGGCTTGAAATCATGCTAGCGCCCTTCTGTCAAGTTTTCAAACCTCATCTGGGAACTCTAAGGCCTCCAACAGTGAGCCTGAAGATTTTTCTACAATTTTTTCCACCAAAAATTCACAATAACTTCTCTGATACTTAAGCTGGAGTAATAAGATTTTTATGGTAGGCTTATACCTCTAAAATGAACCTTTGTGTAGAAAATGAGAATATTTCAAGCTCATATGACAAACTTGCTAAAAATAGCAAGTTCCCATAAATAGTAACCACCCTGCCTACTAGTCCTTATTAAAATAGAAAAGACAAAATAAAATATTTTTGGGTGATGCAATTACACCCAGGATGCTCCTGCATCAAAAACTCAGGGTAATTTAAGAAGTGAGTCCCTCATCACATCTCAGGTTTTTAGAGGAAAACCAAGATGGTTAACCTTTGTCTTTGCTATCCATGATGAATCCTCAATTGGCCTCCCTTTTCATTTGACCAAATATTCCTCATAAGTTCTATTTTTGGTACTTTCTCCAAGATGACTATCCATAATCTCCTCAATCTCCTTTGTAGCTAAACTAGCTGTTGCAATGCTCCAAAACACTTCTGCAACTTCATCTCCATCACCTCCTTCACAATACTATGTCAAATCTAAAATATTAAATACTGGTGAAATATTAAATTCACTAGACAACTCCACTTCATACACATTTCCAGAATCATGCCTTTTCACCATCTTGCACAGTCCAAACTTCTTCATCTTCAGCTTATTATATGTACCCAATAGAAAATGATCCTTTCTCAAATGAACCATGACTTCATCTCCAATCTAAAATCCCTTATATCTCTTTTTCACATCTACCTTAGCCTTATACTATCTATTCATCTTTATGATGTGCTTCCTCACCTCCTCATGGATGTTCTTCAAATGTTCAACAAAATCTTATGGTTCAGCTCTACTTATCTCTTTTATCCAACTGCCTCAATTCAGGAGCACTTATGGGACTACTCCCATATACAATCTAGAATGGTGATTTACCAGTACTCATATTGATAGAATTATTATATGCAAATTCCACCTGTGGTAAAATCATATCCCATCCTTTTGGTTTATCTCCAACCAAGCATCTCAAAAAATTTCTCAAACTATGATTCACGGCTTCTATCTATCCATCAGTCTGTGGATGATGTGATGAGTTAAACTTCAAATCTATCTTCAAATTCTTCCACAATGTAGGCTAGAAACACCCAACAAATTTGGTATCTCTATTTGAAACTATACTCTCAAGTGGGTAGACTATATAATCTCACCACTTCTTTGAAAAACAACTCTACTACATGAACAACATCACTAGTCTTCTTGCAAGGAATAAAATGTGCCATCTTTGAAAACCTGTCAACCACCACAAAAATAGAATCCTACCTGCAATGTGTCCTTGGTTATCCATGAACAAAATCCATGTTGACATCCTCCCACGACTTCTCTGGTATAGGTAATGGTTGATACAACCCTATATTCTACTTCACTCCTTTCGCCATCTGACATACCCTACAACTTTGTACAAACTTCATCACATCTTGCTACAATTGTGGCTAGCAATAATTTTCAACAACCAAAGCTATGGTTTTATTGTTGCCAAAATGTCCAGCCAATTCTCCACTATGCTTCTCCTTGATGAGATTCTCTCTCATTGAACTTCTAGGAATGCACAACTGGCTTTCTTTGAACAACCTACTATCCTCGATCATAGAATCCAACCACTTTGTCTTGTCAAGTGTAATAGATTCTATACAAGCCTTCCATGCTTCACCAAAATTAGGATCATCTAGATACAGAGTACTGAGTTCCTTGAACCCAACCACCTCTATCTACATTTATATCAGCAAAAGTTTTCTTCTACTAAGAGCATCTGTAACTTTGTTAGACTTCCCACTCCCATGTTTCAAAATAAATGTATAACTCTACAAAAACTCAACCCACTTTAAATGCCTGTGGTTTAATTTTCCTTAACTATTGAAATATTACAAAGCTTGATGATCAGTATACAAAAAAAACTCCTTAGGAAGAAGATAGTGCCCCCACTTCTTCAATACTTGAACTATAGCATAAGATTTCTAATCATAAACATAATATTTTCTTTTTGCATCATTCAACTTCTCACTGAAATTAGCAACATGTCTACCTTCTTCGCTCAAAACAACTTCTATTGCAATACCACTAGCATCATAGTCTACTTGAAACACCTTGTTAAAATTAGGAAGCACTACAATAAGCCACTTAGTAACTTTTTGTTTCAATAGATTAAAACTCTTATCTACTCCTATAGTCCACTTAAACTCTTTCCTATCTCCTCTCATAGTTTCAGTCAAGGGTCCACAAATACTGCTAAAACTTCTTATGAAAATTCTGTAAAATGTAGCTAGTCTGTGAAAAGATCTTACCTCTGTCGCACTCCTTGGAGTAGGCCATTCAAGGATAGCCTTCATTTTCTTTGGGTCCATTTTTAGACCTTCTACTGAGACTACAAATCCCAGATACACCAACTCCTTCTTTACAAAATCATACTTCTTCAGGTTTATCAATAACTTTTCTTCCCTCAACTTATCAAACACCTTGCCAATATGAATCAAATGCTCCTCTAATGTCTTACTAAAGATCAATATATCATCTAGGTAAACAATGACAAACTTTCCTAGAAACTCCTTCAATACCTCATTCATGAGCCTCATAAAAATGCTTGGTGCATTGGTTAGCCCAAAAGGCATGACCAACCACTCATACAGTCCTTCCCTTGTCTTGAAAGTAGTCTTCCACTTATCACCCTCTTTGATACGAATCTAATGGTACCCACTATTCAGATCTATCTTTGTGAAATACTCAGCTCCACTCAAACAATCTATAATATCATCCATCCTTGGAAATGGAAATCTATACTTTATTGTGATCTTGTTGATAGCATGAGATTCTGTGCACATCCTCCATTCTCCATTCTTCCTTGGTGCTAATACTATTGGTACAACACATGGACTCGAACTCTCTCAAATCAACCCCTTATGCAACAACTCATGAACTTGCATGTTCAACTCTTCACTTTCTACTAGTGTCATTTTGTGCGCTACCTTGTTTGGAAAACTGGCTCGTGGATCCAAATCCATCTAGTGATTGATCCTCCTCATTGGGGGCAATCCATTAGGTACATTATCTGATACAATATCAAAAAAATCTCCCAACACATTTGCAACTTCTATAGGTACCTCCTCTACTTCTTCCTTATTATCTTTAGGAATCATAGCAAAACACATATGCTAATGCTTCATACCTTTAAGAAACTCTTTTCCATCAACAAAACATGTTCTAGCAGCACTATATACCTTTCCTTCTTTATCCTCCAACGACTTTGACTTATGTTTCACTCTATCCTTAGTTATAGTGTAGGTATTTGCTCGCCCATCATGTATAGCATGCATGTTAAACTACCATGGCCTACCCAATAACATATGACATATGTCCCTAGGTATGATATCACATAGTACCTCATCCTAGTAGCTTCCAATCTTGAACTTCATTGAGCATTTTTCATTTACCAGACCGTGTTGTCATCTTACACCCAAGCAATATGGTATGGACGCAAGTGTTTCTGTCTCTTTAGCTTCAACTTGGTGACCATCATTTCTGACACCAGATTGTCACTACTTCCACCATTAATGATCACATCACAACACTTATCTTCACATTTTCACCTTGTGCGAAACAAACTCCTTCTTTGCTTAGGTTCATTCACACCACTTAGTAGGACTCTTTGGTTAACTAGGACTTCTCCTCTTTTAACATCTTTAGAATGTGAGGATCTAACATCTTCATCACCATGTGCAACTCTGGCCTAGCCTTCTATTCTTTGGTTTTTCCTTCTTTGGCACCAGGTACATTCAAATGCTTTATGCCCTTCTTCTCCACAGTGAAAACATTTCCCATTGAAGCCTCCTCTTCCAGATCCTTGTCCTTTGCCTCTTCCTCTCTGATCTATATTATTCTGATCATGGAAATGATTGGAATTGTTTTCCCTCTAGTTTTGACTGCTACTTCCAACCTCATCCTTGTTCTTTTGATCATCATTATGACCACCATAAGATCATCCACCAGATCTTCCACTGTGACCTCTTCCATTGTTCTTATTGTCAAAATTCTTGCTCAATTTCTCCTCAACTCTTAGGGCAAACTGGTATGCCTCCTCAATACTGCTCATTTAGAATAGACTCATCTCATCCTAAATGCTTGGCCTTAAACCATTAAGATAACAGGTGACTTTCTCCTTACCAGCTTCTCATGACTGGTTCTAATGAGAACTCAATAGAACTCTTTGGTATACTCTTGAACAAATTTTCCCACTTGCTTCAACACTTTCATTTTCTTCAATAGATCAAGCTCATAATCCACAGGAATGAATTGTCACTTTAGTTTAGTTACCATCCATTCCCATATGGTGATTTTGTCCTTTCCCTTTCTATTTCACTCCAATTGAACCTCTTGCCATCAAATCTTTGCATGTCCCTTCAATTTTTCCTTCACAAACTTGACCTTATCAAGATCTTCAATATCTTCATATTCAAAGCACTCCTCCAATTCATTAATCCAATCGATTAGCTCCTCTAGATTAAGATTTTTTGAAAATGTGGGAACATCAAACTTATGTCTTTTTCCAATCTTGCAGATGGCCCTAAAAAGTCTCTCTTCCTCTGGGTTGAGAAGTGTCTCTGCTACGGCATTTTCTTCTACTTCATCCTCATCCTTGATTTTATCTCTTACAGAAGGATTTATTTCTCTATGCATTTGTTCTTCCAATGCTTGCATCTATCTTTAGAGGGCTCTAAAATTGTTAGGTGTAATTCCTATAGCTCTTCTGCCACGCTCTTTTTGTGGAGGCATTTTTTGGCACTTCTATTGAAACCCTAGTGCAAAATACCTCACAATCAATGGCCTGTCTACATGCTCAATCCAAACCATAGTCTTGGTGTAAACTGCCTCACAATCATCGATCTGTACACACACTCAAGAACTCTAGCTCTGATACCACTTGATGTAGGGGTGCTCCCCTTAATACCATAAACTCATAACAGAAATAAAGAAACAACAAAAAATGCGAGAATAAAATATGGACTTCTTATTTGTGCCAAAAATGTGGAATTACAAGATTCATAAGTACAATATACTAACCCACATGGGCACCTTCAGTACAATAATTTGCTAAACAAGCTATGAACTATCACCCAGAGCTGTCCTAGACAATGTTCGAGCCATTCTTAAATAGGTAGTTTTATGTTGCTCAGGAAGATTCTAGCTTCACAAACTTAATACCTAGGACAAATAGACCCTAACAAAACATATGGAGTTGGCCAAATACATCTTTGACAATTATTTTAGAAATTTTGGGTAGCCCAACTTCGAAAGGCCATAACTCACGATCTGTTGCTCTGATTAGCTATTATAACCACTTTTCAAAAATGCCAACTCTTGATCTATAGGCTCAAATTTGTACTAACGCCCTTTCATCTAGTTTCTAAACCTCATATGGGCACTCTAAGGCCTCTAATGGTGAGCTTGAAGATTCTTCTGCAAAATCTTCCATCGAAAATTCACAATAACTTCTCCAATACTTAAGCTAGAGTAATGAGATTTTTATGGTGGGCTTATAACTCTAAAATGAACCTTCATATAGAAAATGAGAACATTCCAAGCTCATATGAAAACCTTACTAAAAAAAGCAAGTTCCCATAAATAGTAACCACCCTATCTACTAGTCCTTATTAAAATAGAAAAGACTAAAAATAAAATATTTTTGGGTGATGAAAGATTGCCTTTACACCCAAGATGCTCCTACATCATTTATTGTACCAATGACCATAGTCTTGAGTGCCTTTTAGATATCTCATAATTCTTTTGATTACCATCATATGATTTTCTCTAGGATTTGTAGAGAATCTTGCAACTATACCAACTTCTAATGCAATATCAGGTCTTGTATGAACAACATAGTGAAGTTTCCCAATCATGGATCTATAGGTAGTCTGATTTATCTATTTTGAGTCATCATTCTTTGATAGCTAATGTCCAGTAGACATAGGTATTCCAACTAGTTTGGAATCTTCCATTCCAAGGGTCTTAAATATCTCCTTGACATATTTTTACTGAGTGATGTAAATGCCATCCTTCATTTGATGAACTTGTAAACAAAGAATTTTATTTCTTCAAACATTGACATTTCAAATTCCTTTCTCATTTCTTTAGAGAATGACTTGCATGAGTCATCATGACCTATAAATAGGATATCATCCACAAATATTTCTACTAACAAAATCTTGTTCTGTGGTCCCTCTTTAATATACAGATTTTTGTTATGATTAGTTCTTTGAAAACCAATTTTTACTAGATATCCATGAAGTCTCTCATACCATGCACTAGGCACTTGCTTCAAACCATATAAAGTTTTGTGTAACTTGCAAACGATGTCTCTTTTATTTGGATCAATGAAACCTTTAGGCTAGTCAATGTAGACTTCCTCTTCTAGAATTCCATTCAAGAAAGTTGATTTGATATCCATTTGATACACTTTGAATCCTTTAAATGTAACATATGAAAGTAGTTTAGACTCCTTCAAGTCTAGCAATAGGAGCAAATGTTTTTCCATAGTTTATGCCTTCTTCTTGAGCGTATCTTTTGCACACTAGCCTTGCCTTATTCCTTGATAGTTTACCATTTTCATTCAATTTGTTTTTGAATACCCACTTTTAACCAATTACATTTTTGTTTGTGGGTCTACGAACAAGAGTCCAAGTATTGTTCCTTTCAATTTTCTCAATCTCTTCATTTATTGTCTCTATCCAAGTTTCATTATTCAAAGTATCTTTAACAGTTCTAGGTTCAAATTTAGTAAGCAAACATGTACCTTTTGGTTTGTTCCTTGTCATTGTGCCTACTATTTGATCTCCAATTATTTTCTCAAGTGCATGATGCCTTCTAATATATCTAGCAAGTACAAGTATCTCACTTCTATATTCTAGACTGGATTGACTTGGTTTACCATGCTCAAAGTTTCTATGAATTTCCAAATTCTACTATGTTTCTGTTGTCTCTAACTTTGTTCCCACAGATTGTGACTTGGGTTCCTCTGTCTGAGACTTAGTTTGAACTATCTCTAACTCAGGTTGCAGTAGCTACAACTCAGTCGACACTAGATGTAACTCGGTTGACACTCCAGACTTGGGTGACTTAGGTGGGGTAATCTATTGATGTTGTGTAAATTGTCAAGCTCAAAATAAACATTTTTTTTTTGTAATCATCTAGTTCCTTGTTGCTTTTTTCTTCATTCTTTTCTGCAAACTCATCAATTTTTACATGTGCTCTTTCTATAACCTTGTGAGTAGAAAGATTCAAACATTTATATGTTTTTTTCTTGTTGGAGTATCCTAAGAAAATTCCTTCATCACTTTTTACATCAAACTTTCCTTTCCTTGACTCTTTCAGGATATAACATTTGCTTCCAAATACTTTGAAATAACAATTATTAGGTTTATAGTCATACTATAATTCATAAGGTATTTTATTTGTACCTTTCTTTAGTTGAAATCTACTCAAGGTATGAACTGTTGAGCTGATTGTTTCCTTCTAGTATTTGGTTGCAACATTTTTCTCTATCACCAGTGTTCTTGCACTATCCATGATGGATCTATTTCTTCTTTATCCTATGCCATTTTTATGAGGTGTACTAGGTACTGACCTATCTTTTGATTCCTCTCTCATTGCAGAATTCATTGAATTCATTAGAGATGAACTCTCCTCCTCTGTATGTGCTTAAGCATTTTAACTTCCTACCTATTTCTTTCTCAACTCTAGCCAGATACCACTTGAATTTTTGAAAAGCTTATGATTTATCCTTCAAGACCATTACTGTCATCATCCTAGAATAATAATCAACAAACAAAATGAAGAAGTTGTTGCCAACGTAGCTTTTTGTACCTATTGGTCCACAAAGATCTATATGAACTACTTCAAGGACTTCTTCAATATTGAAATTCTTACTTTTGAAGCTAGTTTTACCCATGTTTCCCATCTAACATTATTTGAATATGGCCATTTCATCTTTCTTTAGATATTGAATGCCTATTACTCTTATGTTCTTTCTTATAGTAATCAGATAATCAAAGTTTTCCTAACACATCCTTTTATGCCATAACCAACTTTCCTCTACATGTGCCAAGAAGCATGAACTATTAGTTAGATCTAGATAGAATATATTACCTTTTGTCTAATTACCAGTTCCAACTAGGTTTCCTTTACCATCCAGAAGCTTGGTCTTCCCATTCATGAATTCCACCTTGAATCCAATGTTGTTTAGTTGTGCCACAATTAGAAGATTATGTCTTAGTTCTTCCACCCAGTAGGCATTCTCACATTTGATTCCATTAGTCAATGTAATGCAACATTTTCCCTTCACATAACATGGTTCATTATTTCCAAATTTAACACTTCCACCATCATAGTGCTCGAAGTGTTCAAACTTAGTGTTATCACCAAACATGTGATGAGAACAACCACTATCTATTATCCATATGTCATTCTTGCTAACATGAGAAATAAGTGCCATCTCTCCATTATCCTCATCATATGATTCATCTTTAATAGCAATATATACCATTCACCTTTATTATCACTATCAAAATATTTAGCAATATAACAAGACTTCTTACCTTTGTCTTTGTAGTCTTTGTAGCTCTTGAAATCTTTCTTGCCTTTAAACATGCTAGATTTTCTGTCATCTTTATTTTCCTTGTTTAGACACCTTGCAACAATGTGACCAACTTCTTCACAAGAAAATCAAATCAATGGAAATTTGCCTTTATATTCACCTTTTCCTTTTGGTAACCTTGTTTCAAGTAGGGCTTCAATAGATTCAAGGTCATCGTCATATTCTTCTTCTTCTTCTTCACTATCAGACCGTTTAAATAAGTGCCATATTTTCATTATCCTCATAATACGATTCATATTTAATAGCAATATATACCATTTCATCTTTATTATCACTGTCAGAATCTTTAGCAATATAAGATTTCTTACCTTTGTCTTTGTAGTCTTTGTAGCTCTTGAAATCTTTCTTGCCTTTGAACTTGTTGGATATTCTGACATCTTTTTTTCCTTGTTTAGACACCTTGCAACAATGTAACCAACTTCTTCACAAGAAAATCAAATCAATGGAATTTTTCCTGTATATTTAACTTTTCCTTTTGGTAACCTTATTGCAAGTAGGGCTTCAATATATTCAAGGCCATCATCATATTCTTCTTGTTCTTCTTCACTATCAAACTATTTTCCTTTTGAGTTTCCTCCCTTTCTACCAAGAGTTTGTTTGGCTTTGAGTTTTGATTCTATGTTGCAAGATCTAGGAAGATAGTTATCAAAGTTATCCAACTCAAAAGGTGTTGACCTTCCCATTAGTGCATCCAAAGTTATATCACTTTTGGGATCACTTCTCATCTCTTAAATAACTAAAAATCCAATTGCATAAATAGGAAGAAGAGTTCTTAATACCTTTTTGACTCTTGTTTCATCTTCAATTTTTCCTCCCAAAGCTCTGATTTCACTCATGCTCGATTTGATTCTCTCACTATATTTTACAATGTTTTCATCTTCTCTCATCTTTATCTAATCAAACTAGCCTCTTAGACTTTCTACTTTGGCTCTCCTCACATTGCCATCTCCTCCATAGATCTTTTGCAGCTTGCTCCACATTACATGAGTAGTAGGACAATCTTTGACTTCATCAAATTATCATAATTGAGAGAAGAATCAATTCCAATCATCATCGTGTTGTGATTCTTTTTATCTACCATATTCTTACCTTTGTCTTTGTAGTCTTTGTAGCTCTTGAAATCTTTCTTGCCTTTAAACATGCTAGATTTTCTGTCATCTTTATTTTCCTTGTTTAGACACCTTGCAACAATGTGACCAACTTCTTCACAAGAAAATCAAATCAATGGAAATTTGCCTTTATATTCACCTTTTCCTTTTGGTAACCTTGTTTCAAGTAGGGCTTCAATAGATTCAAGGTCATCGTCATATTCTTCTTCTTCTTCTTCACTATCAGACCGTTTAAATAAGTGCCATATTTTCATTATCCTCATAATACGATTCATATTTAATAGCAATATATACCATTTCATCTTTATTATCACCGTTAGAATCTTTAGCAATATAAGATTTCTTACCTTTGTCTTTGTAGTCTTTGTAGCTCTTGAAATCTTTCTTGCCTTTGAACTTGTTGGATATTCTGACATCTTTTTTTCCTTGTTTAGACACCTTGCAACAATGTAACCAACTTCTTCACAAGAAAATCAAATCAATGGAATTTTTCCTGTATATTTAACTTTTCCTTTTGGTAACCTTATTGCAAGTAGGGCTTCAATAGATTCAAGGTCATCATCATATTCTTCTTGTTCTTCTTCACTATCAAACTATTTTCCTTTTGAGTTTCCTCCCTTTCTACCAAGAGTTTGTTTGGCTTTGAGTTTTGATTCTATGTTGCAAGATCTAGGAAGATAGTTATCAAAGTTATCCAACTCAAAAGGTGTTGACCTTCCCATTAGTGCATCCAAAGTTATATCACTTTTGGGATCACTTCTCATCTCTTAAATAACTAAAAATCCAATTGCATAAATAGGAAGAAGAGTTCTTAATACCTTTTTGACTCTTGTTTCATCTTCAATTTTTCCTCCCAAAGCTCTGATTTCACTCATGCTCGATTTGATTCTCTCACTATATTTTACAATGTTTTCATCTTCTCTCATCTTTATCTAATCAAACTAGCCTCTTAGACTTTCTACTTTGGCTCTCCTCACATTGCCATCTCCTCCATAGATCTTTTGAAGCTTGCTCCACATTACATGAGTAGTAGGACAATCTTTGACTTCATCAAATTATCATAATTGAGAGAAGAATCAATTCCAATCATCATCGTGTTGTGATTCTTTTTATCTACCATATGATCCACAGTCAAAGGATTAGGAGGTGACACATACTAGTTCTCCAGGAATTTTAGGCATGTATCTCCAATGGTTCCCAAATGCAACTTCATGAGATCTTGCCATGCTTTGAAGTTATCTTTGTTCAACCTAGGAATCTCTCTTCTATAATACATCTTGATCTTTAGCTTAGGTCCTTGAAACCTTTCCTGTAAGCAACAAGAGATCTAATATCAATTGTTGGAAATATAATAAGAATAACTGAGAAGGAAGGGGTGAATCAATTACCACAAAAATAATTCCAAATCCCTTAGATGTCAATATAGACTTCCTTTTAACTCACATCTCGGTTAGAACTAGATATTCACTGTAACTTGGTTAACAAAGCAATCTTTAGATAATGATGTGTATTAACCTTTAGTAACTTAGTTGCAGAAAGATAAAGCAATAATAAAATAGCATGAACACATGAGACACCAAGATTTAACATGGAAACCTGATTTGGGAAAACCACCAATGCAACTAGTTATAACTTTTCACTCTTCTAAAGTGAGCCCTGTTAGGAGCCAACCTTGTTAAAGGTTACAAAACACATTGTTAGGTATGACCCTATTAAAGGATTTAAATTACCTTGTAAGGAGTGACCTTGTTGGAGGTCTTAAGACACTTCAATCTAGAAATGCCATCTTGTTAGAGGATTTACAAAAAGATTGTCAACTTGACTCTGTTAAGAGATTTCTTCACTGGTACAATTGTTAGAGATTATTAATGATTGACCTAATTGATGAAGAAACTAAATTATAGATTCAGATCACTGTTCTAACTTATCCTCTGGATCCTCTCTGATTAGAATATTCTTTGTAGCTCTTGAATACTCTTCTCTAAATAAGATATTTTTCTTTATTCGCATCTTATCTTCTTCACCACTTTCTCATCTTTCAATCCACATCTTGACCTTTCATAAACATAAAATCCAATGTCAAGTTAGCTTGAATACCCTTTCAAATAAATAAATAATATATACTAAGTTGACTTGCATAAACCAACTAATGGATAAAACTAATATAGTAGGTCAGCTAAAACTGGGTGACTTGGTTACTAACTTGACTCAATTTACACTAAACTCTTTTGCTAACTGACTTGACTCAGTTTATACAGGAATCTCTAAACTTTTCTTCTTCTAAACTTGTGCTCGACTGATACTAGAGTCTTCTAAACTTAGTTCCAACTGGCAATGCTTGGTTATAGTATAACATTTGTGTAACATCAAGGACAATATACAATTGAATAATTGTTATCAATAGTTGTGCTATAACAACATGAAGTATATCCAAAGAAAAGGGATCACAATGTCACATGTAGGGATTTTTGTACTTAGATTTAGTGAATTGACTCATTTGTTGTTGTAAAGCAGTGATAATTTGAACTAAGCTACTAAGGGTGGGATTAGAAGATGCAATAGTAGGCATATAAATATCGTATGTTTTTGGAAAATTGTAGGAGGTATAAGGAAGGTGCGAAGATGTTTGTGGAGGATTGGAAGCAATGGGAAGATGATTGGAAAATGTAAAAGGAACCACATTATATATGGGCAAAAAGTAGGGATGAAAGTAAGAGGAGCACTTGTGGCAAGTGAAGTGTTAGGAAGACCAACACTTAGAGGAGTGAAGACTTGTGTAGAATTTATTGTAAGAGGTGCCACATAAGTATGAATTCTAGGAAGAGTAATGGGAATTAGAATAGAGGGTTGAATAATTATGAAAGTAAGAGTGTATCCTAACTCTTGAGCACATTCTATCAAAGGTTAAGAATGAGTATTAATAAGGTGAGATATACCACACTAGCTAGAGATGTTATTGTCATCATGAGTGATACGCTTCTTAATAGCCTCAATGGTGGCAATACTATCAAGGTTCTGGTTCTCTTGCACTAGCCAATTTTTAAAATTTTCAAACTCATGAGAGAGCTTATCAACTTGGAAAGGAGGGACTCTTAAGGCTCCATCTCCATCATGGGAAGAGAGATAAGAGTTATTATCCATGGTAGGATTGAGATATTGAGAAAAAATTGTAGTGTCACCATGGGTCCTAGGAAGGAAAGAGAAATCATGATCAAAAGAGCCCATGAGTCTATGACTCCACCTAACAGGAATGCAATAGGTTAGACATAAAGTATTTAAGCTCACAAAAGGGGAGATCAAAAAAGGAAACTCTAATTATATCTAAACACATAAATATGAATGTAAGAAAGAACATAACAAGAAAAGATCTAACCACATACAATTTATAGCTAAATCTAACTCTCAAATTAATAAGAAGGTTCACCCAATGAAAAGAAGGAAATAAGGTAGATCAAAAGATATGAAAAATGGAAGATGATGTTTAACAAGGTAAAGGCATCCACTTTTCATGCAAAAGTTTTCAAATGTGTGTGGGAACAAGGAGAATTTTCAAGCACAATTCCTTTTAAATTTGAATTAGATTAGAAAGAGCCAAATATAGGAAGGAATGTCACTGTTGAATTTTAATTGTGAAAAGGAATGCAATATAGGGAAATGCTCTTTGTCATATGTTTGATATGTGAATATGATTGTGCAATTTAATTAATTGACTAAGTATGAAGTAGAGTGTGAATTTAAATACTAAATGTATGCAATTAAACCAATTAAGACATGCAATTATGTTTAAACTTAAAAATGAAATGAATGATAGAGTACTCACCTTGAAATATCTAGAGGAAAGTGTCTTTTTTCTCTGAAAAGTGTGGATATGGGCCTAATTTTAAAATTGTTTCTTTGAATCCTTGAATAAAACAAAAAAAACATAAATGATTTTTCCTATAAAAGCTCTAAGAACAAGTTAACCTGGATGAAAAGTGTCTGGACATCATTCCACAGAGGCACTATATTCCAAAGACTCTATAACTTGGTTGACCTAACTTTATTTGAAAGGTCTTGGGGAGTTATTTCTAGATCTGTAACCACAATTTTGCTAACATTCTCTTACACATAGTAAATCCAATTTTTATTTTTGGGTGGGACTCACCTAGGTCAATCTCTAGATTGAGGAATCAACCTTGAAATTGAAATTGAAATGTATGTAAAGAAAATAAGATAAATTGTAATGATTCACCTTGCTTGTAAAAACCCTTATCAATAAGGATTCATGTTGCCTATGTGTTGTAGATGTTGATTTCACTATGTAATTTGTATGATATCTCCATAATTGCAATGTGTTAGTTAACAATTTCCCCCTTGATTTTAAATAATAAAGAGGGAAATTATTGATAAACCAATTGATTGAATTCTCGCGGAGGTGCAAGGAATTCTCTACTTAATATTACTTTGACATATTATTAGGTGCAACTATTTTTTTGAAAAGATATTCATTAATTCCTCTTTTGAGGGAAAACCTTCCCGTTGAGTAATTTTCAAGAAAATACTAAAAATATATAACAATCAATTCATAAAAATGAAGAGAATGTGCAGGCTAAAAAACCATTCAAACCTAACAAAAAAAATCATCCACATGACTAATTATTAAAGATGAAAGCAACTTAAGATTTATTTTTCTTCCCTCGAATTCTTTCAACCTCAAAACAAGATTTCAACTTGTAACAAGGCAATGTAAAGCTTTTCACAAATGACTAATCCCCACACAGACATAAACCATTACAAAATAAACAAATGTACCTATTCTAGAAAGACTTCAAAATATAAAACTACAAAAATTTATATTACTTATCACAGCCAAAATCTTCATCAAAGTTCAAAGTGTAGATACTTAATAAAACATAATCCTTGTTTCGCAACTACCAAGAGTCAACCCTTTCTAGAAGTCAGTTATTACATATATAGCTCCTCAAGGCTAGATAACTAAATCCAAAATTACCCCGCCAAGAGCAATTCTTTTTTTGGTTATCTAACCATGCTAACTGATTGAAATAAACTAAAATAGAGAAATTAAAAGCTATCTAACATCCAACTAGAAGATTCCAGGTGTCACAGCGCTTTGTCCATGCCACCAACAATATTTTTGGCTTTCCAGCTTTCATATGCAGTAGTAAAGGATGAGATAACCGATTAGTGAGGCAGGACGAGATAAGCAATCCTCTCTTTCCAAAATTCTTTCTCTTCTTTAGCTCCATGATCTTTTCTTTGTGCATCTCCAGGTGTTTCTAGTTGATTATTTGCATGGCTTCAACATGTGCAATGTTGGAAAAATCTTGTCTCACAGATATTTTCTTTTCTTGTACTCCCAAGAATTTCTTCTGTATTTGTCTGATGATATCTTCTGTAGGCACGATAGAGTTTCTTTCTTCTTCCACACATTTTTTATGAAACCACTTCATGTCTCCAAGGATTATGTCATCTATAACCTCAAGCCTAGACAATATTTCTTAGATTTTGGTTATCCCCTATGCAATCACTTCATTTCTCCATTCAATACATTCCCAAACTACGTAGAAATTTTTATCATCTAGACTGGCTATAGGGCACTCAGAGAGAAACTTCTATAGACCATACTCTTGTACTTCATCAATCCATAATACTTCCTTTACCCAATTACCTTTTTCTTTCTTATATCCTTCAATGTTTGATTCAACCTTCTTGACAACAGTAGAGGTCTCCTTTCAGGTATCACTTAGTAGGTTTACCTGCTTTATTGTTTCATTTTTCACAATTTGGACCCATTCCTCAAACATCTTGGCAGTAGCCTTGCACTTTTGTCAGCTATCTAAAAATTGTTGATTCACTGGAGATTTAATTTCAACAATGGTAGACATCTCATTGATTGGCTTTAGTTTTGGGTGCAAAATGACATTGATATATTGGGCCATGTTTCTCATAGCTTCTTTCATGTCATGTTTGTCTTTGGCATCTTTCCACACCCGATTAACAATCTTTTTGTTAGATGCCTCAAATATTTTCATATCCACTATTCTACTACCTTTTCCCATGTCTACTTTTGATACCTAATAATCTTGAGGTGTCAACTCTTCTTGAAGCTTATCCTGAGGAGGTTTAGCAATTTCTACCAACCATCACTCTATGTTCTTGTCAAAGTCAATTTGAGACTCTGTTTTGGCCTTCTTTACTTTAGAAGATTTTCCAAGGCATTTAATTACTAAGTCATCTATTAGCATGGAGAGTGGTACCATACTTCGCTTCCTTTCTATAGAAGTTTCTAACCATTTAGGTGTCATAGGTTCCTTTCCAATCGTGGCAGTGGTACCAATTACGGCCAGAGTATCCATTAGTACACCTCCTCCTTCGACCATTTTTTGTTGGTCTCCTATTGTGTCAAACATATCAGGACCAATTATTTTCTCTGTTAATGCCTCAGCTTCTAGAGAATCCAAGTCTATTGTGATTTCACTCCCTAGTCTGCTTTTTGTGATCTTCTTGCTCTTGGTATTTGAGTGAGTAGTTCTCTTAGTGTTTACTGCCTAAAGTTGAACCTAAGGAACAAACACTTTAACTTCAGCTTCCTTTTGACTACAATAGAATCATCAATGATATAGTTAGAGGCAATAGTTATTTCTTTGGAAGGCTTCTTTGGTCTAAATTTTGAGTGCTTTTTGGGGTTTTTCTGAGTAGACACTTGATTCATCTTTACTTTCAACCAATTTTTTGTCCTCTTAAATACACTTTTCATCTGAGAATATAGATCATCTTCCTCTCTCTTGTTCCAATCTAGTTCAGGGATAGAGAGACACTCAAGTTGTTCAAAATGCGGGGGATCAACCACCTCCTTGTTATCATTTTCCTCTATCCCATTGGTGTCAAGATTAATTTTGAATGCTTGTACTTGGCCTATAGTCATTCTTGACTATAATATTTTTCTTCAAACTCATTGGAGCAATTTATTAGGATTAACCTCAGATAGAAATAAAAATTACATGTAAATGTAACCAATATCAGAAAATAATAGATCACACATAAGAGAATGCAAGACACCAAGATTTAATGTGGTTTACCTAATCCTTGCGCTACGTCCACCAACAATAAGTCCAATATTATTATTATCTAGTGATTACAACCTGATTACAATCCGTAATCTCTTATAGCACAATACTGCTAGAAGAAGTTATAATATCACCATTCATAATGAAAACCCTAATCGTAAGCCTTTTTATACAAGCTTTTGTTGCTTACAAAATTAGGGCTAGAATAATAGAAAAATAGTAGCCAACACCTTTTACAATATAAGGGCATTTTTGGCTTCAACCCACATGGGGGCATTGCCCCTCGACCCCACCCTGTACTACAATAGGGAGCACACTTCGGGCACTACCCCAGGACCCTACAGGGATGCTGCCCCTTGACCCCATCTTGGAAACACTTGTAGAAATAATTTGGAGGGAAATTGTACTGAATAAACCTCTAAGTCTGATTACATCATAACACAATTGGCCCAATAATCTTATAAGTGAGGAACATGCCTAAGAGAGGATGCATGTTTGAGGTTTTCTTTGGCAAAACCCATGTAATCAAAGTTTTCTCTGGCAAAGTAAGGCTTGAGACAGAAATTGGACATCACCAAATTTGTTAAAATAGCTTGTTTGGTAATGGGACATATGTAGTGGCCAATCCCTATAGGAAAAAAAAGCATCAGTCTTCTTAATATTCTCAAACAAATCTGTAACATTGATGAGTTACCTACATATTTCTGATAGGATGACATTATCTAGGCAACAGTGGGGTAACTTAAAAGGTTCACCAGTGAAGCCCCTGACTCTGAGATAAGTGAATCTAGGAAATTAGATATAATAACAACCATAAATCTTAATAGCCTACTTAGATTCTCCAGAGAGCCTACAATTCTCTTGACCTTAGAGCTTGAAAACTAGTTTCCCTAGAAACACATCATTAATTCTCCAAAATTCTTTATAAGGTTCCCCAGACTATAGGTTTCTATAGTACTGGTAAATAGTCATGTCATCTATCCAAGGCTCATGTGGGAGACCTTCCAATTTTTTAGACACAACTAGGATGTAAACCAAAAAGGAGAACATGAAGAATAGGTTGAAGTTATTCAAACCCACAAGGCCTCTGTACAACCCTTCAACTATCAAGTCTGCCCTATTAATGAATTTCTCTCCTTCAAATTTTTTTTGAATGAATAAATACATCCAATCATCCCAATGAAAGGCATGATCATTCTCTTTTAATCTATTGCACATAAAAGCATGTCATTGATTTCCTTGATAAAATTCTCAATGGTTAGTGGTTTGCATAACCTTGAGCCTCCTAGTGTTGGTCCTATAAGCCAGATTTGTGCCACAATAAAGTCATAATCCTTCTTGTTTTCTCCATACAAGTGCTCAGCTTCTTCAAATGTCCACAACTCATAAGGCTCTTAATGAGGTATCCTTAAGGACAAGCTGACTATAACCCTATCAATTCTGGCTAAAACTTCACCTATGACTTTCTTGATACACTTGGTATGGGGGTCATAATGGTTCACTCACTCAATAATAAATCCTAGGCATTATATGGTAGTCAGGAATGTTGTAGATTCTACCAAACCACTACTGGAAAGTTTCTGCTATATGGGTCCACCTTGTGCATTCTTATCTTTTTCTACCAGTTTGGTTAAATCCACATTGACTAGGAAAGTGTCCCAAATCTCAGATAAGGGGCTCAATAAGCAAGGTTTGTCAAGCTTAGGAAGCTTAGGCCAAAAGGGAGTCATGGTTTCTTTAACTGAGGATTGCAAAAATAAATGCTAAAAAGAAACCTAACGAAAACTAGGAGCAAGAAAACAAAATATACAAAGAAGGTTGACTTATGCACTCACCAGTTTCTGCAAAGCCAAGCACCCCAATTCTGTTCTTACCAGCTAGATGTTTTGGACTCTAACAAGGAAGATAAGAAATTTAACCAAAAAAGGGGAGAATTTAAGCAGTAAGATTTTGGGAAATTATGAATGGATATAGAGTGTGCAAAATCATTAATATCAGCGTGCATATTTACTTGACAAGACTTCTTAGTTGTTTTTAGTAAATTATCCCTATCAAATCAGCATGCAATTTTACTTCTAATGATGCCAGTTGATCATTACTTTTACTTTCCCAAAAACAACTTATACTTTAACACATACCGCTTAGCTGTCACATTTATTGCCTTTTACATCTTTGGCTCCTGACAAGAATGTGGGGCCACTTTTTAGAAAAATGTGTTTGTTTACTTAACAAATCCCTATGAGAAGAAAACAGGAGAAAGCCATTAGAAAAAGGGGAATCAAAGTTGAAGTTGAAGCAACACTTTCTTGTTTCAACTTCAACTTCCTCTTTGCATAGGACATGTTGGGCTGATGGGTAAACTAAAAGAAGGACTTTGCAGTTTCGCAAATAATACTGACTTGAAATTGAAGTAAAAGTAAAGGGGAAAAAGGTTAAAGTTCAACTTTGACTTGGTAAAAATTGGATATCAGTAATAACATTGGCGAGGCAAATATGGGGGTAACATAATGGATCTACCAAAACCACATCATGAAGCCATGGATGTAAATGTGTATCAATAAAGAATATTATGAGCATCTCCATGTAGATATCCTCCCTTGATGGCCAACAAAATGCTAGATCTTGAAGAGGAAATGCTAACAAAGGATCCTTGAAACTTTGGGTGCCTTGAATGCTTGATTAAAACTTGCTTGCTTGAATGCTTAAATTCCTTGAGTGCATGTGTATGTTTCTTGGTGTCATTATGATATAAAAAATGAATATCTCAAGCCCTATTTTATAGTATTTTTTGGGCAAGAAAATAATACAAGTTGACTAGAGATTAAAAGAAAATAATTTGAAATCTTGAGGCACCTCAATCCTTGAGGCCTTTTTCCTTTGGGGAAGAGGTCAACTAGGTTAACCTATTCCTTAGGAAAGGCCTATAAAGATGTCATAAAGGCCTAAGAGAGAGTGCAAACAAAATTAGGAAAAGCAATAAGAAATAGGAGAATGAGAACATTGAGCACATGTCCATCCATGGTCCAGAAGTCACTATGGGATGGGTACTAAAAGATCTTGAATGATGAATGCTTCCATTTTAAGATGGTACAATAGCTATAATAAATGAACTTACTTAATGTGTCTATTCTCTCTTTGAGAGAATAAAAAAATTAAAACCTTGAATCTAATCCAATTTCTTTCTTTTACCTTTAGAGGGTCGGTCAGTTGAGGTTAACCCAAATGAGAATTATCTTATGCCAAATTTTCCACCTCACTATATATAATATGCTTCCTTGAGCCTAGACACTTAGAAGACACACAAACTTGCCATTCTTATCTTTGATGTGATCAATTATTCAAGGATGCTCTGATTGTTGTGTAGGGTAGAGTTGCCTTAATCTTTCTTTATGAGTCTACACTATTTTAGAAGAGGTTTTAATCTCATTTATGAGTCTGTTTGGGGGTTAATGTTGAATGAAAGTCTTTACTAAACACTTTAAAAAGATAGAATATTACTCGATTCACCTTTCAAGGTGTTGTAATCCTTGTGTGGGGATTGATCCAAGAGGTTTTATGTATTGCCCAAATAATTTTTTACTTTTCATTTGTATATCATAGAACATAGAAATTAATGGGGTATCAATGAATCCTTGTGCTTGAGAGTGTGATCTCACTTGAAATCCTCCAACTTATTAGTTCTTGTCAGATACTTAGTGTGGGCAAGGATTTTTATTACCAAGATAATCTATGTTTAGTATGTGCTTGTTCATTTACATTTTAAATACTCCCTTAATGCACTCATCCATCTAGGATTTTCTCCCTCTTAAGGTTTTATTTTAGTATTGAAACACAATAAAACCTGTTGAGATATTTACATCAAACAATCAGGCCAAATAGACCTTACAAACTTGACTTATCAAACTTACCAAGTGGGAAACTTGTCCAAAATAGTATAGAAGGTCATTTCTAGGACATAAATAGTTAAGAATCATTTCTTGGAAGTCTTGAGTCATTTCTAGGTGTCACCCTACCTTTTTTTACAATGTACAATATTGCTGGCCAAGATTCCTTTTGTAACTTGAAGTTGAACTTGACGTTGAACTCACTTCAAGTTTAAGTTCGGCTTCACTCACCTCCCGTCATACCAGAAAAGTTCTTCTTCATCGGCCCAAGTTCATAATCTTGAAGTTGAAGTTGAAGTGGGAGTTGATTCAATCTTCAACTTCAACCTCGACTTTGAGGTTTTTTGACGTTTGCTTGTTTTCTCACAAGATTGCATTAAGAGATTATGAACTCATTTTTTTGCAAGGCGAAGAAATGGGTCTCGCCTCATGGTGATCTCGAAGACATGAAGGGCAATAATTATGAAAATTATGAGGAATCATGCTAAAGTATGGTTACTTTATGGAAAAAGGTGGCATGTAGATTTTGTGACATCATGAAAGGTTGAGCTACGCATGAATTTGATGGATATTAATTGCAAATGACCTTGCAAGTCTTGTAAAGGTACAGGTGGCATGATTGTAATAAATATTTCTGCCCGCTCATATCTATCTTGGGATTTTCAAGAAATCACTCCCTATAATTACCCTCTATCCTGTATAATTTCTCATTTAACCATTTTGAGCTCTCAATGTCAACTAGTAAGAAAGCACCTTTCAAATTAAACCATGATGCTTTTTCGCCCCAAGATGCCTAAGCTTGAAAAACCATTCCTTTTGAGTTCCTTGCCCAAAATTCGAGATACTTTCTTGGTAAACAAAAACCTAGTTGATATAATTGAGTGGGCAAGGAATGTTCACTCTAGTCCCATATATCAGAAATTAGCTAGTAGTGGGTTACTAGAAGCCATCACTTTCCCATCAGCTATAAAATGTCCATAACTGGTTCTTGATTGTACGAATCACTATGACCCCAACACTAGGTGTATAAAGAAAGTTTCAGGAGAGGCATTGTTAAAATAAATAGGACAAGTGTTAGTTTAGCTCTAAGAATCCCGCATAAAGAACCTTATGAGCCTTGGACCTTTGAGGAAGTTGAGTGCTTGTATTGTAATAGAAAGAAGAACTACGACTCCATTGTAACTCAAACTTGGCTTTTGAAGCTAGCTGAAGGAGGTTCAAGATTCCCTAAACCCTTAATAATTGAACATTTCACTAAAAGATTGCAGATATTGTGTTACTTTTAAATATAGTCAAGGGAAATGATCATGCCTTCCACTGGGAGAGCTGGATGTAACTTTTTATTCAAAAAATTGTTGAAGGGGAAAAATTCATTGATTGGGCATATTTAATAGCTAAAAATTTACGTAGGGGCCTCATAGAAGTGAGTAGTTTCAGCTCATTCTTTCTGTATTCCTTCTTAGTCTACATTTTAGTGACATCTAAGGAATGGGAGGGACTTCCACACATGCCCTAGACTAAAGAGATGACCATCTTCCAATACTACAAAGACCTTCAGGCAATTGAATCTTGCAAGGAATTCAGGAGGGTTAATGATGTCTTCTTTGGGAGGTTAGTATTTGATCTCTAAGGACATGAAAAATCATAGATTATCTGAAGAATTAATGCAATCTATCAAAATTTATGGTTTTTTCTATATTTAGTTCCCTAGATTTACGTATCTCAAAGTTGGAGGTTTTTCTAGTGAACCTCTTAAGTTGCCACACTACTGTTTAGATAACATTGTCTTAGTCGAGATATGTACATAGTTCATTTCTCTGTTTGAGTCTCCTGAAAGCACAAACAAGTCAACCTCTTTCTTATTTCCCATTAAAATTGGTCACAATAGATGTTCAAACTTTAAACAAGCTATGTTAGCAGAAAACGCATTGTCACATTTTTTCCTCAAACCATACACTCCTAGAGAAGAATTTGACTATACATGTTTTGCTAGGGATAATTTCAGGCATGCATCCTCATTAGTCCATGTTCCACATTTGGAAGATTATTGGGAAAATTGTCCTAATGAATTTGAAGTCAAAAAATGATTATGGTCTAGGTTGGTAGTCAACCAGATTAATATGTTTAAGGTGAACCTCAACACCCATGAGATAATAGAAGATGAAGTTGAGGATGTGATTAACCCATTCTATGTTTGATCAAATTGAATGCATACCCATCCCTAAGCTTGACTAGACAAGAAGGGAAGAAGATGAGCTATTTTCCTGTACCTTAGAAGTATTGAGGAGAACTAAAAAGTGATTGAAGTCAAAGAATGTTGAATCAACTACCCCTAGAGTCCCAAAGAAATACTCAAGAGCCAAACACAAAAAGGCACAGCCAAAACCAAAGGTCATCACTAATCTTGGTATTGCTGACCCTATTGTAGGTTCTCTTGAAGCTAAAGTTGAAGTAACTTGATAGCAACTTCAACTTCAATTTCCGGAGGAGGTGCCAAAGGTTAGAAGGGTAAGTCGCTCCAACACTAAGAAAGCAATACCAAGAAAAGAAAAAAGGGGACAATTATAGTTGATCTAGATCTTGCTGAAACAAGGACAAGTCTAGAGTAGTCTCCTATTCCTCCCATGGCTAATAATACTCTAGATCCTCAAAAGTCTCCTAAAAGCACTGGTACTCAATCTGGTCCCCTCACCTTAACTAAAATTCCCCCCATAACAGGCAAGGAACCTACTACTCCCAAGTGGTTGGAAACCTCTATTGAGAAGAAAAGGAGTTTGTTACCATTATCCATGCCTATCGATGACCTAGTTAGCAAGTTCCTAGGGAAGTCTTCAAAAACTAAAAAGGCTAGAACTGAGTCTAGGTCGAAGTTTGATAAAGATTTAGGAAATTGGATAGAAGGCAGCTCGCTTGAGGACCTCACTCATCAAGATTATTAGGTATCAAGGATTGATCTTCGAAAGGGGAGCCATGTAGTTGATATGAAGATTTTTGAAGCTTCAAGCAAAAAGATTGTAGACAGGGTTTGGAAAGATGCCCAAGATAAGCAGGATATGAAAGAAGCAATGAAGAGCATGGCACAGTACATCAACGCTATCCTACATCTAGAACCCAAACCCTTGAATGAGATGTCAGCGATGGTGGATGTATCTTCTTTAGCCAACCAACAGTTTCTTGATAATTTACAAAAATGCAAAGCCATTGCAAGAACATCTGAAGAATGGTTACAATTTGTCTTAAAGGAAAGCAAGAAACAGATCAGACTTTTGGACAAGGCTTCAAAAGAAATTGTTGTCATTATCAAGAAGGTGTAGTCCAATAATGAAGGCTTTGAAAAAGAAAAAAATAACTGGGTAAAAGTAGTGCCCTGGATTGAGGAAATTCAAGGATTTGGATTGTAAAAGTTTCAAGTTGAATGCCTTGTGGTTAGTCTGGATGATAAAACTTTGCATGTGATTAAAGATCGTATCAAGTGGAAGAATGAGGCATTGGTCCAGGCAGTGACTGAAATCAAAGAAGTCTTGGATGGTCTTGGGCTCGTGGATGAAATAATCGAAGGTGATTTGAAGTGGTTTAGCAAACATTGCACATGCAAGGAAAGTGACTCCATAGCCTTGGTGGAAGAATTAATAAATGAAGTCCAAAAGAAGTTCCAAGAAGTTCAGGAGAAGAAGACACCATGTAGACAAGATTTTTCAAATGTTGCCCATACCCAAGCTATGTTGATAATAAACTTGAAACATTTGGAGATGCATGGAGTAAAGGTAATAGAACTAAAGAGGGAAAAGGAAATCTAGAAGCAAAGAATTGCATACATCAGCTTACCTCACTAGTTAGTTATCTCTGCATTTACCACTGTATATGAAACATGGAAGACCACAAGGATTGTGGATGGTGCAAATAGTTCCTCCTGACATGGCACACATTCATTGGGCAATTGCTTTTCATTTTCCTATTTATTTCTTTTATGCATTTTAGTTAATGTGGTTGTGTTAACTAAGAGACAATTTACTCTTGGCAGGGTAATTTTGGATAATTATCTAGCCTTATGCCTTATATATATGTAATAGATAATATATAATAAGGTTAATCTCTCCGTAGACTGAACCAAAAATACTTTTGTTTTGATACCCTACACTTTAAATTTTGGAATAGAATATTTCTTGGGTTAGCAACAATTGAATTAAAATTCTATAATTTTATATACTAAAACTTCTTGAGGTAGATAGTACTGTCTGCTTTGTGATAACTTGCATTCTTGAGGGTGTATGTTATATGTGGAAGAGAAGTTGTATTTTGTTGCATGTTCTAGAATTATTTGTTTTCAAATCTTGAAGGTTGTGGGGGTTGAATATGTATTATTTCATCATCTATCCTTTATTTTAATTTTTAATCATATGTATGATATTGATTGTTAAAATCAAATGGTTTTTCAATATTAGCATTTATCTTGTGTTTATGAGATGATTTTGAGATTTTAAGTATTTTTAGTAAAATACTTATTGGGATGATTTTCCCTCAATAGAGGAAACAATGATTATCTTTTCATGAAGGTTAGCTACACCTTGAATAATACAAAGCAAATTTCTTAAGCAGAGAATTCCTTATTGTTAAGTAGGAATTCAATTTGTTAGTTTACAATTTTCTCCCCTGTTCAAAAATTTTCAGATCTTGGGAAAAAATGTTCACTAATAGTTAGGAATCCTAAGTAATTTTTGAGGATTCCTATATTTCCTAGGTCTTTCTAGGAACCCTGGGTCATTTTTGGGAAGAAAGGCCATTTATGGTTACCCGATGTCAAACTGAAATGTCATTTGGGGAAGCTCATTTCTAGGATAATAAGTACTTTCACATGTATTTTATAAAATGTCTCTACATATTATAGTACTCTTTTGGATCCTTTTTCAGACCTAGTTTCTATAGTAATCAAATCTAAAAGTCTTTGTTAGATATTTTTCAAGTGTACCCAAAACTAGATTGACAAACTTCAAACCAATCTTGCTAGTTGTGTATGTCTTAGCTTTATCAATTAAACTTCTTAGTTCTCACCTCAACATCAAGGTAACCTGCCTTTTAATGGTAAAAATTATCAAATCTTTGTCATAAATCAAACTTTTTCATGATCACTTATCAATCTCTTTTGGACGAACAAACTTACATAAACACAATGTTGAGAATATCAAATCTTTGTCACAAATCAAACTTTGTCATGATCACTTATCAATCTCTTTTGGATGAACACACTTAGATAAACATAATGTTGAAAAAATATTGTTTGAAGTGTAGAACCTATCATGGAATATTCATTATTTTGTCAATGATGTCAAACCTACTACTTTCTGGTGAGACAATTGCTTTTTGGTCTAAATGTTATCATTTGGTTGATTGATGAAGAATATTTGAAAAGAGAAGATAACAAGAGCACCTAGAGAAAGGTTGAGTTATTTAGTGTATAAAAGGAGCACTAATACCAAGTAAGACATTGATACTATAGTGTATTGTTTATCTACTTAAAGTAAAGATATGTTTCTACCAAGACTAGTTGAGCAAACAGTGTAAGCCGGGTAGAAAATAGTGGAAGCCAAGCAAAGAAGAAAAATAGTTGAAGTTGATTAAAGTTTAGTTGATATTGAGAATTAGTAAACTTTAGTATGTATTGATGGAATTAGTATTGGCTAAGTGATAGAATATGGTAAGTGCCCAGTGATAGTAAAATGTGTTAACTCAAATATTTGAGGAATCTGAGCCGAATAATTTGATTTCTTGAATTATGTGGAGCATATGGAAGATAAGATTGATGAGATGGAGACACAAAATTCAAGGTAAAACATTTTGAGGTGAATTTAAGGAAGATTGTAGAAGATGTTTCTAGAGGGACTAAAATGGAAAAGTGGCTAGATTCATTGAATCTTACCTAACCCTAAAATGGACAATTGTGGTTAAGTGGAAAAAGATCTAAATTCTCTATTTATAAAGATAGTAGGCCAGAAGCAAAGGTTTCCATGTGCAAGAACCTAAGGAAGACAAGAAGCCTAGAGTGTTGCTTCATCTAGCACTGAACAAAAGAGACTACAATTGACATACAAAGCAAGAAGGCTTAAGAGGTTGAATGTTTGAAGGGTGAAAAAGCTGTCAGAGCTAAAGAGTATGAATGCCAAGCAAAATGGAGGATTGGACTAGAGATCTATAATCTACAAGTGAGTTGTAATTTTTTATTAGATCAAGTCATGTTGTTACTTTCTAACAACTATACCAGTGTGGACAAATATTTTGGATTAAGGTTGACCTGATAGTCATTGTAAATCCTTTAACTGAGTGACATTCTAATGGAATGTTCTAAAGTCCTCTAACAAGGCTCACTCCTAACAGGGTAATTGAAATCCTTTAACTAGGTCACATTTAACAACGTGTACTGTAACCTTTAATAGTGTTGGCCTTTTAGAGGGCATCACTTCAGAAGAGTGAAATTTAGTATCATCTTACTAGTGGTTTTTCCCAAATTGGGTTACCAATTAAAATCATTGTGTAAAATTATGTGAATGTGTTTATGATATTTCATGTTTACATTTCTACAAAGTCATTTTGACCTAGGATAGTGACCTACTAAGTTAAGGTATTGTATGATCCAATGGATGCATTCATGTTATGGTTTTATGGATATGGATCTGTTAATTACTGAAAATTTTTATTTGTACATTTGGACCTTGGATAACCGATTCACCCCCCTCTTAGTTATTTTAAAGAATTCCAACAATTGGTATCAGAGCATTGGTGCTTGTGAGGAAATAGTTTGAAGGTACTGATAGCTAAAATCAAGATGTACAGAAAGGAGGTGCCCAAACTAAACAAGGAAAACTTTCCTACATGGAAAATTTTGATGAAGCTATATCTAGGAGGTCTTGGAGACTATGCACAATCTACCATCACAACTGAACATGTTGATCTTGCTAATGACCTAAAAGAGAAGAAATAACACAAATAGGAAATGTTAAAGCTTGCCTCTGCACTAAGCTACTCCGAGTTTGATGATATCAAAGGATGTGATACTGCAAAGAAGATAACAATTAATGGAGGAGATAAGAATGTTTTGAGAGCCAAAGCTAAAAGTTTGAGAGGAAAGTTTGATGACATGAGAATGTAAGAAGGTGAGACTATTGTCTAGTATTCCACAAGAATCAAGGATATTGTGAATGCTATCAAAGAAGAAAATAGTGTTATTGAAGATGAGACTGTGATCAACAAAGTACTAATAACCTTGCTACCTATCTATGATATTAGAGTCTCTACCATACAACAACTAAGGTGTGTTTCTAGTAGTATATTGACCCTTGAAGGACTGATGGGTAGACTCACTACCTTTGAATTCTCTAATTTTGATAATTTCAAAACTAAAAATGATGAATCTGCTTTCAAAGCTAAACTGTCCTTGAAAGAACTTAAAGAGAAAAAGAAAAAGGTCAAGCATATTTCTAGTGACAATGATATTGATGAAGATGATGTAGAAGGGCTTGAAGCACTACTGGAAAGGAGATTTTACAGAGGTAAAGTAAAATACAAAGGTAAACTACCTATCATGTGTTTCAATTGTAATGAGGTTGGTCATATTGCTACTAGATGTCCAGAGAAGACGAACAATAGAAGTGGAGACAAATAAGAAGTAAAAGAGATGAGAACAACAAAGATTATAAAGACAAAGGAAAGAAGTATTGCTATATTGCTGAAGAGGAAACAAAAGATGAATATAATGACCATGATGATGAAGTTGTGTATGTTTATGTGAAAGATTTCTGATGAAGATGAGGCAACTGCATTAGTGTCTTATGTAAACAAAAATGATAGATGTATAATTGATAGTGGATGTTCACATAACATAACTAGAGATAAAAGTAAGCTCATTACCCTTGATTACTACAATGGAAATAGTGTTAGATTTGGTAATGATGCACCTTGTCTAGTAAAAGGTAAAGGACCAATCAAACTGACAGAAAAGATCATGTGTGACAATGCTTACTATGTAGAAGGACTTAACTATAACTTGTTGAATGTGTCACAACTGAATACTTCAAGTTGCAAAGTTGAATTTTAGAACAAGAAAGAAAATATCTATGAAATTGATGGAAAACTAATTGGAAATGGAGATCAGACTAGAGGTAATCTATTTTTTCTTGACATGAATCATGCTACTTGTCTTATTGTAGAATTTGATGATGTGTGGCTATGACACAAGAAGTTAAGTCATGTTAACTTTGACAACTTAGTCAATATCAGTAACATGGAAAGAGTTAGCCAAAATTGAAGAAACTTGATAATGTGATTTGCAAATAATGTTAGTTAGGAAAGATGAAAAAATCTAGTTTTAAAAGTAAGACTCACTCCTCTAAAGAAATTTTGGAATTAGTTCATACTCATTTGTGTGGACCAATTGATGTGCAAAGATACAAAGGTGACAAGTATGTTATCCTATTTGTTGATGATTATTCTAGGATGATGCCAATTATGTTTCCAAAACAAAAATATGATGTTTTTCAAATGTTTAATTGGTACTTGGCAAGAGTTGAAAAGGAGACTGGAAAAAGTTTGAAATGTTTGAGATCTGATAGAGGTAGAGAATTTACATCAAATGAGTTTGAGATATTTTGTAATAATAGAGGAACCAAAAGATAGACTTCTGCACCTAGGACCCCTCCACAAAATGGGATTTTTGAAAGGAGGAACATATTAGTAATGGATTGTGCTAGAACATTAATGATGGAGAAGAATGTTGATTTGAAATACTAGAGAGAAGTTATAAGTACAACTGTCTATACCTTGAACCAAGTACAAGTCAAGAAAGGTACTAACTCCACACCTTTTGAACTATGGTATGGATAATCACCCAATGTAAAATATTTGAAGGTATTTGGAAGCAAGTGTTACATTCTTAAGGACTTTAGAAATGTTAAATTTGATGCAAAAAGTGAAGGTATATTCCTTAGTTCTTCCACAAGAAGAAAAACTTATAAGTGTTTAAATACTAACACTAACAAAGTTGCAGAAAGTGAAAATGTGAAGTTTGATGAATACAAAGAGGTACATGAAGCCGAACCTATGAAGGAACCTAAATGGTACAAATCCTTTGTGTACTTTAATGAAGATATGCCTGTTGATGAAGGTGTTGTGAACCAAGTTGTAAATCAACAACAACGAGTATTAGTGACTGTTGAGTCACATACAATGGATGTCGAGATGCATTTAGGAACCGAGTTGTAGACAAAATATGAAGTACATTCTAATTTTGAGATCAGTTTACATGAAGGGAATGATGATTTACCTGATAGAGTAGTACATAGTAATTTTGAATTTGAAAGACCCATTGAAGAAAGACGAGCAAAACCAAGATTCTCAAAGTATGTTAGAAGACATCACAATGCTAAACAAATTATTGGAGATAAAGAAGCTAGAAAAATGATTAGGAATAAATTGAGAAGTGATATATATTTTTTGAGCATTCATGAGCCTAAGTTAGTGAAGGACGCATTCGAGAATGATGACTGGAGTAAAGCCATGAAATAAGAGATTGATTAGATTGAGAAGAACAAAACATGGACTCCAGTACCTAGACTAGAAAGGAAGAATGTGATTGGAACCAAGTGGGTGCACAAAAAAAAATTGGATGAGAATGGTGAAGTCATAAGGAATAAGGAAAGATTAGTTTGAAGGGGTATGCACAAGAAGAAGGAATTGACAATAGAGAGAAATTTTCCCCAGTTGCAAGATTGGAAGAAGTAAGAACTCTGCTTGCTTACTTTGTATACAAAGGTTTGAAAGTTTATCAAATAGATGTGAAGTCAACATTTCTAAATGGTATACTAGAAGAAGAGGTCAACATAGAAAAACTTGAAGGATTTTATGATCCAAACAACAAGAATATGGTATGTAAATTACACAAAGCTTTATATGGTTTAAACCAAGCCCCAAGAGCATGGTATGAGAGGTTTCACAATTATCTTGTAAATATTGGTTTTGAGAAGACTGATGATTTAGTTGAAGTGAATCAAATATTGTACAGGTGTATGATTGGAAAGTTGCAATATGTAGTACATAGTAGACCTAACATTGCATTAGTTGTTGGGATTGTTGCAAGGTTTTCTACAAATACTAAGGAGAATCATTTGATGGCTATTAAGAGAATTATGAGATATCTGAAAGGAATAGAAGATTATGGTCTATACTACAAGAAAAATGATAAGTTTGAATTAAGAACCTATACAGACATTGATTGGGCTAGAAACATTGATGACAAAAAGAGTAAAATTGGTTGAGCATTTTTCTTAGGAAAGAGATTGGTCACCTGGACCAATAAGAAACAAAACTATATATCTCAATCTATTGTTGAAGGTGAATATGTGGCTATTGCAGTAAATTGTACAAATGAGGTATGGATCAAACAACTACTAAAAGGAATAAAGGAAGACATTACTAAACCTGTGTTAATTTATTGTGATAATACAAGTGTTATAAATATATCTAAGAACCTTGTTACTACAACATTTGGGGTCAAATAGCGATGATAATTTGTGACGACAGTGTAATTTGTAGTCATTTTCATGTTTTTCTTTTTTTTGCAATCGTCCTCAACAATGTCACAATTTCAATGTTTGCATCATAAATGGGATGGCCTCATGAGCATAAAACAAAAAAAGAAACACGACAATCATTTTCCATTTGTTTTGGTTTTGGAGAGAGCTACACATGAACAAGTTGGAGAGGTATGAACATTGTCATGGCACCCTTCTAATTGGTGCATTTAGTTGTTGTGCCCTTTTGATCTTTGCATTTCATTGTCATGCCCTTGCTCTATGATTTCATTGTTGTGTCATGCCCATGCTTTGGGATTTCATTGTCATTTCATGCCCTTACTCAATGATTTCATTTTTGTGTCATGCCCTTGTGATCTACATGCCCTAGCTTTGTGATTTTCTTCAAGGGCAAGAAGGGGTACATATGTAAATGTTTTTTCTTTTCCTTGTAAACATGTATGTGTTTATATTTTCTTTAAATTAAACATGTATCTCCTTATATATTCAGAGAGATCTTTTTCAAGGTGCTTATTTCATATATGATATAGCCATATACATATTCCAGAATCTAAATAATAAAGCAATAAAACTCACTCAACCCATGCTAAGGGACTTACCTCAAGATCCTGTACAAAAATAATGCAGACCACAAAAATGGGCCAAGTTTGCAAGAAATTTTACAAAAACATATCATAGCAGATATTTTTTGAAAGAAACAAGCCATAAACAATTAAATGGGTCTAGTTGTTGTTTAGCTGGGTTGATATATATGTATATTTAACTAGGTTATGACATCTACAAGGGAATGAGCCTCATGATTATGTATATGTGTTTGGTACATTTAGTTCTTGTGATATATCTTTGCATTTCATTTTTTGTACCCTTGCTCTACAATTTGGTTGCCATGCCCTTGTGATCTTTGTGTTTCATTGTTGTGCCCTTGCTCTACAATTTCAGTGCCATGCCCTTGCTCTGTGATTTTGTTTCCATGTTGTGCCCTTGTTCCGCAATTTCATTTCTATGTTGTGCCCTTGCTCTATGATTTTGTTTCCATGCCCTAGCTTTGTAGTTTTTTTCAAGGGTATGCAAATGTTGGTTTCTTTTCCTTCTAAATAGGTATATCTAGAGATATTTTTTAAGGTGCTTATTACATATTAGCTACACAACAGGAAAATTGATCCAACTACATACATATTCCATAATCCAAATAATAATAAAATTAAAACTCACTCAATCCGTGCTAAGTGACTTACCTCAAGATCCTCCACAAAAATAATATAGACTAGGAAAAATCGGCAGAGTTCACAATTTTTTTTACAAAAACGTATCATAGCATATATTTTGAGAAAGAAACTAGCCATAATCATGATGCTCATTCCCTCGTAGAAGCCTCTACCACATTGAAATTACCTCGAAACCTTGCAAAAGATGTTGAAGTGGTTCCCAACCTTGAAACACTCTTATTAGCATTTGATACTTGGGATCATCACAGGGAGATTGTCCCAATACTTGAAACACTCTTATAAGCATTTGATAATTGGACTGTAAATTCTCAAAGACACTTGCAAGTGATTCTAATGTCATAGTACCTACTGCAACACTTTCCTAGATTCTATCCAATGGCTCCCATAATATCCTCTATGTTGTCTAGTTGTTATTTCTACCGTGCAGCCTCTTTCTAAAGCTGCTCCTTCTCCTTTTCTCTCATGCTTTAAATTTTGATTATCAAACTTCTAAATATTTTCCTCAACCTTATCTAAAATCAACTTCATAGTGTGTTGTAACTCTAGCATAGGTGTTTGATCATCGATAGCTTTCATCTCAGCATTCAAGTTTTTAAGATTGGTCAACACCCTCACTTGTGGACCTCTCATGTCAAGCACATTTTGTACTATTTCAACACCATGTTCTTGATTTTGAGCTAATAGTTCTTCAAATGCATTTTCTTGTAAAATATTAATCTTGTTGAACAATTGTAAACTCGTAGAAAGTGTATTATTGTTTTCATGTATGTATGTATATATGTATGTGTGTGTGTGTGTATAAAAGAAAATAGAACATTAATCATTCCCTATTTTTTTTGATTGATTGCAGAGAGCTACATGCGAAAGAGGGTGGAAAGCTCCGAATGAGGGTGGAGAGCTCTAAATGTTGGTGGAGATCAATGGAGATCTAGGATTTTGTTGTCATTCCTTTGTGATTATCTCTATGCCCTTGCTCTACAATTTTCTTCAAGGGGAGAACAGGTAACCTATGTAAATGTTCTTTTCTTTTCTTTCTAAACATGTATCTTTTGTTCATATATAATAACTTTAGTCAGATTCAAGGATAACTGATTATGATGATTGTATGTATATGTACATGTATGTATGTAAATCAGTTCACTATGTGACCTATTTTACATGCATACATACACAATTGCATAGTACTTGTGCTAAATTAAATTAATCATTCATGTCTTGGATTCATAAAAGCAATTATCCTTGCATTTAATCGAATTTATTCATACCAAACTAAGTATGTAGAAATCTGTACTTACATATTATATTATCTCTTGGTGACTGAGTAAAGATCTCATGCATATTATCTTTTAGGTAATGATTAGATGCAATCACATTTAGTCTTAATAGGATCGAACAGATGATCCATTTATGTTACTTCATACTTGTTTTATTGAACTTTTTGTATAACATAATTAGTAATACTATATTATACATCTACAACTAGTACTCTTGTTTATTTTATTTAATCATATACATTTAAGACTTATTTTTCTTAAAATTAGATTGTATATTTGTTATCACTAAAAAAATAAATATAGATCTCTGATAATTATCTTTTTTAATTTCAAGATCTTCATATTTAACATGAAAAGTTTCCACTACTAGATAGTGGAATAGCCACAATGTGGAGCCACATAACTCATGGATTTTTCCACCAAATTATATTTTTGTCCTTCAAAAATATTATAGGTGAATGTTCTTCTGATTTTTCATATATTTAATAATTTTTTACTTGTCGTTCGAGGTAATTTTCTATTATGAGATAGAGACATCTATCATAAGGATGGACACGCCAATTTTGATCACCCACTTTCAAAGTTGATTCCATTCTAATTAATGAAACTACTTGCAATTGAAACCCTGATTTTTTGCAACTTACCCAATCAGCCATTCACACAAATGAATCATCCCATATCCATAAATAATATCTAATCTTCTGTAAGTCTCTCTCCTCTAAAGACCCAATACATGGAGCCATTATTATCATGAGTAGACTCACTCTCCTTAGACGAATTCAATAAAAAACTATTCATACCAAACTAAGTATGCAGAAATATGTACTTACAAATTATATTATCTCTTGGTGATTAAGTAAAGATCAAATACAATTTTCCAAGGTGAAAAAATTGCATATGCAGATGTATGTATGTATGTATGTATATACGTATCTTTACATCTCATTGCCATGCCTTTGTGATCTTTGTATATGTATGTATGTATGTGTATACATATATGTGTATATATGCATACACACATATGTGTGTGTATGTATGTATATATACATACATATACATAAAGAGAAGCTTCTCTAATCACCTACTAGAGGAAATATAAAGCTCAATACATGTTTAGAAGGAAAAGAAAAGAACATTTACATAGGTAGCTCTTCTCCCCTTGAAGAGAAAGTGCAGAGCAAGCATTACTACATTTGGGCCCAAACACCACAAATTACATTGCCATCACAAATTATTGTCACAATTTGACCCCAAATGTTGTAGTGAGCTACAAAGGGCATAGATATCACAAGGGCATGACATGACAACAAAATCATAGAGCAAGGGCACAAAGATCACACGGGCAAGAAAAAGAAATGCAGAGATCACAAGGGCACGATAATGAAATCCTAGATCTCCATTGATCTCCACCAAGGGCACAAGAATGAAATTCAAAGATCATAAGGGCACAAAAATGAAATGCAACAATCACAAGGGCATGAAAATGAAATCTCTACCAATGTTCAGAGCTCTCCACCCTTGTTTAGAGCTCTCCACCCTCTTTCGCACGCAACTGTCCACAATCAAAACAAATCGGGAATGATTTATGTCATGTTTCTTTTTCTTTTTATAATATCTAAAATCAACTTTACACTGTGTTGTAACTTTTTCATAGGTGTTTAATCCTAGATAGCTTTCATTTCAACATTTCAACATTCAAGTTTTCACAAGTTTCCTCTTCATTATATAGTCCTTTCCACCCTAAAACCACTTTGTCACTTCATTAAAATCAGAACTTGAACAAAGCCAATGATAAAACAAAGCTCATATTCCAGAATCCAAATAATAAAACAATAAAATTCAATCAACCCATGCTAACTGACTTAGCTCAAGATTCTACACAAAAATAATGCAAACTAGGAAAAATGGGCAAGAAATTTTAGAAAAAAATCATAGCAGATATTTTTAGAAAAAAAAAAAACAATCCATAACCTAGTTAAATTGATCTAGTTGCTAATTATTTGGGTTGATTATAGATTCTTGTAGAACTCTCATCAAATTAGGCACAATAAATTGAACAATCAGTTGTTCCCAGCTAACAAGATCAAATACAATCTTCCAAGGTGATAAAATTGCATATGTAGATGTGTGTATGTATGTATGTGTATATATGTATGTATGTATGTATGTATGTATGTATGTATATAGAGAGATCTTGTGGATTTTGGAGATCAACGGAGATCCACAATTTCATTGATGTGCCCTTGTGATCTTTGCATCTCATTGTCATGCCCTTGTGATCTCTGTATATGTATGTATGTATGTATATAAATAGAGAGATCTTGGCACAATAGAAAACAATAAAACTCACTCAACATGTAGCATGGCGACGGGTATATATATGTATATACATATATATACATATACATATATGTATATATATGTGTATATGTATGTATGTATATAAATAGAGAGATCTTGGAACAATAGAAATTAATAAATTCACTCAACAGTTAGCATGGCCATGGGTATTGTCAAAAGCTTTTAAACATAACTATATAAGGAGTGAGTCAAGATGTATATAGGTTGACCTTACATTAACTATAAACTACAACACAAAGGTTGCACCAAGGTATTACAATATTTTAATTATAAAAAACCACCTAATTCGCTTGAGTGGGTGTATGATTGTGAAGAGTTGTATTAGGTGAGTAAAGCTCACTAATGGTTATAGGAATACAACTACATTCAAATAATTAGAAACTAGAACTACATATTTGTTAGATCAAGTAGTTCAAGGGTCTTGATCTCATAGATATGAGTATGTAGGCAACCTGATAGGCAAAGTATGCCTCCAGTGTACAGACACCTTGGACATAGTTAGGTAGCACTTAACCATGTATGTAGCTATTCTCTACTTAATAGTACCATCCACATGTGGTGGGGGTGGGGGGGGCAGTTGAGCTTGCACCTTTGGCAATACTTCATTTCCATTATTTTCACTCTTTGAATCAAAGGTATATAACTTCATCACTTGTAACTATAATTTTCAAATAGTACAAACTAAAATAATTTCTTATAATTATATGGTTCTCTTTGTAAGTTTATAAAACTAAAGTTTAAAAATTAATTTTATTTATGTACATCTTTTTCAAGTTTGATATTTCTCTTTTTCTTACTCATAGTCCAAGAATGATTTTTCAAAACACATACTGAGCAATTGGAGATTGAGCCAAAAAATTGTAAGAATGATTGTGCCAAAAGAGCTAAAAAAATGATTGTGGATGATAATCATCTTTTTATAATAATCTTTTTATGTCCTTTTTGGCTTAATTATTCTTACATTTTATGATTATTGGTGAGAACAAAATTCCAAACTAATTAGGTAGGTGATAAGACTTGTGTATTGTGATAAGACCTATTTCTCTATTTAATTGAAATCCTAGAATATATCTAATTGAGTCAATTTTTATTTGGTTTGGCTAATACAAATTTTTATTTCAAATCTATGTTTTTTTTTCCAAATGCCATGATTTCTAATGAGAAAATCTAGCTGAAATATCATATAGAATCATAGAATATATCTAATTTTGTTAAGGGAAAATTTGTTCAGCTTTTTAAAGAGTATCTATATTTAATGATTGCTTTCTTTTGCAATGGGGTTTGAAATATTTTTACCTATCTGCGCCTCTTAATTATAACTATGTTTTCTATGTGCTCAAGAAATACAAGTTTTTGAAATTCCAATTTGACTTCAATTAGATTTAGGAAAATTAGCTAAGACAGGGTATTAACAATGTAGGTACATGTTGGGAAACTTAGTGGACTATGTTAATATTTTTTCTATGTTTTCTAGTAAATTTAACTAGAATGTCTAGATCTAGTAGACTTGGTATTTTATGCCTATCTTATTGAAGGTTTAAAAGAATTTTACATAAATAGCTTGATTTTAATTCTACAAGTTTTGAATTGTATTTGCACGCTCTCCTTGTGAGGATCCCAAGTATCTACTGCTGTTGTTAATTTGGTCTAGTTGCTAATTAGCTAGGTTGATCACAAATTCCTGTAGAGCTATCATCAAATTAGGTACAATAAAAGGAACAATCAACATTATTTTTGTGTAGGGTCTCAAGCTAAGTCACTTAGTACATGTTGAGTGAGTTTTATTGTTTTATTATTTGGATTCTAGAATATGTATGTAGCTGGATCAATACTTCTGTTGTGTAGCTAATATGTAATAAGCACCTTAGAAAAGATCTCTCTGTATACATACATACATAGATACATACATGCATATGTATGTATATATATGTATGTATGTATGTATGTATGTATGTATGTATGTATGTATATGTATGTATGTATGTATATATCATGTGGAGATCTAGAATTTCATTGTTGTTCCCTTGTGGTCTCTGCATCCCAAGTATCTAATGTTGCTATTAATTTGGGCATCACTATATGATCCAAAATGTTATGAAGTACTGAACTTGGTAGTAACTTCTCCCATGTCTCCAGAAAACATAGTATAGGTTCAGGGTCCCTTGGCTTCCAGGAATTTGTAGCAGCTATTCTCATTGTTAGAAGAATAACTTCAGTGAAGAGTTGAGTGTAAGGAGTTGAAGAAGCAAGTTCTGCTTCTATGTAAATTCCATAATCATGAGGCTCATTTCCTTGCAGAAGCCATAACCCAGTTAAGTATACATATATATCAACCCAACTAATCAACAACTAGACCCATTCGACTGGGTTATGTCTTGTTTCTTTCTAAAAATACATGTTATGATATGTTTTTGTAAAATTTCTTGTGAATTCTACCCATTTTTCTTAGTTTGCATTATTTTTGTGGAGGATCTTGAGGTAAGTCACTTAGCACCTTAAAAAAGATCTCTCTGTATATGTATGTATGTATGTATGTATGTATGTATGTATGTACCCTTGTGATCACTACATTTTGTTGCCATGCCCTTGTGATCTCTATATGTGTGTGTATATATATATATATATATACATATATATATATACATACATATATATATATATACATATATATGTATATATATATATATATATATACATATATATGTATATATATATATATATATATATATATATATATATACATATCTATGTGTATATGTATGTATGTATAAAAAAATAGATCTTGGCACAATAGAAAAACAATAAAACTCACTCAATAGGTAGCATGGCCATAGATGCAATGGCAACACCTATTGGTAAGTAGATTCCTCTTTCTCTCTCTCATTTTTCATGTGTTTTATTTCACTTGAACTATATAAGGAGTGAGTTAGGATGTATATGGTTAACCTTACATTAACTGTAAACTAAAGCAGAAAGGTTGCATCAGGGTATTACAATATTGTAATTATAGAAAATTGTCTGATTCACCTAAGTGGGTGTATGATGGCAAAGGTTGTATTAGGTGAGTAAAGCTCACCAGTGGTTATAAGAATACAACTACATCCAAAAAGTTAGAAACTAGAACTACATATTCATTAGAGTGAGTAGTTCAAGGGTCTTGATCCTATGGATACAGGTATATAGGAAGCCTGGTAGGAGTATGCCTCCAGTGTGGAGACACCTTGGACTAGTTAGGTAGCACTTAACTATTTTAAGACATTATATGTTAACTCATGAGGCTCATTCCCTCATAGAAGCCTTTCACCAAATCACCCAAGATAGCTAGAATATTTGGTTGAGAACCTCCTATATTGCTCAATTTCTTGAGTTCATCTCTGACATAATTCTGATTATGTATAAGAGGATTATATGTTTCTTCATTGTTGCCAATATCTATGTTCATTCTAACTATGTACCCTTTCATTTTTTAGCACATTCTTTAACAAAAATATACCTTTCAACTGTTGTTAGGGCCTAAGCTTTGGAATCAATGCAATCTAATTTGCATGGTAGTAGAATTTCTTGAATTTATTGACATAGTGCTATGTGAAATCTTAAAAAATTACATTTCAATTCTTTGTTGGGGACATAATCATATTTTGTTCCTTAATTTTGGATGTAGTAATGAGGGTTTTAGCTCAGGCCATGGGAGAGAATTTGAGTTGTGAACATAAAATTGGGAATGATATGTTGTGTTTTCTTTTTTCTTTTTTTATATCTAAAATCAACTTCACATTGTGTTGTAACTCTAGCATAGGTGTTTGATCCTTGATAGTTTTCATTTCAAAATTTCAACATTTAGGTTTTCAAGTTTCCTCTTCATTATATGTTTGGTTTATCAATGATTTCCTCTAGTTCAATTACAATGCATCTCAACTAGATGCTCCAATGATGCAATCACCCATCTATCTCTAGATTATGCAAGCACTTTTTGATTTACAAAATCTAGATAGATACTAAGAGTTCCAAAGCCATAAACCTGAAGACCATCATGTGTGTGTCCCATTGTAGGGAAAAATTAGATGTCATGTTCTTGTGCATATATTACGGTCACTTCCTTCAAGCTCAACTGAGGTGCACCCATAGAATTATTTAGGTGAATCCCACTGCCCATGGAAGTCAAGGCTTGTTGTTGAGCATATGTTGTTGCTGCTTGTTTTTGTTGCAATGCCTCAAATTGGTGTTGCTCTTTCACCCTATGATAACTTACATTCTCTCTAGCCCCATGTTGTTCCATAGTTGTACCCTCTATAGCTTGATTTATCATTTCAAGGGCTACGTTTAGCTAACTTCTTACCTCTTATTAGCAAGAAGCTCAAGGTGAAATAGTCCTTTCCACCCTAAAAACTACTTTGTTACTTCATTAAAATTAGGATAATGATACAAAACCTATTGCAACTTTTGAAAAAATGTTGCCTCCAACATTGCAACCATATGATAAATGGGAATAGCACATACCTGAGCCATAACCCAATTAAATTGGTCTACTTGTTGATTAACTAGCTATTGAAGTTAATTCGGACATCACTATAGAGATCTTGTGGATTGTGGGTTATGGATTATAAATAAAAAAGAAAAGAAAACATGACATTAATCATTCCCCATTTGTATGTTGCTACATAGAAATATCTTGGTACAACATAAAAACAATAAAACTCACTCAATAGGTTGTCGTGCCCTTGTGATCTTTGTATATGCATGTATGTATACACACACACACACACACACACACACACACACATGTATATGTATATATGTGTGTATATGTATGTATGTGTGTATATAAATAGAGAGATCTTATCATAATAGAAAAATAATAAAACTCACTCAACAGGTGGCATGGCCACAGATGTGATGGCAATGCTTGTTGGTAAGTAGATTCCTCTTTCTCTCTCTCATTTTTTATGTGTTTATTTCACTTGAACTATTATTTCCTAGGGGGTATTTTCTAATATTGGATTCATTTTATGCAGGAGGGGATGAGGACATTTCAAGATGTACCCATGTGATGAATTACCCATGAGCAATGAAGATAAACTTCCCTTGAGAGTAGCAAGAGGTGTTGAGGACATTCCAGGTACTTTAAATATTTATCCTTTCTTAAAGATTTTAGATGTTAATGGGGAATTTAGGTGTCGAGGGGTGGGGGGTGAGGGGCTGAGTGCAAGTGAGCTTCTACCTTTATGTGGCTAGCTCTGATTAGTAAAGAATATTAAAATATTCTCGAAACCAAGTGAAGCTCAACAATAACCTATGATTGTATGACAACTAATTGTGTGAATCTCTTGTTTTAGGCAATGCAAAAGGACACCATACTTGAATATGCAATGTCAATTAATATGCATACAAAATTAGGCAGAGCTGAAAAACACAACAGCTTTGCATTTTTGTTAGAGGTCTTTAATTAGGTACTTTAAGTCATAGACCATCATGAATATTGTTCATGATGATGGTCTATAATTTTAAAAACTTAATAGATCTATTAAATAAATGTAATCATGCTGTGTTTTTTCAGCTCTTCCTATTGTCCATGTATAAAGAATGTAGTTACCTGTGCATTCTCGATTTAAAGTGATAGAATCTTATTTTGGATGCGACAAAAAAATGACATGCACCAGAAGATGGGAAAGTGATGTCACTTTTGCAGATCTAGAACTTTTTTTTGTTCTTAAAACAATGATTAGTTCTTAAAGATTTTAGATGTTAATGGGGAATTTAGATTTTTTTTTTTGGGGGGGGGGGGTGTGGGGGTGTGTAGGGGTGGGGCTAAATGGGCTTAAACTATTCTCAAAACCAAGTGAAGCTCAATATTAACCTATGATTGCATCATAGCTATTAAACATTTGCTACCAATTTATTTATTTATTAATACAACATGATGTTGCAATTGCAACAATTGACCATCGATCCCACAACATTCCTGCCACATGCCCATCCCCATTGTGATGAAAGTTTCTAATGGTTTGTCATTAGACCCATAGAATTTCTATTGCATGGATGTCGCAATTGTGATGGTGTCTTTGATAGATTTCCATCGCAATGCTTATGGTTAAAATGAATAGTTTGCAAGAATAATAGCCCAATTTATGACACCTCTATGCATCACAATTGTGATGGTAACCCTTACCGTAGCAACTTGCAACAACAAAAGTCTGATGCTAGTCTAACAGGAGCCAATTTTGACTGATGTCAGTTGGGCGACAATTGAATGTCATAATTGCAATGGCCTGCTATCACAATTCAGGCCAAAATGTAGTAGAGTGTGATGCACACAAAGACAAAGCACATTGCAATCAAGCATCATTACTTGAGAAAGTTGGTTCAAGACAAAGAAGTGAGAATGGAATATATGAATATAAAAGAACAAATAGTTGATATATTCACAAGAGCTTTACCTAAGGATGCACATGAATATCTTAGAGGTAAACTAGGGGTGATACCCCTATCCAAAGCTACTTGAAAAACATGAGTAGTTCCCTGCATCAACTAAGATGAATGTTGTATCTTACAACTTGATGTAGTGGATCTTACTTTAGGAGCTACCTAAAGTAATGAAAGAGCTGAATCATAAGATTTATAGTCACATGCAAGGTGACAGAGGGAGAATCTGAATTGATTTTATCTACATGAAAAGATGATAAGTCTTTGGAATTGTTGTCAAAGAGGGAGATATAAGAAAGAAAGAAAGAGAGATGCTCTAAAGAGAGAGATATTCCTTAAGAAGGAGATATAAGTAAGAGGGAGAATATACATTTAAGGAGATTGAAAAAGCTTACATTACCCTGTATAGAGGAAGGACATATATTGGCAGAGGGAGAAATTTCAAAGATATTAATTTTCTTTTTGGTATTGTTGTTGGTATTGGTTTGCCATCAATGCCAAAGAGGGAGATTATTAAAAAGAGATTGTTTTAAGTATAGAACCTATCATGGAACTATCATTATTTTGTTAATGATGTCAAACCTTCTACTTTTTGGTGAGACAATTGCTTTTTCATTTGAATGCTATCATTTGGTTGATTGATGAAGAGGATTTGAAAAGAGAAGATAACAATAGAACCTAGTGAAAGGTTGAGGTATTTAGTGTATAAAAAGAGCACTAAGACCAAGTAATACATTGATACTATAGTGTATTTTTAATCTACTTAAAATCTTAATAAAAGATTACTCAAGCAAAGATTGGATGAAGATCAAGTAAAGAAATGTGTCTTCTAAGCCTAGCTGAGCAAACAGTGCAAGCCGAGCAAAAAATAGTGGAAGCTGAGAAGCCGAGAAAAGAAGAAAAATAGTGGAAGTTGAGTAGTTTAGTTGATGATGAGCATCAGTAAACTTTAGTATGTGCCAAGTGAACTAGTATTGGCTGAGTGACAAAATACAAGTGCTGAGTGATGGTAAAATGTGTTAATTGAAGATTTGACGAATCTAAGCTGACTAATTTGATTTCTTGAATTATGTGAAGCATGTAGAAGATAAGATTGATGAGATGGAGGCACAAAATTCAAGGTAAACCATTTTGAGAAAAATTCAAGGAAGATTGTAGAAGAAGTTTCTAGAGGGATTAAAATGAAAAAGTGGGCAGATTCATTGAATCTTACCTAACCCTTAAATGGATGATTGTGGTTTAGCAGAAAAAAGATCTAAATTCTCTATTTATAGAGATAGTAGGCCAGAAGAAAAAGTTTTCATGTATGATAACCTAAGGAAGACAAGAAGTCTAGAGTGTTGCTTCATCTAGTGGCCAAACAAAAGAGACTACAGCTAGCATACAAAGGAAGAAGGCTTAAGAGACTAAATGCTTATAAGGTGAACAAGCTATCAGAGCTAAAGAGTATGAATGGAAAGCATAATGGAGGACTAAACCAAAGATCTATAATTTGTAAGTGAGTTGTAAGTTTTTAGCAGATCAAGTGATGCTGTTACTTTCTAACAATTGTACCAGTGTGGATAAATCCTTTGGATTAAGGTTGACCTAACAGTCATTTGTAAGTCCTTTAACCAGGTGACATTCTAATGGAATTTTCTAAAGTCCTCTAAAAAGGATCACTCCTAATAGTGTGATTGAAATCCTTTAATCAGGTCACATTTAATAGTATGAATTGTAACCTTTAATAGGGTTGGCCTTTCACAGGACATCACTTCAAAAGAGTGAAATTTAGTAGCATGTTATTGGTGGTTTTTCCCAAATTGAATTTTCACATAAAATCCTTGTGTCAAATTGTGTGAATATGTTTATGATATTTCATGTTTACATTTCTGCAAATTTCTTTTGACCTAGGATAGTGAGCTACTAAATTAAGGTATTGTATGATCCAATGGATGCATGCATGTTATGGTTTTATGGCTATGGATTTTTTAAGAATTGAAAAGTTTTATTTGTACATTTGGACCTTGGATAATTTATTCACCCTTTGTAGACACCCTAAAATTGGCAAAGACTTAAAATGACACAAATTTGAATCAAACAACACAAATCAAGGACAAAATCAGATAACAAAGGAAAATAACAGACTTTCAAATCAATGGTAACATCAAGTCATCAATCACCTATCAAATAAAAAGGGACCGAAATCACTTTAAAAAAGAGGAAAATCAATTCATAAAATCATAAAATGAAATGAAAAAGGAAAAAGGAAAAGACAAAAGTTGAAAATATATGAAACATTTAATAAGTCAATAAAAGCCATTTATCCTCACAAAAGTGAAAATCCTCCTTTTTACAATTAAAATAATTGAAAAATCCTCTTTTATTCTCACAAACTAAGTCTATCGAACTCTTCCTCTTGGTGCCTTAGGAGATATTTACACTTTCACCATTAACCTCCAGTCAAAAGTAAAATCATGATCCTTACCCCAACCCCCTTCTAAAATCCTATAAATAGGAGGGAAATTCAAGAGCAAAAGGACCCAAGTTTGATGCATCTGCACTATAGGCACATTTAGAGTTATCATCTATTTTGACATTGTTATTATAGAAAATCCATGCCATTTTGACATCATTTTAACATTTATTTAGTGTCATTTGGTATCATTTAGGCTTGCACATGCACATGATTCTAGCATTCTAGTGTTATTATCTTCACATAATCTACATTTTCATATAGATCTAGCATAGATTTTGATAGATCTTCATCCATAGCACACTCCTATTCTAGATCTATCACTAAGATGCTAGTTTGAGAAATAAATTTAACAGGTGTAGTTAGGGAAACATGAGATGTTCATGGAGTCTTTGTTTAATAGTGATTACTTGGGTCTAGATTAGCTCATTGTTATTTCTATTGCATTCTTCTCTAAGATCTCATGAATATGTGATTCCACCATGTACAAATTGGCATCCACTATGGGGCTTCATCTTAAAGCCTCCTTGTTCTTTAACTTTTCTTTCTAATCTTCTATTTTTCTTGTAGATTTGTGGTTTTCTCTAGTTTCTTGTGTAGATCTGACTTGTTATAGGTTTTACAATGTTTGGGAAAACCCATAAGAGGAGCAACAATCTTTTGAAGACATTCCCAAGCTCACAAACACTGGATCTAAGACTTCTCTAATGTTTTGACACTTCTAAATATTATATTAACGCTTTTGCATTGTCTTTTAACAAATTTGAAGTGTTTTGTAATGCATTTGAAGTCTTTTGTAATAGATCTACTTTTTTTTTACAGTGCATTTGTAAGACTCTATAGTACATTTACATGTTTAAATAGTGTGTTTAACTAATATTATAGCACATTTACACATTTTTGTAACACACATGCCATTTTCTATAACACATCTGATCAAAGTTATAAACTATCATATCTAACTTGTAGATCTAATTTTTAACTACTTACAGATCTCTTCTAAACTAACAAGTCACAAAAATTTGCGAGAAGGGAATGAAGACGCTCAAAAATGTGCCTAGCGTTTACTAGTGTCGAATCACTTAGTCCTAAACCCTTTTTAATTAGATTGTGACATTTCCAAATTTATAACCTAGTTTAAGTAGAAAGTTTGATTTCACTGATTTGTTCAGAAGTAGGCCGATGCTCTCAACTCATTGAGTTGATTAGAATGTCAAACCTTCTATAAGGGTCAGTAACAATCAAGTTGGGAATGAAAAAAAACATAGATTAAATAGGAGCCTCCTATCTTTTGTAGGTAAAGGCTTATAACTGAACAATCTCGTTTGTTGTGCTTGGGAGATCAAAGTAGTAGGGATATGCTCTCACTCTTTTAGGGTGATCAAACTCCTAAACCTTCTTCTAATTTCTACTTTTCCTACTTTTTACTAGGTAGATTATTCAACTATAGAAAAGCTACCTCCTGAGATTTTCCTTAGCAGGGCCAGTGAGAGGGAATGGCTTACATCTTGCATTCCCAATCAAATGTAAGCCATTCATGTTCGAAACATAGCCTTCCTCCATTAGTCTCGCAAGAGATTGTGCCAAACTTTCTTAGCATTGATGGGAAGCTCTCTGTCGCTAGAGAGGTAAATTTGAACATTATTGGTCAAACACTAAAACTTTGTAGTCACCAACCTTAGCAAGCCTTGTTAAGAAGCCATTTCTTTCATTTTCTAGTTGTGTGTGGGTTTGTTTCATTGTCATTTCTACTGTTGTTATGTTTGGATGTATCTACTTAAATACATGTTAATGAACATCATACCACAATACTTCCAAGCCAATTAAAATACAACTACAAAAGGTACAAAAATGAATACAAACACTGATGTATACCCTGAAATAATGCATCCAATACTTGAAACAATGCATTTGACCATTTTCATAATGCATTTAAAGCATGTAATAGTGCGTTTGAGAAATTAAATAGTGCATTTGAACTTAAAATAACACTTTTACTACATAGAAAAACACCTGGAACACCATTAGATAATGCATATAAGCACTAAAATAGCACATTTGAAGCTTTATGTAGTGCATTTATGAGTAATTTTAAAATAAAGGCTATCTGTGCACTCAATATTCATAAATGAAAAACAGATTTAGATACCCTTTTTCTTAATCGACGTTCTGCAAATTGAGGAATTCTAAAATTGACCGTCATCATTGAATCAAGCAATGTTCCAACCCCAAACAAAAGATTTTTATCCAATATTTATAGTTACTTCAACTTCACATATCAAGTTAGAAACAAATAGAAACACACATCCGTCCCTTACCTGACTTCGCATAATTGAATTTTATCAACATCAACATCACCAAACACCTTTTTTGAGATATAGCTTGGTTTTACAACACATTGTGGTCTATAAAAAATCCTCACACCATCAAAATGCAAAAGAATTAAGGGAGTCTCATCTACGTCTCATGCCATTACGTAAAACTAGTACATCTGCAAAAAAAAAAAAAGAGCCTATAAGATCACCCATATGGATAAGTGCTAGAATAATGAAAAGAACTACCAAATACACACAATCTCCAAGCATAATTGAGCCTATTACACCCATTGATTTCTTATCAAATACCACTACCCATGAATCACCCTTGTTCAAAAAAAAACTCAAAGCCCTTCAACAAAATGGGTTCATCTCAAATATGGGACGAAAAGAGTCTTGAAACTAAAATTGAGGACTTCCAACAAAATCTTGAACTTGTTGACATAATGGAAAAATATTGGAATGCCATAAAGAATGGTACCTATTATCATTAGCATAAAAAGGTGTGAAATTACCACCTAACTTCAACATTAAAAAAATTAAGTGGGACGAAGAAGAATCACCCTTAGAAGTTGTCACACAAAAACTTTGAGATTTACAACTAGAGATAGAAAGGATGAAATGAGAGAAGATCCAACCCATTGAATTCAACCCTTAGAAAGTATTTCCCCTTCTGTTTGAAAAAAGTGTCACCTTAACACCCTTTCCACACAATATTCAAATAACAAAATATGATAAGTATTATGGCACAACTAATCCTCAAGATCATCTTTGAAAATTCTATACTTTAAGTATGGAATTTGTCCATGATACAATCTACCTATTGCAGTTGTTCCCTAGAAGCTTAGGAGGACAACCCATGGAGTGGTTCTCCAAGTTACCCTCCAACATCAAGTCATTTGATGAACTAGCTTTAGTTTTAATTGCACAATATTCATACAATATTGAAAGAGAAGTCACTATGATTGATTTGTGAAACATAAATAAACTCCCTAGAGATTCCTTTAAATTTTTCTTACAAAGGTTGAGACACACTTTCACTAAATACCACCTAGATGTCCTAGACAAGGAAAAAATAGACATATTCATCAACAGCCTCTCAAAACCTATGAACTACTGGTTGCAACTTCAAGGGCCCAAAACTTCAAAACTACTTTAGAAAACATAGCTAAAGTAGAGGAAACTCTGATATGAAATGATATTATTAAGCTATTAAAAGATGGCAAAGGTTTCTCAAATAACTCCTCACAAACACATAACTCATCTAATTAGTCAGTTGATAAACAAAAATTGTAGTGGAGAAGTAACAATAAAAACATAGTCAATGATGGGGTGGTTGAAGAAAACCATATTAAACCACAACCTCACCCCTATCCAAACTAGCAATATCCAAATATCAATAATACTAATGTAAATACTTGACAAAAACTACCCAAACAAGACAATGTTCATCCATTCTACCAACAAAACACATCTACTCCTTCAAATTCCAATAAGCAAGTAGCCTACAATCAAGCTCTTTCCCCGAGAGGATACCAACCTTCAAACATACCCAAAGAATACACACCCATTGGGGAACCCTATGAAAGAGCATTCTAGATGCTCTTAGTGGATGAGCTTATTTTACTGCCAAAAGCCAAGCCCTATGAATCACAAGTCAAACCTAAGTGGTGGAATGGAAAACACTTTTGCGCCTAGCACCGAAATAGGGAGCATCTTACCAATAACTATTACACCCTTAAAAGGGCCATAAAAAAATTGATTGATAATGAAACTATCATAGTAAATAATCTTTTTAATATGGAGACCACGTGACCTTCAAAAACCTCTTCATGAGCCATGAGAAGGGTGAATCCTCTACAGCCAACTAGAGGACATATTCCAATGATAAATACAATTATGCCCATAATTATGATAACATGATCAATATGATCTTGGGGTTTTAAAATATCATAAATGTCATCACGGTCAAAGTTAAACACAAGAAACAACCCTTAAACATTATTACTCTAGGCCAAGCCTCTAAAGTGGTTCTACAAGGGGCAACCATTAGTTTAGACCATGCAGCTACAAGTTCCACCAAATATAGTTTAGTCAACTAGTTATTGGAAACTCTCACCCACATCTCCATCCTTGAATTGCTGTAAATATCACCAGAACATAAAGAGATCCTCACCAAAGCTTTAGTACCGAACAACCTTGATATTAACAAATTTAAAAATATGGTAACCTTGTTGCCCCCATTGTGTATCCTTCTTAGCCCAAGATGGCATGTTTGTCATACACCCACAAAACTCTCCATTATACATTGAGGTCTTCATTCACATAAATAGAGTCAAAAGAGCTTTGGTTGATGATAGGGCTAGCCTAAACATTTTCACTTTGAGTTTAGTAAAAGCCCTAGGGTACAGAAAGGATGTCATTGATCCCAAAAAGATCATGATTAAAGCTTATGATGATGAGGAGAGATCATCTAAATGCATGGTCATTCTGCCAATAAGGGTCGGCCATATAGTAAAAGAGACTGTCTATTAAGTCTTGGATTTGAAGTTGACATAGAACATCTTGTTAGGTAGGTCATGGATTCACAATATGAAATGCATCCCTTCCACTTACCACTAATGTCTAAAATTTCCATACATGGGCCAAGAGGTGACCATACTTGGGGATCAAAACTATGCACAGTACTATAACTCCCTTGTCCCTCACAATATGGAAGAGATCAACATTCTAACAAGTGTTGTCAGTTAATCCGCATCAACAAAAACCTCAACATCCACTAGTCAAGATAATAACCACTTATCCACATTGACTAAGGGCAAAGAGAAACTTGTTTGTTCTAGTTCTTCAATTCCTTCACCATTATCATCAAAAGACTCTAAATAATCACATTATGAGAAAATGGATTTCTTGATGCAAGAGTTTGACCGAAAGAGTAACTTACAATGTAGGGGTGTAGGTGAGTATTCAATTTCATTGATTGATCCCCTGATATCTCTAAGATCTCATGGAAAATCATCTTCAACTACTACTCCTAGACCTTATCTTGAACACTTCATCAAAGAAAGTGGTGTATCTCTGAGTTCCATAGAGGAAGCAAGTGAGTGGATACAAAATATTGACATTTCCCCTCACCTCTTTGGAAAATGTTTTGATTTAATGAAGAAGATGAGTTACATAGGTGCCAATCCTTTAGGGAAAGAAAAATGTATTGTTGAACACCTAGCAATGTAGTTCAGATCCAACAAATTGAAAAAAGGGGTAGGATATTTAGAACAAGAAAATGAAAAACCCATGTCTTATTCTAGATCTTGTTTCAAACATGGCAATTCCTCTTCTTCCAACTTGGTGTGGGTACCAAAAGAAAATAATTAGAAAGTAGTCGATACAAAGAATGTGAATCTATCATTCCTTGATTTACACTATGCAAGAGAATCATCCATGGACGCCACTAATAACAAAGATGATGACAATACCACCAAGTGTGAATTTGACTCATTATCTAAATAATCTATTTATGATAAAGAATGTGATTTTGTTCACATTCTGGCACCCAACTATTCCACAACACAAGGATCCACTTCCCATTCGGGCCTTACTTCACCACAAAGAGTCAATACACACTAGAATGGCTTAGAAAATGACACAAAACTAACACCTAACATCACATCACATGAGGATGATGAACCAAATTATGGGTTCTAGTTTCAAACCTTATCTCCAAACTTCTTTCTAGTAGAGGTTGAAGATGAGTATTATGAGCAACTCAAAAGCTCTACTTTTCTAGACACTTTAGAAGAAGCACATGTTATATATCTTACTGATACAGTGTATGAGTCACCAAATGAGTTCATGTCTTTAAACCCTAATGAATCCCATCCATACTATGGGTCACTATCCCTAGTCCATCCCAAGCTTATCAGCTAAGACACAATTGAACCTCACAACATCCCAAATTTTGACACTGACCAAGATATTTTTGTATACCTTAACATAGTTGAACCCTCTTATCTACAAGGAACAAGAGAAACACATATGGATGGGTTTGATATCAATCATCTTAGTCACATAAGAAAGGGTCGAACACATCAAAGAAATAATGACCCGAACCACATTGTGTTCGTTCTTCAAAAAAAAGTTGAAAAAATAAGAAGTGATGCATCCAATGGCAAAAAACCAACTATGGCACCCATAGATGAGATGATTGTTATATTTCATGAACATTTAGAGGAAGGTCATCTATTCTAATTAAGCCCATAGATAAAGTTAACATTGGAACATAGCAAGAACCCAAAATAATTCACTTGGCACAGTCCTTAACTATAGATGAAAGAAGTGAATTCATTCACTTCTTTAAAGACAAGAAAATTAATTTTGCATGGTCATATGTGGATATGCTTGGGTTGGATCCTAATATTTTTCTCCATTATCTCAACATTTCTCTAGATGCTAAGCTAGTCAAGCAAAAACTTTGGAAAATGCATCCATACATAGCATTATTAGTCAAGGCAAAATTGGAGAAATTGCTTCACACCAATTTTATAAGGCCATTGGTCTATGCATCATGGATCTCAAACATCATGCCCATTTCAAAGAATGAAGGTAGCATATGGATCAATATTGACTTTCGGGACATCAATAAAGCATGTCCTATAGATGGTTTCCCTCTACCAAACATTGACACCATTATGGACTTAACAATAGGACATTCCATGTTCTCCCTTATGGATTATTTTTTGGGATATAACCAAATCAGAAGAGCACCAAAGGACCAATAAAAAATAGCCTTTACTTGTGCATGGGAAACATTCTATTGGAATGTCATGCCTTTTGGACTCAAGAATACAAGGGCTACTTATCAATGAGCCATAACCACGATATTCTATGACACGATGCATATGATCATGGAGGATTATGTAGATGACCTTCTAGCAAAATATCATACTCAAGAGGACAATCTTCCTATCTTAGATAAGATATTAACCTACTTAGAAGCCTTCAAAGTTAGACTCAATCCCAAGAAATGTGCTTTTAGCATGCAATCCTGAAAGCTCCTAGGTTATATCGTCTCTACTAAAGGGATGGAGGTTGATCCCAAAAAAGTGCAAGCTATTATAAACATGAAACATCCTAATAACTTGAGCCAATTGCAATCCCTCTAGGGGATACTTCAATCAATAGAAAGATTCATCTCTCAACTAGTAGAGAAGTGTGCCCATTTCACTCATCTCCTTCACAAGGATATAGTTTTTAAATGGGACAGTCAATGTCAGATGGCCTTTGATCTTTTCAAGAACTACCTAATGAATCCACCTATTTTGGTGCCTCTGATGTTGTACAAACCCTTATTACTTTATATCTCTCTAACAAAAAAATCAATAGGAGCCCTCTTGGCACAAGAAAATGATCAAGGAAAGGAAAGGAAAGAGTTATTTACTACATCAGTTGCACCTCGGTTAATTATGAGCTAAATTACACTTTCATTAAAAAATCTTATTTGGCTGTAGCTTTTGCCTCACAAAAGCTACATCACTATCTTTTGACACAAAAAGTCAAGCTCATATCCAAAATTGACACTCTCAAATATATTCTCTGCAAAACAACATTAATAGCAAATTGGCCAAATGGGTGATGATCCTAAGTGATTTTGACATTGAGTACATTGATAGGAAAGCTACAAAAGGATAAGCCATTATAGATCAATTGACAGATGCACCCATAAAGAGTTCAAACCCTATATTAGCAAACTTTCTAGACACATACATCCTCTAGACTGATCCAATCACATGGAAGTTCTACTTCGATAGTTCATACACACATCATGGTTCAGGTGTTGACATATTTTTCATCATGCCTCTAGGTGAAAACTCTTCCCATGCACAAACAATATGGTATAATATGAAGCATTAGTTTTGGGTCTCAATTTAGCTTTGGAATAGAAGTTGAGAATACTTGAAGTCTATGGGGATTCTCAACTAGTCATCAATCAAGTTACAGACACATATCAAAGCAAAGATGAGAAATTGTTACCTTACAAGCATATGGTTGATAGACTTAAGACACGCTTTGTTCACATTACTTTTGAACAAAATCCCTGAGAAAAGAATAGGGCATCTAATGCCATGGTTTCCCTAGCCTCCTTGCTTCAACTACCAGATCAACATGAGCACTATGAATTCTTAGTAGAAGAGGTGGTTCAACTCACATTTACTTGACCCAAATCCCTCATTATTTTCCACTTAGACACCCCTTACTCCCCTTGGTATGAATCTATAACCACCTACCTCCATGATCACATTATTCCATCTAACCTCTCATGAAACCAAAAACATAACTTCATCTGATAGACCCCGCATTACACTTTGGTGGCTAATAAGTCATATAGGAAAGGTCTTGATGGTACCTTATTTAGATTTCTTGAAAAGGACGTGTCTAGGGTTTCCCTACAAGAATTTCATGTGGGTATTTGTGGGTCACATTCTAGTGGATTCATATTAGCAAAGAAAATTCTTAAAATGGGCTTCTAGCCAACCATGCAAAAGGATTCTATCAACTACGTAAAAACTTGTAAAAAGTGTCAAATCCATGACAACCTTATTCATGCACCAGCATAAGAACTCAACCCTTTTGCCACACCATGGCCTTTCTATCAATGGGGTTTTAATTTGATTGGTGAAATCCACCCACCTTCCTCTAGTGGACATAAATGGATCATCATTGCAACTGAATATTTTACCAAGTGGGTTGAAGCAGTACCACTCGTAGACTCCACCGAAAAACAACTATCTTTGTTCATACTAAACCATATCATTTGGTGGTTTGGCATACCTCATGCCATCTTAATGAATAATGTTTTGTATTTCAAATATCAGATAGTTGACAAGTTGTGTGAAAAGTTTCACATTATACATTGTTCATCGTCAATCTACTATCCCCAAGGCAATGGCCAAGCAGAGGCCACCAACAAGAACATCATCAACATTCTTAAATGAACCATCAATGACAATGGTAGGGACTAGAATTTACAACTAAACCCTACCTTATGGGCCTATAGGACAAGTGTTTGAATGCCTATAGGCGCTACTCCTTTCTCTTTGGTCTACGATAGTGAAGTTATTCTCCCTTTAGAGGTTGAAATCACATCTTTGAGAGTCTCCCTCCATGACATCCTTTCAAATGAAGAATATAGAGTGACCTATTTAGAACAACTGAAAATCTTAGAAGAACATCAATGTATAGAACACAAGCATCTCAAAGTGTATCAGAATAGGTTGTCCAGACATTACAACAAAAAGGTCAAACAATCTATTTTTCAAATTAGAGATTTAGTCCCTTAGGAAAACCCTAAGAATCAGCTAACTAGGGAAAAGAAAGGAATTGGATTGGTCCTTACATTATCATAGAATCCTTTGGGACCAGTACTTATAGACTTTCAAAATGTGATGGACAAAAACTAGCATAACCCATCAACATCATCCATGTCAAGCGGTTCTATGTCTAAAGCTTTGAGGAAGCACCTCATTAGTGCAAAAAAAAAAAAAAAAAAACTAGAAAACATTCAAAAAAATAAAAAACAAAAAAAATCTGGTATAAAAGGATTGAGAAATACCAGCTTTGGGTTAAAAGGAGTGAGCAATGACACCTTTGGACTTCCCTAAACAACACAAGTCCTCCAGTGTGAAAATACAACAAGACATGGCTCACACAACCCTCTCTAATCAAAATTTTGCTTGTTTGTGGCTTTTTCACTTCATATCACCATACTAGCTAGCGTAGTTGAATTAATTTTACACATACCCAATTGAGAAACATTCATGGGTTACAGTTCAATGGTTTCTTGGCATCAGAAATAGTTCATAGTAGTAGAGATAACTAACAAAACAAAAACAAAGGGAAGATAGAAAACTCAAAGGAAACATGGAGTCTGATTATGTTCTAAGATACCACAGACATGAATTATAGGAAAATCAATGCACATCTTAGATATCTACCACAACCAATATTTCCCAACATACCTTTCAGCCTTCATAAAGTCCATTTGAAGTCCTCAATATCCTTTTTGCCTCCATTATCCCAAATATAGCTCTCTGAGTTCACATATAGCCTTCACAACCCATTTTTGGTCTCCTTCACTCTTTATATGCTCCAAACTAGCCCTAGTTATCTCCATAATCCAAAAAATCTCACTCACATCCTCCTTTTCCTACCATCAGATCAAAAATCATCAAAAACAATAAAAATAAATTAAAAAATCATCAAAAATAGTTAAAAAAAAACCAAAAATTATAAAAAATTCTCAAAAATATTCAAAAATTCTAAAAAATTATCAATTTTTTTTTAAAATGATCACAAATTGTCAAAAAATAGCTTTAAAATCTCAAAAATATCAAAAACAACCCAAAACTCAAGCCATACAATAACAAACTCATCCCAAACATGCTATTTAATTTTGCATAAATTATTTTTGTATTTTTCAATCCGATGATCCATTGATTTCATGTCAAGCCAATGTCCATCTATAATTATTGCTCCTTCATAATAGGTTTGGTTACCTTTAAAGTTTTATATGAAATCAATGGCGAGGCCCCCTACATTGAAAAATGTTTAAATATTTTATGACATATTTCTGGCTCTACTACCTCCAACAAAGATGACAAACAAGTGCATCATTTGATTAAGAAGCAACGTAGTTATGTCTTGAAATATCTCTTTAGGGTTCGAAAAATCTAACACAATGCAGATAGTGGAAAAGGTTTTTTCAGTGTCCATTTTCTTTCCTCTCGTCAAGAACAACAACTCCCACTAGATTTCTATTCTTATGTATGTTGTAGAGACCATGATTGATCCAATACCCTTCAAAAAATATATCAATGCTATCCTAAAAGTTCCTTATGATTTCATGACTCATATTTACAACTTAAGGACACATTGGTAATCCAGACACCATTTAGATTGCCACAGATATCCATCACACTCTTTCATCCCTCCTCGTCAGTGACACAAAAAAAAAGCGTACATTTGAGAGACCGCAATGACCTCCCACAAGCCCTTCTTTCTAAGCCCCTTTAGCACCTTTTAGGCCCAAATGCCTTTTTCAAGGCCTTCTTTGTGCCTTTTTAGGCCCAAACACCTTTTTCAAGGCCTTCTTTGTGCCTTTTTAGGCCCAAACACCTTTTTCGAGGCCCTATTAGCACCTTTTAGGCCCAAATGCCTTTTTTAAGGCCATGTTTTTCCTTTTCAAGCTCAAATGCCTTTTTCAAGGCCCCTCTAGCACCTTTTTTGACCACCAAAGCCTCCTGTAGGCCCAAACAACTTTTCACAAGCATCGTGAGTATCCATCTTAGCCCACACCTAGAGAAAAATCCCAACTTTGGCCCTAAGATCATCTGTAAAAGCTATCAATATATAAAGAATTGTGCTTTGCAAATCGTGGTTTAACACTTCCTAAGTTTTCCACCTTGCGCATTGTTGCTCTCAAAATGTTACACAAGTTTGTACTCATCTTTTATTGGAAGCCCACATTTACATTTGGTTACTACACATAAGTAAAGGTCAATCTTCCTCTAAATATCCCATCGCTCTTACTTCCATGGATATTGACAACCTTCCAACTATTCCCAAAAATTTCAAATATTCCCAAAAATACCAAAAAATCCAAAACATACCAACAAAATATCAAAAATAGAAATGACAATGTTTATCTGACATTTTCAATCACATTGTTCATTAACATGAGAAACAATCACCCTTTTGCTTCCCATAAAAATAACATACTTGCTTCCCATAAAAATAGCATACTTTTTATTCTATTACGACAACAACAATAATATTACATTCAAAACAACATCTGGCGAATCACTTATTCTGGCCTCCCTTGGGGAGGCAGTAGGATAGGATGTCCGACTAGGGGGATTTCCCTGGACCCATTCCACAAGATGAGGCCCTTGGCATCAATCCTCCTTGCACAACATCCATGGGTATCAGGAACCTCCCACTACGCAATATGTTCAACAATTGTGTAAATTGTCTATCCACAAACTGACTCTTATCGCTTCTCAGGGGATCGAATGATAATAAAGCCCCATATAATAGTCAACCTCCTAGTGTACTTTCATAGTCCATTAGATATCCATGAACACATTTTCCACCAACTTATTCATAACCAAAATAGTGATTGGTCATTGAGCCACATCTTGCTGCTATTGCATTTGATTAGTCACTATCCTCCAATGCTCCACTTTTTCTTTCACTTCATTCCAATGCTACTATAATTACCTCACCTTTGACTCACTAGCTATTAACTGCTCTTGCAACTGCACTAACATAGTGTTCAATTTTGGCATTGCTTCCCTAAAGGACTCTGATTGCACTTGCAATAACACCAATTTATTTTGAGCACTTTCCAAACCTACTTGTGCCATCCTTAGTGACTCCTACAACATCTGTGTTCACACTCACTTGGCCTAGATCCCCACATTTCCCTCTACCCATGATTGTTCCACTCATAGTTCCACTTCCAATGACCGCACTCAAGCTCATTCTATATTCACCAGTTCCTGGAGCCACCTCGCTTCTATTTGCACTCCATCCTCATCATCTTTCTCCATCAACCCCAAAAAAATGTGACTTCTTGTTCAACATTTTCTACTTGGATTCTCTCTACAACCAGCATTTTCTATCAATTCTCCACTTCGCTTGTTGCTTGTGCTCCACCCTCTACCTCTAGTTGTGGCTCCATCACACTCAATCCACCCTTCTCCTCTTTCATTGACCTTTTTCCTAGGATTCCAAGGCTAATTAAATGACTCACTATGCTCGTCACCTCACCCACACTAACATCCTCTGCTGCTCTCTGAGCTCTTCCCATGGTCTTCTCTAGAGAGTCCATCTTCCCTACCTCTGTCACTGCTTCTGACATGCTCTTTGTCAACTCAGGGGGACTACTCCACTTATGTCATCAGATCATCACCCAACATCATGTAAAAAGCCTATTGCACTATTCTCCCTGACAACATCATCAATGCTGACAAATGAGTTTCTTCCACCCTGACTTCCAAGCCCTCGAGCTACATTTGCCTTGGCTCTACCTGACTTGACTCGCCATGTTCATGCACTAACACTTGGAGTTCAAGTTGATACACCAACTCACCAGATGTACATCAAATGTGCTTTTCCCTTCATCCTTGCCTCACCCATCCTCCCTAGCTAACATCACCCTACTGTTGTGACTGATTTGGTGAGCTTGACATTATTTTAGTCACACACTTACTTGGCCTTTCAAAAAAAATAAATGGTTGTGCTATCTCCTTCATTGAGATTCCTTTTATATGTAGATTCTTCATCTATTTATGGCCATCACTCACCATGCCCTACACTTCACTCACTATGCCACGTGTTCACCCTATGCAGCATGCCACACCAGTACCAAGTAAACTTGTCACTCTGGCTTTGATAGTTTGACACCCTAATCCTCACCAACACATATCTTCCAACACAATTGCCATGCATTACACTTCATAATTGTTGTTAACACATCCCATGACTTGTTACTAGAATCCTACAATAGTTCCATCCATGGAGAATTGAACAAACTTGACACTATTGCACACAACTGTTGGCACTACTGGTTTGTAAATAATGGTTTTTCTACTATTATGAGCTTCTAGTACCTTGATGATGTATTTGACTAGAGGTATTGAGATGAAGCAATGATATTTTATTTGCCTTTGGTTTTTCAGTATCCTGCTCCAATGATCTTTTGATTTCATGCATTATTGGTGTCCCCTTGTAAGTGTCTCTACTTGTCTAGGAGGCCATGTGTACCTCGATCAATTTAGCGTGATATCTTTGGTGACATTTCTTTATTTGACATGTGTCTATTTGCATTCTTGTTTTTATTTACTATGGCTATAACTTTTGTTCTTAATAGTTGTCATATCCTTTATATACATTGTTTGCATTTGGTCATGATTCTCCATGTGATATGGCATTCATATCACCATAGCTGAGATAGTGGTGGTTGTACTATGTCACTTGTTATTTAGGTGCTCAATTATGATATTTCATTTGCATCTCTTTACAAAAAGTGACAATTAGCCACATTCATCTAGTTTGCATTTCATCTTGGGTACCTTAAAAACAAATGGTTGGCACATAAATTAGGATTACACAAGCAAGCCTACAAAAAAATCATTCAACAACTTGGTAACACAATTCAGGAATGGCTATTGAGAGGCAAACAACAACACCAACATTATTGTGAGCTTTTAACACTCAACTCTTGTGGACTTTGTGTCATCATAATACAACCACCATGCATCACACTTCATTATCCCATAATATCCATTCCACCTATCACATTGCGTGGCCTTTGAATTTCAAACAATTTCGGTCACTATTTCCTCTGATCATATTTTATTCCCTCATTATGTCACATCCCTCATATCGTCCATTGCATTACGTGAGCTTTGGATCTCCAAAAATTTCAGTCACCATTCCCTCCTACCATGCTTATTTTTCTTCCATCATTCATCACATTCTATGCATTCACTATTTCACCCTTCTCACTGGAGCCTCGGGGTTCCTTTGTGGCTATCAAATCTCAAAAATTGATTTACTTCTCTTCATATCATTTCATTCCTAGTCTCATTTTTTATGGCATTTCTCATTGCATCCTCATTGCATCCATTACAATTCCTCATTTGCATTTCATATTCATTCTTATTCTTTTTCATCTTTATTTCTATTTTTATATCACTTCATATTCCCTTAAATAGTTCATTTTTCATTTTTTTATCTTCACTTCTTCTTTCATGACATTTCATTTTTCACTCCATCTTCATCACCTATCAAACGTTAAATATTTTCTCTTCATTTCTATCACCCCCTTCCATTTTTCACTTTCATTTCACTGCAATCATTTTCAATCTTCTATTTATTTTATCTTTGGTTTTTATTCATTATTATCATCATATCATTTTTCTCTCATTAATCCATCATTTCATTTTCACATTTTACTCATCATCATTTTCATTATCATCTATTCCATTATTCTATTTCTCATGTTATTTCATTTCATCACATTTCATTTACACGTTTTGTTTAGACATTTCATTACATCACATTTCATTTATACTTTTCATTTCATCACCTTTCATTTCATCACATTTAATTTATACATTTCATTACATCACATTTCATTTCATCATATTTCATCACATTTCATTTATACATCTCATTTCTACATTCATTATCCACATATCATGTTCTACATTTAAATTGTTATACACTACATTAATCATATGCATTAATCATCCACATTACATCAACATCTATGACCATCATATAAATAAATATCACATACATCCATCCATAATATCAAAGATATAAAGACCCTGATACAACAAGTGCAAAAGTCTGAACATCAAAAAGCTCATATATCAAAAAGATTGAATCATCAACATCAAAAGGTCAAAAGGTCATCAACATCAACATAAAAAGGTCCACATCATAAATGATCTACATGATAAGACAATAAAATGCAAATATAAAATGATACATAAATCAATCCTATGTCTCACCACCTACATAATTTGTATGTGTCTGATCTACAGGTCCTTGCTGACTGGGGGCACCCCTCCCATCTTGAGGAGCCTGCTCTATGCATCTATCACCAGTGTCATAGGAATAGCGGGGACCATCTAACTCATAGTAGCCCCATCTATCTTTGGTGGTGGTGGAGGCATCAGTGCCATTGAAGCTATAAATGTATGCAAAGTACTAGTCAACTGAGCAATCTAAGTCCCATCACTCTCATATGTACCTCCATGGCACTAATCTGAGTCTCCACCTCCAATAATCCACTCAGTCTATCTAGTGGTAGCTACACTTGTGGCTATCTCTACAACTACCCCTCTGTCTGTAAACCGTATACACCTATGATTAGAACATGTATATGTGGCCTTTGTCGCCTGATAAACTGTACATCATTTGATAATCTGGCCTTGGCTTGCTCTATCCTATTGTGACCCATCTCATATGCTCAATGGCTTGATCCTTCACCACTATTCATTCCTCCTCTCATCATCAGCCACCTTGGCCGTAGACCTCTCTAGGTCTCCCCACTCCAATATCCCTTGGCCTCTACATTGGGCCTCGTACAACAATCCACCATTGTGGAAAATTTGTTGCCCAACCTCGACCTCCATATCTCCCATACCCTAGCTTTGCCTCTAGCTTTTCCTCTAGCTCAATGCCTACCACTGCCTCTCCCTTGGCCACCCTCATCATCATCCTCCCCTTTGCTCAAATCCTCTTCAATGCTAGGTATCAACTCTGTTAGATTTGTGTATCTTAGAAATGGGTGCTCTCTAAAACATTATGCATAATCCCCATCCATCCCCACATCCACCTTTCCATCCCTGAAAGACCATATCTACAGTGTCTCTATCATCTGCATGAATGCCTCATGACATGCCTCATACTCTAATGTTGGCCCCCATATTGTACTCTCTAACTACACCCAAGCATAATGTCTTGATCCTTGTGGCATGCCCTGTCAAAGACCAAACTATCTCACTACCCTCCTAAAGAAAAATCTATCACCAAAGGAATCCAACCAAGCAAGTATCATGGACAAAAGAAATACATCATCTCATCATTATCCTTGACCCATGGTTCTGTAAACCTATATGGCCTACATATGACCACATCAAGGTCAGCCAACATCCATCACCAATACTCTATCTTGTCCAAATGGGGCTGAACGATTACACTTGAATATGTATATATGTAAGGTGTGACACCCCGCTTGGGAACCCAAAATAAATAAACCTAATATGTTACAATGTTTACTGAACTACTTTTTAAAAAATAATTTAAACATCAAAGTAACAATAATGTGGAAGCAATATATACATTAACATCAAGAACACGTAATGAAATTACAAATACAGTTTCAATTCCTCAAGGGTTCCTTCATGTTGAGTCACATTTAAGAGAATTCTATTTATAAGTTTAAGTCTCAATTACAATGTCTATAATCATAAAATAAATAAACACATACATAGTCATATAAGCAAATGCATAAGTAAAACTAATAATATGAAAGCACATATAATGAATAACATCCACTGCACATGTCACAGGGTATGTGAAAATAGAATACAAGTACATCAATATACAATACAATATTCCATAGGATCTCAAAACACATGATACATAGATACATTAAATGAATAGAAGTCTTCAAGATAAGAGGAAGAATGATAATGGTACCACTGTATCAAGGAGCATCCAATATCTGTTAATCTGAGGGGGACCCAAATGGTAAGAATACAATACCTCTTGACCATGTGCTCACCTAATTAGGCTCCCACTCCCACCATGTAGGAGAGATAATGTACGATCCACACATAGATAATCAAATCATAAAATAATCCTAGACAAGGAATCCTGATAGCCAAATCTACCTCAAGGGTAACACAAACTACTCAAGAAGAAGAGATAATCAAAATTTAAAGGACACTCATCCAATACCAACACCACATACCAAGTCAACATACAAATACCAAGACCAAAAATATAAAACCACCTCAAAATCAATGTCAAGTGTCACAAGCACAATGACTAACAGATAAGAACTATCATTAATAAAAGTAAACTACCAATCACTAACTCAATCAATAAAAACACCACCAATGAATAACTAATCATTCATTAATAAAAGTGAATTGTCAACAATAAATGATATCCAATCAATGAGTAACAACTCATAATAAATACAACATCAAAAGTAATATCCATCAAGTACACCACTAGAGGCAAATATTAAAAAATATGAATGAGACTTAGGCTACATACTATAGAGTGTCCTCACATGAGCCAACTCTAGAGTTACCCTGGCAATCTCTCAGGACCCCAACCCCCTAGTGACTCTATGTGAAACTAAAATACCCTCTCATGATGATGAGAAAACTAGTCATACCTCTCAAGGCATCATCTCCATCTCATCCTTAGTCTATACAAGCACTCAAGGCATGGACGAGGAAAAATCTCTAACTTATCTTTTTAATGTATCTCAAAGAAAGGGCGAGGCAAGATATTTTAATTACTATGTTATCACTTATTACACAACTTACAATGAGTTACCCTAGTAGCCACTTTGGGCCCTGGCCTCCATTGCAAGCCACTCCCATAGACATGCACCTAAACTACCTTCCCAAAAATCACAAACCATAATAGTGTCCCATACCACAAGAGTAATATTAATCGAATTTGGTTTCTTAATGGGCAACCCAAAAATAACATTGGTTCCCAAAATCCAAGTTCGCATAAATGCTCTATAGCATAAAGCTCATAAAACATAAATCTCAATTCGAATCATAAAGTTTATCATGAACATCCAGTCAAATAATCATAAAAGAAATCTCAAAAATCACCTCTAGTTCACATCCTAACTTGGCCAACTAAACACCCACAAAGAAAACTATCAAGAAAATAAACATCACAAGACTATAAATAAAATATTAGAAAACACAGTGTTTTCAGCCACATGATTTAATTCTACCAATTTCTCTTGTTTAGTTTGGGTCATAATGGCATGTTTAGAAATAAAGTAAGAATATATATGTTAATATAAATTGTTATGCTAAAATACTTATTTAAAATAATAAGTATTTAAATATTCAATCTTTTTGTGCATACAAAATATCATGCAATATTATCATGTTATTAATTTAAATAATATTAAATCATAAATGATTTAATTAATAACATAAATGTATATTATTATATTTAAACATTGATATTAATTTCAATTTCTAAAATATTAATATGACTTTTATTTAAGTCTAATATTAATATTTATTTTTCCTTTAATTCACAATGCAACTAAAGATAAAATTATAAATTTAATTAAATTATTTATAATTTCTCTCATAAAGTCAAATAGTTATTAACTAAATGAATACAAAGTGAACTCCACCACAACTTCCCTTAAAATATAATAAAATTATAAATATTTATTTATTAACTTCCCTCTTGCATTAATAAATATAAAATTATTTATATACGACTAAGAGTTTAATTAAACTTAAAGAATCACTAATACTAACATTCACTTTAACTAAAGAAATACTATTTATTTAATTTTTAGAAATTAATAAATTATTATTATTTTTTTTAAATAAATAAATTTAAAAATTATATTATATTTTTTATAAAATAAAAATAAACATGCAATTAGTATTTTTGCATGTCTTTGATCTCTCAAATCATGCAAGCATACTATACTTAGTATTCTATTTTTAGCATATTTGTTTTCACATGCATGTAACCTTACTATACTTAGTTTTCTATTTTTAGCTTATTTATTTTCACATGCATGTAACTTTACTATACTTAGTTTTTTTATTTTTAGCATATTTGTTTCACATGCATGCATAAGTTTGGTTACAACATATTTTCCTCTCAATTACTTTTTCTTTTTCTTTTGTCAATAAATTTTGCAATTAAATTATTTTAGGTATAAGAATAATATTTATCTATATTTAGAAAATTCATGATAATCTCATTGTTCTAATGGAAAATTTACAATTGAAACCCTAACTATTCAATTTATTATTTTTTTCTAAATTTCCATAATCAAATATTCCCTATATTATCTAAAGGGGTTTTAAAAGAATACAGTCACAATAATTTTCTACATTTTTTCTATAATTTTCTTCAATCAAGTTTTCTTGATTAATAAGTTTTCCTTTTTCAAAATTTACAACATAATTTCTTATTTAACAATCACTATAGTAAATTAATAAGTAATAAACAAACACCTAAGAAGGCACGAAGTAGACAGTTCTTTCAATAAAATTTTACAATGGGTTTTCAAACCCTACCTCAAAACCACATCTAAAATTTGAGACAATCTGTGAATGCATGCAAATTCAAACCCTCTGAAACTCTCAACAACTCTTTTGATCCAATTCTGAATTTTGCTCCCCAAAGCCTGTGTATCTAGAAAGGAGCTCTAATTTCCTTAATAAAGAGTTTTTCCTCCAAATCAAGGCTTTGATCATGCAATCATGCGAAAACTCTTCATCTTTAATTGCTATATTTTAATTTTCATGCACACACTTTATGCAATTTCATTAAAATAAACTTTATTAAATTAAAGCTTTCTCTCCCTTATTAAATCATGTGACATTTTTAATATAATATTTATTAATTTAACTAATAATATTATTTAGAGTTTATTAAAAATAAAACTCCTAAATAAAATATTATTAAATTAAATAAATATAAATATTCTTAAATTATAACTTTAATCAAATCTTTTAAATTTAATTCTTTCATGCACATTTTTTTTAAAAATTAATTAAAACATTCTTTTACATTTTCTTTTCCTCCACTTATTAATTAGTGCAAGCACTAATTAAAGCATTGTTTATTATTTAAATTAATAATATAATTGAAGCTCATTGTTTAAATGGAACTCTAATTTAACTATTATAAAATAAATAATTATAATAAAGTAATATTAAATCTTTAATATTTTAATATATCTCTTTTTGTCCAACATCTTAAATTAAATCTTTTAAACTAAAGTACATATTTAATTAATTAATAATTAGTTAAATATCATCATATTCTAATTTCTCTTTAACCAATTTTTTAAATAAAAATTAAAGCACATATTTAATTAGCTTTTTAATTAATTAAATTTTCTCATGCTTTAATATTTTCTTTTTAATCAAATAATATTTAATTATATGATTAACCCACATATTATAATTAAATCATTTACCAAATAAATCACATAGTGAAATCCACATTAAAAAAATATTACCAAAATAGATCAAGACTCAAAATCAAACAACACAGACAAAGATAAACTCACAGGTTTTAAAAAGGGTGGAAAGTCAGTTAGGAGTCCTCATTGCAAGGCAAGTATTTAGGTTATAGCTGGGATTGGACCTAAACATTATCTCTCCATTCTTACCATTGAGTTATTGTGATAGGGTACACTCATCCTGGCAATTCAGGAAAGTCGATGCCCAGTACCTACATTCTACATAAAAGACGAGCATGTACATATCTATAAATATATCTAAACAAGCAATGACAAGGAGTGGTACATCATGTAGATCCTGACTAGCAAGTGACTACGACTCCCTCCCTTAACCACATCAAACATGACAAATAGAAAGATAAAATAGACACATGCACCATACACATGCAAGTATGGGGTAAGTATCATAATAATTATAAGTCAAACATCAAATGCTCAGATAAAATAATGCATCGTTACAAATATAAAGTAATCATCATTAATGCACTAGTCCAAGTTATGAAATAATATCCTTAAAACTAACACATCCATCAAATAGACATAAAAGAGTTTGGTAACTATAATGGAAAAGCAAACTATAGGTGGGCACTACATAAGGCATCTCCTATGGTTTCTTTCGAACACATATTGGCCAAGTAATGGGAAGATGCTTCCATGTCCATATCTACAATAATAATACCCTTGGTGACAATAAAGCCACCTCTGAATATACCACCTGATGCAAATCATGATAAAGGTGGGCTAATATGAAGCTCCCCCATGAAAATATTTGCTATCTCTTGAACATATTCTGAATAATACAACCCCATTCCATAGGACATCCATGTCCTTGCTTATCTAACTAGCAAAAATCCCCCTTTCAATCTAGCTAACACTACAAGCAATGACTCGTACTATACCATCTGAAACTAGGACACACTATCATCCCCAAATACATCTCTGAAAGTTGTCCCACCAGCAGCCCGATCATAATAAACATCCTCTAGGGTAATCATCATCTCCCCAAGTGGCATATGAAAGGTGTTGTGGTCTAAGTGCCATCGCTCGGCAACAATTGTCAATAAACCTCTGTTCACTCAAAATTGCAACATCTAGAGCAAATAGGTAAAACCACATTTGTCGATCATCTATCGCTTTAGTATAAACATTTGACCTATCAACTCCAAGTGCCACAAGTACAATTCGCAAACCATGAGCTTGCTCCTACGTCCATGTTTCGTCAAACAATCAAACAAAGACATCAGATTTATCACAAGTGATCATCCTACATCAATCAAGTATCAACATCTAGCTATTTTGCTAATGGTTCTATCTTGGACCGGTTATTTTTCGTACTCTACATCCTAAGATGGACATGTTACTTTTCCATACTTTGTATCCTAAGGGGGGCATGGTTTTTACCTATCCAACATCAATTGATTGATTTTACACATCCCTTTGTGACCACAAATTCACTATTGTTTGATTCATTCTACGAACATATATCTCGATGGATCCCAGATTCATCAATTTCACATTAGGATCCTATTCTATGCTTTGAACAATCCTACGCATAGTCAAACTCATCTATCCAGACATTTTTCTATCAAACAAACCCTAATCCATCCCAATGTGTTATCTAAGGCATCAAAAGTATTGTAGGATTACTTTGTGCTATTTTATCAATCATATGCACTACTCTATCAAACATTTATGCTAGAAACAAAAAAATGCGCAATTACATTTATCAAATGTGTTGATACATCCTACAATTGTACTATAACACACCTAAGTGCTATTACATTCAATATATGTGCTCTTTCATTGTCTAGATGTGTTATGGCCTGTAAAAGTACTACATAATTCATCGCATGCACTATCCAAACACATACATGCACTGCTACATGAAAAAGTGCTAGGAAAAATAACAAATGTGTTACAAACGGTACATTCAACCTAATATTTATCCCCATTTTGAGACATCAAACCCTAAATTTCAAATGTGTTATTCTACTAATTATATGCGCTACAAAATGTCTCCTATGCGCTGAATGACCCAAATGCACTATCAAAACCTACGTATGCACTACAATTTACCTTTATGTGCTATTTCACTATAAAATTAGGGTTTTATATGCATTATTCTACATCTTGGATGCACTAAAAGAAATTACAAATATGCTAAATGCCCAATCTATACATTTACAGAGAAAATTTGTGCACAAATTGAAATATCAATGCCAAAATTCAAAAATCTTAAATATTAGAGGATCTTGATGAATCATCGGGGTGCCATAGTCAGTCGAATGCTCATATTTGCAACACCTCTCAAATTTATGCTCTCATAATGGGACAACCATCTTCACTGGCTCAAAGCTCCAAAACACAAAAGATAAAAGGGGAGTGTAAAAATGAAAAGGGTAAAAGGTCTTTTGACCTATTTAGCCCTCCTTTGGGGCATCTGTAGGACTTTTTTTTAACCCTATCCACCCAAATTAATGTTTTTGACCCATTTTCTTGCACACGTGTCATTCCAAAACACCTGGATCACCTACATCTACCCTACTTTAACATCAATTATCCTCATCAACCTTTTCAAAAATAAAATTGGAATATCCCTATTTTTGAACATCCATTATTTTTCCAATTTTAATTATGAAGGGGCAATATACTAGGGCATTGAAAAAAATATTCAAATATAAAAAATGGTCTGCCCCAGCCAAAATTTTAACATCAAATCAAACTGGGGCATCCAAGCAAGATATCTTAAATAAAGGATTTTAAAACATCGTAATATCAAATCATCAACAACTAGGCATCATATCAACCTCGAATCAACAAGACATCAACAACCAGACAATCAGACATCAAAATTGGCTTAAAAAAAAATCAGAATATCAAGACAGTTTTTGAACTAATATGCTTCCCATATTAGCTCAAAGAGGGGCATTTGTAGACACCCTAAAATTGGCAAAGACACAAAATAATGAAAATTTCAATCAAACAATGCAAATCAAGGACATAATCAAATGACAAAGGAAAATAATAAACTTTCAAATCAATGGTAACATCAAGTCATTAATCAATCAATCATCTATCAAATTAAAAAGGACCTAAATCACTTTTAAAAAGAGGAAAAACAATTCATAAATTCATAAAATGAAATAAAAAATGAAAAAGGAAAAGACAAAAGTTGAAAATAAATGAAACATTTAATAAATCAATAAAAGTCATTTATCCTCACAAAAGTGAAAATCCTCCTTTTTACAATTAAAAGAATTAAAAAATTCTCTTTTATCCTCACAAACTAAGGCTGTTGGACTCTTCCTCTTGGTACCTTATGAGATATTTATAGTTTCACCATTACCCTCTAGTCAAAAGTAAAATCTTGATCCTTACCCCAACCCCTTTCTGAAATCCTATAAATATGAGGGAAATTTAAGAGCAAAAGGACCCAAGTTTGATGCATCTACACTATAGGCACATTTAGAATTATCATCTATTTTAGCATTGTTATTATAATGAATTCATGCCATTTTGACATCATTTGAGTATTCATTTAGTGTCATTTGATATCATTTGCGCTTTCACATGCATATAATTCTAGCATTCTAGTGTTATTATCTTCACATAATCTGCATTTTCATATAGATCTAGCATAGATTTTGATAGATTTTCATCCATAGCACACTCCCATTCTAGAATTATCACTTTTTGACATTAAGATCAAATTGTCTATCAATGACTCAACACTTAGTCAATTGGTTACATTGCTATTAAGCTCTACAGTTGCTACCAAGCTTCTCATTTATTTTGTAGTGTTAACCAAGTGATTCAATTGTTCCTGAGCTAAGTAGTTAGAATGCAGTGTCTACTGAGTACCTGAGTCAGTTTGTAGTGTATGCCAAACTACATAGTGTTTACTGAGCTTCATAAACAATGTATTGTGCAAATCGATCGTAGTAGAGGCTACCAAGCTATACAATAGAAGTGAAGAAGTTTGTAGTGTTAACTGAGCTATGGTATGTTAACCAAGTTACACTATATTTACTAAGATCGTTGTGTTATAATGTGAATCTAATGTTTACCAAGTCATGCAGTGTCAACTGAGTGATTCAATAGCTACCGAGTTTCTTAATGTTCACTGAATCACATAGTCCTGACCAAGTTCAAGCTACTTGGAAGTGATTAGTATGGATTGAGCTTCAAGTTCAACCAAGTGACAAAGATTGATGAGCATTGACAATGTTTTCATGTATCAGGACATCACCGAGTTTGTCTTTAGAACCTGAGATACAAAAGTTGGGCCGACTTGGTGAATTATGAAGAAATTGGCATTGTAGATGACTCTAGTAAGTTGTGATTTGGATTGGTATATGGAATGCATTGTATCATATCCAAGTATGAATATGAAGAGTATATGATGAGTAGAAGTGTGAATTAAAGAAAGATACAAGAAGTATAAGGGACATAAGAGATTTATCTATCACAATCAGGTGATCATTGCAATACAAGGAATCTCAACCAATAGCAGGTAAAAGATCAACCACTAGTTCATCCCAACAGGTGCATCAGTCAAATCCTTTAACAAGGTAGACTTAACAGTCTTTGCTAAATCTCCTAACTCATTGCATAATTTATTATATGTTTGTAAATCCTTTAACAAGGTGGACCTCATAGTCCTTATTGCTCCTAACAGGGAAGATCACTAGAAGTGGTCAATTGCAAGCCTGAACTGGTTAACTTTATACTGCAGTACTAAAGCTTGTGGGTATCATCCCTACCCTAGTTTTACTTTCTATTTGGAAGGTTTCTGGGTCACCATATCTTGTGTCAAAGTATTATGAATGTTTTAAATGATTACATTCTTTCATACATGAAATTATATTAGAATATTATATCAAGGATTAATTGGTGAAGTAAAATAAAGTTTTATTGGTTCCTGATTCACCCCTCCCCTCTTAGTAACCTTACCTACCTTATATTTCCAACATCATTAAGATGTTGGTCTAAGAGAAATTTTAGTGGTTGTAGTTTGAGAAACATGAGATGTTCATGGAGTCTTTGTTTAATAGTGATTTATTGGGTCTAGATTAGTTCATTGTTATTTTGATTGCACTCTGCTCTAAGGTCTCATGAATACATGATTCCAATGTATACACCCCCCTCTCAATTATTCTAAAGAATTTCAATACACAATACTTCTTTTTGACATTTGGACGCTATACCTATCACTATTAAGCTATCATGGTTCTTACAAGATACAAGGCATATAATTCAAACAATAATAATCCTTTTGAGAAAACTAAAGAAGAATTATCAAGATTCATATCATTTGAACATGAAGAGACCTCACAAAGGCATCTCCTATTTGGATCAAGCATACCTACTACAAAAAGAACAACCCAAAACACACAGACAACAAAACCTACATCTACTAGAAGCATGTGTCAATGTTAGTATAATTATGATAATAATCAAGACAATCAAGATGATGGTAGCATAGATGATCAATCTATATTAATTATTAGTAAGCAATGTCAAGCTTTGTGATCCAAAATTTAAGAAATAAAAAAATAAAAGGAGACCCCATTAGACAAGTACTCCTTACGATGAATATGTCCCTTTATATTTGATCATGATTCATATATTGTTCCATCTCCTTGAAAAATGAGAACACAAAGGTAGAATAATCTAATCTTTGATCAAGAGGCTATGCCATAATCTCATGACACACCTATCTTTGATCAAGAAATGATGAAATAGATATGTCTTATTACTTGAAAGTATTATCTATCCATAAGAACATCAAGAGTAACCTAATCACTCCTTATAGAATAGATTTACTCCTTTGGGACAATCATATGAATCAATAAGTGAAAAAAATCTTAATAAAAATCTCATGATGTTGCCTTAAACCACCTCATGTGGGATATCATTCTTGAGAAACTATTATACATTTTATCAAAATAATGAGCATAATAATTCAGATCGTATGGAGTTGAAACATTAAATCCAAGATCTTGTTGATGATGGCTTAATTGAAATTAAAAATCCTAATGACTCACCTAATAAAGATACTACTTTCAAGCAAGATCAAATTAATAAGAAAAAGTAATTCTCTTGTAGCCTCTACTTCTTCCAATGCTCATGCATCTCCTAAAGCATCAAATATATCCAACACAAATTTATTTAACAAAGAACCTAATTCTTGTTATACTAACTATGTCTACCCACAAGCCTACCTCTAAATAAAATCCAAGCTAATCTGCATGCAGTTTCAAATACTTTCAATGCTCATAAGACCAAAGACCCTAAACCTTGATGTGTTTCCATGACTATCATTCATACTCCAATTAGTTCTTCATTATCTCTTCAAGCATCCATAATGAAGATACATGATACCCCTGCATCCTTAAAAGTGGCTCCATGTCAAGAGAACTATCCAAAAGATAAAGGAAAAAGTATCAATAAAAATCAAGATTAATATCCTTGCATACCTTTTCACTTCATCCAAGATGTTATTCCTCCATATCAAGAACAACATATCCCTTTATGTCCTATACCTTATCCATCTACCAAACAATATCAAGGTATCACTTCCACCATTTCTAGTGAGATGATTGAAATTCAAGATAAAATTAATCTTCTTTTGTTATCCAAATATCCTTGTCAAGACCAGAGTATCCCATGCCCTTTTTATACTTCTGCATCGTCATCTCAAACACCTAAGATTCAACTTATCCTACCAAAGATATTAATGATCCTATTGGTATAAAGATGTATCGTAAACATGAGATCCTTAACCATGTTGCTTACTCTACATATGTTGATATCCCTATCCATTATCCATTTGCATCTTCCAAATCTATCCTTAGTCCTTATATATTAAAGGTAAGACCTTCAAACCTTCCATATATATTAGGTCCTTATCCTTCCATACTACATGCCTTTCACTTGTACCTTTTGTTGTTATATCTTATTGGAAAGAATGCTTCTAAGAGGGGGGGGTGTGGGTGAATCAGAAGTACTAGCTTTTAACCTATTTTAAATCCTTAATAACATATCTTTGAAATGAACATGCATGCATAGAAACATTAAGCAATCATGAGAAACAAATATGCATCACCACATAACACTTGAGATTTTGGTAACTCAGAAACCCTCCAGGAATAAGAAGATAAAATTGGGGTGGGGATGATACCCACAAAATCACTATAGTAATAATGTTTGACCAGTTTTGATGATCTGCCTTGTTAAAGGCTTTACACTATATCAATAGTGACTTGGTTAAAGGATTTACAAACACTTTACATGAAGTGTTACCCTGTCAAAGGATTTAATCACCTGTTTAAAGGATCTAAAAAATAATTGTTAAGCTAACCTATCATCATAGGATTTCCTTTCTAATACAATGGCTAAAGAGTATTAGGTATAATAAACCTAATAGCTTACAATCCTTGATTGCTGAATACAAGCACTTGATCTGCTTTCTTCTGATCTTGATCCTCTGAGATCTAATATTCTTCACTCTGAAAATAGTTTTCCTTCCACACCTTCATCCCTCTCCATACAATGAGACTTAGTCTTCCTTATAAGGACATTCAAAGACTTAGGGTTAGATGTGGATCTACGATCCATATTGAATCTTCCCGCTCATTCCTTATACTTCTATCATTGGTTGCATGCCTTCTCCATTTTTCTTATTGGTTGCATGTAGATTGCATAGAAAATATAAATGATTTGATCTTATCACTTAAATCCTTGGAGATTCCTCATATGTCAGCCATGAAAATGGTTTACATCTGAGTTTGTGAAGTTACAAACTCATATGTTGATTCTGAGTTACTCGGCACTTACAGATTCCTGATGCTCGGCACCTTTTGTAACTCGGCTCCTATATCATTCCTATCTTGCTTAGCATTGTTTATGACTTGGCACCTGAATATTGCTTGACACTTGGATCATGCTCAACACCTGTAGTCACTCGACATTTGATCTTCACTCGGCACCTGAAGATCACTCGACACCTGATGGCTTTCCTGACTCGGCACAAGCTGTGGCTCGGCATACATAGTGTACTCGGCTTTAATGTAGAAAGTGGTTAAGTGTGTTGGCACTCAAGTGTCAAAACCACTCTTAGACTAACAATCTCCCCCTTTGACATGAGTGTAAAAAACACTTAACTAAGCATTATTTATCTGATCTTATGAGTAGGTTCACTAATCTCAAAATTATTATAACTCCCCCTGAGTTGATCATGCCTTGTCATGTCATGAATTCTGATGTCTTGTGCCATTATGCCTAATGTTCTCTTTAATATATCTTCACAATATTCACAATATTATCTCCCCCTTTTTTGATACAGATGTCAAAGGGTCCTAAATAGTAATGCCATGCTTGGCCAAAAATGTCTTATTTACCTCAAGGAGTATTTGGAGAGTTGCATCCCAATTATTTAAGGCAATATCCAATGACTTTTGTTGGATTGCAAGCTCTGCTGCTAGATCAACAAGTCCTTCATATGTAGAAATGTTTGAATCCTTCTTTAGAACTATTTTTACACACATTTGCTCCTTGTGTAATACTTCCATGTGAGGAGTGATGGAGGCTTGGATTTGCATAAGCTTTTCTTTGATAGTGGCCTCTTCTGTTGATAATGTAGCTAATTCCCTCTGAGTGTGAAGTGTTTGAGCAAATTGCTTTTCACTCTGTGCAGGATCTGAGGGTAGTTGCATGTTGGAGAGCTTTAATTTACTCTCAAGGTTCAAAATTTTTGGATTTATTTCTTGTGTGAACCTGGAAAAATCACACAATTTGCTATAAAGGGAAAATATGTTCCCTAATACACTCTTTACATTTTCCAATTTCTTAGCTAGGTCAACCTGTCCCAAACTTATGTTATTAGCTATTTTTTGGTTGAATTTTCCTAAATACTTCTTTTCTGACCATTCCATTAGTTTAACATTAGTATCATGGTCTTCATTATTCACTTGGTCAACTATATCAGATAGTTGCTCAAGTATTGGCCTGTTTGCATCTAGAGGTTGAAGACTAAAAGCATCCATGAATATGTCTTTTATCTCATTCATTACCTACTTGCATTTGTAGTCTTTCCTCATTGCCTCTTGCCTCCTTCTCTTATCCAATGCACTCTGTATTTCATTAATCTTTTCCTCATTTAGTGTGCTTGAATCATAATAGGGTATTTTAATTTCTTCATCAAGCTTAGGAATACCATAATGAATGGTCTTGGCTACCCTAGTAGAGCTTGAGCTTGGTGTACTGACATGTAAGGTCATCATTTCAGTACTCAGCTTATGACTGGGTTTGGTGGGAGTTCCTATTTTTGGTAATTCAACCAAAGTTTGTATTGCAGACTCCTCTTTATCTTGTGTTTCTTATTTGTCCTCTTCTTATTTCTTGGCTTCTTCTTGTGTCACTGCTATTAGAGGTATACTTTTTGTCTGAACTATTATCCCAGTGACTACCTCTGTTGTTGCACTCAGCTCCTGATGAGCTTGAATGGCTATCCTTGGTGGTGATGGAGGTGGTAGAAATGTAAGCCTAGTAGTTTGAATGATTTGAGGTGGTTCTTGTGGTCACACCTTGGCTTCTTTGAGTTTGTCTACTAAATTTTGGAGATTATCCACACTGACCAATAGAGGACTCATACACAATTGCACTTGTAGAGTTGTTTGGTCAAGGATCTTAGTAAGATCCTCTGCAATTAATGGATTGATGTTTTGACATGTGGTGTCAACAACATCCTTAATCTTTATGATCTCTGCAGGTGTGATAGTAGAGTGAGGTGGGCTAGGAGGTGAAAGTTGTGTGTCTTGAAAACTTTGTTGTTCATTAGTACCTTTGTCTTCATCTTTTCCTTCCTCCTCTCTTTCTTTTTTGTTTTCCTCTTCTTCAACCTTTTTCTCTTCTTCTGTCTTCTCTTCTCTCCTCTTCCTTCTTTCCTCAGGTTTAGCAGCAGCTTCCTCTTTGTATTCCTCTTCAAGGACATCTTCAGTTGTCTTGTACAAGTTTTTCCAAACTCTTGTAGTTCTTTGTACAACTTCTTCAATTTTGTTTTTTAGGATGGAGAATGCCCTATATTTAGGTGTAAACCTTTTACTATGCCATTTGACTGCTTGAGTTACCTGTTCCTTTGTTAAATCGGGCAGTAGGTTTGCTAGGGTTGATTCCCTCATCTCTCTCTCCATCATTAGACAGAAATGCCATCTATCTTCTATAGTTTTAGACAATTCCTTTGGCAATTGTCCATCTAGTTCAAGAGGTGTATACTTGAACTGTGCCATTAATGCATAGACTGATTCTTCTATGCTATTTTGTTCCTCTCTACTGAACTTATTGAAATCAATCTTTTTCATTTCACTTAAATCTCCATTCCTAATCTTCTCACATAATATATCAACTGAAGATTTAGGAGGATGACTTACCCTTTCAATCTGATCTTCTTCATCAGTATCAGGTTGGGCCGCATATCTTTTCCTTTTTTTTGGCTCTTCTTGTGCCTTTTTTACTGTGTTCTTCTTCTTTGTGGCTTCCTCTTTGGCCTTTTGGGTAGAGGCCCTTGTTGTGGCTCTGGTTGTTGGCTTCTTGGGCATTTGCATGACAGATTTCTTTGGTGAAGGCTGAGAAGCAGGAGATGTCTTTGTCTTTCTTTTGATGACTCTGCCTTTGATGGGTGCCTTCTTGGTTTCTGCTTCCTCGGCACTCTCATCTTTCTCTTCACCTTGACTTTGTGATAATTCAAGTGGCTCTTGTTCTGGCTCACCTTCTTCTTCTCCTTCACTAATCTCTTCTACTTCACCTGCTACACTTGATTCTTCAACACCAAATTTCTTCTTTAACTTCTTTACCAGCTTGTCCTTTTTCTTTACTGTTGTGGCTGTCTTGAGTTCTGTTACAACTCTTGATTTTACAGTGTCAAATGTTCCAAATGCCTTGGAAAATTTGTCCATTTCCTCTGCAAGTAATGTTGTGATGGCTGCAGAAGCTTGGTCAACATCAAGCTCATATCCCAATGGTCTAAGCCATCTTGTTCTTGGAAGTACTGCTTGAATGTAAGTATAATCAATATCAACAAGAAAACATATGTCATTTACATGCTTTTCTACCAGTAAAACTGGTATCCTCATTCTTTTCTTCATTGCATTTTTGAAATCATCGAAATAGATAGACATTTGATCATCAAAGTTATCTCCCATTTGTGCAATGAAATCGTTAATTTGATCAACAATGGTTCTATTCTGACTCCAGTTAATTTTGCCAAATGAAGGGAATTCCTTCATTACATAGAAGAACATACAAACCAACACTGAACCAAATTTACACTATGCTCCCTTGGACTTTCTAGTAGCTCCAAGATTTTCATTGATCTATTGCAACAAGAGCTCTGCAAGGTCATAGGTGTGGTCTTTCTTTACAAGCTTATGTGCCACATCCACTGCTATGCAGGGTACACTATTTAACCTGCTGGATTGATAAAACTTATGTGATATGATTCTTACAACAAAGTCTAGAAGGGGATTAGTTATGGTATCTATGGTCATGCCTCTATTGTTCCATTTTGCACCAGTGTTCTTCTCAATTGTTTCCTTCTTTTCACTTCTCAATGTCTTTGGCCAATCTAGGGTTGGAAAACCTATAACCCTATGAACCATTTTCTTAGTAATTTTGACTGGTCCTTGTTGTAACCAAAATAATCCATCATGGATTTGGTTGAGTATTATGCATATCCACTCATTTTTGAATATGATTGGAAAAACTAGGGCTTTGGTTAAACCCTTCTTTTCTATAACAGAAAACTCATCTTTCAGGATACCATTTTCACAGAGTTTGTCATAGGCATTAAAGATTTCCAAATCTCCTATGGCTCCTATTTTACAATTATAGCACTTTCATACATCCTAAACCATAACGACTTTTTTAGGGATGGCAGATAGGGCACCAGCGGGATCGCTTTTGTATGCAACTTCTGGTATAGGTCTAAACTTAGGTTGCTTAACCTTGTTACTAACAAGTTGAATCTCATGGCTCACTATCCCTTGGGTCATTTTTGAACTAGATGCCATTTATATCTAAACTAGGGTTTAAAGATTAAAGAAAACTTCTCAAATTGTAAAACTCAGCACCTGAGGGAAATACCTGGATAAATGCTTAGATCGCTTGGGTAGATGCTGAATCACTGGTTGAAAGCTTGAAAATTGCTCAGTTGTGCTCAAGGTAATCGCTCTTCATTTGAATGTCTCAAGAATGAATCAATTTTTACTTTTAAGCGATAAAAGAAACTTTACATTTAATGCATTTTAGTACCTGCACCTGTCACTCGGCTTCCAAATGTTTTTCAACTCAGCATCCACTGTGCAGCTATACTTACTCAATATCTACTTATTTTTTTAATAACTCGACATCCAAGGCAGTTTCACTCGACATCCAAAGACAACTCAGCATCATCTTTCAAGTTTAGTCTTAGCATCTTGTCTCATGCAAATTTATACTTTGCAGTGCTTCTTCGTGGTTTAGGGTTGATGTTTGATACTTCCTTATGTATCAGCCCTATAGGCTTATCTTGTGATTAGTTAGATGAAAAATGATCACTTGACCTCATGGGTGAAGTGACCCTTTCATAGGATGTACTTAATCCATCCTTTTTTTGCCATGTCTTCTTCATGTTTGTTCTTATGTGTTCCACATCAATCTTTTCTTTGCCCTTATTTACTTCAGTCTTGGGTGCCTTGGCCTTTGTTGGACAATTTCTGTTGACATGTCCAATTTTCAAGCAACTGAAACAAGTAGTCTGGTTCAACCATCTTTTATAGTTACCCTTTAAATGTGTTCTTATGCAATTCTGGGGTATATGTCCATACTCTTAACAATAGTGACAACTGTACCTGGTTTTATAATCCCAATGGTAGTGACCTTCATTCTCTTTTGCTGGTTGATTTGATGTCCACATAGGCTTTGATTTGCATTCAAATGCCCTATGTCCATATTTCTTGCAATTATGACAATGTCCATTAAATCTTTGTGTCCTTGGGACTTTGCATCTACAATCTTGTGTCATATGTCCTTGCATATTGCATTTGTGACAGTAACTCTTGCTTTTGGATGTGTTTGGCTGATTGATCCTTCTACTCTTGCAAACATTAGCAGTATGTCCCTTTTTATTACAGTAATGACAAATGGGTTTAGAATCCTTACCTTTGTCACTTCTTTGCTCAACACTCTTTGATGATTCACCAACTTCAGTGTTGTTGTATCCAAGTCCTGATGTATCATGGGCAGATCTTGGGGATTTTAGTAATTGTTCAAAGTACTTTATGGCTTCGCTTGACTTGTTCAGATTCTCTGCCATTTCTTTTTCTCTATTCAATTCATTTTGCAGTTGTTCATTCTGCATCCTCAAAGTAGAGATCTCAATATCTATCATATTAAGTTCATGATGAAGGTTCATTATTTGGGCAAGTGTATCCATCTGCAAGTTTGAGATCCTTGTTAATTCAGTACATTTTTCTTCCAGTCTATTTGCAAGATTCCTTTTGTCATCTTCCATCATGACTCTGTCCTCAACTACTCTTTTCTTTTGTTCAGTGATTTCACATAACATTATGGCCTGTGATTCATGTTCCATCTTGAGAGATCTTATCTCTTCTGCTTGAACTTTGTTTTTCTCCATCAATTCTACTATTGTTGCATCAAACTCTTTCGTGTCTCCGTTGGCAAATAGTTTTGTGGTATCTATCTCCTTATAGTTTGTATCATTTTCAGCTATGGCTATATCCTTTCTTCTTTTCAAGGATTTTCTTAGTTCCTCCCTTGCTTCCTCTACTTTGTGTAGAGCCAGTTGCACATCAATCACTTGATTGTCAATAATCTTTCCAAGTTTGAAGACTTCCATATTCAGACCTTTTTCTCCAAGCTGTTAGACTTCTTCTTGTGAGAACCTTGTAGCTCTGATACCAATTGTTGTTATATCTTATTGGAAAGAATGCTTCTAAGAGGGGGGGGGGGGGGGGGGGTGAATCAGAAGTACTAGTTTTTAACCTATTTTAAATCCTTAATAACGTATCTTTGAAATGTACATGCATGCATAGAAACATTAAGCAATCATGAGAAACAAATATGCATCACCACATAACACTTGAGATTTTGGTAACCCAGAAACCCTCCAAGAATAAGAAGGTAAAATTGGGGTGGAGATGATACCCATAAAATCACTGTAGTAATAATGTTTGACCACTTCTGATGATCTGCCCTGTTAAAGACTTTACACTATATCAATAGTGACCTAGTTAAAGGATTTACAAACACTTTACATGAAGTGTTACCCTGTCAAAGGATTTAATCACCTGTTTAAAGGATCTACAAAATGGTTGTTAAGCTAACCTATCATCATAGGATTTCCTTTCTAATATAATGGCTAAAGAGTATTAGGTATAATAAACCTAATAGCTTACAATCCTTGATTTCTGAATACAGGCACTTGATCTGCTTTCTTCTGATCTTGATCCTCTGAGATCTAATATTCTTCACTCTGAAAATAGTTTTCCTTCCACACCTTCGTCCCTCTCCATACAATGAGACTTAGTCTTCCTTATAAAGACATTCGAAGACTTAGGGTTAGATGTGGTTCTACGATCCATATTGAATCTCTGTTTCCCGCTCATTCCTTATACTTCTATCATTGGTTGCATGCCTTCTCCATTTTTCTTATTGGCTACATGTAGATTGCATAGGAAATATAAATGATTTGATCTTATCACTTAAATCCTTCGAGATTCGTCATATGTCAGCCATGAAAATGGTTTACATCTGAGTTTGTGAAGTTACAAACTCATACGTTGATTCTGAGTTACTTGGCACTTACAGATTCCTGATGCTTGGCACCTTCTATAACTCGGCTCCTGTATCGTTCCTATCTTGCTTGGCATTGTTTATGACTCAGCACCTAAATATTGCTTGGCACTTGGATCATGCTCGGCACCTGTAGTCACTCGGTGTTTGATCTTCACTCGACACCTGATAGCTTTCTTGACTTGGTACAAGTTGTGGCTCGGCATACATAGTGTACTCGACTTTAATGTAGAAAGTGGTTAAGTGTGTTGGCACTCAAGTGTCAAAACCATTCTTAGACTAACACCTTTTCATATGATTCTCCCATCATACCTTTAGATCAAAAAATACATTCATGCACCCATCCATCTAAACCTAACGTATCAGCATCATCCATACACTAGTCCGAAGTCTTTTGGAATCAATTTGGAGAACAACATTAAAAAAATACAATAATCTATCTAATTGACACGTGAATAAAAAGAAAGAATAAATAATCAAGAGACCAAAAAGTTCTACTAAGTAAAGAAGGATAAAGCTAAAGAAAATATGGGTTCCTAAATCCATCATTGAAAACAAGCTTCCCAAAGCATCCAAAAGAAAAGAAAAATCAAAATTTATGTAGAATCTCAAGTGTCTCTTAAAATACTTGAATACTAAATAAAAATAAGAGTTGATATCCAAGCTTCAAAAAGCTTCCACTCTATCTTCTTCCAAACATCTTCTGTTAAAGCCTCAAGCTACTCTATCCATTTTTCCTCCATCATTCCATCACCCTTAGAGGTGCATGCCAATGTTTATTATTCCTATTTTCTCATCTACCCTTGCATAATCATTTTAATACTCTATCAGTTATCTGACACTTACCTATTATCCTTCTACCTTATATCATTTCATCTCACTTATCTCATCCAAAGCATAAAGTGTTATCCCCCATATAGCTTTATCTACCTTTATCATCTCCTTTCCATCACCCTATCGACATGTTTGAGCATGTCTTTCAATGGCCTTGGCTCATTATAACAAATCTTCTATAGGAGTATTATTTAAAGACAAAAAATCTTGAATTCCTCCCAAAAATCCAAAAAAAGAACAAAAAAATTGAAAAAAGAGAAAAGAGTGTCTTGATGAAAAATTGGCAAATAGACATCTTGGTAGCAAAATTGGAATTCTTCCCAAGTGGTGAAAACCTAGTAAATAGGTGTTACTTGTAATCAACATTTTATCTATAATACAATGGTTGACCATTGGCTAGTTGACTTTCAACTTGTTTATATCCTTTAGTCGCTTTTGTGACACCCTTGAACTTGACATGAACTTTGAAACACATTATTTACTTGGCCTAGAGTTTGTCTATATCTGAGTCCTAGGATGATCTAACCTCACTAGGGGCATCTCCCTAAAAATTCTAGTAGTTAATTCAATTATGCTAGTCATGGTTGATCAACCAAACTTTGTCGATCTAGGACATGGTCTAGGAAGTTTTCCACTGATGTAAAATAGTGTTTCTTAACAATCACAAAATCATCACTATAAAAATCACAAGAAAAGGTATTTCTCGACACCACCTACTTGTAAATAACATCAAAACTAATGTTTCTGAACACTTTAATCAATAATTTTTCTTACTACTCTATTGGATCACAATGAATATTGAACCTAAACAAAAGCGTTCATTAATACTACTTACAAACAAACACTCACAATTTGACAAATACACCTAAACATGTGGAAAGCACAATGAAAATATTTTATGTAACTTGAACTATGATTATTTATATATTTCTTCTTGTATCTATGATGTCTTTGGACTAGAGGAATATGATTGAGCTTTTGAAATTTGTTTGTATCATTGTTGGTTTTACTTATCATAAACCTTGAGAACTTGAGGATGTCTAGATGACTAGAGATGTAAGGATAGGGGGCATGTGCTTACTTTTTATTTTTTGTCTATGTTGATTGTCTCAATGATCTTAAGGTTCCACATAAACTAGGTGTCCATCATAAGTTCCTCCATCACGATTGGATGGCCTCATGTTCCTCGACCTTCTTTATATGGAATCTTAGGTGAGGCTAGATCATTCTCCTTATTTATTTGTTAATATAGAATCAACTTCCTAGTAAATGTGTACACGATATCATGTACCCAAGGATATGAAAAAAAAAACAAGGGTCATTGCAATTTACTAAGCATATTTTATGCACAAATAGAAGAAGATTATTAAAAAAAAAAAAAGTAATTGGCAAGTCATCCTAGCTTGCATGCCTTGATGCTTAGGTTCACTTTCAATATTGTATCCAATCTAGGTGGTATTTGTATCTCAATGATTTCTATATTTGTCAAAAGATTATAAGTTACCTATGATTTTCATAACCATATGCCCTATGATTAAAATTTGATACATTCTGAATAATAAGTGATAAGTCCTAGAGGTCTTAATCTAGTTGTATTCATGGTTAATTAGATTGATACATTTTTTATTTGAATGGATTAATTGAGCTTCAAATTATTCCTACAATAAATGAGATGTTAGCATAATTTGAAATCATAATTTGAACCCTAAGTTTGATCAATTTATCAAAATCACAATCAACCTATAAACAATGGTTGAATATTAAGCTTAATGATATCACTTGCATAAGATTGTTGGTAGTATCATAATCATTTACATGTGCATTCATAATAAATTTTTCATTCATCACGTTCTATATCATACACATACATTGGAAATTTTAAAATCATAAGTACATCCATAAAGATATGCATTCATACTACATTGCATATGAAAAAATCAAAGACATTCATTGCATGTTCATAGCCAAACATAAAACAAAGAGTAACATGATATCATGATAATAAAAACATCATATAATCAAAACCATCTGACACAAGGAGGGATGAAAATTTAGGGCCAGAGGCATACCTAACTATCCAATCACCTAGCTGAGTAAACACACTAGAAGAAAACAACACAAAGAAAAGCACCCAAGGAGAGAGAATAAGAATACTTTATTGACTCATCAATTTATTAGCATACATTCCCATCTATAAGGCCTTTTGGGTTATGACCAATACAAGGATTCAACTTCAAGATCCATGATCTCTATTAATCCAATTCTAAACTCGCTCTTCCAAAATCATTTGCTCCCAAACTCTCTAAGTGATACTTAACCTAAACCTAAACACCTCTATTTATGCTTGAAAAAATGGCTTAAAGAAGATTCTAGATGATGAAGGGTGCTCCCCTTAATATCTTAAACATATAACAGAAATAATGAAATAATAACAATTCAAAAGAACAAACTAGGGGCTTCTTATTATCGCTGCTAATGTGGAATTACAATATGATAACCCACATGGGTGCCTTCATTATAGTAATCTACAAGACAAAACTACAAACTATCACCGAGAGCTTTCCTAGACAATGTATGAGTATTCCTTAAATAGGCAATTTTATGCCGCCTTGGGAAGGTTCTAGGGACTGAAACTTAATACCTAGAGCTGACAGACCCTAACAATACACATAGAGTTGGCCAAATAAACCTTTGAGATTTATTTTAGAAGTTTTGTTCCGCTCAACTTCAGAAGACCATAACTTTCAAACCGTTTCTCTGATTGGCTATTATAACCATTTTTCAGAATCCCCATCTTACCTGATCTACAGGCTCAGATTTGCACAAGCACCCATTCATTTAGTTTTTGGGCCTTATCCAGGCATGTTTAGACCTTCAACAATGAGCCTAAAATTTCTATACCAAAATTACACACCAAAAATCCACAAATATGCATGATATGACACCGAGTCTCAACTAGTAGGTTGATATATCCAAGTTGAAAATCCACCTATGGAATTAGGACATCTCAAGCTCATATGACTGACTTACTAAGGAGAAAAACTCTAGAAACAACAACTATATGCTAAGAAAACCCTTATTTAGGAAACAAAAAGGGAATATTTCTCTAGGTGAAGCAAGATTACTCTTACACGCAAGATGCTCCTGCATCAAACACCCGGGGTAATTTGAGAAGTGACCCTACCATGTCTTAGGTATTCAAAGGAAAACCAAGATGGTTAATATCCTCCCTTGCTAGCCATGATGAATTTTCTACTGGTCTCCCTTTCCATTTGACTGGGTAATCTTCATAAGTTATGTTGCTTTTACTTTCTTCAACATGACTATCTAGTATCTCCTCAAATCTCCTTTGTAGCCGAAGTAGTCGTTGGAATACTCCACTACGCTGTTGTAACTTCATCTACATTACCTCCTTCATAATAATCTATCAAATATGAAGTGTTAAGTACTCGTGAAATATTCAGTTCAATGGGCAACTCCACTTTGTAGGCATTTCCAGAATCATGCCTTTTCACTATCTTGCACGATCCAAACTTCTTCATTTTTATCTAATAATATTTACCCACTAGAAAATGCTCCTTTCTCAAATGAACCATGACTTCATCTCCAATACATAATTCCTTATACCTCCTCCTCATATTTTTCTTAGCTTTATCCTATGTATTAATCTTAATAATTTGCTTCCTTACCTCCTCATGGATGTTCTTCAAATGTGGTGCAAGGAGGAAAGGAATAACTAGGGCCAATGGCACACCTAGCTATATAAACCACCTCATAGAGTAAACACAACAAAAAAAAACAACAGAGAACAACACCAAGGGGGGAGGAGAGAGAGAGAGAGAGAGAGAGAGAGAGAGAGAGAGAGAGAGAGAGAGAGAGAGAGAGAGCAAAATACTTTATTGATTCATTAAGTAATCAACATACATGCCCAATTGTAAGGCCTTTTGGGTTATAGCTAGATACAAATACATTCAAGATCCATGATCCAACTTCAAATTCATATTTCTAGACACATATGCATTCCACTTTTGAAACCCTCTAAGTTTTACCTTTAACCTAATCCTAAGAACTCTATTTATACTTTCCAAAATGACTTACAAAAGATTCTAGAACATTACATCAAAGAAAGGCCGACCTCAAAATGGTCAATGCTCATCCCTAGACAATATCCCATCATTGAATTCATGAACCAAATTAAATACGAAAGTTGGCTTCGACTAAGAACCAAAACATAGACAACTTGGCTAAAAAAGGAACTGAGCATCAACAAATAAAAGGCTCACTCAACACATGAAGGAACACTCAGTCAATACTGGATAACTCAACACATGCTGGATAGCTTGACACACACTAGATAACTCGACAACAACTGGAAAGTGGAACTCAGTAGCAATTGGAAGAATGAAAAAAATGTGTAGGATTAAAAGGCAACCTAGTATGCTCCTGCATCAAAATGTTCAACAAATTCTTTCGCTTTAGCACTACTTATTTCTCCTTTATCTAATTGCCTCAATTTAGGAGCATTTATAGGGTTGCTCCTATATACAATCTGGAATGGTGATTTACCAGTACTCCTATTATTAATAGAATTATTATATGCAAGTTCTACTTGTGATAAAATCATATCCCATCCCTTTTGTTTATCTCCAACCAAGCATCTCAACGAATTCCCCAAACTCCTATTCACCACCTCTATTTGTCCATCGGTCTATGAATGAGGCGATGAACTGAACTTTAAAATGATCTTCAATTTCTTCCATAATGTATGCTAGAAATACCCAACAAATTTGGTATCTCGATCTGAAACTATACTCTTTGGCAAACCGTGTAGTATCACCACTTATTTTAAAAACAACTCTACCACATGAACAATATCACTAGTCTTATTTCAGGGAATAAAATGTGTCATCTTTGAAAACCTTTTAGCCACCACAAAAATAGAATCATGCCCTCGCTAATTCCTTGGAATTCCACGAATGAAATCCATTTCCCACATCTTCTCTAGTACAAGTAAGGACTGATACAACCCCATATTCTACTTCACACCTTTCACCATCTAACATACTCTACAACTCTATACAAACTTCTTGACATCTTGTTGCATTTGTGGCCAATAATAGTTTTCAACAATGAAAGAAATGGTTTTATCTCTACCAAAGTGTCTAACCAACCCTCCACTATGCTTGTCCTTGATGATATTCTCTCTCATTAAACTTCTTGGAATGCACAACTAGCTTTGTTTGAACAACATACCATCTTGGATTATGAAATCCAACCACTTTGTCTTGTCAAGTGTAACAAGTTCTCTACAAGCCTTCTACACTTCACCAAAATTAGGATCCTCTGGATACAAATTACTGAGCTCCTTGAATCTAACCACCTCAATCTACATTTTTGTTAGCAAAAGTTGTCTTCTACAAAGATCATCTACAACTCTATTAGACTTCCTAGTCCTATATTTCAAAACAAATGTATAACTCTACAAAAAATCAACCCACTTCTAATGTCTATGGTTTAATTTTCCTTGACTATTCAAATATTGTAAAGCTTGATGATCAATATACAAAACAGAATCCTTAGGAAGAAGATAATGTTTCCACTTCTTCAATGCTTGAACTATAGCATAAAATTCCTGATCACAAACAAAATATTTTCTTTTGGCATCATTCAACTTCTCACTAAAAAAAGCAACAAGTATACTTTCTTGGCTCAAAAAAACTCCTATTGTAGTACCACTAACATCACAATCTACTTGTAACACCTTGTTAAAATCTAGAAGTGCTAAAACATGTTGCGCTATAATTTTTTGTTTCAACAAATTAAAACTCTTATCTTCTCGTATAATCCTCTTAAATTCTTTCCTAATCCCTCTCATTGTTTTAGTCAAGGATCTACAAATACTGCTAAAATTTCTTATGAACTTTCTATAAAAACTAACCATTCCATGGAAATATCTTACCTTTGTAGCACTCTTTAAAGTAGGTCATTCAAGGATAGCCTTCACTTTCTCTGGGTCCATTTTCAAACCTTCTATTGAGACTACAAATCCCAGGTACACCAACTCCTTCTTCAAAAAACTGCACTTCTTTAGGTTTATCAGCAACTTTTCTTCCCTTAACTTATTAAACACCTTTTAAATATGCATCAAATGATCCTCAAATGTCTTACTAAAGATCAATATATCATCTAGATAAACAATGACAAACTTACCTAGAAATTCTTCTAGTACCTCATTCATGAGCCTAATGAAAGTGCTTGGTGCATTGGTTATCACAAAAGGTGTGATTAACCAATCATACAATTCTTTCCTTTTCTTGAAGGCCCTCTTTCACTCATCTCCTTCTCTGATGTGAATCTGATGGTACCTACTCTTCATATCTATCTTTGTGAAATACACAGCTACACTAAAAAATTCCATAATATCATCCATCCTTGGCAATGGAAATTTGTACTTGGTTGTGATCTTGTTGATAGCCCATGAATCTGTGCACATCCTCTATCCTCCATTCTTCTTTGGTGCTAATACTACTAGTACAACACATAGAATTCGACTCTCTTGAATCAACCCCTTCTGCAATAATTCATGAACTTGTCTATTCAAATCTTCACTTTTTCTGGTGCCATTTTATGTGTTGCCTTGTTTGGTAAACTAGCTCCTAGAATTAAATCCATCTAGTGATTTATCTTCCTCATTGGGGATAATCCATTAGGTACATTATCTAACATGATATTAGGAAACTCTCCTAACAAATCCACAACTTCTATATGAACCTCTACTATTCTTCTTTACCACCTTTTGGGATAATAACAAAACAAATATGCTTATGCTTCATGCCTTGAAGAAACTCATTTCCATCAATAAAACATATTCTAGAAGCACTACATACCTTTTCTTCTTTCTCCTTTAACAATTCAACTTATGTTTCACTCCATCTTTGGTCAAAGTGTAGGTATTTTCTCACCCATCATGTAAAACATCCTTGTCAAACTACCATGACCTACCCAACAACATATGAAATATGTCCATAGGTATGATATCACACAACGCCTCATCCTGATAGCTTCCAATCTTGAACTTCATTGAACATAACTCACTAACCATGACCTTGTAATCATCTTGCACCCAGGAAATATGGTATGGACATGGTGTTTTTGCCTCTTTAGCTTAATCTTTGTGACCATCTTCTCTAACACTAGATTGGTAGTGCTTCTACCATCAATGATCACATCACAATACTTATCTTCATATTTGCACCTGGTGAGAAACAAAATCCTCCTTTGATTAGGTTCATTCTCACCAGTCAACAAGACTCACCTATTAACTATGACTTCTCCTCTTTCAACATCTTCGAAATAAGATGATTTGGCATCTTCATCAATATGTACAACTCTAGTTTGGCCTTTAGTTCTATAATCTATCTTTCCTTGGCACTATGAACAATCAAATGCTCTGTGCCCTTCTTCTCCACAGTGAAAACATTTCACATAGAAGCCTCCTCTTTCACATTATTGTCATCTGCCTCTTCCTCACTAGTCTCTATTAGTTTGATCATGGAAATTGTTGGAATTCTTTAGAATAACTAAGAGGGGGGTGAATTAGTTCTTCAAGATCTAGATGTACAAATAAAACTTTTCAATGTTTAGTAGACCCATATTCATAAAAGCTTATCATGAATGCATCCATTAGATCATACAATACTTAAACTTTGTAGGTTATTGTCCTAGGTCAAAACAACTCTGCAGAAATATAAATATGAAACAAAATAGATTCAATAACATATTTGACACAAGGATTTTACATGGATACTCAATTTGGGAAAAATCACGAGTAACATGCTACTAATTCTCACTCTTCTTAATTGATGCCTATGAAAGGCCAACCCTATTAAAGGTTACAACACACACTATTAAATGTGACCTGGTTAAACAATTTCAATTACCCTATTAGAAGTGAGCCTTGTTAGAGAAATTTAGACCATTCAATTAGAATGTCACCTGTAACGCCCCGCTCGAGAACCGAAGAGAAATAAACCTAACATGTTACAATGTTTACTGAACTTTTTTTTTTTTTTTAAAGTTTAAACAACGTCAAGATAACATTAATGCAGAAGCAACATGAACATACACATCATATACACATAATCAATTATAGATATAGTTTCAATTCCTCAAGAGTTCCTTTACGTTGAGTCACATTTAATAATTTTAAATTAATTAATTTAAGTTCCAAGTACAATGTCTCAAGATCATAAAGAAATAATAGATACATAATCGCATAAGCAAAGAATAAGTATAACTAATACAATGAAAGTACATCCAATAAATAACATCCACTGCACATGTCATAGGGTATGTGAGAATAGATACAATACATCATGATACATGATAACGTATATACATCATCTGAAAAGAAGTCTCTAAGATAAGAAATAAGAATGATAAAGGTACATCTTCTGCAACGAACATCCAACATCTAGCAATGTGAAGGGGAACCCAAATGGTAAGAAGACACTACCTCCCGACCGCGTGGTTACCTAGTCAGGCTTCCACTCCCATCGTACAGGGAAGATGATGAATGATCCACATACGGCTAATCAAACATAAAACATTCCTAGGCAAGGTACCCCTACTAGCCAAAACTACCTCAAAGGTAACACATGCTACTCAAGAAGATAAAATAATCCAAAAGTATGAACACTCAATCCAATACCAACTCCACATAACCAACATCATAACGAACCAAGTATAAACCAAATACCAAGGTCATAAGATAAAGTCAACAAAAGACAATCACCTCAAGTAAAAAGCCACATGTCAAAAGTACATCATCCATGAATCACCAATCATCATCAGTGAAAGTAAATAACCATAATAAACACATCCGACAATAGATACACCACCAACAATAAGTACACCACCAGAGGTACACAAATCTACAGAGGAGACTCAGGCTACATACTAGGGAGTGTCATCACATGGTTGCTTGAGTTACCCTAGACCGATCTCTTAATAGACCTCGGACCCTCAAGCATTGAGTTACCCTGGACTGGTTACTCTGAACCCTGGACCCTCAACATCACACATGTGGAAACTAGAAGCCCTCTCATAAAGACGAGGCACTCATCTCATTCCCATCCTTAGTCTATACAAGCACTCAAGGCATGGGTGGATCAAATATCTCTAACTTATCTTTTTAGTGTGTCTTCCCCCCAAAAGTTTTGATTACTAGATTATCACTTATTACATAACTTGCATTAGGTTACCCTGGTACTGACCACTTTGGGTCCCGGACCCCTATGCAAGCCACTCCCAAGTCATGTACCTAGACAACCTCTCCTAAGCACATAAATCCACAGTTGTGTCCCATACCACAACACTCATAAAGAACAAACTCGGTTCTGTAATAGGCAACCCGGTAATAAGATGGTTTTCCCATTCGAGGACACATAAAAGCTCCACAAGATAAACCTCATAAATATAATCTCCAATATGAATCACAAAACACATCATAACATCCAACCACATAAATGATATCAAAAAAATTTCACAAACCCTCTGGTGTACATCCTAGACTAGTCAACATCTAAACAACTCGAGAATCCACAAGTATAAGCCATACAAGAAAAATAACACAGTTTCATAGTCTGAGTTTTGGTTTGAGAATACATAATTTGATTACAAGTAAAGTTTCACTTTACATTTTAATGTACTTTTTAAGTATAGAAGATTCTCGATTTATTCTACAAGTTAGCTGATTAATTAATTTGGATAAACTATAAAATTACCCCCATTTATATAATATCAATTAATTATTAAAATAATAATGATTGTTCTTCCAATATAATTAATTATTTCAATTTCATTAAAGCCAATATCATTAATATTAAAATAATTCTGAATTCCTCTAAGTATTCTCTTATATTAATTAATTTTAATTAAATTTCATTTAATTAAACTTAATTAATAATATAAAATTAAAATAATCTTACTCATTTATAAAAATAATAAATGTTAATAAATTCTTAAAAACATTCATTAGACCAATTACTAAATAATCATATAATTTACCTTATAAAACTTGTTAATAAAATATTATTAATTATTAATAAAATTAACATATTAAAATTCATTAATAAATAATAATAAAGTTTATGTAAAAATTATTATTAAATATTAATAAATATTAATAACTTTAATAATAAATTAAAAAATGAAATAAAATAAAAATTAAAAAATATATATATTAAAGTGTTTTAAGCCCGCCGGCTTTTAAAACCGGCCGCAGCCTTTGCTGATCCAGCGGTAGCTCTGCAGCAGTCCCTGCTGCGGCAGCAGCTACGCCGCCTACCAAAAAGGTAAGGGGGTAGGGGGTGAGGTAAAACCCGCCCCTCCCCAATTTTTAATATTTTTTTTTTATATGTAAAATAAATAAAAACCATTCCCCCATAAATTTTTAATTTTATATATATATATATATATATATATATATATATATATATATATATATATATATATATATATATATATATATATATATATATATATATATATATATATATATATATATTTTAAACATATCTTGCAAGTATGGTCTAATAGAAGAGTTTCTATTAACCATATATATAAATATATAATGTACAAAGTCCTATTTCAATTTTCAAATTCTTCCCAAACCATCCAATAAAAAGGTTTGTCTAACATTCGAATTTCTCAATTAAATTTACTTTTAAACCTCAAACCCTCTTTCAATTATCTAATAGATTCTCGTATTGTTTGATTTCTTATTCAATCTTATGCAATCCTCTCAAATAAATTCAACGAAGTATCCATCTAAGCCATGTACAGATATTTCTCAAACAAGAACAGTATTGCATACCCGAAAAACAACACATGCAAAAGACACGGAGCAGACAGAAACTTGAAAAGCGAAAAACTACTATACAATTAAACCACGAGATCCTACCTAGATCTGATGCTAACCTCTGACAACTAGATGCAAAATTCCTACCGCAAGAAAAATCTTTCAAGCCACGTAAAATTCTTTTCTTTCCAAACCCTTTGAATTGCTCTCCATAAACCTGTGTGTGCCCTGAAATCTGTGTCTGGAAAAACTTGTGTTTTAAAAAAACTTCTGTCCCTAATAATGACCCGAAAACCCTCTAATATAGACTCTAATTACCTTTTAGGGTTTCTGTCACCACCAGTCTAAAATTATAATTATTTTATTTAATTAATTCTTTCATGCACAATTAATTTGCTTTTTAATTAAGATATTCTTTTATTATTCCTTTCATGCACTTTAAGTGAATCATTAAATTACTTTATTTAACTTTCCACTTTACTTAACTTTAAATTAATTTATAACTTTTTAAATCTCATGCGCACTATAATAAAATATCTTAATCAAGTTCACATATTTTATCTTTTAAATTAATTTCTATATTTTAAACTCATTCATGCAAACTTAAATCTTTTTCATAAATTAATATCTTTTCACTTTTTAATATATATTTGAACGTTTAATTTGATAAATATTTATTAACTTAAATAACAATAATATTTAGCATTTATTTAAAAATGAACTCTAAATATATTATTATTAAATTAAATAAATATTATCACGTTCTAAATTTAATCTTATAGCTTTTATCTTCAATTCAATTCTTTATATTTAATTAATTTCTCAATTAATTAAATATAATTAAATATTCAAAATATCATAATAATTTTTCATTAAATTAAATCATTAATTTAATCTTTTAATTAGACTTAATTAACAGAAAATTCATCAAAGACTCACAAAACAACATACGCATATAATACTCATGGGTTTTAAAAAGGTAGACAGTTTGTTACGAGTCCTCCTTGCAGGACAAGTATTATAGGCTATGGCTAGGATTGGACCTGATCATTATCTTCCCATTCTCACCATTTGAGTATTTGTAATAGGGCACGCTCATCCTGGCAATTCAGGGAAGTCGATGCCCGGTACCTGCATCCTGCATAAAAGACGAGCATGTACATGTATATAATATATTTAAACTAAACAGACAATGGCAGGGAGTAGTTCATCGTGTAGATCCCGACTAGCAGGTGACTACGACTCCCTCCCTTAACCACATCAACACATCAGACAGAAAGATAAAACAACACACGCACCATACACATGCAAGTATGGGGTAAGTATAAAAATCACAAATCTAAGATCAAATGCGTACATATAATAATGCATCTCTATCAATACAACATAATCATCATTAAAGACATCATGTTAACATTTTTATGAAAGAAACCACACTTACTAACTAGGAATCATTAAGACATCATTAACGTCATGTGAAATGAAATCAACAAGTATATATGTAATCCAAAACATGAAATAATATCATAATATTGTAAATCCAATATCTCTAAACTAATCAAAGCATAAAATCAACCTAAAATAATTTGACAATGATAACAGAAATGCGAACTAGGGGCAGGCACTACATCACCTAGTTAAAGGATTTACAAATGATTATTAGGTCAACCTTAATCCAAAGGATTTATCCTAGACTGATACAATGATTAGAAAGTAATAGTAAGGCTTGATCTAATAACAAATTACAACTTAGTTGCAGATTACGTATCTCTATTTTAGTTCTCCATTCTTCTTGGCATTCACACACTTCAACTCTGATAGTTTGTTCACCCTTCAAGCATTCATACTCTTAAATCTTCTTGCTTTGCATGCCAACTACAGTCACTTTTGATCGGCCACTAAATGAAGCAATACCCTAGACTCCTTGTCTTTCTTAGGTTCTTGAACATGACATCCTTTGCTTTTGACAAGCCACCTCTATAAATAGAGAATTTAGATCTTTTTTTGCTTAACCACAATCATCCATTTTAGGGTTCGATAGGATTAGATAGGATACGATCAATCTACCAACTTTTCCATTTGGTTCCTCTAGAAACTTCTTCTACAATCTTTCTTGAATTCACTTCAAAATGGTTTACCTTGAATTTTGTGACAATATGTAATAATAGTTATCTTCCACACACTTCACACAATTCAAGAAAATAAAATAATCAACTCAAATTTGTCAAATATTTGATTTAATATATTTACTAGCACTTGACATCAACATGTTGTCACCCAACATCTATACTATTCTTTCACTTGGCCAACACTAGTTTACTCAGTGAACATAAAAGTTTATTGATGCTCAACACCAACTAAACTTTACTTGACATATTCTAACAATCACTCAGCTTGAAATTTTTTCCATCTTTTCTCAGCATCTCTTTTTTTGTACTTAGCTTCCACTAATTTCTTCTTAGCTTGTACCGACTGCTCGGCAAGGCTCCGCAGAGACTTTTCATAATTGGTCTTCTTCCACTCTTAACTTTAGTAATCTTTCATTTTAGATGTGAAGTAGATAAATAAATCATTCACTATAGCATAAATGTCTTACTTAGTCTTAGTACTTCTTTTACATACCAAATAACTCAACCTTTCTCTAGGTGATATTGTTATCTCCTCTTTGCAAATCATCTTCATCAATTAATTAAATGATAGCTTTTAGACCAAAAAGAAATTGTCTCACTAGTAGATAGTAGGTTTGATATCATTGACAAAATAATGATTGTTCTATTACAGGTTCTTCACTTCAAAACAATTTTATATCAACAATCTCCCTCTTTGGCATTAATGACAAACCAATACTAACAACAATACCAAAAAAAAAAACTTTGAAATTTCTCCCTCTATCAGTGTAGTATATGTCCTTCCTCAATGTAGGGTAATGTGAGCTTTGTCAAGTTCCTTTGTTGCTTCTTATCCTTCACCCCCTCTTTCTGATATTCAAGTATATCCATCTCTATTTTCTCTATTCTTATATCTCTCTTAGTACTTTCTCCCTCTTACTAGTTAGATGTATATTTCTTTTTCTTGAGGCTTATATCTCCCTCATTAGGTCATTTCTCCCTCAATACTTATTGATATTTCTCTCTCTTTGACAACAATACCAAAGGCTTGTCATCTCTATATGTCGATATAATCAATTCTAGATACTCCCTTTGTCACCTTTCATGTGAGTGTAAATCTTCTAATTCAACTCCTTCCTTACTTTGGACATCTCCTAAAGTAATATCCATTGCATCAAATTGTAAGATACAACATTTAGCTTGGTTGATGTAGATCACTACTCGTGCTTCTTAAGTAGCTTTGGATAGGGGTATCACCCCTAGTTTACCTCTTAGCTACTCATAAGCATCCTTAGGTAAATCTTTTGTGAAGATATCAACTATTTATTCTTTTGTATTCACATATTTCATGCTCACTTCTTTGTCTTGAACTAAATCTCTCAAGTAATGATACTTGATTGCAATGTGCTTAGTCTTTGTGTGCATTATAGGGTTCTTTGATATATTTATAGCACATGTATTATCACAATAAAGTACCATAGGTTCAATGATTTCCTCCTTCATAGCTTTGAGAAGTTGTTTGATCCATATTGTATTTGTATAATTTACTGCAGCAACCACATATTCAACTTCAATAGTAGATCAAGATGTGTAATTCTTTTTCTTGCTGGTCTAGGTGACCAACCTCTTTCCAAAGAAAAATGTTCTACCACGTGTGCTCTTTCTGTCATCAATGTTTCTAGCCCAATCATCATCTATGTAGGCTCTCAACTCAAATTTTTCATTTTTCTTTTAGTATAGACCATAGTCTTATGTTCCTTTTAGATATCTCACTATTCTCTTAACAACCATCAAATGATTCTCCTTAAGATTAATAGAGAATCTTACAACAATCCCAATAGATAATACAATGTAAGGTATGCTATGCACGACATATTGCAATTTGCCAATCATGGACCTATACAATGTTTGATTCACATCAACTGAATCATCATTCTTTGACAACTTGTGTCCTATCACCATAGGTGTGCTAACTAGTTTTGAATCTTCCAATCCAAAAGTTTTCAATATTTCCTTCACATACTTAGACTGAGTGATGTACATACCATATTTCATTTGATATATTTGCCAACCAACAAAGAATTTGATCTCTCCAAACATAGACATCTCAACTTCTTCATTTTATTTGCAAATGCCTTACATAATGTATCTTGACCTCCAAATATGATATCATCAACAAAAATTTCAGCTAGTAAAATACCTTTACCTCCTTTTATCTTCAAGTACAGATTGTTATTATCATCAATCCTCTCAAAACCAATCTTCACAAGAAAATTGTGAAGCCTTTCATACCATGTTGTTGGGGCTTGTTGTAAACCATATAAAGCTTTGTGTAGTCTACATACCATGTTCTTGTTGTTAGCATCAAAAAATCCTTCTGGTTATTCTATATAAACCCGTTCTTCTAATATGCCATTTAGAAATATTAACTTCACATTCATTTGATAAACTTTGAAACCTTTGTATGCAGAGTAAGCAAGCAGAGTTCTTACTCCTAATCTTGTAACAAGGAATTTTTTTTTTCCATAGTCAATTCTTTCTTCTTGTGTATACCCCTTGCAAAATAACCTTGCCTTATTCTTTGCAAATTCACCATTTTCATCTAACTTGTTTCTATACATCCACTTGGTTCCAATCATATTCTTGTCCTCTGGTCTAGGAATTAGAGTCCATGTCTTGTTCTTCTCAACCTACTCAATCTCTTGTTTCATGGCTTTACTCTAGTCCTCATTTTCAAAGGCATCTTTCACTATCTTAGGCTCATGCATGCTCAAAAAACATGAATCACTGCTCAGCATGTTCCTTGTCATTCTTCTAGCATCTTTGTCTCCAATAATTTGTTCAACAAGGTGATGTCTTTTGACATACTTTGACAAACTTGGTTTTGCTCTTCTTTCTTCATTAGGTATGTCAACTTTAGAATCACTATGTACTTCTCTATCAGGAAATTCAACATTTCTTTCATGTACACTTATCTCAAAATGAGAATGTACCTTAGCTTATGTTCACAACTTAGTTCCTGAATGTAACTCGATTCGTGAATGCAACTCAAAATTCATTGTATGTGACTCGACATTCACTAAAACTTGTTGTTGATTTACAACTTGGTTTACAACATCTTCATCAACATGCATACCTTCATAAAAGTATATAAAGGATTTGTACTTCTCAGGTTTCTTCATAGGTTCAGCTTCATGTACCTATGTATATTCATCAAACTTCACATTTGTACTTTCCACAAATTTGTTAGTGTTAATTTATAAACACTTATAAGCTTTATTTCTTGTGGAATAGCCAAGGAATATACCTTCTTCACTTTTACCATTTAATTTACCATTCTTAAAATTCTTAAGAATGTAGCACTTTCTTCTTAATACCTTAAAATATTTTACATTGGGTGAGTATCCATACCATAACTCAAAAGGTGTTGAATGAGTACCTTTCTTGACTTGCATACACTTCAAGGTATAGATAGTTGTACTTACAACCTCTCTCCAATATTTTAAAACAAAATTCTTGTCCATCACGAGTGTCCTAGCATAATCCATTATAGATTTGTTCCACCTTTCAACAATCCCATTTTGTGGAGGGATCCTAGGTGCAGATTTTTGTCTTTTGATTCCTCTATCATTATAGAACATCTCAAACTCATTTGATGTAAATTCTCCACCTCCATCAAATCTCAAACATTTCAAAATTTTGCTTTTCTCCTTTTCAAATCTATCTAAGTACCACTTAAACATTTGGAAAGCATTAGTTTTATGTTTCAGAAACATAATTGTCATCATCCTAGAATAATCATCAAAAAATAGGACAATGTACTTGTCACCTTTGTAGCTTTTCACATCAATTGGTCCACACAAATCAGTATGAATGATCTCTAGAGTTTCATTAGAGGTGTGATTCTTACTCTTAAAACTAAATTTTGTCATCTTACCTAATTGACATTGTTTGTAAATTATATTGTCAAGTTTCTTCAATTTGGGCAAACCTTCTACTCTTTTCATGTTACTGATACTGACTAATTTATCAAAGTTAACATGACATAACTTCTTGTGTTACAACCACACATCATTAAATTATACAACAAGACAAGTAGCATCATTCATATCAAGATAAAGTAGATTACCTCTAGTTTCATCACCTTTCCGAATTCATTTCCCATCAGTGTCATAGATCTTTGCTATCTTGTTCTCAAAATCAACTTTGTAACCTAAACTATTCATTTGTGACACACTTAAAAAATTATAGTTAAGTCCTTCAACATAATAAGCATTGTCACACATGATCTTTTCTATGAGTTTGATAGATCCTTTTCATTTTCTTAGACTGGGTGCACCATTACCAAACCTTACACAATTTCCATTATAATAATTCAGAGTAATGAACTTGCTTTTATCTCCAATCATGTGATGTGAACACCCACTATCAATGATCCATCTGTCACTCTTGTTCACATAAGATACTAGTTTAGTTGCCTCATCCTCATCAGAATCATCCTTCATTGCAACATACACCACTTCATCATCATGGTCGTCAGGTCTATATTTGGTTTCCTCTTCTGCAATGTAGTAATACTTCTTGCCTTTATCTTTATAATCTTTTTTTTCCTCATCTCTTTTACTTTTGTATTTGTCTCCACTTCTATTGTTCTTCTTCTCTGGACATCTAACAACAACATGACCAACCTCATTGCAATTAAAACACATGAGAGGTAACTTACCTTTGAATTTGTCTTTGGCTCTATGAAATCTCCTTGCTAGTAGTGCTTCAATTTGTTCTACATCCTCCTCATCTATATCATTTTCACTAAAAACATATTTTACCTTTTTCTTTTTCTTTTTAGGCTCCTTTAATGTTAGTTTATCTTTGAAAGAAGATTAACATTCTCAGATTTGAAGTCATCAAAATTAGAGAGTTCAAAGGCAATGAACCTACCTACCGAAGCTTCAAGAGACAATTAGAACCTAGTATACATCTTAATTCTTGTATGGCAAAAATTCTAATAACATAGATGGGCAATGGTGTTCTCAATACTTTTCTTAATACAATATCATCATCAATCTCACCATTAGCTCCTCTTATAGCATTAACAACATCTTTTATTCTAGAGCAATATTGAGAAATGTTCTCACCTTCTTGCATCCTCATGTCATCGAACTTACCTCTAAGACTTTCAGATTTGGCTCTTAAAACATTTGTGTCTCCTCCATAAATAGTGCAAAGAGCATCCACATATTCTTTTCACTATCACAACCCTTGATGTCATCAAACTCAAAATAACTTAGCGTAGAGGCAATTTCCAACATTGTCTGATTATGTTCTGTCTTCTTTTTTAGATCATCAATAGTTAGGGCTCTAATAGGGTTAACATGCTTAGTGGTGATGGTAGATTGTGAATGGTCTCCAAGACCTCCTAGGTGTAGCTTCATCAAACTCTGTCATGGAGGGAAGTTCTCCTTGTTGAGCTTGGGTACCTCTCTTTTAGACATCTTGATCTTTTGCTTCTATTACCTTCAAACTAGTCCTCTTAAGTACCATGACATTTGTTACCAATTATTGGAATTATTTAGAATAACTGAGACAAGGGGTGAATCAGTTATCCAAGGTCTAGATATACAAATACAAATTTTCAATTCTTAATAGACCCATATCCATAAAACCTTATCATGCATGCATCCATTAGATCATACAATACTTAAATTTTGTAGGTTGTTGTCCTAGGTCAAAACAACTTTGAAAAAATGTAAATATGAAACATAATAGATTTAATAACACATTTGACACAAAGATTTTATGTGGAAACCCAGTTTTTGAAAAACCTTTAGTACCATGCTACTAATTCTCACTCTTCTAAAGTGATGTCCTATGAAAGGTCAACCCTGTTAAAGGTTACAATACACACTGTAAATGTGACATGGATAAAATATTTCAATCACCCTATTAGGACTGAGCCTTGTTAGAGGACTTTATACCATTCCATTAGAATGTCACCCAGTTAAAGGATTTACAAATGACTGTTAGGTCAACCTTAACCCAAAGGATTTATCCAAGACTAATACAATGATTATCAAAAGTAACAATAAGACTTGATCTAATAACAAATTATAACTCACTTTCATATTACAAATCTTTGTTTTGGTCCTTTATTCTACTTAGCATTCACACACTTAATGCTAATAGCTTATTCAGCCTTCAAGCATTCATACTCTTAAGCCTTCTTTCTTTGCATGCTAACTGTAGTCACTTCTGATTGACTACTAAATGAAACAATACTATAGACTCCTTTTCTTCCTTAGGTTCTCAAACATGACAACATTTTCTTTTGACCAGCTACCTCTATAAATAGAGAATTTAGATATTTTTCCACTTAACAACAATCATACAAATTAGGGTTAGGTAGGATTAGGTAAGATATAATGAATCTACCCACTTTTATGTTTGATTCCTCTAGAAACTTCTTCTACAATCTTCCTTGAATTTGGGGCCAACAACTCATTGCAACTATCTTCCACACGCTTCACACTATTCAAGAAAATAAAATAGTTGGCTCAAATTTGTCAAATACTTGATTTACTATATTTATTAGCACTCGACATCAATATGTTGTTACTCAACAAATATACTATTCTTTCACTTGGCCAACACTAGTTTACTCGGTGAATACTAAACTTTACTCAACATATACTAACAATCACTTAGTTTGAACTATTTTTCATCTTTTCTCAGCACCTCTTGTTTTTCACTCGACTTCCACTAATTTCTACTCAACTTGCACTGACTGTTGGACAAGGCTTGGTAGACACTTTTCATACTCGGTCTTCTTCTAGTCTTACCTTGAGTAATCTTTCATTTCAAACTTTAAGTAGATAAATAATACACTATAATATCAATGTCTTACTTGGTCTTAGTTCTTCTTTTACATACCAAATAACTCAACCTTTCTCTACGTGTTATTGTTATCTCATCAATCAAATAAATGATAGCTTTTAGACCAAAAAACAATTGTCTCACCAATAGGTAACAGGTCTGACATCATTGACAAAATAATGATTGTTCTATTACAGGATCTTCAGTTCAAAATAATCTTATATCAATAGGAAATGATTAAAATTTTATTCCCTCTAGTTTTGACTGCTACTATTTGCCTCGTCCTTATTCTTTTGATCATCATTTTGGCCTTCGTAAGACCATCCACCATATTTTCCACCGTGGGCTCTTCCACTATTCTTGTTATCAATTTTTTTTCTCAACTTCTCCTCAACTCTTAGGGCAAGCTGATATGCCTCCTCAATACTAGTCATTCAAACTAGACTTAGATCCTCTTGAATGCTTGGCCTTAACCCATTAAGATAATGAGCAACTTTCACCTTATCAGCTTCTACATGTTGGTTCTAAAACTTAGTAGAAATCTTTGTTTATACTCTTGAATAGATCTTCTTGCTTGCTTCAACCCTTTCATTTTCTTTAGTAGATGAAGTTCATAATCCACGGGAATGAATTGTCATTTTATTTTAGCTAGCATTCAATCCCATCTGGTGATTTTGTCATTCCCTCTTCTATTTTGCTCTAATTAGATTTCCTACCACTAGATCTTTGCATGACCCTATAGTTTGGCCTTTACAAGCATGACCCTATCTGGATCTTCAATATCTTCATATTCAAAGTACTCTTCCAATTCATTGATCTAATCAATTGATTCCTTTGGGTTAAGATTTCTCAAAAATGTGGGAACATCAAACTTAGGTCTTTTTCCAATCTTGGAAGGCCTTAAAAATATTTTCCTCCTTTGGGTTAAGAACTTTCTCTACTACCGCTTGATCAACGTTTCTCTCTTCTTCTCTTTCATCCTCGCTTTAATCATCTCCTACGACAAGATTCATTCCTTTGTGCATTTGTTCTTGTAATGATTGCATTTGCCTCTGGAGGGCTCAAAAATCCTTAGGTGTAACACCTATGACTCTTCCATTGTGCTACTTCATGGAGGCATTTTCGTGCTTCTACTAAAACCCTAGTGGAAACTACCTCTCAATAAATGATTGGTCTACACGCTTAGTCCAAACCATGGTCCTGGTATAAATTGCCTCACAGTCAGTGATTTGTCCACAAACTTAGGAACTCCAGCTGTGATACCATTTGATGAAGGGTGCTCCCCTTAATACCTTAAACAGATAACATAAACAAATAAATAACAACAATTTACAAGAACAAAATAGGGGCTTCGTATTATCACCATAAATACCGAATTATAGAATTCAACATTAAAGTATGCTAACCCAAATGAGTACCTTCATTACAGTAATTTATAAGACAAAGCTATGAACTATCACGCAGAGTTGTCCTAGACAATGTGATGGTCCTCTAAAAGACCATTTTTTAAAGATCTTTTTATCTTGCTTTTAAGCAATTACCTTACTAAAAAAATCATGACTTTATGGTTTTAAGAAAATGAACTTATGTTTTCATGTATAGGCTCTATATATGATGAGACATTACGTAGAAGTATGAATAGTTCAAATATGCTACAATTTCTTGAATCTATGGACAAAAATGGTATAATGAAGTGATGTTGTATGTTGATAAATGTTTTCTCATTTATGTTATATCATGCGTAGTTTTCCTCTTGTAGCCATAGGATTTGCAAGAGTTGTAATTTGATCTTGCATCTTTTCTAATATTAATGATAAAATAAATATATATGTGTGGAAGTGGTGTGCACATTGAATTCTTTTTAGGTACTTGTCGAAGATATTCAAGAGTCAAAACCTCAATGTTAAAGTTAGAGCCAATTGATTGTTGAATCATCACAAGTAGAGCAAATCATTATATGCTTTTTGTTGGAACAATCCACAACTTGGTATATTTTTGGAGGATTTATTCATGGTTAAGTGTGATTCTATTGCAAACTTTATGAGTTTGTAATTGATCCTCATTAATAGAGTGATTGTAGAATTAGGGAGTAGTTTTAGTTTCATTTTAAATAACATCTATTGTAGCTTCAAGAGGTGTTTTTGGGAAAAAGAAGATGACAGGTTGATTTTTATAGTAGTGGAGTGTGATTTTTTTTTTAAGTCAAGTGTAATTCCTTCACCATGAATGAATAGAATGAGCAGTTCAAGTCTATTTCTCTTATCTTGATTGTCTTTTCTGTTCACTCATCCAAGGGGGCCCACTTTGTGAGTGAAATGTTCTATAGAATAGATTTCATTTCCTTTTTTGTTTTCTTGCAAGATAAAACTGTGTTGCTCTTGTAGCCATTGATAACAAGATCAATGAATTGTTCCTACAACATAGGTGAATAGATAGGTTTATCGTTGCAACACTACATTCAAGCTTTAAGTTAAGTTGTTTTTTAGTTTCTAGCATAAAATTCCTTCAACATTTCCTTCGCATTAGTTTTAATGACTTGAAGGAGAATTAGAGCATAGAATTTTCAGGCATCCTCTCAAGTTTATGCTCCCAGGTTGACAAATTAAATGAAGTTAGTGTATTATTTTAAGTAAACACATAGTGTTGTCTAACCATGGAATCACTGTGAAAGGATGTCCAATCCTTTTTTATTAAAATAATAAGCTGACTAGACATTTTTGGCATCGTTTCCGAGGAGGTGTCAATATAGTTCAACCCTAAAGTCATTATGTTAGTTTAAATTCTACATTATTTTCAATGCATAGAAGAAGAGACCTCCTTGGGATATTACCCCCTTAATATTTAGGAAGACATTCTTAATCCCAAGTATGAAGAACCTCACTATGAGAATGAAGAAGATGAACATTTTGAAAATCCATTCGCTGCTGCTCAAGAATGAATACCCTCATCCTCTAACAAATCTTTGCATTTGAATGATCTTTTTGTTGAACCTGAATACCAAGATAATCCACTTGCCCTTGTTATCTATCAACTACCATAGCCAGGCCTTCCTCTGAGAATGACTCAGCCTTAGCCTACATTTTCCTTTCTCATCCCTCTTTAACAAGGTAATCAAAACTTGAAGAACATACCTTCTACTGCATTTCCAAAGTTCTATGGCCTAATTACTGATGACCCTAAAACCTTCCTCTTTGAGTTTGATATCCTTTGCAGAAGTTATGACTATACAATTGATGCTCACAAGATAAAGTTGTTTCTATCCACCCTAAATGAAGCTTCTCTGATATGGTTCATGGGGTTGGGTGCGAACATTGTAGCATATTGGCCTGCAATGATCAACTTGTTTCCAACAAAGTACAAAGAATACTATAGGGGTCAAGATTTGAAAGGGGATGATATTTTCAAAATGTCCCAAAAGGATGATGAAACCTTGGAAGACTATGTTTCGCAATTCATGTTCAACCTACAATGTAATAAACAACATCAACTAAATGAAGAATCAAACAAACACCTTTTCTTGAGAGGTGTAAATGATGGGAGTATTGAAGCTCTAGATTTAATGGTAGGAGGAGTTATCACTTAGAAAAACTAGACCAATATACAAAGTATATGTTTGAATTATTCTAGAGCCACTGTGAAGAAAGGTAGGGGACTTAGAGATCTACCACATAAGTCTAATGGCAGTTTAGGAGTATCAAAGATGGAACTATCTAATTTGCTATCATATTTCAAACAAGACATCATTAATGATATAGCCACTCAACTGGATACCATGTAGGCTAGAAGGAAAAAGAATGAAGTTGATGCCATGTTAGCTAAATTTTCTCCATACTATAGGGAAAAGAAAAGGCACTGTAGATGCAATTCTGTTGCAAGCCTACAGATACAACCAATGCCTGTTGAGTTTAAAGCCACTAATGAAAATGGAGAAGTGTTCTACGTTGCTCAATGAAGACCATGGGCTAAAAGACAAGGTATGCCACAAGACCCTCTTCAAAGTTATAATAGTAACAATCAATGAAAAATACTAGTTTTAGTGGAAATAATAATTGGTAGCAACCTCAACAAGGTTGGCAACAACCTCAGTAGGTTTGGTAGCAACCTCAGCAGGGTTGGCAACAATTTCAGTAGGGTTGGCAACAAAACCAAAATTGGAATACCCAACCTAGTCAACAAGCTCTAATGCCACCACCTCAGCAACAGGCTCTAATGTCTCCTCCTACAACCATTAATGTTCCTCCCAAGTAGACTCAACTACCAATTCAACCTAATCCTATTCCCAACAATACCAAACAACTAGCACAATAGCAAAGCTATATTATTTCCTTAAACAATATCCACTTAAGGTTAGGCACTACTCATCCTTCACCACAAAAGCCTATAATAACTGAAGTTGAGGATTCCTTGATTGAACAAGTAGATGTGTCAAATCCACAAACCTCTCCTATAGCCAAATAACCCCCATTTCCTCATAGGTTGTTGGAACAAGGTTAGCCTATAGAAAACTGCGCAGTAATTGATTTTCTCAACTAGCTCAAGAAAATGATAGTGAAAATACCATTACTTGATGCTATCAAGGAAGTCCCTGCCTATACTAAAACTATCAAGGAAGCATGTATTAAACAACTAGGAAGAAAGAAGAAGTATCCAAAAACTATTCATGTCATAAGACAATTATCTGATTTAATGTCCTAAATATTTTGACCTTGGGAGTCCTAGGGTTACTATCACCTTTCATGGGATGCAAGTCCAAAATTCTTTAGTTCACTTAGGAGCATCTATAAATGTCATGACAAAGGAGGTATTGTCTTGATTGCGTATCGTTGGTTTTAGAAAAACACCAACCATACTTTAGCTTGCTAATAGTTCTACTATCAAATCAGATGGGATGATAGAAAATGTCATAGTCACCTTGAATTCCTGGTATTATCCTATAGACTTCCATATCCTTCCCCAAAGGATAACATGGGAGGGAATCCTTTAATTTTAGGATGACCATGGTTGGCCACTACAAATGCCTATATAGCTTGTCAGTCTAGTAAAATGACAATATCCAATGGTATCCCTACTAAGAACCTGACCTTATATACCCCTTCTTAGCCACCATTGTTAAATGACCAAGTAATCTGGCTAGACTTGGGTGATGAAGATCTAGAGGTAAATTTCATCCATTAGCTAATGATGATAGGTCAAGAATCATTTGTAGCCTCTTGAGAAGAAGATGAGATTATTTCACCCATTATCATGAATGAATATGGAGTAGAAGCTCAAGTGTGTCCTCGGGCAGAATGAATCCTAGAAACCATATTATCATCCTTGAATACACCCCAACATTTAGAAGCATCCCAATTCCTTCACTTCTCATTACCTTATGAGATGGATTCTTCTCCTGTTGCCTGGTTATTTATGATAGATAAGGTTATTAAGATGAAAGTTGGCCCAGAAAAGGAGTTGAATGTAAATAATGTGTTATCACCTTTCCATCAGAAAATTAAGTTGTAGTTACTACAGGAAAATCAAAAATCATTTGCTTCAAACTACATGGACATGAAAGGACTAGACCCTATGCTTTGTACTCACAATATTTACATTAGTCCTAATTTTAAACCTGTTCGATAGTCTCAGAGGAGATTTTAAAGGATATAGTTAAAAATGAGCTACATAAATTATTGAGTGTTGGTTTTATCTACCCCATCTCTGATAGCCAATGGGTTTCACCCCTAGTTATTGTACCAAAGAAGGGGGGGGAATGGAGAGTTTGTTTAGATTATAGGGAGCTCAATTCAACCACTAAGAAACACCACTTTCCCTTACCATTTATACATGAAGTTCTTGACAACCTAGCTGGCAAGAAATATTTCTCTATTCTAGATGGTTTCAGTGGTTACAATAAGATACAAATAGCTCTAGAGGATCAAGAAAAAAAATTCACATGCCCACGGGGTACCTTTTCCTACTCAGTCTCACCTTTTGGCTTGTGTAATGTCCCAACCACATTCTAATGAGCTACCATAAGTATCTTTTCAGAATATATCTGCTAACTATATGGAGATCTACATGGATGATTTCACTATTTATATGACTAATTTTGAGGAAGCAAAAGCTAACTTAGAGACAATGATCAAGAGATGCCAAGACTATAACATTTCCCTAAATAGTGAAAAATATTTTATGATGATGGAAGGAGTAGTGCTAAGTCATTTCATTTCATCCAAAGGCATCCAAGTAGATCCTACCAAGATTGAAGTCATTAGTACCTTGCCTATGCCAGAGAAGCATAGGGATGTCCAAAGTTTTCTAGAACATGCTTGATCTTATGGAAGATTCATCAAGAATTTCAGTCAACTTACAACACCCCTTTATAACTTGTTAAAAAAGGATTTTGAATTTGCCTGAGACTCTACATGTGCTACATCTTTCCTATAGCTTAAAGAAGTCCTCACTACAACACCAGTTTTAAGAGGACCTAATTGGGGACTACCTTTCTACATCCATACAGATGCCTCAGACTATGTTATAGGTGTAATGTTAGGCCAAAAGGTAGAATCAGTTGAACATGCCATTTATTTCATCAATAAAAATTTGGAAGGTGCAAAATTTAACTACATAGTTATTGAAAAAGAGTTACTTGTAGTTATGCATTGAATAAATTTAGACACTACATTACTAGATATGAAATATTTGTTCATACTGATCATTTTGCTATAAAATATATGATGAATAAGCCTACAATATCAGGAAGATTAGCTCATTGGTTGTTACTTATGTAGGAATTTGATATCACCATAATAGATAAACCTAACAAAGCCAATGTAGTAGTTGACTTTCTCTCTCAGTTACATGTCCCTAGTGATCTTGTAGCCACTGATGACAGTTTTCTAGATGAACACCTTTTCCTATTATTAGCACAAAATCCATGGTATACATATATTGCAAATTAGCTCACCATAAGAAAGATGCCAGCTCACTTCTATGCTAATGAAGGGAAGTTACACTACTACATTTAACCCCATTTTTAGACCAAAATTTTCAACCATCTAATAAATTGGGGTCAATTTGGTCAAAATATGCAAGGCAACATATATTTTTTGTTAAATACAAGCCCGTATTTGTCAAAATTTTGACTAACAAGCTCGTGTTGGTCAAAATTTCAACCAACACGGGCTTACACTATGTCAAAATTAAAAAAAGCATTTTTTGCCGCCCTAATTTCATTTTTACGTGACTAGAAGACAGCTCGTGCACTCAACCATTTTCTATACTGCATTTTGTGGCCAGGAGTACGCGCCAAAAGGGTTTTATAGCTTCAGCACCAATAGGGTTTGACAGCTTGGGTTCTTTGGTGCTTGATTGTAGCAGAGGAGAGCTCGTGAATGCTTCAAAGTTGACATTGAAAGAGATTTCAAAAGCGAAAGCTCTTGCAGCATCAAAGAGTCATAGTGAAGCTGAAAGAAGGCAGCATGAAAGGATTAAATAACACCTGGAAATGTTGAAGAGTCTCCTTCCTAGCGTTACCAAGGCGAGTTGAAGTTTTGATTTATAGATTAACATTTGATTAAAAAAATTTATCCACCTAAATGCATAAAACTGAGGGTTAACCTGCACAATACAAGCAAGAAGAAGCATGCTCCATTATATCTTTTCCATAAAGTAGTATTTGGTAAACATATAATGATTTCCTATCTAAAGGATATCTTAACATAGATGAAAATTTAGGTTTCTACCATGGGATAAAAGATCACTCTCTTCAAGACACATTAACTTGCATCCAAAGACAAATCATTGTACAACATTAAAAATTCTATGATTGTCAACAGAGCTCTCATTCACTTGTGAGTTAGAAGAGGTTTCTTACTACCTACCAGGATAACACCCCACCTTTAGCCTCTCTCATATGACTGGTCGAAAATGAAGGATGCAAATCTGTATAAATCCTAGTCTATGGTGATCTGGGACAATTATGGACAGTCTCTAGAAATAGAATTTAAAGAACAAATACAATGAAAATAGCACAAAAATGTAATATGAATCAAAATAAGACTCGTTTTCCTATGACAAAACATTATTGTTTTGTAATGGTAAAAATCAAGTAGAAGATTAGTTTTTGTGACAAATCACACTCTACTGTTTTGAATCTGTTTGACCTCTCTATTTAGTTGAAAATGTTTGTTGAATTTTTAGCTATCCTAGTTACTGCATAACTTTCTTCTGTCATATAATTGTTGTTTGAAAGCCTCTCATATTGCTTTTAAACTTGTATTTACACCTTACATTTGTATACTTTTGAGCACATTAAGGCCTACTTTCATGTTAACTAGTTAAATTTTGCTTAGTTTTCTTCTGATTTGTTAGATCCATACCTTGGTTGTAGCATCAAGATGGCGCCACAACTCTTCATCATGTGTCTTCAAAATTTTTGTCATTCGTACCATTGTAGAATGGATGCCTATAGTAGTATTGTCTAGTTTCTAGGAAAAATGGTCCAAAAAATTACTTAGCAACTCTACAAAACAAGAAAAAGCATCTACTTCTGCATGGACCTGTGCAGCAGCCAAAATGATTGTAATTAGGAGACAATGAATTACAATCGAGATCTACATATCAAGTGATTTAAAGTTTTGAATGAAAGTCTGGTGCACATGCTTTGATTGAAATATGCATTATAAGCAAGCAACATTGATGTAAACTAGTTTATAGCCTTAAATTGAAAAATCAATTTTTTTGTGGTTAAAAGTTCTATAGCCTACAAAGTTAGAAAATATTCAATTGTGCATGAAATCAACAAGAGCAAAAATAGTTAGTTGTGTATAAATAATGCTTTGAAGTAAATGGTCTAAATTGGCCTCCTGAAGTAGACATGTACATTCTCTTTTCAATAGATAAGGCAACATGTACAAATTCTTTCAATGCATTCTATTATCATCTATAAACAGCCATCTGAACATTGCATGTTTGTCATCAATGATTTGAGGCATATTTGTCCTGCTAGGCAGAGGAAATGGAAAACATCTCCTGCCTAAACTAGACTACTTATCTAATTCTATTAGTTGAATCTGCTTCTTTCAATTAGTACTTCTAAATGGTAATATTTCATGCATGTTTCATCTACATTTGTGTGTTTTTATATATTGAAAAGAAATTTCCACCTGTTGACACAAAATAATGTCAAATCTAGAGGAATTGTGAATGTGTCTAGGCAAGTGTTTGAGTAGTTTACATCATACAGTATGACCAAACTGTCGATATATATTACTCTCACATAGTTGCATCTAGATGCATTCCTAATCAACAAAACAATTGAGGGAAGATTATGTCTAAAAATTTGAAGGACTCTGCTTGAATACAAGCAACGAGAGTTTCTATATTTGTTTGCCCTTGTAATTTATTGATATACAATGATTTGTATTTCATATTTTTCATATCTCACAAAAATTGGATGAGCATTTTACTTCTTATATAATGTCAACTGTGCACAAAAATTTATGGTAAACTAGTAATCTGTAGATGAGTTCCCACTATTATGGTTGGATCGTCTTCCTTCAAAAACTAACACTGATCACACAACAACTACAACATAATATCTTAGTAGGAAAGGCCACTGATGTGGGACCAGTTATGTGATGGTGTCTCAGGGACCTGTCACTGCTTGTTGTCAATGCAAGATACATGCTAGAAGCAACAACTTCTCTCATTCAAATGAAACGAGACTACAAACTGACATCATTTTCTTCTTGCATATTTTGCTAGGCCATGTGTTAGAAGACATTCAACAATCATTTTCACAAACTTTCTTTTGATGGCAGATAAATGTAAAATGGAAATAACATCTAGCAGTGTATTTTTGTCAAAGCAACCATTTCACTAACATAGGTTTGATGACAGAAAAAGGAGTGGCTTATTCTGTGTGTCATCATATACAAGAGTCTGACAACTGTGCAATGGTTGTGTCATTTGATTACATTTTAATATTCTAGATTTTGAGATTATATGTGGTAAAGAAAGATCAATGAGGTCATTCCCAATGGATCAAGGGTTGACTTGTTGGTCTAAATATTTGTTTAGAATAAATCCATCCTACTTAACTACCAATCATGGAAAGCCACGCAAATGCATGATAGGTTTGTGAGTCAATATCCATGATTACAAGGCCAATTATTCACCTATTCCAGCATAAGCCTTATTGCAAACGAAAGGAGGAAAAAAGCAACAGAGGAAATAAAAAAAATGAAGAGTCTCATGCTCAACATATATCCTCTTATAACTGAAATAGAGCTTTATGAATCATGGATCACTAGTCCACAAAAGTAACAGTGATAAAACACATACGCATTAGACATTCATAGACACAATTAAGAGTTAGATTTTTGAGAACAACCATCTACAATGCAAGACACATACACTTAGGTTCCTTTGTTGATTAATAAGGAGTCAAAAAGTGTTATATATATGAGACTCAATAGCTTATTTACATGAAATGGATTCTCCATTACAAATGGGCACAAGGCTGCTCATTTATAATAATATCTCAATGAGCAATAAATTCTCCCAAAAAATGAGTTTGAATTTTGAATCCATGGAGGTAGAAGTCATATTGAAGTTGGGTAGCATAGATCTCCTTTGCTGATTGTTGGAGCACCTATAGGATGGGTGCAAGGTAATTAACCTTGAACTTCAACTCTTTGTTTCACATATGCAACTAATGGGGTTGCATTTCTTGACAATGCTTAGAGCATCGCCACTGAGCTTTGAAATCTTTTCAAAAGTTGTCCATGATATTGTCAAGATTTGGATATGAAACAACTCAATTCTTTTTTTAATATGCATCTCTTGGATTATAACTAAAAAATGATACTTGGTATTTTTATTTATAAATATAACATAATAAATAATTGTGAATTTTTCTATATTATTTGGTTTTCTCGCTTAGACACAATTCTGAAAATAGACTTATTTTGATTTTCTCCTGTTATCGTCTTCTCTATTTGCAATTATTTTTACTTGAATGTTTGTCCTTGGTGCCTAGACAATTTATAGGTTTTTGTCCAATAATTTGATAAGAGGACGGTTGTTCATCTTTAAGTCTCTGAATATCCTTGGAGGGGTTTTCTTCAATTTGGCTTTAACAATTATGTGCAAAGTCACATAATATTCATTCCGAATAGATGCTCCTTTTCTTAATGACTTGATTTCTCTTTTATACTAATTGGTGAAAGATTCACATCCATCCCTACCCTTGGAAATTTAAATTTAATTATTTTGCTAGCACCACCTCCTGAATATTGTTAGTGCTAGTTTTATCATATTATTAGCAACATTGGCTTTTATGATATGGGTGCTATTTAAACTTCAATCGCACAGCAAATGGTTTTCACATGCTGGAATGTATGGCATTTTGGTGGGCGCATGACAATAAATGGTTCCCCCATGATTGTGCACACAAATTGTTAGAGAAAGTGCTTGATGTGAACATGCACACACAAACAAACAAAGAAAGGTTGTAGTATAGGAAGAACTAAAATATTTTATCGACAAGCACCATACATAGACGATGATTTTAAAGCCCAAAAGCGAAACAAATGCATTCCGAATAGATGATGTTATATTAATGTTATGGACTTGTAATTTTATTTTTATTTCAATTTATTCTTATTATTAATTTTATAGTTCTTCGTTATATTACACAATTATTAATTTATTATCAAACTTTGTTTTGATGGGGTCATTACAGTAACTGCCTCTTGAATTGTGCATAACTTAAGTGAGCTAGTTAAACCTAATCCTTTTCTATTACACCTCTCTAGGGATCATTAAATGTGCTCCTATCTTTTTTTCAAAATAGAAGCTATATTATGTAAATTAGCTTTTACCTTCCCAAGAGTTAATACTTATTACCAATAATGTTTGTTGAATGTGACTGTATTGATTTATGCTTGTATAGTGGCTTAGTATGGTTTAAATACTAGTACATTTGAGGTTATTTTTCGACCATCAATTAAAAAGGTTTAGCTTGGTCACATTATAGAAGGAAAATTTTCTTGTCTTTAAAAATCTAAGCCCGTGTTGGTCGAAATTTTGACCAACACGGGCTTAACTTTACAATCAATTTTTTTTTTCAATTTCATTGTTGAGCGCGCGAAGTAGCTCGAGCTACAAAACCTTGGGTCCACCCATGCCAGTGTTGCTTTCTTTCCCGCCGCTAGCTCCTCATCTGGAACATTGGACTCCATCTCTCGCATCGGACTCTGAATCTAGCACTTTTTGCACTTAAACTAGTATTTACCTCACACATTTTTTATGTTTTCATATGTTTGGTTGATTATTTTGTTTTTGTTAGCAACCAATAGTTATTAGGTTCAAAATCGCATTCCACTGTTTCTGACTTGTGATAAGTGGCCATCCATAATGGGCATAAATTGGTAAAGAAATAAATGACCACTGAAGTTCGTTACTGTCTTCGCTAGTTAAACTTATTGATGTGTTGTCACATGTCTTGGTTGAAGCACCCTTTAATCTACAACCCTGAGCTATTCTTTCACTTAGACTAGTCTTCAAATACATAAATGTTGTTGCACATTATATATTTTTATACTACAACTGGTGGAAGTCTTGGGTCAAAATTGAAAGGATGTTGCAATTAAGGTTTTCTTGTATGAGCATTGTTTGTTGTTTATTTTCACTTGGATGTATAACTGTAAAAACTCCAAAATGCTTTTTGTAACACCATGAAACTGCCATTCCTTAGTTTAAGCCCATTTTTATTATGTTTCCTGGTTCCCATTTCTGTTTGAGCCTTCAAAGTTTCAAACAATCTAACTGGTCAGAATAGAACTCAAGCTTTGATAGCCTAACCTAACTTAGAAGTGATTTTCGGTTGGCAGTTGACATCTTGTTTCTCTTTTCCCTTTTCTAATAGGGTGAATAGGGCTCAATAGGAACTATAGAAAGGGGGGTGTAGGGGAGTTTTGGTGCAGGCTTCTCTATAGATAGCTGGCATTGACTTGTTTTCATGCTCACTAGTTCCCACCATTGGATGGAGGTGGGAGATGAGCTAGAGATAGTTGGAGCCCCACAACCTTACATCCACATTAATTCATCAAGGCATCCACCCCCTTCAGTTCCTGCTATTGGATGGGGTACTTTAGCTATGTGCCTCACAGTAGCCTAGCTCTATGAATATGCCATATCTCCTTCCATACTACAGCTATTTCATCTTTCTTTCACACTTTCCCTCAATCCCCTATTGTGATAAACTCTATCAACTGCCCACCTCCCCCACTCTGCTCCTTTTTTTTCTGTCAATCTGGTCCTTCATATTTGCAAGGAGAAGGTGGTAAGTGGGTGGGCTCTAAGTCTGTATTGACTGTTTGTCTTTGCCTGGCTTGCTAGGGATGTAATGCCCTCACCTCAAAATTAAACTATAATTATACCCTCCAATTATTAATTTATTTGAATATGCTTCGGTAAATATATAAATATTATTTTATTTAAAAATGGTTTGGACAAGGGATGCAACTGAGAGTAGCTGCCATAGGACAAGGAGGATTTACTTTATAAATCACCACCTTTTTCCAATATCTGCCAAAGAATTATAAGTGCTAAATAAGCTGAAATCATATCAGCAATGACAAATAAAATCAAGAATAGGAGATAGAGAATGGAAAGAAATTGCCAAAGTAAAAGACAATGTTTGGACTAAATAATGTAATGAAATCATCGTTAACTATTTATTTCTAGAGGATATTAGGATAGATGTAAGTATTGGTGGAAGATCCTATATACTAGTGTTTGAGTGAGGGGAAGAAGACATCAATTGATAATATCATTTATATTAAATTATTATTCCTTTTTCAGCATGGACTGTGGTTCGGTAATCTGCGAACAAAATGCCTCAAGGAAAAAATCCTCCTAGTTTCCATTGCCGAGTTAGTAGACAAGCCCCCTGGTTCAAACAGATATAAAGACAATTTGAGGGCATTTTAGTCAAGAAAGATCACTGCAGATTTGAGATAGTTAACAACAAATACAAAGGATCAATCATATCTTTTCTGAAATATATTCTGAATATTATATTCAAATTAAATTATGCTGGTAAACCTACAATTCCTGAAGTTGATACTATATCTATAATTAATTGTGCTGCTATAATTGTGAATCATATTTTTTGATATTTGAGGAAAAATAAGGAAAATTTAAATAAGATTGATTGATGATGTCAGGGTATTTGCTGAAGAAAAGTGCAAAAACAAATGGTTGGAGTCAGCAGTGGTTTGTTTTGAATGAGAAATCTTGAAAGGTTTGTTGCATTTGATGTGTACAATAGAATTGTAATTTGTTCAATTGAAGTTATATATCTTAATGAATTGGGTTTGATGTTCTTGCAGCTTGGTTACAACAGAAAACCAGAAGAAAGGCATTTTAGAGGAGTCATTAATTTGGAGGTATAAGTTGCTGATGAATCTTTTAACTGCTTTGTGTGTGTTATAATTGATGTACCGATTTGCATTATTCTCTCTTTACCAAATTAGTTTTGATTTCATTCTAGTGGTGGTTGGTAATTTCCATCATTGAAAGCATAGTCAAATTATGGCTAATCACTAGTTATAGTTACCTGTAAATAAGTTTTAATGGTTATGCCAAAATGAAGGGAAGAGTTGGATTTGGAAATCTTGATTCGAAGTACTTTGATCAGATCATGGAAGTGTATATTTTTAGTCGAGATCTATTGGTCACAGGTGCACTCTGATTATATTGTGCATGATTAATAAGTACAACTATACTACATTGTTCCTATATGTAATTGATTTTTGCCTATTGTACATTGAAATAGTTCATGACTATTGATTTGAATGCAAATTTGAGAGTGCCAGTCACTTCCAGGAAACTTTACAATGCAGATCTTTACTAACATTTAAGTATACTATAAGTTGATCTCTTGTGATTGTAAAGGCTTTTGGTCTTTTTCAAAAGTTCCCTGAAGGATACAAAATTTTTTTTGTAATTGGAACCTTTAAACTTCTAAATCAAGTAACAGAAAAATGAGATTGATTGTTTCTGTTTGTTTGTCCATTGTGTAATTTTGTATGAAGTATTTGGTTTTCTTGATTATCTAGCATGCACCACAAAATTTTTTAATGAATTAATGTCTTTGATAAGCTTATTGATAATTTTTACTGAATGAATGTTTCATGTTACAAGACTCTATTGTTGAGGAGGTATCAAATGATGGTACTTCTGATTCTCCAGCTCCAGCTAAATCAAGTTCTAAAAACTCAAAAAAGGAAAATGGTCTTGATGTTGTAGCTATAAGTCTTACATTCAAAATCAACAACAAGGTTTCATACAAAATAGTACTAAAAGGTGTGTGTCATTTTGGGGTTCAAGTTTCAAACTGCAAGTGCACATATTTGTATATTAAATTGGCACCTTTTGTGCTTAAATGGTTGATGATCTTTGTTTCATGGCTTTCTATTCTAGCACATAGTGCAATTGTGCTGAAAGCAGAAAGTATAGTAGATAAAATAGAGTGGGTTAGCAAAATCAGGAACCTTATTCAACCTTCAAAAGGCGTATCAATAGAAGGACCAGTATTATTGTCGTCTTGATCTTATCCATTATTATATACTAGGTGTGTTTTTTTGGTAGAAGGGTGGTACTGCAACTGTGTTTCTTTTTCTCTGCTTCATTTTACTAAACATTCCCTATCAAAAAAATATTGATTATGTTTCAATAATAAAATGTATGAGGTTATGTGAAGACTTTGCCTGTTATCCACAAAAACTGTTTGAGAAGCACATGAAGTTTTGACAACTCATGCACCCTTGCCTCCTCAATTGGTTTTATTTTCAAGTAACAGGTAATAGAATTTCTCTCATTCTCATTGTGCTTTATATCCATGGTAGAGGTGTATTTCAGTAGTCGAGCACAAATTGGATGCAGCATAAATGCTTTGTCTTTTATTCTAGACAAAGTGGGTTGCATGATGGCAACTCACATTGGTTCCTATAAGGGCACTAATTTTGTCTTCACAAAAAATTACAAGATATCCAAATTTAGGAAAGGATACTAATTTAGAAAAGAAATTTTTTATTGTTTTCATTAATAAAAGAAAAGCCTGTGATTCAATGTGGTAGTAATTGGTGAACATTATCTTCAACAATTAGTAGCTGATAGTTGTTATTTAACTCACTTCTATTTTATCTTTTCCTTTAAAAAGTAACCTACTTTGTTTTATCTACAGACCTAATCTATGACCTATTTTTCCTTCAAACTACCATTTCAGACAACCTAAGATCTAGTTTTAAGTGTAGCACTAGAGTATTCCTTATTAAAATCTCATATTGTTTTAAAGTGTAGTGGTTCTACCACTATATACGGTTGCCTTCCTTTGTTAATCTATCATGACCTTTGTTTTTGTAAGACAGGCATGAAACTTCTCTCGACAATCACTACTTTCCAACATAGAAGCTTTGTAGCGATCCTTGGATATATTTAAAATCCTATGGAAAAAGATGAATCATTTCTTTAAAAACTTGCTCCTTCCACAGAAGAAGCTACTTTTGAATTGTAGATATCAACCAAGTTATTAACAAGCTCCTACCATTCCCAGCATCATGGAACTCATAAAAATTTGAATCCTTAAAATTAAGTTGCTTACTATATTTATACCCGAAATATCTTCAAGTTATAACCAACACCGTGGATAGGATTATAAACTCTAGCAACACCAAGTGGTACAGTTAAATAAATGTTTGTCATGAGCTATGGCTAATTGGCCACATTCTAGATAACTATAGATTCAATCATAGGGATCTAATAAATGCTAAAATCTATTTTTCATTTTTGAATTGATAGAAGAGCATTTTAAACATAAAACAATATCAATGTGTTTGGTTCAATAAGAAGTTTCTTGGGTCACTTTGAATTAGAAATGATCTGAATTTCAAGATTGAAAATGAAACACTTATTACATTTTAGCTATTTTTCCAATTGATATGTTCATCTGTTGACAAAGGGAAGGCTAAATCAAGAAGGCTAAATTTCTAAATTTTGAATCTAAAGGTAAACTGAAACATCATTTTAAAAATATATTTTAATTTTGTCTTTTATGTTTCTCTAGGATGTATGTGCATAGATTCTTTTATATTCTTGAACTCTCACTGTGATAACAGACCATGGACCATTGAAAGCTATCCTAAACATAGATGATAAAAAATCACACATTATCTTATCATAAACATAAACAACAATATATCATGAGTTCTAAAAATATGGTATCTTTAATACACTATTTTTGTATTTAGTTTTTTGAAAAACTCAGGTATTGTTGGTCAATTGATTGAGTAGACTTTGTCGAAGCTGCTACCTACTTTTTACAAATTTATTATTATTAATTTAACATTTCTACTACAGATAAGTTCACTAAAGAATAAAACCCCTATCACACCATGCATCACCCATCATACCACTGGAAACCACCTTAACATTATTTGAAAAACAAATAAACTATTTGGCATATACTAATTTTGTCATTTATGTTTTTATAAGATGTATGTGAGTATAGCTTTCTCTCTTCAATTCCTGCATGGAGTTCCCTCAAAGACACTGCCATGCCAACCTAGGATATGAAACAAGTATTGTTGAGCAACTTTATAATCATAGGTAACAAAGATAAGTGGTAGACAATGGTTAGACATAGAAACCTATTAAGTAAATTCAAAATATAAGGTCTAGAAATATGGTCCAGGTGTTTCCTACATTCCCTTTCATCCAAACTGCAAGTGCTTGGGGCTCCTATCCTAGCCTCGGTCTACTTTACCTTGGCTTTGATACCAGGGTAAACTTTTCTGTGTACTAGCTAGGAGTTGAACTGAGGACCACCTGGTTGATGCTGGGATGATCTACCATAGAGCTACAAGCCCTTTTGGTGACCAATCCATCTATGGTCACTAGAGACTAAAGCTTCTAAATCTTCCACATTTTATTCAAATTTCATTTTTAGGACGTATGTGTGAATGTAATGATCTCAACTGATAAATCTAGAATCTAGTATTTAAAGAAGAGAATCCCTTAGGAATAAAAATTTACTAGAATTTTGATCGCTTCATTGCATTTCCATCCCAAGGGATTATACAAAACAATTGCCTGAATACATAACAATGAAGAAACTTACAATTCAGTTAGTCAATGTAATATGATTAGAATGAAAAGCCACTACAGATGAATTAAAACTATGTTAAATCAAAATATAAATGAAAACTACACTAGACTCCTCTTCATATTTGGGGCAGTAGCTGATATTCATAAGAGGGCACTGTGAAAGCAAGACATAAAAGTTATAGATTCCTAGTTTAGAAGCATCATGTTACTGCCAAAGAAGCAGAAAAAATATTCAAATAAGAATGTAATTTGTGTATGCTTATGAGAATTCAAACTAAAAGTATGAACTTCTATGTTCACTTCTTACTTTGAAATAGCAACTTGATGCAAAGTCTACAACAACTACTTTCCACTAGACTTCTAATGGCTTTCACAATCCAACATAGGATACTAGGACTTAGCACAAGTCCCTTTACCCACACCGAGTATACACAACTACTGAGCCCAAATGGGCAATTCACTTCAAAAAATTCACCCACTAACACAAGCAATGGTGGCAACAAACAGGACATGCAGTCCAACCACAATCCACTGTTAGTTTGGAATCCACCAAACCCAAAACACGCCTTTTCACTTCTAGGCCTACAATCCTTGTAGCCTTTCCAATCTGATTTCTTGTATTTTCACCAACTATCCCTCAATGGCATAGGAACTTCTCCACCACTCCAAGCACCTCTTTAGGCACTTACTAAGGATCCAAAAGTTTCTTAGGCAAATCTTGCTCCAGCACCCCCAAACTGCTTCTTGGTACCTAGGCCTAGTTGATCAAGTTAGGCTAGGGCTTCAAGGAAGAATGGACAAGGTGGGTTCCCAAGACCCTAATTACTTATGGAAATCCTTAACACATCAATTTGCAACTAGATTCAACACTTGCACTGGTCAACAGTGCTTCCCAATATGATTGTCACCATTCTACTTGACAATGTCTTACTTAAACATCAATGGTGCAAGATGAACATTTTTAGTGTAGGTCATAATCTATGTTAGAGTAACTTTAAGTTGTGAAAACCCTCATTTTACTTCATGAAAAATTCAATGTTTAAACCTTTCTATGAAGTGCTTATGCCTGACATGTCTCAATTCAACTTGTGAGTAGAGATTAATCTTTTATCAGCTGATTGTGAATGAATGAAGTTTGTAAGATATTGGTCTATCACCAGGTTTAGCTAGGAGTATTTCATTTTAGGATGTTCAAATTGACTTTGATGACCATTAAGGTTCATTTGTATCAAACAAAAGACATATGAATAGGTTTTTGAGGTATAGTTGTATAAATTGTAAAATTTGCACATTGTTCCTAAAGCAACTTTATAATATGTTAAGATTGACTTAGTCTTATTGTCCTCCAAACAGTAGCAAAACCATAATATGATTACCATAGAGATAAGGTCATAAATTTTTTAGCATTTCAATAGTTTATTCATGTGTTTGATATGGAAGTTGGTGTTGCAGCTGCTCTATATGCAAATGTTGGATATTCTGAGTCTAATATATTTATTGCTTTGGCTCACCCAGGATGTAGTTCAGCAACCCTCTTTAATCAAGACCTCTCAGAGTCAACATGATTATTTTTTTAAGTTGCCCACCTATTAATGAAGATTTGATTAGTAGTGTTTCAAGGTATTGTTCTTCTTGTGTGTGTGTAATGGTTCACAATTTCATGATTCTATAATCTACCTATTTGGCCAAACTTTTTTGGATTCTACAGTAATATTTTTTCTCCAATAGTATGGACAAATGAATTGTGTTATCAGTATTTTGAAGCCTATGTGCAAGTCTACAAAGAGATGGATGTCAAGGTTATAGATTCATTACTACACTCAGGAATGGGCTCATCTTCAATCTTCAGAAGATTGAATATGAGCCCATTCCTGACTGTGGTAATGAATCTCAAAGCTCCTTCAACCTGAGCATATCATGTCCTTCGGACGATCTTTTTGAAGCTGCTTCAACATTGTATCCTTCAGACTTTATAAAAGTTTACGTGATATGATTGTGAATGCTTTTCTAGAGATAAGTTTTACTCAATAAATTGTGAAGCGCATGGAATCTTCTATGATTAATCCAAACAAATACATATGCCCCTTTGTAAGTTAATTATTTATTTGAGAATATATAATATATTTCTTGACAGTGTCTTTGGTTGATGTGCAGCATCAAGACTTGGGTTCTGGTATTTCGTCTATAGTCGCAATGAAGGATTGTATATTACTTGCAGCTTGTGGAGTAGATGAGATTCTTCCTTAGAGTCCTGAATTTCTAGCTGATATCTTCACTTCATGTCTCACAACACCTATTAAAATTGCATTGCGATGGTATTATCTTATTCTCATACCTCTAATCATCTCATTCTTTTTACACATGATTGGGAAACTGCAATTTATGATGTGCTAATAGCTAGCTCCTTTGCTGGGTACAACAACTGGACATATTAGGAAGTGAATTAATAGCATGGTTTCTCGTACAAAATCAATTTAATATAGAGTTTTGGTAATGACTGTTTATCTATCTTGTATCTTAAATTATTCTCATTTCCCTCAAATATGTGTCACAATGGATATAGTGTTTACATGTATCATAATATTGAAACGATTCTCTGAGGTAGGGAAAAGTTGTTTACTATGCACAAATAGCTCACTTCTAATGGAATGGAACTTTAAAATATTGGGATACTGAAATTAGTGATCCTTTTATTCCCGTCACGTGAAATTTTTGGTTTTTGCAATGTATGTTACTAGTTTTGGATTTATGTTTGCTAAACATGATTACATCTTTTATCCAACAAGACATAAAGAATTACCAAAATGCTTGTCACCCATCCTTGTGCAATGCTAATGATTCTTAGTTGGAGTAGTTCCAAGATAAGTCAACTCTTGGGAAGTCTTGATGCTTACCCCTTAGAGCATTGCCTGAATTAAAAAGTGACTAGTGGACCATTCATGCCCACGAGATGGTTTTCCACGATCCACATTTGATGAATTATGGGTCAACAACTTTGATTCAAAAAACTATGTAGCTAAATCCTGCTACGGCATAATGTAAAAATTACCTTATTTGTCAACCTGATTTTTGTGTACGATTGATAATACATTAATAAATAGCAAATTAAGAGCTAAAATTCAAGCCATATAATGCCGATTTTGCACACAAAAACTTGGCCTTATCTGTCCCAGCCGAAACCTTTAAAAAAAAGCCCACATTGGCATGTTATGATGGTTAAATAGTGGTTTTGTTCTTTCCATTAAGATTCAAATCCTGCTTGGGTGCTAGTTCAGTTCCTCCATTTCTGGGAATTCTATGTCAATAGCAAGATCCTCCAACATGAGAAACACAATGCAGAATAAAAGGACTATTAGATGATGGATCATGTTTTTCTATCGCATTGAGTTTTGCATATTTTTTGAGAAAACACAATTCTGGTGTTGCCCATACTAAAACACTAGAAAAACCAAAAATAAAGACTAAAAGACTATGAAGCAACGAGCTAAAAGATATGTGTGAAGGAACAAGCTAAATAGATATGCCTATTCCAGCAGCTTTAAAAAATCAGTGTGCAGTAGAAGTAGATTCAACTCCAAAGACAAGTCTATTTTTTCTAATTCTGGCATGTAGCTTTAGGAGAACAGCAGTTGAGTACCCCATATGTTCAAAACATGAAAATAAGTCTTTTTATCATATGTTTTATCTTTTGGTGGGCCCTGTCAGACATGGATTGCCTTCATACAATGTACATGATTTGTCTTAATCATAGGACTAATTATATATTCTTCATATTAGTTACTATCGATGTTTTTCAAGCATTCTATAAAATAGTTCACATGCCTTACCTATGCTATGACATTTTGCATGCATCCTACACTCTCTCTCATCTAGCTGATATGGATTACGCAAAGTGATCTAAAACCATGATGCTAAAAAACACACAATCAAATCCAAAATGAACTTGCACTACAAATGGATTATGGAAATCTGATATTGGTAAAATTTCATGCATGTCTACCAAGACAATCACAACTTTAACATATATTTGTCCTGGTAGACATGCATGCAAAATTAACAATATCAAATTTCTACAATCCATTTGTAGTGCAAGTTCATTTTGGATTTGATTGTGTGTTTTTTAGCGTCATCATTTCAGATCACTCTCCGTAAACCATCATTAGTCGGATGAGAGAGTGAAGGATGCATGCAAATTCTCATATCATACACAAGGCATGTGAACTATTTTATAGAATGCCTGAAAAAAATTTACACCCAAGCGTTGGTAGAAATTTCTACCTTCATTGGTCAAAATTTCTACCTTCAATGGTCAAAATTTTTGACCTTCATTGGTTAAAATTTCTACCTTCAATGGTCAACATTTTCGACCTTCATTGGTCGAAATTTCCACCTTTCTGGTCAAGATTTTCTACCTTTATTGGTCAAAATTTCTACCTTTCTTGGTCGAAATTTCCACCTCTCTTGGCCAATATTTTCTACCTACATTGGTCGAATTTTCTACCTTTATTGGTCAAAAATTTCTTCCTTGTTTGGTCAAAATTTCGACCAATTCCTGATAGAACATGCACAATGGTCATGGAGGTTTTTCGAACAAAGTATTGGTCCAAATTTCGACCAACCATAAGTTGGTTGAAATTTCTACCAAAAAATTTCTGACCAATGGGTTGGTCGACTTTGGTCAAATTTTGGTTGAAAAGTGTGTCAAAATTTCAACCAATAATGGTCAAAAATGGGTCTCAGATGTACTAGTGTTACTCTCTAAAAAGAGTTTTAATTATTCTTGGATTACTAGATTTATGTTTTATATTAGCCCTGATCAAGTAATGCATTGGTGCATTAGAGAAGATGAAACATATGATATGTTGAGAACATGCCATGATGAACCTTGTAGAGGTCATTTTGTAGCCACATACTCTTGCATATATTATTTTACTCTCTTTATTTAGAAATTTGTGTTGTTTAACTTTATTCCTCTTTCATTTCCTATCCTAGTGGGACCCACACTTGAACTTTGTTGGGGGGATATTCTTTTTTTTTCAAAAATTTCAAATCACATGTAAATTTTAAAAGCTATTGTCTTATGTAACATTTGTTGTCACACGTTGATGCCATGTCCTTCTGTGATTGCATCATTAAGGAAGTTAAGGACATTAAAGTTGAGCTTAACCTTTAATGATAATTAGCAATGTGTTTGGGGTGATAGACCTATACATGAGTGAAAATTATGAGACTAGATGTGAGGAAGGATATCATGAGATTGCATGCATTAAATTTTTTTATGAAGCACAAAGTGATAGTACGCTATTTTCTCTGTCCAGTGCCATAATATTGCAAATTTTATTAACTTGCAATTGTTGAACTTTGGAAAATGCCACGATCTTGTCAAAATTTTATTATGAGTAACAATGGGTGGAGGTCTCTAGAGGTATCAACCAATTGATCACAGAGTTTTGTTGATTGATGCAGCTAGTTGTGAAATGTTCTTGAGAAGGGATGGTTAGATTACTGCCTTAGTCTTAAGAGATTTGATGAGGAGGTTTACCTTCAATTTTAGAGCACCCTGCATGATGGTTTTGCAATGGTTAAGGGCCTTAGAATTGAATTTACAAAAGAAGTGGTGGCCAAAGTCATTGGGTTACCTCAGGAAGGAGAAAATTGGGCAAAAGATTTTGACCTACGAACAGCTAGGGCATAATTCAGTGTGCATTCTAACCCTCCATTGGATATTGATAAGAAGTAGGGTACCTCCATACTATCATTGCCATTGGATTTTATCCAGCCAACAACATTCATCATTTAATACTTCACTTGTGAAGGTCATTACAAATACCTACATGCCCTACATTTCAAGATTTTGGCTCGTCTGCAACATGATTATCAATAGGTAAGTCTTCCCAATTTCCTGTTTAACATTGTCAAGAAGTAAGCTTCTTTAGTGCAATCAAGAAAGGATCAATCTATCTCCCATAATTGCTTGAAAAAATTAGTTGTGGAAAGAGAATTGAACCAATAATCAATTGGGACGTAGGAAGAGTTCTTGTAGTTAAAAGAGGTAGAGCCTAGGTTGGTTGGCCCTAGAGGCCAAGGGGTTGGATGAAGGGAAAAGATATCTATTGGTTTTTGTAAGGTCATTCCCAGGACCAAAAATGTTCCTAAATCCTATCCCTCTAGTTCTAGACTAGCTAAGAAGAGAATCTATAAAGTTGATTCCTCTATCTCTAGAAAAAATAAAAGCAAAATTAGGGAAGCTGCCAGTGCCCCCAAGACCCCATCGTCTGTTAAGACTAGGTCTACTATTAAGGAAGGCAAAAGTAAAGTCATGGAACTTGAGGAAGAAAACTTAAAACAACCTAATGATAAAAATAATGATAATGAAACCCTACACTTGTAAGAAGAGGAAGTTTTAGAAAAACCTCCTGAAGCACCTACTGTCGAAATGTCTACAGGCAAGAGGAAATTTAAGAATCCTCCATGTCTGTCTACACCTTTTACGAGGCAAAGTATGGGGATTTATGAGGGAAATAAGGTTACTAAAGCCTCTATTCTAGTGGTTAACTTATAATATTATAAGATTGAGAAGGAGTCCTCTTTAGAGGAAAAATTGCAACAAAACATAGCTGCTGATAATGATTGTAATAACTAGAGTCCACAACCCAAAGTTGACCTTAGTGTTAACTATGTGATTGTTGATAGTGATAAGGAGTCTAATGAGCTTGAAGCATTTTAGGAATCTGAAGAAAGCCCTATTATGCAGGATATTGGTGAGAATCCAAAAGACCTTCCTTCTAAGGACTACCTAGAATTCAAGCAAGAAATTGTTGAGGAAAGTAATGGAAAGTTCAATTAGGATGGGTTAGATACACTGGAAATAAAAGTAGCTGAATTTAGTAAGGAAGAGAATGTGGTGACAACAATTATCATGAAAAGGAGAATGCTAAACACCAAGAAGCGTCAACAAAATTCCTCATTTGACATTTGAATGGATAGACATTTTTAACCAAGAACCATTGCCACCACCTGATTTGTCCACACCTTTATCTGTAGGAATCAATTTGTTTCAACAATTGTTATGGGAAAGAGCTCAATGGAAGCTAGAAAAAGAAAAATTAAAACATGTTATTAATTAACATAGCTATCAGTTGAAATAGAGCTCAAAGTAGAATGAAGTTTTAAAAAGGAGAATTGAACAAGTTACACAATTGATTCCTAAACTGATGGAATGTAGATCACCATCACTGGTGTATGCATTGTTTCTCAAAGAGCATCTTGCAAAGTTTAAGTTGACTAGAATTGTGGAAGGGCTTAATCCCTCTATTGCAACTCCACATGAGTTTTATGATGCATTCCAATCTATTTCAATGCCTTTAAAGAATATATTATGTAAATTGTATCTCCATGATTTAGCAGTGCCTAATGACACATAGTGGAACTCACTCTTGTATATAGGGGATCTGTACTTGAGAGCAGTGATCTATTGGATATAAAATGAGATAAGTAGGGATCATCAAGTTGCACCTTATAGGTATAGTGAAATGACAGTACCTCTACTCATGAGATCAGAAGTTCAACACTCTAAACAAGCATTTCTGGATTGGATTTCTATTATAAGAAACCCTGCTAGAGCTAGTAAAGTATGCTCAGTTACAGAACAAGCCTTTGTAGATTAGGAACAACACTCCTCTTGAGATGTTGAGAAAACTATTGTTGCTTCAAGACAAAGGTGGACATGAATACCACATTACCTAAAGATAAGATAACCCCACTCTCCTCAAAATTTAACTCTTTCTACTATTAGGATTCCATAGTATATTGATTTGGGAAGGAATTAATAGAAATATTGGGTTCCATTAAAGTATCATGCCCCTATTCTCCTACAGCTACTACTAGTAGTAAATGACAATGCAGAAGATCATGATATGACAATAGAAGTTCAGAGATGGAGAAGGGTCAAGGAAAATTATGGGTACTTTGACTATGTTAAGAGTGAGCTTGGGGAGAAGACAACCAATGATTGGAGAGTTTAGGATAGAATCAAAAACTTCATGGTTGCTGGGGACCAACAATAGCTCAGTTGGGGGAGGGAATGATGGGCCTTAAAAAGATCATTGTTTTAAGATCTTTTTATCTTGTTTTTAAGAAATTATTTTGCATAAACAATCATGAATTAATGGTTTTAAGAAAATGAACTTATGATTTCATGTATATGCTCTATATATGATGAGACATTAAGTAGAAGTATGAATAATTCAAATATGCTATAATTGCTTGAATCTATGGACAAAAATGGTATAATGAAGTGATGTTGCATGTTGATAAATGTTTTCTCATTTATGCTATGTCTTGGGTAGTTTTCCTCCTGTAGCCATAGGATTTGCAAGAGTGATAATTTGAACTTACACCTTTTCTAACATTAATGATAAATTAAATATATGTATGTGGAAGTGGTGTGCGCATTGAATGCTTTTTAGGTACTTGTCATGGATATTCAAGAGTCAACACCTTAGCTTTAAAGTTAGAGCCAACCAGATTGTTGAATTATCATGAGTGGAGCAACTCATTAGATGCTTTCTATTGGAATAGAGCATGAATGTAGCTTCCACATCCTGCTATATTCCTAGAGGATTTATTCATGGTTAATGGTGATTCTATTTCAAACTTTATGAGTATGTAATTGATCCTCATTAATGGAGTGATCATAAAGTTAGGGAGTAGTTGTAGTTTCCTTTTAAATAATGTCTATTGTAGCTTCAAGAGGAGTATTTTAGAAAAAAGAAAAGATAAGTTGATTTTCACAGTAGTCAAGTGTGATTCAATTTTTTTAGTCAAGTGTAATTCCTTCACTATGAATGAATAGAATGAGCAATTCAAGTCTATTTGTCTTATCTTTATTGTCTTTTTTGTTCACTCATCTAAGGAGGGCCACTTGGTGAGTGAACTATTCTGTTAGAATAGTTTTCATTTCCTTGCTTGTTTCCTTACAAGATAGAATTGTGTTGCTCCTATAGCCATTGACAAAAAAATCAAAGAATTGTTCCTGTAACATAGGTGAATAGATAGGTTTACTATTGTAGCATTACTTTCAAGATTTAAGTTAAGTTTTTTTTTCAGTTGCTATCATTGAATTCCTTCATCATTTCCTTTGTATCAGCTATAATGACTTGAAGGGGAATTAGTGTTGACATATCAGTCAAGTTTGTTATTAGTGACACACACTATTCATATTATGTATAGCTACCATGCTCATTGTACAATTTATAGTGTTTGCCAAGCATTTCAGTTGCTACCGAGTCCTTTGGACAAATCCTAGTGGCCATTGAGCAGATTTAGTTAGTGTGAAGTCCAGTAGTGTAAACCATGCATTACAGTTGATGCCAAGTTTATCAATAGTTACCGAGCAGTGTAGTGCTTACTGAGCTCATCGTTTATGTGATGCAAATCCAATGTTAACCGAGCTAGTCTATGTTAACCAAATGATTTAGTTTATACCAAGCTCAAGGTGATAGTGTTTACTGAGTAATCAAGCAATTTAGTTTAATCCAAGTTGCACAATATCTACCGAGTCACCAGTGTAGACCAAGTTCAAGACTACTCATAAGTGATCAGTGTGGACTAAGCTTCTACTTCTACTGAGTGCATGATGATGCCGAGCAATGACACTCGATGTTGTGTACTAGAACCTCACCGAGTCAGTCTTCAAAACCCGAGTGTCTTCATATGGGTTGACTTTGTAATATTTGTGTAAACTTGTATTATGGCCAACTTCTTAATTATGTAAATTGGATTGGTATATATATGTAATGTATTTTACCATATCAATGAATGTGAATGTTTAAGTTATGCAATTTTAATAGAGCAGAAAGAAGAGCAAATTGTAAAGACCATATCAGTATAAGGAGCAGCAGAGACATATCTATCACAAAAAGGTGATCAGTATACAAAAGAAATCTTATTCAACAAACCAAGTTGCAGATCAAAGATCTACTACTACTTCATCCTAACAGTTGGACTAGTCAAAATCCTTTAACAAGGTAGACATAACAGTATTTCATAAATCTCTTTACTGAGTGCATACTTCATTGTATGTTTGAAAATCCTCTCACAAGGTGGACCTAGCAGTCCTTATTGCTCCTAATAGGGCAGATCGTCAGAAGTGATCAATGTAAGCCTTAACATGCCAACTTTATGTTGCAGTATTGAAGTTTGTTAGTATCATCCCCACCCCAGTTTTACTTTCTATTTGGAAGGTTTTTGGGTCACCAAATCTTTATGTCAAAGTGTTATGAATGCTTTCATGTTTTCAGTTTCTCATGCATGCTTTTAGATCAAGTGCGATGAACTAAATGCTAATTGAATTATTGGATCAAGAATTGAAATTATTAAAGTTTTAGAAGCTACTGATTCACCCCTCCCCTCTTAGTAACTTAGAATAGTCTTGAATATTTCCAACAATTGGTATCAAAGCTATTTTGGTTCTCAGAAGAAAGTTTAATAGCTTGAACCAAGATCAAGGCCATGGCGATATTTAGACTTGACAAAGCTATTGACAGTGAGAAGTTGGATTTGGAAATGGCCATTGTCTAACTCAAGAAAGCAAAGGAGCAACTTTCTCAATCCCTAAAAAGAAGAAAGGAACTTGCAATTCAAATAAATGATCATCACTACATTGAAAAAAGAATTGAAGACTTTCATCCTTCAAGTAGCTCAGATGAAGCAAATGATGTAATCATAGAACTCCTAGAGAAGAATGGTTCACTACAAGAAGAAGCAATAAAACTAAGAAGAGAGCAAGAAATCTAGTCAGTAAGACTGTGAAATCATGGAAGAGAAAAACAAAACAAAAGCAAAGTTGGAAGGAAAAGACAATGAGATTCAACGTATATCTCTTTAGTATACTGACTTAGTCAATCAGTTCACCAATCTAAATGAAGGAATTTGTTGGAAATCTGATTGAAGAACGAAGAAGATTGTTTGCAAAGAGGGAGATTGATGATAAAGAATGTTTCCAATCATTGTTTTTTCATTGATGTCAAACCTGCTATTTGCTAAAATGAGAATTGCATATAAGATCCAAGTACTATCACTTAGTTGATTGATGAAGAGGATTTAATCAACAAGATGTAACAAAAGCACCTAAGGGAAAGGTTGAGTTATGGTTTTGTAATGAAGTACAAGGATCATTTAAGACAATGGTAAAATGAGGTATTGATAATATACTTGAAGATACAAAGTTTGGCCATATTTAGAAACTTTAGAAGTATAAGTTGTAATAAGGCTATCTACAAAGCTGGACTAAGTTCATTAGTGAGTGCTGAGCAGATTTTCAGTTAGTGTTGAGCAAATGAAAAATCTAGTGTGTGCGGAGTGATATAGAAGGAGCCGAGCAATTAATAGGTGTTAAGCATTAGAAAAACTTAGTGGATGCTGAGTGAATCCATAGTAGGTGTTGAGCATCAACAAAATGTAGTTGGTGTCGAGTAACACAGTATGTATCAAGCACCAAAATTTCAATAATGTCGAGCTACTGCATTATGTGAAAAGTCAAAGATTTGCCAAATCTGAGTTGACAAGTTTGTTACCTTGAATTTTGTGAACCAGATGGACGATAAGATGATGAGCTGGAGGCACAGAATTTTAAGTAAACCATTTTTGGGAAAATTCAGGAGGATTCTTCATGATGTTTCTAGAAGGAACAAGATATGGGTTAGATTCATTGAATCCTACCTAATCCATTCAAACTAAAATTGAAAGTGGAAAGAATCAAGTAGGAAAGAGGATTCCAAACTTCTATTTAAGGATTCATAGGCCAAGAAGCTAGAGTGGTTGGGTCGAAGTTGTTGAAAGGTGTCAAGGAGAAGAAGGAAGAACAAAGCATAGAGACTCTGCTTCAATAAGAATAGAAATCATGAACTTGAGATCTAAAAATGAAAGATTGCAGAATGATCTAAACTTTGAAAGAAAAATCAATGAAAGAATGATGAAATCCCAAGCAGACATGAATCAATTGAATGAGCAGAGTCTCTATAGACAAAAAGGGAAAGCAAGAATTAGATATAAAGAAGAAGGTGAATACTCTAAACAAGGGGCTCAAAAGAATCAAAGACCTACTTGTAGTCATTGTGGTAAAATAGGTCATACATGAAACAAATTTTGGAGCAACAAGAAAGAAAAATTCAATAGAAAATGCTACAACTGCAATCAGCACGGTCATAAGGCTAATGAATGTAAAGAGAAACCAAGATTTGAAGGCAAATGTCATAAATGTAAGAAACATGGACACAAGGCATCAAAATGCAAAACCAAGACATTGAATCGTACAAAACAAATTATGAAAGCTATATTTGGTTGGGACTACAATACCTAGTGTAGATGTCATTTCTATGGAGAATTTGGACACATTAGTATGAATTGTGTTAAACATCATATGAGGAAAAGAGATACTACCAAAAGATGTTTCATTTGTACAAAACTTGGTCATCTTGCCAAGAACTGTATGAATACTAGTAGAATTGAAGATGAAATGAAGGTAAAAGCTGATAACATCTGAAAGCATATGAGACAACAATGGATTCCTGAATCTACAGAGGATACAAGTCTAAGCAATGATGGTCAAGTCACTCAAGAATTGGGTGACTCTACCATTTCTAATTAAGTTCTCAAGGGAGAACTGGAACTAGGCTATCAAAGACGACATCCAAATTAGTTCCAGTTGAAAGGTGACAAAGATCCAAATCTATATTTAGGATACAAAGGGATCATAAAGTAATATAGATACCAATGTTAACCAAGTTACTTCTCTACTGAGTGAGGTCAAGTCATAGACTTTACTAAGCAAGGTTGGGAGTAATGAAGATACCTATGGTTACTAAGTTGTGAAGATGTCACCAAGTGATCAATGCCAAGTAGTGGATGATAGTCTGTCAACATATCTACTTTCGTACCAAGCATTAATGGTAAAATTTCAGCAAAAAGGCATGAAGTTGAAGTCATTTCTTATCGTAAAATTTCAAGTGCTATTGTGAAGATCGAATTTCAATGTGACCAAAGTAATTTGAGTGAATTTCTAGTGAAAGAATTTTGAATTCTCTCAATCTACTGAGTGAAAATAACATCAAGCAGTAGCAAGGTTAAGCGAGGATTTGACATGTTGGTTCATGGAGTTGAGTGAAAGGCACCAGATTTCAAGCTCACTCCTATAGTTAGCGAAACCCTAGATCCAAGCAGTGTACAATCCCAAATTCCTCTAAAGGTACTTCTTATCGATGATATTTGTAGTCATTTCAAGTGCATTATTCAAGAGATTGGTACACTAGAAATGGATGATGCCCTAGGTCAATTATGTGTGAATGGAGTCCTAAAACCTGAGCATCAACATTTGGAAACTAAAGGGTTGACACACATCCCTCACATGCCTCATGAATTTCAAATCAAATGGATTAGGTTTATCCTCAACTAGGTGCATAATGGGTAATTGTGGCTAGAGCAACCAATTCTAATAACTAAGAAGATAATTCATCAAATCACTGGCCTTCCAATGCTAGCCAAAGCCAAAACAAAAAAAACCCTAGGTCAGGCAGAATTGGAGAAGAAAACCCTAGAAGAATGGGATGGCAGAGGAATGAAAATTAGTAGCATTTCTAACATGGAATTAAAGTTTGGTATTCACATTATTGTGCACAAGATATACAGTTCAAGTAGACTGAATAGTGTGTCATGTGAAGTTGTAGACTTGGCATACAAGGTGGTTAAGAACAATTTATCATACAACCTTGCCAACCGATTGTTGAGGCAACTCAACAAGAACATGGAAAACATAAGAACATCAAAGAACAATCCATGTAAGTTTGGTTCTTTATTAACTTGCCTATTCTTTTATGCACAAATTTTTTTCCCCCTCTAAAGGCACTATAGTTTGGAGAAAAGATGTACCTATGCTCTATCAAATCAATGAGTATATTGTCGAGATGGGTGAGAACTACAATAGTGTCATGGACAACTACTTTGATGCATTTAAGGAGAAAATGAACAACGGGTTTAGAATTCCCAAGAAGCTAGTTGAAGACTATAAATATGATATATGTTTCATGGTGGATAGTGACAAGGTGTATATTTAGGTAGCTAGGCCTAGAATTGTGTGGGTAAAACCTCTTGGTTATGAGGTCAACATTGATGAAACAAAGGATATCATTGAAGCTCTTATCAATGAACCAGTTAATCCTAAGGCTACATACTTTGGAATGTATGATGAAGCAAAGGCTAGGATTGAACTTGAAATAAAGCTCCCTTAGGTGGTCAACAAAGGAAAAAGAAGGATTGCAAAGCTGAAATCAAGTACACCTCTCTTGTTAACCAAAGGAAAAGGTAAGGATGAGCAAGGTGAGGAAGTAGAGGATTAGGATGACTCTGAGAAAGAAGAACCATTGAAGAAGAAGGGCAAAGTGATCATCACCAAGCTAGCAAAACCATCCACTGTAGTATTCACCAGGAGGTCAAGAAAGAAAGTTGACAAAGAAGGAGGAGACATCATATTCAATAGATCTCCACCCACCTTCTAGGATAGATTAAAGGAATTGAAAGATGGAGCTAGTATAAAAAAATTCAAGGCTTTGAAATATGAAACCAGAATAGATGAAGAGAAAAAGAAAATTAAAGATTTGGTCATAGACAAGATGGGACAATGGAAGTACTCTTTTGACTAGCTTGTTTCTCAAATTCTCGATGTCTTAATGGAAATAAGCCAAGATGGGAACATGCTATGCAAATAGTCAAAGACATATATGGGCAAACCTAAAGGTAGTTATTATTGAGCATATCAGATGCAAAGGTGAAAGAGTCACTAAAGAAGAATAAAGGAAAATTGACTCTCAAATTCAATACCTATCTAACTTTGATGAAGAATATTGAGTATGTTGTGAAGAATGCAACAAACACTTGGAAAAATGTTTATCATCTTCACAAACCAAGTGATTTTTTAGTTGATGTAAAGGATGATGATATAAAGGATGATGATGATGACGTTGATGAAGAAGATGAAGATGATCAAGGACAAGAGGCTACAGAGGAAGCAAAGCAAGATGATGAGGAGACTTACCTAGTCAAGATAACTGCAGTAGTCATTGCCTCACTTCCTCACTCCCCAAGAAAACTAGTAACTATATCATGTGTGGAGACTGCCTCAACAAGTTTGATTGTGACCACCAGTGATAACTCAAACATCCAATCACTCTTTGCCCCCACTTAGCTCAGCACATCATTGATAGAAGTAACCTCTACTTCATCTACCAAGCTGTAAACACCTTCTTCATCAACTGAGTTGGCATCATCATCTATGGATACATTGGCTACTTCAGTCTTGAGCACATCAGTTGTAAGTACACTAGTTTTGAGTACTTTAGTTTTGGGCACTACAATTTTGGCCTCATCAATTTTGAGTTCTTCAAGTATTTATGTAAGTATTCCTCCAGTTGGTACAGTATCAGTTTTTACTATAAGCCCTAGCATGTTTGCCATTTTTTCCATTCTGGATAAAAAAGTAATAAGTGTAAGGATAGTTGAGCCTAAGGTTCAATCGATAAAAAAAAAATTAGTGAAAGGAAAGGAGATAGAGGAAGACATTAATTTAGATGAGGAAATAGTAATCCCTAATTGAGATATTTACAAGCTTACTCTAGACCAAATGCAGACATTTGGTGAACTCCTCCAGAAGAAGGTAAAGCAACAAAGACTAAGAGAGGAGAAAGATAAAGAGTAAAAGATAATTGAAGATGCTAAGAACATTTTGGTAGAGGCCATAGGTATTGAGATCGATTCTTCTCAACCTATCTTGTATCAGCTAGCAGAAGCAGTCTAAAAATTTAATGAAGACACTGATGGACAAGATAAGCTAGTGGAGAAGGCTAAAAAGAAATTGCATAATAGAGTGTTAGAGCACATTTCTCAATAGATAGCTTTACAGCAAGTAGAACTTTCTACAATTTTGCTCAATTTAGAAGCATCATGTTTAAATGTGTCATCATTTTTTGGGAAACCATGTGATGTTTCTGAGTTTACAAAAGAAATAAAGGACAAATTATCCAAAATAGATGAAGATCTGAAGGCTAGTGCTTAATAACTGCAACTTGACCCTAGTTCAAGCTCTGCACATTTCAAGAGAATCAAATTTTTGTCAAATATGCAAGCATAATTGCTAAGAGAAGAAGCAAGGATTAGATCCACATTGATTGATATACAAAACATGATCCTTCCCAACATGGATGCATTGCAAAAACATATTACATATTCAAAAACTCTAATCCATGGCAATAACTTCTCTATTGTGGACCATATGATAGAATTATCAATAGAGGTACAAATTGCACTTCATACATGTAAGATCCTGCAAGAAAATTGGTATAAAACCTTAGCAATCATTCTCAAGGTACATTCTAAATTTTTGCCTCATTTTGGTATTTCTATGTAAATAAAATAGAATAAATCTTTGGCATTATTATCAAAAAGGGGGAGAGAGATACATAGTAAGAGGAGAAAGACAGAAGACAGTATGGGGAGAGATATGCTATGGGGGAGAACTTGCAATAAGTAAGAAATGAACAGAAAGACATGTTGTATATAGCAAGAAGGTGTATAATATACTTTAAAAATCAATTTTGAAAAATCTCAAAAATAGTATACTCTACCAAGCTAGTATCATATGGTGATGGATAAGGTATTCAGTTTTGGTTGATATGTGTTTTTGTCACTAATGCCAAAGGGGGAGATTGTTGACATATCAGTCAAGTTTGTTATTAGTGACACACACTTATTCAAATTGTGTATAGCTACCAAGCTCATTGTATAGTTTACAGTGTCTGCCCAACATTTCAATTGCTACTAAGTCCTTTGGACAAATCCCAGTGGCTACCGAGTAGATTTAGTTAGTGTGAAGTCCAGCAGTGTGAGTTGATGTTGAGTTTATCAGTGGTTACTAAGCAATGCAATGCTTACCAAGCTTGTAATTCATGTGATGTGAATCTAGTGTTAATCGAGCTAGTCTATGTTAACCAAATGATTTAATTTATAGAGAGCTCAAGGTGATAGTGTTTACCGAGTAATCAAGTGATTCAGTTTAAGCCAAGTTGCACAATATCTACTGAGTCACCAGTGTAGACCAAGTTCAAGAATACTTAGAAGTGATCAATATGGACTAAGCTTCTACGTCTACCAAGTACATGATGATGTCGAGCAATGATAGTGGATGTCGTGTATCAAAACCTTACCGAGTCAATCTTTAGAACTCAAGTGTCTTCATATGGGTCGTCTTTGTAATATTTGTGTAAACTTGTATTATGGCCAACTTTGTAATTATGTAAATTGGATTGGTATATGTGTAATGTATTGTACCATATCAATGAATGTGAATGTGTAAGTTTTGTAATGTAATTGAATGCAATTGGAATAGAGTAGAAAGAAGAGTGAATTGTAAAGGCCATATTAGTATAAGGAGCAGCAAAGACATATCTATCACAGAAAGGTGATCAATACACAGAGGAAATCTCATTCAACAAACCAAGTTGTAGATCAGAGATCTACCACTGCTTCATCCTAATAGGTGGACCAATCAAAATCCTTTAATAAGGTAGACCTAACAGTCTTTCATAAATCTCTTTACAGAGTGCATACTTCATTATATGTTTGAAAATCCTCTCACAAGGTGGACCTATTAGTCCTTATTGCTCCTAATAAGGCAGATCATCAAAAGTGATCAATGTAAGCCTCAACAAGCCAAAGTTATGTTGCAGTATTGAAGTTTGTGGGTATCACCCCCACCCTAGTTTTACTTTCTATTTGGAAGGTTTATAGGTCACCAAATCTTTGTGTCAAAGCATTATGAACGCTTTCATGTTTTCAATTTCTCATTCATGAAATTAGATCAGATGTGATGAACTAAATGCTAATTGAATTATTGGATTAAGAATTGAAATTATTAAAGTTTTAGAAGTTACTAATTCACCCCTCCTCTCTCAGTAACTTAGCATAGTCTTGGATATTTCCAACAATTAGAACATAGAAATTATTTTCATCCTCTCAAGTCTATGCTCCTGAGATGACAAATTAAATGAAGTCAGTGTACTATTTTAAGTAAACACATGATGTTGTCTGACCATGGAATCACTATGGAATGATGTCCAATCCTTTGTTATTAAAGTAATAAGCTGACTAGACACAATATATGTGCATTTCTTATATAGGAAATTTTACACTGCTCAAAAAGTTTCTAGAGACTCAAACTTAATACCTAGGGCCGACAAGCCCTAACAATACATATTGAGTTGGATAAATATACCTTTGACATTTATTTTGGAAGTTTTAGTTGGCCCAACTTTAGAAGGCCATAACTTTAGAACTATTACTCTAATTGGCTATTATAACCACTTTTCAGAATCCTCAGCTTGTGCTACATAGGCTTGGATACACGCAAGTTCCCATCCATTGAGTTTTTTAGGCCTCATCTGGACATGTTTAGGCATTTAACTATGATCCTAAAGTTTTTATACCAAAGTTGCACACTAAAAATCCACAATAAATCCATCAATACTCATGATATTGCACTGAGCCTCAACTTGTAAGATCATATATCCAAGATGAACATCCATCTCTGAAATTAGGACATTATGAGCTTGTATGAATGACTTACTAAGTAGCAAGCCTGCAGAAACAACAACTCTACACTGAGATAACCCTTATTCAAGAAACAAAAAGATTTTTTTTTGGTTGATGCAATATTCCTCTTACACCTAGGATGCTCCTACATCACTAGATTATTACATAACAAAAAGCCAACCTCAAGATTGTCTGCACACATCCCAAGATAAGATCCTTACATTAAATTCACAATCTAAATCAAATACATAAGTTAGCTCATACTAAGAACCAATCACAGACAAACTTGGTCAATGAAGGAATTGAATATCAACAAACATCAGGTTCACTTGGTACATGAAAGAACACTCGGCCAACACTGAACAAATATACAATAACTACAGCTTGATGACCACTAGAACTTAGCATTAATAGGCAAAATGAACAAAGATGAACAAGATATCAAGGCAACCCATGATGCTTCTGCATCAGACAACTAGAGTTGAAAGGAATGATTCTCCTAAATCATGCAACTGTCACAACCTAAGTTGAATCCAACTTAGATTGATAAATCTATGTTGCATCTTCAATTGGTTTATTCTTCCACTTCACCAAATATTCATGGTAATATTTTCCTCTTGTGTGTTTACCAATTCTTTGATCCAATCATCTAGTACAACAACTCCATCATATGACTTATGATACTTATGCAAATCAACAACATTGAATATAGGAGATATATCCATGTCATTAGACAAATCAACTTCATATGAATTACCATTATCAAACCTCCTTAAAACTCTAGAAGGTCCAAAATTCTTCATTTTCATCTTATTGTATGTTCCAAAAATAAATCTACCTTTCTTCAAATGAACCATCACCTCATCACCAACTTCAAAAACATGATGTCTCCTAGACTTATCTACATTCTCCTTATACTTTTGATTACTTTGTTCCAACCTCAACTTCACTTCCTCATGCAAAGACTTCATAAAATCAGAAATACTTCCCCTTCAACATGGCTCTTCTCTTTACCAGCAACATCTTTCAAATCTGATACTCCTCTAGGTTGCATTCTAGTAACAATCTTAAAAGGTGTTTTTCTAGTATTCCTATTTACATTATTTTTATATGCAAACTTAGCTTGTGATAATACCATATCCCAATTACTCATCTCCAACTAAACATCTCAACAAATTACCCAATTCACAACCTCTGTCTATCCATCTATTTGTGGATGGAATGTAGAATTAAACTTCAACTCAGCATCCATCTCTTTCCATAAAGTCCTCCAAAAATAACCAACAAATTTTCAATCTCTGTCAAAAATAATACTTCTCGGTAATCTATGAAATCTAACAATCTCTATAAAGAAAATCTCACCACTATTCACAACATGTGATATTTTCTTACATGGTATGAAATGTGCCATTTTAGAAATCCACAAAAACAAATATGGAATCATATTATCTTTCTATCTTAGGTAATCCAAGAACAAAACCCATATTGATGTCACTCTAAGATTTCTCAGGAACAAAAATAGTGTATACAATCTAGTATTTTGACATACTCCTTTTGTAACTTGACAAATTCCACAACTCCTTACAAATCTGTAAACATCCTTATACATCTATGGCCAATAACACTTATCCTTAAGAAAACTCAATGTTTTATCAATTCCAAAATTTCCAACCAATCCATCGCAATGCTTTTCCTTAATCAAATTAATTTTTATAGAACTTCTTGGTATACACAACTGAATTCCTTTAAAAACATACCTTCTTAAATTAAATACTCGTCATACTTCCTCAGTTGATCAGATTGGTTTGGTGCTCTGTACTCTCTCCGTGCCTTAGAAAAACTAGGGTTAGTTTCATTTCATACAACTCCTTCAACAAAGAATGTCTTATGCTCAGTGTGTCTGCAACTTAGTTCGTGACTCCACTTTTATGCTTGATCACATATGTGAAACTCTACAAATATTCAACCCATTTCATATGTCATTGGTTCAAGTTGTGTTGACTTCCCAAATATTGTAAAGCTTTATGATTAGTATACAACACAAACTCCTTAGGAATAAAATAATGTCTCCATTTCTTCAAGGCTTAAACAATAACATAAAACTCTTGATCATACACAAAATATTTCCTTTTGGCATCATTCAATTTTTCACTAAAGAAAGCAATAGGTTTACCTTCTTGACTCAACACATCTCCTATTATACTACCACTTCCAACACACTCAACTTGAAATACCTTATTGAAATTAACCATAGCTAATATAGGTAACTCAACAATATTTTCTTTGAAAGACTCAAAACTCTTATCAGCTCCATGTGTCCACTCGAAATCCTTTTTATCTCCTCTCATAGTCCCAGTCATAGCATTACAAATAGAACTGAAATTCTTTATAAAATTTCTATAAAAACTACCCAAACCATGAAATGATCTTATCTCACCCACATTCTCATGTGTAGGCCATTCCAAAATTGCTTTAACCTTCTCAAGATCCATTCTCAAACCATCAACTGAAATCACAAATCCCAAATATACAAGCTCTTCTTTCATAAAGGAACACTTCTTCAAATAAATCAACAATTTCTCCTCTTTCAATCTTTGCAATACTTGTCTAATATGCTCAAGACGTTCTTCCTTTGTCTTACTGAATATCAGAATATCATCTAAATAAACAATCACAAACTTACCCAAAAATCTCTTGAGAACTTCATTCCTCGATCTCATAAAAGTACTTGGTGTGAATTGGTCAAACCAAAATGCATTACCAACCACTCATACAAACCATCTTTTATCATGAAATCATTCTTCCACTCATCACCTTTTGTGATTCTGATATGATGATAAGCACTCTTCAAATCAATCTTGGTTAAATACTTTTCTCCACTCAAAAAATCCATTATGTCATCTATCCTTGACATAGGAAACCTATATTTCACGGTTATCTTGTTAATAGCTATGGAATTAATACACATTCTCCATTCCCTATTATTCTTAGGTGCTAATACAATAGGTACAACACATGGACTCAAGCTGTCTCTAATCAAACCTTTATGCAATAACTCATACACTTATATGTTAAGTTCTTCATTATCTATAGGTGTCAACGTATATGGTGCATTATTTGGCAAGCTAGCTCTAGGAATTAGATACATACAATGACATATACTTCTTACTGGAGGTAAACCATCAGGTATATCTTCAACAACAATCTCCTTGCACTCATTCAACATTTTTTCTATTTCAAATGGCACTTGGTCAAAACTATCAATTTTTGTTGTCACTTGGCCTCTACTGTCTTTTGATACTCGACCTCTATCTATTGCTCAATCATTACTATATTCTATTGCTTGCCCATTACTACCAAAACATAGTCCTCTAGAAATTACAACAAAATAGACTTGGTTCTTTTTCATTTCCTTTTCAATTTGTTTTCCATTAACCGTGCAAACTCTAACAATAGTACAATTCACTTCCTTAGGAGCTTCAACCAAAGGAAACAATATTTTCTTTTCTCCATTCACCCAAAGTGTATATTGATTTAATCTACCATCATGCACAACATGTCTATCATACTGCCAAGGTCTACCCAATAAAATATGTCAATGATCCATAGGCATAATATCACAAAAAACTTCATCAAAATAGTTTGCAATCTTGAATTTCACAACACATTTCTTGCTTACCAACAATTTATGTTCATCCTTGACCCATGAAACATGATAGGGTTTAGAGTGCCTCAACCTCTACAATTGCAACTTTGTAACTAGCTCCTCTAATGCCAAATTTGTTGAATTGCCACTATCAATAATTACTTTGCAATGTTTTCTTGACATCTTACATCTGGTCTTGAAAAGACTTCTCCTCAAGATAGGTTACTCACCAACTGTCTTATTACACAAAGTTCTCCTTGCCGTTAGGTTTTCTCCAACCTCAGGTCCACAAGGTGAACCCTCAAGATCTCCTTGAATCACAATATTTCTATTACCTTGTTCAATTTCTCCAGAGTACCTACACTCAAAGGATTTATGCCCTTATTTGCCACATCTAAAACAATTACCATGAAAACCTACTCTAGAATAAGAATTACCTCTTCCTCGGTAAGAACTAGTACCTCCTTAGTAAGAACTACCACCTTTCCACTTAATCTTACCTTTATCCTTACTTTTCCACTCAAATTTTCTCTTATTTTGCATAAAATTGTTAGATCCACCACTTTCTCCATAAGATCAACCTCTACCTCTTTGAATCTACCACCTCTACCTCTTTATCTTTTCTCATGCTTCTTTGTCAAGATTTCCTCAAGCTTCAAGGCATATTGATATGTTTCTTCCACACTTTTCAATTTCACAAAACTTATCACATCTTGAATTCCATATCTCAATCCATTGAGGTACCTTGCAATTTTATCAACATCATCATCCACATGTCTAGAGCTGATGTCTAGTCTATAGAACTCCTAAATATACTATTTCACAGTCATGTCCTTTTGTCTCAAATTTTGCATCTTTCTCAACAATATAACTTGGTAATCAATACAAAGAAATTTTTTCTTCACCTTGTTCACCATTTTCAACCAAGTTCTGATCTTTTCCTTTCCTCTTCTTTTATCTATCAATTTGCAAATGTTCCCACCATAGTGAGGCATAACCTTTCAACCTAGTGATTGTAATCTTCACCATCCTATTATCAGGAGTGCCTTCAAACTTAATGAACTTCTACATATAAAAGATCCAATCAAACACAAAATTGGTGTCCAATTTTCCATCATAAGGAACAAATTCCACATCAGGCTTTGAATGCACCCTAGACAAAACTCGCAATATATTTTCCTCATCTTGATCTTCTTTAGGTTCTAGATTAGGGTTTGGTCTCTTTGCTTCATCATCACTCACATCATCTAGATGCACTACTCTCCTCTGGGTTGTCTCTACAGTATCTAATCTAGCTACAATTTGTCTCAACATGTCCATAATAATAATATCAACACTTCTCTACCTCAAACCATCTTGACAAATAGGTTCCTACAAGATCACAACCCTCTAAAAGTTATAGGTCAAATCCACAAATCTACCACCCTACAACCAAATTAATTAGGGTTCTACATGATCCAATTTCCTTAATGACAAACTTTTAGCTATGATATCACCTAACAAAAGGAGGGATGCAAAGCTAGGGCCATAGGCATACTTAATTGTCCAATCACCTTGTTAAGTAAACAAAATGCAAGCAAACAACACATGGAATAACACCAAGGAGAGAGAGAACAAGAATATTTTATTGTCTCATCAATTTATCAACATACATGCCCAAATCTAAGGCCTTCTGGGTTACAACCAATATAAAGATTTAATTTCAAGATCCATGATCTCTATTAATCCAACTCTAAACTCGCTCTTCTAGGATCATTTTCTCCCAAACTCTCTAAGTGATACTTAACCTAAACCTAAACACCCATATTTATGCTTGCCAAAAAGGCTTACAAAAGATTCTAGATTATTACATAATAGAAATCTAACCTCAAAATGGTCTGTACACATCCCAAGACAAGATCTTTATATTAAATTCACAATCCAAATTAAATACATAAGTCGACTCATACTAAGAGCTAATCACATAAAAACTTAGTCAATGAAGGAGCCAAACATCAACAAATATTAGGTTCACTCAGCACATCAAACAACACTCGATCAATACTGAAAAACTCAGCAGTAACTGAATCTCGACAACTACTAGAACTCAACACTTATAGGAAGAATGAACAAAGATAAGCATGATAGAAAGGAAACCTAGGATGCTCCTGCATCACTTTAACACGTGACCAAGATGCATATCAAAATGACTAGACTCATATCTGTTATTGTAAATGGTTCTTTTCCATTTAACTCTTATATTAAGTTTACTTAGGTGAACTCATAAATTAGGAGAAATTATAAATTCTTGGATATTATTATTAGGAGGATAGTGTGAGTCATCCTTTTGACTCCAACTACTCCTAAGATATCACATGTGATTAATTCTAATTTGGATACCACTCTTCTAGATTGTAGGTGGATGGTAGATGGTTGATTCCATCAGGACTCTACTTCCTCCAAGTTGAAACACTTGTCTCACTCTTGCCCAAGTAACCTCCCAACTCTTTCCTATATAAACAAGCTATCTCACATGTAATAGAATAAGACTCAAATCTCTCATTGTAACATTATCATGTAGGTTTTTCTCTCGATAAATATATTGCATATTTGAGAGCATATTTGTGTCATTGCTTCAATTCTTCCATGTAGCAAGTATTTCATTGCCAGATTATAATCCTAGCTCTTTTAGAATTGTTATACAGGTTCTAACATGGTATCAAAGCCTTGTATCTAAAAGCTACTCGCTCGTGTTTGAATATATTTGAAGTGTTTAACAGATTTGAAGGATTTAGAGATTTTCTAGTTGGATATGTAGAGGAGCTTTTGTTCCAAGCACCTCAAGCCCAAACATACCTCATAATTAGACTCCTTACATGTCAAAACTCTTCACATGAAATAAATTTATATTTCACCATTGTTTTGTTCAATTTTTTTTATTGCACGATATGCATGTGCAAGTTTTTTATTTATTTAAAAAACTATATATCTATATTTTTAAAAATAAATTTAAAACGATCATTTTGTTTACATTTTTTGCGCGCGCATGTGTGTGTGTGTGTTTTATAAACAAAAATTTGTAAAAATACTTGCCAGTCTTTCGTTTTCCTCGTAGGCACCACCAAACTACCACTAGTTGCCCACAAGTAATGACAATAGCTTCCACCTTCACCAACAACACCACCATATGTTGTCACCACTACTAGAGTTTTCTATTGTGCTCTCCACTTAGATGTGGTCTACTGCAACCCATGACTCTTGTTCATGCTTCTTGCCACAGTGTCTGCTACTCTTCTCGCATGCCTCCTCCTGCGTGTCAACCATCTTAGTCACCCCTGCAACCTCTCACTACTTGAACTTTGAAGCCTTCTACTTCTCATGACCTTTATAGCCATTGACATCATCTCTTCAGCCCATGATGACCCTCTATTTAGGGTCATCGTTCATTGTAGCTCTCTGCCCTGTCGTAATACAAGGTTGCCCCTTTCCTTTGTGCCTCTGTTGTACCTCCTTGTTGCTCGAGCGACCCATCTGCAAACCTCAACTTGCTCCACTCGCCTCTAGCACTGAGGCCCTTCCTCTACTTTGGAGCATCTCCACCAACATCGTCCACCCAAATGGCTACCATCCAAGTGGAGCTCTTCTACCATCGCTACTAAGATTTTTCTAGTACCTGGACTATTTTTTTCAGTCACCGACATTTTTTCTGTAGCCTCCTTTTTTTTTTGGAATTTGGGAATTTTTAATGGCAGGAGGAGTTTTTTGTATTTCCAAGTTGGGGGGGTAGATTGTTTTGGGAAAGGAAGTTTTTTTTTCTAGTGAGATATTATTTCGACAAGGGGAGAATTTTTTTTGAAGTGACCAAATTTGTTTCTAGGGAGGGGATATTTTCAGGCAACTGGATTTGTTTCCAAGGTTTTTTTTTCAATGACTGACATTTTTTCTAGTATTGGGCGGGACATTCTTTGATTGAGTGATTTGGGGGTGTGTCTTGTGTTCTCTCTTGCACTCTTTCATTTTTGCATCATGGGTTATCTTGGATTTCCATAATTAACTCCACATAACTATTTTACATGGAAAGAAAATGTATGGAGTAAGTTAATGAGGAGAGGCTTGAATTATTAGGTGGATGACACAATTAATGAACCATCAAGTATAAATGTGGATATAAAGGAACTAAATGATTGGATAACTCAAAACTCTAAGGCTTTAGGGATGATAAGAACACGTGTTTCTCAAGATCTTTTATTTCACATTACACCCTTGGAAAATGCCAAGGAGGCCTGGGAAAAACTTGAAAATTTGAACGATAAAGTGGATGAGGATATGAGATTCACAATTCAAGAAAATCTTCTCAAATTAGATCCTAAGAACTTCAATATAATTCAATATTTCATTAACAAAGCCAATGATTTAAGAGCACAATGTAGGGATTGTGGTATCACCATAAAGAGTTCACAATTGATTCACCATATGATGGTCAACCTTACTTTAGAATATGCAACCTTTATTTCAAGTTACAATACTCACAAGTTGACCATGGGTAGTGCTTTCACTACTCCTTCATTTGAGTCATTTGGAGAAATGATGATGTTGGAATAAATAAAGTTAATGACTATGTACATTCTCAAGTCTTCAAAGTCTAAGGCATTGGTGGCTAATCAAGATAATCAAGGAAAGAAGAAGTAAAATAATTGGCAACAAAAGCCACAACATGGGAAAGAACACTCACCTACTCCACCAATAAATGGGAAAAAAACCCAAGAAGTATTTCTCAAATGTGCATATTGCAAGAAGATTGAATGTGAAGAACATCATTGCTACAAAAAGGATATAGAAGAGCTTAAGAATCTTCTTAAGAAAAATCAAATAAATCTACCTTCAAGAATGACTACTTCCTCTTCTTCTCATTCTAGTGTTGCCAAAGGAAAAGATAACAAGGGAAAAGGTTGAGCCTTAATTGCTACTTCAAGTCATGATTTAGGGGGATGGCTTCTAGATTCGAGAGTTTCTCATCATATGGCATCTTCATAGTCTTTGTATTCTATATTTGAGCCTTGTAATGCAGCATCTATTTTGATGGAAAATCATACTTACATGAATGTGATTGGGAAAGGAAAATTTGATAAAGGGGAGGGCACCTTCAATGATGTATTATGCGTACCTCACTTAACCCATAATCTCCTTTCTATCTATCAACTCATGAATGGGACGACAAGAAGGACTATGGAATTCACTCTTGAATAAGTTCTTATTTGAGACTTAGAGAGAAAAGAGATCATTTCTATAGGAGTTGTTGACCATGGATCTTGAATATATTACTTTGTATATTTTTCTTCTGATGATGAGAGTGATTCTTTAGTGTATTCTGATCACACTTCTAGTGTTGATTCACATATTGAGGAGAAATTTGGCTACTTTAACTTGGGTATTCTCACATGTGATAAAGTTCTTGAGCCATCCATCACTTCTCCTCTCATTGATGTTGTACCTGTGATCATTCCTATTGATGATGAGATTTCTTTAGATGATTCAGTGTAACAAGATACTCCTTGTCTTCCATCTACATCTTTATGAGATTTCTACTTGATACACAATTCAAGTGTGTTTGAGGAATCCTACATTGCAGATTTGGGAGACATCATCAATGATCTAAATATTCTCTTTAATGATAAGGATCCTTCTTCATTTATTGTGAGGGAACACTTTGACTCTCACACTCATACTCCACATGATGAATATTTCAAGGTTGAAGTGACTGTGGATCCTTATGTACAATAGTTGCAGGAGATCTCTATATCTTCAGAGGAGATAGTTGAGTCTTTAGTACCTATTCTACATTCATCCTTACTAGATCCTAAATTTTTGTATTCAATAGAGTGGTTTAATGCACCTGTTTTGGAAGGGCTAACCTTCAGTATCAACATGGGGGCATTTGAGCAATTTTCAAGATTCCACATTTTTTGAGGTTTATTCCTATAGATTGGGGAGATGTTTCTCATACACTTTTGGTCTTGTTTCTCCCTAAAGGGAGTAATGTGGTTCAGTTTTTATGGAGCATTTTTTGTATCTAGCTTGGAGCATCAATCATTGGTATACATTCTCCATTAAGAGGCTACTTGGTCTCTCTTCCATTATTTCCTTCCTATGGAGGTATTTTCTATTGTATATGCATGATGTATTTAATAATGGTGGGGGGGGAGATTATTACTCCATCCATCATGCATCTTGCATTTTCATCTCTCTTTTTGGGGGAGGGTTTTTCCCATGAGGTTTTCCCTCTTTCTCCTCTTTATGAGAGATTGCATGTTTTCTACAATTTGTACATGGGTACCTAACATGGCCTAGTAGTCGAGACCCATCTTGCATTTCATATAGCTTTATGAGCTTAAGTAAATCTCCCTAAGTTGCACTTAAGGGGGGGTGTTAGAGTAAATGGTTCTTTTCCATTTAACTCTTATATTAAGTTTACTTAGGTGAGCTCATAAATTAGTTCTTCCTTCCTACTTTAGCAATACTTTTGAAGTTTACATGACACAACTTACTATGCCATACACAATTATTATAATTTATAGCTACCATACAAGTGTTTCCATAAATATTGAGGTAGAAAAGATTACCTCTGCTTTATTCTCTTGTAGCCAATAACTTGCTTGTCTTGTCAAATATTTTGCAACACCTTTTTTTTTAACTCAAACTTAGAGCCTTTTGTACATTATTTGAGCCATTATTAACATGTTGTATTTCAATCCTTCTACTATATTCACATCTTCATAGGTGGTGGATTCATTTAGGGCTATTGTACTCTTTTCTGTCACTGTGCATGTCGAGTTGTTTTCGAACTTTGCCATTCCTCCATCGTAGGCCTTGACCTCATGAAAATTTCTCCTATCACTTGACATGTGGTGTGAGAAATCACTATCTATTAATATGTTGTATTTTAATCATTCTACTATATACACATCTTTATAGGCAGTGGATTCATTTAGGGCTTTTATACCTTTTCTTATCACTGTGCATGTCAAGTTGTTTTTGAACTTCACCATTCCTCCATCGTAGGCCTTGACCTCATGAAACTTTCTCTTATCACTTGACATGTGGTGTGAGCAATCATTGTCTATTATCCATTTCTTACGGATTATGATACTTGCTATTAGGGCTCTCTCCACCCTTTCTTTTATGATGGCAACAAAGAATACTTCATCCTCATCATCTTCCTCATCGCTGGTTAAATTTTCATCAATCACACCTTCTTCATAATGTAACATCGCTTCTTCTCCTTTGCCTTTGACCACTTCTTGTTGGAACCTTTCCAATTGTTATTGTTAGATAACTGAGAGGAGAGGTGAATCAGTTATATCCATCTATCCCACAGGACTTAAAAACAATTCAACACCAAATTAATCTCCATAAACTTTTACTGTACAAACTTGATAACCACATTCAACATCTCAACTCACACTTATGAACATTTAACTTCAAACTAATAACTCATTGTTTGTTATTGTACCGAGTATTAGAGTAATAATTTAGCTTATACCGAGTTGCAACATAGAATATACATGTAATAAACTTTGCAACACATAAGAAATCACACAACTGAACACAAATTTTAACATGGAAACCCTATAAAGGGAAAAAAAACACCTGGGACCAACAACCCAAATAATTCACTCTTATGAAGTGAACTTTGCGAGGAGCCAAACTTGTAAAAGGTTTACATGCTCTTTTTAGTGTGACCTAGTTAGAGGATTTTAACCAAAGATCATCCAGACCTTATCACTCCTTGATATTTCAAACGAGTGACATGCTTTAAAGGACTTACAAACATTAGTAATCAATTTTACCATATAGGATTTCACAGACTTGTTAGGTCCACTTGGTTAAGAGATTTTATCTGCTATAATGGTAATAAAGTAACAGTCAGATGATCTGTTTAGGTTTAATACTACTTTTGCTTTATAAAAAATTTGTTTTACTCAGTCTTCTTCCTTTTGATACTTGTTTGCTTGATTAACAATATTTCTCTTTCACCTTGCACTTCCCTCTGCTTGATCTTCTCATCTATGTTTAGCTCAGATCACCTTGCTCTTCTTCATTCTTTTATGCTTTCAATAGATCGCATTTAACATCAACTAAAAATGGTCTTAATCATCTCCTTAAATAGTTAACTTTGACCTTCTAGATTTTTTTTCTTAATTACATCTGTAGATCTCAAATTCATTGAATTTAGACACTCAGAAAATAGAACATTATTGAACTTTGTAGTCATCTTACTCAAATCTCTATCATCCGATATCCATTATATTTTTGAAGACATAAATCTTGTAACAAACTATGACTTTAGCCTTTGAACTTCTCTAACATTCCTTATTTTCAATCATAAGTTTCCCTCACATCTCATATTTCTTAACTTTTTCTTCTAGCTCATACTCGGTGAATATTATAACTTGACTTGGGTAACACTATGCTCGGTTAATACTTTAGTACCTTAGGCAATACTATACTCCTTTCATCATGTAGACTATTTGATTGATGTAACTTGTGTATCTTGTTGAATACATAAACTTCATCACATTACATGATTTCAAAACAATCAAACCAATATTACACTACCAATGTTCAATTCATTCAAGTTCCCATTGAATACCAATACTTATCAATTATGTCATCATCATACTTCCTTCAAATACTCTTCATCAATCAAATGATATTGATGCATAGCATCAAATAAATCAACCAATAAGTGAGATACTTATTGATCCCTTCAAAATCTATGAAATAGTTTCATTATATAGAGGCATCTTATGAGGTAAAACACAACATGTTTTAATACAAAAATAACAACCCTTCTCCATTTGCACATCCTGATTTCTATGTCTGATTACATTATTTGTAACTTTTAATCCTTAATGTTTCTTTCCAAACCCTTTGGAGGAATTGTTCCAAATTATACCCATTAAAACATATCCAAGTTTGAGTACAATATAATATACCAATTTCAAATTATGTTGTCTGCACGAAGACCCATTTTCTTTGTCATAAACCATAAGTAAAACATGTAACCTTGCCTAGGGCATCAAATATCTTTCACAAAACAAATTAAAATAACCTCAAACCGATTCCAAATTATCCATTTGTGAGTCTAGTTTCAAACTCTATAAGACATTAATTTTTCCAGTACATAAATCATTGTAGAAGCACAAATCTTTGCCCACAACACCACTGACAACATTTAAAAACCAGTTTTCACTCAAATCTTCATAACTTACACAAATCTGAATGAAAATAACTCAAACCAATTGGAAATGAAATATAGTTCACATATCTTTCCAATAGATATAAATAGAGTTCATTTTACATCCAAATGTGTCTAGACCAAACATTGCAATCTGACTATAGTTGGGCATCCTCAATTTTGCAATTTACAAGCTTTGCCAAAACTTGCATAACTTCTTCATTTCTACATGAAATAAATCCAAACCAAAGCCAAAATAAATTTTATTCATTAATATATCCACATATACAAGTTTTACATGGTTTCTAGGTTGTATGTGATCGTCCAAGACCTAGAACTAACAATAAAATTGAAAAACCAATCAAAATAACAACTCAGAATATTACCAAATTTGTTTCAAAATGTATCTCTTCCTTTCATTAATGCTTTGGTTCTACCATACATCCATTTTTATAGCTTTTTTGGTTGGTTGTAACTTCCAAACCACCCTTTAAACCATCTCCTTACATTCTTTTAATAATTATGCAACTATGACATCTTATGCATTGTAAGCATTTTTGCATTACAACTTTCATATAAACCTGAGCTAGACCAAAATTATGACTCAAATGACTTTATATGGATATAAATAGATCCATTCACCTATTTAATAAATGTTTTGACATTATTTATCATATTAAGACCTCCTCTTACAATTTTGACAGCTTATTTCAAATGGCTTCTCTAGCCTTTACATCTTGACTCAAAAGACTAAAATATGTCATAAATGGATCACATTAATTCAACATATGACTTGAGGACTCTAAAAATCTTTTTTCTCTTGAAATTTAGGTGCCTCTACACTAGATATGGAACTCTACTAAATTAACATATTGTCTAACCAAGGCTTCACGTCAATGATGACTTAACACCTAATATGACTCTTTTACACACATTAATAGTATTCTTAGTTATATTATTAGTTGGGGCTAATAGTTGCTCTCTCTCCATTCATTGGTTTCCTTTTTGATAGACTCTAGACATCTAGCAAGATAATATCCTACCTTTTAGTAGTTAAGGCATTTAAAAAGGAAGCTTACCCTTGTACTTTCCTTATCTTCTAACCATTCTTTTTACAAACAATGCCTCCATTTCTTCTTGTTCTTCTTTAGCCTACATGCTTCCGAACTCCTTTCTATGTCTGCATGTACTTGGTGCTTTTTCCCGCAATGTTGCAACCAATGCAACTGAGGCTTTGGCAATTTCAACCCTTTGTGGTTAACTATTGTCAAATTTTCTAAGTTTATATGTAGTGAACTTTCCTATCAAGGCATCAAGTGACACCTCCATATTGTCTATTATTCTCAACTCTTGAATGTCTAACACCCTTATGGCATACTTTGATAGTAGGTTTTTCAACATCTTGCTCACACACCCATCTTCTGATATTACTCCACTACATGTTTTGATGGATAACATGACATCCTTCACTCACTTTCCATAAGCTTCTATATCTTCAGCCTCTTACATTCTCATGTCATCAAACTTTCCTCTTAGGATGTCAACTTTAGCCCTCATGACATGCTTGTCTTCAACATGGATGACTTTAAGCTTCTCCCACATTTTATAGGATGCCTCTAGTTTCTTGACATCTTTATATTCAGAGTATTACAAGGTGCTCGCTACAACATCCATTGTGGTTGTGTGTATCTCCTAAGTTGGCCAATTGGTTCAACATATTTTACCTCTACATGGGTCTAGTAAGCATCTCCAAGAGTCTTCAGATGAAAACACATCTTTCTACACCATGGGCTATAGTTCTCCCTAGAGAACTTAGGTGCATTTCTTTTAAACATCTTGATCTTTTCCTCGAATTGTTAATCTCTCATGTCTTGAGGACCTAGTCTCTGATATCAATTGTTGGTCCCAACCAAAGGTCAATATACTAAGAGGGGGGGTGGGGGGGCGTGAATCAATATGTTCAACTTTTTACTTCAAATCTCAGTCTTCACTTATCTTTGAGTTAGTGCAGGCTATAAATCAACCAGTCAGGGTTAAGAAAAGATACATCACATGAAAATGGAAACACATAACACAATTTTTATCTCTTGGAAGTCCAACTAGGCTAAAAACCATGATGTGTGAGTTGATCCTCACAAATTTTCACTCTTCTGAAATGCACCTAGTTGAGAGCTTATCCCTGCTAGAAGATTACAACACTGTGAAGTGCCACCCTATTAGAGAATTTGTATGAGACTTGTTAAGATCTTTCCCTATTAGGAGCATCTTGGTTAGATGATTTTGCAACACAAGCTAATGTGTCACCGTGTTAAGGGATTTGTACAAAGAACCTATTAGGATCTACCATTAATGAGATTTATTGTTGTAAAGGCATGTAAACAATACAAAAATGATCTAATAGCTTTCTTACTAAACTTAGCTTGATGTAGATCCTTTTTCAGCTCTCTTTGACCAGTCTAGAAATCTGCTCTGCAACTTAATTCATTGATCACTTATGTGCTTCTCTTTCTTTGTTTATGCTCACAAAACTCTTGTGTTGTTCAGGCACACTCTCCTTTTCTTAGCATGGTCACTCCTTAAAGATGATATCTCTTTGAGATTCCACCTTAGCTCAGTTCTCTTGGCTCTTTGGCTAGTTACTTGGTAATCCAATCCTTCCTCTTTCAATCTCGTCTCCTTTTATACTATTCTCTTAGCTTCACTTAGAAGTCTCAAACTACGAATTCAAATTTTGAATTCTCACCCCTACTATTAGTGTGGTTTCCCATTGTAGTAGTGTGTCAGTCTTGTCAGATTCATTGTGTTCATAAGAGAGTCACCGGTGTCATGTGTGCTCAATGATATGCTCTCGACTAAAAATAATTCAAATTCAAATTCTTATAGTTGTTCCTCAATCTATTCCCCCATCACCAATAAATGTGGCGTTGAGTGCAGTTGTAATACATGACCAGATATTCATAAGTTTCTTTCTTCATGCACATCTTGTGGACCTGGCCTCTCTAGCTCATTGATATTTATGCATTTCCTTTTGCTTTTCTTTCTTTTGCTGAAGTAGTCTGCACTTGCCTTGTTTCATCTAACTAGATAACCTTTTTCATCACTTTCGTTGGGTGTACACATCTTCTCTTTTCTAATCATCCTTATTTGATAGGTTTTCACATTATAATATGCTTTATCAGTTGTCCCTTTCTACTAGTCTTTTCTTATTGTTGAGAACAATGACAACTTGCTTGATCACTAAGTCTACCGGTCTGGCTTCCGAGTCAACCTCCAAGAAACTTGTACCAACAAAATGTGGTATGCTCTAAATAAAATTACTTTGTGAGCATTATCAACAATTTTTTGTTGACATAGATATTAGGAAGTTGTAAAATCTTCTCGAGCCTACATGCCTCTGTGACACCCCTATTAGCCTCATCAAGATATATCACTAGTCTAAGTCCCAATAGGTATGCACACCAGATTTGTAAATCTACAAATTGATCCTACATCAAATGAGAACTCAAAGCATTATGGACCCATCTAGGAAGAATTGAAGATCATGTATATAAACAATAGAGTATCTATAAAAACATCACAACAAGTCTAAAATAGTAGAAATGCAGGGCAGTAATCAAATTGATTGCAAATAAAGAAAAACAAGGTACACCTATGGTTGTATGAAAAATATCTATCCCAACATTATTGTGTGATAAAATATTATAAGTTATGCAATAAATTGCACCTAAGGGGGCGAAACATAGGTGTCTTTCGTGTGTTACAAGCTAGTACACGTTAGATAACTTGGGGGGGTGAATATGTTATGTCCAGTTATCCTATAGGCCTTCTAAATAATTTAGTACCAATTCAAACTTCATAAACTTCAATAAGAATAACTCGATGATCTCATTGAACTTTACAATTCAATCTTGTAATAAATTCAATTCAAAATGTTATCTCGTTGTTTCTATTATTATTAAGTATCATAAATATAATTTAACTTTTACCAAGTTGCAATATTAAGTAAAAACCATGAAAATCAACTTGCAACATAAAAATAATCACACATTTGACAACACGATTTAACGTGAAAACCCTGCAAAGGGAAAAACCACCTGGGACTAATAACCCAAATAATTTCACTCTTTTGAAGTAAGCTCTGCTAGGGCAAGTCTTGTTAAAGGTTACATGCACATTTTTAGTGTGACCTAATTAGAGGGTTTTAACATAAATATAATCTAGACCTTATCACTCCTTGATTCCGTCTAAAGAGTGGCCTACTCTAAAGGATTTACAAACATCACTAATTGATGTTAGCATATAGGATTTCGTAGACTTTTTAGGTCCACTTGGTTAAGATATTTTCTGCTACAATGGTAAGAAAGTAATAGAAAAATGATCTGTTAGGTTTTAACACTACCTTTCTTGTTTAGATCTTTGTTTTGCTTTGTCTTTTTCTATGATCTTTGCTTGGTTGATTGACTTCTTCACAATTTAAATTTTCTCTAACTACATTTGATCTTCCTTTTGCTCTACTTGGTCCACCTTGCTTCTTTCATTCTCTTTTCTTCACACAAATTACCAACTCAACGATAATGATCAACAACCAAAACCTTGCTTGAACATCTCCTTGAATAGTGAACTCTTTGCTTCCAAATTCTTCCAAGTTTTGCCACTTAACCACATCTGTAGATCTCAAATTCAATGTATTTAGTCACTTAGAAAAATAGAATTTTCATTAAACTTTGTGTTCATCCTTATCTTGTTTAAATCTCCATCATCAAATCTTCATTATATTTTTTCCAACCATAAATCTTGTAACTAAATCTGACTTCCACCTTCAAACTAATGAAACATTCTTTATGTTCATCATAAGTCGGCCTCATATCTCATCATTCTTAACTTTCTCTTCTAGCTTGTACTCAATGAACATTACATTTCACTCAAGCAATACATCACTTAGTTAAAATTGAATTACTCGACTAACACTAAACTTTAACTTCTCTTTTCCAAATGCCTAGTTAATACTGTACTCCTTCTTTCACCTTGTTACTCAGTGTAGCTTGCATAGCTTGGTGAATACATGGAGTTTATTATTACATTATATGATTAGATGATTGTCAAATAATCAAACCAACATTACATTACCATTGTCCAACTCATTGAAGTGTCCATTGAATAACATGCTTATCAATTATATCATCAACATACTTTCTTCAAATCCTCTTCATCAATCAAATGATATGGCACTCTACTAAATTAGCACAATGTCTATCCAACTAAGACTTTGGCATCAATGACAACATAACAACTGATATGACTCTCGCATACATTCATAACATTCTCAGTCATAGCATCACTTGGGGCTAACAATACATTAGTGTGATAAAACATAAACTAATCTTCTATTGTACGATGCAAGAATATACTACATGTGATATACAATTGCATTGTGCGACAAAATGGTACAATCTACCTAAAAACATGAAAAAATTGCAAAAATAAATAAATCAAGAGCTAGATTTTGTTACTTGCTAGTGTATTGTACATATGTGGTTGGTTGTGCCTCTCCTTGTACTCAAAAGAGGGAGCATGGACTTGTACTAACATCATAGCTCTTGCATAGGGCTTTAATACTCTAAAAAATTGAATGTTCAAATAAATAAAAAATGACCCCTTGGGCCCCTTTTATGCTCTTTTGACCTAATTTTCAACTAACTCTGTGTGACATAAAACTCAAACTCCAAAATTTTTTTTGATGTCTTGGATACATTTTTTGGATCAAAATTGAATTTTTACATCATTTGCCTAGTCAACCTTTTTGGTCAAACATAGTTGATTGCTTTATAAATTATGTATATTGATGTAAAAGAAACCCACATACTTCCAAATTGATATCCAAAACTTAGGTCAACCTTGGTCAAATATAGTCAAACTTGGTCAAACTAGCATAATTTCTCATCACTAGGTGGTTAAACTTGGTCAAATAATCTTCAAATCCATTAGAATATATTCTCAATCATTTTTTACCCAATCTAATAACTATTTTATTGAACCTACCTCCTTTTTGAATCTCTCCCTCATTTCAATTTCGATTGCAAGGGGGTAAGAATATTCTATCATCAATCCTTGAAATTATGAAGCAATCAATATTTCATTGCCAATGGCATCTCAACTTCACCAGGCCCCACATCAAGTTGAGATTCTCTAATCTTCTACATGAGTGATTTCATCACTTTACATCAAATTATTGGGGTGGGTACAAAATCTAAATAAGGGAATATTAGTCTCATCACACCACAACCATTTGATAATGTCCAATTAGCCAAGTTAGTCCCAATGTACAGTTTCATTGCTTCATATGAAGTTGTGCATTTAGGCCTTTTAATTGATTCTCATTCTATCAAGTTTAGAACCAATTTAATTGATCTTTGTTCCATCAATTTAGAGTCAACTTCTTCATAATCTTGCTAACCTTTATTTAATCAAGTTAGAGTTTGTCTCTTCAAAATCAATCTTTCAATCTTCATTACACTATGTTTGAAATTGGTATAGTTGTTCTTTATTCAATCAAGTTCAAAGTTTGTTCCTAAACTGAGAAACTTTTGTTACATCAAGTTCAAAATTGGTATAGTTTTTCTTCATTCAACCAAGTTCAGAGTCAGTTTCTAAATTGAGAACAAGTCATCCTTCAAATAACTATTTGCCATCAACACATTCTTTGACTCAATGTACTTCTCTTACAATGATACAAAGAAGGGAAAAATGCAGTCACCTAATCTTCATCTAGCAAACTATGTACCTTGATTCTCAAATAATTAACTTTAATCTTAATCCAGACCTAATTGTGCATAAAATTCTACTTGTATTATTATTTCACCATTTAATCTAAAAACCTAATGATATCCTATGTTTCAACATCTTAAGTCTACAACATCTTCTAGCTCATTTAATTAAAATAAAACCCATGAATTAATTAAATAAAAAGACCCCACTTATGTGCACACACAAAATTATTTTCCAAATTCAAACTAAAGGAAATAACTAAAGTGAAAGTGCACAGCATTTTGGAAGTTTCTAAAAATGTAGGACATGGATCAAACAAGGAAGCATCACCATCATTTCTCAACTTTTCATCTCAATCACTCATTTGATTTATGTGAATCTACATAATGAGGCATATGCCTTAGCTCAAAGGATCCTAACTTAATTAGTGTATCATCATTTTGTTGGTTTGCATTTAGAACATATAGAATTTATTTTCATAGCTTAAAATCATCTAATCATTATTAGCTTTTGTACTTGCATTCATCCTTAGCTTAAACTTTATCATTTAATCTAGCTTTGCATTGAACTCTTTGATAAGATCTTGAAAGTTGGCATTCTTGTTACATATCTTCTCTTGAATCTTTTGTTCTAGAGTGTACTGTAAGCTCTCTTTGTTGTCAATTTGAGAACACTATTACATAGATCTTACATGCTTTAGATAGGAAGCTATAGAATAAAATTTGAGAGTTTTTATCATCAACTTGTTTGAGTCTATTTAATCTGATAAATAATGATCTATATCTAAAGTGTGGGTGACAGAAATTAATAACCATATTCCACACACACACCAACTTCCTTGATATTAATTATATTTCACAACAACACATACCTCACTTCATTCAAGTCAAGTGACATCAGCCCCAAACATCACCCCTTGCAAGTCAAGTTACGTCATTGTACCACATGTCTGATTGTCCACCTCATCATCATCCAAATTGTTGAGTTGGTGATTTAGATGCTAGTTTGGATAATGTGTCTCTCACCATATTGCCTTCTCTATAGACTAGGAAATTTTAGAAATTGTAAAAATCCACCAACTTCCTTTTTATTATGGAGTTTTTTTGTTTATTTTTCCAAACATGAGATTTCCATATCACAACGATGTTTACTATGATATGGGAGTCACCCTCCAAGTGTGGTTGCCCCACTTGCATATGGTTCACCATTTTACTTACTAGTAGTGCAACTTGGGCTTTTGCTTTATTGTTAGTTTTGTTATCAATATTTTTGGATTTGGTTTCAAGAATATGCTCTAAGATATCTCTTGCAACACAACCAACACTTGATAGGTCAGGGTTTCCTTTAGACACCCCATCAAAATTGACTTCGATCCATCCTTCCTGTGGGGCCTCCAGTGCCACATCTTCTTGCCTTTGCATAACTGGATCAACACACAGAAGTCCATTAACAAGCCTTTACCTTATATTATTAGTTATTGATTTTATTCTTATCATAGATTATGCTTACAGAAATAATATTTTAGGGAAATATGAATATTACAAGACTAATTTCACACATGTACACACTTTTAGAATAGTGTATAATATTTATTTTACCTTGTTTTTCACTAGTACTTGATTTAATGAAGGTCATCCATCAACATGGGTGGGATGTATTAAGGGTTAGTCATGACACATAATAGAGGGGTATAAATATCGATGTCACTCAAAAGAAGTGAATGATGGATATATAACATGTGGGGCAGTGGTAGGGGATACACGAATAAAGGTGTGATGCATCATGTATGATTGAAGTAAGAGTTGATGATTAGCAGGAGGACCACAAGGAGAGGTACACTGGGAATAAATGGTATGATGAGGCATACAAGTAGAGTTAGGGTAAGCATTAATAGATTGGGAAATAATAGTGGTAGGGAGAGATGAGGTGGATTCACAAAGCATAAAAGTAAGTTTAGTACTTTTGAACCTTATCTTGCAAAATCTCCAATCCACATGGCTTATTGATGACTACATTACATACCATATTTATTAGATGTAGATGGCTTTCATCATTATTCAAACTAGTAATCTCAATTACCAATTCTTTATAGGAACCATACTGATCATGATCATAGTCGTGATTATCATCAAAGTGATTCTTAACCTAATCATTGGGATACATTTTGATTTTTTAAGATTTGACAATCACTGTAAAATAAGACTACAATTATGAGTGTTAGAGTCACACATGATAAAGCTTAAACTCAATAGTATACTTTCATGATTACTTATCCAAAATATTAGTAGTACATTAGATCTTAAAATGAAATCCTAATGTGGTAGTCAAGGGTGGGTAGATGCAAACGTAAATGAATCTCAAAATGTAAAGAAAATGCATAAATGAAACAATAATAAAAAAACAAAAAACCTAGTCACATCCATAAAATGAGAGTGCATTTTGAAAATACAAACACGAAATCCTAAATTATTAAAAGTAGAAATCTTAAAGTGAAACATTAGACTGATGTAAGATTGGACGAGTCCATAATAAATACAAAGAATAATACCCTTTCATTAATTTAATTTAGTTTAATACAACACAACTCACACAATTATCATAAATCAACCCTAATTAATTATTTTGAGCCACATAAGTGATGGTTGAATAATTATTAATACTTTTGGAAAGTAGTGTGAATGATAACTATACTTCATTCCATAACTCACATGGGTGGATAGATTTGATGTAGCTTAGATTCTTGTAATAAGACAAAAATGGTATACATGTTCTACGTGCCACTTAGAATTTATGTAGGACTACATTTGTTCTTTTGATCAATCTCATACATTTATGTCCCCCTTTTAGGCACATGTTTGAACTATAACTCTTGAATCTACTCACTGCATTGCACACTTATGCTTTTCAATTCACCTTGAAGTATGCTCCTTGCTACTAGCTAAGAGATAGTAGTATTTAAAAATATTTTGAGCGTATTTTCAAATCATTAGGTCAAGTTCTCTTAGGCTAATCCCATAGTGTGTCAACTTTATGATGAAGGAATTAAGTGAAGACAACACTAACAAATGCTCCTTAATTGTAAATGATCATTCAATTACTATTTGTTATGAGCAAATGATCTTATGATGCTAAATTGATGCTTATTAATTATTTTTAGATATCACAACATAACGATAAACCACATAAAACATGTACGAAGCTCGTCCATGAGAACAAATAAATAAACAAAGAGTGTAACAATTTAATTTGAAAGTTTTAAGTTTAAGAATTGAATTCATATAATAAAATTCAATCTTACACTTATAACACTAACTTAGAATAAGAAAACCATAGAATTAAGATACATAATGCATGTCACACATGAAAAATATTAATAAGCCTTGACATATCTCAAATATATTAAATATAAATATTAAATATAATTATATAATATATATTTACAAATAAATAAATAAAAATGAATGATACAATGAACTAAATTTTATACATGTAATCCTATTCAAACCTTTCCATTAACACCAACCTAAAATTTCAACCAAAAAACCTAAAAACCAACGAAACTCATTGCTAAGTTAAACACAACAACATTTTACAAAACATGGCCACATAGTGGCTAAGTACTTGTCTTTAGTAAAGTAACAATATAATTTAAATTTAGTTTATATATAAGAAAAATGTTTTTCTAAAAAAAAATTATTTAAAATTTTTATTAAAATTTTTAATTAAATTATTTTAATTTTAATCGATATTAAAAAGTAACATGTTAATGATCATACAAATTAGTGAGTTCAAAATGGTAGCTTAATTTGTGAAGTGTAGAAATTAATTTTGATTATATTTTTAAAATAAGATTCAAATTCTTGAAATTATAAACATTAAAAAACCTTAAAAATTAAATGACACTCTTTAATGTCAACTCCTTTAAAAATTATTTGATTTTTCTAATATAACACATCTAATTGATTATTTCTAAAGACCTCAATTCAACTAATTAAAACATAGAAAATTAATATGTAAAAATGGAAAAGTTAAAAAATTGTTAAATAACTTAAAAAAATAATAATTATATGAAAAAATCAAATAAAATGAATTATAATTGGTAGATTGGAAGTTAACATGTTAATATCAAGAATCCATAAAATGTCACAATAGTACTTACCCTATAGACAAGTATTAATAATAATAAAAAGAAAAATTTAAGGACTAATATTCTCCTTGTGTAATACCTCCAAAAATAATTTGACCATTTCAACTTTTGAGAGCAAACTTAGCCGCTAAACAATCCCCTCCAAAAACTTCTAGTAATATCCACCATTTTCGTCCAATCGTGATATAGTCTATGCGAAAAAAACACAAAGTTGGTCATAATTAATTCTAATATCTTAATGTCCAAAATATACATTGAACAGTGCTTTGAATTTTTTAATACAAACTAGAATAAGAATGTACAGTTTCTTAGTCTTCCGCGTAATAACTTTCGTTGAATTATTATGTTTCTACTTATCTATGTTTATCCATAACTGGCGAAATTCCTCAAATTCACTGCGAACGAGAAGAAGAAAATTATACCACGCAGGAGTCGTTCCAGTTTTTTTTTTTTAAAACTACATTGTTACGGAATAAAGTTCTGGGCTACATTTTTTGGCTGGGCCGGCCGGACTTTCAGAGGGCACCGCTGCAACAGCACAGGTTAGGGATGAGGAATTTTATGTGTTCATTTGGTTTTTAAAGGCACTGGATCTCTGTTCTTATTTTTGGATTTTTATTAATGTTCAAACCCTAGTTGAATAAACACCTTGAAATATAGGGTTTTCGCAAAGAAAGTTCTCTGCTAGGAAAACCTGATGGAAAGAAAAAATGCTGAAAAATCGGGCGACTGGAAAATAACACGTTTGGGGCATTTGTGAGAAACTGAACCTTCTTCTTAGGGTTCGTGGATACAATAATACTGCATTTGGATTTTTATGTTAAAAAACACGCCTGGTTGAATGGTTACTTAAAATTTGGCGGTTTATTTTAAGAACTAACGCTTCTTTCGGGTGTTGTGGAAAGAAACTCTTTGTTCAGCAACTGAGGAAACTTTGGGCTGTTTGTAAGAAACATAAATACTTGTGTTTAAATGATTGCTAAAAAGTTTGAGGTTTTTGTGAAAGAGAATCACTTAAAATCGTGCTTGGGGAAATAAAACACATAAAATTGTGGCTGGGAAATGGAGAAGACACTGTAATAATTGAATTTAAGCGTTGCAAATTTTTGAATATGCATGCTGAGCTGTTATAGTCCAAGAATTTTTCATATTTTCTGGAAATAGGAATATAGAAAGTGTAAGTTACAGTTTTAACTAGCTAAAAAATTTCAAATTAGGGTTTTAAATGTGAATTTTAACAAAATGTTCTCATTGGACGCCTGTTACTGCTGAAGAGCTTATTTCTGTTATGTAGTATTCTTCCGGTGAACACAATTTACTTCAAGAAATGCTTTATTTTCTTTGTTTGCGAAGTTCTTTTAACATATATTTTAATCAGTACACAATTGCTGGAAATTTTCTGTAAGTGCAGGGTTTGTGACGGTTTTTAAGGCTTGATAAGCTTTACGGAAGTCAACCAGGCTTGCTTTGAGGTCTAATTTTTAATAACGGTGGATCTGGACAGTGGATGAGAATTGTGGCTTGCATTGTGCTGGGTATTTAGTGGGTTTGACAGATTGAGGAAAAAAATAATGTGTATACTATGTGTTGCTTCGCGGTGGTCACGACGAATTGTGGCCATGCTGCCATGGCTGGTGATTCCTTTGATTGTACTTTGGGCATTCTCTCAACTGTTGCCACCAGCATTTAGGTTTGAGGTAACCTCACCAAGGTTGGCTTGCCTTTTTGTGATTTTTTTCGGTCTTGGTTGGTATGAGATCTTAATGCCTCGTCTTTCAGTGTGGAGAGCACGGAGGGTTGCCCTGATGAGAGAGAGGAAGAGAATTAAGGCGTTAGAGGCAGCAAAATGGCGGAAAGAGGCAACTCGTAGGTGCAGGAACTGTTTGACAGCATATAGAGATCAGAATCCTGGGGGTGGCAGATTTATGTGTACATTTTGTGGTCACATTTCTCGGCGGCCAGTATTGGATATATCCAATGTTGTTCCCGAGGGAGTTGGTACTGGTGCTGCAGGTGCAGCTGGTGAGTTGGGAGGGAAAAATATCAGGTTATGGGATGGAAAGGGTTGGCCAAGTGATTGGTCTAGTAATAGTTCTTGGCTGGGAGTATCCTTTTCAGGACTAGGAAATTTTTGGAGGGACAGGAATTCTCTTTTAATTTTAAGATTTTTAGGTAGTTTCTTGGCTTGCATCAGGTGGGTATGGAGAAGATTATGCAGGGGTGCGTCTTGTGGCGGAGTTGGTGTTCCAAGTACAAGTCGCAAGGTGGGATTGAAGAAGGGCGAAGAGGGATTGGGATCCCAAGAGAACAGAGGAGAAAAAGCACGGAGGAAAGCTGAAGAGAAGAGGCAAGCGAGATTAGAAAAGGAAATGCTGGAAGAGGAGGAGAGAAAACAGAGAGAAGAGGTTGCAAGGCTGGTAGAGGAAAGGAGGAGATTAAGAGATGAGAAGTTGGAAGCTGAAAAAGTGAGTGAGAGAGAGGTGGTGGCTGAAAAGGAACGAGAAAGCAGAAGAGATAAGGAGTCAGAAAGAAGAAGGCAGGAGAAGATGAAGGAGAGGGAGAAAGGTTTGTGTAAAGATAAATATCAAATTGATGCAGAGGAGATAAAGAAGAAGAATTTTAAGGAAAGTGAGAGGAAGTATGAATTAGATAAGAAGGGTGACAAAAATTCTACAGAGGCTGGAAAATTTGTAGAGAATTCCAAAGTGCAATTTGAAACAGGTTACAGAAGCAGTGACAATGCTGTGAAGGGAGGAATTAATGGTTCTGTCAAGGTCAGTGGCTCCCGATATTTTGATTCTCTAAAAGGATCACCCAACACTCCTCCTAAAAGTCCGACTCATATGGTCGATGGATCTTCCTTTTGGGGCAAGAGTCTTCGTGCAGCCTCAAGTTTTGGGATAAAATCTGGTAAACCAGGTAGTTCTGTAGATAAAACCCAGACATCAACTGGTGAGATTCCTATTGTATCAACAGGTCTTCAGTCAAACCAGAACACTAGATCTGCTTGGAACAGAATGGGTTGGGCTTGGGGTAAAAGTAATGGCATTGCTTCCAAGGATGCTTCCAGACAACTACCTAGTGCAGGTGATTCTGCAGGGAACATGCATGGTGGCAATTTTGGAGGGAAGCCTAACATAAATGTTGCAGACAAAAACCCAGGAATAATACTCCAACAACCACCTGTAAGTTTCATGGTATATCTTATGATTATTTTATTTATATTTCATATGCATTGTCTATATTTCAGAATATGGTTAAAATGCACTAAACAGTGAACCATATCATAGTATGATAGAGACTTCAGCACCATTTGGTCATCAGCAGATTTTTTTAAATTTTGGCCAGATTCTTAATCAGAATAACACTAAAAACTTCAAAGTTAAAAAGACAATGAAAACCATGATGCTTAGACACAAGAAACTGTTTATTTAGCATGCAAATGAACCACTAAGCTCTGGCAAATATAATAGGAGACAAGTGGGGCACTAATGTGTTACTTTTTAAAAGTTTCATTTAATTTTTGTTTTAGGATTTTCTCACATATAATTAGACCTTACAGGAGCCCTAGTGATGGCATATTATTTCAGCTTGTCATGAGTTGCTGTTGTTTGGGCCTGATAAAATAAGTTTATTTGGAAAATGACTTTTTGTAGGTGGGATTTGAACTGAAAGCAGTATCAACAGGATCAACTATGAGCAAGCCATGGCACCAATTGTTCTCAAACTCTTCAGATTCTTCCTCTGAATCTTGTTCCACAGATATTGGCGATCAAGGGGATGAACATTCTGAGTCTGGAATGGGAAATATATCTTCCTCATTCGTAGCAACTTCAATGAGTTCCTCTCCTTTCAATAACCATTTTGGATCATCTCCAGCTGTTTCACTTGGGTTAGCAGATGCTACGTCGGTTTTTAGCAATTCGGTATTGGTTTCCGTTTCAGCAGCTGAGCCTATGAACTCATCAGGATTTTTTTCAACTCATAATGATGTGCCTGTCATGTCGTCAACTTCAAGTGAACCTATTTACGCCCCGTCGTATTTGCCTGCTTCTGTGGGCTTACTTGGACCTGTTTCAGAGTCATTGGATAGTTTTTCATTGAACCCTGGAGCAAGATATCCTTCTGACATAGGAAGATCCATTCTTTCATCTGATCGGGTACCTATTGCTGGTCCAATTAACAGACCTGGACCTATCGAGTCTCCTATGTCAAAATTGTTGCCTTCTGGCATTGTTGATGATCTGCACTGTGCTGGAGACCAGCTGCCCACAATTTCAGAGCCTTGGGGTTTGCCATCACTCTCATTTGATCATACCAATTGTGCGTCAGAGCAAGGGAAGTGGCAAATGTGGGAGACACCACAACTTGGTCAGTCTGGAATTGGCTCTCTTCAATCTTTGGAGTGGGAAAAAGATTTGATTAGGCTTGCCCCAGAAAAGGCTGTCCAATCTCCGTTTAAATCAGAAAACCACATTGCTTCTGTTTTCTCTCAACAACCAACCCTTGGAATCCCTGACCAAGGTGCAGATCCAGTATCAAGTAGCAGTAACTTGTGGTTGAACATACCAGCATTTGAATCAGCTGTGAATAGCTGGGAGGGTCACGACTGCCATCAATCGCCTACCATCCATGCAAACAGCATTACTCAAGGGCCAACAGGATTGACATTTGATTCTTCAATTCTTACAAATGGTCACTCCTATGAGCAATCTGCTAACAGTTTTTGGTCCAAGTAAGATTCATTTGTTCTTTTTGATTATTATTGAATAGCATGACATAGAAACTGCCTTTCGCAATATTTTTATTTAAAGCAACTATTTGTAAATTAGCACAGATCGCCATTTTTGATTGAAAAATTATCTTGGTTGTCCAAAATTGACCTATTATTGTTTTATCAATAATTAGTTAAAAAATAGTTGAATACCTTTTTTGAGTGCAGCTTGAATAGAAATTTTTTCAAATAAAGAGATAGTATATTACTGTTGAAGTAAGTAGTAAATTACTAAACTGTTGGCTTTCAAATATCCTAAGATTTCTCACCCATAACTTCCAGCCCATATTACTGACTACTACTTTAGAGGCCCTCTTAAACAATCCTGACTAATGCACACAAAAGGTAGAGCAGCCTAGTCTAAACATGCACAGTAGGTGTAGAAAGGTTTCTAACAACAGTAATATTTTATGATATCATGTGTTCTTTCAGTTTTTATTGGTAACCATAAACATATAATAGAAATAATTGTTAATCTCAATTAATTGCTGGACTCCTAGTACATTTTTTTGACTCCTTGAAGCCTCCAGTGTCCAGAGCCTACAAAGATGCCAGCTGAATGCCCGTGATTCTCCATACCCTTCATCTGCTCTACAGTCGCCTTGCAGCTAGCAATACTTGTCTGTAGCTGTGGATTTTTGTCCTTGAAACCTGCAGTAGAAACAGCTGCAGGTTTTCCTACCAGGTTCCTAAGTGCTGTAGTCATATAACCCTCAGAATGAGTGATTTCCTTGTCGTCCCCCTTCCTTGCCAGTGCTTTCTGTCAGTTAAGTTACCAAACAAACCTCATTTTGCCGATGATGACCACTGGTGTGTACAACAATGGGAATAAATCCAATTGCAACAACACTCATTTTAAGTTACAACTACTTAACTGGCCGACTTTTCTGCTTTAACAGGAGGACCATTAAATGGAGGAGCTACTTCTAACTACTGACAGAGTCTCAAGTGAAACTCTGGATCCAAATGTGGACATACCTGCTTCCATCTCCAGAGGCAGGAAGCTCGCATTGGTAACTAAGGAAAATAATAATGAATAACACCCACTCTATCTCCCTCTGAACAAAACAGAATACTGAATAGGAGTAATAATTAACAATCACATTATATGTCTCAAAGCACTCCTACAGCAACAATGTGCGTAAGACAATGATCTCAGAATGATCTCATCAACCAGTGAGAATGATAATAATGATGACGGCAGAATGCTTAGTCTTTCATGACCAAGGAAGAGATAGCTGTTACATAAATGAGGCGACGTTTTAGTTTAGAAACTGGGTGACTCTTCATATTCCTTTATTCAAAGAATAAACATAAGGTCATCACTTTGAGCACATAATGGAAGAAATGAAGGATTGTGGCTCTTCAATGATGGCAGAGATTCTTCAAATGCTGCCTTAATTCTTCACATTGATGAATTGATCAGCCTAGTCTACGTTACTCGATCATAATAAAATAATAAGAGTAGATGGCAGCAGAGAGTGATCATCAAATTTACACAAGCAGAATGCTGATATTACAGATAATTGGATAGCTCCTGCAACTACCAATCATTAACAAAGTGCAAATAATAAAAGATGTTCACTGGATAAAAAAGTGCAGACTTCTTTCAAGGGCTTTCACCTCAAGTTTCTTTGTCGTAGAGAAAAATGCATTACAAGAGTGTTTACCTCAAATTTTTCTCTCTCATAGGAAAATGCATTATTGGCAAGAAGCAAGAACCACTGATGTTAGACTTTCTCCCAGCAAGAGCATCATCCTCCACAATACCAAAGCTAATCTTGAGTAAATATTAACTTCACTCTGGAAAGTGGCTTGGTGAGAATGTTAGCTGTCTGCTCATTGGTACAAATATACTTAGGTTGAATTGCTTTCTTTTGAATCATATCTCTTAAATAATGATATTTAATACCCACATGTTTGGTTCTATTATGAAATACTAGATTAACAGAAAGCTTTGCACAACTTTGTTTATCACAGTGAATCACAGTTGGTTTCAAGGTTTCTCCAAATAGTTCAGCAATAAGCTCTTGAAGCCACATGGCTTTTAGAGCTGCCACACAGGCTGCAATATATTTAGCTTTTACTGTACTTTGAGTCACACATGACTGTTTCATGCTCCTTTAAGAAATCATAGCATAATCTAAGCTGAAACAACACCTAGGGGTACTTTTCCTATTACGCACAACCTGACCCAATTAGAATCAGAAAAGCCTTGCAATTCCACATCTTTACTAGATGTATATTTCAGATCATATCCTACAGTACCACACAAATTTTTCAATTTATGGTTTTTGCTGCAACAAAATGAATCTGTCTAGGCTGCAACATGAATTGGCTGAGAATGCTTAACATCATGACAAATATCTGGTCTAGTATTGAGCAGATACTAAGTTGCTGAGTTGGGAATGGGAAAGGGTACACTGTATGGATATGTGGGTATGAAACATTGGTATGACATAAACTGTTTTAGGGGGGTAGGGTACATTTTTGGTATGTCAATACACACGTTCATAAATATGCAGCAAAAAAATATTATTAAGTTTAGAATGTTGTATACCAATACATATGCTAAACAAAACAATTACAAAATTCAAAATTTGAAAATAATCATTCAAATTTACATTTAGGTTTCTGTATCAAAAAGATAAATCCAAAATCTCATGATAGATAAGTTCAAAGTTCGCTAATCAATGGTCTAGGCATAAAAATATCTAAAAGATCAAACTAGAATCACTAAACAGTTTGACATTTAAAAATACAAATCCCAGATGTGTACCCATAGGAGATCTGTTTCAGAATTCAATTCAGGTATGTTTCATACCTGAAATCGCTTGGAAAAGTCCCATGATTCAGCAGCTTAGATTAGATACATCAATGAACCAATCAATTGTTTGTACATGGCATGATTTACTAAATTTGAACTGGCTGCACATTCATGCAGCATTTTCAAATTTGATTCCATAGGTGTTGTCATGGACTTGCAATCAAGCATACCAAATCTCTTCCCTTGACTCAGAATAATTGCATCAGGCCTTTGCCACACTTCTAGTCGTAGAAAGTAATGCATAAAACCGAGGTCCTTCATCTCAAATTGAGAAGTTAAATCTTTCTTACATTTGACACTGAGATTATCTACCCCTGTGAGAAATAAATCATCAACATAAAGAACTAAAATTAAAGCTTTATCATAAATTACCTTGATCTACATCATTCTTGGAGAATCCTGTGCTCAATAAGTATTGAAATCCTTTCATACCATGCACATAGTGCTTGCTAAAGGCCCTATAAGGCCCTATAAGGCCTTTTTCAATCTGCATACATGAGATTTCTTCCCATGAATTATAAAACCGTTTGGCTGTTAAATAAACACCTCTTCTTCAATCACACCATTAAGAAATGCAGTCTTTACGTCCATTTCATGTAATTTTCATTCTTTAACTATTGCAAAAACAATGATAGTTCTGATAGAAGTATACTGAGCTACAAGAGCAAATGTCTACTCATAATCTATACCTTCCTTTTGAGAGAACTCTCTTGCCACAAATCTTGTTTAATATTTTTCAATATTCCCATCAACTGCATGCTTGATTTTGAACAACCACTTAGAAGATACAACTGATTTTCTTTAAGCCTAAGAACAACATCTCAAACATCATTCTTGATGATGGATTGATATTCTTCCATCATAGCATCTCTCCATATTTGTTGATTTGATGCCTCCTCAAAACGTGGAGGTTCAGACTCAATGATGTGACTCATTAGTGCAACATAACGTGGAAACTTATGTGGTCTCTTTCTTTCTCTAAAGGTGCGATGCGGAGCTGCATACTTTTCAGCCTCTTGCATAGTATGTCTAGCCAACAAAAGTCTCTTTCTATCTAATGAAGCATTACTTGGTCCATTGGTTGGTTCTATGGGATCAACTGGATGAATAGATTCTTCTAATTCAGTAGACTCCCTTTGAATCTCAGAAGGAGAATCAGGAGCAGCAATGTCCATATCTCGAGTTGTCTCTTGTTCTTCTCTATCTATCTCCATGGAATATCCCTTTGATCTTTTGAAAGCTACATCTTCCTCAAACAATACATCCTTGCTGATTTCAATATGTATTTGTCCTGGAATGTAAATTTTGTAGGCTTTAGAAGACTCACTATAACATGAATGTAGATATGACATCCAAAAATTCTCAAACGACTAACTTTAGGTTTAATACTTGCGAATGCCTCAAGGAGTCATTATCCAAAACTCGATGTGGACTTTGATTCTGAATATAAACAGTTGTTTTGAAAGTTCCATCCAAAGAAAAGTTTGCAAATTTTGATCATGAATCATATCTTTTGCTGCCTCAACAAAGGATCTATTCTTTCTTTCTGGAACTTCATTTTGTTGTGGGTTATATGGATCACAAACCTCCCTCTTGATCCCTTCCTCAATACCAATGTTTTGAAAAACTCCATAAATATATTCCCCTCCATTATTTGATCTTTAAAATTTTGATCTTGTTTTCAGATATATTCTTAATTTGAGCTTTGGACTCTTTAAATCTAGAAAGCACTTCATCAGACTCCACAGATTTCAAGAAATAAATCTAGGTCTTACGTGAAAAGCCATCAATTAAAATCACGCACTACCAAAAATCACTCAAAATGCAACAAAAATCAGAATGAATCAGATCTAAAATATCTTTTGCTCTTTCACTATTGTGATAAGGACCTTTAACATTCTTAGCTAGAGGACAACCTTTGCAAATGCCGTCATGCTCTTGATTAAACTTTGGTAAGACCAAAAACCATTTTCTCCATGGAAGAAAGAGTTCTGAAATTTAAGTGAGCAAATCTCCTATGCCAAGCTCACTTGTAGTGATGGAATCATGTGCTAAAGCCTGAATAGGAGAAATCGAAAGTCTATAAGGCTGTCTTGATGGACACCGATTTCACAAGTTGTTTTAATGCTAGTGTTTTTCTTCTGTGCAAGCACTTTATCTTCAGCAAATGCAATTTGATACTCTTTGCCCTCCAACACTGAAAATTGAATTTGGATTTCTCTTGATTCCTGAAGCAAATAAGATATCACTCAAATAAAAAGGGATGATGTAATCTAGGTGAAAAGTAGTAGTCCTAGCACCTTTCACTGAATAACAATCATTATCACCAATAATTACTTGCAAACAAGTTTTATTTTTCTACCAAGTTAGCAGGTTGCCCTCGGTATACCGTAATATGGCGCGAAGCACCATTATCAATTAACCTAGTCTTCCAATCAGTTAGAACATTGCTTGAAACTTGAAAGAGCTGAGATAATTAAAAATCCCTTTGACGTGTCAGTAGATTCTTTATGAGGTGAAGTATCAGCAACATTTGCAGCAGCAGCATGATGTTTTGGTCTTGTTCAACAATCTCCAGCAAAGTGATCATACTTTTCACATTTGAAACATTGAATTCTAGAGAGATCCTTTTTCTTCTTTGGTTCAGGAGCTGAATCTGAAATCCTATCTCTATTTCTCTTGAAGTTTCCTTTTCTTCCTTTCCTTTAGACATTTGAGGGCAAGGACATGATCTTCTTCGTGATGAGATATATGTCCATTGCCTCTTGCTTCTAATCTGAGTTCCTCTTGAATAAACGACTCCCAAGAATGAGGGAGACCATTCATGGCCAACATAACCAGGTCCTTATCTTCAATTGAATCTGTGAGCTGATCTTTCAATTCTGTAATCTTCATGAAGAAGGAGATAACTAGTTCTTCTCTAGCCATTTTTATAAAGAGAAGCTGACGTCTCAAGGACAGAGCTCTGCTGGTGTTGTTGAATTCATACAAGCTGAAAAGTTTCGCAAACATTTCTTTAGTTGAATTCAACCTGGATATAATGGGCACAAGATGATCCTTTACATAATCAATGAGTAGCTTTCTTGCCGTAATGCTATTCTTCCTCCATTGAGCTTTCTTAGTATCTTCAGTTGGCTTAGGTTCATCAGTATTCACATAGTTAAGAAGATCGTTTTCTTCCAATGCAATGAGAACTCTAAATTTCCATGATGTGAAATTCTATGCACCATCCAGCCTATCTTCGCTATTAAATAAAGACAGCAAGGATAAAGATTAACTAGTGCCATAGCAATTAATAATTACACAAGGCAGCAACCTATGTCACAAGATTCGCCAAACTTTCAGCTACAAATTCGAAATTTGGCGAATTTGAAAAAAAATTAAAAAATTTGTTAAAATTCGTATGAAGTTCGTCGGAGTCTGTTGAGGAGGAATTTTTACGGCTGCAGCTAGTTGAAAATGAAACGTCTATGGCTGCGGCTAGGGCAAAAGAGATTTGCAGTGGTCTGAATGTGTCCGCTAAATAATGAGATATTATGGTCATGGCATGTTGGTAGTAACGTGTCCACCTAAATTTCTAGGGCATAAGAGATTCCTCTGCTATTACGATCTGGACATCCCCTGTCTAGAGCATTTCAATTTGGACTGCTACAATGCAGACAACCAGCATCATATGATGCTCGAAAGTCACATGCCATTCGTGATATTCGTGTTTGTTCAATCCACTTTGGAGCATGCCAAGTCATTTAAAGTCAACAATGATTTTATATATTTATATTGTAAATATTAAAAGAATCGCATGTTTTAACATTGGTTTTTAAATAGAATAAAAATTTGGTATTTTATTTATTTTTTAATGTTATTATGTTTTTTACTAATAATATTATAGTGTTCTTATTTTCTGTTTTGTATTTGAAAAAAAGAATTTGATATATTTTTATTTTTTATAGTTAAAATTTTAAATTTTTTTCAAAATAAAATTTAGTGACTATTTATTTCATTTCAAATTTATAATGTTTTGAAGTATTAAACTATTTTGAATTTTATTGAATATATTATTATATATTCTAAAAATTAAATTTATATTAGGCAAATTTAATGTCGATTTTTTTTCAATGTTTTTACCATGCTGAACTTTATCCGAATTTGATTGTTGCCGAACTCGAACTCAAATTCGAACCTTGTGACTTAGGCAGCAACTATAATTCTGGCGATTTAATTTGTAAACTGTTAAGGAATGTAGGATCTTTGATAGAGTAACAGAATGAGTAACACAATGTTCTTTGACTGAGGTTCTGATATGTAATTTATATGTATCAAACTGCTATGCACTGTGACTGTTTTGAACTATACCAAATACTCAAAACTTACATCAAAATTGATACGATAATCTTCAGACAATATTGTAATATAATTCAAGGTATATAACTTGGATCAAATGCAGATTATAGTTATGTATTTCGCTGCTGTAGATACTAATTATGTCGTATATTGATAATGTTCTCTCACAGCAAATACACACAGTATGTATAAAGAAACAAAGAGTCATGCCCATGTAGGGACATGACTCTACGTGGAACAAGTACCACGTAGGGTCATGTCCCTATGTGGACATGGAAAGTCATCCTTATTAACACCGATTCAATCAGAACAATAATCCAATGATCGGGGTCATAACAAGCCAACATAATATGACTTTCGGTGGTTTATGATGCCATGATAACTAAATGGAGAGGAGCCCGATAATTGTAAAAGTATTATATATATATATATATATATATATATATATATATATATATATATATATATATATATATATATATATATATATATATGGCTCTTATGAAACATATATCAACTCTTGTCAAGAATATGAGAATTATCAGAATTTTGAATGAGTATATATATATATATATATATAAGAATGAGAAACATAGATACATATACTTAGTCTACTTCACTTATACTGAAGCTACACTTTAACACTCCCTATTAGCAAGGGAGAAGTGAAATATCAATCATATCTCATGAAACTTAACAAGATATCAATATTAATGATATCCATACAAATAACAAATTATCTGACTTTAACATTCTGAAATAGTGACTTGTCAAATAACCATAATCACGATGTTATGAACACTATCATAACATGTATTATGATCTCTGGCATTCTGGATTAATAATTAGAGTGATCATAATATGTTTGTTATCAACGACTTTTGTCATATTTGGAACAATAACATAAACAGTCATGATAACAGGCCTATCATTTGTAAGATTGTCACCTTACAATGATTACCTTCTGAATATGTCTATGAAATGTCGTCATCTTTCATTACATATCTAATGCAACTATTCAATTAGAAGCATTACACACAGGTAAAAGTTGAAACTTAAGTTCAATATTTAAAATTACAATTTGATCATACAAAGTTTTCCTCTGAAATATTCCAATTTAACCTTGGCAAGTGGTTTGGTAAGAATATCCGCTATTTGCTCATTTGTAATTATGTAAACCAACTTGAGAACATTTCGATATATCATATCTCTGATTCAATATGCTTATATTGAAGAGAAAAATTGAATTTATAGATAACTGATTTATCTTTTAGGTTGTATCATGAACTTTGGAAATGTATCACTCTCCCTCTAATTCCTCACTATGGGTTTCTCATTTAAATTTATCCACTTTATCTATTTGTCCAACAACTTAAATACAAAATTTTCATCATTTTCATTGTTAACATCCACTAGGGCTGCTTGAATTTTCTTCCGTTCTGGACAGACTTTATGAGTGTGACCGAATTTGTCACATTTGAAGCATTGTACTTTGGACCAATCTCTTTTCTTGTATGATTTGTTGAATTACTTGTTGTTTTGATGAATTCTCTTCTTTTTCCCTTATTATTGGTACTGATTTGAAGAGCTTGAATTTCTCCCTCTTGAATTGAAATGATTCCTCTTGTAATTAAGCATTTGTTTACGAGTAGTTCAAACTTAGGAAGTTCAGTTCGAGAACTTAGTCCATGAATAAATGTCTCCCAAGATAGTGGTAGTTCTTTAAGGGCTATAATGCTGAGTTCCTTGTCATCTACTTGGCTTCCAATAGTCTCAAGTTGGTCTTTTAATTCAGAAATTCTTAAGAAATAAGACGTAATTGATCCTCCATTGTTCATTTTGATATATAGGAGATCTGCAATCTGCTAGCATTGTTAATTTAAAAAGTATTCTTAATGGTAGAATACATCTCAAAAGCTGTTGAAAGACTAGATATAGAGGGGAGAATGTGATCCTTCACAGAATCTATAATAATTTTCATGGCCTTGTTGTTGTGCCTCTTCCATATTGTTTTATCTAGATCATTATCTGGAATTGATTTATTTGACTCTATATAATCTTCTAATTACATTTCTCGTCGTAGAATTATAGCTCGAATTTTCCATGATGAAAAATTTAATGCTCCTTCAAGTCTATCCTCTAGCCTTGCATGATTCACCATTCAGAATTTAGAAATCTGATTTAATAACTCTGAAATTGATAACTCTGAGATCAATAATTCTGAGATCGAATTTCTCTATCAGGCTGGCTCTGATACCATGTTTAGGAATGTAGGATCTTTGATAGAGTAGCAGAATGAGTAATGCAATGTTCTTTGACTGAGGTTCTGATATATAATTTATATGTATCAAACTGCTATGCACTGTGACTGTTTTGAACTATACCAAACACTCAAAACTTATATCAAAATTAATATGATAATCTTCAGACAATATTGTGATATAATTCAAGGTATATAACTTGGATCAAATGCAGATTATAGTTATGTATTTCGCTACTGTAGATACTAATTATGCCGTATATTGATAATGTTCACTCTCAGCGGGTACACACAGTATATATAAAGAAACAAAGAGTCATGCCCATGTAGGGACATGACTCTATGTGGTACAAGTACCACGTAGGGTCATGTCCCTACATGGACATGGAAAGTCATCCTTATTAACACCGATTCAATCAGCACGATAATCCAATGATCGGAGGTCATAACAAGTCAACATAATATGACTTCCAGTGGTTTATGATGCCATGATAACTAAATGGAGAAGAGCCTGATAATTGTAGAAGTATGATATCAAGAATTCTATATATATATATCTTATGAAACATATATCAACTCTTATCAAGAATATGAGAATTATCAGAATTTTGAATGAGTTCTTATATATATATATATAAGAAGGAGAAACATAGATACATATACTTAGTGTACTTCACATCTACCGAAGCTACACCTTAAAATAAACAATGGGGAGCAATGGTAATTAATTAATAATTGTTTATTCATCAGTGATCAGAATGAAGGGATGCAACCCTTTTAAAAGATCATTATTGATGATAGGGTGTGACCTATGCAAAAAGCAATATAAAAAGAGATTATCTTCATTTGAGGAGGGCATCAAGCAATCAGAGAACTTCAAGAAAGAAAAAGACAAGTCAGTGTTACAGAAGAGATCTGCAATCGGTAATAACATAGCAGAAAACCAAGATGAGGTTCTCTTTCAGAATCATTAAGGTGAATTTAAAAGAAAATATTTTTATTATTTTAGAAAAATATATAATTATGATATAATGCAGTTATCACTCCATGTTGGAATTACTGTTTCAGGGCAGAAAGGGCACACCATATCCTCTCAAGTACCAAGTATTTACTAATTATTCGGGCACTAATAATAATTTCCCTTCCCCATCTAATTGTTGAAACACCTGAAGGTATGACTTGCTGCCCCACTGCCTTTATCAAGCAGGATTGATATAAAGCCTTATGGATTTAAATGTTAAAGAATAGCTCCATCTCTTGAGCCACCTCACTGAGACACTGTACAATTCTATAGGGACTGCAGAAATTGCATTTTATTTTTTCAACCCACATTTCCCTAAAGTATACTTACAATAGGGCTGCAAGCAAAGGAAAACCATATCTCCTACCACAAAATGTAGCTCCCTGCAATGCCTACCAGTAGAAATCCTTTAATGATTTTGTGATATGCTGAAGCTGATAATGCAAACCTTTTAGAACCTTCCTACTTTACCAATAAACTGTCCTGTTGTGTGGGATCTGTCTCTGGAATTGTTTTTAAACCTTGGTACATCATATACTTCCCAAACTACAACCATTGCATTCATGTTGATTGGTGATCAATCAAAGAACTCCTATAGTACTCTTCAACCCATCTGCACTCTATCTCTATTTGTCCATCCATTTGGAGATAATAATTGGTCCTAGGAATTGATTCTGTTTCCATCAACTTGTATAATCTTTGCTATAAATCATTCATGGAGTCTGCATGCTTATCATTGACCACAGTATGGGGTAATCTACGTGATTGAAATATCTTCTTGAATAAAATATGTGCTACTTGTGGTTCCTTGAACTCACCGGGAATGGATTATAAGTGTGCAATTCTCATCACGCAATCAATTAATACAATCGCTTTTGTGCAGTGATTGTACCCTATTAATCCTGTATCTGCTGGGTCTTTGTCATACTTTGGTAGTTTTCCTTCCACTTCAAATTTATGAGGCGACAGCTTATAGTTCAGGTCTTTTGGACAGTGCATTTGTTACCTTATTGTTCTTTCCCTTGACATATATGATGTCAAAATCATTGGCCTTCAATATGCTTAGCCATTTTCGCTCTCTGCTGAGCTTGTGCAGGATAAATGATGAAATCGCAAGTTGTGGTCCATATGAACTATAAAATGTGTACAAACTAATTATCGTCTGAGTTTTTCCACTGGATTGACGACATCCAAAATTTCTTGATCATATATACTTCTAGAGAAACAATGTATTTTTATGAATTTTGACTCTTGACCTATATGGGTTGTTCTTTTTACATAAGAACAATCCATTGATTTTTTCCTGAAGTATCACACTCCAGCACAAAAAAGTAATGAAAAGAAATTAAGGTGTGCAAAACTAGAATTAGTGTACGTTACCTTCTTTATTTGATCAAATGCCCATTGTGATGCTGTGGACCAATGCAAGGCAGCTGTCTTGGTCAATTTGGTCAAGGTGATGATAGTTGTTAGAATCTTGTAATGAATTTTTTGTAGTCATAACTGTTTAGTGTCTTTGAAATATGCCTTTCTTGGATGGATTACATTTTGGTTCGCTCCATCTATGTACTGGCCGTGCTGATTATGCTATAGGTGCATAATTTTCTGCATTCCAATCCCATGTTACATTTCTTGGCAAAGGTGTGTTCGTGTAGAATAGGAAGCACTATATCGAGGTGTTTCATGTATTCCTCCCATTTCTGGTAGTAAATTAGGATGTTTTAAAATACTACTGATATGAATTTTCTCAAATAAGTTCTGAAATTTACTCTCATCACCGAATGGGAAGGTGGATGCTGTATGAGGAAGCCTGAAGGCATCATAAAAAACTCAAAAGTGGACAAAATGGCATTGAAAGGTACTTAAAGTGTGTCTTCAGATTTAAGTTCTTAACACTTATTTGGTGATACCCATAGACAACAAATCATTTTTGGTGAAATATGGTGGCCCATGTGACTCATCAAGCAACTTGTCCATATGGAGTATTGGATATTTGTTCTTGTTTATTTTCTTATTTAGAACCTTGCAAGCTATATACATCCACATCTGATAAAGGGTGCTCCCGTTAATACCATAAACACGTAACAAAAACAAAGAAACAATAGCAAATGCGAGAACAAATATGAACTTCTTATTTGTGCTGTAAATGCGGAATTACAGAATTCATAATTACAATATGCTAACCCACATGGGCGCTTTCATTACAGTAATTTGCAAGACTAAGTTGCGAACTATCACCTAGAGCTGTCCTAGACAATATTTGGTCTTTTCTTAAATAGACAATTTTATGCCACCTGGGAAGGTTATAGATATTGAAACTTAATACCTAGGGCCGATAGACCCTAACAATACATATAGAGTCGGCCAAATACATCTTTGACATTTATTTTAGGAATTTTGGGTAGCCCAACTTTTGAAGGCCATAACTCTTGACCCGTTGCTCCGATTGGCTATTATAACAACTTCTTGGAAAGGCCAGCTCGTGATCTACAGGCTTGGAATGGTGCTCGCGCCCATGTGTCAAGTTTTCGGACCTAATCCGGGCACACTTAAGCCTTCAACAGTGAGCTTGAAGATTTTTTTGCAAATTTTTTCACTGAAAATCCACGATAACTTCTCCAATACATATGCTAGAGCAATGAGATTTTTATGGTAGGCTTATAACTCTAAAATAAACCTTCATGTAGAAAATGAGAACATTCCAAGCGTGTATGACAAACTTACTAAAAATAACAGGTTCTCATAAGTAGTAACCACCCTATCTACTAGTCCTCATTAAAATAGGAAAGCCTGAAATGAAAATAGTTTTGGGTGATGCAAGATTGCTCTTACACCCAGGATGCTCCTACATTAGACACCCGAGGTAATTTGAGAAGTGATCTCGTCACATCTTAGGTGTTCAGAGAAAAACCAAGATGGTTAACCTCCTCCCTTGCTAGCCATGATGAATCCTCTACTGGCCTCCCTTTCCATTTGACTAGGTATTCCTCATAACTCTGTTTCTTGTACTAATGCCAACATGACTGTCCAATATTTCCTTAATCTCCTTTCTAGCAGAACTATTTGCTGGAATACTCCACTGCGCTTCTGCAACTTCATCGCCATCACCTCCTTCATAATACTCTGTCAAATTTGAAATGTTAAATACTGGTGAAATATTCAATTCAGCAGGCAACTCCACTTCATACGCATTTCCAGAATCATACCTTTTCACTCTCTTGCATGGTCCAAACTTCTTCATCTTCAGTTTATTATATGTACCCACTGGAAAACGCTCCTTTCTCAAATGAACCATGCCTTCATCTCCAATCTGAAATTCCTTATACCTCTTTTTCACATCTGCCTTAGCTTTATACTGTGTATTCATCTTTATGATGTGCTTCCTTACCTCATCATAGATGTTCTTCAAATGCTCAGCAAATTCTTCTGCTTCAACACTACTTATCTCTTCTTTACCCAATTGTCGCAATTCAGAAGCATTTCTGGGACTACTCCCATATACAATCTGGAATGTTGATTTACCAGTACTCCTGTTAACATAATTATTATATGCAAATTCCGCCTGTGGTGAAATCATATCCCATCCTTTTGGTTTTATCTCCAACCAAGCATCTCAACAAGTTTCTCAAATTGCAATTTACAACTTCTGTTTGTCCATCAGTCTGTGGATGATGTGACGAACTGAACTTCAAATCCGTCTTCAACTTGTTCCACAATGTATGCTAGAAATACCCAACAAATTTGGTATCTCGTTCTAAAACTATACTTTTTGGAAGACCATGTAGTCTCACTACTTCTCGGAAAAACAACTCTGCTACATGAACAACATAACTAGTCTTCTTGGAAGAAATAAAATGTGCCATCTTTGAAAACATGTCAACCACCACAAAAATAGAATCATGCCCACATTGCGTCCTCGGTAATCCCAGAACAAAATCCATGCTGACATCCTCCCACGGCTTCTCTGGCACAGGTAACGGTTGATACAACCCTATATTTTGTTTCACTCCTTTTGCCATCTAACATACTTTGTAACTCTATACAAAATTCTTCACATCTTGCTGCAATTGTGGGCAAATAATAATTCTCAGCAACCAAAGCTATGGTTTTATCTTTGCTAAAATGTCTAGCCAATCCTCCACTATGCTTCTCCGTGATGAGATTTTCTCTCATTGAGCTTCTGGGAATGCACAATTGGCTACCTTTGAACACCATACTATCTTGGATCATGAAATCCAACCACTTTGTCCTGTCAAGTGTAATAGGTTCTGTACAAGCCTTCCACACTTCACCAAAATTAGGATCATCTGGATACAAAGTACTACGTTCCTTGAACTCAAACACCTCTATCTGCATTTCTGTCAGCAAAAGTTGTCTTCTACTAAGAGCATCTGCAACTCTAATAGACTTCCTACTCCTGTGTTTCAAAACAAATGTATAACTTTGCAAAAACTCAACCCACTTTAAATGCCTTTGGTTCAGTTTTCCTTGACTATTCAAATATTGCAAAGCTTTATGATCAGTATACAAAATAAACTCTTTAGGAAGAAGATTGTGTCTCCACTTCAATGCTTGCACTATAGCATAAAATTCTTGATCATAAGCAAAATATCTTCTTTTTGCATCATTCAACTTCTCACTAAAATAAGCAATAGGTCTACCTTCTTGGCTCAAAACAACTCTTATTGCAGTACCACTAGCATCACAGTCCACTTGAAACACCTTGTTAAAATCAAGAAGTGCTAAAACAGGCTGCTCAGTAACTTTCTGTTTCAACAGATTAAAACTCTTATTTGCTCCTACAGTCCACTTAAATTCTTTCCTATCCCCTCTCATTGTTTCAGTCAAGGGTTCAACAAATACTGCTTCAACCTCTTATAAATTTTTTGTAAAAACTAGCCAGTCCATGAAAAGATCTTACCCCTGTCGCACTCCTTGGAGTAGGCCATTCAAGGATAGCCTTCACTTTCTCTAGGTCCATTTTCAGACCTTCTGCTGAGACTACAAATCCCAGATACACCATCTCCTTTAGAAAATTGTACTTATCAAAAACCTTATCAAAAACCTTGCGAATATGGATCAAATGCTCCTCCAATGTCTTACTAAAAATCAAAATATCATCTAGGTAAACAATGACAATGTTATCCATAAACTCCTTCAGTACCTCATTCATGAGCCTCATGAAAGTGCTTGGTGCATTGGTTAGCCCAAAAGGCATAACTAACCACTCGTACAATCCTTCTTTTGTCTTGAAAGCAGTCTCCCACTCATCACCTTCTCTGATACGAATTTGATGGTACCCACTCTTCAGATCTATCTTTGTAAAATACTCAACTCTACTCAAACAGTCCATAATATCATCCATCCTTGGCAATGGAAATCTGTACTTGATTGTAATCTTATTAATAGCGTGAGAATCTGTGCACATCCTCCATTCTCCATTCTTCTTTGGTGCTAATATGATTGGGTACAACACATGGACTCAGACTCTCTTGAATTAACCCTTTCTGTAACAACTCATGAACTTGCTTGTTCAACTCTTCACTTTTTGCTAGTATCATTTTGTATGCTGCCTTGTATAGCAAACTGGCTCCTGGAACCAAATCCATCTGGTGATTGATCTTCCTCATTGGAGGCAATCTGTTAGGTACATTATCTGATAAAATATCAAAAAACTTTCCCAACATATCTGCAACTTTTGCAAGTACCTCCTCTACTTCTTCTTTACTATCTTTTGGAATTATAACAAAACACATATGCTCACGCTTTATATCCTTGAGAAACTCTTTTACATCAACAAAACATATTCGGGCAGCACTACATACCTTGTCTTCTTTTTCCTTCAATGGCTTCAACTTATGCTTCACTTCATCCTTGGTTAGTGTGTAGGTATTTGCTCGCCCATCATGTACAACATGCCTCTCAAATTGCCATGACCTACCCAACAACATATGACATATGTCCATAGGTATGATATCGCATAGTACCTCATCCTAGTAACTTCCAATCTTGACCTTCGCTGAGTACTGCTCGTTGACCATGACCTCGTGGTCGTCTTGCACTCAAGCAATTTGGTATGGACGCGGGTGCTTCTGTCTCTTCAACTTCAACTTGGTGACCATCGTTTCAAACACTAGATTGTTAGTACTTCCACCATCAATGATCACATCACAACACTTATCTTCACATTTGCACGTTGTGCGAAACAAGCTTCTTCTTTGATCAGGTTCATTCTCACCACTTAGTAGGACTCATCTGATAACTAGGACTTCACCTCTTTCAGCATCTTCAGAATTTGAGGATCTGACATCTTCATCAACATGTGCAACTCTGACCTGCCCTTCTATTCTTCGATCTGTCCTTCCTTGGCGCAAGGTACATTCAAATGCTCTATACCCTTCTTCTCCGCAGTGAAAACATCCACGGAAGCCTCCTCTTCTAGATCCTTGTCCTCTGCCTCTTCCTCTCTGATTTGTATTGTTTTGATCATGGAAACAATTGAAATTGTTTCCCCTCTGGTTCTTACTGCTACTTCTAGCCTCATCCTTGTTCTTTTGATCATGATTACGACCACCATACAATCGTCCGCTAGATCTTTCATGGCGACCTCTTCCACCATTCTTATTGTCAAACTTCTTGCTCAATGTCTCTTCAACTCTTAGGGCAAACCAGTATGCCTCCTTAATACTATTTATTCGAACTAGACTCAACTCATGCCTTAACCCATTAAGATAATGGGCCACTTTCTCCTTATCAGCTTTTGCATGGCCGGTTCTAACAAGAACTCGGTAGAACTCTTTGGTATAGTCCTGAACAAATTTTCTTGCTTGCTTTTACCCTTGCATTTTCTTCAATAGATCAAACTCATAATGCACAGGAATGAATTGTCGCTTCAGTTTAGCTATCATCCGATCCCATTTGGTGATTTTGTCCTTTCCCTTTCTATTTCGCTTCAACTGAACCTCTTGCCACGAGATCTTTGCATGTCCCTTCAGTTTTGCCTAATCCCGATCCACAATATCTTCATACTCAAAGTACTTCTCTAGTTCATTGATCCAATCGATCAGCTCCTCCGGGTTAATATATCCCGAAAATGTGGTAACTTAAAACTTGGGTCTTTTTCCAATCTTGGAGATGGCCCTAAAAAGCCTCTCTTCCTCTAGGTTAAGAATTGTCTTTGCTTCGGCATTTTCTTCTACTTCGTCCTCATCCTTGCTTTTATCTCTTACGGGAAGATTTATTCCTCGACGCATTTGTTCTTCCAATGCTTGCATTTGTCTTTGGAGGGCTCTAAAACCGTCAAGTTTAACACCTACAACTCTTCTGCTACGCTCTCTTCGTGGAGGCATTTTCGCGCTTTGTTTGAAACCCTAGTTCAAATTGCCTCACAATCGGCGATCTGTCTACACACTTAGCCCAAACCACGGTCTTGTTGCGAACTACCTCACAGTCTGCGATCTGTCCACACACTCAAGATCTCTAGCTCTGATACCACTTGATAAAGGGTGCTCCCCCTAATACCATAAACACATAACATAAATAGGAAATACAAGAACAAAATATGGACTTCTTATTTGCGCCGCAAATGCGGAATTACAGAATTCATAAGTACAATATGCTAACCCACATGGGCGCTTTCATTACAGTAATCTGCAAGGCTAAGCTGCAAACTATCACCTAGAGATGTCGTAGACAATGTTCGGGCCTTTCTTAAATAGGCAATTTTATGCTGCCTGGGAAGCTTCTCGACATTGAAACTTAATACCTAGGGTTGATAGATCCTAACAATACATATAGAGTTAGCCAAATACATCTCTGACATTAATTTTAGGAATTTCGAGTAGCCCAACTTTGGAAGGCCATAACTCTCGACCCGTCGCTTCGATCGGCTATTATAACCACTTTTCGAAAATGCCAGCATTTGATCTACAGGCATGGAATGGCACTAGCGCCCTTCCATTGAGTTTTCGGAACTCATCCAGGCACACTAAAGCCTCCAACGGTGAGCCTGAAGATTTTTGTGCAAATGTTTCCACCAAAAATCCATAATAATTTCTCCAATACATAAGCTGGAGCAATGAGATTTTTATGGTAAGCTTATAACTCTAAAATGAATGTTCATGTAGAAAATGAGAACATTCCGAGTTCGTATGACAAACTTACTAAAAGTAGCAAGTTCCCATAAATAGTAACCACCCTGTCTACTAGTCCTCATTAAAATAGAAAAAGACTAAAATGAAAATATTATTGGGTGATGCAAGATAGCTCTTACACCTAGGATGCTCCTGCATCAACATCATTCCATCTTTCTTCATTATTACCATTTAAGATGTAAATGGATTTTGTTGTGTCTAATGTGTGACAAATTCCAGCATCTTTTCTAGAATCCTCTTATCTTATTCTTGAAAGCACAAGGGTATTGATAAGGAGTCACAATAACAAGTTCCATCTGTGGCTTCAACATGATAGTATGTTGGAAACTTATATCCGGTGGAAGTCCTAGACACACACCCCCAAACATAGAAGCATAGTTATCTAGCAAAACTTGAATTTTTGAAGGATATTTATCCTTCTTTTTGTTTGTGGTATCTAGAAGAAGCCCATTCACGGTGAAATTGTTTGCCATCCAACTGATGTGGTCCCTTCTCAAAAACATCTCTGTGTGGTGAGTTGAAGTCTGTTGATAGTTTTCTTTCACCCAGGTTTTGTAAAGCTAGTTGTCATTGTTTGGTAGTTCTGTGTGAACTCCCCATGTGAATATAGCCACTGGATGCCTAGAGCCATGTGAGCTTCCCACTGTGGAATGATACAGAAGTCATGGAGATATTTTGCCCATATAACAGTACCTTTGACTGGTAGACTACCCACTTGCAAGCCAATGAATAACCATCTACTATTGCTGCTTTAAACCCTACAAAAATTCAGCTTCCAATCTGAAAAGTGCTACCACTCCGTTATAGCTAAAGTTATTGGTCACTTCTCCATCAATGAGTGCCATTATTTGCTGGTCTCCAATCCTACTCTTAACTTGGAAATAGTGTAAATGGGGGCCAGTGGCTATGGGGCAACATATATGCACCGCTCGCCAGTGTTAAATAGTGGAAGTCTTTTATACTTCCATTGAATAATGGTGCATATATGTTGCACTGTAGACGACGCCTAAATGGCGGCCCCTAATAAAGAAAACATTGTAGCTGGTTGGATAGTCTCTTCAGCTGATTGTAAGACTTGAGTTACTCTATTGATTGGTGAAACCTCATCCTCTTCCACACTTTGTGCCTCAAGTCATGACTTGGACCCACCCTTGTCTTTCGATTAGACCTCAAATCAATTGCTCTGCAGTTTTCCCAAATACTTATGTTTCGGGCTTTAATTTTCTTTACAGTTGAAGTAGAATTGTTTCCTCGGCAGTTCATCGCTAGTCATTTTGCAAACCTTTAAATGTATGCCCCATTCCTTGAAGTCTGTTGAGTTGAGAAGGTGCTGTTTCTGCTGTTGTGATCCCCCCCTAGGTTCACCCTTCTAAACCCTTGGAAAGGTCTGCTAGGTGTAGTCATTTCCACGTTCAAGGACTTTTTTATGACAAATTGCAGTCAATTAAAAACTTGGCTCAAGAGCCTAAAGGAGGGTTCTTTCAGTCTTTTCATGAAAAGGAATAGTAGACAACTTATTGATACATCAGGTACTATAACTGATATCCTCTAAAAATCAGCCACATAAGCATCCAGTGGGCCTTGTTGAGATAATTGTGAAAGCTCTTTGAAGTTCTTCTCTGGGTCTTACCTCTCAAATCTGTCAAGCTTGTACATAACTTCTAGTAGGCTGTGATATATTTATAGTGATATATGCCATTGAGTATTAGGCTGTGATATCCATTGAGTATTAGGCTGTGATATTTCCATTACGTATGCCCTGTATTGTGCATCCAAATTGTCCAAATTCTCTTTCTGCTCATTGTCCATAATTTTGCCCAGAGACAAGGCTTCCTTCTGCAGGAATATGAGCCTAGGTGGTCCTGTAGGCATGACTGACTTAATTGGGGTTTCATGGGTTGTCACTGTAGATGAATGCTCTCCTTGTGCAGCATTTCATGAAGGCAAAGTGTCGTGATTTATTTCTTTGGTTTACTTACCCTTTATATGCAGAAGAGTTCAATAAGGTGTGGTTGGCCATTCTTAAACAGATTTTATCACCTTGAAAAACTCTCTTCTTGTCCTTATGTGACATTTATTTATCCCTTCCTGTGCTGATGCATTGTTTCCTTATCACTTTTTGACTTGTAGTACTGATGATTGATTGTATTTTATTTTTCCCTGTTTATTTTGTTTTTCTATATACAAATTTTTATGTGTTTTTCATAGGTTAGCAAGATCACAGCTCTGGTACCACTGAAACAACCCTGACAAAACACACACAAAACTTGTAGCAACCTATTTGAAAACTCACAGGAGGTAGACCTGGGAAGGATTCCAAATCTCTAACAACAATGATATTTTTTATGTTTTCTTTTTGTTTTGATTAACACAAAATATGACACAAATGACTGCAATATCAGACTAAGTACCGGGTATAAGTATTACCCAGCACATAATCATTGAAGCCTTCAGATCTTCCAAACATTCCAGTATAATAATGCTCTGCTTCTGCCTCACTGTTGTCTCACAATACTCGTCCGTAGCTGAGGATTTTTGTCCGGAAAGCATGCTGTAGAAACACATGGGGGTTATTGTTCCAGGTGCCAAAGTTCTGTAGCTACACATCTCTCAAAATGGAGTGTTTTTGGTTTTGTGATTTCTATAATGATCTGTCTTGCTTTCAAGTGCATCCTATTTTCTCCAGCAGCTGTAATCCTAAAGTAGTAGATATTAACTACACATTTGGCAGTACTTAACAGACAATCCACTTTCCATAACTTCTTGGAGTTGAGTTGCCAAGCAAATCTCATTTTGCTGATGACGACTATAACCATACACAGTGATGGGAATAAGTACGAATGCAACAACCCTTTTTTTTAAGTTACAATCACTTAACCAACCGAGCTTTTTTAACAGGAAGATTCAGTCACCACACTAACAGTAAGATCTACACCTAACTGTGTACAGGGACCCAGGTAAAACTTGGTCATGTTTGCCTGCCAACCATTTTAGTGTTTCCTGATCAACTAGGGTACATTACTTTTGAAGTTTGTAGCTGCAATAGAGATCTTTATCTCTGCTCTTATAAAATGGAAATATGTTTGTTATGACTGTTATGGTTACCTTCAGCTGAAAGAGACATTTGTGAGAATATTTTAGTTAATGTTATATAAAAAAACGTGTCATACATCATGCGAAGAGGCATGCTAATGGAAATGTTAAGTGTTAATGTGTGGAAATATTAAGGGTCTTATTTTTAGGACTCAAAGGGACCTTCGTGTGAAAGATGAACAGTCTTATACAATCTATTTATGTCATTGATTGTTATATCATAAATCAATCAAGTGAAAGCCTTGTACAATGAACTTTTCTTGATCAATAAAAGAGATATTTTGCTGGTGTGGCTGATTTTCCCCTTAAAGTGGAAGGGTTTTCCCAGGATATATGTTTTGTGTTCTTTGTGTATTGTTTATGCTTTGTTATTGCTGTTTATCTATATTTCTAGGTCAAAATATTAACATGATATCAGAGCTAGGTTAGATAACTGCAATTAAGGGAGCACAAAAGTTTATATTTCGATTAAAATTTTCATTGATCTTGTCTTCATCTTATCAGAAACCTATGTGTGTTGGATAACATTGTTTCTCTTTTCTTCAATCGAATTTTAGGGAGGTTGCAGTATTTCCAATTCAAGGAGGCACGCCATTGTTTCACAATTAATTTTGCAAGCTGTGAGGAGTTCTTCTCAGTATGAAGCACATGTTGGATTTTTGGATGGGCGGTCTCTGCATGAAGTTGCAATTTCTCCGACAAGTTAAAGATGCATTGAAGATGAGGACTATTGTACAGAATGTGGAGATGGAGGAGATCTGCTTTATTGTGATGGCTGCCCAAGGGCCTTTAAGACATTTCAGGTGTACCCTTGCTCCAGTCCCCATTTTAACATGTGCATGTTGCTCCAGTCCTTGTATTAATATCTCGCTTCCAAATTCCTCATTTGAACTGCTCTCTCAGATCGCAAAAGGTACTTGAGAGTAATTTGGGGATGGTCGGATGATGCTTGTACATCACCCTCTTTGAAAGTTCACCATCTTGTCATGGTTTTCGTGGGTCTACAAATCCATAAATAAAGTATTCGGTAGGTTATGCCAAATCTCTTTAAATCAGTTTGTTCATTTAATGGAGACTCTATAAGATTTGGAGCACCTCGAGATGATTGAAGAGACTCTTCATGATCAGGAGAAATGTTGTCTCATTGCATCCAATGTTTGGAAAGACTTCTCCCATGATGTTACTAGATGTAGGCTATCATCCAACATGGTAGGATGTTGTAGGCTTATGGTATACACTGATGTTATGAGGCACAATGATGGAGTGGTCTAGTTTTTCAACCTTCACAAGGGCTCTTCGTGAATCTCCACACTCTGCTAGAATGGAGTCATTTATTTAATTGAGTAGAAAGAAGGAATCAATGACGACAAGAGCTCTAGTTCTGCATGTCAAAATGGAGGAGCCGAAAATTTTGTTTTCAAGGCTTAGAAATTTCTTAATCGGAATACCAAGCACAAGCCTGCGGTTGATCTTGTCTGTATAATTCTTTGTCTCTAGCGAAGGTCTTCTTATCTTCAGCAACAATCGTCTTAGTGTAAGTATGAGTCAGAGCTTATGTGTCAGGGAAAAGACATATCGTGGAGACCATGCTCAACAAAGAAGATAATATCAATTGTCAAAGATGATGTAAGAGACTTGCACCGAGACACTGGGTGTTGTCTTCCTTTCAAGCGATTATATTACTTTTCATTATTCTTTCGGGTGTGCCAAATGCTTTTACATTCATATCGAACATCATCTCCTGTCCCTTGGTGTGATATTTTTTTTCGTGGAGAATATGTCAGCATAAATAAAGCTTAATGATCAGCTACCTTCCAAACACATTCATCATGTTTAAAGGAGGCATTGTTGTTCTCTGGCTCATGGTCATCGATTTATTAACTTATTGGAAAGTTTTCGTGACTCCTATATTGTATAATGACAAGTCTTTCTCTTTTTTAGGCGTTTCATATTTATTGAGGTCAAATAATAACAAATAATTAAAGGATCTAGTTTTGTTCTTATCATGCGAGGTGGATGACTGAAGTGTCGTTCTGGGAGTTACTATTTTTTAAATTTTTTACATTTTTTTGACCTATGTTGGGTACTTTCTTTATTGCAACATGTGTGAAGAAGTTGAGGGTAATTTTATCTTTTAAACATTGTTGTGAGATAGATTCTCTCTTGGAGGTGCATGTTTAATATTATCGCACATCTTAGAAGTCAGTATTTGATTGTAGAGGCCTAGGCTTGGCATTTTCATTTGTTTAGCATGAGCTTACACTATCAACAACTTATTAATCTAGTTTTTCTCAATACTGTGCATTTACATAGTGTGTCTTGCCTTGATATTGTAAGGAGGCTAGTGATTTTGTCATCGATGCTTCTTTCCTTTTGCAATATTGTGGAGTACCCTCGCTCTTTCAAAAATGGTGAAAGCACAGAGCACCTTGCTTGATGAGCTTATGGGTGCAACATGCAAAGTTGGAATATTGAGTCGTGGCATTGCACCCTACCATTTTTATGATGATCAAAATCTGGAAAAGATAATCATGAGATAAGTCTTCTTTTATCCTTGCATAATTGGTTGTTGTCATGGAAAATAATGTATGTTTTTTTGGGATTGATGTATTTTATTTTGATGGAATAATTTTATTAATCTTTTGGTTGCATTGATGATTCATATTTGCGTTCAAAGGAAGTTTTTGATACAGAGGGAGATGTTTGGCCTTAGAGTGAGTTTCCATCTCATCTTTTGAGCTAATCAAAGCCATCCCTGCTGAGAGGGAGTCTTTAGGAGATTAACCACAACATTGGAGGCCTCTTGTGTTCCTTCAGAAGCTACACAGAGGTGTTGTGAATAAGTCAACAACAGGTGGATTGTGAGGAAGATTAAATAATAAGTAGATAAGTATTGTTGTTCTAATTTTATGATCAGATTTTTCATGCCACGAGCATTGCATTGGGTGTAGAGGCACAATAAAAAATCTCTTCATTATGTATATTTGTGTGCATGTTGAGTTTAGATCTCAAAGAGATCAGTATTTATGATTATCTCCTTAATATTGATTATAGTGATTGTTTTTAGCATTAATGATTATGAGTTATTAATATCTCTTTTGGTTGCAAGATGCAATGGGATGGTGAGAGATTATGCAACGTTGTTTGTAGTCTTGATACTAAGTTGGTGGCACTTTATTGAAAGGGGAAGATCATATTTAGAGAGAGAGTATTCAGTTTCATAGAGAGATTATGTGACAGAGGGAGATTTCCAACCCTTTGCAAGTTTATACAATAGTCAGCCCTCTTATTGTGGTGACTAAAGCTGTCCCTGCTGAGAGGGAGTCTTTGTTAAAGATAAAATCTCAGGTATCAAAAAGTTGTCTTTGCTGAGAGGGAGTCTCTGTTAAGAGAAAATCTCAGTTATTAATTCATTCTTCTTTGGGAGAAGTTTGAGGTGAAACCTCCCATTCCATCCTTTGCATGTAGGTGTGGTGGATCACCCTTTGCGAGTAGGCATGGTGGAAATGCATTCTTTTTTGGGAGAAGTCTGAGGTGAAAACCCTTGTTCCATCCTCTGTGAGTAAGTATGGTGGAAATGTATCCTTCTCTGGCAGAAGTTTTGAAATAAAAGCCCTTGTTCTACCCTCTACGAGTAGGTATGATGGATCATCCTCTGCGAGTAGGCGTGGTGAAAGTCATGCATTTGAATTCATGACTCTAATTTTATGTGCTTATGAAGTAACTATGGTGAATTATGTTATGTTGAGATAACATATGTTATGTGATGGGATTATATCATTGACATCTTTGGCTGCAGCTATGTGTGCCTACCTCATTAAAGGTCTCTTTCTGGCTAAGAAGGAGTGTTGAAGTTTATAGCTGCAATAGAGATCTTTATCTCTTCTCTTATAAAATGGAAATATGTTTGTTATGACTGTTATGGTCACCTTCAACTGAAAGAGACATTTGTGAGAATATTTACTTAATATTATATAAAAAGATGTGTCATACATCATGCAAAGAGGCATGCATATGAAAATGTGAAGTGTTAATGTGTGGAAATATGGTCGGTCTTTTTTTTAGGACTCAGATTTTTGTGTGAAAGATGAAGTGTCTTATACAATCTATTTATGTTATTGATTGGTATATCGTAAATCAATCAAGTGAAAGCCTTGTACTATGAACTTTTCTTGATCAATAAAAGAGATATTTTGCTGGTGTGGCTGGGTTTTTCCCTTCAAGTGGAAAGGTTTTCCCAGGATATATGTTTTGTGTCCTTTCTGTATTGTTTATGCTTTGTTATTGCTGTTTATCTATATTTCTGGGTCAAAACATTAACAATTACACCTCCCACGCATGTATAAGCATGGTTCTGGAACTGATCCAGGTACCAACTGGGAACTTCTCAGGTTTATCTATTATCTATTTCTGCTCACTCGGTTATTGTGGGCTACTTATATGAAACTCAACAAGATGTCATGATCATGGCTAGAGTTTGACTACTCTTTCTTTGTTGAAGTGTAAAAGGCAGACTCATGGGTGACTTGATTTTTTTTTGATAAGTGGGAGATATTTTCCACAGCAAGTCAAATTTTGATATTGCTATGAGGATTCAATTATGTATTTTTTGAGCCAAACTCTTTGCTCCATGTTTCAAGAGTAGTGGTTCACAAGAACCCATAATCATGAGAATGAATGACACACTTACCATGCATTGCGTCTAGGTAATTCATATAGAGGTGAAGCACTCAAATTTTCTGGGAAGTCAACCATCCAGTCCTATTCCAGATCAAGTGTAGTTAACCATGGAGATCCTCCAAGGTTAAACACATTTTTTTGTTAATGCTGGAGGCATTCTGCAATGGCAGCAAGGGAAAGTGTAATGTTACGAGCATTTTAACAAAAATTCCTACCTTTACCTTAATTAGACAAGCATTTTTTGTCAAAATATTATTGTTTAAAATTGATAATAAACTTATTATTTCTTCATATTAAGCAGCCCATAAAGTTAATATTAAAATTCCATAGGTTTAATATCATTGATTGCCTTTCTTGCCCAATGATGATGTGTGCATTATATTGACGTCGCGCTTAACAAATTTATTCCAAAACAGATTTCATATAAGAGAATATGAAGAAAATAAGGAAGTGACTCTTTCAAAAGGCAACGATGATGAAGGGTTACAACTCTTTTGAAGTGTGGTGTTTATAAAGGGTTGTAACTTTTCAAAGGAGTTGTAATTATGAAGGGTTGTGACTGTTCGAAGGGGCAGAATTATGTAGGATTGTGGCTCTTGCCAAAAAGAAGACATGATGAAGAGGTGTGGCCTCTTTCTCACAGGGGAAGATGTAAAGGGGAAGAAGGATCAAATTGAGGGGAGGAGAAAGGAGTAGAAGAGATCTAGACCAGATTCGGAGCAGAATTTTTAAGAGGGATCTGAAATAAGAATGAAGAAGGAAATAAGAAAAGATATGAAGATCTAGAAGAAGATTTGCAGATCTTAAATGGGACACGTGCAAATCTAAAAAGTAGTAAAGATACATTTGAGAAGTGAGAGATAGGTAGTGAAAGGGGCAGCAGCTGTCAAACATATGTATCTTTCATATTCAAAGGGTGTGACCCATTCATAAGGGCATTCACAAATGAAAGGGTGTAACTCCTTGCACTCATAGGGGATATAAAAGAGAAGAACTCCATTGAAGAAGGACAGGAAGCCATGCTGGGAAGATCTAGAAAGCAGAGCAGATAAAGATATCACATAAGTGATTGCAGGAGAACCATCAGCAGAGACAAGGAAATAATCATTGAATAGAAACAAAGGAGGAAAAGTATGGACAGCAATCATTAGAATAGATTATCTGCGATATCTGGTATGATTATTTGATATTTAATGACATAGTAATTGTTACTGCTCATCACTAAATGCGTTTGAATTGAAACAAAGATGGAAAAGTCTGGACAACAATCATTAGAACAGATTTTCTGTGATAGCTGGTATGGGTATTTGATATTCATGACATAATAATTGTTACTGCTCATCACTAAATGCGTATAGTTAGTACTTTGACTGCTTATATTAGTCACAACAGACACTATTTAATATCATCCTTTAAAGATAGGATGCTTTGTGTTTATATTTAGATAATTACTGTTTCATATCTACAGTTTGATTTATGGACATGTGGAATATGTGACTTGGGTAGAATACTATGTGTATTTATATTTTTAATTGCATTATATTAATATATCTTGCAAGATAGGTAAGTCTTGAGGTGGAATGGAGCATGCTACATCATATGAAGGTAAGAGATAAGAGCTGCTGTTGAATGGACCATGTGACATCAGACAAGTGCAAGGGATAAATCCCGTGTTGGAATGGACATGAGCTACATCATACAAAGGCAAGGAAATAAGGCTTGCGGTGGAATGGGCGTAGGCTACATCATACAAAAGCACTATTTGCAAGGGGTTGTCCATATGGATGGGTAGGCCTTGCTAGGTACACCACTTCAAGAAGCATGACGCCAAGAGGGACGAGAGATTCCACTCTTGGGTTTAGCGTTGAGTTAAGGGCACCCTATTTTAGTCTTTATCCACAACTCATATGGTAGGATTATATGATATTTAAAGGACCTTAACAGTTTGAAGCATATAAGATAGAATGATGAATGAAAAAAACATAAAGTTCTGCAAGGTACACCAATTCCATAAGTTACGGGGCCAAGGGGGGCAGTGTTTCTGCCCTTGGGCCTAGGGTAGTGACGAAAGGGCTCATCATATCTTCTTATTCACCCCTTAATATGGTTACGGTCCATGAAAGTTGAAATGCTAGATATGTTTTCTTACCATATGCCTAAGTATATTATGTATCTGGATATTTTTATTTATTTATTAGCTAATAACGTTTTAATGAAGTCTTGTAGACATATATTTGAATTTTGTACCTCTTTCTTTGTTGCAAGGTTTAAATCCAAGCATAATTAAAGCAATTCATACTTGGCAAGATAACTTTCTACCTCTACCTCTCGCAATTGTGTTTATAAGATCTTAACTGGGCATGTTTCAGTAAGGGACATAACACACAAAAGTTCATAATGGAGGTCTACTGTGAATTTTTGTATGAGAATCTTATCATGGATGTTAAAATTGATAATCATATATGATTAAATTTTCTTATATAATATTGATATAAAATTTCAAGATGATATTTAATATATTTCATGTATCGATCTGAATGCAGACTGTAATGCTAAATATATATATTTCAAATTAATTGCAGACTGATTGCAGACTGCACATTTATTATGCTCAGGAAATTGTACATGTTGAAGACTATTTATAATATGTGTTCGTCTGTGTATTATCCATTTCCCTTACCACATAAATAAAGTTTGAAAAGTCACGATAGCAAAAAGGGTTTTAGGGTCATGATTGTTACGTGACCGTCATTGTGCAGTCATGACCCATTGTGACTGTGATGATGGCAGTCACGTACTATCGTCACTTGTTTAGAGCCACAATGTAAACTCTCGAGTCAAATAAGCAGTCAGTCAATGGATAACTAACATGATTTGACATACATGATATTATGCAGTGTAATGTGATTTGACATATAAGATTATAATGACAATTATATAATAATAATAATAATAATAATATTGAATGCATTTACTGAACTGCATAATAATAATGTATATATATATATATATATATATATATATATATATATATTTTATGGTTTTATCTGACCAAAGCTATAATAACATTAACACTCCCTCTTAGTTAGGAAGGATAAACATGGAAAAAGAAGTTACCTCAAAGCAATATTAGGTTTGACAATTTTGTGGATATCTTTAATCAGAAGATATTCCCCATTTAGAAATCATCTCATAATATCAAGAGTAATGGTCCACTGAACATCAAGTTGGAAGATATTCACCAAGTACTCAAATGTTTGTAAGGAATGTAAACACACATTCTCATTAATGCTTACATATGAACATGCATGGTTTGTTTAAGAAACGCTATCATGATTTGTCTCAGACATCATAATATGTCCATTGCAATAGAAGGCCATGGTCTATCTTAAGGAACTTAATCTACCATGCAAGTTATAATCTATCATGATCTATCTCAGACATCATAAGATGTCCATCACAATAGAAGGCCACGGTCTATCTTAAGGAACTTAATCTACCATGCAAGTTATAATCTATCATGATCTAACTCAGACATCATAAGATGTCCATCACAATAGAAGGCCATGGTCTGTTTAAGGAATTCAATCGACCATGCAAGTTATAATCTATCATGCTCTGTCTTATACATCATATGATGTCCATCATAATAGAAGGCCATGGTTTGTTTAAAGAACTTAATCCACCATGCAAGTTATAATCTATCATGATTTGTCTCAGAGATCATAAGATGTCTATCACAATAGAAGATTAAGTTACTGAAAAATCGGCACCTTGGAATAACATTTACAAATACAAGTGATAATCATTTGGAAGTCGTCACTTCGTCATGATGTACACAGGGCCCAAATAGTCATGAAACAACGTAAGTATTTTCATTAGTAAATTAAACAAATAGGCTAAGACTATTTCTCAGTAATTACAATTATATCAAGTTTACCTTGGAAGTGTTCCACCTTCATTTTGCAGGAGGTTTGGTGAGGATGGTAAAGAACAGTGAACTCGCTGTTAATCCAAATTTTTTGTGTATTTTTTGAAGTTCTTTAGAATGCAAATTTCTCTGAATCCAAATTTGGATTACTGACTTCGGCGAAGGATGCTTCATGTTTTAAGTCTGTTGGGACATTTTGTTGCATTGTGCCCATAGTTGTCGCATCTATAACATTGTACTTTAGAGTAATCTTTTTCCTTTTGTTTCTTGAATGACTTTATTATTAGAGTACTTGCCCTTTTTCTTTTTCAAATTAGTGGTGAGAATCTAAATGTCTTCATTTGTGGATTTCATACCGATTCCTCTACCTATTAAATTACACTCTTCTTGTATGCTGTCAGGCTTTAGTCGATCGAATTTGGGGAGCTTGGAATAAACACTTATTCCTTGTCTAAAGTTTTCTCATGAAATAGGAGTCCATTTAATGTTAACATAGTTAACTCTTCATTATCATAGATGTGACCAATTGTTGAAAGTTGGTTTTTTAATTCTGTTATCCTCATAAAGTATGAGGTGATGTCTCTCCTTTATTCATTTTAATATTAGAGTTGATTCTTAAGAGTGAGAATGCTGCTATTGTTGTTGATCTCAAACATATTTTCCAGAGCTTTGAACATAACATATGCAGAGTCTAACTTTGTGATGATAGGTAGTAGATGATCTTTTACTCTGTCTACTTATAATTCCATTGCTTTGGTGTTGTTTGTTTCCTGTAGACTCTTTTTGTCATTCTCTTTAGGTTTAGGAGTTTCAACAATTGTTTTTAACTCATGCTTAGTATCGGCATCATTCGGAGTTTCCAAGCTTCAAAGTTTGAAGCACCTTCAAGTCTGTCTTCAAGTTTCATGCTGTTCGCCATTTTGATGGATATAAGAATTCAAAATTTAGGTGTCTATCGATTTGCCAATAAATCTGATCTTGGATCTTTTCTTCAAATCTGCTCTGCTACCATGTTAAAATTGATAATCAGATATGATTAAATTTTCTTATATAATATTGATACTAAATATCAAGATGATATTTAATATTTATCATGTATCTGTCTGAATGCAGACTGTAATTCTATATATACGTATATAAAATTAATTGCATACTGCACATTTATTATGCTCAGAAAATTGTACACGTTGAAGACTATTAATAATATGTGTTCGCCAGTGTATTATCTATTTCCCTTGCCATATATAAATAGAGTTTGAAAAGTCACGATAGCGAAAAGGGTTTTAGGGTCACTATGATATGTGACTGTCATTGTGCAGTCACGACCCACTGTGACTGTTATGATGGCAGTCACGTACCATCGTGACTTGTTCACGGCCACAATGTAAACTCTCGATTCAAATAGACAGTCGGCCAACAGATAACTAACATGATTTGACACACATGATATTATGCAGTATAATGTGATTTGACATATATGATTATAATGACAATCATATATATGTATCTTTGATGGTTTTATCCGACCGAAGCTATGATAGCATTAGCAATGGGACTATAGCTGTAAGAATGACTTTGGTTAGATTTTTGATTAAGAACTTTGATGCCAACGGTGCTGTTTTCCATCATTAGCTTTGAGGACAAGTTTTTTGTGAAGCGAAGAAACATCATATCCCTATGACTGTAGATAGAAATAGTCAAAATCATAAGAACAAGTACAAGGCATGGCACAGTTTGCATTTGGGATTGGGATAAATCTTTGAGGAACCCAGCAAAGTAAATTTTAGGAGAAGAGGCGCATACTAACAAGCGAGATCATGCGGGAAGGCTTAGGCAAATATTTACCTGAAATGCAGTTCTGTGCGTTGTTGTAAGCCTGTATGGGGCTGATTCCTAATTGATGACTTGATGACATGACAAAGCCGCTTAATGTCTCAGTGATTCCAGGGTGCAAACTCACAAGGGAGGTAACAGGGGCCATGCCTAAGGCCATGTTTACCGGAAATGCAGTTTGGTGCGATGACATAAGATTATGTGTGGGATTGACACATAATTGACAACTTGATGAATCTTTGTGTTTTAAGAATATGCATTTTGTGGATACCTAATTGATTACTTAATGACATGGCAAAAGGCAATGCCTAATGCCTCAGTGATTTAAAGGCATGTACTCACAATCAAGGTCACAGGGATCAGGCCCAACCAAATGTTTACCAGGAATTCAGCTGAATGGGCTGTTGTAATACTAGGTATGGGGTTTTGCCTGCAAAACCACAATGCCAGTGCCCCAGTTGATTAAAAGGTATCACTGTTGCCCGTCAAGATATTGACTTTCTATTCATGAGAGATGGTGGGCTTGACGGCAGGGTAAAATAGTCTGTCTAATTGAGCATGTTATTGAGAAATCTTTCCACTAGTTCCTGCATGTTTGGTCCAAAATGTAGATTTTTTAAACAATTTTAATGCAGATTTCAGTTTTTTGACTGCCCATCTTACCTTAGTTTTAATTTTCTTTTATTTATCTTTTCTTTTCCTGCAAGTGGAGCTAGGCAGGTATGCTTCTCAGGTGGCTCCTTCAACTATGATAAATGGTAGTTGTAGTAAAATCATTATATTCAGTGATCTTTCACAAGAGTTTAGCCAAAATGACCTGGAGAACACCTAATGTACAATATATTTATGTATGACCTAAAGATTTAGTCTAAGTTGTTAAATGGAAGAAAGATAAATCAATACCTACACAAGATAAGGTTAGGTATTAAATGCTAATTTATCTCTCTCTCCGTTAGACAGATTGTAGTAAATATCATGGTAGTCACATAGGAAAATCACCTTATCTACATATTTCTCCTACCTTTCTTATTACAACATGTTTCATTGGAGGGAATATGTTTACATTCACCATTTGAAATATTTATTTAACTATGGGATTCAAATATTCAAAATCTGAAATATTTATTTAAATATGGGATTCAAATAATAAGAACAATCCTCAGTAATTAATGAAATTTGCACACATTAGTTATCAAGTATGTGCTATAGATTTGTTAATTTTGAGGAGTATTTGCTAAATCTCTATTATGAACACAGTGAGATTTGTTATCCCTTCACTTCACTTGCCAGTTAATGTGAAATGTCCCTTTACTGATTTTACGTCATATTTCACGCCTCTAATCAGATTTTCAAAATCAAACAACTAATATCACAAAGATCCACCAAATTTCTCAAGAAACCCCAAATCGGGTATGCCGAAAATAGTGCCAAAAGCTTCACAGCTTCACCTATTATTAATAAGTCTGAAAGTGGACATTTTTACAGAAATTTGAGCAGCATAACAGCCTATAAAATGACATTTCCAGATCTGTATAACATGCACACAATAGCTCCCAAACAGAGGACAAAAACAATGCTTATCGGGCTCCCGAAAATAGCACAAAATAGCCCGGAATCACCACAAAAACTTAATAATCTATCACAGAAGTATAATCATATCCAAATACATATTTTCAGCTCTATTTTAACATTTTAAAGTCTGATATACAACAGCAACCCAACTGATATGAAATACTCAACCGAAAACACCAAACTCTTACAAAAAATACACTCGAAAACTCACAAATCTGCACTGTTCAGCACAAAGGCAAACTCTGCATGAGCATGCACATGGAATGGCTTCAAACTCCCGTCCTTAGCCTTCCTGGAAACTTGCAAACTCCCGTTCTTGGGTCTCCCTGGAAACCTGCAAACTCCCGTTCTTGGGTCTCCTTCTCCACAGGTTTGGCAGCCTCTGAAGAATAACAAAGAAATGAGCAAAAATCAAGTTTTGGAATCAGCCCAAAATGCCTCCAAACCCTTTAAAAGAGGGCATAACTCTAACTCACGTCCAAGAGGGGTTAATAAAACATATTTTAGTAATAATCTTCATTTATTAGTCCATTAGCTTTCAAAGATTATCCCCTTTTTCCAAAACTTCACCTTTTTGGGCCTGCCTGTCTTAGCAAAGATTATTATTTTTAATTATTTGAAAATGGGACATGACAAGTCCTCCCCTCCCAAACATTGCTTGTCCTCAAGCAATGGCTGAACAATAAACCAATCAATCCACTTGGATCCCAAATGTAGTCATGAACTATACTACTACAAATTAACACAGGCTCCTGCAATAACCTCTGCAATATGACCAAGAGGAATCCATAATCAAACTGACAATTATAGCTCAACCAAACTCCAAAATCACAACTTCCACAGTCAGAAACCCATGAGACACAAACTCTTAGAACATCAAAGCCCAAGTAAAGTGGACTATCAACACAGTAAATACCATCAATGCATTCCACTGGCCTATACGGAATGTACAATCCAACTCTGCAACAATGGTGAATGCTCTCGAATGAAACTGTACCAAGTATGGAGAATCCACACACTATACAACGCCTGCAGTCAACACAACTCTGTAGATCATCGACCACTGTCTCATAACCATAACTACCATGCACCCCTGATGGTGAAAAGCCATCACAAGATAAACAGCAAGAATTGGAACCCAAACCAAATTTTCCTGCCATCAACTCCTCAACACAAGGATCAAATGCTAACTGATGTACATACCTTGCAATATAATGTTGATAAAAAAAACCAACCTCAGTCAACAGCTCACCATGAACAAGTGATACAACCCACTGTGACTGATCACCAGCTAAGTCAGGAGATGTCATAGCCAAAGGAGTAGAATCAATAACAACACCCGCTGAAGCATCACTCTGAAACTCCTGCTCTAAGTCATGTATTACCAAGCTGTCAATTGTAGAACCTATCGCCATGTCATGTCCATCACAACTCTCATCCTGAGGCATTAAACTATCCCATAACTGATGATAAGCACTAGGAACCAAAGTACATATTTGTATCATCATCTCAACATGGTCATCAAAGGTAAATTGATGAGCATACCTTACAATGTAATGCTGATAGAATGCGCCAATCTCAGTCAGTGGCTCAAACTGCAATCCAGATGTAACTAACTGCAATCGATCACTAACCAAGTTGGAACTGACTACTACCTCCAAAGACATCGCCAAGGGAGTAGTATTACTAGCAGGAACCATGCCAACTATCGGCTCACCAACATCACACATGGTCTTTGATACAGCATCTCTAGTCTTCATGCCATTAGTGCTAGAGGTCACCACCATGTCAGGCATACCACGACAATCTACTGCAGCACCCAACTCAACTGAACCTGACTCTAGTGGGGATGAACCCGATATGCCAATGTTAGTATCAAGGATGGATGCATCCCCATCTCCACTATCTTTGACAATCTCGACCATGGACATCCTCGGATCATCAGACACCACAGCTTGTGACTGTACAGAATCTAGTGAAGACTGTAGTTGCTTTAACTCCATGGTCACCTTAGCCAAATGAAACTGTGACTCCTTGAAAGCCAACTGTGTACTCTCAAGAATCTTAGAAGTCACCTCAAGCTGCTGAGTAAGCTCACTCACCTCATCTTCCTTGGCCAACAATGCATCGTATGCTGTACTGCTCCACTCCATAAGATAATCTCTATCGGCTATCAACTGCATATAATCCTGTCTCAAAATCTGGATAGCCCCCCATAAAGAGTGGAACTCTGTCAAGGAAAGATAACTACCTCCCTGCTCATCACTAGTAGGAGAACCCCATCCATAAACAGCTAACAACTGACGAGCAGCATCAAAATGCTGGCAAGCGATAGCAATGTCTCGCTCACTAACTCTCAACTGATTAGACACATGATGGCACTGGCTAGACTGTCTCCTACAAACCTCCTCTGATGCACTGTCTAAAGGAGTATCCTCAAAGTTACTAGTCTCTAGAGTATTACCATCCATATCCTGTGAATCAACTCCAAAGCTCATATCAACAAACGGAGTATCAAAAACTGTAGCACTGCTATCCAACTCCTCTGTACCAAAAGAAACCGCCAAGGAAACTAAGTCTTCAAAATTGCCCACTACATCCTCCTGGATGTCATCAATGCCAATATGACCCTGGGACTCATTTGTACACACTACCAAATATGAAAGACCATCAACACATTCCAGCAAAAATGGTCGATTGGATATATGAACAAAGCCCAACACCGGTGTATAAAAACTAATACCAACATTGGACAAGCTGCTATCACAAGAAAAGACAACACCGCGATCTGCTAATCAAATCCATGATAGCACCCAAACAATCACTGCTACCAAAAAGTGTTAAAGATTTCCAGTCAACTGAATCCCAAACGCCAATATAACAATCTCGAGTCCATATCCGTAAACTAGAATCAGCTAGTAACTCAAGCAAACTCCTCACCTGAGTAATATGACCAATACCAACTAACTCCACATGCCTGTCATGATGAGATAATGTAGTCACAATACTATCTTCACTCACCTTTAACTGGCGGGATAAATCATGTGAAGTACTACTAGCCTCAACCTCATGTGACGAAGCATTTAACTGTGCCTGGTACTCTCTCTCTCAAAAAAGTCATGAATGCTCAATGTCTACTCATCTCTACCAGGTATCTCACCATCATGCACAACAACATCCTCATAATAATCATCCTTGAGGTCAAATCTATCTATCACTCTTTGACTAAAATCATCAAATGTAGTTACGTGATTATGACCTTGAGTAGTCATTCCATGATACCACCAATCATAGGCTGCATCTTCCAAGTGTAGACTTGCAATTTGAACAGCATCACTCTCCTTCATGGGGTTAAGTGTGAAGAAGGTCTGTAATTTTTGTAGCCATGCTGTAGCTGAAATTTTATTTGTTCCATCAAAAGTAGGTGCTATAAACTTGCTTATTTTATTTTTGAGCTCTCTTCCACTTATGTCATGCTCCCTTCTGTACTCTTTCTTGGGCATCAAAGTGTTCATCATATCCACATATTCTCTAAAAGGAACCGAACTACGAAAGTCATCCTCTAAGCCATTGTAAGTAGCTCTTAATGTAATCAAGTTACCTGTAACCTCTTCCACAGGATTAATGGCTGGATTTGGTACTGGTGGCTCATCTGTAGGCAAGAAAATAGTTTTGGTTGATTTAGATGGTGTGGATTTCAGATTTCTTGGCTCCTCTGAAGTGCTCCCTTTCTCATTAATAGATGCAACTCTTTGTAGTTTTTCTGTCAATATTCGCAAAGCCTCTCTAGTTTCTGCCAAACAATCCACTGTTTGCTTCTGAGTATTTTGGATGTCTTGGAAGAATTTCTTTGCCATCTCATCTGGATCAGCCATACTTTTCCCTTCTTTGGATTTTGTACTTTTACTTTCAACTGGAGGTTTGATCAAAATTTCTTTATTCTTTTCTCGCTGCAAATATCTTTTTTCTCTTTCACTTAGTTGCATGCGACCATAAATTTTGACATGCAATTGATTAGAAGCAACATGCAACTATAAATAATGACATGCAAGATCTGGGTAGTTGTCAAAACTGACATGCAAGATCTGGGTAGTTGTCAAAACTAACATGCAAATTTCTACAAACCCTCAGGCTGGCAAGATCATGGCTCTGATACCACTGAAATGTCCCTTTACTGATTTTACATCATATTTCACGCCTCTAATCAGATTTTCAAAATCAAACAACTAATATCACAAAGATCCACCAAATTTCTCAAGAAACCCCAAATCGGGTATGCCGAAAATAGTGCCAAAAGCTTCACAGCTTCAGCTATTATTAATAAATCTGAAAGTGGACATTTTTACAGAAATTTGAGCAGCATAACAGCCTATAAAATGACATTTCCAGATCTGTATAACATGCACACAATAGCTCCCAAACGGAGGACAAAAACAATGCTCATCAGGCTCCCGAAAATAGCACAAAATAGCCCGGAATCACCACAAAGACTTAATAATGTATCACAGAAGTATAATCATATCCAAATACATATTTTCAGCTCTATTTTAACATTTTAAAGTCTGATATACAGCAGCAACCCAACTGATATGAAATACTCAACCGGAAACACCAAACTCTTACAAAAAATACACCCGAAAATTCACAAATCTGCACTGTTCAGCACAAAGGCAAACTGTGCATGAGCATGCACATGGAATGGCTTCAAACTCCCGTCCTTAGCCTTCCTGAAAACTTGCAAACTCCCGTTCTTGGGTCTCCTTCTCCACAGGTTTGGCAGCCTCTGAAGAATAACAAAGAAATGAGCAAAAATCAAGTTTTGGAATCAACCCAAAATGCCTCCAAACCTCTTAAAAGAGGGCATAACCCTAACTCACGTCCAAGAGGGGTTAATAAAACATATTTTAATAATAATCTTCATTTATTAGTCCATTAGCTTCCAAAGATTATCCCCTTTTTCCAAAACTTCACCTTTCTGGGCCTGCCTGCCCTTAGCAAAGATTATTATTTTTAATTATTTGAAAAGGGGACATGACATAATGCAATATAACTCTTTTTTCATTTGGAAAATCAGTGTGATGATAATCGTCTTTTCCTTTCTATAAACGCCCAATGACCATTAGAGGGTTTTAAGTTAAAATCATTGTGTTTATGGTGTATAGTACTGTTGGTGAAAATTTCCCTTTTGTCTGGATTTGTGTTTAATTGTAATGCTTATTGTTACATCTGCAAGAGAAACAGACCGTATTGCTCAAAGAGGATTGCTTAGTACAAGGACTACAGAAATAAATAATACTGCATGTTTCTTTTTACTTTATCCGCTTTCTTTCACCTTTTTTTTAAACATCCCCATTAATAACTGGGTTGGATATTGTTGTAATCTCTTTATGTTTGAACTCAACTGTTATATCTACATTCTAATGTTTTCTGCGTGTTATTTTCAGATCACAGTCACAAGAAGACAAAGTTGAAAACAACTGGCTTGTGGAAACAAGTGGATCTTCGACATGGCCAACTACAAAGACATTAACAAGACCTAAGCATATTGGTGGCATTTATACTGATCCTGATGTACAGTCTGTTTGGTCATACAACTAACATTGTTGTCACCTCGTGAACATTTCAATTAAAAAAATAGTTTCCAATATCTATTCTCTAGTTTATCCCATTTTTTGTTGACTTGGGAATGTTCACGCTTCACAAATGGAGACAACAAATTCAGATGATTTTGGCTCCTTTTCTAATGAAAGAACTAGATGGATAAAAATATGAACTTAACAGAAGAACACATGGAACTAAAGATTGCATCAATGATGAAAGGATAGAGAGTACAAGTTCCATTTCCATTTCACAGGTGCAGTTTACTTTGCCATCATTTCTGCTGAAATATGTTTACTTGTATAAATTTAATTGTTCATGCACTTACCAACAAATACACGTCCAACAATAGTAAATAATCATTGCAAAATACTATTGGAAAGGATGGATCTGGGCCACGAGCATGAAGTACTGTTCTGGTCTTAAACAAAACTAAGCATAGGCATCACTGAAAAGCAAATTAGCTACTGCACAGAGTAAATAAACTCTGCCAACAAAACGATGCAAGTATAATGTATGCTTGCCTTCTACGCTGCATTTGATGAACATTAATTCTGGACAAGATTAGTCATGCCTAATGAAATAATAAAGGCAACAAGATACTGAATCAGAAGATATCAAAAGAAATACAGAAGGCCAACAAAAAGCACTGAGCCATAAGATATTTAAATAAATGCCGAAGGGTGACAAAAACACTGAAGTGGATGATATAATTTTTTTTAAGAAACTAAAACAAAATTCAGCAGATTATTTCTGTGCAAAGATCAATGTAAAACAAAAAATAAATAAGTTTTTCCCTACATTATTTAGTGTAGGCCAATTGGAAGAACGATAAATATAAATTTATATAATCATTAGAATTGAAAGTTAAATAAAACTATAGAAACTTGTTTCTTTATTGTGTTTGGTTAAATTAATTCAAAAGTTGAACTTTACGATTTCAATAGTGTTAGGAAAACATTAGAGGTGTTCCAGAGTTTTGCTAAGGCTGCTTAATGCCGTGGTTGCAGAAGTTCAAAATTTTTCCCCCTCGATAGCATATTAATAGGCAAAATTAAGACATGAGATCCATTGGGGCCAAGCATTGCTCAAGACTTGTATATTCATAAAAACTGAAACTATCTGTTACAGCTAGCTCCTATACAATCTCATACAACTACGTATTATACTGCTATGACAGGGCCAGTGGGTAACTATATCACTAATAATTGCTAATACTAATAGTTATGTTGACGAATACCAAATCCAAACTCCCTTAAAAAGATTACACGAAAAGCTTTCTGCATGGTTACTGGACACTGACATTGTATTTGCTAACCAAGGCTAGGAAGACCGAAGTAATATTGGTGTTCACCTTGTATCGATTATCTGCCATTTGAAAATCCTTGCCGAAGATTTGTTCAACTTCATGAATTATCAAGGAGTGAGTGAAATGACAATTTTGAGACGTTTCTCTTCAATCTCTTCTTGGAGATATGTGCCTCTTCTTAGAAGTATGGCGAATGGAATAGTCCATAATGCTAGTGCAACTATTCAGCAGCAGATATGGAACCAATGCAATGCAGAGCTCTCAAATGCAGTGCAAATTCTCTATCTATTGCTGAACTGTTAGAGAAATTCCAACATAGCATACTTTATTGAGGCTTGCTCTCATTAATGCTTCATAATACTGAAGCATGCAAACATCCTTGAAATCCGATATAAAATCTGCACTGGGGTTGTGTCATTCCTTTCTATCGTAGAGTCAACCCATTTGCCCATCATGCTTGTTAGAGAGAAATCAAGTTAATAGCCGCCGCCAATGTTAAAGAGAACAATAAATCATTATTGCTCTCTTGGGTGACGTAATGGGTGCACGTCAATGTGAGAGATAAGATCCATTTCATTCGAGCCGTCCTTTTGAAGCAGAGAAAAGGAAGAGAATGTGGGCCCAAGCTTTGTTCATGCCAATAACCTTTTGCTTTCCTCAAAGTATTTTATCCATCCCAATTAACAAATTGAAGTCTATTGATCTTGCTAGCCTGAAGAAATACTAACAACCTTCCTGGATATACCAAGAGTAATTTTGCCTGCCTTCCATCTTGTACCAGGAAATTGATAGGTTTTCACATATTACAGGGAGCACCATTGATAGCATTTTTTAAATTGATGATCATGATGATCATCATTTTGTTGTCATGGTATCTATGGGGGACCAATAGCTCTAGAGGTGCCCCTATCAACAACATAATCAACTTCCTCTTTATTCACGTATTTGTAAATGTGATTGATGGTAAATGTTCTAAAGAGTTCCAGCTGCATTTACCCTTGTAGGTTAGCTAAACTCCCATCTCATACTCTCCGTCTTATAGCAAACATAGGAACAATAGTGCTACCTACGGGTTGTAGAGTGAGGGAGGTCCCCTGCACCTCCTTTCTTGGCTAGGTTAGGTCCATCTCCCAAACCCTTTCTACTAGTGTGTTGAGTTTCCAATTGGGATTGGTGCCATATCTTACGACATTGATTACTAAGGTAGAATGCCCTTTGTTCTCCACTCTTTCTTTTGCTAGGTCTTGTGGAATAGAAGACCTAGAGCGAAGGCATTAAGTTCAACAATGTTTTTGGTGTTTTCCTCAAGAGGAACTATTAATTTACCACCAACTTCATCATCCTACAATCTTATTATGCATCCAGCACTAGAGGGACTTGAACACCCTCAGGCTCCATCGGAGTTCATCTTATACCAACCAAACTTGAGAGCTATCCAATTGGACATACTTTGGCTAAATTTCCATCAGCTATTTCAATCCCGACAAAGGATGGTATTCTCAATCTAGTCCATCTAAATCTCATTTGACCATCCAATTCTCTAAATACCCCTCTTGATTTTGAGAATGGATGGATGAAAAATGGTTAGCAATCTCTTCCACAACAATCTTCACCTTGTTTTGAAAGGAGACTAAGGGCATTTCTTTGTCTTAAAAAATTCTTTGGTTCCTCTCTTTCCAAATTTCACATATTAAGAGGGGCAAATCCTCCTTAGGAAATTGAGAAGTCTTGCTTCGAAGGTTTATATACCATCCATTGAACCCCAAGGCTTCAAAGGTTTTATAGAGAAACCTCTAATCAATCGAGAGCTATCCAATTGGCCAAACTTTTGGCTAAATTTACATGAGCTATTTCAATGTCTACAAAGGATGGTATTCTCAATCTAGTCCATCTAAATCTCATTTGACCATCCAATTCTCTGAATGCCCCTCTTGATTTTGAGAATGGATAGATGAAAAATAGTTAGCAACCTCTTCAACAACAATCTTCACCTTGTTTTGAAAGGAGACTTAAGGCATTTCTTTGTCTTAAAAAATTCTTTGGTTCCTCTCTTTGCAGATTTCACATATTAAGAGGGGCGAATCTTCCTTAGGAAATCAAGAAGTCTTGCATCAAAGGTTTATATGCCATCCATTGAACCCCAAGGCTTCAAAGTTCTATAGAGAAACCTCCCATCAATCTTGTCAAATGCTTTTTGTCAAGCTCTATTGGCATTTGTCATTCATTACTATTTTGTTGAGTCTATTACTTCTACATTAGCATTTTTTTGAGAAATTATGTTTACTTCTATGGGACTATTTGACTTACATAAAATCATTAAGTCCACCTTAACATCTTGTGAGCTCCCTGAATCTTGATTTGTATGATTCTAGTCTTTGAAAATTATTGTTGATTAAGTGAAAATCAAGCTTTGAAGGGACCCAAAACCCTTTATATAGAAGGTTTTGGAGGGAACTGAAACCCATAACAAATGATAAAAACAATTACCCACAACATGAATTAGGACAAACCCCAAGACATGACCAAACCAAGAAAATGGGGGAAAGCGTACAAAATCCTACCCTTAAGATCAATTGTTGTATGGTGAGAAAAAAACACACTTGTGAAAAGCCAACAAGCAACCAAAAATTGAAGAAAGTACGAAAAGAAGATTTACTCTAATTAAACCAAAAAACCTATTAAGATTTACCTTTTGACTTGCCCTTGTGTGGATGGACATATCAAATGAGGTTTATCTAGATATTTTTTTCCTTTTGACTGTAATCCAACCTTGTTCCACCTTTGCAACAACATCTTGCCAAGGAATCAAATTCAACACATAAGTCATCGTGGCTAGAGATAAAGGACCAATATAAGGATTTGAAGTAGGGAAAATAAGAATTAGAGGAACAAGGAAAACAACAACCAAAGTGACACTATCACCATCCAAAGACCTATCATAAACTCAAAAGATTAGAAAAGAACTATGCTTCCCAAGATCACCACTCAAATCTTGCGAGGAAGAATCAACAATAATAGCTCCAACAAACTTCTGACTTCTGAATATTAGAGACATGATCTTTAACTAGAACCCCATAAGAGGAAGAAGAGCCATTAACACATATTATACTAGGAGAAACAAAATCCTCACAAGCAACTTGAGACACACTAACACAAACTTGGACCGACAGAAGTTGGACATAGTGAATCCTGCACAACCACCGGAGAGAAGTTTTTTCTTCCTGACAAAATAATGCTCAAAAGAGGCACCAAGAAGCGAACCTTTTCTTCTTCTCTAACCTACATTGAGATGAGACATGCCTGTTTTCGACACATTTTTGAAATATGAAGGGGATACTTTCATAGTTGGGCAGTTGGATACAAAAGCACTTTAAAGTAATAAGTTTAATCTTAGCAAGCAGCTCTTTAGAAAAAACCAAATCAACCAAATTGTCGGCATAAGTGGAATGAAAAATATCATAATAATCCTTATCTATCATCATGAATCTTCCATAGCCTCACCCAATTCCTCTAACAAGGAATTGGTGTAAAGTTGAAGGGAAAGGTTGGGGAGTGTGAGCCAAATAGGAATCTTGTTGAATGATTCAGAAGCGAGAGTAAAATTAGGATGACATGTTTAATCATTAGCATAAATTTATCCTCCCATCTAAAGAAGTGCTCACACAAGACCCTATGGCAATCTTCAACATGATTAAACTTGGCGATAAATGAACCCTTATTTGTTGGAAAGATGTGAAGAATACTAGTAACTGTGGCCTTCCAATTTTGGGAATTATAGGCATGCAACATCGAGTGGTTGGCCATAAGCCCCAAAACCTAGCGATACACCATGAGAAGTGAAAAATAGAGGTATTATGATGAATCTCCTATTTCATCTTTGCATTCAACATAAGAGCAATAGTTGACACACAACCACAGAAGAGCCCCAAGAATCATCAGCATTAGGAACCCAAAAAGATGGGGGGGGGGCGGGGGGCGGGTGAGGACTCAACATAACCCACACAAGAGTAGATGACAGAGAGACAAACCTCACAGAAGTTCTAGAGTCAATACCACAAATGTGAGCCTTAACCACCGAAGAGAGGCTAACTGGAAACACCACACAAACACGAGCATCAAAAGTTGCTAAAGGGAGGTTGACTTGAAACACCTCACAGTCTAATATCAAAGATCTTGACAAAGAGGAGGCAATGACAAGGGAATGGGGCCCACACTACGAGAGAGAGGCCTCAATCTCAAATGCAGAGCCTGAAACAACACGAGGGTATGAAATTTTGTATGAGCGGGCAACAAAGTTGTTTCTTAAAGTAGAAAACATTGTAGTTCAATGTTTGGTTTTAGTTGGTCCTCAAAATTTTCTTTAACAAAATGTTTATTAATTTTCTTAGATAAGGCCTCTGGTTTGGAAATAATTTGCCTTAGCTATAGATGATTTCCCATTCCACTTCTTTGTTAAGGAGTTTTATGAATTTCCTTTTCGAACTCCCATTCTTTGTGTTGTGATGCTTCTGAAGTCCCTAGAGTTTCTTCACCCTCTACAGTCTCTCCCTCCTCAAGTTCCCTAGAGGAATACTCAGGTTTAGGTTACTTTTAGCCTTTTTTTAGTGTGAAACCACTTCAGGGTTTTATTATTTAGAATATATTTTTACCAATTTTCTATTTAACATTTCCCTAAGACACACATGCCACCATATTCTTGCATATCAATCTCCACTTTTTAAAGTCATGTCAAGAATTATCTATAGGACTCAAAGCCGTGTCAAGAATAACAAGGGCTTTTAGCTCTGATCCTAGTATGCCAAAGAAGAAATTCTAATCAATGCCTATATGAGGTCCTAGGGCTCCCCCTCTTTTTTCTAAGGATAGGTACCAATAATTGAAAGGGAGGTTTTTAACCTAATCCATTTTAATAACCTATTGGGTTTATGCTTGTATGAGTTAAAACTCAATTGCGAAACAAAAGCCTAAAATAAATAAGTAATGGTTTCTATATATAATATTTCACTTAAGATATTTATCAACACAAGCAATTATAAAAAGTCCATTTGAGAGGGATCTAGCATTCACTCTCTTGCAAAATTATGTATCCCATCAGTTGATGATTTTGTCTTCCTAGTCTTTCACTCCTATCCATTTTGATAGAAGACCACAACTTCAAAATGTTTCCAGGTTGGCTGAAAGTCTCATTGGAAATAGTAAATGATTTTCTCTTGTTTTCTTTGGGCTAAACCCAATCATTCCTACTTCTTCCCATACCTAAATCCTTTTTACCAAATTCCTCCTGTCAACTTCATATCAATGTTAGCCCAGGGTTTGCTTCATGATCAATCTTCTTCTTTCCTTTATTTCTAGTAAACATATGCCAATTTTTGGAACTAGGTCTTTGATGTTTTTGGGAAATGATATCCCACCTTAGGGATTTTTCCTTGTTTACTTTGACTTTCTAGAAATTCCTTAGATTCAATCCATTTCCCCTTCATTTGATTTCTCTGCTTATTTTGTTCAAGACATTTCTGAGTGGCATGACATTTGCTTCCATGGCGATCTTGGAGATGGTCAAGAATTTCTGATTCATTTGGCAGTATGACCTACCCTTTTTTTGCTTTGCTATTTGATTTTTCCAGTTGATTATTTTTTATTTATTTATTGTTTTGATTTCATTATTATTATTACTACTTGTTTACTAGTTCAAATTTTACTATTTTTCCAACAGAAGTAAGCAAAATACATGAATATGAAGTTTGTTTGGAAAGATTGATTGTAAATGGGAGTCCTTTTAGATGTAAATGATAATCCAATATTATTAAACCAAAAAAGTAATAAACCCTAATCAATTTTGTGGTTAAAATAAGTCATAATCACAATTTGAATATATTTAAAATTTCTTGTTTATATATCTTCTATGAGATATATCATGAGACGTATATTTTAGAGATTTCATTTTTCAGAAAACAAAATAGTTTTGGGAAGCTTTTCTTGATTGCTTGAATTATAGATATAGATATGCAATTTAGAAGAATTAAAAATAGCATTATACAATAAAAATCACATTTTCAAGTTTTTAAAATAATATTAGCTTATATGGTTACCTAGATAGGCTAAGGAAAGTAGTTATAGGAATCCACTATTTCATGTAATGATTTAAAAAAATATGATTATATTAGGAGATTAAGTTAGATACAAAGTGAGAGGTTGTTTGGCCATGGTATTTTGGTATTTTGCAAGATAGGAAGTGATGAATGCTACTTGATCATGGTGTATTGGTGTTTTCCATGATATGAAGTGAGGGATGCTTGACCCTAGTGTTTCAATATTTTCTAAGATACAAGTAATAATAGGTTATAAGGTTACTCAAATAGGTTGAGGAAAGTAGTGATAGAAGCAAACAATGTCTTGCAATTATTTTAATAGAAAGTGATTAGGTTAGGAGATTATAGATAAGTTAGATGCAAAGTGAGACGAGGTTTGACCATGGTGTTTTGGCATCTTTCAAAATGTGAAGTGAGATGTAATTTGATAATGATGTTGTGGTATTTGCTAAGGTAGAAATTGAGATGTTTGACCATGGTATATTTCTATTTGCTAAGATGCGTAATGTGGTGTTTTTAATCATTAAATGAAAGACTTTCATTATACTCTTTCAATCAATTTTTTACTATGGATATTTTACATTGAACTTTGAAGTATATATGCAAATGAAATTGGTTTCTTACTTAAGTGTATTTATATGGATGTTATTAGTTTGTGCAAATATATTTAAATGTTTCAATAATAAAATAAACTATATTCAGTTATGAAGAAATAAGCATAAGCTTAAGGATAAAAAATATTGTATAACATGAAATATTTTCACGAAGATTGGCTAGATTCCCATGCTTGCATTAAATTGACTTGACAAAATTTTGTAACTTATCTAATAATTGTAGGCCATCCACTATTTCAAGATCCAATACAACACATTGAAGTTTAAGATGCCCCAAATATTTTTAAGTTTTTATATTATTCTCCATTATAATTAAATGATGTATCCTAATTGCTCATGACAATGGGTTTGGATGTTAGATCAAGGGTTCTCAAAGACTAATTGTAGAAGGCATAAAGATCGATGAGAGTGTCTACTACATAAATACAATGGAGGAAGCAATCATTTATTAGTGTAGAAAAATGAATGTTGGTTATGACACGAGAATGAGACATATCAATTTTGAAAATATGATGAAGATTAGTTCTTCTAATATTGTGAAACACCTACTAAAGATCATCAACCCTTCTAATAGTTGATGGAAAGAATGTCCATTCAAAAAGTAGACTAGGAAAAAATCAAGAACATTGGAGTATTTCTACCTCAAGGCCTTTGAAGATTATTCATACATATATGTGCGAACTTTTGAGAACAAGATTACTAATGGTGAAAGGTATTTTATGTTTTTGATTAACACAAAAGAAGGGTTTGAAGGGACCCAAAACCCTTTACAAAGAGAAAATAGAGGATAAACCAAGAACTCACATCATGACAAGAACTCAATGTGAGTTTTAATGATAGGATCCATAACGTAAAACAAAAGCTACATAGAAAAAATAACATGCAACCCAAAACCAAAGACATGACCTGAGATACTCCAGTCTAAACGCTCACAACAATGAACCATCAAGATTTGCATTTAGCTTCACCCTTGTGTGAGCAGATAGGAGGGTGTGAATGTTTTAGATTTCTTTCCTTTCATAGTAATCCATCTCTCTTCCACCTCAGAAAAAAATTATGCCAAGACAATAAAATCATAATAGAAACATCACCATCCTAAGAAAATAGACCAGTAGAACAAACAACATCAATTTGAGAAATAGAGCCAACATGGAGGTCGCTACTTGCAACCAACATAGCACAACCAGTCATAATGGTAAGACCAGAAGTAGGAGCTCCCATATGCATTCAGAGAAGAACGAACATAATGCATAAATATTTCCTTAGCAAATCCCCAACAAAACCAATTGGAGGAGAAGCAATGAAACAAAAAAGATTTCGATACAACAACTCATGAGAAATCCTTTGGGTATCAAATTTATTGTCTATTGTATAATGCTCAATAATAGCATCATTCCACCAAGAAGCATTCATTTTCTTTTTCTCTAACTTGTATTGGGTAGCCACATGGACAATTTTAAAGCATCTCCTATACCTAAAGGGAATCCCTTCATAGTCTAGTAGTTGAGCCCATCTACCCTTAGATGACTTCAGTAAGATTTTTGTACGTAAACCCTTAGAAATATCCTTATCCACTAGGATACAAGCATATGTAGAATGAAATATGTTTGAAGAATCGTTATACACCATCAGGTAGTCCCCAAGCGCTTCTTCCACCTCTAAACGAGAGTCCACCCAGAGGCTAGGGGAGAGAAGGAAGTCAAGTCCACATAAGAATTTTATTAAACTTCTCAGGAGAAAATTAAAATTAGCATGCCATGGTTTTATTGTAAGCATAAAGTTACTGTCCTAGCTATAGAAGTGATTACACATAATCTTATTTATGTCCTAATCAACATTAAAAAAATGGAATAAAAGAGCCCTTTTCCAAAAGGAGAATATGTACCATACTAGAGAGGAGAGGTTACCAATGTTGTGATAACCAAGCATGCAATTAAGGGAGGTTAGGCCAAAAACCCTTAAATTGGAAGATCACACCATGAGGGGAGAAAATAGAGACATTATGGTCTATTTACTCCTCTATTTTTCTATTTAGATCAACATCAATACCCTTCAAATCAATATAACTCTAGTATAAAAAAAGAACCATTTAATCCTATGTGGATCCACAACAACATCCATAGAGGAAACCTTGGATGATGGAAAGCAACTTGAAGTAATCATAGGAGACCAAATAGGATCAACACAAGCCAAATTAGAACCATTATCTTTTCCTATATTTGGAATAATAACTATAGGCTAAGCATTAGATTCACCTTGAACAACACCACCAAGCCCAACAAACTTGCCAAGCACAACAAACCCCCCTCCAATAAAGGAGTAGAGATCCACTCACTATAGAAGAGTCCTAACAAGAGGAAGAAGGGCCAATCTTCTCAAGAGGATCATGAGAAGACCTAATCAACATAGATGAACTATAACCCAAAGATAGAGGAGCTGAAGGGGATATGATTCCCTCATCCATGGAGACCCCAAGCCCATTGATAGATTGCATGAAGGTTTTTGCAAAAGTAGGGATGAGAAAAATCGTAGGGTGATAATTTGAATTCTTTGGGTAGGAGAACCCAATACATGTAAAACCATTATTTGGGTTTTAGTATATTACAAAATTCATTTGTTGGTGAATGGTATTTTAGTTACCCATTGATGATTATTCTAGAATGACATGGGTTACTTAAGAGGAAAATTTGAAACTTTAAATAAATTTAAGATACTCAAAAATTTGGTTGAGAATCAAGCGGGAGCTAGGATCAATGGTTTGAGGTTTGGTAGAGGCAATGCATTTATGTATCGGTTGATTTTGTATTCATTGATATGTCTTGAACTATGTTGAATGATTGTAACCAGCCTAATATGTGTTGGAGAGATATTGGGCATACTATTGTGTATCTTCTTAACAAAGTATAGGTGAGAGTGAATAGCACAAAGAAACATATGAGATTGGTTTGGAAAGGATCCAACATTTAAGTATTTTAGAGTTTTTGTTTATAAGTGCTACATCAGAAGACATGACAATGATGCAAGATCATATGAAGGAATATTTTTGGGATATTCCACAAAAAGAGAAAGGCATAGTAATGTTATAAGATGAGGATGAAGATGATTGTGGAGAGTACAAATGTTTAAGTGAGTAATGGGACTAAACTTCTCCAAAGTGTGATATTGAGTTTGAAGTTGTTCTTATTGTCTCTAGAGATGAAAAAAATGCTCATAAAGAAAAACAAGTATCCAATGAAAAGGAAAATGAACCAAACTAAGTACCAAAAACACTTGCAAAGTATGTTTAGAGACATCATTTTCAGAATTGAATAATTGGAGATAAATAAAAAGATGTTTAGAGAAGGAAAAGACTTTCTAAGGCACCTTGAAAGTAAAACTTCTATTTATTATCTAAGATGGAAACAAAGATAATTGCAAAAGAAAGCAAAGAGGATGGATGGATTAAGTAAATAAATGAAGATATAGATCAAATAGAAAAGAATCAAACAAGAGATTTGGTATCTAGACTAGAAAAGAAGAATGTTCTTGCAATAAAGTGGGCATTCCAAAAAACAAATAAAGATGGAGAAGTCAAAAGGAAAGATCGATGGATATGAAGTCTGCATTTTTTAATGGAGAATTAGAAAAATAAGTCTATGTTGAACCTCTGGTTTACTAAAAGGGGGAGGATGGAGAATCAATATACCCTTTACCTTATTAGATCCTCTAAACAACCATCTACATAACATAATTAATAAGTGAAAGTAAATATAAATGTGAGAAACAAAGAACAAACATAATACCGATTTTTTTAAATGGAAACCCGATATTGGGTAAAACCACATAGAGAATTAACTCTAATCTTATAATGGTTACAAAATATTAGAATGAGTGGCTCCTAAAGGTATCACTTTCCTTATAAGGCTCAATTTAGAAAGGTTGACTCACTATCAATATTACATAATGAATTATTATATCTACATCTTAGATATGCATGTTGTATAGTCCCAATGAAGTCCAAATTATTGAGTTGACTTACTTTATCTAACTATCATCACAACTATAGTGTCACCAAATATTGTATCATATTGAATACCACTTTTTATGTGTGCAAGATACACATACATATACTAGTTTTCTAATACAAAATGTCATCTAAATCGTACATATTGTGTCCCAAAGACTAGGTCAGCCCAAAACATTTCCACACATAATCTTGAAGTAGATCCACACAAGTTACCCATCTTTTTATTTCTACAAAGAATCATATTGCCTAGTAGTTTCAAAATGTGTATAGCAACCAAGCTATCATATTTCCTGAGTTATGAAGGAGTTAAGTGAATATTATTAAGTATATCGGAGCTCAAGTATTCACCAAGAAATTCTACTTACATTGAGCTGAGGAGAAGTCAATGTACACTAAGCACAAAGTTTACCGAGCTATCGAGAGGATGCCTAGAAAATGTTTATTGGGTGTTAGTAATGAAGAATAGTATGTTTATCGAGTGACACATAGATTACATCAAAGTTTGAATTGATACAGATTCTAATGCAATACAATTATACTGAGCAAGGAAAAATATTTACATGAATTGAGGTAACGATTTGAAAAGATTTCATTGAATAATGTGAATTGATTGTGCATGATTACAAGGTATAAGGACCAATGAAAATAAAGATGTAAAGGAAGGAAGAGATGGATGCTTTTAGAACCGTTGATCATGATAAGAGAATGATTCCAAAAAGTTCTAAAACCCTAATTAGGTCAAGCTGCAAAACAACAAAAGAAAACTATAAACAGAGCATACATAATTGGTTATGGTGGTTGTAGTTGTTGATGCTCAGAGTTTTGTTGCAACAATATTGTTGAAGGAAGTATTGAAGTGAGGAAGAGATCAAGGTCAAGAACAAAAGTAAGAGAGATCAAAGATCAAGACAAAGTTGGAATGAATTGCAGATCTATCACAACAAGGTGATAACTACATAGCATAAGAGGGATCTAATTAAGAAAGTAAGTTTCTATTGTAAAGATCATTGCTTATATTGTTGAACCACTATAGTAGTCTCCTAAATCCTTTAAAAAGGTAGACTTAATAGTCTTATATGTAAACTGTTAATTGAGAACACACTTGAAGAGTGTTGTAAATGATGAAGTTGATGAAAGATCAACCCACAACTCCCAAGAATGACTGGCATGCAAACACCTGTCACAAAAAGAGAGAAGCAAAAGCTATGGAGGCCAAAATTCCCAGATCTATAGTTGAGACATTCTTGATGAGAAAAAAGTAAGATTTCTACAATCAAAAGTGAATGCATGTTTAATTACAAAGAGAGACCATCCTTATAAAGGAGATCAAAACCCTAACAGGTAACTAACCTAGCTTGCATGATAATAATTAATAAAAGGATTAATTATTATATGCCCAAAGTTTAGCTTGAGTAGACTAGAGATAATAATTGACTTAATAATCAAATCAAGATGATTTAATTAATAAGAAAAAACTTTATTACTTTAACACCCCCCTTAAGATGAAATTAGGAAGTAGCTAAAAACTTAGAAACTACTATTGAAAGTAAATTTGGGTCCCGACAACAAAGCTTGATGAGGTACCCAAGCACAACCAAATCTCTGAAACGAGGATAAATAAAGAAAACCACATGGGAAAAACCCTACTCCAAAAAGAGATGGAAATAATGTTGAAAAGAACTAGTGAAGGAGTGGACAAGCCTCTAAACTAGGTAATGTTCTAGAAGATAAGAACAAGAGATGATCATGAAGAACACCACTAAATAATGTAGAAGCTGCAAAGCTTTGTCAAAAGTAACTGCTGATCTGAAGAACCTCTACTAAAATCGAACCTAACCAGGTAGAGAAGATTGTAATCTACATTGAATCAAGAAGCACTCAAAGGAAAACAACCAAATTCAAAGATATAAATGACATGAAAAACCAAATCCCGAAGAGCTGATCAATCGAACATGGAAGGTTGCAACCAAAGTAGGAATGAGAAAAAGAGTATCTATATGGTAAATGATCCATCTCACCAAAATGCATAGGTACTCAACCATTACAGCCACCTACTACATAGTAACAAATACTGAATACATAGCTCACTCCATCAAACTAAGAAAGCATGAGAAAAAATAGAATAACCCCCCTAATGTAGACAAGGGTGAGGTGACAAGCAACTGAAAAAATAGGCCAAAAGAACTGTATGTCAAGGAACCATGATCAAGATGTGCAAAAGAGTACATATGTGTGTACTGAGGTGATCAATCTCAGACATGTCATGTGGCTAATGTCACGAAAGGGACATTCACTGGACAAAAGAAGATGGCAAACAAAGGCAAAACATCAACCCACATGACACTTTAATCAAATTAGTGCATGTACAATAAGGCACAAGATATGGTGAATCCCAAGAATACAATAATCTGCATGAGTGTCCTCAGATGACATTGCTCAAATTAGAAGGCAAAATAAGGCAAAACAATGAGACACTCACTGGAAAAAGAAGATGGAAAACAAAGACAAAACATCAACCCCCATGGCACTTTAATCAGAGTAGTGCATGTACACTAAGGCACAAGATATGGTGAATCCCAAGAATACAATAATCTACATGAGTGTCCTCAGATGACAGTGCTCAAATCAGAAGACAAAACAACAAAAATACAAATAGAATATGATACTTTATCTTAGTGCATTTGCAAGAATGCATACAAATAATATCTAAATAGACCAGAAGAGACATAGGGCTAATACAATAGATAGTACAGACCATGATGCATAATCTGAAGCAAAGAAATTGATCCTCAGACCTGAAACAACCAAGATATCCAACAGAATGCAAAAATGCAAAAAATTGAATATAATGTGTTTAGAAAATATCTGGAAAAGAACTAACATCACTGGAAAGAACTCTGGAAGACCTTTCCAATGATATAAATATTTCCCAAATCAGAGATCGGATGCTCAAGATATGTCTCCAGGAGTGAAAAAATTGTACACCTGACTTTGATAGCATAAAAATCTATAAAAAATATCAAAACTAAAAACCACCTATACCACTGTGATGGGGTCAGAACCAACTTTTCGATGATATGAGAAAAAATGTGAAGGTAGGTCCAAATAGAGCATGAAGGAGTGATAGGAACCATGATGCCATGTTGACGTTAGCAAGTGACGAGCATAATTTTGATGGTCAAATGATCGTTGAGGCAAACAAATGCCAAAAAAAGGACCCCTACTAAAAAAAAAAGTAGTTGCTAGAAACAAGACAAATATGCCATAAAATCATTGTTGTCAATAAAAGAGTTGATGCCGGAGAAATAAATCCGGTGGCCAAAAATATCTGTTGAGCACAAGATCATCTAAGGGTGACGTGGTGCTAGTTGGCATGGGCCAAGAAAGGCCACTGACTGGACGAGACTGTTGGTGTGAATGCATAGGTAGGTGCATAATTGAAGGTAAAAAACATTTTCATCTGCCCAAATTTTTTTGTACTATGACACTCGAATAAGGCACTCACCACAAAAGTTTGAATTTAAAACAAAATTTGCATTTAAGAAAAACTTTGGTAACCCCAAAACCACTGTTGGCTAGGAAAAAACTACATGGTATGATAGGAGGAGGATGGCATGTGGGAAGCTAGAGTGACGAGTGTGAAGACCAAAAATTGGGTGCATAGGAAAAATGCCCCCCAACCTCTCAACGCGTGAATTTGCAAAGACAAACACAAAGGCGTAGATGTAAAACAAACACCTAGGTCCCTGCAAAAACTATTGAAGATGGACGGAGGTAATTGCTGGGTGGCTTGGTTTGCACAAATCACTGGGCACAATTAATGCCATGGATATGGATCACACCAAAACTAGACGCTTCCTCTCAAAAACATCTTCCCATTACAAAGGATTGTGTGAATCATGCGGGCTCACCTCCAATTCAATGTAGCTCACCATAGCTCCCAAGAATCACCTGCATGCAAACACGTATCACAAAAAGAGAGAAGCAATAACTATGGAGCCTAGAATCCCCAATTCCATAGATGAGACATTCGTGATGAGCAAAAAGTGAGATTGCTATAATCAAAAGTGAATGAATGTTTAATTTCAAAGAGAGATCATCCTTATAAAGAAAATCAAAACCCTAACAGGTAACTAACCTAGATTGCATGATAATAATTAATAAAATAATTAATTATTATATGCCCAAAGTTTAGTTTAAGTAAACTAGAGATAATAATTGACTTAATAATTAAATCAATATGATTTAATTAATAGGAAAACACTTTATTAATCTAACAGTAAAATCCTTGAAAAAGGTAGATCTAAAAATGTCTTATTGTATACTCCTAGCCGAGTAAGTCATCATAAGTGGCTAACATTGTAGCCCTAACAAGACAACCTCTTATTGCAGTAGTGATGGATTTGTGGGTACCATCTTCACCACAATTTTTCTTTTGACCAAGGGTTTCTATAATACCAAATATTTGTCTTATGTTTCATGAGCTTATATGTTTTGAACTATGAATGCTAAATAAGTTATACTATTTTCCGTTTACATAGTAATGTGATGAAATATTAGTGATTACCAAGTTACAATAGGTGAAAAAGGAACAAACTAATTTTGTTTGAGTGTGAATGTTTTAGAGGATACTGGTTCACCCCCACCCCCTCTTCCTCCAAGCATACTATCTATCCTTACTATTCCAACACATCTAAGTAAACCTTAACACTTTTTATATCTCCACAAAACAAATTTTTTACACAACATCCAACACCTAATCACTTTGCAAGATTGCATGAAAAAATACGATGAATAGATGATATATGGACATGATCTATTTTTCTATTGAAAATACAGGGTACTTTGATAAACAAAGATTCTAGAACTATAGCATCATGACCTTGTAGATTTGTCATATATAATATCAATTACACATGCTTTCTTGAAATATAAACCTATTACCAAAATATTATAAAGACACCATTATCTACAGAGAAATGCAAATCAAAACAAAGGCTTGAGGTCTGCCAAAATTGCCCAATCACATGTGTAGGAAAACTTGTGACATTAATAACAACATAAAGACAAAATCCAACAATCTCCCCCTTTTTCATTTATCGAAAAAGACATAAAATTGTTATAATATATTATGTATATTTTTAACCCTTAGTCCTCCCTCATATATGTTTGTTATATGAAAACACTACATGTCTCCCCCTTTGACCTCATTGAAAAAGGGCAAAAAAAAGTCAAAATTTGCAACATAACCTAAAACCAAAATAGAAACCCCACCTTAAGTGGAATGCACAAATTTCTATACAAGTAACAAAACTATATATACTTGACTGCAAAAAAATTATCTACTAAAGATTTTTAACTCTTTGATCTTTCAAACTTAGATTTTATGTGTGCCTTTATTGTTGTCCCAAGATAGAATTGCATCTTCTAGGAGACCATTTTGAATTCCCAATATTTTAAAGATGTAGTTTACTTCATCAACTATACTGGGATCTAGATTAGATGAGATCATTTTTCGTGCCTTGAGAAGGTACATGGTTATAGGTTCACATTCTCATTGATAAAATCTCAAAGATTATTAAGAGGAAGTATTATGCCCTCTCTATTCTATTGAAGCTCAAGTTATTTCTATTATAACTCCTTAATATTGGACCTGGTGGAGCTTCATAAATCTAGTTCTAGATTAAAATTTTGATAGGCTACTTGAATTTGAGATTCAATAGTCTATTTACTTCCTTATGTATTTGGTTTCCTTAAGACATTGCGAATTGAAGTGATATAAAGCAGGAGCTTTTGTACGGTAGGATTTGTTGCTAGCTACTAGTTCAATGAACCATTTATGTCCAACAACATGGTTTTCCTTCAACATTGAAAATCTATTTTCTCTTTTGTTTGCCAATTCATTTTCTACTATAACCTTGAGACTTAAAGAATATGTTTTAAAGGACTTCATTAATGTTTTACGTTCTCATTAATAGACATGGAGGGAACAATAGAACTACATGGATTGACATTGTATAACACTTCAACACTATCCTCAATCATTTTGTCATTTTTCTATTTTTAGCCAATTAATTCTTTCCTAATAGATGCATGAAATGCACCACTCAATTGAAATTTATGCAAAGGGTCCATTTTATTCAAATCAAGGAATAATTTTGATGAAGTTATTGGTTGAAAAATAACCAAGCATTAAATAAATCATCCAAAGGATTTATAGATGCATTGGAAGAGGTACAAATATTTATTTCATGATTAGAATTTTACCTATTTTCTTCTCTACTCGCCCCTTTAACTTTCTTGTTACCTTGCACTCATGTATATATCTTGTCAAGTTGTTTTCTTTTCTCTTCTAGTTTCTCAACCTCTAATTATTTTCTTATTTTCCTTCTCCATCTTGCTAAAGTGATTTAGCTTGAATTTATTTTCCTCTAAGAAATTATTGTTCAACATCTTCTAGATTTTTTTCTTTAGCTTCGTTAGGGGAGCTATTGCATATTTATTTAGAATATTCTATAAAAACTAAAAAGGGAGAGAATTATGTATCAACTACTTGAGGAGGAAATGATGTATCATCAATACTAGTCTCATCGGTATTCTATCTTAACAAACCTACATCCTATGAATGCATAATGTCAATATGATTCTCTTAGACTTCTATTTGTATCTTCTCATAAACTTCCTTTATTTGTGAATTAATATGTCCTTCCTTCTTTTAGATCTAAATTCATTCAAAAATACCCATTTTAGAGTAGCTTTGTTAGAATCTAACCATTGGTATGAAATGTTACTTGGAGGGGGTGGGGGTGAATCAGTATAATAGGTAATCTACTAATTCAAATGACTTGTTAAACTATTCCACCAAATATAAATCAAATATCTATTATAATTAAACAAACTTATTTAATCAAGCATTCACAACACATAACACATAACACCAGTATTTTGGTTATGTGGAAAACCCCTGTACAAAGGTAAAAACAATGGTGGGGATGGTACCCATAATCCTTTTCACTAGAGTTAATAGGTTGTCTTGTTAGGAGCATACAAAAACCCTTTTTATGGGTTCACCCTATTAAGAGTGTTTTGTACACCATTAGGAGTAAAATAAAATCTATTAGGATCTACCTCAATTAGAGGATTTAGAACTCCTTCTGAGAGTCCACCTTGTTAAAAGATTTACAATAAAGAGACCAGTTAAGGTCCACCCGTCAAATGGATTACCTTCATTAAAATTGGTAGGTAATAATAAGTTGGTTGACCTATCCTTAGCACTCCTTACCTATCAGATCCTTTCTTATTTTCTCTAACTAATGCTTCCCTCTGCATCTAAAAATGCATTCACCTCTCTGTCTATGTCTTCTCTTGTTTCTTTATGTTCATTTCTCATCTCTATCTTCCACATTGTCTCACTCTCTTGCCGCTCATCCTTGCTTTACTTGTACTCATTCTTTTTACCTCTTGAATTTTTTTTGCCGTTTAATATCATCCCTTCATTCAAATTACATACTTTTCATATTTGCATCTTGTTCTCTTCTCACATCTCTATGGCCTTGACACACTTTCAATATTTTCCCTTGATCATTATTGGATCTCCTTGTGTAATTTTAAGGATAAGTCAAAATGTGTTTCACTTGTTGAGATTCCTTCTTGAATCCTCTTTAATTCTCTTGCTCCATCTTCCAATTGTTAAGTTATTATTACTTATTTCAATTAAGTCATCATTTTTACATTATCTTTGACCACATCAATTCTACCAATCATTTGATTGTGCTACCAATCATGAGTAACATGTGAACCTGTAATCTTCCTTTGACCTCATGTTTCCTTACTATATTGGTCGTGACTAAGTTTCACCAATCATGTTGATTGCTTCCATTACTTAATTTGCCTCTATCTTTTTTCTTCTATTAATGAGTTGCAATCATTGGCAACCTACTGTAAATCATATCAGTACTTGACTTTTTTGGTGAAGCCAATTAATCTTCTCTTGTTAATTCAAAATTCCAACAATCTCCCCTTTTGGCATTGATGACAAAAACCTTTTGTAATCCTTATTTTGATAACTTCTCCCCCTTAAAATCTTGCATTTCCCTGTATATATATTCTTCTATTTACTTTTTTGTCTTTTTCTTTTCTTGACCTTCTCATACTTCTATGATCCTCTATGATCTTCTCCCCCTTAGATTCTCAAACTATTCTTATACTTTACCCTACATTTTTCTGGATTATTCTCCCACTTTTTTTCATCAATGAAAAAGTTGTTTCATAGTTTGTTAAAGATTTCTATGAAGTATGTTCTAGATCTCTTCGTCGATGCTTTTTTTTCTCATGCATATCTCATGCCAATTCCTCCATTAAATCCAATGTACTCATGTCAGGTAGACTGAGTAGTCTTTGTACATTCCTAACACTTTGTTGAATCTTCTCCAATGTAAGTGATTGTAAATCCAATATTTTAGTCATCCTTTTCCTTTCTCCTTCTTTCATCTATTTTATCTATAAAGTAATCATTTTCACCTAAGAGTAGTATTCCATTGCTGAACTTGATACTAGACCGAATTGTTTGGTTAATGAGTCTATTTCCTTCCATGTTGTATGTTTGGATTTCTCCAAATCATCCATGAATTCTGACAATTTCGATACTTTGATCATCAATTGTCCAACTTCCTTTAATATTGTCTTTGCTTCACTAATCTCTTCAGATAATGTGACTCTATCCTTGTCTATTGTGTCCATCAACTTCTCTATTTTCTTCCTCTCATAATTATCTTTTGGTACTTTTAATGTTGTTGTTTCTAACTTAGTGACTTTCTCTGCAATTACTTTGCTTTAATTAGAGTACCCATATGATCAATGATGCTTGCATTCAAATCATATGCAACATCTAGTACTAATTCTCCAAGAATCTTTCTTGTAGCTTCCATTATCCTAGCTTTCTTCTTCTTGGCCTTCAACCTGTCCCTTGTTGCCTTTCTTTTCAATTTCTCAGAATTCTCACTAGGATCCTTGGGTTTTAGCTTTGAAATGCCCACATTTTCAAGTATTTATTTTTCTTCATTTTTGACATCCCTTACAAGAGATATGCTCCTCTTTCTTTCACATGTAGTGTTGAAACTTAGACTTCTCTTCCTTATCACTGATTCTTTTGCGTTCTTCTCACTTTGTTTTGTAATCGATTGGATAAGTTGAGCTTTAAGTGTATGATCAATCTCCTCATAGGTTATGTCTTCTATAATGAGTGTATCATCACCAATTTATTCTTGTTAATGCCTAGCTTGTTCTTGTCTAAATGTATCCTTCTTGGCTTGTCCAATGAATCGTGATGGAATGTAAGAATGAGGTAGGATAGGTTTATCCAATCCACCTTTACTAGTTTTATCCATTTCCTATTCTTCTCCATTAATTTCTCCCCATGTGGTCATTATCTCTTTCCATTTTCCACAATTTTATCATGCACACTCAGAGTGTCCCCAATCATAATCCTTTCAACAACATTTTTGATATTAAAATCTTGTCTATTGGCTTCAACAACTATCTCAATTTCTTCTTTACTCAATTTATAAGTTATCTCCATAACTTCTCTTCCATCATTTCCTTATTTAGCTTCAATACAAAACTCCATATTCCATCAACTAACTTGTAGAGCACTTTGGGCATTGTCCTATAAAATTCACTTGGTGTCTTTTTATAGTCATGCATATATCTAAAAATAACTTTTGCTACCTTCCTCTCATCCTTTTCATCATAAAGCTCATAGTTACGTTTTGTGTCATTCAATCTTCCATTCTTTATTATGTCCTTCACAACAAAGTTTGCATTGCTCTATGTAGCATTTTCGCTTTCTTTGGCTTCTTCAGTTTAATTCTCCTCAACAATCTTGGCACTTGTCTCTTCTTGTCGTTCTACCTCTTCTTCATTGACCTTTTTCTTATTAACCATTTGAATTTCCTTGTTCCCTGGGGTCCATGAGTCTTTTCTTTACCTTTCCTTTGATAAGTTCTTTCAGTTGATAGTGTATTTTCCTCTTCTTCTTCTCCTTCAATCAACTTAATAGGAATTGTTTGCTCAGATTCATCAGTCATTACAACTAGTGTGTTGGGTTCACTACTTCCAAACTTCTATGATAACACGCTCATTAGTCTCTGCGATATTCTTTGAATCACCAGTTTCTTCAGTTCCATTTTGATTTTAGAGAATGCTTCCTCATATGTTCCTGTTAGAGTAATAAGATATTGCCTTATTAATTAGATACTTTTGATTTAATTATTGACTTATTATCTCTAATTTACTTAAGCTAAACTTTAGGCATATAATAATTAATAATTTTATTAATTATTATCATGCAACCTAGGTTTTACTTGTTAGGGTTTTGATCTCCTTTGATAAGGATTGATCTCTTTGTAATTTATTAATTCAGTTTTGATAATAGCAATTTCTCTTCTTGTTCATCAAGAATGTCTCATCTATGGATATGACAATTCCGACCTCCATAGCTTTTTGCTTCTCTCTTCTGTGACAGGTGTTTGCATCCAGGTGATTCTTAGGAGCTATAGGGTTGATCTTTCATCAACTTCAACAGTTCCAAATCTCTAAGTTGTGACATCCATAGGTCTAGATAATAGTTCTTTAGCATGTGTTCTAATTATGTCTTCATCAACTTCATAACCTATTGATGGTAACCATAATGTCCTAGGTTGAGCTACTTTATGTATTCAATGTTGCTTGTGGAATGAATCTAAAATGGTGTAATATAGTCTCTTCTACTAACCTTTATGCATGAAAGTTGAAAAGTCGCAATCATGATGCCCAAGGGTAAAGGATTAAATGTTAAATTGTGGAAATAAATGTGCCATGTGTTGGAATGGGAAAAGTTGATAAATGAGTGGGTGATTTGATGATTGTTTGAGTTTCTAAAAGTTGTGCAATGGTGTTTGATCCTTTGATGGACTTTTGAAGCATTTGGAAACATGAGATTGAGGAAGCCCTAGTTTTGACACTTAAAAAATGAGGGTTTGTAGTTTGGTATGAAGATGAGCATGGCACCACTTGAAACCCCCAAAAAATCACTTTTTTTGCATCACAACAACAAACAACTAGAGGGTTTGGAGTCTTGGTGGTAAGTTATTAAAGGGGTTGCCTTGTAAAAGTGGCCTAATTGGGCTAATCTCAAAGGTAGCAAGGTATTAGTTTTGATAGTTGGTCCAAAGCAACCACATCTAGCTTTTTGTAGTTTGTGTATCTTTGAAAGGGTATCTGAAAACATAATTTGTTTCTCATTTTTTTTGGAAAAACTTTGAGAAAATTTGGAAATACTCAAATAGTAAGGTTGTAAGGAATAAGCCTAGAAGACTGATCTTGGTGTATAGGAGTTTGTGGTACATAATCTTTTGTTGGGTATTCTTAAGAGTGTAAAGGTCACTAAGTTGGAATTATAAAGCCCTTGGGTTGAGATCCTTGAGTTGGGTATGTTTGGGAAACCCTAATGCAGGTTAAGTCCCAAGTCAAGTTGATAACTTATTAACCCATTTGAGGAAGAGTTGTAATTTCTCTCTCTTGTGTTGATAAGGACCAATAACCTCTGGAACAAGAAATCCAATAAGCCTTGGATCCTATACATGGTTTATTTTTCGTTCCTTTATATTTGATAGCAATGTATAATTTCAAGTAGAAAAGTATTAAGATTATGTCATATTTAATCACAACCCTAATGTATCACTTTTATATCTCCAAGAATATTAGAATGGGTACTTAGACACACATATTGTTGACGTGTAATAATTATTTAATTCTTATTTTCCTTGTAGACTTAGATGATTAGTTGTAATGAAATTCATAATTGACCTCTGGAGTTGGAAATGGTGATTAAAAATCTATTTTTAGTATTCTCTACTTGTACACTATAATTTAGTAGTACATCTTATATTATTGATAGGTCCTATTATAAGTTGAGTGGAAAAAATCTAATACTTTAGAATATAAGCCATCATGGAAGAATTTTAAATCAAAGACATTTGACCTACAATAAGTACAAGCTTATTTCAGTTATTCATGGCTCATTGGGAGTTTCTTTTTGTTTTTTATGAATAGGTTATTTCCATCAAAGTATAATTAAAGATACATTATTCATGAGAAAAGAGGACATAGAGTCACTCCACGAGAGTCACATAAGCGATACCTAGAAAGCCATCAAGAAACATAAACTTGGGCAAAGCCCAAAGACAAAAACGAGAAAACAAAAAAACTAAGCAACTAAAATAATGCATGCAAAAAGTGGAGGATCACGATCATTCTTCTTTCCCCAAACATTAGTGGTTTCAGGATTGGGGTGTGGAAGGGACCATCCTTCCTTTGTTTTCTTCTTCTTCTTCTTCATTCTCCTTTTTGGTTGGAGAAATTGCTAGAGCCAGTTTAGGGAGCTACTTGGACAAACCATACCACCAAGAATCACCACCAAATTATGACCAACCAAAGCTTGGCATATAGCCACAAGGAGAAGAGGGAATAACACTTTTTGTAGGCCAACCGAAAGCCCAACCACCATGGGGTGGCAAAGTTGAACTGTGACATTGGAAATCTCTTCCCCCACCAAAAGGGTTGCAAAAGACCTAAGAGCATGGTGTTTGATGAATGGCAGGTGGAAGAACCATGACCACACTCATGACCATGAGGCAAAGAGGCTCGCTAGAAGCATAAATATGCAAAGACACTTAGACAACCATATAAGGAGCATTTCCCCAATCTTAAAGTCACTCTTGCAAGTGGGCCACCTTAAGGGCCACTGTTTTAGCTTGTGTTTGAAGCATCATGACATTATTACATATGCGTGGTTTAGCATAAAAAGAAACATTAATAGCTAGAAAGTTGTTAAATAACATTATTCTCAATATAAATAATAGTTACTCTGACTATTCTCAAAAAATTCTCTTTATTCTATTTGGTGTTTTTTGCATTTTATCACGGTTTCATGGTAGATTGCTTTGGGAACCTTTTGTGAAATTCCTCTCGATTCTCTATAAATGGTGGCATGATATAGTACTTTTACACCATGTTTCAAAGGTACATAGGTGATATTAAAATGTTGTTAGATTGAAGGGAAAAAACTGTTGCATATATCTATTTATGTGTTAATGATTAAGACAATCTTGGCCTCTTTTTGTTGGTACATGTTTTTTAACAAAAAGGTTACTTCACATTCATTTGATCTTGTATGTTGTAAGTTTTTAGTTGGTTGATTTTACACTAGCAATTAACCTTTTGTGGGTAATCCAGTCTTATATAACTAATAAATATTTAAACAAGTTATTACTAGAAGTTCTATTTACCTTCTCTATCATCATGTACTTTGGATCATATCTATAGGTTTATATTTGACCAATATCATTTCCATGATTATAGGTCTGTTTTTTGTTACTAGATGTAAACCAACCTAATAAATGATTTTGTGAATTTGTAAGCTATGTTGTATTTAAAGACAATCATTCACTCATTTAAAATAATGCTACGATATTACAAAATTATTAGAGAACATCGTTATAAAGCATGTATAATATCCTTATTCAAACATAGATCAATATATATCATCTTAGGCATCTATACTTACATGCTTGTTGTCTTCAATAATCATTGTTCCAAAGCTAATGACTAACTTACCTAGGAACCTCCCTTAGCAAGTCCCAAAATATTATCATAGACACTACACTCCTTGAGGCAAATTTGTTTCAATTGTCTTTTCAGTGCTAGCTAACAAATTTATGAACTTTCTTTCTCAAATTAAAACTAAATATCTAATATGATTTAATTAAATTCTACATCTAATTTTTGACATCAATTCCAACTCTCGTATCTAAATTAATTGGTTTAGTTATTTTTTTAAATTAGTATTAATCTGCGAGTTTATCCTCTCTCAGAAGAGTACAATTTGTTTATGAATAACTTGAGAATAGGATTGGAAATGTACAAATGTAATGAAGAATATACATGATGTTTACTTCAACTTTGGAAAATAGGTTAGTGATCTGAATAAAATGAATTATTGGTTGTAGTAGTTGAGATTCGGTGGCCATAAACATTCATATGTTCGTTACATTTAGGCGGCCAATAATGGTTGTGCAGGCGCATAAACTAGATGCTCAAAGTGCCATGGATTGGCATGCTCAGAACAAGAACAAGTGGCCACGCATGAACAGCAAAGTGCATACATAATTATAAGCACTCGATAGAATTGCATATCCAATTGGAATATGAGTTGTTTTCAAGATATTAAAAACAATACTTATGGTTGGAATACTCGTAATTCGTTGTTATTGATAATGTATGGGATTTTAGGTGTGCCGACCATATTTGCCTTGCCCAAAAGAAAAAGAACAAGAAAAAGAATCATTCAGGTCAGGCTGGATCCAAGTCAACTTGATTATTTTAATAATCTCTTTTTTAATAGGGGCTTAGTACAACCTCATTACAAAATACCAAACATCTACACGCTATTCAAATTATTTTCTAGACTTCCTCTGCCTTTCGATTGAAGGAAGATCCGTTTTTGGTATTCCTTCCTTAAAGAAACAGAAACCAGTTCCCTTAAATGCTACTTTCAATCCATGATTGTCCAGTTCCCAAAGTAAATGGATTGTTGTCTTTGCAGTCCTATAGTGAGTATTTTCAGGCCTCCCAGGAACACTATTTGTGGGAGCTGCTATGAGGGTGCTCGATGCATCTTGGCTCTCACACAACAAATGGAAAGCCCAATTCAAGAAGAAGCAGAAAAAGCCAAGGAACATGCTCAAAAGGTGAATAATAAATTCTCTTGAATTTCTGGTATATATATGTCTATTCCTTTGATTTTTTGAATTGCAATTCTTCTGAATTATGAGGAATTGTAAGGCGAACTGTATTTGGGTATTATACCACTGTGTATTAAAGAGGCACTCAAAACATTACAGGCTGTCTTGTACCAAAATATATGAAAATATGTTAACATATATAGATGTGGGAGCCTCTGTTTTTATATAACAGAATACAATAAGTTTGAATCAGGTTCAATCCAGAGTGAATCTTAATTGAAGGAGACTTGCAGTTTACATATAGCACCTTTAGTACCATGATTCCATATGAGCCAGATTCCGATGTTTGTTTTGTTTCTATTATTTGTGCAGGGCCTTTCACAGGCTTTCAATCAGCTGAAACAGTTAAAGCAGGTGGACGATGCCCTTGTTGAGAAATATAAGTTTGCAGACGCTTTAGGGATTGCCTTTCATCAGGGATTACATACAGACGTGGAGCTTGTTCCCAATGAAGGATCCTCAGTCTATGCTCACCGTATTATTATGGCATGTTTTATCTCCTCAATTTACAATTGTTCATAATATGCAATTTCTTTTTTCTGAGACTTTCTGCCTTCCCAAGATAATGGCCTATTGAGTTTTAGTGTGGCGAAATAGGGTTAGGTCATGAGTTGAAGATATTCTTCAGAGACAAATTTAGAGTGACAATACAGGATTAGGTCATGGGCCAAAAATACTCTTCAAATATTTTTCAAATTAGTAGTTTCTCTAGTGAAAATTTATTGTAAATATTATATGATAAGAAACCTGTAACTGAATAATAGCATCAACATATTTGCTGTTTCAGTTGGCATCAGAATACAGAGATATGGATGGTAAACAGAACCAGCTGAGTCTATAAGACTATAATAGCCAAAATACAGAACAGAAGAAAAATAACCTTGCTCTTGTATATTTTAACCCTTCCTTAAGGTCAAACTAGAGGTTTAACTCAAGAAAGACACCAATTTGAATAGTTATTTGAGATGAGATGTCTTAAAAACCATATGGAAAAAAATAATATGTAGTTGTACAACCTATCGAAGCATTTTACTTGTTTAATGATTTCTTCTAATGGTGTTTAGTTTCAGAATAATGTTTGGAAGTTTGAAGATGGCAGCTTTTGAAATAAAAATTCTAATTTATGTTTGATAAATTGCACCGAGTCATGACTGCAAAAATATATATAGTTGATCCTCATGGACTAGACTTATATAATTTTGTTAAGCTATCAAAATTTGGTGAGAATATAACCTGTATAGGTTACTAATATAGAAAATATTACAATAGTTGTGATTCAAATCACATGAAAATACAAAGAGCAGGCTCAAGCCTGAAAATTTACTTTGGATGTGAAATAAATAGATTACAATAAATCAAATCAATCTTTACAATTGAGAAGTTCTTAGCAATTTTGTTCAAATCCGTTCTTACAATTTTTTTTTTTTTTTTTTTTTAAAACTTTAGGCACTGGAACAGATTTTCCTGTTCTCAAATGGCAACAATAATGTCATTTTATTCTAAAAGTTTAACCAATTTTACTGTTAAAAGTTATCTCATTAAAGCCCAAAATATAGATCTTTCTACTTACATACTCTGTTTCCTGTTGCAGGCAACAAAGTCCCCAGTCTTCAGAAAAGTTATGTCATTAAAGCCCAAAATATAGATCTTTCTACTTACATACTCTGTTTCCTGTTGCAGGCAACAAAGTCCCCAGTCTTCAGAAATATGTTTGAAGCAGATGAGTGCAAGGTGTCACATACTGGTTCAGTTTCTTTTCCTGATATGGGTCATGACCAGCTGAAAAGCCTAGTGGAGTTTCTATACAGTGGAAGCCTATCTGCGGAGACGATAGAACAACATGGGCATGCTTTATTTATAGCAGCTGACAAATATGATATTCCTTTCTTGAGGAGGACATGTGAGATTCACATCTCTAATACTATAAACACATTAAATGCTTTGGATGTTCTTGAGCTAGCAACAATGTGCTCTGCTACTGCATTGAAAGAAACAGCCCTAAATGCTATTCTAAGACATCAAGATGAAATAATCTTCTCTGATAAGTATGAAAGTTTTGCTCTAAAAAATCCACTCCTTTCTGTCGAAATTACAAAGGCACTCCTTAAAGACATGAAAGGTAAAATAGTAATCCAAACCCAGAGTAATTTAAAGATTTAGCTCTGTAAGATCTCCCCTGTTATATAGTATTTCCTTGCCATATATAAAACAAATTCATTGCCCATTGTTAAAAACGAGCTTTTGTATATTTTCGGTTGGGTTCAGAGAAACTTAAGCATTTTGAGGGCTGCTTTTACGGAGGTGAAGCTTTTCATTCTATCTGTATTCTTTGTAGAAATTTCATCTTCTTTAAGTCTTTCATAAGTACAACTTTATTTTACGAGTTCCTCAAACAAAGAATGACAAGAGAATAATGTGATCACGTTTAAAATAATTGACAAAAGATACTTTAGAGATATTTGCAAAATGATTTTCATTGGAAGTTTTATTGCATTAATTGTAAGCCCTTCATCTTAATTGAAATTCTAGAATATCTGAGTCTTTTCAAAAGGTTATTTCAACAGCCTGTTTACTTATTCAATATTACCAGGGTATGAAACTTCACCAATACCTTCATTTTGGCGAACTAACTTAGTCATATGCACCTGATTACAACGAAACAGTATTCTCTATTTTTCATTAGATCCCTAAATCCACCATTAGTGATGAGCATAAACTTCCGCCGATTCTAATTATGTGATACATAGACAAGGCATGTGTAATTTAAGCACCCTTCGAAGTTGTTTGGTAGTACAGCTTAGATTTCATTTAACAATGATCAATCATACAGCCAATCAAGGTTATGTAGATACAAATGGAAGCAAAATTTGAGAACTTGATCAGTCTCAGTTTCATTATTTATACCAAAATCCAAGATTCGATCAAAATTCTATGAAATTTCAGCGAAAGACAACACACACTGGCTTCATCAGGCCTTTCAAAATAACAATCATACATTACATCGAAACCCTAACTCAGCTTTGTAAACCCCTAACTAGCTCTTCTTTCTACGCCACGCTCCTCTTTTAAAACATTATTTCCCCAAAGTTTTCTCATGCACTCCCGGGAAAAAAATGTCCCCATTCTGTTTGTGCCCCTCGTTTTCATTTGCAAGAATGTTACAAAGAATTTACATGTAATAACATAGTATGATTCAAATCACTATCTAATGTTACAAATCAAGAGCCAGAGATCAGTTCAGAAGCAACTTAAGCAACTACATACCTTATTGCATGCCATCCTCTTGATTGCGTTCTCATTTGGCTCTTTGCCAAACCATTCAACTTAGCCATGTAACAGCCTAAGCGCCAATTAAATTACTTTCATTCATATAATGTTATTGTCTGGAAAGACTGATCAAGGCATTTGATCATCACACAGAACAGTTCATGGTTAAAATGAAATTGTTCCTGGGAAATTTGTAGTCTATAATACAGTTGAAGAAATGAGCTATACAGGATAACTATGAGAAGCTGCAAATTAAACAAATAACATTTACCTATGTTAGAACTAAACTTGAACAAAGATCTCAGAGTAAAGTAAATTTGTCATTGGGTTTTCCAAAATATTCTAGCTATATAAGATAAATTCTTGTTCAATATAATGTTCTTATATCATAAGGAATGAGGCTGCCGTCTCTTAACAAAATTTAGAGATAGAAAGTGTTGGTTTTTGAACTCAAGAATAAGTGATAAACAACAATAAAGAAAAGATTAAAGAAGTAATAAATATCAGAATTTATTTGGGAAAACCCTTCTAAAATGAAGGGAAAACCGAACCACACACAACAAAATACTATTTTATTGATTACAAAAGTTTAAGTGTACAATGTCCTTCGCTTGATGCCATATATATAACAAGAAGAGAGACTCTTCACATTACAATTGAAGGTCTCTTGAGTTTTCCAAAAACACAACTCTATGTATTTCTATGCCTCAACACGTGTGGAATAACACAATGCATATTTAATATTACAATTTATCATAAATGTCATATTTAGTTGAATGTGACCATAACGAAATTAATGCCCAGAGATAAAGATTTCTATCGTAGCTATAAATTTCAACACTCCCTCTTAGCAAGAGAGAAATCTTTAGTGGTCAGTCATACAAGAATGCAATCAAAATGTCAGTGATAAAATCCAATCACATAGATCCTATATAATTCATGAAATCACTCAACATGAAACCACTGCAAGAAGCACAACCTTCATCATAGACTTTGTCATTGAATCTCTCAACATGACACTAAGAATCTATTTACGCATTGTTAATAATCATGGAATCACTCGACATGATAGACCTATAACAATTACTCATAACCATGGAATCACTCAACATGAAAAATCACAAACAACTTCCATCATGGGCTCACTCAATGTGATGTTGTCATGGAATCGCTCAACATGAAAAATCACAAATAACTTCCATCACGGAGTCATTCAACGTGATGTTGCCATGGAATCTCTCAACATGACAAGTTAGTAAAGTTTACAACCAACATTTTGTCATAGTCATGAACTTTGTCAACATGACTTCCAACTCCCATCACAGAATCTCTCAACGTGATGTCATCATGGACTCTCTCAACATGATGTTCACTCGTTGAGTGAAAGAGTTATCAGGTTGACCTTATAAGTATCATGAAAAAGAATTCGTAATCAACAAGAAATGCAATCACAACTAGGACTCATTTCTAACAAGAGTCATATCACATGAAAAGAAGAAGAAGAAAAAAGTCATTAACAACATGCATAAAATGATTGAAATACCCCCACTTGACAAGAATGGCCTTGATCTACACAATAAAATAGTTGATGTAAACTCCCTCTGAGGTTGCACATCTCCCTCTAAATCTAAAAACGTCTCCTTCTAAAAATGAAAAAATCTCCACCTTCCTAATGCATCATGCAACCAATGGAGATTAATAACATCTCATAAGGTCCATTTATAATAGAGATCAATGCAAAGATTTATTCTATTTCCAGTTTTATACAGAAAGATAGAATACTTAACTCAATATGCATGCATATACCATTTGCAAAATAGGACGCATATGAAGAAATCTCTTGTTTCTAAAATATGATTTCAAAGGTCTGTTTGGTTGTTGGAATAGGAATAGAAAATTTGGAATACATTTTCTATTTTCTGTTTGGTTCATCAATTGGAATAGGGAATAGGAATATATATTCTCATTGTGCCTCTAAAATGAGCTCATACCCATTTCAAAAATTAGTTGTTATTGGAATAGTGATTCCTTTTCCCAATATGCATTCCTATTCTCCATTCCTATGACTGCAACCAAACAGACCTAAAAGACTAGATCAATATTTAAATCTTAAATAATGTAAGTCATTAAAAAAATCTAATATGAATGTATACAAGTAAAGAGAGAGGGAGCTTGGAAATTGAATCTCCACTATTCAAGGTTTTTCTATCCTTGCATTGATGATCCAACAATAACCAACGAAGAGATCGCTCAATGCAGCATTGAAATGAGCATGCTTTGCACGCTCGTGATTTCTTTCCAAGAGATGGACAGCGATCCATCTGCAGAAGAAAAAACAGAGACCAACAAAAAGAATCACGTCTCTCTGCTAAACTGCCATTATTTGATCATATACCGATTGTCTGAGTAAGTCTCGATCATGCACTATTGTGTTTATGTGTCCCAGTCATACACCCTTGCAAGAAATAAGTGAATCGATCATTATCCTAATGATACACTTTGAAAGAAGCGTAGAGAAACAATCATGCTACGTAATAATAATTACAATGGCTTTTCTGCTTCCTGGAAAATCATATGCGACTATTACATATATAAAACATTCAGGAAAAAAAACTTCAATAGACACAAATGACTACAATTACAATAAGGGAGATGCAACACACGACAATCCACAACATCTATCGAAGCCTTCACTTCCGTAATGGATACCAAGAAAATAAGAGCAAAAAGAACAAATACTGTTGGAAATGGAACCATATACACTCTGATTAAGAACTTGAATAAACAAGCCTCCTCACACCATGCTTGTAGCATACATTCAACACATGTAAGTTTCGATTATGTTCACCTAAGTAGTTTAGAGACACGATGACTAGAGCAATAATCAACACGAATATCACAGAGAAGCCAATGGCTAGACACAATGGTCTCCCATCATGGAAACAAATTTGATCCTGAAGATCAACACCAACAAGATATTGTTGATGGGGCTATAATCACCAATAGGGAGCGATGCCTAGACCATGTCGAGCGCAATCTTTTTCAAGTTTAAGAAAAATTGTCATTGATGTTCACATCAGTGATGGTCTTGTTGAACATGGCCTTGACTTGTTGGGTTGCAGGAGGAGATGTTTCTCCATGCATTTTGGCTGAAGAAATTGCCATGCTCGTCATTTTAGAAAGATGAAAAATAGACAAAAGGTGTTGCTGAAATGGCTTGATCATTGCCAAGAATTAGATGCATGTCAACAAAATTAGATTTTTCATGTCATAATAAGCCTGGTACTGAATTTTAAAAACTACCAAATCATGAGACCAAAAAAAGTCTACGCAGTCTGATGCAAGGAGAGCTATCAAAACTCAACACTGAGTATTTCGAGCAAATAAAAATATCATCTAAGAGACAATCATTTTGGACATATACTGAAGTTTTCTCTTCCTCACACAATTCTAATTTCAGTTATCTAACGAGGCTCTGATACTATGTTGGACTTTGAGCCTAGAAACAAGTGATCAACAACAATAAAGAAAATATAACAAAAGCAAGAAACACCATAATTTATCCTTTATCCTAAGAAACTCGGAAAAACTCATCCACACACAACAAAATATCATGTTATTCATCATTAAAGTTAAGATTAAAATGTTTTTGGCTTGATATATATATATATATATATATCAAGAAGAGAGACTCTTCATATTACAATAGAAGGTCCTTTAAGTTTTCTAAAAACACAACTCTTTATTTTAAATACAATTCTACATATTTCCATGCCTCAAAGCATGTCAAATGACACATGTCATTATATTTAATATTACAATTTATTGTAAATGTTATTTTGAGCTAAACGTGATCATAATATAATCAATTGTTAGATAACTGGGGGGAGGGTGAATCAGTTATGTCTAGTTATCATACAACCCCTTCTTGGTCATACTATAAATACTAATCTTTTTTTGCAAAAGATTAAATGCAAGGATGGATATGATTTTGTCAAAATTTTCACTAAGTAGATTTATGATATGTTGAAAGGCGACATCCAATGGGTTTAGCTTAGTTGGTTGAAGCAATGAGTTCTCATTGTGGACACCCTAGTTCAAATCCCATGAGGGACATCTTTGTGGAATTCTAAGTTGCGACTCTTGGTCTTTTATTGGTTATATTCATCTCATCTATAAGAAGTGGATTCTAAGTTGTGACTCTTGGTCTTCCAATTGTTATTTCTAGTGTGATTGTTCGAAAAGAGCTTCAATAAGTTGTAATTGTTGCTCTTAAGGAGCACCCAATATGTAAACGATCTTAATATAGATATGTTGAAAGGTGACTGTTCTACCTTTGGTAGAGTGAACCATGGCTGGGGGTTGCGCTGGTCTGATTCTAAATGACATTTTTTGGCATTTCCCATGTGAACCAAAAAAATCTTGTTTAGATGGATGCTTTTGCTTAAAAAACTTGTTGTTGGTTTTTTCATTCCTCGTGACATAAAGAGTGTCATTATGTGCAAGTTATGTTATGCTCTTGAAACCTATGAAAATCTATTTTTTGAATGTACCTATGCCTGAGGTGTTTGGGCTATTTTTTTTTTTGGCTCTCTTGTCACTTGGAATAGTGTGCCCATGTTATCTTGGAGTGAAATCCTTGTTGGATATGTATGTTGAGTCATTTAATTTTAGCAAGTTAATATCTTTTGGTCTATACTAACCTATGAGATCCTATGGCTTCTCTAGAAGGATAGAAATGGGGAGATTTTTCAAAGGTGAAGGAGGTAGCTTACTGAGTTTGGTTGTAAACTCACATTTCATATTATGACACAAGTTTCTACAACATTGGAGATTTCTAGGGACAAATTCATGGTGCTGATGAGAGAAGGACAACTTTTGATCCACAAGAAGGACTTGGTATCTTGCTAGTACTTCTCAATTCACAAAGAAATGCTCAACCAAAGGGAGCTTGATAATTTGAACCAATTTATAAAGAACCTCAAGATTAATGATAAGATTGCGGATGACAAGGACACTCCTTAGCTCGGATAGTATTTTTCAAATATAATTGATCATAATTCTCTTTTTTTGTAATGTATATTCCCTGAGTTGTAATCCTTAGTCTTTTTGGAGATTGTAATCCCTATGGTATAAAATTATATGTAATTCAAAAATATGAACAACAAAACAATATAGGCATGTCCTAGTCTTGGGCTATTTTAATGAAATTATGACTGATGTATAACTGGTTCTTAAACTTTTTTAATTTAAAAAATCTCAGTGTACACATTAATCAACTTTGTCAAACAATATATTCCAAACTGTTAACTTACTATTCCTTCCATTACTGAGTATCAGTAAAATTACTTAGTTATTATTGATCTTAAACTTAGTTATTACTAAGTTGCAATAAATTGTAAAAACATATAAAGTAACTTGCAACACAAATAACTTTCTCACGATCACCACCATGATTTTAACGTGGAAACCCTGTGAAGGGAAAAACCACTTGGGACCGACATTCCAAAAAAATTTACTCTTCTTAATTGAACTCTGCTAGGACCAACCTTGTTAAAGGTTACATACACATTGTTAATGTGACCTTGTTAGAGGATTTCACCAAAAGATCATTTAAACCTTATCACACCCTATTTTTGACTAAAAAGAGTGACTTGATTTAAAAGACTTACAAACACCACTAATCAATGTTACCGTATAGGATTTCACAGACTTATTAGGTCCACTTGGTTCTTCCAAGATTTTCTGCTACAATGGTTAAATAGTAATAGTACAAATGATCTATTAAGAATAACAACTACCTTTTCTTTTTTAGACCTTTGCTCTTTTCTCTTTCTCTATCTGATCTCTCTCTTAGATCTTCTTTCACTCTTGTACTCTTGACTTGGCCGATTAACTTATCCTCTTCCTCTTTCCACTACTTGGTTCACCTGGCTCAACTCTTTACTATAACCTTCTTGAACTGTTCACACTTTAATCTCTTTTTTCGAATATGATTAGCAACACACTCAAAAACATCAACCAAAAACATGAAATTAGAAACCTAAAACAATCTTGTTCTCCTCAAATAGTTTTCTCAATGCTTCCATATCCTTCCATCTTTTGTCTCTTAATCAACATCGTCAATCTTAGGTTCATGTGAAATTTCTCGATTCAAAAATTTCATACAATAAATCTAGACACTCGAAAAACATAACTTATATAGAAATTTGTGCACGGCCGGGTGGACCCACAATAATGGGTTACACTTTTTTGCCTAAACTGACACTGAACGATGAATTTTCAAGAAAACTTTCACATTCAGATGCGAATTGCCATTTAACGGTAAGGAATTTGAAGATGAAGTAAACTAGAGTCCTTTAGGATTTTCTATGTAGATTCTAAATATATTTTTAATCTCCATCATCAGATCTAGATTAAATTTTCTCAATCATTGATCTTGTAACAAATCTTGACTTGTGCCTTGGACCATCTTGAACTTTCCAAAACTCTATCAAAAGTTGGCCTCATATTTCAATTTCCCAAACTTGTTCATCCAAATGTCACTTAGTAAACTTAACATTTACTTGGCTAACATAACACCTAGTTAATATTGACTTGCTCAGGCAACACTATGATTCTCTTTTTCTTTGCCAATCACTCTGACAATATTGTAGTCACTCAGTAAATACAGTCTCCCTTCATTAACCTAGTCATTCGGTTAAGCTTTTGTTCTTTAATACTTTGCAACAATACATGATTATCAAAAAATCAAATCAATAATACATTATCATTGTCCAACTCATTCAATATCTTACATATCACTTCTGTCTTTATCATATTTTCTTCAAATCCTCTTCATCAATATAATGATATGGTACTTAACTGAGTTCGCATGATGTCTAGCCAACTAAAACTTTGACATCAATGACAATATAAAAACTGATATAACTCTCTTACATACATTCATAGCACTATCAACTAACAATCTCCCACTATCAATTAAATTATCAGTTGTGGCTAACATTAACACCTAGAGATAAAGACTTCTATCATAAGTATAAACTCCAACAAAAATTCCATTGGGTGGCTCTTAGTCTAAGAGGTTTCAACATAGCTAACTCATAGTCCAAGAAGTACATTAAATGAAATATGGAAAGGGATTTTTCCAAAATGTAAAAAAATATTAAGGAGTAATAGGTAGCATTCAAATTACTTTTAAATATAAATTGTAATAGTCTTTTTATTCAAGAATCCTTTAATGTATTACTTGGACAATATGCATACATTATTGCTTTATATGAGGTATTTTAAGACAGTACATTTAGACTTTATGACTAGTTTTAAATAATTTTATAATCATATTAACTTAATTGATTTTGGAAGATTTTATCAAAAAGAAATAATTTTCAACAAAAATTATATATGTTAAAAGTTCTAGAGATACTCGAGAGGAACGTAAACAAGTACATTTCTTGAATATAGTTGAATATTTAATATTTATTTATTTGTTATAATTCATGTGTATTAAACATTGCAATATATATATATACAACCACTTGATATTAGAAGTATTAGCTAAGAAATCCACTTAACAAATATTACACATATTATCATAATACATGAAAGTTCATGAACGTCATGATTGCATTTATAAATCATATTGTTAAAACATATTATAGGACATTTTGCAATTGTATATCATTGACTATACATTAAAGGGCGGCATAGATCCTCTTCAATAATTTTCTAGTGTTCCTGTCGTTGCTTGAGTGGGAGGGGGACTACCCTTATGTCTAGTGAGGGTTGGTCTTGTATTCCCCTACTTTCTTTGTGAATTGTGTATATATTGTTATATATTAATGAAAAAAATACTATTCATTAAGAAGGTGTATTGTATTAATTGTAGATGGCTAAAATCATTGACACATGTTCACATGTGATTTGTTTTTCCTTCTAGCATTAATAAAATAATATAGTTTAGGTAGTTTTCTCAATCACCCTCCAATCATTATCTAAATAGATAATAAAAGATGAATTTAATTGTTTTAGCCTCCATTAATGTTTCCTCTATAGTTCTTATTATTTAATCGTGTTGATCCTTCGCATTCTTATCCTCCAAAAAATAAATGAATACAACCATTTGTATAAATATATTTTCCTGATCAACGTGCCTCACTATTATTTTTCTAGCTTGTCTGTATTCTCAATTTTTCTAAATTGAAAAGTGCATGCCCGTCATAACAGCTGGGTACATGGTCGGGACTGTTGAGGCATAATGAAGATTTTTTGTTACTTTCATAATAATGATAGGTTTGATATATTGTATAAATATTTAGTGTTGGGCATGTATACTTGCATTCTATAAAAAAGTTAGATTTAATGTGTATATTTGTATGGGCAATTTATATGGTTGTTTTATAAAGCCTCCTTAATTATCCAATAGATGTATAGAGTTTATATGGCCAAAGGATATTTGAGGAGCATTTCTTGGGCTTCGTCAATAATATTTGGTATGTTTGTTTTGTAAATTATGAGTAAATTATAAGTGTTTTATTTCTGGTTCTTTCTTTCAGGAGCTTGTTTGAACCAATTTATTAATTTATAATAATATATAGTGGACTTCTACTTTCTCCAAAAATGATCTTAATTTAATATTTAACTAAAATCAATTGGTTAACTATTTGATCCCCTTGCACAAGTCAAAATAAATCTTAAATAATTAATCATCTCTCACATTCATCCCACATCCCCATAAATTCTAGCATTGGAACATTCATTTATTTTCCCAAGAACTACACCCTTTATCTTACAAATGTAGACCCACTTGTTAAATTGCATATCTGCATGTAATCCTAACATGTGTGAGAGAAATCACATCTTGTGGTCCTTCAAGCACACACATATATAATGAGATTTTTAAAATTCTTTCTTTTATTTAACTCAAAATAACATTATCTTGCAAAATCTCGTTGATATTTGTCTTTTTCAAGTGCATCAATTACAAGATACGTCACTTGGGAGTTCCTCCTTCCTCCAAATATTTCAAGCATCCTCAACCATTTGTCTCTTAAATCAATCTTAAACCATTAATTGATTAGTGGAGAAACTTTGAAACCTTTTTCAAACATCCTCAATCATTTGTCTCTTAGATCAATCTCAACTTTTGATTAATCATCCACTTAATATATAAATTTGTTAGAGTAAATGATTAATTTAATTAATTTATATTAAATTACATTTACTCCCTTCTTAAGATTTCCCTTTATCCACATGCATTCCTATTTACTAATTAAATATTAATTATTAAATGACATTTATCTCTTAGGGTTTCCCTTTTAGGTTTTACGATCTCCTTCTATAAGGATTGATCAATTGTATATTTCATTTCATTCTTACAGTTTGATAATATATTCTTGCATATTTTCAAAGCCAAATACTTGCCTTCTCTTATCTTTTTCATCTTTGTGACAGGTTCTTGCATGCAGGTGTTCTATTAAATCTGTAGATTTCTTCTCATCAAATCTTTCATGGTATCAAAGCCAGATCCTTTCCAGCTCTTCTTCTAGATCAAAAAATAGAGCAAAAATAAGCAACTTATGCCCCCAGAATGTAAAAATAATCATTTGACTTTGTGTTCTTATTTGGAGGACAAGAGGAAAGAGGGTTTGACAAAACAGATCTGGCAATTTTATGAATTTTTTTTGTGGAAATAGGGGGGCCTCTAAAAATTGGAACATTTTGAGTCCAAACAGACCTCACGGTTGGATTCAACGGATTTCAAAACCCATATTTCCATATAAAACATATCTATTTTGGAGTCTGGGCAATTCTAAGGCAAAAAAGTGTTTTCTTAGACTAGGGTCGTATGACCCTTGGCACACAAAATGAGGCCAAAATTAAAATAATTATTAAAAAAATTAAAAAATCAATTGTTTGATTTTTTTTTCTATTAGCGTGACCCATTATAAAAAAAAGATGCCATTGCTACTCCACTCGCGTGCGACCCACACTCCACTGCTCTGTTGTTCGTTGTCGCTACTTAGCCCCGTTGCTACCATGACCTCCACCCAACTACCATTCCGAGATCACCTCTACCATATCCTGTTGCCACCACACCGCTCATGGGCCAGTGACCTGCTTTTTCCAAGTGGGCAGACCTATGTCGGCCCAGGGGGCTAGTTTTTTAGCTCCTAAGGGGTTTTTTTTGACTTTTTTTTGCCTTCTGAACCTACCTAGGATTTTTTGCAATATCTTGAGCATACATATGTAGTTTTTGGTAAATGAGATATCATCAAAAAGCTGATTCCAAGATGGACACAGTGGTGTAGGTTTTATTGGTGAATTTTTCCATTATGGTACCTATTTTTGTAGTTGAAGTGAGATGATTGTTTTTCCATTTTGTGGGACATAACTTGCTCATTTTTGCTCCATTTTTCGATCTAAAAGAAGCATCAGAAAGGTCTCTTTGAGATCTTTCCAATGTATCTAATATTTTAATTTTATTTTTCAAAGGTACCCATGATTTTCATTTGAAGTTTTTTTTCTCTTCTCATTGTATAAGCTTTCCTACTAGCTGTTGGGGTTCGATTTTTTGCATTGTGGGGGATGTTTTATATGCTTGTTTCTATTATTTACATCATTAAACTATAACTATATAAAAAAACAAACACCTTTTAGAAAGAAATGACCGATACTATTGGAAATATAAGAGGAGTAACTCAAAGGGGAGGGGTGAATTAGTTACCACAAAAACAAATCCAAGATCCCTTAAGATGTCAATACAATTCAAAACCAAGCTCTGTTGGAACTGAAATACTGTTGTAACTTGGTTAACACTAATAATTACTATCACTTGGCAAATACTAAAATAACTGTTTCTTAAGATGTTTAGTGTGATTAAATTTAATTAGCTTAGTTGCGGATTCATAAAGAAAATAACATGAACACAAGAGACACCAAGATTTAACGTGGAAACCCAATTTGGGAAAAACCACCAATTGCAACTAGTTACTATTTTTCACTCTTCTGAAGTGAGCCCTATTAGGAGCCAACCCCATTAGAGGTTACAAAACACATTGTTAGGTGTGACCCTATTAGGAGTGGCCTTCTTAGAGGTCTTTAGACACTTCAATCTAGAAATGTCACCTTGTTAGAAAATTTGACAAATAGTTGTTAAGCTAAATCTATTAGGAGATTTGATTCACTACTACAATTATTAGAGAGTAACAATGATATGACCTTATCGCTAATGCAATTATATTTTCTGATTTCATATCTCTATTCTGGCTTGAATACTTGATCCTTCTTGATTAGAATGTTCTTTGCATCTCAGTCAACTCGGATACTTTGATATCCCTCTAATTCACTTCCTTAATTTATCTTTTCAATCACATGCTTCTTCTACAATTCAATCCTCAACTTAACCTTATACTTATATTTTTTACCTTGTCAAGTTGGCTTGAATACAATTTCAAACAAACAAAATTCATCCCATGAGTTAGCTAGAACCAACCACCAAAACTGATACAAGAAAATCCTTTGTTAGCTGACCCAACTTGGTCAACACTAACTTAGAAATGACTTTCCTTTAGACTTCCTTTCGTAACTATGAGGTAAGTTAACATTCATTCCATGCCAACTTTTCTTTGGTAACCAAGTGAGCTTGGTTAACACTCATTCCATGTAGACTTTCCTTAGGTGACCGAGTGAACTTGGTATTCACTGGCTCTAAACTTGGTTAACACTAAAACACTCATTATAAACTAGAACTTCCTTTGACTCCCGAGTGAGCTCAGCATACATTGATTTCTCGGTATATACTTGACATTTGTGTGACATCAAAGACAACATACAATTGAATGATTGTATCCAAAAATCTCCCTCTTTGGCATTGATGGCGACACATGTCATGATATATAGAAATTTTAGAAGAAAATAGAAGTAAGAATAATATCCTTAGTTTCATTCTAATTCTCATCCATGAGAACTCCCTCTATCAAAGTGAAATCCCTCTATCAACAATCTCTGATTGCAATGACTGCAATATCTTTTTTTGACAACAAACTCTCCCTCTTTTATATCAACTCAAAATTTTTGAAATAATATCTCAGACATTCAAAAAAAATCTTTGATAGATAACAACAAACTCTTCCTCTTTGATATCTTATGCCAAAGACAAGAATCAATGTAATTTCCATGTATTTGATGTACATATTCATATGCAATCTACTCTGACAATACTACATCAACTTGTCTAATCTTCAACATATTTGGTTGATGCATCACTAAAATCTGATTAGCGAGCTTCAGATAGGGAAATGACCCCTAGCTTACCTCTTAGATACAAAAATTCATCCTTAGGCAATGGCTTGGTGAATATTTCTATAATTTATTCTTTTGTATTCACATATTCCAATCTCACTTCTTTGTCTTGCACCAGTTCTCTCAATAAATGATATTTTATTGCAATGTGCTTGGTTTTGGTATGCATCACTAGATTCTTGGATATGTTGATTGCACTGGTGTTATCACAGAAGATAACAACTAGGTCCTTGATCTCCTTCTTCATACCTGACAATAGTTGCTTGAACCACACAATATTGGAACAATTGACTGCTACAAAAACATATTTTGCTTATGCTATAGATTGAGAGATATAGTGCTGCTTCTTGTTTATCCAAGATGTTGGCCTCTTTCTAAGAAAAAGTGCTCCACCACTACTGCTCTTTCTATCATCAACACTTCCTACCCAATCTACATCAATGAATACATTCAATTCAAAGTTTCCTCCTTTCTTATGCCACAAACCATATTCTTCAATACCTTTCAGATACCTCATGATTCTTTTGATTGCCATCATATGATTTTCTTTAGGATTAGCAGAGAACCTAGCCACCATACCAGCTATTAACGCTATATTAGGTCTTGTGTGCACTACATACTAAAGTTTTTCAATCATTGATCTGCATGTAGTTTGATCTACCTCCTTGGAATCATCATTTTTGGAAATCTGATGTCTTGCAGTCATAGGTGTTCCAACTAGTCTAGAATCCTCCATTCCAAATTTCTTCAGTATTTCCTTGATGTATTTTGATTGAGTAATGTAGATACCATCCTTCATCTATTGAATTTTAAGCCAATAAAGAATTTGATCTCTCCAAATATTGACATTTGAATTCCTTACTCATTTCCATAGAAAAATATTTACACAAATCATCATTTCTAGTAAATAATGTATTATCCACAAAGATTTCTACCAATACAATCTTCTTATCTAGTTTTTCTTTGATGTATAGGCTATTGTTATCATTAGTTCTTTGAACACCAACCTTTATGAGATAATTGTGTAGGCTTTCATACCATGCTCGGGGGCTTGTTTGAGATCATACAAAGCTTTGTGTAGTCTACAAACCATGTCCCTTTTGTTAGGATCAATGAAGCCTTCTAGTTGCTCAATTTAGACTTCCTCTTCTAAGATTCCATTCAAGAATGTTGATTTCATATCCATTTGATATAATTTAAATCCTTTGTGTGTTGCATATGCAAGGATTGTTCTAACACCTTCTAGTCTAGCAATGGAGCAAAAGTTTCTCCATAATCAATACCTTCTTCTTGAGCATAACCCTTGCAAACTAATCTTTCCTTGTTACTTGAAACTTCTCCATTCTCATTCTGCTTATTTCTGAATACCCATTTTGTGCCAATTACATTCTTGTCCTTGGGTCTAGGAATAAGAGTCCAAGTTTTGTTCCTTTCAATCTAATCAATTTCTTCATTCATTTTCTTAATCCAACTTTCATTTTCTAATGCATCTTTGACAATTCTAGGTTCAAATTCAGTAAGAAAACATGTACCTTTTAATGTTTTCCTTGTCATTGTACCATATGACTGGTCTCTAATGATTTTCTTGGGTGCATGATGCCTTATGACATATCCAACAAGTCTAGGCTCCTTTATGAATTCACTAGGTTTACCATGATCTTTTGAATCAAGCTTAGGTCTCATTATCTATGACTTGGGTCCATCAGATGATTCAGTTTGCAGTTGCTGAAACTTAGATCCTTCTAACTGTGATTCAGGTCCTTTAGATCATGACTTGGGTTGTATTGGTTGTAGCTCAAATTGAATTGGGGATTTTAGGGACTCAAGTGGTGAAGACTATTGACTATCATTTACTTGAACTCCAGGTAAAGTATCAAGCTCATAGCAAACAAAGATTTTATAGTTTTCATGTTCTTTTCTGCTTTGTTTTAAAGACTCTTCTGCAAACTCATCAATCTTTACGTGTGCACTTTCTATAACTTTGTGAGTAGATAGATTTAGACATTTGTATGCTTTTCTCTTATTAGAGTATCCCAAGAATATTCCTTCATCACTTTTCACATCAAATTTTTCTTTTCTTAACTCCTTCATTATATAACATTTGCTTCCAAATATTTTAAAATAACACACATTAGGTTTATAGCCATATCATAATTCAAAAGGTGTCTGATTTGAGTCCTTCAACTAAGCTTAGTTCAAGGTATGAATTGCAGTGTTGATTGATTCCTTCAAGTATTTTATAGCAATGGTCTTCTTTATCATCAACATCCTTTCACAATCCCTGTGATCTGATTATGATCCAGTGATTCTATCTCTGATACCACTTGATCCGTAAAACTAATCGAGTACTTACTTAGAATAGCTCACGGGTAAGACTTACAAAGATTACATTAGTAAAATCTAGCATCAGGATCTTTTAATTATCGATTTGAATACAATATGTAAATCCAAATCTTTAATATACTAAGCTCAGAGAAACAACTGCAAGAAAATCACAAAAGAATAGAACCGAGATGATAACGGAGTTCATCGAACATCGGCTACGTCTCCGAATTCGTCAGAAAAAGGAATCGATCTATTGCCTTCAAGACTTGGAAACGCCACAGGCTACAAAAAAAAAGTCAGCTTTCGCCTTACAAGAGGCCTCAAGAAAGCAGCTCCACCTATGTCTATAGCTCCCACGTCGGCAAGACGTCCTTACAAGAGAACATGAAGAAGCTTTGCAAAAGCTTTTACACAACGTAGATTCTTCGCCAAGTTACACAAATTCCCCCAAGGAATGCTTGGCTTACAAGAAGAATTTCTACGAGAAGATTTGAGAAGAGTTGGATGATCAACTGATGGATCCCCCCCCCTTAAGCCTACATTCCCCCCTTATATACAAGAAAATATGCCAAAATTAGGCTAAAATGGATAAAGGGCTTATTTATTATCCCATATCCGAAATCCCCCTTTTGCCATTTTAGGGGATAAACATTATCTCAAAATTGGGGGGTGATTTGTTAATAAATTAACAAATAAACCTATTTTTAATAGGTTGGTAGGCGGATTAGATAAGGGTTATCTAAAACCCACGCCACATACATTGTTGAGCTCATTAATAACGTAGTTGGTTATTGCAGTTTTATATTGGCTGTCGGTCGGGGGTTCCAACCCTGCCGGCGGTCTTTTAAAAGCCGATTTTCGACAAGATAACTTCAAATACAATGTGGCGCCATTTAGTTTTAAAGAATGTCGGTAGCACAATGGCCACCGACCAATGACTTGCAGTGCCGAGGTCACGAGTTTGAGGCCCGCAACCAAATTTTGTTGAAACAAAGTTGCCCCCTACCACGTGGACTGCCACGTGTCTGGCCACGCCATCTATCACGTCTGCACACCTGCCACGTGGGCCTCTGCCACACCATGCCACGTGGGTGCCACATGGCACTTAAATTTTTACATGCATACTGCCACATGTCAACCTTTGACTGGCTATGTACTTGCCACATCATAATGCTGACGTTATCATACAGACATGTCACTGGTCAACCCTTTTCCTGGGCATCTTTGACCGCTCATAACTTTAGCGTATGAACTCCTTTTTCGACGAAACGAACGCCGTTGGAATCGTGGCGATGAGACCTTTTTGATGATGCCAACTTTGACCAATTTGGTGACGATGAATTTTTTCACTTTTCTCATCCTTGATCCCTGAGTTGACCAACCTTTGACCAGGATTTGACTGGCAATATTTTGCACAAAAGGACTCATTTTTTGCCCGTTCAAATTGTGCCGGATTCAGAATTCTGTGCTCTACGCGATGGCACTGCTTCCGAGACAAACTAGAACACTTCAATTTCAGGTCTTGAAGATCCACCTGGATCACCCTGATTGATCTATTCCTTCTCTAAGCAATTTCATTTTGCTAAGGTGTACTAGGTGCAGATTCCTATCTTTTGATTCCTCTTTCATTTCAAAATTCATTGAATTCATTTGAGATGAATTCACCTCCTCTATCTAACCTTAGACACTTTACTTTCTTTCTTGTTTCTTTCTCAACTCTTGCCAGATACCATTTGAGCTTTTTAAAAGCTTATGATTTATCCTTTAAATACATAACTATCATCATCCTAGAATAACCATCAACAAATAGAATAAAGTACTTATCTCTAGTGTAGCTTTATATGCCAATAGGTCCACAAAGGTCTATATGAACTAGCTCCAAGACTTCTTCAGAATGATAGTTCTTTCTTTTAAAACTTGTCTTTCCCATCTTTCCAATTTGACAATTCTTTCACACGCCCATATTAGGTTTTTTTAGGCTTGAATTCCTCTAACCCTTTTCTTCTTGCTTATGTTGACTAGGTTATCAAAATTCACATGACACAACCTTTTGTACCATAATCAACTTTCTTCTACTTGATCTATGAAACATGAATTTACAATTAGATCTAGGTAGAATAGATTACCTCTTGTTTGATTACTTGCCCCAACTAGATTTCCATTTTCATCCAACAGCTTGGCTTTCCTATTCATTAATTCTACTTTGAATCCAATGTTATTCAATATTTGTGCCACACTAAGTAGATTATGCTTCAATTCTTCAACCCAATAAGCATTGTAACATATGAGATCATGGGTTAGTGAAACACAACCTTTTCCTTCCACATAATAAGGTCCATCATTTCCAAATCTAACACTCCCACCATCATAGTGTTCCAAGTGCTCAAATTTAGATTTATCACCAATCATGCGGTAAGAACAACCACTATCAATAATCCATGTATCATTCTTACTAACATGATAAATGAGGACCATCTTATCGTTCTCATCATCTGATTCATCATTAACAACAATGTAGACCATTTCATCTTCTTCACTACTATTAGAATCTATAGCCATGTAACAAGATTTCTTACCTTTATTCTTGTACTCTTCCTTTGTACTTGTTATGCTTCTTTTCTTCTTTGCCTTCTTTATTTGGACACCTTGCAAAAATGTGACCAACTTCTTCACAAGAAAAGTAGATCAAAGGAATTATGCCTTTGTACTTTCATTTTTCTTTGGGAAATCTTCTTGCAAGCAATGCTTCAATGACTTCATGATCATCATCAGAACCATCTTCATCTTCACTATCAGACTTCTTAATTTTAGACTTTGTAGCTTTCTTCTGGAGTGATAGATTGGCTTTGAATGCTAACTCAAGGTTACTAGAGTTATAAACATAATTATCAAAATTATCTAATTCAAATGCTATCAATCTTCTCACTAGTGCATCCAAGGTTATATCATTCTTAGGAACGCATCTCATTTCTTGAATAGTTAGCACTGTAATTGCATAAACAAGAAGAATTATTTTGAGTACCTTACTTATCACTATTACATCATCAATTTTCCCACCTAATGCTCTGATTGCACTCACACTAGCTTTGATTCTTTCATTGTACTTTGCAATATTCTCATCTTCTTTCATCTTCATCTGATCAAACTAACCTTTAATACTTTTTGCCTTGGCTCTCCTCACATTATCATCACCTCCATAGATATCCTTCAATTTGATCCACATTTCATGAGCATTACCATAGTCTTTGACTACATCAAATTCAACATAATTCAGAGTGGAAGCGATGTCAATCATCATAATCTTATGGTTCTTCTTTTCTATAATTTGTTCCACAATCAAAGTTCTAGGTGGTGCCACGTATTTTTTCTCCAAATATTTCAAATCTGTGTCACCAATGGTTTCCAAATGGAGCTTCATAAGTTCATGCCATGCTGGGAAGTTATCCCTGTTTAACTTAGGAATCTCCCTTCTGTAAGACATCTTGATCTTTAGATTAGGTCCTTGAAACCTTCTCTACAAGCACCAAAAGCTCTTATAACAATTGTTGTAAATATAAGAGGAGTAACTGAGAGAGGAGGGGTGAATCAGTTACCACAAAAACAAATCCAAGATCCCTTAAGATGTCAATACAATTCAAAACCAAACTCTATTGAAATTGAAATACTTCTATAAATTGGTTAGCACAGGAACACTCAGTTTAGCACTAAGAATTACTGTCACTTGGAAAATACTAAAATAATTACTTCTTAAGATGTTTAGTGTGATTAATATTAATTGACTTAGTTGCATAATAATAAAGAAAATAACAAGAACACAAGAGGCACCAATATTTAATGTGGAAATCCAATTTGGGAAAAACCACCAATTACAACTAGTTATTGTTTTTATTCTTTTGAAGTGATCCCTGTTAGGAGCCAATCCCATTAAAGGTTACAAAACACACTGTTAGGTGTGACCCTATTAAAAAATTTAGATCACCTTGTTAGGAGTGGCCTTCTTAGAGGTCTTTAGACACTTCAATCTAGAAATGCCACCTTGTTAGAGGATTTGGCAAATAGATGTTAAGATAACTTTACTAGGATATTTGATTATTGATACAATTATTAGAGAGTAACAATGATATGAATTGATTGCTGATGCAACTATATTTGTTGATTTTAGATCTCTATTTTGGCTTGAATACTTGATTCTTCTTGATCAGAATGTTCTTTGTAGCTCGGTCAACTTAGATACTCTGATATCCTTCCAATTCGCTTCCTTGATTTATATTTTAAATCCCATACTTCTTTTACAATTCAATCCTCAACTTGACCTTATAATTATATGTTTTAACTTGTCAAGTTAGCTTGAATACAATTTTAAATAAATGAAATTCATCCCACGAGTCAGCTAGAACTAACCAACAAAACTGATATAGGAAAATCCTTTGTTAGCTGACCCAACTTAGTCAATACTAACTTAGAAATGACTTTCCTCCAGACTTCCTTTGGTAACTAAGTGAGCTCAGTTAACAACCATTCCATTCCAAATTTTCTTTGGTAACCAAGTGAGCTCAGTTAACACTTTTTCCATGCAGACTTTCCTTAGGCAACCGAGTGAGCTCGGTAGACAATGACTCTAAACTTGGTTAACACTAAAACACTTGTCATAAACTAGAACTTCCTTTGACTCTTAAGTGAGCTTGACATACACCAATTTCTTAGTATATAATTGAAATTTGTGTAAGATCAAAGACAACATACAATTGAATGATTGTATCCAACATATACCTCTTCTTTTCTAGCACTTTTGACCCAACATAACTATTACACATGGAAAACTCGAATGACACGACTTCTCCACTCAAAATGATTGTAGTCTTGTTTAGATAATGTGAAACTAATTTTACAAAAGGCCTTTGAGGCCGTGCAACATAGGAACAAAATGAATGAGGCCATGTGGCTAATTTCTTTGTAGGTATCTAACAGTTTATAGTTTCATCTTGATGGGTGCACTATTCCTCGAGATATGTGGACTAAGCTAGAGGGCTTATTTGGTAAAGTGAATGAGTTTAGAGAACTTCATATTGAGGTAGAGATTACATCACTTGTACCTAACACTTTTCCCTCAATTAAGGAATTTTTGATAAATTTTAAACAATACAGATCCTTGTTACATGATTGTGGGAAAGTAAAGACTGATAAGGAGTGCATTTATCTTATTTTATCAAAGCTTTGAGGAAACTTTCAGATTTTCTCTTCTAGCTTCCATTCCTTTATGGATGCTTTGGGTCCTAGATTTACTGTTCCCACATTTGAGGTATTCTATGATCGATTGACTAGAGAGAAGGCCAAGCTTATATAGCTGGACTCTCTAATGGGATCAAAGAACCAGGTATTGGTTATTCAAACATCTACAAGGAAGCCAAAGAGGAAACTAAAGCCCAAAACATATTCAAATGGAAGTGAGAGTTCCTCCACATTATCTTCTAGATCAGATTCTCGAAAATCCACTTTGGAGGGTAAGCCTTCTAATTCTGGTGAGTCTTCTTCCAAGACTAAGAAGTTTATAGGTGATCCTTACAATTTTTGTGGCAAGGAAAGATATCCAGTTTCTAGGTGTTGGAAATATCTTGAGGCTTTAGAGGAGGCCATGCAACAACACAATATTACTTCTTTGAATCCACCACCTCCTCCTTCAAGGAAAGCACATGCACTTTTTGCATGAGATTTATCTTATTTTGTTACTTGGATCATTGATTTAGGTGATTCCCAACATATGACACACTCACCTGATTTGGTTATCTCACTTAATTAGAGTGTCACTACATAGATTGTAGTTGGTGACTCCACAAAAATTTCAATTTTAGGTTTTGATGCTATCTCTTTGGAAGGTGGTGCCTTACGAGATGTTTTATTGGTTCCATCCATGATCCTGATTTGGTTATTGCTACTATGAGTGTTGATTTATAGACTCACTTATATCAGTTTGATGGCTTCAAGAGCTCCAATTCTACATGTGTTTCTTTTGTTGCTCATGCAGACACAATGAGAAAACTTTGGCATGAGCATTTTGGGCATGTCAAAAACATATATCTATAGCAAATGAGTACACAAGAGCTAGTGATTGGGCCACCTCAAATCTCTTGTACTGACGGTGTTTGTCAAGATTGTGCACTTGGAAAATATCACATATATCCTTGTCTGAAAGGTATATCCACACATGCTAAGGCACCATTAGAGTTGATACACAATGATCTTATGTCATTCCCCACTCCATTTTTTTTGGTGCCTAATATGTACTTTCCTTCATTGATGACTTCTCTAGACACACATGGGTGTACTTTTTGAAGTACAAGTCTGATGTCTTTGATTCATTTTGAATCTTTAAGACATTTGTGGAGAAATAGTCTAGTCTTTCTATTAGGTGTATATGCACTGACAATGGCAGGGAATGTGTGAATCAATCTTTCAAAGATTTTTGCATTGAGCATGGTTTGCAACATTAGTTTATAGTTCCACATACCCCTTAGCAGAATTGGGTTGTTGAGAGAAAGAACAAAACATTATAGGTGATGGCCAATTGTATGATATAGGCTTGAGATATGAGTCCTTCTTTTTGGGCTGATGCTGTCATTTATGCCAACTATATTCAAAATCAGATGCCTCATAAGGCATTGTGACATTTGACTCGTGAGGACACTTGGACTCATTTTAAGCCCGATGTTGCTACATTCCATATTTTTGGTAGTGAGGCTTGGGAATTTATTCCAAATGCACAATAGAAAGCCATGGAGAGGAAGAGTTGATCACTCATATTTGTTAGCTACTACAAGGATGTGAAGGCATATAGGTTGTTTGATCCTCATTTCAGAGAGGTCTAGTTTGATGAGTGTTATCCTTCGATGGAGCCTCCATCACTATCTTCTTCCTCACTACCTAGTACTTTCTCCTCTTCTCTATGGGATTATTTATCCTTTGAGGAAGATTTTGATAATGATCCACCTTCCCCTCCTCTCCCTAATGTTCTATGAGTACCCAGGTAGGCTCGTGACACTGTTGACGTAGCTAGAACTATGGTAGGAGATCCTTTAGATTCTCATTGCACTCATGCTCAAACATCTAGTACTATATTTTTGAGTCATGTCATTTTAGATGATCCATAGAGTTTTTCACAGATGACATGACACTCAGATTAAGTTAGGGCTATGGATGAGGAGTACTCTTCTTTGATGAAGAACCACACTTGGGATCTTTGTCCTCTTCTGAAAGGAAGAAAGTTGGTTTGGTGTAGGTGGATGTACCATACCCAATACACTGCATATAGTTATATTGATAGGTACAAGGGATGTCTTGTCGCAAAGAGCTTTTTACCGGTGGAGGGTATTGATTACTCTGAGATCTTTGCTCATGTTGCCAAGATGAATTCTATTCACCTTGTGCTCTCCCTTGCAATGACTCAAGGATGGACAATATTTTAAATGGATGTGAAGAGTAACTTTTTGCATGAAGACCTTCATGAGGAGATCTATATGGAGAAACCTCAAGTTTTTATGCAGGACTCTTCTATGGTGCACAAACTTTAGAGCCCTTATATGGTCTCAAACAAGCCCCTCAGGCTTGGTATGAGAAGATGAATTCCTTCTTGCTTGAATCACACTTCACACACTGTCATTTTAATCCTACAATGTATATTCAATGGAATGGGGCTGATCTAGTGATACTTGTGCTATATATTGATGATTTCCTTATTAGATGTAGCTCACCTTCTATAATTTAGAGTGTTCAATGAGCTTTAAGATGACAAACCTTGGACTTTTGCACTATCTTTTGGGCCTACAGGTTGTTCAGTCTTTAGATGGGATAGCACTCTAGTAGAAGTATGCTCTTGATATGCTTCAAAGATTCAACATGTATGATTTCAAGTCTTCTCCCACACCTTTTCAGTTGGCTTTTGTTTTATTTACCACTTTCTCTACTCCTATATGGATTCCACTTTATATAGACAACTTGTGGGTAGTTTGTTGTACTTGATACACACACATCCTAATCTTTCCTATTAGATTGTCCTTGTCTCTAGGTTCTCACATGATACTCATGAGAGTCATTATCAACCTGCCAAGCATATTTTGAGGTGCATTCATGGTACTAGATGTTATGAAATTCACTATACATCAGGGTAACCTCACATTGTTGGCTATAGAAACTTAGATTGGGCTGGTGATATTGATGATTAGAAGTCTACTTCATGCTTTTCTTCCCCTTGGTTCTAGTCCTATCACATGGTCTTGCAAGAAGAAACATTCTCATCTATAGAGGCAGAATACAGTGCACCTGCTCTAGCTAGTCAGGATGTTTTATGGCTTCGATAGTTGATGATAGAGTTTGGATTTACCCCTGATAGTTCCACCTTTATTTTTGTGTGGCAATGAAAGTTTTATACACATTTCTTACAATCTAGTTGAGCATCAATGGACCAAGCACATTGAGCTTCATATGTACGTCATTAAGCATTTGATTCGGGATTGCTTTCTTAGCTTGGAGTATATTCCCACTAATGAGCAGATTACAGACATCTTCACTAAACCTTTTGCATCCCAATATTATCTTTAGTTGTGTTCGATGCTTGGGGTGAAGGAAGTTTTCCTTGTGGGGTTCTAGTGATGACTCATTCCTTCTTTTATTTTTTAACATTCTTCTATCTCTTTTTGGAGTAGGGTTTATCCTACTTAGTTTTCTCTATTTATCCATTTTTTTAGAGATTTGGTTGTGTTGGGTACCTCATCAGGCCATGTTGCTGAGACCCATTTTATGCTTTCAACATTGTACTTTCCTTTCCTTTACTGCATTGTTGCTCATCTTTGGGGGGGCGGGTGGGGGGGTTAAATTACCTTTACTCCCTTTTTAAGATTTCTTTTTATGCACAAGTATTCCCATTTGATAATTAAATATTAATTATTAAATGATATTTACCTCTTAGGGTTTCCCTTTTAGGTTTTACGATCTCCTTCTATAAGGATTGATAAATTGTATATTTCATTTCATTCTTTTGGTCTAATAATATATTCTTGCATATTTTTAGAGCTAGACCCTTCCCTTCTCTTGTCCTTTTCTTCTCTATGATAGGTTCTTGCATGTGGTTGTTCTATTGGATCTATGGATACTTTTTCATCAAACCTTTCATGGTATCAGAGCTAGATCCTTTTTGGCGCTTCTTCTAGATCAAAAAATAGAGCAAAAACGAGAAAGTTATGCCACCTAGAATGTAATTTAATAATCATTTGACTTTGACTGCAAAAATAGGTGTTCTACTAGATCTGTGGATTTTTTCTCATCAAATCCTTCATGGTCAAAATGTAGGAGGTCTCATGAAATAAAATTTATGGTGCTAGTTTGAAGAGTATCTCACATGAAATCATATATCTTTAGCAAAACTACAAGTACATGTACAACACTACATCTTAAGAGGTCTCTTGTATGGCTTTTAAATTTGGGCATATGACCTCTTATACTTAATCAAAGACAAACTAAATGATAATTTTCTTGCATGTGAGTATCACTTTTAGCTCTTGTTTTCTCTTGTTCATATTTTCTCATGCCTATTAGGACCTTTGTTTGAACTATTATCATCAATGTTAGGAAGATCGTTGCAAAAGTTTTCATTATTGTCAACATTTGGTGTACTTGCATAGTATTGCAAATGGTGTTTATGTCAAGTAGATATGTTTTCATTAATGTCACAAATACTATATATATATATATATATATATATATATATATATATATATATAAAATTGAATTAACTTCTCTCTATTGGTATTTGGTTTTCTCAATTGTAATAGTTAAGGTTGAGCTTTCCCAATTAGAGTTTATTATTGTGGCTTTAAGCCCTAAGTTGTAGTTTATCTTGAGTCTTAGTTCACTTTTGTTCTACACTTTTGTTGATCAGCTCCAAACCATGCCTAGTAGCACAAGTTATGATTTAATCCCTTTAAGGATGTGCATTTAAAAGCCTCAACATATAATGACCACATGTATCTATTTCTTTGATGTTTCCTAAGTACCTAAGTTTTTCCTTATGATGTGTGGTTCATACTAGCTTGTCCTTGCAATGCTAGTTGACCAAGTTTTATTAGATCAAGAATGTGTTGCTTCATATGCTCAACCCACGTTTAAGTTGTTTATTACACTTGTGAAAAGTGTCAAGATAACACACTAGCACATTGGTTATGTTAGGGATACACAGTTGAGCACTGATGCAAAGTGTAATGTATTTAATATGGTTTTTAATATTTAAAGGAAATATTTTGTCCAATCAAGAGAAAATGGATAATATTTTTTTCAAATTAATAGTCTTTTATTAGTTGTGTGAGTGTAAAGAGTACATGGATTTGAACATGTGAAGTTTGTAATGAAGTACATTGTTGTTATGTGTCTCAATCTTTCTCAAAGAGCTCAAGCTTATTACAAAATTGTAAAATAGTTAGATCATGACCTACAACAATTCAAGATTACTCCATTTGGTAGCCTAGTGTGTGAGTAAAGGAAGTAAATCAAGAGGTTATAAGAATTTCTTGATCATAATTATTTACAAGGTTTGACATGATTTTATGAAAAGCAAAAAACTTTCAATGTAACTTATACTTACTAAGATTCTATAGATATTGAAGACTACTACTTGAATATATTTTAATATTTACTATTTATTTATTATTACGATGCATTTTTATACAAAATTAACAATGTATTGTGAATAAGACAACTACTTAATTATAATTATTTATTGAGAAATATAATGAAATGGTCATGTGGGTCGCATGAGAACTCGTCTAGGGTTTAGCTTTCTTTAGTGTACTATCTATAGTTTTTCTACCATTAAACCACATTTATTGTATGAGTATTTTATCCTTTTGATGCCCTCATCTAGCCTTGTCCTAACAGTTGATGCTAATGTTGGAGCTTTTGTGATTGGTGATCATAGTATCCCCAAATAAATGACATGACAAGTCTTTCCCCAAAGTGTTTCATGAGGCAAATCTTATGGTGCCCCTACTGTTGTTTTTCATGTTTAGGATTTTGATGGTGCATGCTAGTAGATTAAAAACAATACTTCGATAAAATATTTGTGGGGAGAATTTTACTAAAAATTATGCTTCATGATTAGGTTGCTAAAGCCTTGGCCCCTCATGTGGTCCATCTTTACAAAATTTGTAATCTTATCAAAGAATTTATTTTGGTTTTATTTTCTAATTCTACCCATGCTCAAGATATTTTAATTCATGGGCCCTAGTTTGCTCAATTGTCCTTGCATGTTTTTCTAGCAATGTTCCTTTTTCTCTAATGAAAATAATCTCAAAGTCTTGGTTTGGATATAATTTCTTGGTTTTCCCTTTCCCTATTGGCCCTTTCTACAAACCATTTCCCAATCCATTAAAATGGTTGTCTTCATGGGAATAGAGTATTCTTTTCAGGCTTGTCCTCAAAAGAGGGTATGTGTAAAAGTGGATTTCTCTTGAGAGGGTATGCGCACCCAGATGGTGAACAAAAAGGAAGGTATAACTAGCCATGCTTTTTTTATACATGTAAATGTGAACTTCAAAGAGAAATTTGAGGGTCATGAACTCAAAATTAGGAGTTGTACAAAGAATAAGAATTGTATTACTATAAGCCTAGTTTCTCGACTACTAACTTTTTTTAAAAATAGATCAGATTAATAAGGCCAACATTTCTATGCACAAAAATGTGTTCCTGATTTTTGCAGAAAAATACAACAAAGTGAATTTCATATTGCACAAATGTTATACTTAGATTTAGTATTTTGCAAAAGGCTTTGTTAGAATGATAGGTAAGAGAGATCCATAATTTGCATATTTTTGGTAAATTTTTGTTGAGTATGGTTTTATGATTTTTTGAAGTCACCACATCCTTAAAATATAGTGCATATTCGTGCACTAGCCATGACTTCCATCAAAATAATTGAAAATGTGAAAAAAGGAGTGTATAGAATCAAGTGTATAATAGTAATATATAATTTGTTTTGAGTTTGGTCAAGTAGAACAAAGTTTTTAAGAAAATGGTTGGCATATGTTTGTGGGGACTATAAAGACATTAATAAAGAAAATTAAAATTTACTATGCTAGTGTTGTCCAAAATAGAGAAATTTATAGTTAGAAAGCTAAGAGGGGTTGTGAGATTGTGGTGGTAATTCTATAGATACCCATTCTCAATCATTTCTAAACCTGATGATGAGAAAGTTGAGAAATCATCTTGGAAGATCAAACATTGTGTAAAGGGACAAAAAGGAAGGAAAATGGGCTTGCAAACCTTAAGGTTATTTTCCAACCCTCTTACCTAACTTTAATGCAAAGGGTTCCTTCATGTTATATAAATTGCGTGCATTTTGTAAAACCAAAAGTAACATTAGTAGTTCTACATAACTCGCATGGGTTATTAGAACTAAAAGCATAATTGCTAGTTCTAGACAAACTACATGGGTTATGAAGAAATAAAAACATGTGTTTGTAAACTTAGCATACACTACACATATGTATATACTTACACATATAATATGTATGTGTGTGTACATACACACACACACACACACACACACACACACACACACACACACACACACACACACACACACACACACACATGTATTTATATGGATATATAAACGTGTCTATATACATGCATGTCTCCCATCTTTCCCTCTCTCTCTCTCTCATCTTCCTTACCCAACACCATCTCTATTTATTTTGATTCCAAGTCTCTCTCTTTCTCAATACTGTTTAGTATATGTCTTAGGGAGAAACAATATTTTTAGATAAGAAAATGTACACCAGTTCTATAAGACCATGGACATGTTGTGGCCAAATAAAAGAACATATAGTTTTCAATAATTTGTACATGTTATGAAGAACAAAAAAGTGCATATAGTTTTGTGAAATTTTTTTATTTTTCATCATGTGGTCATTTTTTGGGCACCAACTTGGTGCACTTACTTGAGAGTGTAGATATTTAGATAGGAGTTATGTGTTATTCTCAAATAGTACTTAATATAAACTTTCCAAATACTTATTATTAGTGTCAATCTTTAGAACATAAGATTTATGATTTTCCTTTGACTTCTTTGAGAGTTAAAATTCCTCCCAAGGATTTTTCTCCCTCACATTCTCCTATGGATCCTAAAGCCAAGGATGTGTAGATTAAAAAGGGAAGGGTTCACTGTCTACACATTAGAAGCATCACATCTTTGTTGGCATACAATCACAATTCTAAACTTAGTTGTCAATATAACTATAGTTGCAACTACAACCTATTCCAAACCCTATGTCTTAATGGAACACTATGGTAGGTTTTGGTGTTTTTTTTTCCTATTTTGGGTTCACATCCATCATCATGCCTCCATTTGTCTCTTTACACAATACTTTTAGCCCTTACAATTGTATGAAAAATGATGATGAGGCTCCAAAAAAGAACAAGATGCTTCCAATGGTTTCGTGCCCTATATATTAGTTAGTATGAAATTTCTCATAGATTAACTTCTTTTCTCTTGAGAATGAGGTTGATAAACAAAAATTTGAGTTATGAATTTTATGCTAGCTAATGTTTGAAGGTCTCATTGATCTCACCAAGAAGTATTCCACACAAGATACTTGAAAAAAAATCCTAACATAGATATTTTGTCTTCAGGAGATCAAAATTGATGCTTTCATGCTTTCTTTACATGTTATATATTCAATTAGCTTGGTTTTTTAGTAGAATATGAAGTTGGTCAAGGAGCTTTTATCACCCAAGACCCTTATTTTACACTATTATTAATACTAATATGCCATATCTCACGCAATGGCTAGCTTAGGTTCCCATGTTACTTCACAATCATTCCTTTTGGATCATTAATATTTATACTCTCAATGATGTTGTGGATATATCTATTCTTTGGAAATATATTTTTGATTCATTTCTACCAACTACTTGGGTTTTGTGTGGGTTTTTCAATATGGTTGAGGTGGATTTAGTTAAAGAAGGGTTGATTCCCTTTCATTAGACAACTAGAGAGAGGAGCATGGTTTTAGAAGTGTATACAATTGGATATTTGACCCTCATACAAGCAACCACTATCCTCAAGGTTCAAGACACATATTGAGTAATTATCTAGCTAGTAGTAACATAATTCTTAAGTGACTTGGTTTGTAATGCCTCGTTCATGAATCAGAGAGAATGAGCCATCTAAATACTAAAGATGCAAGTATTTTTTTGTTAATTGATGAGATATGCATCATTTCTAATAAATAAACACTTGTTTACAAAACTCAAATGCATAATTACTAACCAACCTAAGTCCTCACAGGTTCCCTGATGTTGTGATGAAAGAAACATCATCAAACCTATTTACATCCATAAATGTGTACATTGAGTTATGACCTTAATAGTATGTGATCATTTTAATGTTCTTATCTTATTTAAAATTATGTAAATCAACTATTGTTATTTTAATTCATTAATTCAAGCCATTACTTTAGAACGAATAATAGAATTCATAAGTTCTAATACTCTATCATTTTTAGTAGTTTTGTTTAAACATTAGAATATATGTAAACATTCACTGAGGTATGCATTGTTCTATTACTCTGCACTCAATTTAATTACATTAAGTAAAACATAAACCAATAATTGGTCAATACAATAAAGTAAGTGTCTTCATTCATCATAGCATGACTACCCATTGATTACAATTGTAATTTCCACAAGTTTGTTAGTACTCTTAAGTACTGGTTGGGGGGGGGGGGGGGGGTCAGTACAAATAGGTAATTAATAATGTCTACCTCCAATATGGTAACTTAAAATATTAACTTCCAAATAGTAAAGCATATAATTGATGCTAACAGATAAAAGACAACATTAAACTATGACACAATTATCACATGTAACACAATGATTTTGGTATTATAGTAATCCTTGTTAGAGGGTGAAAACCACAATGGGGACAATTTTAGATAACTAATAAGGGGTTAATTAGTTATCCTTGGGACCTTCCAAATAATTCACCACACTTATAACAACCTTAAGTTATTAATAATCAAGTCAATCATTGTAAACTTAATCAACCTTATGCATCAAAAGATTCCACTTCTTATATTGACTATCAACTTCATTAATCAACTTATAGAAATAATTACAATTTAAACACGTAATATAAAATAATATCCAAAACATCCATGAACACATTAAAACTATATTTTTTAACAAGGAAACTTTATTAGGGTAAAAACCACTAGGAACTAGTCACCCAAAATATTTTCACATTGTGAAGTGAGCTCAGTTAAGAGACAACCTTGTCTAAGGTTACAAATACACTTATTAGGTGTGATCCTGTTACTTGGGATTTTCACCAAAGCTCATCTAGACCTTATTACCCTTCAATGAGTAGCCTCTCTAAAGGAATTTCAAACATTCAATAGAGTGTCACCTTACAATAAGGATTTACAAATAAAAAGACTATTACGTCCACTCGGTTAAGAAATTTATTGGTATAATGGTTAGAGACTAATAGTAAGATTACATGATATATATGCAAGTCACTTTTCTTATTCAGATGTCCATAATGCTCAATATCTCTTCTCACTAACTGGTCATCACATCAACACCTCACTCTACTTCAACTTCATACTCTGACATCTTATATAGGATCTCTTTCAACAACTTCACATCAACTTGACTATCAGTTGGACCATCAACACTAACCTTCTTGTCTCTTCCTTAAATAGATAGACTTTTTCTACTTCATCTCATGCATTAGGGTTTCCATGAAATCCTCACATCCATACAATCTAAGATTCATTGAATTGGGTGCTAGATAAAATAAATTTTGGATCTTGCTAGATGTAACTCCACCATTGAAATTTTTCCTTTTTGTGGATCTCAAAACATATCTCAAATCTTCACCATCAGATCTTGTCTTATTTATTCTAGCTATTGGTCTTGTTAACAAACTTTGTCATTATCTTAGAATATTCTAGAATAGTCCAAATGTTCACTTTATGTCATCCCTTACTCAATCTTCCATAAACTATTCTTCATTACCAAAATTTGTTCTTCCTTTGTTAAACAACTCTCTCACTCAGTTAATACTACACACAATTAAACTAGACTTTCTTGATTAACTTGACTTGCTCAATTAATATTGTTTTGGCTTACTTCGCCCTTCATCCTTCTAATTTACTAACCACTATCTCTAGCTCATTGTAACTTGTCTTTTCACTCTCCAACTTCATTCCTACTTTTACCAACCACACTAGCTTGCTTGTACATCAACTTAACACTTCATAAAATTGTGTAAAAAAATAAAACCATCATTATCTATGATAGACTAATTCATCAATTGCCCAATTAGGATCATATACTTAACATCACTTCTTCAACCCATCTTCATACCTTGTCTTTGACTTCTTTATCCAAAATCACATCCTTTAGATGATTGCAACTTACATGAATTAGTATAGTTAATTAGCTTGACATCAATGCCAATATAAAAAATGATCTAACTCTCTTACGTATACTTTGTAGCTCGGTTCCAAACTTTTTCTTCATCATTTGCACTTATGTACAACAATCTCCTCTTTACTCTCATCAACATCACTTGTGTCCAATAATTTCCTCCTTTGGAATTAATGGAAACACATTATGAAATATACCATCTAATACAAAAATTCATCAAATTTTCAGTAATACATCAGTTGTATTCAATAACTATGATATTCTCTCTTCAATTCTGCTTGTCTACTCTGTTCTTCATTAGGTTCACATCTAAACTATTCTTCTATAACTTATATCTCCATTCATCATATTATCTCCCTTAGCTTATATATTCCACTAAAGGATGTAATCATATTTATTGTTCAACTCCTCTTACTTAATTAGCATCTCTACCTTTGACAACATTTATTTTTACTTATTCATGCATATTCTCTCCTCAATACCAATATCTCCTCCGTACTCATTCTCTTCCCATCTAAAAAAAATTCAAAGGTAATAAAATTCAATTAGAAACTTATATACCATGTAGTTATACCTTGTACCTTACATTTATCAATCACTTTTGCTTCATTACACCATTTTCACAACTTTAGGACAACCTAAAGAGTGAATTCTTGCATCAACTAACAAACATATATTCTGATAAACCATGAATTAATGCAATCATGCATCTTCCTTTAGTGAAAATTAGATATGGAAAGGACCCCTAATTTACCTCTTAAATATTCAAAGGTATCCTTAGGTAATGGCTTTGTAAATATATTTGTTATCTGCCCCTCTGACTTCACATACTCTAGTCTGGCTTGTTTCTCTCTCAAATAGTGATACTTGATAGATATATGCTTTGTCTTTGCATGCATCACTAGATTATTTAAAATGTCAATTGCACTTGCATTGTCTCAATAGATTTTTATAGGATCAATCACTTCCTTTTGTGTTCCTTTCAGTAATTATTTGATCCACATAATATTAGAGCAATTAATAGCAACAACTACATATTATGCCTCAGCAGTGAACTTTGTGATACAATTTTTTTTTTTTTACTTATCCATTTCATAAGACTTTCTCATAAAAAGAAATATCCACCATTGGTACTCTTTCTGTCATCAACATTTCTAGCCCAATCAACATCAGTATAAATTTTCAGCTCACAATCTCCATCTTTCTTATACCATAAACCATAGTTCTTTGTCCCTTTTAGATATCTAAATATTCACTTCACATCAATAATGTGTGTCTCTTTAGGATTAGAAGAAAAATATGCCAAAATTCCTACAACATGAACAATATTTGGCCTTCTATGAGAAACATATTGTAACTTGCCAATCATAGATCTATAAAGTGTCTCATTTACCTCAATAGTATCATCTTCTTTTGATAGTTTACACCCTGTGGTCATAGGTGTACCAACTAGTCTCGAGTCTTTCATGCTAAATTTATTTATGATCTTCTTGATATACTTGGATTGAGTTATGTATATATCATCCTTCACTTGTTGAACCTACAATTCGATAAAGAATTTGATCTCTCCAAATATATACATCCCAAACTCTTTCTCCATTTCATCAACCAATGCTCTACACATCATTTCATGTCCTCCAAAAATACTGTCATAAATAAATATTTCAGCAATCAAGATCTTATCATTTGATTCACTTTCTAGGTATAGAATATTGTTCTCACTAGTTCTAACAAAGCCAATTCTTATCAAATAAGTGTGTAATCCTTCATACTGTGCTTGGGGTACCTTCTTAAATCCATAAAGTGTCTTGTGTATTTTATATATAATGTTCCTCTTATTAGGTTCCACAAAACCTTTTGGTTTCTCAATGTAGACTTTTTTTTCTAGTATTCCTTTAATAAATGCATATTTGACATCCATCTAATAAATTTGAATCTCTTGAAAGAAGCATATGCTAGTAATATCCATGCACCTTCTAGTCTAGCAATAGGGGAAAATTTTTCTCCATATTCAATACCTTTTTCTTGTGCATAACCCTTGCAAACTAGTCTTGCCTTGTTCCTTTTTACTTCACCATTCTCATTCAACTTGTTTCTTAATATCCACTTAATAACAATCACATTCTTATCCTATGTTCTTGGTACCAATAATCATGTGTTGGTCTTCTAAATCTATTCAGTCTCCTTATTCATAGTATTAATCTAATCTTCATTCTCCAATGCATCGCTAGTTGTTCTAGGCTCAAAGTGAAAAATCAAGCATGCATTATTTCTTAGCTTAATTCTTGTCATAACTCCAACATCCTTGTCTCCAATTATCTGGTTCAATAAATGGTTCCTTCTAATATATTTTTCTATTATAGGCTCAAATCTCTTTTGTTTAACATTTTCTCCCCTCGATGGCGACTTAACAAGTTAGTGATGCTCAATGACTTATGGTTGTTGCTTGGGTAGTGTTCTTGGTACTACTTCTTTTACATAGAAAAACCTCTTATAATCTTCAGGTTCTTCCTTTCTTTCTTCAACATTTTGTTATGCAAACTTATCAACTCTCATATTTGCACTTTCAATCATTTTGTTAGTAGCCTTGGTCAAACATTTATATGCATTGCTTCTAATCGAATAACCTAGGAATATACATTTTTCACCTTTAGAATCAAAGTTTCCATTTCTAGCATCTTTTATAATATAGCATCAACTTTAAAATATTTTGAAATAACTCACATTATACCAGAGTTCATAAGGTGCCTTGATTGTAGTTTTCTTCAAGTGTTCTTGGTTCAGTGTATAAACTACAATATTGATAACCTCTCTCCAATATATCTATGCAACCTCCTTCTCAATCAACATTGTTCTTGCACCATCAACAATGGATCTACTTCTTCTCTTAGCTATTGCATAATGTTGTGGTGTCCTCGGTGTTGACAATTGTCTCTTTATTTCATTCTCATTCAAAAGATAGTGAAATCATCATACATGAATTCACCTCCTCTATTAGATCTCAAACATTTTTAGTTGCTTACCTGTTTATTTCTCAACTCTTGCCTTATACCACTTGAACATCTGAAAAGTATTAGATTTTTTCTTTTATAAATAGAACAAACACCATTCTTGATAAATCATCAAAAAATTAGATAAAATATTGATCATCATAGTTGCTTTAAACTTTCATAGGACCACATAGATCAATATAAAACAAATCTAATACATCACTAGATGAGTAATACTTACTTTTGAAACTTGACTTAGTCATTTTCCCAATTTGACTTTGCTTACACATCACTTTATTAGGTTTACTCAAGCTTGGTAAACATCTTACTATTTTCTTTCTATTAACATTTACTATGTTATCAAAATTAAGATGACATAACCTCTTGTGGCATAGCCAAACATCTTTATTTCTTGTAATCAAACATGTGTTCTCAATGGAATCCAAATAGAATAGGTTATCTTTTGATTGTTCACCAGTATCAATCAAATTTCCAACATCATCGCATATCTTCACCTTTGATTTTTAAACTCCATTTGGTAGCCTATGTTGATAAATTATGCTACACTCAATAGATTATACTTTAATCCTTGTACCTAGTATGAATTATTACATTTGATCTTCTCATTCAACATAATAAAAACCTTTTCATTTCACAAGACATGGAGCATCATTTTTGTTTACTCTAAAGGTAATCTTAGTATTATCTACTAGTGTAAAACACATAGTCATTTACAAGGAAAAGTTAGTCATTCAACACTTCCACCGAGTCATAATGAAGGTCAATCTATGAAGAGAAGAAGTGCAAAAGATTAATTTATTCCAAACACATAATAGTTGTTGAGAAATTAGTTGTTGTCGAGCTATCAAGAGGCAACATATGATATAAGTTGAGTGCTACATGAGTCGAGTAATTTAGAGAGAAAATAGTTAAAGCCAAGCACACTATATGCCAAGGATTGGTAAGAAGAATCAAGCACGATCGAGCATTAGAGGTTATATGTGATGAGTTATGGAATTCATGTATATGAGTTTGGAATGACATAAAATCATATGTAAACCATTTTTCCAAGCATGAAACATGCTTATATAATCAAGTTGAAGAACAAAGAGGTAATCATGCATGTAATTATGTATCACTAATCCCTATGTAGTATGAATAACCAATTAGAAAATTGGAAATCTTAAGTGGCAAAAATGATGAATGATAATCATTGATTTTGTTCTATAAGTTTCCTAAGATGGCTATAAAAGCCAAGATTCTAGGTTGAATATGTTGTTGTGAGTTGAATGAATACATCAATGCAAAGATGAAGTGGAATCAATGAGTTTTGAAGTGTTGAAGGACTAAAGGCAATCAAGTAGTGTAGTGAGAAAATATTGTAGAGTAGTCACATTGAGGTGATAAGATATTGGAGAGAGAAGATTTGTTATCATCAAATCCGTGCAAACCAAAGAATCATGGTATTGTTACATTCTAGCTAGTGAATCTAGTGAATCTCTTAATAGAGTGGTCCTAATAGACCTATTATTAATCTCCTAACATAGTAGTCACTTAGTTGTGAATTTTAAGTCCTTTTTTAAAGGTAGACTTAGTAATATTATATGCTTTTAGCAAAGCTGACCCCTCACAAGTAGATCATCAGAAGTGATCAAATTGTAGCCCTAACAGACTCATTATTACTATAGTAGTGAAGATTTTGTGGGTGTCATTTGCACCGCAGGTTTACCTTCACATTGGAGGGTTTATGTCTTACCAAATCTTGTGTCAAGTGTGGTTTACTTGTTTATGTATTTTATTCATGCTAATAGATGTTAGATTTTTTGTTATATGATATTGCATGGTTGAGGTTAATGAGGTTTATGGTTAATTATGTTGAATATGGTTTATGCTTGAAGTGGTAAAAGTATTTGGAGATCCTAATTCACCCTCATCTCCCCCCTAGTAGCTCACTTTCCCATTAGAATTCTAACAATTACCAAGTTGACAAATCCACCATCATAATGTTCTATATTTTTAAATTTACCAATATCACCAGTCATATGATGTGTACAACCACTATCAATAATCCATACCTTTCTTCCAATCTTCCTTCACTGAAACGTATACAACTTCCTCACCTTCCTCTTGATCAACAATTTCATACTCGGTGTCTTCCTCCTTAGCTAGGTAACAAGCCTTCTTTCCTTTGTCTTTGTAGTATGTGTTTCCTGATATATGTTCTCTCTTTTTTCATTCTTGCAAGGACATATGGATGTAATATAACCAACCTTGTTACATTTAAAACAAATCAAAGGTAGTTTACCTTTATATTTTCCCTTTCCTCTCAATAGCCTCTTTGCAACTAGTGCTTCAAGCTCTACTAGATCATTATCATCTAATCCATTATCACTATCATTTTTGCTATGATGAGTGCTCCTCTCTTTCCATTAACTTCCAATAGTTAGAGATGTATTAAAATAAGATTCAATCTTAGTTATCACACAATTATCAAAGTTACTTAACTCAAAAGTGACCAATCTACCAACCGAAATATCAATATTAATATCATTTCTAGGTATAGATCTCAACTCTTGAATAGAAGAAACTCTAATAGCATAGATAGGTAAAATAGCTCTAAATTTTTTTATTACCACAACTTCATTACTTATGACTCTATTGGCTCCTCTAATAGCATTAACTACATTCTTAATTAGATTACTGTATTACACACTATTTTCATCTTCATGTCATCAAACTTGCCTCTAAGACTTTCATCCTTTTCTCTTAGCATGTTCTAATATCCTCCATGAACTTGTGTCAATGTTTCCTACATCTTCTTAGCAATAGCACAATCTTTGATATCATCAAACTCAACATTTGTTAGGTAAGACACAATCTCTATCATCAGAGAGTTGTATTCTTTCTTTTCTCTCACCTTCACAACTTTTATAGGATTAGGGGTGGAAGTTTGTACTAATTTTTAAGGTAATACAATGCAGAGTCTCTGATGCTAGATAAGCAGAACCTCATTCTACTTTTCCATGATGGAAAGTTCTCCTTGTTCAATTTCAATACCTCTCTCTTATACATCTTTTGATCTTTAGCTTAAGTCTTTCAAACTTGTTCCTCCAAGCACCAATGATACCAATTGTTAGATAAATGTGGGGGGGAGGCATAGAATCAGTTATCCTCATGCCCTTCCAAACAATTCACCACACTTATAACAACCTTAACTTATTTACAATCAACATAGTAATCACTTTAAACTTAATCAACCTCATGTGTCAAACAAATTTGACTTCCTATACTAAATATCAACTTCATTAATTGACTTATAGAAATAATAATAGTTTTATCATGTAAAAAAAAACATGCAAAAAATCCATGAAGACATTAACACCATGATTTTTAATATGGAAACTAGATTAAGGTAAAAACTACTAGGGACTAGTCACCCAAAATATTTTCACTCTTCTGAAGTGAGCTCGGTTAAGAGCCAACCCTGTCAAAGGTTGCAAGCACAATTGTTAGGTGTGATCCTATTAGGATATTTTCACAAAAGGTCATCTAGACCTTATCACCCTTCAATAAGTGGCCTCTCTAAAGTACTTACAAACATTCAATGGAATGTCACCTTACAATAAGGATTTATAAATAAAAAGACTATTAAGTCCATTCAGTTAAGAGATTTTTTGCTACAATGGTTAGGGAATAATAGTAAGATGATGTGAGAAATATGAAAGTCACTTTTCTTATTTAGATCTCTATTCTACTCAATATATCTACTCACTCACTGGCCATCACATCAACACTTCACTCCACTTCAGCTTCACACTCTGATATGCTCCATAGGATCTCTTTCAACAACTTCACATCAACTAGACTATCAACTAGACCAATAACACTTACCTTCTTGTCTCTTCCTTAAATAGACATATTTTTTTACATTTTATCTCATGCATTAGAGTTTCCATGAAATCCTCACATCCACACCATCTTAGGTTCATTGAATCTGGTGCTAGGTAAAATAACTTTTGGATCTTACCAGATATAACTCAACCTTGAAACTTGCACCTTTTCTTGAATCTTAAAACATGTCTCAAATATTTAGCATAAGATATTGTCTTCATTATTCTAGTCATTTCTCTTGTTAAAAAACTTTGTCCTTATCTTAGATTCTTCTAGAATAGTGCATATCTTCACTTTATGTCATCCCTTACTCATTCTTTCACAAACTATTCTTCATTTACCAAATGGCATTATTCCTTTGTTGAAAACCTCTATCACTTGGTTAATAATCCACTCTATTGACACTAGAATTTCTCATTTGACACCTGACTTGCTTAGTTAATACTATTATGACTTACTTCACCTTTCACCCACTTCATTTACCGACCACTATCTCTAGCTCAGTGTAACTTCTCTTTTCACTCTTCGACTCCATTCCTACTTTAACCAACCAAATTAACTTTCTTGTACATCATTTTAACACTTCATGAAATCATGTAAAATAATTAAACTGTCATTATACTATCGTAGACTAATTCATCATTTGTCCAATTAGGTTCGCATACTTAACATCACTTCTCCAATTCATCTCAATAAGTTTTGTCTTCAACTACTTTATCCAACATCATATCCTTTAAATGATTTTAACCTACATGAATTAGTACAATCTATTATCTTGACATCAATGGAAATATAAAACTGATCTAACTATCTTACACATACTTTTCAGCGTGGTTATGACCTTGTTCTTCATCATCTTCACTTATTTCCAAAAATCTCCCCTTTACTTTCATCAACATGACTTGTGTCCAACAACTGATACACACAAGCTTAGTATTACAATAAATGAGTTTCCATATTAGGAGAATATAATTACCCTTTCTAAGGGTTCACCCCATTAGAAGTGATTTATACCTTATTAGAAGTATAGATAGATTTTCTAGGATCTACCTTGTTAAAATATTTTAATTACTCTTTCAAAATTTTACCTGATTAAGGGACTTACAACTAGAACCTATTAGAGTTCACCTAATTTAGGGATTTAAGTGTTGTAATTGTTAGAAAATAACTAAGTCACTCATCTAGAAGTTGTTTTTCTTTCCTATCAAATCCAATTAATTCTCTTTTCTTTTGAAATTATTGCTTGCTCTCTTTTGTGTTGTATCTTGATGGAAACCTTCATACACTTTACAATCTTCACAATTTATTATCTTCTAGACAAAAATGTATTTGTTTTGAACCCTTTTTAAGGTTGATTAGGTTAGACATAATGTTTCCTCTTAATCTTGACCGTTCATTTAATTCTTAAGCTTCCTACTCAATCTATTTAATCATATCACATATCTCAAAATTTCAATATGAGTGATCTTGAATGCATCAACCTTAAACTATATTTACTTTTTAGTCACTTAGAACTTTTTAAATGTATTATCTTTTGCAATCCAATGCTTTAGTTTTCCCTTATAATGATCTAACAAACCAACACATCATCTCATAACTTTCACTCTTGATTATCACACTATCTAATAGGATCACACATACTTTACATTTCTATGATCTTGAATCTTATAAATTTCCTTGAGTGTTCTTCCTTTCTTGAAATTAGGATTAATTCAAACTATTTAAACTACTCAACTAATTAGGTCATGATCATAAATATACAATGGGTAATCACTTAGATTATGTGCATGTGATCACATCTTTTCATTCCTCTTCTACCTCAACTATTTTGAAGGTGCTCTATAAACTATTAGTTGCTTTATTTTAGTTGTCAATTATAGGCTTATTCACTTATTTCTATATCTTCACTGATTGTGTTCCTTCCTTTACCAATCATGTTCTTGTTCTAACTTGTATCCCTTTACCAATCATATATTTCATCATAGTTTTGATCAGTGACAACATTGTTTCTTCATTATATTTTACCAATCTTCCATCATAATGCCAACAAAGTTTTCATTCATATACTACCCTTGATTGTTTAGTTAAAAGATGAGATCTATTTATTTTATTTCATTCACTTGAATACATCAACCCTAACTATTCCTATGTTTATTTTACTTTTAACATAAAGAGATACTTTAAAGAGATTTCATTATTGAAAAAACATTTTAAATGCTTTAAAATATTACACCATGTTCACTTTTCCCTTTGTTTTCTCCTAGAGATACACTTTCCCTTTTCATACTTATTTTAAATGGAATTACATTAATATATATCATTATGTCGTATACTTACAACTCCTCACAAAAGATTAAATTTAGGTGAATACATATACATCAATGCATCTCATCATTAAATAATATAGTTGAATATAAATTCTTCACCAAATAATCTACAAAGGGACATGTATAAAGATCATCCATGATATAACGAATATTACCTCAATAAATTCAGCCATCCAACCATGTGGAACCAAAAAGGCCCACACCCTTAAGCTAGGAGATAGATACCAAGGTCCACACATGAGGTGACAACTAGGGTATTCCTAAGGTGGTAGTACCCCTACCAAGATAGGACACTACAAGGAAGAGAAAACAAAATGCAATAAAAAGGACTACTAGATGCACATAATCAAGGAGTAAGGATTCTAAAGAACTAACTAGGTCATTTTCATGTCTCACATCCTTTCTTTTTGGGATCTTCTCTAGTAGTCATGGCCTTTGGTACTCTTTGACCTTCTCCAATGGCTACACATGATCTCAATACTAGGACATATGCAGACCTTAAACTATCTTTAACTTGATTAATGTGTTATTCCCTTTTTCCAATATATTATTTAATTAGTATTTTCACTTACTTAAGAACTTGCTAGTAGGATCCACCATAGTATCCATTCTAGGCCCCAATCCCCCACTAAATAGGATATCCTAGTGACCACTTTGGGTCCTATCATCTACTCATAGAAACTAGATTCCCTACTCTTAAATAACATCATGGAAGGATAAGTAATTCATCAATGTAGTTAAAAAATTCATAATAACATAAAGATATGCATGGATTAGGTTTAAGAAACCTTTGGTTGTCCCTAGTCCACCAGACAACCCTAAATCCTATTCTAGCTTTCATAACTCATGGAGAGATAGCAAAATGAACCATAAATGACATCAAAACAATATTAAATGTAATGAATGATGAAATGAATTAAAAAATAAGATTCTAAAATTCTCTTGTAACCTAGAATCTTCCAATTCTTGGTATCTTCCAAAATTGGTTTATTTCAAACAATGCTTAAATGCCAAGAATAGTCATCAATGAACAATAAGCCATATACTTCACAAAGTACATAACTAAGCTAGTCACTTTGTTGAGAATCGATTAAATATCCCTATATACTTTCCCTAGAATTTATATGAAGATTAAATGTTGGGAATGAAAGTTATGTCTTTTGTTCTAAAAAAAAGAAAACCCTAGTCAGGGTTCAGATATGTCTTCACTAAAATAGTTCCAGCTTTCACAATATAAAACAAAAAACCATCAATCCAGTGTAAAATGGAATATAAACTAGAGGATCATATCTGATATAAAATTTAGATTTTTACATCATTACACCAACTTGTACCATACAAATATATTTGACAGAAAAAATGGAACAAAAAATGACAAGAATAGTCTACCAAAATATCTATAGTAGGGCATTAATTCAACCTTTAAAAAGAATTCAGAGATATACCCATTTGATAGCTATGAATTTCTCATTTATTATATCAACCAATAAGAACCATACACTCAATTTAGACTATTCAAATAAAATACCTCAAAAAAGTGTTTCTAAAAACCTTAGGAAAACACATGGGAATTTTTACAAAAAAGAACTCAAACTTCAAATAAATATTAGTAATGGAAAATTTAGATATAAAACATAATGATAACATATAAATAGATCCACATTTTATGAGATAACTAATATGATTAAAAACTTCAATCCATACCTTAAGTCCTACAAAGATTCAAAAAGAGGAAGGGGACAACGACAAGAAGACAAATCGAACTTGAGATACATAGTTCAAAACCCTCTCCACTTTTAGAAATATCCATAGAAGAAGAAGATCCAAATATACAAAAAAATCCATCTCATAACCCTTTAGAGACTCATATTTGACCATCTCCCCAAAATAAAATAAGCTTATAAATTCTTAAATTATAATGCTCAACTATCCCTCATATATCATAAGTTTTCTCCAGAAAAATCCATGGAAATTACAACCAAGATCTCCTCAAGGTTTTATCCCATCTCCCCTCAAAATCAACATATAATCCATATAAGCAAGAGCCTACAACACAATGGTAAATTATGAGCCTCTTATCTATGAGGTCTTGGGTTTGAATCTACTCGAACTTAATAAATAATAATAATAATAAATCACAACACATACTAATTTAATTAATATCATATTATATTTCCAAAAGGTTAAAAAAACCCCAACTAACCCTTAACTAAAAGACATAAATAAATAACTCAACATAGTTATAAACTCACAACTATATAGTATACAAAAATAATTATAATGAATCTTTTTCTAATCTTAATACACATATTTATAACATGTGGTATAGAAGATGTAATTAATATGTAACCTATTCATATTACTAATAATTGGCAATTGAGAATATCATACCTCACATTAAGTAATATTTATTTATTAACAATACTATACTTTACCCTAGTCCCAAAGAATACACTATAAACAATGTCTGCAGTCTTGCAAATATAATCACATATAATTTATATAGATATAGATATAGATATAGATATACATATACATATATGTGTGTGTGTGTGTGCACACCCATATTTGTATGTGTGTACATACATACACATATATAAAATTGGCAATTGAGAATATCATACCTCACATTAAGTAATATTTATTTATAAAAAATACTATACTTTACCCTAGTCCAAAGAATACACTATAAACAATATTTGTAGTCTTGCAAATATAATCACATATAATTTATATAGATATAGATATAGATATACATATACATATATGTATGTGTGCACACCCATATTTGTATGTGTCTACATACATATGTTGGAAATATTCAAGACTATGCTAGGTTACTGAGAGGGGGGGGTGAATCAGTAACCTTAAAAACTTTACCAAATTCAGATCTTAATTGCAATAATCCAATTACCATTTAATTCATTAAATCAAATCTAACTACATGCATGAGAAACTGAAAGCATATAACATTCATAACACTTGAACACAATAATTTGGTGACCCAGAAACCTTTCAAATAGAAAGTAAAATTGGGGTGGGGATGATACTCACAAAACTTCAATACTGCAGCATAAAGTTGGCCTATTAAGGCTTACAATGATCACTTCTAATGATCTACCATGTTAGGAGCAATTAGGACTGCTAGGTCCACCTTGTTAGAGGTTTTACAGACACACACAATGAAGTATGCACTCGGTAAAGAGATTTGACAAAAGACTGTTAAGTCTACCTTGTTAGAGGATTTCGACTAGTTCACTTGTTAGGATGAAACAATAGATCTCTAACTTACAACTGAATTGTTGATAGAGATTCTTTAAAGTACTAATCACCTTTCTGTGATAGATATGACCTTGTTGCTCCTTGCTGATATGGCCTTACAATACACTTTGTCTACTGTTGACTCACATTCACATGCTTCTATTTCACATTACCATTACACTTACGTACTATTTTCACTTTTTTCATACTTTGGATATGATACAATACATTACATATATATCAATCCAATTTACAAAATTACAAAGTCAGCCAATATACAAGTTAACACCAATATTACAAATTCGCCCCAAATCTAGACACTCGGGTTCTGAAGACTAACTTGGTGATGTTCTAATACTCAGTATCCACTATCACTACTTGACATCGTCATGCATTCAGTAGAATTAGAAGCTTGGTCCATAATGATCATCTCAAAGTAGTCTCAAACTCAGTTTGCACTGGTGACTCGGTAGATACTGTGTAATTTGGTAGAAACTGAATTACTCGTTTACCATGACTGCACTCAGTAAACACTAATCATCACAAAGCTCGATTAACACTAACTTCGCTTCCCATGCACTGCTAGCTTGATAGAAACTAAAAAGCTTGGTAATTATTGAACTGCTTGGGTTGAGCTGCTAGACTTCACACTGCCTAATTCTGCTCGATTTGAACTATTGCACTTCACACTAACTGAATTCCCTTGGTAACCCCTGAAATACTCGGTAGGAACTGTAAAGCTCGGTGGCTACTGAATTACATGTTAAAGACTGTAGACTATTCCATGAGCTTAGTAGCCATACATAATCTGAATAACTATTGTCACTAATAACAAACTTGACTAAATGTCAACAATCTCCCCCTTTGGCATTAGTGACAAAAACATTTATCAGCCAAAACTTGTATACATCATAGTGTGGTACTGGCTCAGTATGGTATATTGTGTTTTTTTTTGAGATTTTTCAAAAAATTTCTTTGTAAGTATATATAATATACTATATCTACAAATTCTTTGCTATATACACTTTTCTTTTCTTTGCATGATTCTCCCCCATATAGTATACATAGCATAACTAGTGTCTCTCCCCATATATACATACTAAGTGTCTCTCCCACTTTTTGACAATAATGAAAAAGATTTATTCAAAACTTATTTATATGGAGACACTAATATAAGAAAGAAAATTAGAATGTACCTTAAGTATGAGTGCTAGAGTCTTATCCCAGTTCTCTTGCAAAACTTTGCATGTATGTAGAGCAACTTGCACTTCTACAGAGAGTTCTATCATGTGATCTACAATAGAGAAGTTATTGTCATGGATCAATGTTTTGGAATAAGTAATATTCTTTTGCATTGTATCCATGATGGGAAGTATTAGATTCTGAATATCTATCAGTGTAGACTGGATCCTTGCTTCTTCCCTCAACAACTTTGCCTACATATCTGACAAGAATCTGATTTTCATATGATTTGCAAAACTTGAGCTAGGGTCAAGTTGCAATTGTTGTGCACTAGCCTTTAGATCTTCATCAATCTTTGTCAGTTTTCTCTTTATTTCCTTTGTGAACTTGGTAATATTACACAACTTTGCAAAAAGTCATGTTACATTTGTGCAAGAGGTTTCAAGATTGGTCAAAATTGAGGAAAGCTCCACTTGCTGAATAGCTATTTGTTGAGCAATGTGCTCATGCACTTTATTATCAAATTTCTTTTCTGCTTTCTCAATCAATTTGTCTTGATCACTAGAGTCCTTATTAAACCTTCAGACTGCCTCTTCTAATTGAAACAAAATGTGTTGAGAAGTATCAACTTCAACACCTATCACCTCAGTCAAAATGTTCTTGGCATCTTCTATAATTTAATATTCTCTATCTCTTTGCTCTCTCAATTTCTTCTACTTGGCCTTATTTTGGAGGAGTTGACCAACTATATGCATTTGATCTGTAGTGATATTATCAAAATCCCATTTGGGAATCTCAATCTTCTCATCTAGGTCTATATCCTCCTCTATATCCTATCCTCCACTCAAAAATCTTGTACTTGGTTTAGCCTTAGGTTCAACTGTCCTTGTACATAATGCCATTGAATCTGGAATGGAAACAATTGTAGAGATAATAGGACTAGCAGTGAAAATTGATATAGTACCAACAAATGGAATACCAACTGGTATGCTTACTGAATCCAAAACTGAAGTATTTACAAAAGTATCCAAAATTGTAGAAGACAAAACTGTAGAATCCAAAATTGAAAACTCAAAATTGTACTCACAGTTGAAGAACTCAAAATTGTGGAAGCCACTGTACTCATTGATTATGCTAACTTAGGAGCTGAAGAAGAGGGAGGCTACATCTCAGTAGATGAAGTGGTAAAAACTTCTATTAGTGATGTGCTAAGTTGTGATGGAGCAAAGAGTGATTGGACATTTGATGTATTTGCTATGGTCCCAATCAAACTTGCTGAAGTTGTCTCCAAACTTGATGTAGCTACTAATTTTCTTGGAGAGTGAGGAAATGAGGCAATGACTATGGCTACTATCTTCATAAGATCAATCTCCTCATCATTTTCTTTGTCTTCCTCGGTAGCTTCTTCCTCTTTATCTTCTTCAACTTCTTCATTGTCAAAATGTGTTGGCTTAGAGTATGTTTCTTCTTCCTCATCATCACTGTCATCATCCTTGACTTCTACAAGGAAGTAACTTTGTTTATGCAAGTGATAAACATTCTTCCACATACTTGTGGCATTCTTGACCACATGCTCTATATCCTCTAACAAAATTAAACAAGTATTGAATCTGAGAGTCATCTTATCTTCATTTTTCTTTATGGACTTTTTTACCTTAGCATCTATTATGCTTAGTAGCAACTACCTTAGGGTTTGTACATAGATATCTTTTGCTGTTTGCATAGAAAAATCCCATCTTGGCTTTATTTTCTCTAATAATTCATCTGGGAAGTATTTCCATTTTCCCATCTTGGTTAGCACCAATTCTTCAACCTATTTCTTCTCAACCTCTATCTTGGTTTCATACTTCAATCATTTGAAATTTTTTATGCCTGCACCTTCTTCCAATTGTTTCAATCTTTCTTCAAAGGTGGTAGGAGGTTTGCTAAACACAACTTCACTGCCTTTCTTCCTAGATCTCCTTGTGAAAACTATAGTGGATGGCTTGGTGATGATCACCTTGCCCTTCTTCTTCACTGATTCTTCTTCCTTTTCTGACTCTTCTTCATCCTCTACTTCTTCCACATCTTCTCCTTTACCCTCAGTCAACATAAGAGGTGTGCTGGTTTTGAGTTTTTCTATTCTCCTTTTTCCTTTGTTAACCACATGTGGAAGCTTGATTTCAAGCTCTATTCTTGCCTTGGCCTCATCATACATTCCAAAGTGTGGTGCCTTTGGATCAATAGTTTCATTTATCAAGGCTTCAATTATGTCCTTTGCTTCATCTATATTCACCTCATAGGGAAGAGGTTTTATCCATAAAACTTTGGGTTCCACTACCTGAATGTAGACTTTGTCACTGTCTACCATGAAACAAACAACACCTTTGTAATCTTCAACCAATTTCTTGGGAATCTTGAATCTGTTATTAATTTTCCCCTTGAAGACATCAAAATAATTATCCATTATACTAACAAAATTTTCTCCCATTTCTACAATACACTCGTTAATCTGATACAAAACTGGCATATCCTTTCTCCATACTACTGTGCCTTTTGAAGGGAAAAACTTTTGAACATAGAAAAATAAACTTGTCAACAATGATCCATATTTACAAGGGTTGTTCTTGGAAGTCCTTATACTTTTCGTGTTTTTGTTAAACTGCTTCAACAACAAATCTACAAGATCATATGATAGATTATTCTTCACAACTTTGTATACCAAATCTACTACTTCACATGACACACTATTTAGATAACTAGAACAGTAGATCTTGTGAGCTATCATATGTATGCTGAATTTTAGTTTTGCATCAGTTACACTACTGATCTTCGTACCTTTTTTGTCCCACTCGGCTAGGGTTTTCTTTTCTAACTCCACCTGACCTAGGGTTTTAGTGGTTTTGGCCTTGGAGAGCATGGGAAGGTCGGTGATGTGATGAATCATCTTCTTAGTGATTAAAATTAGTTGCTAAAGCCATAACTAACCATTGTGAACTCGGCTTAAGATGTATCTAATCCATTTGATTTGGAAACTTTGGGGCAAGTGGGGAATGTTGGTTAAACCCTTGTCTTCCAAATGCTTATGTTTGGGTTTAAGAACACCATTTACACACAATCCACCTAGGGCATCATCCATCTCTAGGGTTCCAATTTCCTGAATTGCACACTTAAAATGAATTCAGATATCATTAATGAGTAGTACCTTAGGAGGGATCTATGATTGTGCTCCATTTGGATCGAGGGTTTTAGCAATCACCGACACAAGTTTGAATTTAGGTGCTTTCCATTAAACTCCTCAGACCAACATTTTTGACCCTTTCCTAGCTTTGCTTCTATTATTTGATGTTTCCTTGGCTACTCGGTAAGCTATGAAAAACTTTAAAGGATTTTAACTGCAAATTCCACTCAAAGTAACTTGATCGCTCTGCAATTTTCTTGATCGCAATAACATTTAGAATTCTCGGTGAAAATGAATTTGATTTCCTTTTTTTGTTAAAATTTTTCCATTAATGCTTGGTACTATTACTAAAATTTTGCACATGTTGAAAATTTTACTTCAAGTAACATCACATAAAGAATTGCAGAAGAAAACATTCATTTTCTATTTATTCACATTTCATCATTTTGCAATCATATAAAATCTTGAGCAAAAGAGATATAATGTTCATTGTATAAATCGTCACTGATATGTACAATTTTCATTTTTATAAAATATGAAATGAATGGAAAAATGCTGAAATATCCCACACAAGTCGTGAATACATTTTACTGTCTTTCATATGTACTGAAAACAAGAAAATAAAGCATATGTGAGAAAGTTAGAGATAACCAGTCATCGCCTTTTAGACTTTGACTGGTTAGGTGTTCTCTAATATCACCTTGTTGCTCCTAGTCCAGCCCTCAATCCAATAAGCTCCTGGTTCTTCATTTGCCTGCATGGGAAAAGGTGGGTTTAGATCTTTTAAGATCTAAGCAATGACTGATTACTTGTAACTGTGTACCCACACATGTGATATTTTTTCCTTTTCCGAATACATATGAAAAATAACAAAATGTATTTCAAGTGCTCTAATGAAAAAAGCAAAAAATATAATGTTAAGGGGACATATTAACTCTGATATGAAACTTTCCATTATAATCAAGAACAAGCTTGCAATTATAAAACAATGGTTTAGTGTCACGAGCCTGTGCTCAAACCTCATACAATACCATCTTAAAGAATAGAGCACTAAGGAGTTAGCATCATTGAACAAATCTCAAGAATTATTTCAAATCACAATACTCTTAAGATCAAGGACAGAAAGGAATAACTGGTGTCATTAAAAGAAGAAAAGAAAATGTTGGTTTCCAGATGCTCAAATGGAAGCTCATGTAGATTTCACAGCCAGAAAGAGAAAATGAAAAGAGTGAGAGCACCAAGGCAAAGAGCAATCAAGATTGGTAAAGAATGTAATGACTGCAAATTGGAATAATAGGTTGTTAAGGTGATTTTGGCTTTGTTAATGAGGAGACACACATCAAAAGGGAACATATTATTCTCATGTTTGAATAAGATTTATTGAGGTCATGGTATTTACAAGATATAAAGAGTCTCAGCATTCCACTTTGGAGAATATTTTTTCCTTCTTACATTGAGAGAGTGTGCTATATTAGCTAGCATTATACCAACATCATAACTTCTTTCTCCATCTAAGGATTCTAGCATGGATTGAAAAAAATGTATTGTTTAAAGACAGTATTTGGCTTTGAAAAAGGAGCAATAGTTATCAAAATCCCTATACGAAAGGTATCAAGTGTTCAAAATATGCTATCAGCTAGAGAAAATTGGAAGTCAACTTCAAATAATCGTAAACCTAAGACAATGCTTTGTTCTTTATATAGAATATGATATTCATGAGTACTGAAGGACCCAATGTCAATTATGATTGTTGCATTAGTTTGAGGAGCTGTTGTATGTGCACAAAAACAACAAACCAAAGAATAGCTAAAATCAAAGATAGCATGTTTTTCAACCTCTTATGGCAGACCAAAAGGCAACTCCATACGCTGTTTTAAAGTGCACAAAAATTGAGATATATGCAGCAAACCTGTGTATCATGGTGATTGTTGATCCAAAATGAAAAATCTCACCAACGGGAAGATTTTTGCAAAAAAAAAAAATTCTCAGCGGTAAAAATGCTTCCAAAATCATTTTATTTGCTGGAAAATGATAAATAGTTGGAACCCATCTAATTTCTTGCAAATAAAATGATATATCAAATGTAAAAAATGTTGTTCCTGTCCCACACTTACATCTACATTAGTAACAAATCACGCAAGGGAAAGACCAGTTTAAAAGCAACAAAATAGCTTACAAAAGAGAACCATATCTTTAGATAGTGGCTCAAATTAAGAAGAAAAAGCCAACAAAATTTTCAAAGCAAAGTTTCACTTGGCAATTTTAGCTCAAGTTTCCAGCAAGCAAAGCTCAATGGCATCCAAGTTGTAGTTACTAAAAGAGATAAGCAAATATTCCCATGGTGAATAAAATTAAATCCGAACAGCATAAAAGTTTTAGCAAAGCTTCAAATTCATTCCAGCAAAAAGCATCATTTATGGTGGCATTTTAAAATCTCAACACAAAACAATAATATCATTCATGGCAGCCAATAAAGCAATACAAGCAACAACAAAACGTTTTAAGCAAACAAATGCTTAAAAATACCTTTTGAATAGTAGCTTTGAAGTTTTTTTTGCTCTTCATCCTAAAAACGTGGAACACATGTTCCTTAAAATGGTGAACTCTTGTAGCCGGCCAGCATTCAAGCTTGAAAAAACTAGTATATTCATCATGACGGTTGTAAGAAACCCTCATCATTTTTCTCCACTGCTCCAAGCCTTTAGAAGTCAAATGAAGATGAAAATGATTCATTTTAGGGCATTCAAAATATCATACCCTTTTCAACAGTGTAGTTCTATTTGGAGTCCGTGGCTTTTAGTGGGATTTTACATCTTTTTAAAAAGTTTTTATATTTGAAAGGAGGGGGGGTTAGTTTATACAATGCCTTCCTAAATATTTGAAGTAGATAAAACATGCCTTTTAAAGCTTTTTGTGCATTTAGAAAATAATAATGATATTAAATGATACCAAGAAGTCATTTAATATTATCTTCTTGCTAAAATGCACATAAAGCTTTTATTTTTTGCATTTAGTTCCATGTAAATAGGATATTAAAGTGATTCATCATTTTAATATTTTTATTTATTTTCAATACAAAACAAAAAAGGTTATTTTATTTATTTATTCCTTTTGCATTAAAGTCTAAAATGTAAAGGAAAACTATTTTAATGATAACTTTTATAAATCATTAAATAGTTCCTATTTGTCATGCAAAAGGAAATGAGTCATCCTGTTTCCCTTGTTATGGTCTTTAAGTTTTAAAATTAGTTGGGAACCTTTGGAACAAAAATAGGCTTTATGGGTCAAATTTGACCTTATCATAATAGTTAAGTGACATTTGTTAACTGTTAGAGACTTTTTTGGGCAGTTTAAGATGAGTCATGGGCTTCATAATGAGTCAGTGGAGTCATATGAGAAAAAGAAATTAATTTTAGAAGATTCTAAGCCCTGATTTGGAGGCTTGATTCTTGCATTCAACCCAAGGGTTGAAATTGTACTTATTGGAGTTTGTGAACTCATCTATGTAGGGGGGTTCTGATTTTATGACAAAGTTTTGAGACATCTTTTGGAGTCCTAAGCTTTGTTACAGGGTCTATAATTCAACATTTTGAAGAAATAATACTAGTGACAGCAGTGTGATTATGCTTTATGGAGTAAATTGTTAAGCCCTTTTCCTTTCTACAAATTCTGTGTGTGTCTTGAATGATTTGATAAGTTAACTTGTGAATGTCTTCTTTATTCCTTGTTTTTTGTCTCATTCCAACACCTTTTTTAGAAAAGTAAGTTTGCTTGCAGATTGTGATATGTGTTTATAGGTGAAATTAGTCAAAGTGAGGTAATAATTTATCCTCTTTTTGTAGTTTTAGTATTAAAACCTTATCATAAATCACTTGTGCAAGCTTTTACAGGAAGATGTGCTTTAACTGTATTTCATAGAACTATATAATCCTCTTTGTTACATGTGTGTTATGTCTTCATAGTAACTTCTGGTGTATCACCTCTTTTCTTAGTTTAAGCTTTAGTTTTTAGGTTTATTTTCTGCACTTTCTTACCTTTTCCCTCTAAGTTTTCATTAAGTTTTAGAGTGTTTCACTGAAAGATCTAATAGGAGCTAGCCTAGAATTCGGAGGTTTCATTTCATTATCTAGTCTCACATAATGAAATGACTCCCATGTTAAGTAAGGGTTACTGAACATTGCCAATTCAGTAGGGTGCAAATCTTGAAACTTAATAGGCACAAAGGTAGCTATGGTGACATCATTATGCACGATAGGCTATCATCCACTATCTATTTGAATTGCTTAGTAAAGGCTTCATAACACAGTAATCAAACATGTTCTTGTTACTCTCGACCTTGCTCGGTAGAGTCCATGACCCGACCTTACTTGGTAGAGAAGGTAACTCGGTGATAACTGATATTGTTCTCACATGATGATCCTTTTGTATCTTGAATACTAATTTGGATCTTTGCTTCCATTCTATTGGAACTATTTGGATGTAATCATGATAACACAATTCCAGTTCTTTCTTTAAGAACTTAGTTGGAAATGGTGGAGTCACCCACTTCTTGAGTAATATGACCATCATTGCTTGAACTAGCTTCCTCGATAGATTTAGGAATCCATTGCTTCCTCATCTACTTTTAAATGTTATTTGCTTTTTCTTTCTTTTCATCTTTAATTCTACCTTTATTCATGTAATTCTTAGCTATATGACCAAGTTCTATACAAGTGAAACATCTTATGGTAGTATCTCTCTTCCTTGTGTAATGCTTAACACATTTCATGCCAATGTGTCCATACTCACCACAATAATGACATCTACATCAAGTGTTACTGAGAGGGGAGGGGTGAATCAGTAACCTTAAAAACTTTACCAAATTCAAATTTTACTTGCAATAATCCAATTACCATTTAATTCATTAAATCAAATCTAACAACATTCATGAGAAATTGAAAGCATAAAACATTCATAACACTTGAACACAATAGTTTGGTGACCCAGAAAACTTCCAAATAAAAAGTAAAATTGGGGTGCGGATGATACCCACAAAAATTCAATATTGCAACATAAAGTTGGCATGTTAAGGCTTACAATGATCACTTCTGATGATTTTCCCTGTTAGGAGAAATTAGGACTGCTAGGTCCACCTTGTTAGAGGTTTTACAAACACACAATGAAGTATGCACTCGGTAAAGAGATTTGACAAAAGACTGTTAAGTCTACCTTGTTAGAGGATTTGGATTGGTTCACCTATTAGGATGAAATAGTAGATCTTTGACTTACAACTAGATTGTTGATAGATATTCTTTGAAGTACTGATCACCTTTTTATGATAGATATGAGTCTACTACTCCTTGTTGATATGGCCTTACAATACACTTTGTTTGCTGCTGACTCACATTCGCATGCTTCTATTTCACATTACCATTACACTTACATACTATTTTCACTTTTTTCATACTTTGGATATGATAAAATACATTACATACATATAAATCCAATTTACAAAATTACAAAGTTGGCCAATATACAAGTTAACACCAATATTACAAAGTCAGCCCAAATGTAGACACTCAGGTTCTGAAGACTGACTTGGTGATGTTTTGATACTCGAGTCTACTATCACCACTCAACATCATCATGCATTTGGTAGAAGTAGAAGCTCAGTCCATACTAATCATCTCAAAGTAGTCTCAAACTTGGTCTGCACTAGTGACTTGGTAGATACTGTGTAACTTGGTAGAAACTGAATTACTTGTTTACCATGATTGCACTCGATAAACACCAATCATCACAAAGATTGGTTAACACTAACTTCACATGAACTGCTAGCTCAGTAGAAACTGCAAAGCTTGGTAACCACTGCACTACTTTGGTTGAACTGCTAGACTTCACATTGCCTAATTTTGCTCAGTTTGAATTGTTGCACTTCACACTAACTAAATTCCCTTGATAACCACCGAAATGCTCATGAGGAACTATAAAGCTTGGTGGCTACTAAATTACATGGAAAACATTGTAGACTATTCAATGAGCTCAGTAGCCATATAGAATCTAAATAAGTGTTGTCACTAATAACAAACTTGACTAAATGTCAACAATATTCACATATATACATACACAAATCATGTGTTAAACTTAATGTAAATTTATGTCACTTGTAATATTATTATGCTAAGATTACCAATACTAGCATGTTTTGATTAAGTAAAAGCAAGTTTTAAAGGACTTGAAACCCTTTTACATAAAGTCTAGAGAGAAATAGAGAATAAAGCATAATTGAGAGCAACTTAGAGCATACATGAAACAGACCTCCAAAAAGAACACTGGAGAGGTCACTGAGAGAACTGTTGAAAAAGATAGCAAAAAGACAGCAAAAGAAATAGCAAAAAACCAACTAAGAAGACTTGATCAAGTCCAGTGACTAGTCCGCAAGGATGTGCATGTTTTTAGCCACTGCCTTCACCTCACCCTTTTTATCCATGTTCTCAATCTTCTTTGAGTGAGCCTGAGTATGCTTGCTAGGACCTTGACTCTCCATAGCTTGAGGGGAGTTCTGACCTTTCTCAATATCCACTTTCTTTAGTAGAGTGCTCACATTCTCAACAATTTGTTTGACTAGTTTTTCCAGATTTCTCATCTTGGCTTCCAATTTTGTTATCTTCCCCTGGTTGGAATTTAAATCTTTATCCATTGCCCTATTTTTTGCCTCCAGCTGTGGGATCTTTTGCATTAGGTTTTTAACATCTTCTGTACTCCCTACCACCTCCATTAATCTATCAATGTGTTATCCAAGTGTGCATTCACCACGAGAAATTTTGCTAGCATGCCCAACTTCTTTCCTCAAAGCTTGCATATCTCTTCCAAGCATCTATATTTGATTTTTCATAACCCTAATCTCTTTTAGAATTGTGCCAAGGTTACCATGCATCCCTTTAGTAGTAGACCCTGGCATACCTTCAGACTTTTCACCAAAATTAGGGTGTATCCCCTATTCCTCAGATTCCTCATTATTTGACTCCCCTTTATACCTTAAAAGCTTCTCCTAACATCTTGAGGGATATCTTTTCCTTTCCAACCTTCAGGCTAAGGGCTCATCATCCGAAGGAGAAGAAGCCCTCATAGCAGGGATGCCCTTATTCCTCTTTCCCTTACTATTTCTTTTCTTTTTATAATCCCTCATGAAATCCTCCATACAATCACTTTCCTTGTCTAAATCAGAGAGAACCAACACTTTCTTCTTCTTCTTTGAACTACCCCCAATGCCCTTATTCAAATTCTCTGCACCCCCCTTAGCTTCATCCTAGGTTTTAGAATCATAACCCTTCTCTGGAATGCTCCCTTCTGTAGCATAATCAACATCCTTCAAACAACCTCTAGTCCTCACAACCTTCTTAGATTTTAAAACATTCATGATGAGAACCATGAGACCCTTATGGCAGACATGTTCACCATTCAAGTCAATCTGAATAGCGTGGATAGAAATGCTAAGAGACTACCTCAAATAGTAAGAAAAATTGATCTTAACATTATGCCAAAAGTGGTTGGCCAACATGAAACAATACCTATAACATTTCATGAATCCCCCATCAAGAGTTAAGTACTCCATTATCACAAACAAAATAGAATGCCATGGGTGAGAAACAGAGGTCGGATTGATATAGGAATTACCTATTTTGATCAGACGACTCTTCTTGTGCTTGGACTCCACAAAATCCTCAATAGCTCTGTCTGAGAGTTTTTGCTCCCTATAGAAATTAATGCCATCCAACTCCACGCTCGTGGCCTCAGCAATCACCTCCTCTTAAATCTCCATATGTTGATTACCCACCATAATTGAGCCCTCCTTCCAAGTTTTAATAAACTGTTGTGAAATGGTCGGGTTAACTTTGTTAAGCCTCTCCATATACTCAATGAAATTACCCCACCTTAGAATATCCCACACCTCCTCCTTCTTCATCCACTCCAAAAAATCATTGGTTCCACCCTTTTCCTCTTACGTCCCATTTTCCTATCTCCAAAAACCCAGTTCTTCTTCATCTGAAACCCCCAATGAATGTGACAAAAAGAGTCTCACAGAAAACCAAGAGGAGAATGACAAAAATGACCTAGAATCTATGTAAAAAAAAGCTAATATCATTGAAGATAATAACCCAACACCCACGACCACTTATCTCCACATAATTACACTATACTGACACTATCATATATAAAAATCTTTTGCAATGACCTCCATTTGTCATGATAAGAGAGTTGGCATCCATCCATAGGTAAAGGATCATTAATTCCCCAAATGATAATTTGATCACTACTACATGCCACATTCATTGCCCAGTCAGCAGTACTATTAGCTTCTCTAAATTGTGAGTGATAACACAATTATCAAAGGAATTTATAATGTTAATAGCCTCAAAGATAACATTACTAATTTTCCACAAAGGTATAGAGTTTTTATTAAGGAAATTAATAATATTGAGTGAATCCCCTTCCACCCATATATTTTTCATATTCATTTTCTTAGCATAAATAAGACCATAAAGAGCAGTAGAGGCTTCAATAATGTGATTTTTTTGATATCCAATTGGTATAGCCATACATCCCATATTATCACCATTTGCATTTCTTATCACAATACTGCACCTTGCTTTGCTTGGGTTTCCTTTCGAGGCCCCATCAAAGTTTATCTTAAACCAATTCTTAAGAGGACAATCCCACCTAGCATGTTCCCTAGGATTAGGTCTATGAACACCCATACTCAAACTTTTTAGATTCCAATTATGAAGAACACAAGCTTCCCACTCATTACATGGTTGTTGTTTAGATCCCATAGTTTTAATATTCTCAATCATAAGGATCTTAATCTTATGGAAGACCTGATTAGGACTGGATTTCACATCTCTAAAGATCCTATCTTTGTGCTCCTTCCAAATACCCCATCCCACATACGGAAGAATGAAGTCCCACATTTTAGCAATAAGAGTATTCTTAGAGGGAGCCTTCCAACTAGTAAAGAACTGTTGAATTGTGAAGGGAAACACCCACTCAACATTCAAGAGGCTGCAAATTTTATCCCAAATCTTCTTAATAAAAGGAAAATGCAAAGTGATGTGGTCCATCAATTCCCCATCATTCTTACAGAGAACTTCATGTGCATATCCTCATGAGAAATCTAATAGTCACCCACTAAATCATTGAACAATTCAACATGATGACTAGCTAAAACAAGATGGTCCCCACTAAACTTAGGCAAACATTTTCTAATATCATTAGGAATGACATTCGAGAAACCATGAATACCATTAAAAAATAATGGCATATACCTCTTGGTAGAAATAGATCTAGAAACTTTTCTAACAGGCTACATACTAGATGAAATGAAACTTGACATTCTTCAAAGATAGGAAACTCGTTCACCAATAATTCTTATTTGAAATTTGCAGCAGATCTATAACCTTCTACTAAATAAGCATTCTTCAAATACACTTCACAAACTTAAACAAACAATAGCTGAAAATTGATCCAATGAAGTGTATGAAACTTATCACACTATTCTCCTCTCCCTAGTGCTGAAAATCACTTGATGGAGAACACACATGTAGAATTCATTTTCATGGAAAAGGACACATGAAAATATGAAATACCTTTAGTGTTGTTGCTGAAACCTTTGACCTGTTGTTTTGGCACTGGTGTTGATATGAATTCCTTCACACTGTAGATAGAATCCTTATAGAGTCTCCATCTCCTTGAGAGAACTAAATGAAATCACTACTGTGATTCATTTTAACTTTGAAATTTCTTATGACAACAGATCACATACAACACTTCAAAACTTATTGGTCAGAAATTCATATATCTCTCTTCTTGTTTGAAAATTAACTTTCAGATCTGCATTACCAAGTTGAAAACTCTTTGAAAACATTTATAAATATCTGATCTACAGTGGTACAAAGATCCTTTAGAGAGTCACCACTCACAATTGTGAGAAATATTTTAACACATGATTCATACATGACAGATCTAAACTGAAATTTCACTTTGTAGAATTTGCAAAAATTCAAAAACTTAGAAGAGAAAAACCACCATGAAACAATTCTGACTCTGAAATTACAACAGTACTTTGGAAATAACAACCGGCTGAATTCACTAAAGATGAACACCTTTTAGCAATACAATTTACATTCAACCTCAAAGTTACTATTGCAAATGGATAAAACTTCACTGGGGTGCATGATTTGGAGTAAGAAAATTGGAAAGAACATCAGAGAACTTACTGCTGAAACTTTTTAATGCACATTTTCCTTCTTTATTGAATCCTTTTTTAAAATCTCAAGGTTTGTCTGTCATTCTGATTCAATACAGTCCCCAATAGAGTTGCCATTTTGTTGGCTCTTGATTTAACAGTTTTGAAAATGACCAAGAAACCAGATGAATATATCTAGGGCTAGCAAATTCTTATGATAGATACACTTGACTGTAGTCTTGGGCCAACTATAAGGCATAACTCCTTCTTCACTTAAAACTCTACAAGACCTAGGCAGGTTACCCTTCAGGTTTTGAGATATGGTACCAGTGCAATTAAACCTAAATCTGAACCTATTAACTGCAGATGAAAACTCTTATTTCTCCTAATAACTCATGCAATGACATAGATCTATAGTAGCTAAATGCAAAATAATGAAATTCATAAGTTGAGTGAGGGCATCACATTTAGGTCCTTCAACATGAACGAGAAATACAATCTAATTAATAATGTTGATTTCAACAAACCCTCCAATATGTAGCAGTAAGACCTAATGATCCTGTAGCTAACCAATGCCTAATCCATTGGGAAAATCCATGAATCGAATGCATACGTATAGATATCTGATACTTATTTATATATTTAGATATACGATCTATCTATTCAACTTGTAAATAGACATCAATGCTCAATCTGAACCTCATTCTTACATGATATCCCCATCAGTAACCTCACAACCTTGTTGATTTCCCTGAAGCATTTACATAACCCTTTGAGTCATAGGCAACAATGAAATAACATACAACCTTAAGGGATTGCAACTACAACCTAAGCTCTATGTCAAAGATTATAAAACATTGAAGATCATTGATGAAGGAGACAAGATTCAAGATGAAACTCAACCATCTGTTATTCTTTGTATTAATTTCCTTGAAATTATACATTCATATGCATGAAATGAAAACACAGAAAGCACATAATAGATTTGAACTATCTTTATTATCCTTCCTAATGTTGTTCATACAAGAGAATTGTGCTGAAGAAAATAGTGTCTCAGTATTGGGAATGCATCAAGACTGGATCCAAAACCTGGTATCACAGTAATGTGCCAAAATTTTCTCCAAAAGACTAGACCCTCTCCAATGAGAAAGAAAGGGAATGATATAGCAGGAAGTGAAATCTTGGATTTGTTGTAAAGATGACATGTGTCCACTCAAAATTCCTTCCCAAGAAGATGAAAAAACCTCTTTCTACCCTCTCTCTTCAATTGCATATCAAATCTCATCATTTTACCTCTCAAAGGCATCAAATATCTCAGAAATCTAAATGACGAAAGGATGCAACTAATTTCTGATGTTAAAATGAACACAAGGTAAAAGTAATAAATTAGTTGAAAAGTAACTTCCAGAATGCAAGAGAATTATTTAAAGATGATTTTCTTCACATTCAGATCTCAACAAGCCTTTAGAACTATCCTCTAACCAATTCTGATGCTCCATGATCAAATCTGCCTATTCTGTTGCCAATGCCCCAAAAATCACAAACTGGCCTATAACATGAACTAGTGAATACCTGTGCAAAAACTGATCTCAAAAATAGAACATTCAGCTCGTTTCGATTTCGGTGGTATATTGGAGAGCCCATTTTTGATAAAAATAGCTCCTGTTATGACCTTCTGAAGATTGGACCTCTGTTCATAGGTTTGGCAATTAAAAGAATAAAAATGAAAAAATTTAAAATATTCTATAGTTTTCAACTATAGAAATAAAATTTTGAAATCAATACTTTTCATTTTGAGGATGAACGTGTAGTAGAAATATATATTTTTAGATTGAGAACTCCTTTTGTATTCCTCAAGCAATCAAGCACTTGTCAATATTTGATTGGCTCTAGGCAAGCGCCATGTGTCACTCTTCTACAAGTTGAAGACCTCAAGCAAGACCCACATCTCATCCTAACTCTCCTTCCACGTCAGCACTAAGTCACCCATGCCACATCAACATTGCTATCTTGCTACGGCTAACTAGTGAGCATCTTCGCTTGGTGAGATAGTGATGATCGTGAGATTGTCCACGTGGCGCCATCTCATAGCACGGATTCCACGTTAGCATCTCAATCGCTGCACATTGTTCTTCACCGTAATTTCAAATTTTTTGGCAAGTCGCTAGTCGAAAACTTCTTTTCTCAGGGGGTCACCATGTCACTAATGGTGAGTCCCTCCCATTCTCTGATGGCGACCACCGAAAACTCCAACTTTTATGTTTTGACCTTTTTCGGCATTTTTTTTGTGTTGACATCACCGTAACTAATATGCATGTTTGTTTAAAATTTTCATGGGGTCGAGTCCAGCTGTCCACGGGTCCACCATAGGCTTCAAGTTTCCAAAAAGCTCGTGTCTTCAAGACAGTAAGTATAATGGTGTGTAATGATATTTAAAAGGCAAAAAAGACCCCTACACGGGCTATGTGGAACTACAACCCTTTCACTATTTTTCTCGCACCTTCATTATCCTACCTTGTATGTCTACTTCCAACGCCTCCTTCAGCTCCTTCACAAATGTATCCACTATAGCCTTAATGCGCAAAGACAACGCTGCAGGAGATTCAAACCTAGGACCTGCCTACCTTACTCAGAATCCATACATACTCGCAACAATATCAAACAGAGGTTTGAGATTCAAGCTACTATCCACGTTGGCAACTTCATCTACCACTACTTTGCATGGGTTCTCTTTTCCCTTATTAGTGTGGCGATCTTCTTCATTGCCGATCCTGCTAGCTGGCTTCCATTTCATTTTATGTTGTGGCTTTGTTTCTTATTGGTGTGGCTTTTTCCTATTGAATGTTCCCTCAAGCTTTCAGCTAACTACACCTTTTTTACACGCGCATGGGGTCTCATCTATGTGTGCAGTGTCTACTATGAGGCGTGGCATCTTCTTTAAAAACTACAGGTTCCTCCTTTTAATGGCGCCCTGTTTCCCTTTTAACATGCGGCATGGTTTTGGCATTGACTGCTCTTTTTATGCATGCTAGGACACCTCTTCCTTATTATGGATTCCAATTTGATTGCAATTTCCTTTAATCTTCCCTCATGGAAAGAGCCCTCTCTGCAGGTCACATGGAGGATGTTTGACAGTATAATTAACCCGTCAGTCAAATCTCCCAGCATATGTCTTTATGCAATGGATCATAGCTTTCTTTGTCTTTTGGTGTTGACTGTCACTTTTGATGTGGAGGTTGCTCGGAGGCTGCTCAGAAATTTCATTTCTCCAAGCATGAATTCCCCTTGACTTGGCATCTCATAGCTGTCCTTGAAACCTCACGTGGTGCATCATCCATATAGCCTGATCCACGTGCTCCATAGTTATCAAAATATGATGATCGCCTTGCAGCTGTAGCTATGGTAGCAAAATTAGGAGCATATCTAGTAGTAAATCATCATATGCTTCTTCAAGATGGTAAACACAGTCATCTTTGTTAGGACACCTAGGGTCCAAAAATGGTCTGATATCAAGCCTCTCTTGAAAGGTAACATAGCCACTCAATTTACCTAAACGGCCCCACAATTATTGATAAATTCCCATTGGAACAATCATCTACTTGACTACATTAAATTATTTTAATAGAAGAATCATTCAAAGGAACACTGAGAGAGATATTTACAGGGATATATTCTTTCCCTCTAAATGGTGTTTCCATTTGGTGAACTTCCTGATCAGATTGTTATTCACTATTTGCAAAACATAAACTGGACAAAAGTCCAGCATGGTCAAGTTTTGGTTCATTCATGCTCTGTCGGTTGTTGCTTACACTTGCATCAATGTGATTTTAAGTAATTATAATAATTAAAAGAAGTCATTATAATACTCATCAAAATTTCAATCCACAATGTCCATTCAATCTGTAGAAATTAGTCGGGCCCAAAGTGGGTCCGGCTAAAAAAAATTTCATTTCTGAACAACTAAATTGCAGAACTGATCCATTAACCATTTCATACTGATTAGAAACAAGTTCGATCAGTGAACCATCAATTGGAAATCATTTTACCATTAATCTGCAACTTGTCAACTTTGTGTCAGGAGGTGCTTTGTCTGGCCCTAAAACTAACCAGAACACTTGATCGGGCTCTGAAATTTGGCACACTGATTCTTTGTTCCACACATTTACCCCGTCAAATCTCATCTCATGAAAAATTTGGGGTCAAAAGATATTCATTATCAAAATTGACCTCTAAGAACTGTCTGCAAGAAAACAACAAATCACGTTAGGAATTGGCTTTGAAAACTGGGCAAATTGACACTTGGGAGAACGAAAACTAGGGCATTGATTCACTGTCACAAGGAGAGTATAAATTTGTGATTTGGGCTCATGATGAATAATTGGGCGTATTTGGTGAATGGTCAAAGTGGGCTACTCAAATTTGTAGACTGGGAACAATGTCAAAAAGGTGATTTTTGCAAATGGAATTGACCTGAAAAAGTGAGCAAACAGATTCATCAAGATTTGAAAATTAGCACACTTAGAGTATTTTTAGAGTACAACCTAGTGGTACAATCCATTCAATCTCACCAATCATGGATTAAGAGTTATAATGCCACAAACAGGGGTTCCGACAAATTTGCATATGTTGACACCAATAGAAAGATAGAAATTGCGTTTGGAATCGTGTTTGAAAACTGATCAAATAGATTTGTCATGAGCTGAAACTTGAAACATGGCAAGTCTTTGACATCTTAAATGCAATGCAAAAGGAAATTTAGCATTTTGGTCAACTGGGTCAAAATTATAACTCGTCAGACAGGGCTTCCCAGAACTTTGAACATTTCATATCAGCATGACATTGATAATTGACCAACTTTGAGGGATTCAAAACCTAGGAAAAGGGACTTGAAACAACTTGAAATTTGAAACATAGGCTCTCAAGTATGGACACTAGATACTCCCAAAGTGGCAGAACACAAAACATTTATGGGTGTGAGATATTCACTAGCAAACAAGGCCTCTTTTTGCTGTTTGACACAGGTGAAAATGCCAATTTGGAATATGCTCAAAATAGGACTTCACGAAATGACTCGGAATGAAAATTTATCATCATGAAACATGTGGACGGGCTAAATGGAAGGTGTTAGAAACATTAAACATCTCAAGGGCCTCAAAGGTACAGCTAGGTACACATCATTTATGGGCATTTATGGGGCTTGATTTGACTCAAAATTCCAAATAGACGCTCAAAATGAGAACTCACTTTTGAGCGCCAACAGATGTGTGCTAAAAAATTTAGGCATCGAGACATCATCTATTGTCAATTGTAACTATTTGGCAATGAAAATATAGCGTACACAATTCATACAACATTAAAAATTATAATCCCCTTCATGTACATAAAGGTGAGATTAGCATGGATATGGTTAAGAAAATTAAAGAAACATTCTAGAGAATTCTTTTATTTGATTAGTCATCACTCACCTCTACTTTCTCTGGATGCTCAAATTATCTTAGATCATTAAAGAGTAATTAATGATGAAATTGTTACTTTTCATGTTCTTATTAATACCAATTATCTCCCTATTCAATTCTAATTTCTTTTATATATATAAATTTTAGAGTTTTTGGTGACACTTCAATATCCATAGGATCGAATGAAGGACCAAAATAAATTCCATAAGAGAATGACAAGAGAATCGAATTAAGATTCAAGAATGTTATTATTGATCGTGGACAATGAAAATATACACAATAGGCTTGCTTATATAGGAAAGAAAATAAGAGAAAATGATAAGGATTAGATAATTATGAAACATACAAGGTGAAATGACATGACCACAAAGGTGGATCAACATCTATTAAACAATGAAGTATATACAACATGGGGAGGATGATAATATGGTATGTGCCCTAAAGGTTCATCTCACAAATAAAGTGGATTGTGATAACAACTATCACCACCTAAATTAAAATTTCTCCAACACCATGTGCTATTCTAGGTGCAAACTTGGTAGGGAAGGGAAGCAATCAAAGACTGGATCCACCTAATGTCTTTCCAAGAGTACATATGGAAGCAAAAAATAGAATTGCAGAAAAGAGACAACTTCCTTCATATGTTTATTGATTGATTATGCATCTCTCAAGATTAAATATATTGAACAAATATCCAACATGACTAGTTGTGAGGCCTTTTGAGTTACAACCAGTGAATTACAACATCAAAGCTTAAAGCTCACAATCTTGATAACCACTATTTCCTTTTTTCTTTCTCTATGTTCTAATCTAGTTTCCTACATCTAATCCAAGTTTGCATATATCCAGCTAGACCACAAGTCAACCAGTTAGGCATTAATTACAATATAGATCCTATCTTGGAGAAGTAAAACATAATCAAAGAAATGGACATCAATTGTTTATGCGTACACAAGGATAGGTCCAAAAGTGAGCAAGGAGTTGGCTCCCAACCATGCAAGATGCCACATCATCATAGGAAATCATGCCAAAAGAGATAACATTCTGCACTAGATGAAATTATAGGAAAGAGAGACTGTAGAAAATGACACATAACTTGAAGCAATATTATGCACTCTTAGAGTAAGAATTCAAAATAGGTACTCAACATAATGTCAACCATGCACAACTGGTAACCAAAAGTATCAATGACTACTTTCTGAAGAACAGACTGGTACATAAAATAAAGAAGTATTTTTGGTTGATGCAAGATTGTTCATTGACCCAAGATGCTCCTGCATCAAATGCATGGGGTGAGTAAAGAACTGATGTCCACATCAGGAAACTTTGACACTCTAACCTAAATCACTAAGATCTAACTCAACTTGTGTTATCATGAACTATTTTCAATTGGTTTATCCTTCCATGGAACTAGATATTCCATGTAGTCCTTTCCTCTGGTGCTCTTACTTTTTTTTATCCAAAACCTTCTCAATGTTGTTAGTCTTCCTCTTGGATAATCTAGATTATCTTTTAATTCTTGATTTGATTTAAACTATTGAGAGATGTTTGCAATATTGAATATTGGTGAAATATCCATGTCTTTTGGTAATTCAACTTCAAAAGCATTCCCATTGTCAAATTTTCTCAAAATTTTACAAGGACCAAACTTATTCATTTTCAACTTACTGTAGGTACCAACTGGAAATTTTTTCTTCTTCAAATGAACCATAACCTCATATCCAACCTCAAAATGTTTATGTCTCTCGCCTTTATTTTCTCTCTATTTATACTTAAGGATGCTATCCTCTAGATTCTTCTTTACTTCCTCATGCAAATTTTTCATGAAATCCTCAAATTCCTTTGCTTCAACACTTCTCTTTATTTTAACATTCAAATCTCTCAACTCAATAGCCCCTTTAGGATTGAATCCATTAAAAATATAAAGAGGTATTTTCTTAGTACTTCCATTCACATAATTGTTACATACAAAGTCTACTTGTGATAAAATCATATCCCAATTAGCAAACTTGTCTCCAACCAAACATCTCAACAAGTTACCCAAACTCCTATTTACAACTTTTGTTTGTCCATCTATCTATGGATGAAATTTAGAACTAAAATTTAGCTCTATATCCAAAGTATTCTCCATAAATAACTAGTAAAATTAGTATCTCTATCTGAAACAATAGTCATAGCTTAAAGAATAATTGAACCACTTGCACTACATTAAATTTCTTCTTAAAAGGTATGAAATGTACCATTTTTAAAAATCTATTAACTACTACCAAAATAGAATAATTACCTCTTTGAGTTCTATGTAATCCAAGAACAAAGTCCATACCAATGTCTTCCCAAAGCTTATTTGGTATAGGCAATGGTGAATACAATCCCAAATTCTAACTAATGCCTTCTGTTGTTTGACAAATTTTGCAACTTCTAACCATTTTTTGCAAATCCTTATAAATCTAAGGCCAATAATACCTATCATAAATCAAATCCATTATTTTATCAATCACAAAGTATCCAACAAGTCCACCGCTATGTTTTTCTTTCATGATATTATCTCTCATAGATCCTCTAGTAATGCACAATTAAATTCCTTCAAACAACATGCCTTCCTAGATGAAATAATCAGTCCACTTATCTCACTCTTTTGTTAGTTAATCCTTACAAGTCTTCCAAGGTTCTACAAAATTAGGATCAATTTCATACAAATGTTTCAAATCATCAAAACCAAGTACCTCAACTCTCATTTCTATCAATAAATTTATTCTTCTTCTCAAAGCATCAAGAACTTTGTATGGCCATCCTCTCTTATGTCTCAATACAAAGGAAAATCTCTACAAATATTCCACTAACTTCATGTGTCTTTGATTCAACTTATTCTGACTTCCTATATATTTAAAGGGTTTAGTTAGGCATCAAACGATGTCTACATTTCTTCAAAGCTTGAACAATAACATAAAATTCCTAGTCATAAACTAAATACTTTATCTTAGCATCATTCAACTTCTCACTAAATAAGGCTATATGTCTTCCTTATTAACTCAAAACAGCTCCAATGGCACTTCTACTAGCATAACTATCAACTTGGAAAACTTTATTATATAAGGAAAAATAAGTGTAGGTAATCATGCCACCTTTTGTTTCAATGCTTCAACACTCTTATGTGCTGCATGTGCCCACTTGAAATCCTTTTTATCTCCTCTCATAGTTTTAGTCATCGCACTATGTACTAAACTAAAATTTCTAATGAAATTCCTATAGAAACTTGTCAATCCATGAAATGATCTAACTTCTCCAATATTATCAAGGATAGGCCAATCAAGAATAATTTTCAACCGTTTAGGATCCATCTTCAAACCATCGACTAAATCAAAAAACCAAGGTACAATTTCCTCCTTCAAGAATGAATATTTGTTCAAGCTAATCAACATCTTTTCTTACTTCAATCTCTACAATACTTTTCTTATATGGTTAAGGTGTTCTTCTTTTGTCTTACTGAATATTAAAATTTCATCAAGGTATACAATCATAAACTTACCCAAGAATTTATTTAGAACTTTGTTCATTAACCTCATGAACATACTAGGTGCATTAGTTAAAAGAAAAGGTGTAACCAACCACTCATACAAAACCTCATTAGTCTTAAAAATAGTTTTCCATTAATATCCTTCTCTAATTTTGATAGGATAATATCCACTTTTCATATCAGTATTGGTAAAATGCTTTGCTCCACTCAAACAATCCATTATGTCATCTATACTAGGCAAAGTAATTATATACTTGACTGTTATCTTGTTTATAGCTCTAGAATCAGTGCACATTCTCCATTCTCCATTCCTTTTAGGTACCAAAACAATAGGTATAACACAAGGACTCAAGATTTCTCTAATCAAACCTTTATAAATAAAGTCTTGCACTTTTCTATGTTGGGAATGTAATGATAAGCAAGTGACTGAGAGGGGGGTGAATCGGGAACCAAATAAACTTGTTCTCTTTGATTACTTCTACTTTACTTCTTTAGATGATCTAATCTACTTTCATGCACAAACATAAAGCAATAAAGAAGTCAACATCATTAACACTTTGACACAAGATTTGGTAACCCATAAACCCTCCAAGTAGAAGGTAAAATTGGGGTGGGGATGAAACCCACAATGCTTCACTACTACAGTAATAAAGTTGGCCTATTAGGGATTACAATTGATCACTTCTGGTGATCTAATCTATTAGGAGTATGAAGGACTATTAGGTCCACCTTGTGAAAGGATTGTACAATACAATGAAGTGTGTACTCTATTAAGAGATTCAATTAAAGACAGTTAGGTCCACCTAGTTAGAGGATCTAACTAATGCACTTGTTAAGATGAATCAACAGGTTGATCTCTACTTTGCAACTTGATTTTCTGATGTAGATCCTTTGAATAATATGATCACCTAACTATGATGGATATGTCTCTTCTCTACCCTTTATACTACCTTGTAGCATGCTTACTTAATCTGCTCCATATTTGCTCCTTGTCTTTATATATATATATATATATATATATATATATAATATTCCATAACTTATATCTTCTTACACACTTAGAAAAATGAATTTTTTTTCCTTATATACCCTTCAATCAATAAATTTGTATCAAGTCATCTCACATAAGATTTATCTTCATATGAATCAATTTATACCTTTAGGTTGGCCCAAATATTGATGCTCAGGCAATACAGTGCACTTGATCTTCTGTTGATGCTTGGGCAATACAGTGAGCTTGGGTGACACTATTACTTGATTAGCACTAGATGATTGGATACCACTATGGCACTTGGGTGATACAGGAGCAATAGTTAGCTCGGTTCAAATAAAGAACTCGACAAATACTGTGAACTCGATTCACACTGGGAACTTGGTTTCCATTGAAAATATTGAATGATTCGATTTATATTGTGAGCTTTGTTGACACAGTAAACCTTATCTTCTCCAGCTACACCAAATTTTTTTCTCTAATGGAAATCTTAGTTGCACTATTAACCAACCTTCTTGGATAGCTTAAGTGGTTTGTCACTAAATTGACAATATGTCTTGCCATAGCATCAACAATCTTTCCCTTTAGTATTAGTGACAAAAACACTTATCTTGAGTAGTTATGTCAGTAGTCAAAAAATTCTTGATCAAAAAGAATTTATGTCAAAACTCCCCCTTAGCATGTGCTTGGTTCTATAACTCAATTTGAACTAGAAATTGTAGCTCAGTTACAATTTCTTTGAATCTAGATTTTTCAAAATTGTTTTTATTTGACTGATCATCTAATTTGCATCATATACATATTCCTCTATACATTTCCTCAATACAAATTGTATTTACATATTTCCCCCTTGTTTACATATATACTATGTTTTCCCATTTATTTTTGTTACAAATGCCAAAACATATAGTTACAAGGTACTACCAAAATGTGTGAGGAAATCATTATGCACTTTCAAAATTAAAGACATAGTTTTATCTCAATTTTCATATAGTACCTTCAAACTATGTAGTTCAATCTATATTTCAACTAATAGCTCCATCATGAGATCTACAACTGAGAAATTGGTGTCATGTACTAATGTCTTTTCATGTGCCAAATGTTTCTACATTACATCCATGTGAGGAATTATCATACTCTAGATGTGTGATATGGTTGCCCTTATTCTAGATTCCTCCCTTAATAATTATGCCTACAAATCTGTCAAAAATATGACTTTTACAAAATGATTTGAGCTAGAACTCGGGTCAAGTGCTAACTAACTAGCACTGATCTTCAAGTCTCTATCAATCTTTGTTAGTTTTTCCTTTATTTCCTTAGTGAAAATTGAAGTATTACATGATTTTGTGAATAAGGAAACAACATTAGTTACAACTCCTTCAAGAGTTCCAATAAGAGTGGATAGTTCCACTTGATCAATGTCAATTTTCTTTGCTACATTTTCCAAAACTTTATTTTTAAATTTTATTTCTACCCTCTGCAGAAGTTTTTCTTGGCCATCTCTGTCCTTATTGAATTTATGTACAATGTCAACTATTTCTCAATAACGGGGGCCTTATTATTTAGCTCTATTTGCCTTGATGTCTTCAAGAACTTTTCCTCTGTCTCTTTCTACCTTTAACTTTCTCTGATGTTCTCTCTTTCTCTATAAATCACATCGGACCTCCATATGATCAGCAATGAGATTTGATTGATCCCAATTTGGAATCACAATCTTAGTATCAAGGTCAATCTCATCAGAGATCTTTTCCTTTTCCTTACCTTTTGCACTGGGAGAAACTATGATTGCTTTGTCTTTTTCCTCATCCTTCTTCTCCTCTCCACTTGGTTGACTCTTAGTTTCTTCTTTGCCTTCTTTTTCAACCTTGTCTCAATCCTTTGGAATTTTCTTGGTTAAAGCTTTCCCAGAGGTAGATTGAGTTTGCAACTCAGTTCCTACTTGTGTGGATGGAAGACTTAGTTCCTTCTCTGATTTTTCTACACTGGATGTAGCAATAGCTTGGTTTAGAGTGGAGGGTAGAGATGCAATCACAACAACTGCCATCATTTTTGTATTAGACTCTTCTATTGTCTATACTCCTTTCTCAACAACTACCATCATTTTTGTATTAGACTCTTCTATTGTCTATACTCCTTTCTCTTCATCCTTCTTCATTTTACCTTCTTCCTCAAAAATTCTTTTTTGCAACTTTGTTGTGGACTGTACAATATCTTCAATATTATTTGTTAAAATTTGAAAAGCCTTGAATCTTGGAGCCTTCTTGTTCTCATGCTTTTTCATGGCCTCCTATATTTCTTCATTTGATAAGTTAGGCATAATGATTTTTAGAGTTTTCTCTCTGATCTCCCATCCTATTTTTAGAACATTTTTTCATCTCTATGTAACTACTTTTAATAGGACATTAGGGGCTTGGCCTTTGAACTCATTAGGAACATATTTTTATTTAGCCATGTTTTCTACCAGGGCATCATTTTTTTTTTTTTTGTTCTTCTCTACATATGGATTGACACTTGATGTATTTAAAACCTTCCCACTTCCTTCTCTTAATCTCTTCACTTGTTGCTCAAAGGATATTGGGGGCTTCTTTAGCTGGATGATAGGAGTGCTATCTTCTTCATCATCATTATCATCCTGAATTTTTAGCTTCCTTTTGGATTTTCTTGTAGTTATGATTACAGGTGTAGCTACCTTTTTGGGTGTAGCCTTCTTTGGTGCCCTTATCATCACTTTTCATTTCTTCTTTGGAGGTTCTTCTTCCTCTTCTTGCTCTTCTTTTTCTTCCTCTTCCTATTGTTTTTCTTACTCCTATTCCTCATCTTCACCTTTACCCAAGCAGTGAGCATGAGAGGGTCATCTTTCTTTTCCAATTTCTTCTTCAAGGTTCCATCCTCTTCTTCCCTCTTTTCAAAAATTGAGGAAATTTCTTGATTTCATCATCAGTGCCAAAATATGTTGCCTTGGGGTCAACATTCAGAAGAGCTTCTATGATATCCCTTGTTTCATCTATATTCACCTCATATCCCAAGGGTTTTACCCATGTAGTCCTAGGTATGACTGCTTGAATGTGAGTATTGTCACAATCAACTAAGAAACAAATATCTTGAGCATATTGCTCAACCAATTGATGTGGTATTCTCCTTAAAATTTTCAAAATATGCATCCACTATGCCATCAAAATTTTCTCCAAATTCTTGTATGTAATCATTGATTCGATAGATTACTAGTTTATCCTTGCTCTGAACTACCTTTTGATGGAAATAAATTTTGAAAATATAAAGCCAAAAAAATGAGGAGAGGTCCAAACTTACATATATTCTTCTTTGATGCTTGAATGCTCTCCATGTTTTTGCTCAGTTGTCTTAACTGCAACTTGGAAAGGTTGAAGGATAGATTATTCTTCACCACCTTGTAAGCCAAGTCCACTGCTTCACAAGGAACATTGTTTGGCCCTCTTGAGTTGTAGATCTTGTGTGAAATGAAATGAATCCCAAATTTTATTTCCATGTTAGTGACATTGTTTAGCTTCATTCCTCTTCCATCCCATTCTGCTAGAGTCTTCTTGGCTAGTTCACCATGAGCTAGGGTTTTAGTCATTTTGGGTCTGTCTAGCATAGGGTGGACCATAACTTGGTGAACTATCTTCTTCATGATCTTCACAGGTTGCTTGAGCCAGAAGGACATGTTGTGAACTCTGCTTAGAACAAATCTGATCCACTTTGTTTTTAAATCCTTTGGCATGTACAGTGCATGTGTTAAACCCTTGATTTCCAAGTATTTATTTTTGACCTTCAGTACTTCATTATCACATAGGGAATTGTACACTTCATTCATCTCAAAAGAACCTGATTCTTAAATAGTGCAGTGATAGAATGACCTGATATAATTAATTAACAGTACCTTTGGAGGTATAGTTGAGTGCACTCTCATTAGATCCTTTTGCTTGGAAGTTGCTAAATAAAGTTTGAATTTGGGTGCGTCACATATTGTATTCTTCATCAACATGTTAGATCCCTTCTTCACCTTCAAACTAGAGTTGTATACCATACAACTCAATGAAAGATGAATTAGCAACATTAGATAACCTTTCTTGCAACTTTGCTTCAACACCAATTCACTCTTTGACCACTTAAGGGCTCAAAATTAGTCTAAAAACTAAATGCAAGGTAAGAAATGAAATCCTCAATTTTTCCTCTTATCAAAAATTTCAAATTTTAGGGCTTCTTAAATGCATCGTATAGTGGTAGGTGGGAAAAATTGGCAAAGACATTGAATTGCAAGCTCGACATGAAATGAGCATCGTACAACTTAGTTAGAACTAAACTTCTAACTTGTCTTTTCTCAGAGATAATAAGCAACTTGATTACACCTAAGTTTTAAATCAATTAAAACATAATTCCTTTACTTGACCTTGTGCATCTTACTATGATGATTTGAATGTTTTTTTTTTGCACATTTGGAACTGGTGTAAGATCTTCTTGACTTCTTAGTTCCAGTCATCTCCTTAACTTCCTAGTTGGATGTAGATGCTTCACCCAACTCATAGGATTAGATGATGATAGATTCATTGTCTTGCTTTGTGCTATCCTCTTATTTCCTTACCCATTTTTTATTCCTCTAAGTTCTGATTTCTTCAATCTTTGACTTTCCTTTATTTTCTTCACCATTATTTGTTGTATCTCTATTCATGCATTTTTTTCCAAGTGACCTATCTTTTTGCATACATAGCATATCATATTGGTATTTATTTTTATTAAGTGAGACTCTACACAATTTACTCCAATGTATCCATATTCTCCACAATGATGACATCTTCCTCATGTATTGTAGTTCCAACCAATAAATGCTCTTTGTCTGCTTCCATTGTGCTGATTATTTGGATCTGATCTGCACTCTAAAGATTCATGACCTTATTTGTGACATGTGAAGCAATTCCCTTCAAATTTTTATTTGGATTTTCTTTCATTTTCCTTGTGACCATACTTGTTGCAATTATAATAGTGATCTTTGAACTTGGGTTGCATATGACCTATTCTTCTACTATTGTTGCATGTAGGCCTTTTGTTCTTTTGTGCTCCTTGCCATGATGACTCTCCTTGAAGTATACACTAAGCCAGTAGTGCCTTTGGGTATATTCAGTGTTTTCTCATACAATTGATTCACACTTTCTTGTGATCTCAATCTTCTTTCATTGAGTTCCTTTTAAGCTCTTAGTTCATTCTAGGGTCTCTCATTTTCTACTCTCAGATTGGTGATTCCTTGATTTACATCATCTAGCCAATCTACCATGTCTTATTGATGTTGAGATAATTGTTTAACTTCATTAGTCTTTTCTTCTAGTCTTGTAGAAAGTAGTATTTTGTCTTCATCTACTATTTCTTTGTCATTTAATGCTTTGTTCTTTTTGTTCCATGACTTCACATAGTTTGACCCAGTGACTTTCTTGTTCTCTTCTCAATTTTCTTACTTGTTCTTATAGAGTGGCTTTTCTCACTAGTAGATATTCTATGGCTACATCTATTTATTCTTAACTTCTTTCTCTACATAGGTCTTCTATTCTTTCTTCAATTTATATATTATCATTCATCTATATAGCCAATTATTTTCTTCTTTTCTGAGAGTGAGTGAGTTGCTCCTTGAGTTTCTTGGCTTGCTCCATAGCCATATGTAGATCCAATTTTTCATTGTCAATAATTTTCTCTAACTTGTACACTTCCATTTCCTTAGATCTTTACTCTCAAGCTATTAAGCCTTTGATAGGAGAACCTTTCTCTCATACTAATTGTTGGAAATGTAATGACAAGAAGGTGACAGAGAGGGGGGGGGAAGGGGGTTTGAATTAGAAACCAATTAAGCTATTTCTCTTTAATTAATTCTTTAGATTATCTAATATACTTTCATGCATGAACATAAAGTAATAAAGAAGTCAACACCATTAACACTTTGACACAAGATTTGGTAACCCATAAACCCTCCAAGTAGACAGTAATACTAGGGTGGGGATGATACCCACAATGCTTCACTACTATAGTAATAAAGTTGGCCTATTAGGGCTTACAATTGATCACTTCTGGTGATCTATTCTGTTAAGTGTTAGGTCCACCTTGTGAAAGGATTTTACAATACAATGAAGTATGTAATCTATTAAGAGATTCAATAAAGGATTGATAGGTCCACTTGGTTAAAGGATTTAACTGATGCACATGTTACAATGAATCAACAGGCTGATCTCTACTTTGTGACTTGATTTACTAATGTAGATCCTTTGAATAATATGATCACTTGACTATGATGGATGAGTCTCTACTTTACCCTTTATACTGCCTTGTAGCCTACTTACTTAATTTGCTCCATATTTGCTTCTTGTCTTCATATATATCTTATATTCCACAACTTATATCTTCTTACACACTTAGAAAAATGAATTTGTCTTCCTTATATACCCTTCAATCAATAACTTCATATCTAGTTGGATCACATAAGAGTTATCTTTATATGAATCAAATTATGCCCAAACATTGATGCTTGGGCAAATCAATGCACTTGATCTTCTATTGATGCTTGGGAAATACAGTAAGCTCTAGAAATATAGTGAGCTTGGGTGACACTGTTACTTGATTATCACTAGATTTCTAGGTAACACTATGGCACTCAAGTGATAAAGGAGTAATAGTTAGCTTAGTTCAAAAAGAGAACTTGACTAATACTGTGAACTCAGTTCACACTAGGATTTTGGTTTCCACTAACAATAATGAATGACTTGATTTATATTATGATCTCGGTTAACACAGTAAACCTTCATCTGCTCATGCTACACTAAAATCTATTCCTTGATGGAAATCTCAGTTGTAGTATTAATCAACCATCCTCGATAGCTTAAGTGGTTTGTCACTAATTGACAATATGCTTTGCCATAGGATCAACAATCTATTCAATTTAGTATTTTTAGTAAGTGTTAGCCTATGTTGTACTTTATTATGCAAACTGGCTCCAAGTATCAAATCCATACAATGACTAATACTTCTTATAGGAGGAAAACCATCAGGTACATTATCAAATATAATAACTTTAAATTCAACCAACAATGATTCAACCTTAGGTGCATGCTAAGGGTCATCTCGTTTCTTAGTATTCCTTGTAATCAAGGAAAACCAACCATTTTGATCCTTCACATCTTTATAAGCAAACTATCTTCCTTCAACCAACCATGTTATTATTGTGGTACAATGATTCTCATCATGTTTCTCTACCAAAGGCAATAATTATTTCTTCTCATCAATCCAAATAGAATATTGATTCATTCTACCATCATGCAAAACTTGTCTATCATAATGCTAAGGCCTACCCAATAGAATATGACAACAATCTGTAGGCATAATATCACACAAGACTTCATCATAAGAATTTATAGTTTTGACTGTAACAAGACATTGTTCACTTACTAGTAACTTATGCTCATTTTGGATCCAAGCACCACGATAAGGATTAGGATGTCTCAACCTTTACAACTGCAAATTTTTGACCAACTCCTCAAATGCCAAATTATTTGAACTTCCACTGTCAATGATCACTTTACAATATTTTTTAGCAAACTTACATCTAGTCTTGAATAAACTCTTTCTAAGAATAGGTTCTTCATCTGCTTCCTTATTCCATATGATTCTTCTCAACATTAGGTTCTCATCTTGCTCGAGTTTATTAGGTGATTCAACAACTTCTTTACAAGCCAAAGTATTTCTACTACTAGCTCTAATCTTCTTGCTAGAATTAGTATGTTCAAAGGCTCTATACCCTCCTTCTCCACACTTGAAACAAGTGCCTTAAACTAAGATATTTATTCTCTCTTGCTATCATTATTATTCCTAGAGTAACCAATATAACTATCTCTAGTGTAATTACCTCTCTTACTAGAAAGTTCTTCTTTCCATTCTATCTTACCTTGTCTTACATTCAATTGTCAAATACTACTTTCTCCATAGGTTATGCCTCTACTTTATGAAATCTACCACATCTTCCTCTTTGTCTTTGATCATGTTCCTTTCCCAACCATTATTCAACCTTCAAGGCATGTTGATATGCTTCTTCCACACTATCTATCTTGACATAGCTAGTCTCGTCTTGAATTGATGTTCTTAAACCATTTAGGTGTCTAGCTACCTTCTCAAATTCATTATCTACATGTCCAAATTAAATATCTAATTTGTATATTTCCTCAGTGTATTGCTTTACAGTCATGGATTTTTGTCTCAAATTTTGCATTCTTCTCAACATATTGACCTGGTAATTTGCATGAAGGTACATCTTCTTCATCTTACCAATCATCTTTTCCCATGTCTTGATCTTTTCTTTTCATCTTTTCTGCCTTTCAATTTGCAAATGATCCCACCAAAGTGAACCACGACTCTTTAACTTAGTGTCTGATATCTTAACCTGCTTATTCTTAGGAGTACTTTCATAGTCAAAGAACTTGTCCATCTTACAGATCCAATCCAATACAACATTAGTCCCAAGTCTTCCATCATAGCAAGAAACTTCAACAATAATTATAGAGTTTTCAATAGGCAAAAATCTCAAAAGGCTTTCCTCATCTTGTTCTACCTTAGGTTTCGGATTAGGGTTAGGTACCACTTCTTCATCACCATTACCAACATCCTCAAGATGTACACCTCTTCCATGGGTTTTATCAATAACTTCAAGTCTTGTTGCACTTTACCTCAAAATATCCATTTTAACATTATTTGCATTTCCTCTACCTCAAACCATCTTGACAATTATTCTTGCAAGATCATAACCTTCTACAAGTTATATGAAAAATACTAGATTTTCCACCCTACAACTAATCCAATTAAGGTTCTCCATGATCCAAAACTCACAAGGAAAGAAAAAAACTAGGATTTGATTGTTGTGATGTGGAGCCTAATCAAATTCAGAAGTTAATTTTCCCTCACTTTATTTGGTGTGGGTTCCCCCCCACATTTTACTGTGGGGGGTTTGGGGGCAGTGCCCCCAAGATGGGGTCAAGGGGTAGCTTATAGGGTGGGGTTAAGCGGCAATGCCCCTGAAAGCCTAAATGACTTTATTATTATAAAAGGCATCAACTATTATTTTTCTATTGGATGACTTATTATATCCCTAATTTTGTAAGTGACAAAAATATTGTGTAAAATGGCTTAGGGTTACGGATTTCATAATGTATGATGAGATTATAGATTCTTGTGTTGGTATTGAGTTGTAAGTAGTTATAGCTTGTAATCAAGTTGTAATCATTGGATAATAAGAGTTTTGGACTCAATGTTTGGTGGACGTAGCCCAGGGATTGGGTGAACCACATTAAATTTGTTTTCTTGTGTTTTCTTCTATGCTATTTTTTTTTTGATATTGGTTATATTTGCATGTAATTGTCATTTCTGTTGCATTAATCCTAACACTAATACCACCTAATGTCAGGATGGTGGGGAAGGGATCCAATCAAAGACCAAATACAATAACCTAACAACTTTCCAAGATTACACACAGAAGAAAAAAATAGAATTGGAACAAAGAGACAACTTCCTTCATAGGTTTATTGATTTATTACACAACTCTCATGATAAAATGTACTAAATAAATATCCAACATACCTGTTGTGAAGCCTTCTAGATTACGACTAGTAAATTAAAACATTAGAGCTTAAAGCTCGTAATCTTGAGATTACTAATATTTCCTTTTTCTTTCTCTATCTGGTAATCTACTTTCTTACATCTAATCCAAGTTCATATATAGCCAACTAGACCACAATTTGACTAGTTAGACATTAATTACAATACATGTCCTACCTTGGAGAAGTAAATCATAACTTAAGAAATGGCATCGATTGTTCACATAGACACATTGATAGGTCCAAACATGAGCAAGGAGTCATCTCCCAATCACACAAGATGCCATGTCATCACAAGAAACCACGTTGAAAGAGATAATGTGCCATGCTAGATGAAATCACATGAAATAGAGACTAGAGAAAACAAGATAGAACTCAAAGAACATGACACAAAATATTATGTGCTATAAAAGTAAGGATTGAAAATAGGTCCTCAAGATGATGTCAATTGTGCACAATTGGAAACCAAAAGTAGCAATGACTACTTCCCAAACAACAAACTAGTATAGAAAACAAAACAATATTTTTGGTTGATGCAAGATTGTTCATTGACCCAAGATGCTCCTACATCAAAACTCCTAAGTGTCTCATATGAAAACTACTATGTAATGCATAATCCTAAGTAAGCTTAAGAAAAGTGTAATTAGTAAATATTTAACTACACCGACACCCCCCTTAAGAGAATATACTTAAACTCGCAATGCAATATGGGTCTTAACTACTATGCCATGCTAGATACCAATGTGCAGTATGCAATGCAATATAAGAAATCTCTCATAAAGTATAGGGAGAACCTGATAGGGAAAAACCTTACCTTTGAAAATAGAGATAGAAACAAACATGATGCATAGATGGAGAGAGGAATCAAGAACCCCCAAGGCTTACATACACAATGTATATAGAACCAGTTATCCCCCATAGGAAGGGAATAAGTAGACATGATACCTATTTGTGGTGAAGAAGCTCCAATAATGATGAAGTGTACCTACAAAAAAAAGATAATCCAATGCATACAAGAAACATGTCATCCCTTAGGAAGCAACAAGTACATCAAATTATGAAGAAACCAACCCATGTCCAAATTGAAGGATGAGGAAGGAACTCCCCAAGTATTCATCTTTGAAGACTAAATAGGTCTTCAAGATCAAGGAATCCATCACATCATCAAGTTGAATTGTGAAATGTGACAAACCAAGTGAAGGAGAAGAATCCTGAATATAATTCTCCAAAGAAGGTTAAGAAGTATGTCCAACTCCAACTATGATTAAACTATCATTGAAGATAAGAGAACCCTTTCCCTCAAGTATGTCACCTAAATATACCATATGAGCCTCAACAAACAACTTTGAAATACCTTCCAAGTTTTCATCCCACATTTAAAAACATCAAGCACCATGATCATCCTATTGGAAATATGAGGTAGGAAAGGTTACTAAGAGGGGAGGGGTGAATTAGGAACCGATAAAACTTAATCTAACTTCACCAATTAATCCTTCATATAATATTATGATCCAATTGCATGCATGAAAGAATGAAAGCAAACAACCATTCATAGAAATTTGATACAAGAAATGGTAACCTAGAAACCTTCCAAAAAGAAAGTAAAACTAGGGTAGGGATGATACCCACAAGCTTTAATACTACAATATAAAGTTAACTTGTTAAGGCTTACAATTGATCAATTTTGATGATCTACCCTGTTAGGAGCAATAAGGACTATGGGGTCCACCTTGTGAAAGGATTTACAAAATATACAATGAAGTATGCACTTAGTAAAGAGATTTTACATAAGACTACTAAGTCTACCTTGTTAAAGGATTTAACTGATACACAAGTTAGGATGAACCGATGATTGATCTCTAATCTGCAATTCTAATTTATTGGTTGAGATTCCTTGAATTACAATGATCACCTGACTATGATAGATAATGCTTTGTTGTCCCTTATATTGCTTGTAGCCTTCTTTAATTCACACTTCTACTCATCATATATTCATCACCTATATTTGGATATGATACAATTCTTTATATTATATACCAATCCAAATCATAACTTACTGAAGTTGGCTACAATACAAGTTTCACCAAAATCCACAAAGTCAGTCCTACTGTTGTAACTCGGGTTCTGAAGATAAACTCAGAGATGTTCTAATAGTCAGCAACCACTGTCAATGCTCAACATCATATGGCACTTGGTTGAAAAAGAGGCTCGGTTCATTCTAATCACTTCCAAGTAGCTCGAAGTTAGTTGACACTATATGGCTCGATGAACACTGCGAAACTCAACATATACTAAATCACTTGGTTGACACTCCATGTCTCGATCAACACTAGATTCACATCGCTAACACTGTGTACTTGCTAGACACTCAAGAACACAGTTAAAATTGTGTAACTTGATTGACATTTTGGAGCTCGGTTGACATTGTGGACCTTGGTTAACACTAGAGTTTCCATCACTTGCACTGAACAACTTGGTAGATACTGCTACACTTGGCATGAACTATACATAGGTTCTAAAGATTGGTAGCAATTAAAAAAATCAGTAAAAACTATATATTGACTAAGTGTGAGTCACTAATAGACAAATTGACCTTAATGTCAACACATCCTACTAAAGAGTAGAACTCAAATCTAAAGAAGCAAAAGGTAGAGGAGTAGAAAACTCTATTATTGTGTTAAGAACAAAATGATTCAAGTGTGTAAGTGTTAATCTCATGCAAGACATATTATCAGTTAGTGTCAAAACACTTAGTCATAATGAAAATACAATTGCAACTGAGTCACTAGTATTCAGTGTTAATCAAGCTCATAGAGGGTCCAAAGAAACAAGTTAACCTTATAGAAAGTTGTAGTGTCAACTAAGTTAGCAAAGCACTCTTGTTCCTAGGGAATAATCAAGAAAGTAGAAAAATGTAAGCTAAGTTAGAAGTGTCTATCGAGTGATCAGTGTAAACCAAGCACCCAACATCTATCGAGTGGAGCTAGCCAAGGAAACAATGGTGACCAAGTGTTTCCAGTATCACCAGAGTATGGCATTGACCTAAGTTATTGCACTAAGTTGACTTGGTGATTATTTTGGAACTATTCATATTGTATTGAACCTATGTAAAAATTATTTGGATGGATATAAGTATGAGATATTTTTTTTATTGAAAGCATATTATTTCATTATATCATCATTCAAGCATTAGCGAATATGGAAGGGCAGATTGTCTAGAAGGCTACAAGCATTCCAAGGAAAAGAAGAGACTCATCTATCATAGTTAGGTGATCAATTTACTTCAAAGGATCTTCATCAACAATCATAGTTTCATTTTAGAGATCAATCCACTAATTCATCTTAATAGGTGCATCAATCCCAAATTCTTTAACTGGGTGGACCTAACAATCCTTGCAGAAACTCCTAATAGAGTACATACTTAACTGTATTGTATAAATCCTTTCACAAGGTGGACCTAATAGTCCTTATTACTCCTAAGAGGGTAAGATAACTAGAAATGATCATTTGCAAGCCTTAACTGGCCAACTTTATTATACAGTAGTGAAGCATTATGGGTGTCATCCCCACCCTAGTTGTGCTTTCTACTTGGAGGGTTTTTGGGTTACCAAATATTGTGTTATGGTGTTGTTACTTTAATGATTTAACATTTCATGCATTTAAGAATATTAGAAAAATATAACAAAGTGGTTCAAGTAGAAGAAGTTTAAGTGGTTCCTGATTCACCTGCTACCACCCCCCCCCCCCCCCCCCCCCCCCCCCCCCCCCCCCTCCCCCCCAAACACTTTCAATCACCTAGTTTGCATTACATTTCCAATAATTGGTATGAGAGTTGAATTCTCATATCAAAAAGTTTAGTGGATTGAGAGAAAAGATCAACACAATGGAGGTGTACAAGCTAGAGAAGACCATTGAGAATGAAAAGTTGGATCTACATGTGGCCATGGAGAAAATAAAGAAACTAAAGGAGCAACTATTTTAATTCCTAAGAAGAAGAAAAGGTTTGGCAGCACAGATGAATGACAATCTCTACATAGAAGAGAAAATTGAAGATATTTGCAAAGATATAAATTTAGATGTAGCAGATACAACTATAGAAGATCTACTTAGAAGGAACCTTATTCTTCAAGAAGAAGTTAGAAAATTGAAAAGGGAATAAGAGATCCACTCAGTCAGGACATGTGAAGTCACGGGACAAAAGAACCAAGTATAAAATGACAAAAATATGGTAGAAGAAGACAAAAGACTACTAAACACTAGGTTAGAAGAAAAAGACAATGAAATCCACTAGCTTTCACTACATTAGGTAGACTTGGTAAATCAATTGAAAAATTCAAATCAAGAAGTCATCTATCTAAGGACAAAAAATGAAAGACTCATGAAAAAACTATTGTTAATCAGGATTGCACCTATAGAAAGATGCAGAATCTAGCTATCATGTTGAAACATTTAAGCTCTCTTGGGTGGTGGGTTGTCCTAAAACAAGAGATGAATCTTTGGAAGCTAAGCCAGTTCCTAAATAATGATCACCTAAAAACTAAATTGTATGCGGGGAAAGGGATGAGAATAATGAAAATAATGGATATTAAACCTAGATGAGGTGATACACGAATGATTTGTATGCAACTTTAATAAAATCAACACAAATTACCCATGATATGAATGATTCACAATACTCAGACAAACATGCAACTACAAAAGTGATTCTATGCAAGGACCCGGTATCTTCTGCTTTGAAGGGAAAATGTAGGTTTTACCAATTTTTTGCAAAAAGAATAAGGACACAAACAAAGACCTACAATTACAAGTATCGAGATTCTAACACGTAATAAGGGATATAGCTTTAATAAAGGATAAACACAAAATAAAAGCAAAGAATCCACAATATAGCATGAGAATCAATGAGAAGGAACCACTGAGGCTGTATAACCAATGCTAAAAATCTCTATTACAAAATGCTCTTACAATCAACTCAAAATTTTCAATGTACAAAAATTATAAGTCCGAAAGAAGATCCTAATAATGAGGTGAATGTAGAATAAAATAGAGCTCAAAACCCTAATTTGGATATCAGAAATATGCATGGAAAAAATGAGTCAAAACTAATCCAAACTGTGAAGAAACCCCTAAAAATTGCTCTCAACCACCTATCCAACTAATAACCAACTGGAAAACTATCTCTATCTCTTCAAAATCATGCATAGAACCCTAACTTAGATATCAAAATCAACCCAAAAATATAGCATGTGAAACTCATTTATAACCATGCAAAAATGCATAAAACAGGTTCCCAGAATGAACTACATGCAAAACTAGCTTTAACTGCTCAATAATATGCCAAAAATAGCACCCATAATTGACTCCATGGTTTGTAAGTTCAAAATAGCCACTGAACCCCTTATCCTCACATTTAGGTATTTAAAATGTTAACTCCCTCATGACAATACCTTTAAGCTAAATATAGCCTAGTTAACTCTTTTATTACTTGTTGCATAATTTTTTTTAAAAATTATAAAATAGTTGATTTATATTTCATCAACTATAATAATAATATCTTACAATAAAACAAGTAATGCAACAATAATAAAAGGGTTAACTAAAAATAATCATAAAAGAATTTTAAAGGTTGAGTCTTATACTTCTATTTCAATTAATAACTTTTATCAAATTCTCCTCAAAATCTAAGTTATGCGAACCCGAACTCTTCTTCATTACAACATATTTGGGCATACAAAACAAAGAAATGTTAGATATTTCTTTTATTTTTTACTTGTCGATTCATGGAAAGAGAGGAAATAGAGTTTGAAGAAACCCTAAGTAGAATTGCAAGAAACTGTGGGTTTTGTGAATTTTTTCTACACTGCTATCTGGTCTTTCATGTTTTGGTTATTCTCCATCTTCATGTTGTTTCATATCCTACTATTGGATTATCACCATGATGTGAGCTCTTGCTATTTACATAGTAGCCATGAGCGATGGGCTTTCATTGTTCTAGTCATCAGTAGGTTTCCTATATTTTGTGCTCTCCATTTCTTCTAGCTGTGAATGGGTTTCCTCATGAGTTTTGTGGCTCTTAATTTCTTCTAGCTGAGAGTGCTAATTGGGCTATTTCAATTTAATAGCATGTATTTGTTTTTCATGGTTATATCTATGAGCTCTAATTCCTCATAGGTTTCTAGTCTTTGTTGATTTGGTTATTCTCCATCTTCACTTGTGGCTCTTCGATGCCATGATAGCTCTTTGTTGATGATGTGAGCTTTGTTTATTGTGACTGGTATGGTGGTTTCATGACTGCTAGTCTCTTCATTTTGTGAGTGAGTTTCTTCATGGCACGAGCTTTTGCTAGAGTTATTCCTTGCTATAAATGTTGGAGTTTCTAATAGTAAGCTCTTTTACCTCCATTTTGTGTCATATGATTTTCTTTTCCATGGTATTCTCTATTGTTGTTGTTTAGAAAATTAGCCATGACTAGGATGAGATATCATGAATCACAATTCCTTGTAGATTTTAGAGAGAAATATATGTACATTTTTTTAGTAATTTATATTATAAATCCAATCTCTTATTGTTGCATTTTGTAGAAAGTAATATTGTTGTAGATGGGTCTTTCAACTAGAAAATATAGACATATTTCTTGTTTGTTATTGCTCCTTCATTTACTTGTCTTGTTGTTATTTATACCTCTACTGTAAATGATACCATTGGAGGGTTTGTTGTAGCAAAACATTTACTCTATTGTTTATATATTTTGAACGCCATGAGTGGTTGGAAATGCCATGAGATATCCATGTTTTGTTGTAGGTGCTTTGACTATTTTTGTTCCATGCATTATGAGTGAAAACATGAGGAAAACATTGTTCTTTCTTCTTTGTTAAGAAAATAAACAGTCCCATAATTACTTGAAATATTTTGTTTTGAAGATGATTTTCCATTTTCCATGTTCCTCTATATTCCAATCAATTGAAGGCTCACTCCAACATTGTTTGAATGAGTCATATACCTTGATTATGAAAGAAGGAATTTCTCCATAAATAAAAATTACCTTATCCATGAAATAGTTGCTTAATCATTGTGAAGTCTATCACAAATTGTGTAACATAATACTTATTTTTTTGTACATACACTTATTGCAATCTTTAACGCTACTTCAGATTAATCATTGATAGAGGAATGATACTTAATATGTACATCTAAAAAATTTGTGGTAATAATGAGGACCTTATTACATTAGTCACTACCCCAGTTTATTATCTAGCATATGAGATTTAAAACTATAAATGATTTCTTTCCAGCCAATTAAACAACACAAAGTCTTATTGTTGCTTGTTGTAGCTGATTATGCACTTGTAGACTTCCAATCCCTCCATGATTTAATTGAAAGGTTTCATACCTATTTGATAATCTCCTGATCTCTTTAGTCAGTTGCTTTGGTTCAACCAGAAGGTCCCATACATGTAAGATATGTATGCCCCCTCAAAAATCTCCCCATGTCTTCAATCGTTGCCTCTACATGATTTGACCAGAAGCCTATAGTTTATGTGTGTCCTTTCAGTAGTCTCCTCAGTCCTTTAGTCTTGGCCTCTAGAAATATCAGTTGAAAAGCTTCATGCGTGTATCTTATGCATGATCCTTCAATAACCTCAAACTGCATACCTGTATCTACATATGAAACAAACTTATTAACATAAAACCTACTTTGCTTTCAGATATTTCTCTTGCCTTTGCATCTTTTAATGATTTTATCTAAATAACCATGTTGTAGGAACACTGAGTAGTGTAGAGATAATTGGAATGGTTTCCATTACTCAGTTCATATAAACTAACCCTCCTCTTTTACATTTTGCAAGTTTGTTCCTAGATGGAGATGCAAGCTCAAATCTTCTTCAACATTCAGATCAATGATTCTTCCATTCAGGCAATGGAGGCTCTTCCCCTTATTTCTTCGGTGCTTTTTGGTTTATGCAATGTGTTTATTTAGATATTATATTAGGAGCTGCCACAACTTGTCTGGTATCTGAATGCATTGTATCAAGTACTATCTAAAATTTGAACATTTTGTACCTTATCAAAACAATTCTAAAATATATTTCAATAAAGTGTACTATTTTGGCACTTGTATGTATCTTGAATAAAAAATGATCAATTTCTCTTATTTATTAAGTTTTGTACTTTACACTCTACATCCAAACCATTCTATAATATGTATGATCAACAACTTAAAAACACATAGCATAGTATATAAGAAAATTTAATCATAGCAATTTAGGAGGTAGGCTAAATTGGTAACACTTAGATTGTAAAAAGAAACCAATGAAAGAATGTTGAATTCACAAGAAAGCTTGAATCATTTAGTTGAGATATCCCATAAAAGATAGAAAGGTAAAGCAAGATTGGGCTACATTGAACTAGGAGATTCATCATAGCAGGGAGCTCAAAACAATAAAAGACCTACATGAAACCTACATGAAATCATTGTTGAAAAATAAGCCATACTTTAAATAAGTGTTGGAGCAATGGAAAGTCAAATTTTAATGGAAAATGTTGCAGTTGTAACAAGCATGGGCATAGAGCAAGTGAATGCATAGAGAAGATTGAATTTAAAGGAAAATGTTTCTCATGCAACAAATAGGGTCATAAATCTTCAGACTGTTGAACTAAGAATTGGAATCCTAATGCGCAATTTGCTAATGCTATCTTTGATTGGGATTACAACACTTGATGCAGATGTTATTTATGTGGAGAATTTGGGCACATTGGAAAAAATTGCATGAAGACTCCCTTCAGAAAAATAGATCCTACTAGAAGATGTTATGTATGTAAAGAACTTGGTCATCTAGAAATGAATTGTATGAATAAAGGAAACATTGAATATGAAAAGAAAGAAAAGGTTGACACAATTAGAATTCAAATGAAGTAGCAATGAGTAAAGAAGTCTCCAAAAAATTCAAGTGAAATCAGTGAGGTCATTGACACCCAAGACAATGGATTGGGTGACTCAATCATCTCTACATAAATATGCATGGAGATCACCAGAGTTGTGATAAAATTCATATTCTACATTAGCTCTAGTCATCCAAGAAAATTAGTCCAAATCAACATATCAAACGCACTTAGACAGATGATAGACTAAGACCAGACTAAGTTGTTAGTTCTAACTGAGTTGTTAGACCAAACTGAGCATGGGTAGACTTGACTGAGTTATGAACTCAACCAAGTGTGGAAAGATTTTACTAACTAAGCTTCAAGACCATACTGGGTATCTTTTACCTACCTAGGTACAAAGCATTAAATGAAGCCCTAAATTTGAAAATTTGATAAAAGGTAAAGATCAAAGCTTTGTTTTCATTGTGTTTTCAAAATTCTCTTTGAGCTCATCATTTTGTAAGCCCCCTAGAGCAATTTTAGTGCAAACTATTGAAGGATATTCTTAAGCAAAGTCATCATCATGAAATTCTTCCTTCACCAAGTAGTATGGTGGTTCCAAGGTCAAGAAAGGTTCAGAGATGTTGGTAAAGAGTTCAAACTATACTCCTCCAAAATTCCCAACTATATCTAGAAATTGTAGAGGAAAAGGATCCTCAAGGTGCTCACTCTTCCATTCCCCTGAAGGTATTACTCATCTACAATATCAGATCATTTTGTCATTATTCTATCCAAGATCTAGGTAATCTCAAGCTAGATCAGGCGTATGCAACTTTGTGTGAAAATGATGTGTTGAACCCAAATTACAAGCATCTGGAGGTCAAGGGATTGACCCACATCATCCAAATGCCTAGGAACTTTTAGATAAAGTGGATTAGGCTTATACTAAGCCGAGTTCACGATATGTCATTTTGGTTGGAAGAGACCTACCCTATCACTAAGAAGATGATTCATAAGATAACAATGTATCTTATGATAGAGAAAGCCAAAACTACTAAAACCTTAGGTCAGGAAGAACTAACAAAGCTAACCCTTGTTGAATGGGATAACAGAGGCACAAAGATAAACAATGTTACAGACATGGAAATCAAGTTTGGTATCCATGTCATTGCTCATAAATTCTATAGCTCAATTCATACCAACAATGTGTCATGCAAAGTAGTGGACCTAGCATATGAGATTGTAAAGAAGAACCTATCATTTGACCTTGTTGATCTTCAATACTCCCAACTAAGCAAGAACATGGAGAGCATTTAGGACTCAAATATCAATTCATGTAAGTTTAGTTCACTCTTAGCATGTTTATTCTTTTATGTTCAAAAATTCTTTCCTTCCAAAGGAATTGTTTTTTTGGAAGAAAGATGCCCTTATTCTATATCAAATCAATGAATTCATAAGTGAAATGGGTGAGAAATTTGATGGCATCATGATGCTTACTTCAATAATTTCAAATAAAAGATACAAAGAAGGCTTAGGATCCCTGAGTAGCTTGTCAAAGATTATGAGAAGGATATATGCTTCCTAGTTGACTATGACAGAGTCCACATATAGGTAGTTAGGCCTAGGATAACATGGGTGAAACCTCTATCATATGAGGTGAATATTGATAAAATAAATGATATAATTGAGGCTCTTGTCAATGAGAAAGTGGACCCCAAAGCCACTTACTTTGGAACTTATGAAGAAGAAAAGACAAGAATATCTCTTGAGATTCAGATTACTCAAATTCTGAAGAGAGGGAAAAAGAGACTAGAAACCATTGGGAAGAAAATTTTCAAATCAAACACATCTCTTATGATCATTGAAGGCAAAGGTAATGATGTAGAAGAGGAAGAAGAAGATGAAGAGGAAGAGGAAAGTAATGAAAAAGAGGGAGAAGAGGAACCTCACAAGAAGAAAGCAAAGACCCCATCCAAGCTACCCAAGATAGAAACAAGATCAACAATGAGATTAGCACTAGTGATCATAGCTACCAAGCCAAGGAAGGCAAGAAAGCAACTAAAGCTTCAAGATAAGGATGAAGATGAAGAAGATGAATACAATACCCTAATCATATCGTTGAAGAAGAAACCCCCTACCTTTGAAAAACAACTAGAAAGTATAAGGGAAGGAAGGGCTATGGTAGGGTTTAAATACTTCAAGTATGACTCTAGAAGAAAAGAGGAGAAGAAACAGATTGAAGATGCATTACTTGTGAAAAAGGAAAAGTGGAAATATGATCCTTTTGAGCTTAAGGGGCATGCTCCTTAAAATATATTGAATGTTGTTTCACACCATTGGGATAATGCAACACAAGTAGAGAAGAATATTAGAGAGTGAACTTTAAGAAATCTCATGCCTAATCTCTTTGACAAAGAAATCAAGGAGGCAATGTCTAAACATGTAGACAAATATACTCCTAGATTTAAAGTTTTCCAAATTTTGTCAAATAAAATAGAAGATGTTGTGTAGTCCACAACAAAGACATGGGAGAACATTTTTTCCATCAAGGAAGAAGGAGATCTTATAGAGATTCAAACAATTGAGGACACTAATGACAAGAACATTGCAACAAAAGTCATGACATTACTTCCCTCCACTCCACATTAGGTAGCAATTCTGTAGAAATCAATTGAGTTTAACCCAATTCAACCTAGTAGTGAAGTGAAGACTTCCACACCTTCACCAAGTTCTATCACAAAGAAAACCAAGGAATAGGTCCTAGCATTCTTGATCGAGCAACAGGCTCCATTAGTCTCGTTCGAGCAATGGGCTCCATTAGTCTCGACCGAGAATCAAGCTCTCACTAGCTCGACTAGCCAGTAACAACAAGAATAGAAGAAAGATTTGATTGACAAAGGAAAAGCTATCATTCCTTCTTTAGTAGCCAAAAGAAAGGGAAAAAAGAACATATTTGATGTCATTGATCTTGATGAGGATATTGTAATCTCAAATTGGGACCAATCAAATCTATAAACTAAGGAAATGAACATTTTGGGAGCTATGGAAGAAAAGGGCAAACCAAAGAATGCTAATAGCTAAGAGAGATAGGAGCCAAGCCTTGGAAGACATCAAATAAATATTCATAGATTCTCTATCTATAGAGGTAAATGAAAATGCTCCCATCATTGATAAATTAATTGATATTGTGCACAAGTTCAATGAGGATACTAATGGATAGGACAAACTTCTCATGAAAGCTAAGACAAAGTTTGAGACTAAAGTGCTAGAAAATGTAGCATAAAGATAACAATTGATCAAGTAGAACTATCTACTTTAATATCTTCATTAGAAAATGTTGTAAATAATATTGTATCTTTATTTGTAAAGTTGAGTAATTCCACTAACTTTACCAAGGAAATTTAAAAGAAAAACTAGCCAAGATTGACAAAGACTTGCAAGAGAGTGCAAATAAGTTGGCACTTAATCCAAGCTCCAGTTCCAATCATTTTGCAAAATCTAGGTTCTTGAAAAATATACAAGCATAATTTCTAAGGCAAGAGGCCAGAATAAGGGTGATATTGATTGATATTCAAGGTATGATACTTCCCCACATGGACATTATGTAGAAAAGGATGGATCATGTGAGGATATTAGTCAAGGATACAAATCTATCAGTTGCATATCATATATATGAGTTGTCAGAAGAGATTTAGATTGATCTACATATTTTAAAGGTTCTGCAAGATAACTGGGATAAGACTTTGTCCATAATTTTGAAGGTACATCGTGATTTTCTTTCTGATTTTAACATAACCTTGTAAATATTTTGACATTTGTAACAAAAACAAGGGGGAAAGAAAGTGTAGAAAAGGGGGAAAGCATATAGAGGAAGTATATGTACATATATGTAAAAGGAAATATGTACAACAGCAAAGATATGTAAAAGAAGGAAAACAAAAACAATTTGTGAAAAACCAAAAATAGATTTTTTAGTTCTAACCGAGTTGTAGAGTCTTTAGTGCAAACCGAACTACCAAATTAGGCATATTCAAAGGGGGAGTTTGACTAAAGATTTTTTTTAGATCGTGTGTATGATAAGTGTTTTTGTCACTAATGTCAAAGGGGGAGATTGTTAATGTCATGCAAGATATATTGTCAGTTAGTGTCAAAACACTTAGTCATAATGAAAAGATAGTTACAAATGAGTCACTAGTATGCAGTGTTAACCGAGCTCATAGAGGATCCAAACAAACAAGTTAACCTTGCAAAAAGTTGCAGTGTCAACTGAGTTGACAGTTCACACTAAATTCTAGTGTCAACCGAGTTGACTGTGTCTATCAAGCTCCAATGTGAACTGAGTTAGCAGAGTGGTCTTGTTCCAAGGTAATAATCAAGATGGCAGAACAGTGAAAGCCAAGTCAGAAGTTTCTATTGAGTAATCTGTGTAAACTAAACACCCAACATCTACTAAGTTCCAGAGCTAGCCAAGGAGATAGTGGTGACCGAGTGTTTCTAGTATCGCTTGAGTATGACATTGACCTAAATTATTGTACTAAGCCAACTTAGTGTTTATTTTGGAACTATTCATATTGTAGCCAAACCATGTAGAAACTATTTGGATGGATATAAGTATGAGATATTTTGTTTATCCAAAGCATATTATTTCATTGTATCATCATTCAAGCATTAGCAAATATGGAAGGGCAGATTGTCTAAAAGGCTACAAGCATTCCAAGGAAAGGAAGAGACTCATATATCATATTTAGGTGATCATTTTACTTCAAAGGATCTTCATCAGCAATCACAATTGCATTTTAGAGATCAATCTGTTGATTCATCCGAATAAGTGCATCAGTCCCAAATCCTTTAACCAGGTGGACCTAATAGTCCTTGCAGAAACTCCTAACAGAGTACATACTTAACTGTATTGTATAAATCCTTTCACAAGGTGGACCTAATAGTCCTTGTTACTCCTAATATTGTAAGATCACTAGAAGCGATCATTTGTAAGCCTTAACTGACCAACTTTATTACTGCAGTAGTGAAGCATTGTGGGTGTCATCCACACCCCAGTTTTACCTTCTACTTGGAGGGTTTTTTGGGTTACCAAATATTGTGTTATCATGTTGTTACTTTAATGTTTCAATTTTTCATGAAATTAAGTAGATTAGACAAATATAACAAAGTGGTTGAAGTAGAAGAAGTTTAAGTGGTTCCTAATTTACCCCCTCTCAATCACCTAGGTTGAATTACATTTCAAATAGAAAGGTATTGTGATGTGGAGACTAATCAGACTTAGAGGTTAAAATTTCCCCCTTTATTTGGTGCAATTTCCCCCCCTATATTATTACTATGGGGGTTCAGAGGTAGCACCCCCAATATGAGGATACTTGCAAAGGTGCCCTAGGTGTGATCCCTATTGCACTATAGGGTGGGATCGAGGGGAAACGCCCTTGTGGGGGTTTTTGCGGGTAGCACCCCCAAAGCCAAGCCAAAAAGTAATTTACTAATGTAAAAGGTATTGGCTATTATTTTTCTATTGGATTATTTATTCTAGCCTTAATTTTGTAAGTGACTAAAAGCTTGTATAAAATGGCTTAGGTTTAGGGATTTCATAATATAGGATGATATTGTAGCTTCTTTAGATGGTATTGATCTATAAGGGATTATAGATTGAAATCAATGGATAATAATAATATTGGATTTGTTGTTCGTGGACATAGCCCAAAGATTGGGTGAACCACATTAAATCTTTGTGTCTTGTGTTCTCTTATGTGCGGTTTATTATTTTATGATATTTGTTATATTTGCATGTAATTGTGATTTTTGTCTATGGTTAATCCTAACACAAGGTTCTCCTCACCTAAAAAATTCACCATTAGTAGAAGGGCAGGTGCATCATGAACATCGTCATCATCATCACTGACAAAATGTAAAAAGGAATACAAGTGTGATACATGATAACCAATTACCAAAACTATGAAATCTCTAATATCCATGCCCCTAATGTAGATACAATCAAGAGTGAACTAAAACAATTCCATTATGCCTCATGAGTAATTTCATAAATAGAAAAGAGATTAGTAGTCAAGGATGGTACACAAAGAACATCATTAAATGTTTCCTTTTCCATATCAATAGAAACCTTCCCACCAAACTTTGTGTATGTGTTGTTACCTATAGATATATAAGAATAATTACAAGGATCAATAGAAGTAAATACATCCATATAATATGTCATGTGATGTGAAGTACCTGAATGAAGAATTAATTTTACCTTGCTCAAAATATGTAGAAGCCATGAGTGATTGACCTTTACCCTTATCGTTGGTCGATGATGTAGATGAAAAAGTGTCCAAATGTGTATAAAAAGGAGTAGGCACTAATAAGGAAAACTTAATATCATTATTTTGAAGAATATGAGTGAGCTCATCAATCTTCATATGGAAATATTTATGCTTATCATGTCCTTTCTTTTTCTAATATGCACATTTTACCCTCTTCCTTCTAGACAATTCCTCTCTTGAAGAGGAACTAGATTAGAAGTTTGATGTGAAGGATAATCATTACATTACCTTTATCATGATGCTTAGGATCCTTATATTAATGATTTCCTTTTCCAATAGAATCCTTTGGAGTAGTTTCATTGACATGCAATGCATTAGTCTTTGAAGAATTCAATTTACTTGTACGTGCCAACTTTTATTTATTGTTTCTTTGTCTCCTTGACCTTGATAAGATTGTTCTTACACATTAGTATTATTTAGAGGGAGTATGAGTTTATACCATACTCCTATTAAAGTTGGGTCTAAATGTACATAATCAACACTCATAATTGGGTGTACTATTAGGCCCTATTTTGGTGATTCAAGATTCAATGTCCATTATGCTTTATCCTAGCAGTTTGATTCTTCTTATTTTGCATTTGGCTCATCATCCCAAAACCTAGTCCAAGTTTTAGCTTTTTTTTAGGTACATAATGTTTCAAATGTTATGTTCCTTCTTGTTTTGGCTCAAATTAGTCCAAAGTCAGATGCCAGGGTTTTCACGAGAAATGAGATCTTGTGATAGACTTTAATTTTTTTTTAATCTAAAATTGTAGGATAAGATATCTAAAAACCCTATCTCTCCTCATTTTTCATATCATATCATACCAAAATACTGAAGCACTTAGACACTCAAGGTGGATTTAGGAATTGAAGGTAAATATCCTACATCTATTCTCTCTTCAAGCATCCAAAGCAATTTGAAGATAATTTTCTCCATTGTAGTAACCTTCTCCCCTACAAAGGTCAAGTAGAGGAGTTTAAAATAAAATAAGAAGATCCTCCTTTACATCCCTTTTAAATTATTCTTTCATAGCAAGTGATTATCAAGCATAGTAACATTGAAGATCTAAGAGTGAAATTTATAGATCTATACATTTTTTGAAGGCATATTTGACTCCTTCCTATTAGAAGCAAAGGAGATTTTTGGTACCTAGAGAGATTATTCAGGTAGGACACATGTTGTATTGATGACTTATTTTTTCATTGATGTCAACATATGCTCGAAGGTTGTAGAAAGACTCAGATCATGTACGTTACATGTTATTGATTAGTATAGTGTGGAAAATGATTAATAGTTTTGGATATGCAAGCATATTGTGTGTTGCATTGTGAGTGTAGATATTATGCCTCTGGTTGCAATACTTTATGTGGTAATTTGGTTGAGTTACATATGATTCAGTAAAGGCAAACCAATGAGAAGAGATTTATGCCTAAGGTAGTTGCAATATTTTGACTATAGATTGATGAAAAAGAAGGAATTAATGTTAGAAAGATAGAGGATAATATAAGAATTTTTGATGTGCGCATGTTCATATTTGTGAATCATTTGGTCAATGTTGGTTGTTAACATGAAATGTGTGATATATTTCACTAGCAGTCGACTGGGTAGTGTAGCTTGTTGTTTATTATTGACAAGACTTAATTATGTATTAGAGTGTGGAATACTTCATGCAATGATTGTATAATTTCTTAAGAAGGCTTAAATGTGTTAGCATGGTCCCATCTATTTAAGTATACATTGGGCAAGTCCTCATAGGATGACCCAATTAACTATTTATAATGAGTATAAAGAAAATTTATTATCCTCATTAGTAATGTATGCATGGGATCCATAGATGCAATCCTTGATGTTGAAATATCAGAGTAGAGCTATGATATTGTCAGATGATTTTAGAAGAGGAATAAATAGAATCTCTCATTTTTACTAGACTTGAAAGGAAATATTTTTACAAGTAATTTGTGGATCAATCAATTCACATTTATTGGATTTTTTTTCCTAGGATAAGGGTGGTTTAACCTTTCATCCATTGAGCAGTGTTCTCAAACAATCCATTTTTTTTGTCATCAATTCGTAATAGGGTTGTAAACCTTCTAACAAGGGTTAAAGGTCCTCTAACAAGGACATGTCATTTAACAAGGATATGTAATGGGCACCCTAGAAATGCCCAAAAACTAAACCAATTGCTAATAGAGATTTTAATGTCTTTGCATAGATTTGAAACCACATAACATGAACAAGAAGGAATTTATACAAACTAAAGATTGAACTACTATTGAAATAAAGTTAGTTTTCAAACTAATAAAATCAAATACATAGCAAACTTTTCAACTCACTAATTACTCCAACATTATAACATGTAAAATCATCCCTTCACAATGGCGTAAGTATCAAACAAGGAGTGAGAATAATATGAGCAAACACCCAATCTGCCTATAGCTGGAAATGCGCCTAAACTACCTGTTAATGAAGCTAACAAAAATGAATTCCAAAGGCTAAACCCCAAGGGAATGACATCTAGAATTTTATAGGAGAGGATAGATGTCCTCTAATGCCAAGAATAGATCTATAATTCACACATCCATTTTCTTCTCATATTCAACCTGCCTAACAATAGCCACAAGCTTTCCTTTTATTTCTACTTCATTGGGTTAACCACTTTTCACAAGCAATGTAGGATAGATAAAATAAAAGAAAAGAAAATAAAAGGCTAACAGTCACACAACTAGACAACTACTAAAGTGGGGACATTACAGTCTACCCCCCTTGAAATTTCTTGTCCTCAAGCAATCTCAATCCTATTTGTTGTAACACTTGCTCACTCTCCCAAGTAGCATCTTCCTCTAGTAGGTCTCTCCATCTGACTAAATATTCTTTAATCACCTTGTAGATATATGTAGCCATTTGACCCAAGCTCTTTGTTGTACAGTCATAGAGTTCCTTAGATATCCTTCCACCCATTTATTCACAATCTTCATTTGGCCATTTGTCTGTGGATGATAACTAGTGTAGGTGTAAGATCTGTGCCACACAATCCATACAATTCCTACCAAAAAACACTCATAAATTTACTATCCCGATCACTGATAATGAAACTAGGTTGCCCATGTAACCTGAATATCTCTTTGAAGAAAAGATCAACCACTTGTGTTGTTGTCTAAGTGGATGGAATAGAAAAGAAGTGAGAAAACTTCATCAGCCGATCAACTAACACATAGATGAAATCTCTCCCTTGTACTCATTATAATTTGGTGATGAAGTCCATAGAAATAATTTCCCATTTCCTATCCATAATGGGTAAAGGTTGTAACAATCCTATAAGATATGTGTGCTCTCCCTTATTATGCTGACAAACTGCACACTCCCTAACATGCTTCTTAACATCATCCTTGAGCCCTTTCCATGTGAACCACTCATGGATCTACCTATAAGTCTTAAAGACCCCTGGATGTCCAATTGTTGGTTCATCATGAAATTCCTTCAGTATTACCTCCCTAAACTGTGATGAAGGAACCAAATATATCCTACCATGGGACTTGATCAAATCGTCCACCACCACATAACAATCATCATGTATGGTGCCTGCAATCACTCTAGAAGCCCAAGTGTCCCTCGCATACTCTACAGTAATCACATTTCTCCAATCTCTAGTGATCTTAGCTAGAGCACAAATATGAGGTCTCTAGGATAAAACATCTGCCACCACATTCTTCTTACCTTTGACAAACTCAATGTCAAAGTCATAAGCCTGCAACTTCATAATCCACTTTTATTGTCTATCATTCAAATCATGCTAGCCCATGAAGTATTTGATGCTATTGTGATTAGTCTTAATAACAAACTTCTCCCCAACTAGGTAGGATCAAAACTTGGCCAATGCATGCATAATAGCCAACATCTCCCAATCATAGATGGAATAGCTCCTCTCCACTCCATGGAGCTTCCTACTCTCAAAAGAAATGGGATGCTTCTTTTGCATCAAGACTGCCCCAATCTCATCACCTGATGCATCATAATGAAGCTCAAATAGCTTCATGAAGTTTGGTAGAGCTAATACTAGACATGATGACATTACCTTCTTGAAATGATCAAAGCATCTCTGAGCTGCCTCTGTCCATGTGAAGGCCCCTTTCCTTGTAAGGTTTGTCAAGGGTGTAGCAGTCTGTGAAAATCCCTTAATAAGTCTCCTATAAAACCTGTAGAGACCAAAGAATCCCTTTAAGCTGTGTAAAGTTTGTAGGAGTAGGCCAATCAACAATAGCTCTAATCTTTTTAGGATCTACCCAAACTCAATGTGTGCTAATGATATGCCCAAGGTATAGTAACTCAGTCAACCCAAACTCACACTTAGATTCTTTGGCATATAAAGATTCTTTCTCCAAAATGGACAACACCATCTCAAGATGTTGTAAATGCTCCTCCCAAGTCTTATTGAAGACCAAAATGTCATCAAAGAAAATTAGGACAAACCTCCTAAGTTGCCCCCTGAATACCTGATTCACGCAACTCTAAAATGTAGCAGGGGCATTGGTTAGCCCAAATGGCATAACCAAAAACTTGAAGTGGCCATAGTGACACTGAAAAGCTATCTTCTCAATGTCCTCCACCCTCATCCTAATCTGATGATACCCTGACTGTAAATAAATCTTCATAAAAAAAGCATGCATCATGCAGCTCATCTATCTGTAGGATGAGATATTTGTTCTTAATGGTCTTCTTATTTAATGCCCTATAATCGATGCACATGCACATTGTCCCATCCTTCTTCTTTACCAATACTACTGCTGAATCAAAGAGGCTTTTACTAGGCTTGATATGCCCCATCTCCAATAAATCCTTAATCGCCCTTTCTATCTCATCCTTTTGTTTCTTAGGATGATGATAGGGAGTACTCATAACTAGTTTGGCTCCCTCCTTGAGTTCAATAACATGCTCTATTCCCTTTTCAAGAGGAACCCCATGCGAAATCTCGCCAAATAATTTAGCATGCCTATCAAGTATCTCTTTGATATCTAGTGGATGACTCTTCACCTATGGTTCCTATGAGGCTGGCATTGTAAAACATTATGTTGCCCACTCTACATCATCATGCTAAAATAGTCTTTGCATTCTCCTCAAGGAGATTACTTTTTAGTTCCCATCTAAAAATCCTCTAAGTACAACAGTTTTGCCCTCATGTTGAAACCTCATCTCCAATTTTTCTAGGTTGAGTGTGAACTTGACTAGTGAAGCCATCCATGTCATATAGAGGATGACATCATAGTCTCCCATGCCTACTGCATAGAACTCATCCTCCAACTCATATCCATCTCCAAACCTAATGTGAAGATTAGATATATTTCAAGTACATAATAATTTGTCACCATTAGCTACCATGACTCTAAATCCAATGTGCTCCTCAATCTGTAAACCTCTCTTGGCTACCAATTGTGCATCTATGAAATTATGTGTAGCCCTGGTGTTAATGAGTGAGATCACTTTTTGCCCCTGGATAGTACCCCTAATCTTAATGTGATTTCCTTCTGAGCCCTCATTAATCATGCCAAGGACTTCTCATCCTTAGGAATGTTGCTCTCCTCTATAGTGCTATCCTCATCTGAATCAGAGTGTTGATCCTCCCTCTTTGAGTATGAATCCTCTGCTAAGAAGTACTCCATTTTTTTTTCCTTAGCCTTGAGAGGACACTTATGAGATAAGTCCCAAGGCTCTCTACAATGAAAACATAGCTTCTTCCTCCTCAACTCATTCAAGGTGTCATTATCCAACTTATTATCTCTTTTTGGTTGAGCATCCTTGTGAAAATATTTTTTGTCCTTCTCCTTTTCCTTCTTCATATATGAATCCCTATGTTGAAATATACCCCTAAAAGAAGAAGGTGCTAAGTCATGAGCCTTTTTAGTAGCCTCCTGTAATGTAGTTGGGTCATGCCCCTTGATCCAACCCCTCAAGAGATCTAAGAGTCCATCCATAAACAACACTACTAAACTCCTCTCTGAAATATTTGTGACCAATATATCTAACCTCTAAAATTCACTAATATATGTCTCAATTGATCCCCACTACTTGAGTTGTGCCAACTTCTTAAACTGTAACTCAAGATCTTTAGTGTCAAATCTCTCTATGAGTCTCTCAATGAACTCCTTGTAAGATGTGATCTAATTGTATCCCAAGGTTACTAGGCTATGGTGCTGCCACTTATGTGTTGGGCCATCCAAATGAATTGTTGCATACTTTATAGCCTCCTCCTCAGGCATATGATTTAGCTACAAGTATGTATCTACCTTCTGCACCCAAGCTCATGCAGTAATCTTCTCTAAAGCATCATAATAAGGTAAATAAAGTTTTCCAACTTTCTTTCTCAGCTCAATTTTTTGATTTCTTCCTCTTAATCTAGGCATGTGTCTCATCCTCAAGTCCATATAATCTTTGAGGAAAATATCCACCTAAAACTCCAGTCCACTAACCTCCCAATCCCTCCTAAACTAGTCGTGTAACTCAATAATCTGCGGTTCATTTACAAGTTGAACTAGTTCTCTGGGTGGAAAGGTGGGTAGAAGAAGTCTTGAGCTCACTATTTGAGATAGGCGTGCAACATGTCTAAATTTATCAACCTCATTCCCATTGTTGTCATGTCCATTATTACCATTAATGTTATTCTTAGGACCATTGTTGTTGCCTCAGCCTCCATAATTATATTTTCCCCTATTGTTATCATTTCCCCCATTATTATTATTTCCATTGTTGGCATCACCTTGATTAATATTGATGCCCATCTGTCTAGCCATAAGCTGCATCATCATATCCATTCCCCTATTCTGCTCTTATTGCATACGTTGCCCCTCCTCTAACGTACCTAGTAACCATCTGAACATTATCTCCTCCTAATCTAGACTAATATTCCTACCTCCACCTAATCCTATATTCATTTCATATCGGTCACCCATACTACTTTTTTGTTGAAAGAATATCTCCTCTGTGTCTATATGACTGGATTGTATGTCCCTCTACACGAATGAACTAGACTATTTGCTCTGCAAATTTGAACTCCTACTTTGTCTTGCCCTAGTATTGAGGAAATTATAAAGCCCTTGTCGCATGGTCAAACATAAATGCTTAGCCCTTTTAATTTCTAATTTTAGTTTTTTGACATTTTGTCAAATACTTTTCCTCTATCTGGCTATTCCAAATTCCCTATAAGACCTGCATAGGATGGCAGGACTTATAGCTCTAGTACCACTATAATGGGCACCCTAGAAATGCCCAAAAATTGAACCAATTGTTGATAGAGATTTTAATGTCTTTGCATAGATTTGAAACCACATAACATGAACAAGAAGGAATTTATGCAAACTAAAGATTGAACTATTGTTGAAATAATATTAGTTTTCAAACTAATAAAATCAAATACATAGCAAAATTTTGAACTCACTAATTACTCTAGCATTATAACATGTAAAATCATCCCTTCACAGTGGCATAAGTATTGGACAAGGAGTGAGAATGATATGAGCAAACACCCAATTTGCCTATAGTTGGAAATGCGCCCAAACTACCTATTAATGAAGTTGATAGCAATGAATGCAAAAGGCCAAACCCTAAGGGAATGACATCTAGAATGTCACAAGAGAGGATAGACATCCTCTAATACTAAGAACAAATGATCTGTAACTCACACATCCATTTTCTTCTCATATTCAACCTTCCTAACAATAGCCATAAGCTCTCCTTTTATTTCTACTTCATAGGGTTGACCACTTTTCACAAGCAATGTGGGATCAATAAAATAAAAGGATAACAATTATACAGCTAGACAACTGGTAAAGTGGGGACATTACATGATAATTGTACTAAATGCATTGCATTTGACTCCTAACAGGATCACATCCTTTAATAAGGAATTTATATATTAGTACAATATCTAGTGGGTATCATCTCCACTAGGGATTTTTTGTCTGATCAAGGGTTTTCCTTGGGGAAAAAAATCAATGTGTTATGATGTATGATCTCTTATAAATGTGAATTATTATTTTGGTTACTGGTGACCAAATTTATAAGTTCGTAATTAATTGTGCACTTATCCACATTCACCCTTCCTCTCAGATGTGAGGTGTGGACTTTACTTCTTAACACTTTCTACATTCCAAGGTCAACGCCTTCAATTTAAGAAACATTCAAGCATCTTTATTAATATTAATGACTTCTACATCCATTCATGAGGGTTTATGCAAGACAAAAAAAATATTTACCATTGTACATACATTTCTCTATGAAATTAATTTTCATTTTCAAGGTTAATTCCTAAAAAAGGGTTTGACCAAGGAAAACCCCTTTTACCCAAACTTTTATCTTTTTTTTGTGTGCAAGAATAAGTGATGAAAATTTTAGGATTTTTTTGCAAAGATTGAGAACTATTAGATAAACCCTATAAATTTGTGCCAAAAATACCAAGAGTAAAACATTTGAGACATGATGTTCCTAGGTAGAAATTTTTTTATATTATTTGTATCCTATAACTTTAGTCCAAATTGAAATCATAGGCAAGTGTAATATTCAAAGCTCTGATTCAAGTCATTTATGATTTCTAGCAATTAGCTACCAGACTATAATTTCCATATCTATCTATATTTGTTTATTTATATTTTTACATTGCATTATAATTTTCATTTCCCCTATTTTGATCTCATAATTTATATATTTTTGTGAATGATCATTGTCCCTTTTAACACTTTGGTCTTGCTTGAGCCTATTAGGGCACCTTCTTTTTGAGAGTGCAAGTTTGGAAAGGAGGAATAATCTACCATTTTCCATTATTTTTGTTTTCATAATGTACACATGTATATATCTAGACTCTAATAATAAATGAATTTGATAGAAACCAATACATTTATTTGGTTGCACTAGTTGTAAATAATATACCCTAATAATAAATAAACATGAATAAGAGTTCATCCTAGTTAAAAATAATATATTCTCGTATATTTTATTCTTTAATTAAGAATAAATAAACTTGAACAGGAATAATAGATTCTTGTGCTCACATTATTTCGAAATAGTATATTCATATATGAAAATAATTGGTAGTAGTGTTAACTTGAGCAAGGTCCCTCTAATCAAATATATCTAGAAAATTCTTCCTTCAAAGGATATTTAGAGAAAAAAAGATGAAATAGTAATGAAAATGATCTTTTAAATTCTCTTTGTAAATTCATTTGAATGATGAAGGAGAATGCATTTATGTGGGGTGGTTGATTTTCAAGGAAGGGGAATGCATTTATGTGGGATAGGTGATTTTCAAAATTGAACATTGATGGCAAACAACTGGTCATCTCCTACTTGCATTTGCAAGCTTAAATTTTTTTTCTTTGGATAATGGGTCATTTCATACTTGTATATGCAATTTAATTAAGATTTTTAGTTCCCATCGAATGGCAGAATACTATAGCATCTTGGTACATTTTTTACTTCAATTATTATTTGCCAATGGAAAAGCAATATTTAATTTTTGGTATACTATTTGTAATGTTTTTTAATTTCTTTTTAATAAATTTTATTTACAATATTCTCAATTTATGATTAGATGATGGCGTGAACAGTAGGGTTTCCACTCCTTGTTTTATGGTGCCACAAGCAAGATTTTTTTTAGTGTCTTTATAATGTTTCCATATTTTGTATTTGGTTGTCATAAAAAAAATATTATCTTTTTATTTAAGACATGTCCTTAGAATGACACCCACAATTTTTAAAGATATTTAATGCTATGCAGTTACAACTGTAGATATAGTAGTCACTTGTAAAATAATTTTTTGCTTTGTTTGGTAATATCTTGTTCTCTTTGATTTTTAGAATATGAGTTGTCTTTTAGGGCCCGTTTGGGTGCTAGAATATGATTTAGGAATAGGAATATAAAATCCTTGATTTGGGATTCTAGAACTTCGAATCCATATTATAGTTTCTGGAATTTATTTAGGGATTGTTTGGTTGAAACCCAAAAATATTTCATATTCAGAATTTGTTATTCCAAGCCTGTTTGGTTCAAAAAATGAATATAAAAGTTAGAGTGAGAAAGATGATTCATATCTCCAATTTATCAAGGACATGTTCATGGTGCACTCCACACATGCTGAAAATGTCGATATTCATTGCAAAATAAAAATTCAATAAAAAGTTAAAATAAAGATGGAAGAAATTAGATATGTGTGGTACTAGTTATTTTATTTAATCCAAACATATGAGAAAGTGTAACAATAGCCGAAATGTTTCCCCTAATTAAAAAAATTGTATTTGTATGAATTTATACAATAGTCTTTTTAATTTCTTCAAGTGACACCTGCTAATTTTTACAAAATGGCATTCAAAGGGTGCTCGAAGTAGTTGCCAAGGGTATCATTTCTTTAAACACATCACTCTCTCAATTACAACTCAATTAAATTTCAAAATAGGTGCTCCCAAATGGGCATCTAGATGTCAAACACAATTAAATTTCACGTTAGTTAAAATCCTCATTTTCAAAAAATGGGATTTAAAATGGGAATTAAAACGGGAATTCCAAATAACAATTATTTTGAGGGGAAGTAGAATTTTTGTTTAGGGGGTCAAATGGGGATACCAAATCCACATTTCCCTAAATTCCAATTCCTATTTTACAAACCCAAACAATGGATTAGGAATTTTTGAGGATTTTGAATTCCAATTCCCAGTCAAATCCATGATCCAAATGGACCCTTAATGTCATTTGGGTGGAAGAGAAAATTTATCCTCAATCTTTGGATTTATTGTCTGCATTAATAGGACATCATGCCTTTGAGGCATATGATAGCACTTTTCTGGGGAAAAATGTGGTCTTGATGTAGATGTGTGTCTTCCAACGAATGCTTTGGTTGTTCGAGTAAAGAAGAATAATGATATTCATCTAAGTGGTATGCCTACCATGTTTAAAAATCTATTCAAAAGGGATTTTTAGTTTTAAAAAAATGTAGATCTGAGTCATTTTTCATTGTGTGGAAGTTGTCCATACTATTGGAAGTACAATAATTGGCATAAATTTTGTTGATCGCTTTGACTCTTGTGCTTTATCAGTTTGAGTTTGATAGGTCTTTTCATCTAGTTGGATTCTATAATCCAATCTTCATGAAATCTTAGAAATATTTTGTTTTGTGGATCACAATTGATTTTCCTCACTTCATTTGTGGTAGGTGATAGTAATTTTATAGGAAAAATCTAAATTCACTACATTTAGTCATCCAGTAATTAATACATAGGGGAATGTTTCTTGCTGACACTTGACATTGTCAACTTTATCTCATCAGTTGATTTATAGAATTCAATGTGAGGTTTCAATTTGAAATGTCATTCTGAGTGATATGCCTTGTTGCAAGATAAGGTTTTTGAATAACAAGATTTTGTTTTGTTTTCTTTCTTTTCAGGTTCTGAACTTTTTGAAAGGTTATGTCTTCAAATCTTATGTGTTTTTAGAATGTTCTATAATTTTTGCAACTGTTTTTTGCTCTCTTGGTGATATCTACAAAGAGGAGTCCTACAAATCTTTTTGAAATTCTATAGCATTACTTGAATTGTTTGAGTTCAAGTATTCTATTTTTCATGCTTGAATGCATTTTATGTTGTTTTTTTTCTTGTAGGCTTCAACAAGTTGGGCTTTGTAATTTTTTTAGCTTTTCTTGTAATTTTTTGTGCGATCTAGAGTAGAATTTTGAATTTTCTTTTCTTTTCATTTTGAGTTTCCTAGACTACTTCTCTTTTGTCGTGCCGACTCCTATAGAATTTAAGGGCTGCATTTTTTTAAGATTTATCAATTGATATGCCAAACATAATATATGAGATCATAATATCTATTTATTGATGTATTGTGAATATCCCGAGTGATTGATGAACAAATTTTATAAATCAGGCCACAGAAAAATGTCCAAATAACTTGTCATAAAATATCATAGATTATTTATTTATTCCCCAAGGAGAATAGATAATTATATACCATACATAATATATAGCTTGCTATAATTTCTAAAAATTGCAAATTGATAGTCAAGATTGGGAAAAATTGTGGTTGGAATGCATAAATAGTTTGCAAATTAAGCATACAAGGATAGTAATATTTACCGTATTACATAGAATAGGAGTAGAAGGACAACAAGGTCTACTCACAATTCAGTAATGTATGGCCAAAAACCTATTATGCCCATAGAGTATTTTTTTTTGCATGTGAAGATTGTAGGGTAGTCAGTAAAGGGACTAGAAGTCTTTAAAAGAAGACTAGAATTCATTGCACAACGGATGAACAGAGAGACACGTCATTGAAGCAAAGATCAACAGGACCAACACATGAAAATAATGAATTGAATAGTAATCTACATTCAATAGGGGCCTAAATCTATTGTGTTTTTCATATTTTATGATTTGAATAATGTTTTTTTGTAGTTTATGGTTTCTGCTAGAGTGGGGTTTCTGTTGCACCAAAAGATCGATCTTTCAATGCCCAATACAACCACTCAACTTATAGTACACAAAAGGTAGTTAAGTCCTTGTCATGAATCCCAAGGGGAGCACTGACCAAATTTCCAACAATCTCCTCCTCAGGGTTACCCAAGGGTATAAGGATTCGAACCTGTGACCAAGCTCTGATATCACTTGTTAGATTGGGGTTGCCATTGCACCAAAAGACCGATCTTTCAATGCCTAATACAACCACTCAACTTATAGTACACAAGAGGTGGTTAAGCCCTTGTCATGAATCTTGAGGGGAGCACTGACCAAATTTCCAATAGTTTCTTGTTTTCTTTTTATTTGTTCATGCGGCTAAAGGCACTACTTTCATTTACTACTGTAACAGAGCCTAAGAACAGTATCGTCTTCTTCTCCTACACTACATTTTTAAAAAAATTAGTTGTAATAAAGCTATTTTTTTTGTTATACCATGTTTTTTATATGGTATGGTCCCTTTACTGTATTGAAAAAACCCAAGAGATCCACATAGTACTACTATAGATTGGTAACCACAAAATTTATAGAATAAGTACAATTGAGATCTAGTAAAATTGAAACAAATAGATTTTATAATGAAAAATTAGGCGAGTTTGAATAACAAGATCATTATAATTTTAGAGAGGTCATTTTCAATATAAATTTTACTAGTGTAACTAGTTCATCTATACCATTGGGGAAATCACAAAAGTCATGGTTGAGACATTCACAAGTAGAAGATTTTGAACCATCTTTGCACATAATTCTCAGCAATGCAAAATATTCTCTCTCTACAATTACCACATTCAATAGTTTTTGGCTTAGTATCCATTTACTATTGTAGCAAATATTGTGCCATATAAACCATTTTCTTCATGGTTACTTTGTATACTTTAAAGGCGTAAAATTGTGAGTCATGTTGACTCCCAAATTATATTCTCTAGACTGTGCTTCAAATTATTGTGGTAGTTTTTATGGTTACAAAATTGTTCTTGAAACAAAGCAGTAGGAACCAACTTATGTTACAAAAGAAGTAATGGCAAAAGAGAACAATTGAAAGACAAGATTTGAAAAACCTATTTAGTGTGGAAATGGCTACAACATCTCCATCCTTTAGACCCAACTGAAGCAATCCATTTGTAAGAGTTGCAATTCTCTTTAAGAAATGTATTCCAATTTTTCGTGTAGGCCTAGATATTATTACATTCATTTCTGCACATACTTGTCTTATGTTTTTCACAAAAAAACCCACATGGATTTTTCCCTAAGACATTATGATATATATGTAGAAATTGTGAGGAAAAACGATGAGGCATTTTAGCAATGTCAACAAAAATTTCTTCCAGATCTTTGGACTTGATTTTGACCTTGTTTTCTATGTCATGAAACTTTTCCCCCTTTCAATCTACTTGTCTATTGTCTAATAAATCCACTTGTATAAAGGATTTAATGCTAAATTTACAAAAGTGCAAGATGGCCAAGGACAAACAAGACACGTGCACATGTGAAAATTGACATGACTGTTATTTGCAAACTAATATATAGACATGTGGGCACACATAACTATGACTTGTATATTGATTACAATTGAAAGTGGAGAAATTATATTGAAATAAGCTTAGTTTCAACTACATTAAAATGAGCTTAGTTTGAACTGAATATATCCTAAAAAAAATATTTATTTGTATTTTAGGGTATCACCCGAACAATGGATTTTAGGGACATGCACACATGTGTGATTATTCCGTTAGAGAACAAAACATATTCTTGAAAGGACATTCATGGTTACATATGATATCATGAGAATTCATTCATGATTACTAAATTTACAAAAAAATCCAAATGTATAGTTAGTCATCTTAAAAGATATTGCATTTTTTAAAAATAACAAATAACAAATTGTCAAAACATATAGTCACTCAACTTAAAAGATATTGCATATGAAGATTCCATATACATCCGTAGAACATCAAGCACTCTATGTATGTATTCAAGATTCAAGACTAGTTCACTATGAAATTTATCTAAGACACATGCAATAGACTTTAGTGAGGAATCCCATGACAAATTTAGGGAAATGCCTCTTTTTTAAAATCTTAATTTTATATTTTGTTTTTTTTTTAAATTTCTAAACAACAGAAAGGAAGGATTAAAATGGGATCCCTAAAATTGTAGATGACATCGAAAGCACTTGATACACCATTCAAAACTTATTTCATCTTATTATGAATGTAAAAGACCAAAAAACCATTCATTCTTGATGAACTTTGTTCCTTTTTGAATTTACACTGATTATCTATAATTTTAAAATAAAAATCACTTGCTCATATTTTGTAAGTATGTTTAAAATGTCTAAATAGTTTACGTCATTGTAATTGTTGTGGTTTAAGTTTTCTTACTATCAATTTCATCTTCTCAAAGTAAAAAATCTAAATTGAATTTGTTTTTGTCGAACTCTTCATTTTAAATTTTAAATATGCATTAACATAGAAAGTATTAATTTCTAATAGGAAGACAAAATTTGTATAATATTTTGATCAATTAATTTGTATTTTCTGTAGTACTCAAAATTCATAATATCATTGTTCCATTTCCATTAAATTGAAACCATTAAATCTGTCTTTAAAATGACGTGTAAACCTAATTCCACTTAAATACAATTAAGCCTTCACTATCAATCTTGGAAAGTCCTTCATTTTAGTGTTTGTATATTATGACTTGTAGTAGTTGTCTCTCTTCTTAGCATTTGAAAAAATTACATTTCAAATAAAATTATGTTTATTAATATGCATGTTTTAAAATAAACACTAAGTTTTGCTATAAAGATATTTTTCAATAATGAATTGTTATGAATTCCATGAAAACCTTCTAGTTGTAAGGGATGAGTACTTATAATGTTCTCCAATAATAAATCATTTTAGGTAGATATTTGCGCAATGTCCTCATGTAGTTTTAATATTTTCCAAATTCCTATAATCATTTAACCTTATGGATTTAGAAAATAACTTTTTTCCTGAATTTAAATTTGTGTTAGATCCAAGCTTTTGAGGATGTCTAATAGAATTTATATTCCAAGTCTGGGTCCCGAGTGGGATTATCCAATCATTGGTGCAACCGAATCTACAACTTTGCAACATGGATTTTTCATAGAATGTGAAACTGTTGAGAGTGCATTGTGCACTGTACTCGGTACATAATTCTTGGAAAATAAATCTAGGGCAATAGTGTGTGTGCAGATATTGTCTCTAAATTTCTGACAAATTGCATAGACCTCTTAGAAAATAATAAAATTGTAGAGAAATTGACAAATGCATATGTGAAGCCTTTCTTTAAACCTAGTGAAGACTATGATGCATACATTATCACATATGTGATAGAGATGAGTAATGCACTCATAGGTGGCTTTTTCTCTCTTAAATCTCTAAGGTCATGAGATGTAACAACTTGTGCTTCTTATTCCCTGAAAATGGAAATATATAGTAGGTACAAACCTATTGTGGATCATGCATTGCTTGCTCATAGTTCCCACTTTTTTTTTTACCTTAGTGCATCAATACTATTAGTTTCTTAAAAAGAAATGATATTTCTACAAATACATATGTCTCCTTCTATACTTCCACCTTATGTGCCAACCACATTTTCCATGATAGGGTTGTATACTATGGAGGATATATAGGCATTGGAAGATTTGTCCATGGTGAGTTGATATGGACGACCATATATATATATATATATATATATATATATATATATATATATATATATATATATATATATATATATATATATATATATATATATATATATATATATATATATATATATATATATATATATATATATATATATATATATATATATATATATGTAGATAGTAAGTAACATATGGAATGAATAAATAAAAATATTTCATATCAGTTGCAAAAAAAACAAATATGAGTATGTCTATTTTCATGAAATGTGTTAATTTTCAATACGATTATGATAATGTATACATTATAAATCAATTTTATTAATTGTATCTATGTATCAAATGCTTTACGATTGTTTGGATGTAAATTATGTAATTTAAATCAAATATTTATATTCACTTTTATTTTCAAATATTGTATAAAAGATTACATAACTAAACCTTGGATACAAGATTTAGCATACCTATATTTTGTTTAATATTTTAAGATAAATACAACTCATCAAATTTGTAGAAGATAATTAAGGAAACATTATTTTTATATATCAAATTATTTATTGGTTCCATATATTATTTTGTATTTAGCTCATAGGTTGTGGAAGGTTAATGTAGAATTAAGAGCTTCAAATAACACCCCAAATACAATTCACAAGTATTTGGTACATTTAATTTCTTTTGTGTCAAAAAAAAGAAAAAGAAAACTTTTCCTATTTACTTTTAATCCTAAATACATTTTCTATGATGTCTTTGTATTATGTATATAGCTAGATTAATGTTGGTCTACAGTTGAGAGTCATAAAGAATTAAATTATTTTGAAATCAAATAATGAACATAGTGGGAAAAATATGAATAAGTCCAAAAATAGTAATAGAATTTAATATAGATTTTACTATTCTTCCTATGTCATGATATAGTAGTGTTAGAAGTAACTATTGTATCTAAATTCAGACCCCCTATATGAATAAATTATCTAACATTCCACCTCATGTGTTGGACTTCCAATCATAGTTAAAATTAAATATGCATCACCGCTTCATTTGTTGGAGACACAGTTGTGAAATCTTTGGAAAGCTTTTTGTTTTATGAATTTGGTATCACATTGTTAATATGTTTTATCATAGTTTGAAAAGTTGTTTTACATGCATTTTTCAACTCTAAAGAAATTTACAAAAAAACACACTCTCTGAAGCATATGGGAAATGAATATGCAAAGGAATGGTCATACCCTTCTTAATTGTTGATGTATAAATAAAAAATGAAAATGTCAATTAGAAAACTTATGCTCATTTTCATGACCTTTTTATGTACAATATGTTAGAAGATTTGAAGTCAACCCTTGGTTACAAATATCTTTGTATACAGAAGTCTACAAACACCAAAAATTTGATAACACATCTGCATTCACCAGTTTTTACATCTTGTCTGTATATGATATGTTTATACACACAATCTTCTTCAAGGTAGTTATTGAAGGTGTAAACAAGATTATTTTGAGTCACATGACAACATTGACAATTTGATGCACATTGGTTTCTAAATCCTTTAAAAAATGTGCGCATAATGTGACATGATATTATGAAGTTTCATGGTGACACTTTTCGTAGAGATGTGGAAGCCAACATAGAAATATTTTGAAAAACAACGCTAGTAACCTAAATTTCTCTTTGCCTTGTGTCTTCAATCATTTCATGATATTGCACCTCAATTTACATGAATACTTTATTTTGAAGGTTTAATTGAAATAAAGAGATACAAAATTCAAATTTGTTAATGTAATGTTTAAATATGTATGATGCAGGATGGCATTGCTTATCAACCATAAAAGTGATATTGCAATTTGAAGTTGACATAAAAATATAATTGTGATCATTAGAAGTGGTTGTCTAATTGTGTGACGACAATATGGTTTTACTTGAATCAATAAGGCTTCTCAAGATTTGCACTCTCTTGGCGCTTTATTGTATAGTGAATCAAATGTCTAATTGCATATTGTTGTTGGCTTCTAATGTAATAGTCTATTATATAGTTTTGTACATAATTGAGTTAGTTATGTAGTCCATTAAAAATGAGGTAAACTAGGTTATGAAGGAAATAATGAATACTTCGAGACTACATTTTGTTATAAAATACATTGAATACTTCTATTACTTTGTTGATCTTACTTTTCTTATGTATTAAATCATAAGTCTATAAATTGTAGTTGATTATAGTAATTTGCACCACTCTCTTAAATGTTTGTATTGATTGATAGATTTGATTTGAAGAACGAGTAATAATTTTCATGAATCACCATGCAAAGTGTGAAATGAGCACGCTTGCAACTTTGATGTGAAATATATGTTTTCAAATAACTTGACAAACAATTGATCTACAAACAATATAAGGTGTGAGAAGACATCCATAGGGTCACTTTGTTGTAGAAATAAGAGACCCAAGAATGAAACACAGATGTTGGTTGGGGACTTTTGCAACTACTAGAGAAGTTGCTCCTGCATATAGGAAAGTTGTATTTCTTATGTCAGAAAGCAAAGATTTAACTTCTCTTTCAAGGTCTAATAGTTTTCAGGTAAACATCTTTTCATATAAAACTGAAAAAAATTGCCAAAAAACAAATTGAAAAAATTAGAACTAGTTAAATTTTAGTACAAGTCCATCATGTATTGCACAACTAGATCATGGCAATTCAAACTTACCAAATTTCCCCTTTAAAGAGACTATTTTTTCTAAGTTTGTTTCAAGAGATGGTGATAAATATTTTAAGCCAAACTCCTCTTCCACTGCACCAAATAGCCTTATTAGCCAATGCATATCTACTCCAATTGATATTGTCACTAATAATAAGCAATATGACAATAACAATGGATTTGACTCAAATTATCCTAGACTAGATAATACCTTTGGAGACCCTAGTCTGTTAGACAATGTTGTACAAAGATACTTATCGAAGCAACACCTAAAAAAATTCATAACTGATGAATGCAAAGAGAATAGTAGTGTTGCTTCATTTGCAATTGTTTAGAGTAAACAAAATTATTATTACAGCTACAATTTGTCAAAGACTAACCGTATTGTGTCAAATATGGGCATATTGAAGCATGCATCATCTAACTCTAAACAAGTACAACTTTGTAGTGGTATGTCTTATATGAAATTTTAGATGATTTTGTTTCCAATTTTTTTAAAAATATTGTCATTGTTTGAACTAACAAATTATCTTGAATAGTAATATTCTATTATCTTTGCACTTACCCATAGGAAAAAGAGAAAAAAATTGAAGGTCTTCCACATTCATATCCCTCTCCTAGAATGATAGAAATCACAAATACAAGTGTTTTTGCAATTAATAGTGAATGGCTTAAAAAGCATTTTATAGTATAGTTAGAAGTTGATGGTGCACCTCTACCTGCCAAAGATTGCAAAAACAAAGAACACGTCTATGAAAGATCAAAGTTTACGTAGAAAAGAGTTAGAAAAATGTGAGAATGCCAACTAGTTCTTAATGAGGTTGTTCATTTGAAAAGAAAACTTATGGAGATGGAGCAAAGAGTCAATGTCATTGGAAACTGAACATCTAGATTGATGTGTACAAGTGGCTAGTGAAAGATAAAGTATTTGTAAGCATGTCATAATCTTTATATAGACTCTGTAAAAGCATTTTCTATATGCAACCATTAGTGCTCATTTTCTGTTGCATTTATATCATTTGTTTGAGTTGAATTACTTGAAGATTGGTATCATTTTTATAGTATTAAATTATATATACAAAGATCATTGTAGATGTTTCCTATTTCCCATTATAGAAATTGATCTCCTCAATTAAGCACTTGAAATAATGATCACAAGGCATGTACATTTTTAGTATATTTAACTAAAGCAACATCCACCAATGTCACAGTCTACACACAATGACAATGAAAGTGGACAGTGAAATGTACATGTTTGAAATAGTCATTAGTCCAATTCAATGAACACCTAAGGAATATTTTTTTATCATTCTTTATACAACTCTTGCATATTCATTTTGTAACTTAGTTTTTGAAAAAATAAATTCTAGGGCAACATATTTTGTAGAATTTGATTTCAAATTCCATGCAAATTTATATAACTTTTGGAATTCTTTTAGAATAACTAAGAGGGGGGTGAATCAATTATTTAAGGTCTAGATGTACAATTAAAACTTTTCACAGCTTAGTGAACCCATATCCACAAAACATTTTCATCATGCATGCATCCATTAGATTATGCAATCACTTAAACTTGTAGGTTATTGTCAAATCAACTCTGCAAAAATGTAAACATGAAACATAACAGATTTAATAGCACATTTGACACAATGATTTAACATGGAAATCCAATTTGGGAAAACCACCAGTAACATGTTACTCATTCTCACTCTTCTGAAGTGATTCCTTGTGAAAGGCCAACACTATTAAAGGTTACAATGCACACTATTAATTGTGATCCGATTAAAGGATTTTAGTCACCCTATTCTGAGTGAGCCTTGTTAGAGGACTTTAGATCATTCACTTGGAATGTCACCCAGTTAAAGGATTTATAAATGACTATTAGGTCAACCTTAATCCAAAGGATTTACCCTAGACTAATACAATGATTAGAAAGTAACAATAAGGCTTGATCTGATAATAACTTACAACACGCTTGCATATTATAGATCTTTGTTTTAGTTCTCCATTTTTCTTGGCTTTTACACACTTTAGCTCTGATAGCTTGTTCACCCTTCAAGCATTCATACCCTTAAGCCTTCTTTCTTTGTTTACCAATGCAATCTCTTCACTTAGGTCAATGAATGAAGCAATACCCTAGACTCCTTGTCTTCCTTAGGTTCTCGCACATGACAACCTTTGCTTCTGAACAACCATCTCTATAAATAAAGAATTAAGATCTTTTCTCATTCATCCTCCATCGACCATTTTAGGGTTAGGTTAGATTAGGTAGGATTCAATAAATCTACCCCTCATTTCATTTCATTCCCTTCTAGAAACTTCTCCTTCAATCCTCTTTTAATTTGCCTGTAAATGGTTCATCATGAATTCAGTGCAACCAACTCATCAAGCTTGCACACGATTCACACAATCCAAGAAATCAAACTTGTCAACTTAGATTCATCAATATCTTGGTCTTTCTCATAATTCTGACACTCAGCATTAATTGGCTTCTGATGCTTGCCACATACTGCATTTCTCGGAAACCTCTATAAAACACTCAACATGAACTAAAGTTTATTGGCATTCAGCATCAACTAAACTTTACTCAGCTTATACTATTTCACTTAGCTTATATTGAAATTGACTTTTCTTGGCTCAAACTAGTTTTCTGCTTGACTTGCACTAACTTTTCTTGGCACCTATTATGCAAATTGTTAAGATTGGTAGACAAACTTCATTTAAGTTGTTCTTCTTAACTTAATCTGTGTAACTATCCTTTGCAACCTTAAATAGATTATCAATGCACTATAATATCACTATCTTACATGATTCTTGTACTCCTTTTTCATATCATAAGTCAACCTTTCCTCTAGGTGCTATTGTTACCTCATTTGATCAAATCCTCTTCATCAATAAAACAAATGATAGTACTTGAATCATATAAGAAATTATCTTGCCAGCAAGTAGTAGGTTTGACATCAGTGACAAAACAATGATTGAAACATATTTATCATACTTGTATCAATCTGTTTTCAACAATCTCCCTCTTTGGCATTGATGGCAAACCAAACTCACCAAACTTGATCAGTATAACCAACAAAATACCAAAAAGAAAATAATTCCTTGTGTTGAAATCTCCCCCTCTATCAACAACTTTCATCTTCTGAATAGGTTACAAAATTATGTTCTAATCAATAGAAAATCAATAAACTCATCCTTATAACTCCCTCTTGATTACTTCTTATATCTCCCTCAACATTATCTCCTTCTTACTAGGTAGATGTAATCAGCAGGTACACTTTCACCCTCTACGTAGATATTCCATGATTCTTTTATCTGTATCTTCTATCTAGATTTCTCTTTCTTTTCTCCCTCAATGATTTCTCCCTCCAATTTTAATGTATTTATCTCCTCAAGATTTCTCTTTCTTAATCTTAATGATTTCACTTTCTCTCCCCCTTTGAAAACAATGCCGAAGATTTTTCATCTTAATATTTAGATATGAACATTTCCAGTTTCTCCCTCAATCAGCTAGCTTGTGACAGATTTGTAACTCCATCTCTTTGATTACTTGAGGTAGCTCCGAATATAAGATCAACTGCATCAATGTCTAACATATGTCAATCAACTTATTTGATGTAGGGCACTCCTCATGCTTCTTAAATAGCCTTTGATAGGGGTATCACCCCTAGTTTACCTCTTAGATACTCATGAGCATCCTTAGGTAATTTTCTTGTGAAGATATCAACAATTTGTTCTTTGGTGTTGACATATTCCATCTTCACTTTTTTTATCTTGAACTAACTCTCTCCAGTAATGATACTTGAGTGTAATGTGCTTAGTTTTTGTATGCATCACAAGATTCTTTGATATATTTATACCACTTGTACTATCACAATAAAGTATCACAAAGTCAATGATTTCTTCCTACATACCTTTGAGTAGTTGTTTGATCCATACAATGTTTGTACAATTTACTGTAGCAACAACATATTCAACTTCAACAGTAGATTGAGAAATGCAGTTTTGTTTCTTACTAGTCCATGTAACCAACATTTTGCCTAAGAAAAATGCTTCTCCACTGGTGCTCTTTCTTCCATCAATATTTCTAGCCCAATCGGCATCAGTGTAGGCTTTCAATTCAAATTTCTCATTTTTCTTGTAGTATAGACCATAGTCCTCTATTCTTTTTAAATATCTAATTATTCTTGTAACAACCATCAAATGATTCTCCTTGGGATTAGTAGAGAATCTTGCAACTATCCCTACAAATAATGCAATATTAAGTCTTTTGTGTACTACATATTGTAATTTTACAATCATAGACTTGTATAATGTTTGATTCACCTCAGTTGAATCGTCATTCTTTGATAATTTGTGTCCTATCACCATAGGTGTACTTACTGGCTTGGAATTTTCCAATCCAAAAATTTTTAATAACTCCTTAACATACTTTGATTGAGTGATGTATATACCATATTTCATCTAATGTACTTGCAAACCCACAAAGAACTTGATCTCTCCAAACATAGACATCTCAAATTCTTGCTTCATTTCATTTGCAAAAGCCTTATAGAAAGTATCTTGACCTCCAACTATGATATCATCAACAAAAAATTTAGACAACAAAATACCTTTGCCTTTCTCTGTCTTCAAGTACAGATTGTTGTTATCATTAGTCCTTTCAAATCCAACCTTCACAAGATAATTATGAAGCCTTTCATACCATGTTCTTGGTGCTTGTTTCAAACCATATAAATCTTTGTGTAGTCTACATACCATGCTTTTGTTGTTACCATCAAAAAATCTTTTTGGTTGTTCTATATACACCTGTTCCTCCAATATACCGTTCAGAAATGCAGACTTAATATCTATTTGATAAAATTTGAAACCTTTGTATGCAGAGTAAGCAAGCAAAGTTCTTACTCCTTCCAGTCTTGCAATAGGGGCAAATGTTTCTCCATAGTCAATATCTTCTTCTTGTGCATATCCTTTACAAACTAATCTTTCCTTATTCCTTATGACTTCACCATTTCCATCTAACTTATTTCTGTATACCCACTTGGTACCAAGCACATTTTTGTCTTCTAGTATAGGAACTAGAGTCCATGTCTTATTTTTCTTAATTTGTTCAATCTCTTCTTTCATGGATTTACTCTAGTCCACATCTTCTAAGGCATCTTTCATTGTTTTAGGTTCTTTCATGCTCAACAAACATGTATCATTTCTCAACATGTTCCTTGTCATTGGTCTAACATCTGTATCTCTAATGATTTGTGTAGCAGGGTGATGTCTCTTGACATACTTAGACAATCTTGGTTCAGCTTTAGTTTCTTCATTTGGTCTCTCAATGTCTAAATCATTATGTACATCTCTATTAGGTAGTTCAGCATCTCTTTCATGTACACTAATCTCAGAATTAGAATGTGCTTCAACTTCATTTTATAACTTGGTTCCTAAATGCAACTCGACACTCATAGTATGTGACTAGGTAGTCACTGAAACTTGTTGTTGGTTAGCAACTTTATTTACATCATCTTCTTCAGCAAGCATACCTTCATAAAATTTACAAATAATTTGTATTCTTCTAGTTCCTTCATAGATTCAACCTCATATACTTCTGTATATTCATAAAATTTTACATTTTTACTTTCCACAACTTTGTTAGTGCTAGTATCTAAACACTTATAAGTGTTACTTCTTGTGGAGTAACCAAGAAATATACCTTCTTCACTTTTTGCATCTAGTTTTCCATTTCTAAAATCCTTAAGAATATAACACTTGCTTCCAAATACCTTAAAATATTTTACATTTGGTGAGTATTGACACCATAGTTCAAAACGTGTTGAATGAGTAACTTTCTTGACTTGTACAAGATTCAAGGTATAGACAATTGTACTTACAACTTCTCTCTAGTATTTCAATGCAACATTTTTCTCCATCATGAGTGTCCTAGCACAGTCCATTACAGACCTATTCCTCCTTTCAGCAATTCCATTTTGTGGTGGGGTTCTAGGAGCAAATGTATGTCTTTTGATTCCTCTATTATTAAAAAACATCTTAAACTCATTTGATATAAATTATCCCCCTATGTTAGATCTCAAGAATTTAAGGCTTTTACCTATTTCTTTCTCAACTCTTACTAAGTACCATTTAAACATTTGGAAAACATTAGATTTATGTTTCAAAAACATAACTATCATCATTTTAGAATAATCGTCAACAAGAAGCATAATGTACTTATCTCCTTTGTATCTTTTCACTTCAATTGGTCCACACAAGTCAGTATGAACAATCTCTAATATTCCTTTAGAGGTACGAGTCTTACTCTTAAAACTTGACTTTGTCATTTTGCCTAACTGACCTTGTTTGCAAATTATATTGTCAAGCTTCTTCAACTTAGGCAAACCTCCAACTCTTTTCATGTTTCTGATACTAACCAAGTTATCAAAATTAATATGACATAACCTTTTGTGCCATAAGCACACATCATGAAATTCTATAGCTAGATAAGTAGCATCCTCTATATCAAGGTAGAATAGATTACCTCTAGTTTGATCACCTTTTCCAATCAGTTTTCCATCAGTATCATATATCTTAGCAATCTTATTTTCAAACTTAGCCTTACATCCTGAATTATTCAATTGTGACACATTCAACAAAATATAGTTAAGTCCTTCAACATAATAAGCATTGTCAAATAAAATCTCTTATGTGAACTTGATAGAACCTTTTCCTTTTATCAAACATGGTGCATCATTACCAAACTTTACACTATTTCCATCATAATAATTCAAGGTAATGAACTTACTTTTGTCTCCATTCATGTGATATGAACACTCACTGTCAATGATCTATCTGTCATTCTTGTTCACACAAGATAATAGTGCAGTTGCCTTATCCTAATTGGATTCATCCTTCATTGCAACATACACCGCTATCATCATGATCGTTGGATTTATCTTTTGTTTCCTCTTCAACAATGTAGTAAGACTTCTTTCCTTCATCTTTGTAATCTTTGTTGTCTTCATCTCTTCTACTTCTGGGCTTTTCACCACCTCTATAATTCTTTTTCTCTAGACATCTAGCAGTAATATGACCAACTTCATTGCAATTGAAGTTGATAGATAACTTACGTTTAAACTTCCCTTTACCTCTATGAAATATTTGTGCCAGTAGTGCATCAAGTTGATCTACATCTTCCTCATTTGTATCACTATCACGAGACACATATTTTGTCTTCTTCTTCTTCTTCTCATTAGGTTCCTTCAACAGTAGCTTAGCTTTGAAAGAAAATTCAATATTTTTAGGTTTATAATTATCAAAATTAGATAGCTCAACAGCAGTGAGCCTACCTACTAGAACTTCAAGAGTTAGATCATTCCTTGGCATACATCTTAGTTCTTGTATTATAGAAACTCTAATAGCATAGATGTATAGAAGTGTTTTCAAAACTTTTCTTAGTATAGTATCATCATCTATTATACCAATAGCTCTTCTTATTGCATAACATCATCTTTTATCCTAGAGCAATATTTAGCAATATTCTCACCTTCTCGCATTCTCATATCATCAAACTTACCTCTGAGACTTTTAGCTTTAGCTCTTAAAATATTCTTGTCACCTCCATAGATAGTGTGTAGATAATCCCACATTTTCTTTTCACTTTCACAATCCTTGATATCATCAAACTCAACATAAATCAAGGCAGAGGCAATCTCCAATATTGCTAGTTGTGTTCTTTCTTCTTTTTCAGATCTTCAGTAGTTAGGGTTCCAATAGGATCAACATGCTCAATGGCAATGGTAGATTGTGAATGATCTCCGAGACCTCCTAGGTGTAGCTTCATTAGACTTTGCCATGTAGGAAAGTTATCTCTATTAAGCTTGGGTACCTCTCTTTTTGACATCTTGATCTTTTTGCTTCTAGTACCTTCAAACTAGTCCTCTTAAGCAGATGGCTCTGATACCAATTGTTGGAATTCTTTTAGAATAACTAAGAGGGGGGTGACTCAGTTATCCAAGGTCTATATGTCTAATTAAAACTTTTCACAACTTCATGAACCCATATCCATAAAACATTTTCATCGTGCATGTATCCATTATATTATGAAATCACTTAAACTTGTAGGTTACTATCAAATCAACTTTGTAGAAATGTAATCATGAAACATAACAAATTCAGTAACATATTAAACACAATGATTTAACATGGAAACCCAATTTGTGAAAAAACACTAGTAATATGTTACTCATTCTCACTCTTCTGAAGTGATGCCCTATGAAAGGCCAACCTTATTAAAGGTTACCGTGCACACTGTTAAATGTGACCTGGTTAAAGGATTTTAATCACCCTATTAGGAGTGAGCCTTGTTAAAGGACTTTAGATCATTCACTTGGAATGTCACCTGGTTAAAGGATTTACAAATGATTGTTAAGTCAACCTTAATCCAAAGGATTTACCCTAAACTAATACAATGATTAGAAAGTAACAGTAAGGCTTGATCTAATAATAACTTACAACACACTTGCAGATTACATATCTCTAATTTAGTCCTCCATTCTGCTTGGCTTTCACACACTTCAACTTTGGTAGCTTGTTCATCCTTCAAGCATCCATACCCTTAAGCCTTCTTTGTTTACTTGCCAATGCAGTCTCTTCATTTAGGTCACTGAATGAAGCAATACCCTAGACTCCTTGTCTTCCTTAGGTTCTCATACATGAAAACCCTTGCTTCTTACTAGCCATCTCTATAAATAGAGAATTAAGATCTTTTTTTTATTCATCCTCCATAATCCATTTTAGGATTAGGTTATATCAGGTAGGATTCAATGAATATACCCCTCATTTCATTTCATTCCCCTCTAGAAACTTATCCTTCAATCCTCTTTGAATTCACCTCAAAATGATTCATCATGAATTTTTTACCACCAACTCATCAAGCTTATCTTCCACATGGTTCACACAATCCAAGAAATCAAACTTGTCAACTTAGATTCATCAAATTCTTGATCTTTCTCATAATGTAGACACTCGGAACATATTGCATTACTTAGCATCCTCTATCAAAAGACTTGGCACAAACTAAAGTTTACTAGTGCTCGACATCAACTAAAATTTACTCGACTTACACTAAAATTGACTTTACTTGGCTCCAACTAATTTTTTGCTTAGCTTGCGCTAACTTTTCTTGGCACCTACCATGCAAATTGTTAAGCTTAGCAGATAAAATTTGTTTAACTTGTTCTTCTAAACTTAGTCAGTGTAAGCATCCTTTGCAACCTTAAGTAGATTACTAATGCACTATAATATCACTATCTTAACTGATCTTTGTAATCCTTTTTCTTATCATAACTCAACCTTTCCTCTAGGTGCTATTGTTACCTCATTTGATCAAATACTCTTCATCAATCAAACAAATGATAGTACTTGAATCATATAAGAAATTATCTTACCAACACCAACAAGTAGCAGGTTTGACATTAGTGACAAAACAATGATTGAAACATATTTATCATACTTGTATCAATCTATTTTCAACAATAACCTTATAGTTCATATGATCAAACTCTTTTAAATTCCAATACAAACTCATGCCTTCTTAGAATTATCTAGAATACCATGTCCTATTCTTCAAGTTGAGCATCCATATTCAGATTAAGGGAAAAAATATCTAACAAAAGTATTATATTGTAATACAGATTGGTTAGATCTAAATAAAAAACTAATAGCATATTAAATTCTTATTAATGCAGGGTGCAACAAAATAGGAACTCATTACTATTCCATAGTTTTCCATGTACTCTATCTACACTAATGCAATTAAAATATCCAACTCAAATATCTACACAATCAATTAGACATGATATAAAAGAAACATTTGCAACACATCAAACCACAAAGTGTAACAATCAAACTAATAAATATTCTAGTAAATTATATCTAGAAATTGGCAATCCCTATCTCAAAAAGCAATGGAAGTGAACCCAAAATAATGAAAATCTTGTTTATAGACATGTGACTTTGATAAAACCCTTAAAGAGCATGGATTCCATAGGGTGAATGACTTCAAATACAATGTTGATGATTGCTTATTTGATACATTTGAATACTTACTCAAATTCTAGTATACATCAATTGAAATCAGCAATGGAATGATAGATTTCTTCATTACTTGGCTCCAAAATGGTGATGAGGAAGCTAAAAATGCATATAACCATGAATTGCATCCATAAAGTTTAAAAGAGGCCCACAATGCATAAGACACTACTACTTATTTACGAAGAATGCACCTATTTGCAAAGCAACGGAACAAACTTGTAGAAAAGGGTTTATGGGGAGATATATTCTGCATACATTGGTTGTCAAAGTGGCTTAAGATCCATATTTATGTTTGGTCAAGAACTTTTGAAAAATGATACCTAGACTTCAACCACATGCTTGGATATGTTCCATACAATATTCTATTTCATGGTGCAAATCCTTTGTGTGGCCACCTTGAGCCCTTGATAACCACTTCAACCCAAAAGAAAAAAGTGTGAACTTACACGACCTTAAAAAATCATTAGAGACAAAATCAGACCATAATTTAGCCAAAAAAGAAGGAAACATGAATTTACAATTGAGAATTTGATTCTCAATGTTGCAAGAAATATTGATGACAATGAATGTAATTTAAACTTGTGTGCAATGAAGAGACTAATCAGGAGTCAAGATAAAAACATGCATCAAAAAATAAATACCAATGATAGAAATAAAGCTTCCCAAACTATCAAACAAATTAACATAGAAGTGTATACACAATCATCTGTAACAATGAATAGTAAGAAAAAGTTTTTAAAAAATAATCTCTAGGTAATAGAGAAATATTTTCTAGCAATATAGGACACACCCAAATATCCTTGTTCATTTTTCCAACTTCTATAATTCAAGAAAGATATAAAACAACTTAAAGAGAGGCATAAAGTTGCATACTACAATTTAACAAAATCTAACATGTTATTATCGTTTGGCAACATATACAAATTATGTGATGGTAACTTGAAAACAATACAGTACCAAAATATGTTGTTCCAAACAACATACAAAAAAATAACCCACTAGACACTATGATAATATCGACTGACCTAGAGGAACATTTCGTGTTACTAAGAATTGCATTTGCACAAATTTGGGAACTAGGATATAAGAAATCTCAACTTCGGCTAATAGGTTCCATCATAAATGTTCTTATAAACATCTACAATATTCAAAATACTCTCCCACTATCAGTGTCAGACACTGCAATAATTGTCATGTCTCTAAAAAGATGTTTACATTATACAAATGCTTTTCAAAAAGGGATGGTATGACCTAGTGTTATAATGCAAGCTTTACTTTATTTGAGCAACACAACACTTTACAAAATGAAAAATGTACAAATAAATCATAATTGGATACAAACATTACACATCAACAGTGGCAGTGATGACCGTGAAGACGACAACTCTTTTGATTTTGAACCTCAAATCAATAATGAAGTTGATAATCCAAGTGATTCTCTAATACATGGGTACAAAGACTCAAGGTGTATTCATAATATGGTGGACAATATAATTCAAATTGCTACTATCAAAGACTATTATCCTATTGGAATTTTCAAGGACAAATATGCATAAGAGATGAATTTTCCAACACTTTGCTTTGGAGAGCCACAAAATCCTGATATAGAGAAAAAATTTACTTATAAAAAATTGGCACAATGGGAATTACTTCATTATCATCAAGATTTTTCATTACATACAACAAATCTTTTCTTCAAAACAAAAAAATACTGATTCAACAAGTGTTATCGACAATGTGGGTAAGAATAAGAAAAGGACAATTGAAAAGAAGAAAGTTGTTCGCAAAAGATGTAAAAAAAAAAACCAAACTTAGAAAAAATATTGAAATCTAACATTGGATACATAGATTTCAAAATAATCTGAATATCCCTTGACTATATGAACCAACTGAAACAAATGTATTTGTTATGATACGACAACTTGGACCACCTACATTTTCCCTCACTTTTACTAGTGCTAAAGAGAATTGGGATCCTCTCATGACTAATCTTAAATATTTTCACAATTAATGACAACAAAGAATACATAATTATTATTTTTTGATACAATGATGTTGACAATATATTACTTTTTAGGAAAGATCCAATTACATGTGCTAGGTATTATTGACATAGGATTAACTATTTTTGAAAATTATATTTGTTCAAACTTCATTATCTAGAAAACTAGTAACATATTACTTTTCAGTCGCAAAATTTTAGAATAGGGGAAATGAACGTGATCACTTGCTTATTTAGGTTTAAAATGCACTAATATATGGAAAAGAAACCAATAACAAAATTATAAAAAAAATTCAATACACACATAACATGTGATACTAACCACATAAACTCTCATTTGGCTAATTTTCACAAATACCATCACACTAGACAACACAGGAAAAGTTGCAAGAAAAATACATATATAATTTCCCAATTCCTCCACTTCCATATACAATGATTTTTGATCCCTTGTCTGATGAGGAAACCTCGATTAAGACAATGTCTTCTAAAATTATTGCAACTTTGGAAAATAAGCAATACAACACTTCCTTTACATTTGAAATGTTCCTAGATGAATTGCAAATAACAGAGACTCGGTACATTATTTCATTACGATCAACAATAGACAAACCAATTCCATTCTTTCAGAGGAAACCCTTAGAAATATGTAACAATAGTTTTTGTAGACAAATGCCAAAACTATGGAGAGCAAATATAGATGCACAATTTGTTTTAAATGTGTATGTTGCATCCATGTATTGTAGCTCATACATGGAAAAGTTTGATAAGTCAATGACACCTGCATTCAAAAGAATATGAGATGACCATCAAAGTGAAAATATAGATGCAATAAGGATGATAAGTAAACTAGGTAACACTTTACTAAATTTGCAACAAATGTTAGCACAACAAGTTGCTCTCATATAGTTCTATCACTTTGCCTCAATCAAAGTTCACAGAGATGAATATTCATTGATACAAGAGCAAACAATGATAGGAAATTTGTACTCAAATCAGTAATAGAATTGAACCAAGAACCAGATGAATGAAAAAATATGATAGCAAAATCCCTAATAGATTGTTATAGAAATCATCCAGAAAGTATGCACCACCTATGCCTAGCTAAGTTTTTCTCAAAATATAACATAAGAGGAAATAAGAGATGAAGGATTTGAGCAAATATGAAAATCAAATCCACAAAGCCCCCGAATACTTGTATGTAGAAAACATGTCACAGAGAAGAGAAAGACAAGAAGAGGCAAGGTTTTGGTCTAAATATATGAAAATTGTATTCTCTAGATAAAGAAAACATATGTGATGAAAATACAATGAGAGATCGTCCTTATAAAGGAGATTGAAACCTTAAAGGGTAACAAAAAAACTCTTTAGGGTATTTAATAATTACAAGATAATTATTAAATACAAGAAGAGAATTTAATCTAGGTTGTATCATAATAATTAATAAAAGATATTAATTATTAGATACCTAAAGTTTAGTTTAAGTTAACTAGAGTTAATTAGAGAATATCTAATTACTCTAACACCACCCCTTAAGATAAACTTAGGGAGTAGCTAAAAACCTAGAAGCTACTGCTGAAAGAAGATTTGGGTCCCAACAAATAAGGCTTGATAAGGTACCCAAGCACAACCAAATTTATGTAATCTGGAGAAATAGAGAAAACCCAATGGGAAAAATCCTACTCCAAGAAGAGATAAAAAAACAAGAAAGAAAGGAAATGGCTCAAGAGACTCTCTCAAAACTATAAGTGCAACCATACCCCCCATGAGAGAGAGAAGAGACACCAAAGCCCCCCTAGAATGATGGAGCCCCTATAGAAATGATCGAACCAATGGAACTCCAATGTGGAAGAAATAAGGGCATTGAACAAGGAAACCCCTAAATGAGAGGTGAAATTGGAAGGCTTAACTGATGCTCAAAGGAGAAAACATGAGGATCCTGAAAGGGAATCCCCAATGCAAGTGTGTTGATACTGTCATGAAAGAGGAGATGAATGTCCTTTGTAGAATCATCAACAAGTGCACCTAGAGGCTCAATGAATGGAGCTGGAGGGTCAAGCAGAGCTGAAGAAGAATCCTGCTGAAGAGAAAAGATCTCAACTAGATGTGGTGTGGTACTCAAAACAATGATCTTGGGAACAATACAAAGGTTCAAGTGTCTTGACTGCACCACATGATGCTCTAGTGAAAGAGAAGAGTTGTTCTTCGACAATGGAGATGGTGGACCAAAGTGCAAGAAGGTGTAGAGACGAGTGGTATGATCAACTGTCCCTATAGAAATAAGGCCTCTTGTTGCACTATCCCAAATGAAGACTGAATCTGTAGTGAACTCAACTGTCTTCCCTGATCCACTGTGTGTAATCTAATAAATTGAGAGAAGGTTTGTAGACAGAGATGGAACATACAATACATCATTGAATATGTCATCTTGAATGCCAACTGAACCTTTCCCATAGACTATTAGGGTAGTGTTATTGCCCATGAGAATATGAGGAATGGGAGAAGCCTCAATAGTGGAGAAGACCCCTTGAGAAGATGCCATATGGTCAGAAGCACCTAAATCTAGTATCCAAGGGACCTGGGAAGGGAATGCAATGGATGTTTGTAGTGCGTAACCCTGTACAAAATTTGGTGTAGGTGTCGAAGATATGGAAGAAGACTAAAAGGTAGAGCCTTGTGAGGTAGAAGAGGATGGAGAGGAAATAGTGCTCTTCTGAAGAAGAGCTTGCAAATCAACAATCTGTTTCTCATAGCCATCAAATCTCTTTTGAAAATAATGTGACTCATCATGAGGTCCCTTCCGACAATAGGAACATGTAGGAATATCAGTCTTCTTTTTCTCCTTCTTAGAAGAAGATGATGGGCTAGTAGAGTGTTGAGAAGAGGAATTTGATATATGATTTAGCTTTTGCTTCTGTGTATCCTAAGGTGACTTGACTATAAACCTATAAGTGAATCCATCTGAGTGAGCTTGGACTATCCATGAATTAACCTATCACAGAAAGTCTCAAAAGAGCGCATAACATGTCATGCACCTAGTGCATCCATAGTGGAGTAGAAGGTAAAAGTGAAAATATAATAAGTACCTCGAAGCTTTGAGAGTATCAGAAAGATATTGTCATCATCTGACTTTGTCTTTCCAGCAACCTATAAAATAGATCGAAGAGACTTGAACTTCATCAAGAAGTCCTCAATGCTGGTGAATGATTTAGGTACTAAGGAGGTGAACTCTACATCCATCTGTAGAACCCTGAACTAATTCATTGTGCTAAACAAGGTGGAAAACTTTGTCCCACATAACCTTGGTTGTAGTCAAACCATCCAAGTGAAATAATAACCCATCTAAAATATTCAGTACGATGAGGCCCATTACCTCATCCATCTTATTTTGCTACATAAGAGCCTCGTAAGGCCTCTACAGAACTAGCAAAGCCACATTGAGTCATGACCATAACCCCTTTACCACAAGCAATTTGATGATTTGTCCCTTCCAAGTATGGTAGTTGTGAGGTGTAAGGTAGGCGATAGAAAAGTTTTCCATTGAGAGAAAGTAGATAGAAGTAGAAGGGTCATTTCTGGATGCCTAATACAAAGAGGGAGGAAACTGAAGCCTCTACTTCAATGCCAAAAAAAGGAGCTAAAATTGTCGAGTCATGAAATGAAACCAGCATCATCATCTTTTTTTTTGTAGCTGAAAAATCACCAAATGATGAAAGTATTATTTCCACTCAATATAACTCCAAACTGATTCCACATCTAAATCATGAACTTTTTTTAAAATAGCATTGAAATATGTGTCCATATGAGCCTGAATGAAGCCTTTGAAGTTGCAAAATTTGGAATTTATGATTTTGGAAAAATTTAGAAATAGAGATCACAAACAACCTACACCAATGTGTAGATAACAAAATCCTACCCCAAAACAAAAAAAAAATTGCTCGGAAAAAGGATTCTATATGAGGGAGATATCGCTATTTGAAAAACACCTCTATAATTATTTTTTCTAAATTGTTGTCATCACACCTCCAAACAACAAAGAAAAAAGCCCAAAAAATGTCAGATCTATTATGTCAAACACTCTTTCTACTTTTTTTCCAAATACTGAACAAGCTAAAATAGATCTGGCTCTGATACTATGAAGGATTTGAGCAAATATGCAAATCAAATCCATGAAGCCCTCGAATACTTGTATGTAAAAAACATGTCATAGAGAAGAAAAAGACAAGAAGAGGCAAGGGTTTGGTATGAGTATATGAAAATTATATTTTCAAATAAAGAAAATATATGTGATGAAAATACAATGAGAGATCATCCTTATAAAGGAGATTGAAACCTAAAAAGGTAACGAAAAACTCTTTAGGGTATTTAATAATTACAAGATAATTATCAAATACAGGAAGAGTATTTAATCTAGGTATTTAATAATTACAAGATAATTATTAAATACAGGAAGAGAATTTAATCTAGGTTGTATCATAATAATTAATAAAAGATATTAATTATTAGATACCTAAAGTTTAGCTTAAGTAAACTAGAGTTACTTAGAGAATATCTAACTACTCTAAGAAGATAAAGAAAAAAGAAAATGAAAGTATTATATGTTTCATTAACTACAGTAGACATAGTGATTTGGAAAACTTTTGTAGAGAGCAATTACTTCTTTTCATACCTTTCATAGGAAATGAAACTGATCTAAAAAAATAATTTCAAAACTTGGAAATCAACATTTTCTTTTCATGAGGATACAATAAGACAAAACAATTCTAAATTCTACTACAAAATGAATTGTCCATGGGGTGATATTGATAAAGAAGCTAGTGAAATAAATATCCAAATAATGGAAAACAATTACAACAATAAAACAACAAGAACGTCAATGATAGATGATGTATATGACATTCATAGTGGTTTTCAAGAAATGACATGTAACATAATGCCAAACACAACATATTTAGGATTTGAAATAGCGAAGAACCCACAAATACTTGATAATGTTGAAAACTTTAAAATTAGACAAATGTTAAATAACTAGTAACAAGCAATAGTCAAAGATATCGTCATGAAAAAAATCAAAGATAATAAAACTCCAGTTCACCTATTCATAGCTAGTGGAGTAGGGACTGGTAGAAAATTTACAACAAAGGTCATTTATCAAACACTTTTGTGCATATATAACAACACTATTGACAATGACCTTGATAAACCAAAACAAATACTTACAACATATATAGGAAAAGAAATATACAACATTGGTGGTGTGACAATACATTCAACATTCCATATCCCTTTCAATAAATCATAATTCCTATCACTCAATAGTGACACAGCTGACAAAATATCAAAACATTATAGCCAAATTAGAGTTATATTGATAGATGAAATCTCTTTAGTGGGTTCAACTTTCTTGTGCTACATAGACAAACATTTGCGAGAAATTATGCGCACACCAACTTCTTCTTTTGGAAATTTGGACACAATCTTCTGTGGTGACCTATATCAAGCCCAACTAATACTAAATGCTATTGTATTTGAAAATAAGACTACATAAAAAGAATTGATGCCTTGCAACTTATGGAAAGAAAATGTCAAATGTTACACTTTACATATGACAATGCATAAAAAAGATGAACATTTTATTCAAATTTTAAACAGAGTGCGCATGGCAAACCAAACTATGGACGACATAAATTTTCTAACCAACAATGCTTGTGACCAATACCAAATGACCCAACATTCCCTTTCCTTTTCTATAGGAAAAGTGATGTAGATGACCACAACACAAAATGCTAACAATAATGTGTGGATAATTAATTATTCTGAAGACCATAGATGAATATGAGGACAACATAGATGGCATAAGACTCTACCCCCATACAACAGCTCTTCTAGTTGAAATACGTGTCAAATGAAACATGTTGATAGAGTTATACTTTGGAAACTATAATATTAGTGATGGTTTAGTGAATGGTTTTGATGGTATCTTCAAAGATTACGCAAAGCATGACAATTTGACATTGTGTGGATCAATTTTAGCGATCCTAATGTTGGTCAACTACAAAAAATAAAATATGCATCACACTGCAACCAATACATCAACAAAGAATCGGTCCCAATTGTTCGAATTACTAGATCAATCCAAAAAATCACAACGAGCAAAAAAATAACTATTAGAAAACAATTTCTAATACAACTAGCATGTGCATGCACAATTTGTAGATCTTAGATATTAACAGTGGAAGCATTAGCATTTGGTCCAACAACAATAAGACAACATGGAATAACATATACAACATTATCATGCACAAAATCAATAGAAAATCTATTTCTTGTAAATCCTTTGACCGCTAAAAATTTATGAGTAAAGCAAAAAATACATATTGAAATGGAGTGTTTGCAATCAACAACACGTTGGCAACTTAACAATGAAGCTACATGCACAAATTGTACACCACATTTGGTCATGTGCACATCAAACACATGAAGTCTACATGCTCATGCAAATGATCTAATGAATGACACTGAAATTATGTCATAGGACATATTGTGCTTGCAAGAACTTCACATGAATTCATGCTCCAAAAAATTTTCTTCTACAGAGTTCAATGTTCACTTCATCCATGGAATACATGGAATAGTTACATTAATAAGAAATACCATCAAAGTGATAAAAAAAAACATATCACACGTCACAAAATGTAGAGGGAATAACATTGACCATACAGAAATTGAACAACATATTCAACATTTCCAATATCTATGCAAGGCCAAATACTCCCTTCATAGAGATTAAAAGTATGTTAGACACTGTAACAAGCCAAATGGAGCCAAATATAATCAGCTATATTGCAGGAGATTTCAACATAGACATGACATGTACTAACAAAAACAAAAAAGCATTAACATCTCATATGAAACATCTTCACTTCAATTTCTTTCTATGAATAGGCCATTGATTGATCACATGTGGTCAAATACAACATCAAATGTATGCTTTATCCATAGAACTGAAGCTTATTGGTCGGACCATTACTCTACACTCCTTTGAATACATTTACGACCAACAACTACCGTCATAAAATAATCACATCAAGTTGACATAACTACACAACATAATAAGTCATTTTGCCATTTGTTGTTGCCAAAAACCAATATACTACAACAAACAAAATATGCAATAGTACAACATTTTAAAGAAAAAAATCTGCTAAGTATTCCATGCTAAACAATTTCACATAAAAAATTTCATTCACTACTGTCTGAACATTAAACTTTAAAATTCAATAACTGCATTCTACAAATTACAACATATTTCCATGGTAACAAGAAATTTGATGTACTAAGACAATTTCTCCTACCCACAATTTATGTACAAGAATCAATGGACGCAAACAAAAGAGCAGGAAAGACAACACAATTGAGGCAAGAACAATATAAAAAAAGGTAATTCTTTCATTTTCATATTCACATGGAAAATGCACTAAGATACATGCCAATGTAGGAAAAAAGTGTAAACTATTGGCTGCATTTCTATAGAAGAGTTGAATGCAAGAAAAGGAGGTAACGCATTTAAATGAGATGTTTTAATTGTCTACAAAGTCAACAAAACACGTGAAGTGCTACAAACAAATCTAATAGATCATAAAGTAGAGATGACAATAACATTGAGTGTCAATGCAAACTTAGTACACCAATGTGAAGACAAAATAATCCTAGGCATGGGTGTCTCTATAAGTGGATTCAACATTGCACCCAAAATAGACTATGATAGAGGTGATTGTGATTGCATTCTTCTACTAAAGGAGACAAGCACAGTGGAAACAATCAATCACATATGCAATGACTGCAATTTCATTCCCAACACTACAATAAGGAACCTACTAAATAGCACAAGCAACTACCCTATTGGAACGATAGGTGCATTGGTGGTTGCGACACAAAAGCAAGGCAATCTCAACATTCTAGAAATAAAGGATGGTCATTCTAAGGAAGATAGAGCACAGGTAAGAAGAAGTGGCAATTATTTATCAAATTACACTTATTGTAATTAATAGAGCATTTATTATGTAAATATTCCATGCAAGATTTTCAACTTTGTATCTGTATATTTTATACAGCTAGAAATCCATCCAATTTTTTTTCAACACTACATCTCAGCAGAAGAATATCTCGCTCGAAATGAAACACCAACATTACTTTTTAGAAACATTGTAACAAAGACTGAGAAAAAACAAACATTTTGTACATGCCTCTCCACATTTGTTTGCAAGTTAAATGACAAAATGACATTGCAAATGCCACATAAGATTAAAAAAAAAAAAACTAGAGAGGTGTTGTGGTTTCACAACGCACACCCCATTTTGAGTCACATAATTGGGGCCCCCTACTTTCAAAATTCCCTATTAGGCATCTAGTCCAAAGCCTTAGTCATTTTGGACTCTCCCTTGGGTCTAGGTCAAACCCTGGTCTTTGGTTGGGAAGGGTTGGGTAGTTAGACAGATAAAAAGACATCCTTAACTTGTTGGGGTCATAACTTTTGACCTAGAGCTCGAAATTCAAAACCGTTCACACCATTGGAAAGAAGAACTAAAAATATAATTTTAGTCTCTAAAATAGTGAGCCTTCAGCTTCCCAATTTTAGAGACTGATGAAAGTTTCAACTTAAAATTTTGAGCAAAAGACCTCTGAAAATGCCTGTTAAAAATGCCTAGAAAAGCTTGTTAAAAAAAAGATAGGAAAAAGTTTCAAACATTTGATCATTTTGGATAGCTTGGATTACCTGGTCTCTAACTAAGAAGGATCAAGCAATCAAAGAGAAGACAAAAATCAAGGAATAGACTTCACAGTGCATGAAGATGTGCATAACATGAAGTTTGTGGCGCATAACGCGCAAGTGCACAGATCATCATAGTATCTTCATTATCAACAACAATAGAGGTCTCAACTAAGCTGGTAACCTTCACCTTCAAAGGAGTCACACAAAAGTTTTGATTCATGAATTTACATTGAAGATCAAAGATACAAAGGTTGGATACATGAACCAAAATAGGTTCCTCATCTTATGAAACTATCAATGATAAGATTCAACACATATACTTTGGGAGTTCAAATAGAAGAAGCACAAGGAGTTAAAATATTGGGCTATAAAGAGGGTATAAATCATCAAAAAGGAAAAAAAAAAAGGGGCACAAGGGTGCTCCTAGACCTTGTATTAGAAAAACCCATAAACTATTTTCAAAATAGAGAACTTTGATTTTTCGGTGAATTGAGCACATTGCACAATTCCCTGAAGGTGTGCAGGTGTGCAATTTGAAGCTTTAGTGAATGAATTATCTCCTAACATGTGTAGGTGCACATATCTAAAACATCTAGAGGCCTCTCGAGGTCCTAAACATTACCATGGTTTCCTTTTCTTTTGTAGCAGCTAAGATCACACTCAAACCCATGAATTTCAAGTTCCAAGGAATGCCCAAGAAGTCACACTTCATGATTTCCATAGGAAAGTGAGAGTAAAGTATGAAGATTTAGAATTATTATCTTCTCAAGAAATCACCTCTATTATCCAAAAGTTCAAAGGGAAACATCCACACATCATTTTGGTTGAAGGTCAACAAGACCCAGATGATGGAAACTGAAAAATTATGAAGTTGAAAAAAATTCTAACTTTGGAAAATTTTGAAGTTGAAAAAAATTCTAACTTTGGAAAATTCTGAAGTTGAAAACAAATCTAACTCTAGAAAATTTTGAATTTCAAAAAAAATCTTACTCTGGAAAATTTTGAAGTTGAAAAAATTCTAACTCTGGAAAATTGTGAAGTTGAAAAAAAATATAACTCTGGAAAATTGTGAAGTTGAAAAAAATCCTAACTCTGGAAAATTGTGAAGTTGAAAAACAATCTAAGTCTAGAAAATTATGAAGTTGAAAAAAAATTCTAACTCTGGAAAATTGACACTTAGAAGATTTTTTGGGCCTTGTTACCAAGGTGTGTAAGGTGCATTGCTCCAAAGGTGTGCCAATTTTTTTGAAGAAGTTAGAGGTGCACCGACAGTTAACTACCAGTTCCAAATTTAGAGTGCACTAGAAACACATTCTGACGATAGTTTAAATCCTACAAACATGTAGAGAAGGTTGAGCTTCTATTTTTATCATCTCCAAAGACTCTTACATCATCTGTTGGCTTCCTTCTTATTTTCTCATGTTTTCTTTGTTTTTAGACATGTAAAGGCTCATGCACCCATTAAATGATATAAAAAAGGGTGGAGTACTACTTAGCACCTCCTAGAGAGTCAGTTTGTATATATTTAGATTTGTTTTATTAGTTTAGACATATATTTGCATGAAGGAATCTCTCACTCTCAACACAAATTGAGGAGAAAATTGCCTATACATTGAGGAATTAAATATGTATTCTAGGTTGTTATTTTGATGCAATAATATATTCTATTGGTGCTCTTATTCTAACTGTAGTTATTAGTGTCGAAGTGTGTTATTTTTATGGATTCTTGTTTACGATAATAATGGAGCCAATAGTTTTGTTGTGTTGATTTGATTGTGTGATATTTTAGTTCTGGTGTTTGCTGCGTGTTGATGAATTTTGCTGGTGTAACGAGTTGGAGAAGAGATCACCCTATTGTTCCTACATAGCTTCTCATCTCACACGAGTGCACTTTCTATGGCCTTGCAATTTGATAAAAACTAAAACATATTTCAATTTTATAAGTTTCCATCGACGATTGCATTAGTGGATTTGAAGAAGTGTTGCTCCTACTTTCATTGGTTTCCTACCCGATCTTTTCAATGATTTAACTTGTAGATGTGTTGTTACCATGGTTTATGTCCGTTAGGAATTTCCCTTTCATGCTATTTGCTTTCATCTCTCATTACCTTATCTTTGTTATTTTCTTTGCTAACCCTTGGTTAAATTAGGAATTCATATAGTTGCATTGCTAGATTGCATTCATTTAAAAACAAAAAATACCAAAAACATATTTTTTTGTGGTTAATTTTGAAACAACAAGCAGATTGATCATCTTATTGGAAATTGATTCAAACTAGCAAAGGCATCTTTGTGAACAAAAGCATTTTATCTTCAACTGAGCAGATTCTAGTAGATCGTAAGATCACCTGGAACCTAGGAGTTGATCCTAGGTCAACTTTACAAGAGAGGAGTTCAAAAGGATTCCTGTCATTAAGCGTCATACAAAATGATAGCTCAACAAGAGGTAATATAAAACCATTGTTAAAATGTAAACAATTATGGCTATCAAATGTAACTGATGCTTACAAGCTACACTTTACAACATGTACATGGGAAATTGAAGATTGCAAATCCATTCTCTAGTCCATTTGCTACACTTTGTCCACATTGCCAACACAAATTTGAAGGATATGGAATACTAAATGAAGAAACTTCTCACTACATTGGATGCAAGCAAGATGTCAACTATGTGCACAAGTTACACTTGAAGATATTATTTTTTACTGAAAATAAACAACAAATCCAATGCTTCATTAACAACACATTGATTGACTAGTTAATCCCACGACTCTGCAACATCAAGTATGAGGAATATATGCAACATAAATTCAATGTTGTATTCATGCTTAAAGAGCTTTGCATTGAAGGAACTTTCACAGTGCAAGCCAATGCAATTATGCATGTTAATATGCTTCAGACCGCTCAAACATGTCAAAAAGTAAGCTAATGAATACATTAAAGAAAGCATTACAAATAGGAATTATTGGAGAAATGTTTAGTGTGTGAGTAACAACTATGTAACACAATTCTTTTGCCAATATAGCAGGCTAAAGAAGAATAAATAAATTGCAAACTACTTTACGAGAAGAACCTCTGCTAGAAAATGCTTTGAAGCCTAAAAAACAAGATTGATATATTAATGATATGCTTAGAGACAATAGTCTACAAATAGGTTAGGTTAAATACTATAGAAAACATTGCTACAATATCTGTGGACAAGCTTATTTATAAAAAAAAAAATCCACTTCCAGTGATTATAGACCATTGGATTGGCTATGATAGTATATTAAATCTTATTTTCAGGCATGTTTTTAAATGGTTACTTAGGGTTCATTTCTTTGTAATCCTCTATAGCATCGAACCTATAAATTTATTTTATATGGTGTGAAGTAGATTCCAAATGAGACAACTATAAGAAATAAAAAATCTATACTAAATAGTAGAAGAATTGTTTTCGCCAATATTTAGTTTGGGTAACCTAAGAAACAATTCAGTCATATAAAAGAAAAATGTAATTACTGATCTTAATTTATGAGTTCTCTTTTCCAACAATATGTTCATAATGTTATTTTAATTTTTATATATTGTTCAGATCACTAACTCTACAATGAATGCCAATAATCTCCAATTGACTCTGCACACTTGTTTAGTTGTACTGGGGCGAGAAGTTGTTATGTTATTTTTAAGGTGTGAGTGTGACACGCATGTTTGGAGTCATTCGTGTTTAGAGGGTACACAACTTCTCAGGAGTTTTCCAAATATACTAATCTTGAACTAATTTTTTTGTTTGATTACATAAGCACCAATATTTATAGACCATTGTTGTTACCCTACATAAGATAACATTCTTGGAATTCTACTCTATGCACTTTCAAATGATAATTTAGCTCAAAAATTAGGATGAGAGAAAAATGTAATATTATTGGTAGTACACTAACAACTATTAAAGTTAGATGCATAAAGTTAATAGTTTTGGGCCCTATTCTGAAGAGGTATATTCATAAGGTGAACTTTTCAGTTTAGGGAGTCTCAATTTGGATTTAAGCTTTTTATTGCTTCTAAATGCTCACCAAAAAATGCATCAATGTTACGAATCACTCAATCATTTATTTGCATTCCCTAGGACAATGCTATGCCGATTTAACACCATATCACTTGTTGCTTTGTGGCATGTTTGCTAATGTGAATGACAAGTTCACTAATGCTAATTATGTGTTTGAATTTGAATTTTCTATTTTCGCGCAGAAGTCACTGGAAAATTTATGATTGTTTAGGATATCAACACTTATGTTTGCTATTTGTAATCTTATTTGAAGTCATTATTATTCGGTTAACTTCACCCTGCATAAATATTTTTGTACTTCTCATTTTGAGGATGATTTCTAGGTGAAAACCATATAGATCTTCTAACTAGTACTTACTTTATTCTCATCTTCAACATTTCAAGTTATTTACAATAGTGGGCCACTTCTGGAGGTTCTATTCTCATTTGAAATCCTCAAATTTTGCCAGACTAAATCTTGGGCACCACTCTCTAAAATGTTAAAATCTTAGTAAGTGCACTTTTAGATTATAATTATTGTTGTGTTTTTTTTTGGATTTACAATATTTTTTTGAAGGCTTTGTTAGCATATGAGGTTAGATATTTATTTTATTTTTGCAAAAGGCTTCATTTTTGCAATCAATTTACATTATAATTCAAAGATCTTTGATGCAAAATAATGGCCAATGCAAGGCACACTTCTAATATTCTCCAAGCCTGGGACGGGATGATAGTCAAGTCCAATGGGCTATTAATTGAAAATTTATACAATAGGCACTCCAAACCAAGCACAACTAACCAAATTTAGACAAAGCCAAATTTTAAGGATATTTTTTTTGATAAATAACTGAAAGGGACGCCACTATTAAGGTGCCAAGTTGTGGCTCAAACCTTACCCAACATTGGGATAGTCCAAGGGCTTTACTAGTGGACCTAACTCGCATGCCCCAATTATGGTGTAGGAGCACCTAGATGTAAGAATGGAAACCTAGTGCATTTTTGGTTTGTGAATGGTCTAGCCAACCATTGAGGCAATAAGGACTAATAATAAAGTCCCAAGGTGTGATTAGGAGGTATGATTAGTTAGGATTTGGAATGTTAGTCAAGTTTTGTCAATTAGGTCCTAATAGGCAACTTTTGCTTTGAAATTGTTCAAGAGGGAAAGATGTGGAAAAAGGATTAGAAATTTGTTACATGTGTTGAAAAGTTACCTTAAGGTTTGGAAACATATTGGCCAAGTTTGAAGGGCCAATGTGCAAAATTGCAAAAGTTGTCAAAAAGGTTGCATTGACAACTTTGCAATTTTTGCAAAAGTGCTTGACAACTTCTGTGTAGTTTTGGAAGAACGAACCACTTAGGTAGTTATGGTTCAAACTAAAGGGAAAAATGGAGAATTAAGTCTATTTGAACCCTTTCCAACTCATTTCTAGGGGTTGGATAGTTGGATGTACGAACGATACTTGTAACAGAGCAATTTTGTAAACTGGAATGTGGTTTTTGAGGATTGAGTAGAGGAATTGCATTGAATAATTGGCTATTTTGGATGGAATCTAGAGTCTTGAGATCATGTTTTGAATTTGTGCATAGTTGTTTTGATTTCAAGCTTTCATTTGTTATGGTTTAGAAAGTTGAATAGTTTTAGTGTTCCTGCTATCTAGATTTGTATTGCCACCATGAAAATAACTATGGCTTGAGTTTCCTTGGTCAAAAAACCATGGCTCTTGGAAACCAAGCACTAGCCTTTGTAAATAGTGTATATATTGATTTTGGGGTCTATGCAAGTCAAGAAGCTTATTTTTCAAGCGAGCCCTAAGCAAGTAATGTAAGCTTGGCAAGGTGCAATAAAGGCTTGAATTGGAGTTTTGGGAAGAACAATGGATTGGCACAAGCTAATCTTGATTCATAAATGAAGGAGTAGAGTATCAAGGGTTCACAACTCAAAGGAGGAGGTTGGGAATGGAGTTTGAAGTCAGTGTTGAAGGATTCATATTCATTGCCTTTGAAATCCCTAAAATGAGGGTTTTCTGAAGCCATACTGTACAGTCAACCCAGGGGCCTAAGACTTGAAAAAAATTCAAGGCTAGGTCATAGGGAAAAAAAGTCTTGAACACTCCAGGGGCCTTGTTAAGGTTTTTTATGAGTTATTGCACATTCCTTATTTCTAGGAGGGCTAATAGGGGCTCTTAGGACTAGAAGGGCTAACTAGGCAATTTGGAGATTTATGAGTGTGAAACCTACTAGAATGATGTAGAATCATGGGAAATGGGTCAAAAACCTTAGAATGAGGGTTCATCCTTAATTTTGGCCTCTTAGGTGCACATAGTGAATTTTTTGCATTGCAGGTCAAAGAATGCATAGTTAGTGAATTGGAGGTATAGTATTGAAACTTGAGTTAATGGGAGAGTTTCTTGGTGAAAGGGGATTGAGAAGGGATCCTAGTGCAGGGAACCCTGACCATATCCCATGAAATTTTGAGTCATAATTAGTATATTTTTTAGTCATGTTAGATTAGGGTAATAGACATTTCATTTCATGTTATTAAGTGTTCAATTAAGGTCATGTTGACCAAGTTACATGTTTTAAGCAATGTGGGTCAAAGAGAGTCAAAATATGGAAAATGCTATGCAAGGGCATAAATAGAAGTATAATTTAATATTAAGATGTCATGATAAACCTTTAGACCTATTTAAGGTGCCAAGAAAGTATATTAGAGCATAAAATGCAAAATATGCAAAAAGTGTAAAATTGTCAAAAAGTTGTTGTCAACAATTTTTGCAAAAATGACAAATGGTGGAAGATGGGAAGTCATCCATCTTGTATGAACTCTTAGAGGAGGTGAAAGATCATGTTTGTGTTTAAAAATAATGTAATCTCATGTGGAGATATGGATAGGAGATGCGGAGAAGAAAAGTGCAGAGCATGATGTATGGATGTGTATAATAGAGCTATCATTTCTTGTGAGATTTTGTTGATATACTGTCATTTGATTATAGTCCTTGTTCATCTCTAATATCTCGTGGTTTGGTAACTCTTAAAATCCCTTGTATATGATAATGAAGTTAAGTATCAATATTAATGCAACTATACCTAACATCATAGGTTATTGATATAGTTCTATGTATTCACAAGTTGAACAACAAACTAATTGTAGTTTCGGGTTAACTGATCATAGTTACTACATACTTTTATTATATAAAGATTGGGAAGACTTAAAGGTTCCCTTGGGTGTTTTAGTTTTCCACCTTATAAAGTTGCCCCCCTCTCTTTGTTTCTTGTAATGGAGATGCTCGAGAATCAACAACTACTTGTTGCAATGAAAGCACAGTGAATCAACAATTTAGGAATGTGGCAAAAGTTTGTATATGATCCGCATGAATGTTAGGAAGGTTTTCTACATTCTTAGGATGTGGAAGAACTATTTTGAAGAGTGGAATGGATCAGATATTATAGTTAGTAAGGTAGTTGTCATGTGCAGTAGGAAACCCTCACAATGGCAAGGGTTTGGTGGATCTACCATCAACTCAATGACTAGGAGTCTGAAAGTTAGCAGTTGGAGAGTTTTTGATAAGGTAATGGTATTTTAAAATTTATTTGTTCAAGTTGTTGAGGATTTTGAGAAGTTATAGTTGAGTATGCTCTTTAGGCCTATTATCCCAGAATAGGGCCTACGGGTTATATGCCTCATTGAATAGTTGGGAATCTATGATTTTGTAATCTAATAGAATTTAGTAAAGGGTGTTAGAATATTCCTTTAGTTTTGAGAGATATTTAAGAGATTTTGATTTCAAGCACCTAAATTCCAAGGTAGTGCTACAAGGAAGAGCCCTCATTAGGTCAATTTGCTTGTAATGGTGTTTAAAGACCACCAAGATATGTAGAACCTATTGAATGGTTGAAATCACTTTATTGGCATTGAGTTGAGCCATTGGAAGCTATTTGGAATATGGTGTTGTGAAAGATCCTAGAGGGTGTAAGGTAGTGGAGGTGTTGGGTGTTGTGAAGGATAGTTGTTTGGGTATTGTGGAGATTAAGGTAGAGATACTTGGAATAGGTGACTGTGGCATGAAGAATAGACCAACCACCTAGTCTCTAACCATGGAAGAGTCCTGAGGGACTGAAAAAATTATGCTTAGAAGGCTTGGAAGAATTCTAGCTTAGAGAATTTGGTAATAACAACAAGTATCACCACCTCCTACTTGCATCAGATCCTCTAGGTTAGTGTTAGGAATAGCTTGGGAAGATCAAGAAAGCTCTTAAGTGAAGAAGCTCCCCATTAAATTAAGGATTTAATAATATTAAGAGACAAGTAATTTTTAAAAAACTCTAAATTGTACTCCATTTAGCTAGGGCAGCCAAGGGGATGTATTAATTATTTTCCAGCTGTCAGTGGTTCATTCACCTTGAAATAGAAAGATTTCTACGTCTACTTGTTAAAGGAATAAGAAACATATTTGTACAATACAAATAAATCTCTTATTGTCTTCATATTATAAAAGTCTACTAGTGAAGTTGAATGGCTCACAAAGAGCCCACCAGGGATCAAGTCTTGTTGAGTGCAAGGCTCAAAGACATCATAAGGAATGAGGCTGAGATTGTGCCCCGAGAAAATTTGGCAGTGTGGATGCTCCTTAGTCCTTAGCTCTTAACTGAAGAAGTTTTAGGCATGCATGGACTCGTATTAGGTACCTAAAACTTGTTGGTGGATGACCTCCATAAAAAAAAAAACCAATTGTTAAAAATAGATTGATACAAGTATGATAAATATGTTTCAATCATTTTTTTGTCATTGATGTCAAACCTGCTACTTGCTAGTAAGACAATTGCTTATATAATTTAAGCACTATCATTTGTTTGATTGCTGAAGGAGATTTGATCAAATGAGGTGACAATAGCACCTAGAGGAAAGGGGAAAGGTTGAGTTATGATATGAAAAAAAGAGTACAAGGATATGTTACGATAGTGATATTATAGTGCATTGATAATATACTTAAGGTTGCAAAGGATGGTTACACTAATTAAGTTTAGAAGAACAAGTTAAACAAAGTTTGTCTACCAAGCTTAACATTCTGAATAGTAGGTGCCAAGAAAAGTTAGTGCAAGTTGAGCAAAAAATCAGTTGGAGTTGAGAAAAGTTAATTTCAGTGTAAGTAGTGTGAAACAGTGTAAGCCGAGCAAAGTTTAGTTGATGCCGAGCACCAGTAACCTTTAGTTCGTGTTGAGTGTTTTGATAGTGGATGCTAAGAAACACAATATGTGTCATGCATCAGAAGCCAATTAATGTCGAGTGTTAGCATTATGAGAAAGATTAAGAATTTGATGAATTTGAGTTGACAAGTTTGATTTCTTAGATTGTGTGAACCATGTGGAAGATAAGCTTGATGAGTTGGTGGCTCTTAATTCAAGATGAACCATTTTGAGGCGAATTCAAAGAGGATTGAAGGAGAAGTTTCTAGAAGGGAATGAAATGAAATGAGGGGTAGATTCATGGAATCCTACCTAATTTGACCTAACCCTAAAATAGATGATGGAGGATGAATGAGAAAAATCTTAATTATCTATTTATAAAGATGGCTGGTTAGAAGCAAAGGTTGTCATGTGGAAGAACCTAAGGAAGACAAGGAGTCTAGGGCATTGCTCCATTTAGTGACCTAAGAGAAGAGACTGCATTTGCAAGCAAAGCAAGAAGGCTTAAGGGTATGGATTTAAATGGTGAACAAGTTATTAGAGTTGGAGTGTGTGAAAGCTAAGCAGAATGGAGGACTGAAACAAAGATTTGTAATCTGCAAGTGTGTTGTAAGTTATTATCAGATCAAGCCTTACTGTTACTTTCTAATCATTGTATTAGTCTAGGGTAAATCCTTTGGATTAAGGTTGACCTAACAATCATTTATAAATCCTTTAACTAGGTGACATTCAAGTGAATGATCTAAAGTCCTCTAACAAGGCTCACTCCTAATAAGGTGATTGGAATTCTTTAATCGGGTCACATTTAACAGTGTACATTGTAACTTTTAACATGGTTAACCTTTCATAGGGCATCACTTCATAAGAGTGAGAATGAGTAGCATGTTACCGACGGTTTTTCTCAAATTGGGTTTCCATGTTAAATCATTATGTCAAATGTGTTATTGAATCTGTTATGTTTCATATTTACATTTTTGCAAGTTGATTTAATAGTAACCTACAAGTTTAAGTGATTGCATAATATAATGAATGCATGCATGCTGAAAATGTTTTATGGATATGGGTTCACTAAGCTGTCAAAGTTTTATTTGTACATCTGGACCTTGGATAACTGATTCAACCCCTTCTCAGTTATTCTAAAGAATTCCAACAGAATAATCATAGAAGAACTCTCTTAATTTAATTTAAGAAATAATCTAATAAAAAATAATGTAATCTCAAATCAGTTTGTGAACATTATTTTTCATAATTATTTTTGATCTACATAAACAATCATGGTAAACGTTGACTAATTAAATCTTTTATTATGATTATATTATAAGATGGAATAATAATCTTTCATTGTGATTATATTATAAGATAGAATAATAATATAACAAAAAATTAATCTTTAAAAAAAAGTGATCTAGAACATTATCTTTTTGTACACTTTTTTATTAATAATTAATCATTAATAAAACTTCATATATTATTGGGTTCACTCTTTTTTATAACACCTTATTATTTATACTTAGAGTGGCTTCCCTTTGTTCTCATTGGATTTATATTGACTTCTACAACCATGTTGTTAAGTATATGATTCTATCTAAAAATTCAAAATAAAACAAGACTTTAGTTGTTATGTATAAGATTATATCTAGAATTTCAAAATAAAACAAGAGTTTAGTCATATTGTTGTAATCCTAGTCAAAATGAAACAATGCTAAAGAAAATAGATTATCCTAAACAAAAAGTTGAAATTTCAAAATAGGTTATAGAAGTGTTGGCCAAAATCTTTCACATGCTACAAATTCTATTTGAATTTTTTTAATCCCACATTTTAATATAATATTAACCTATAAAATAATAATAATAATGATGTGAAAAATAATGTCCATTAGAATAACAATTATAAATTGTACGATTGTTATTTTTTACAACTTAGATGCAAAAAATATATATTGGGATCTAGCCTACTTCATTATTCAACAAAATAAGCCAATTCAATAATATTTTGGTTAATGCTCCACATAATGAAAACAAGATAAACAAAACAAAGCTTTTAATAATCTAAAAATTCTTTTCCAAAATATTTTGTATCATAATACAAAACCATTAGTACATATGTTCATAAAACATATACAAGCACTCTTAATAGAGGTCTTCAAATGTTTACAATCAAGGACTTTCATTTTCTGAAAATCTGTATTGTCAATTTGGCTGTTATGTCCACGGGAAAAAAAAATTACTATCTTTCATGAGTTAGTCTAGAATTTAGATTTGATCATTTGCAAAAAATCAATTCTCTTAAGCTGAAATAAGACATTACAGTGAAGATTTTTCAAAATTTTACGCTCTATGTGGACCACTCGATATGCAAGGCACTTAAGTGAAAGTTAGGTGCAATTTCAAGCTAGACACAATTAGGTTTCACAATCTTCATTGGGCAACCCTCATTATTTTAATATAAAGCTAAATTGCAACAATCATGTTCACATTCTAGTATCTGTTTAATTGATTACCTTTACAGAATATGACAATATAAATCATACAAGTAAAAAAAATCAAATACAATGGTGATATGATTCAACGAAAATGAAACCTTTCTTGTGTGCCAGTTTAGAATAAATAATTACATTTGTACATTTTAAATTAAATTAATCTAACAAATATATCATTAGAAGAATGAACAATTGCTTTTGAAAAGAAAAGAAAAACTAATAACCACTAAATAAAATCTTAGTAATAATTAATTACTAGCAGTCGCATGCTTTTGTGCATGCAACGAGGAGCCGATAGGATTTTTCTTTTTTAAAGATTAAATAAATTTATGATGAAAATGTTACGTAACAAATTGAAAAAAATGAAATAAAAACATAACAATTATTTAAAATTTGTCATATTTTCCTTTGTTTGCTTATTCTTTAAACATAAACTATCTTAAACACTTCACATTTTGTAGAAATAGAGGGAAAATTAGAAACTTACGAAGAAGAAAGAAAATTTAGAATAAGATTGATAATGTAATAGGAAACTTAATTTTCTAAAAATGAAATTTTTATCATAAGAAAATTCTAAATAATCTTATTAAGAAAAAAGAGTAATTTAGACTAAAAACTAAAAAAATTAGAAACTTTCCTCAACATTGATAATACAAGGAAACTTCAATGTTTTAAAATGATTTTTTGACATCATCAAAAACCATAAATAATATTTTTAAGATAAAACAATAATTTAGACTACAAAATAAATTTATAGACTATCAAACAAAATTACATTAAGACATTTTTACTACAAAAAATTCACATAAATTTATTACCTTTACAATTCCCTATTTTCAATATTTTATTATCTTAAAAATAGAAATTTATGTAATAGTTAGATTAGTCGGTTTCCTTTTTATCTAAGTTTTGAAGAAATATGCTACTAATGGTAATCTAATTTTTATTGTTAAAATATATAAAATGTAATAAAATGGTATTACAACTATGGGGTAATTTTTATTTAAGATAACTATTTCATTATATATTCTTTTCTTCTCAAATTGTACACTGATACATAAACCATTCTTTTAAAACTCTATACCGTATAAATTAGCACCATTTAATCTGAATGAACATATGGACAAAGGACATAATACTTAGAGTTCACAAGATCGAAGAAAATGAACAAACTAATTCATAGAACGAAGTTGTGTATAACATTCAAAGGAATTATAGTTGGAAGATTCAAGGCCATTTTTTTGTGGAAAATTTATCATAACAATTGAGATAAACATAATTTCATAAAGAAGAGAAAGCATAGTGGTTAAACTTAATAAAAATCTTGTTTCCTTCATTAAAAATACCCTTTTACCCACTTTACATCCATAGACTTTTCATGTTTTGCAGGCTTTTCTATCTGATCTCTCACCGATTATCTAGTAATTTTCAATTTAGTTTTTATTTATTCCAGTGAGTACTAAAGAAGTGATGCACAATTCCCATAGAAAATAAGAAATATATCAGAAATAATTTAGTAGTATGCATTTTACATTTTTTCTAAACATATTATATAAATAGAGGAAAATTACAAACTTGCAAAGAAAACTAAAAAAATTGGAAATATTTTCTAGGATTGATAATACTAAAAGAAAATTTAAATTTCTAAAAATGAATTTTATCATCTTTAAAATAGACAAAGTCTTACAATATTTCCTTTCAAAAAATAAATTTCTTAATAAAGAATTTCAACATGTAATATAACTTAAATAATGATTTCAACATCTATATCAAGTTCAATGAATAAATATTTAAATATTTGAAGTTATGAAATATAATACAATATTTTTATCAATGTTATAAATAAACATATGAACATCTAAATATAAGAACATTAAAATCAATAAATAAATAATTATATATACAAAATCTAATCAGATAATAAAATTTACTTGTTTTAAAAAAAATTTAATCAAAATAATATAATAGTCCTAAAGGCTTAATTTAATTGGAACCCTTATAAAATTAGATCCAAAACAAATTTAAACCTAAAAATGTAACAAACTCAAAACTATCCTTCAAATATGTTATACAACTACAAAACTTCTTGGTCCTCTTCAAGAATATAGTCATTTTGTATGCTATATTTCTGATGAATATGAATCATTTCTTGGTCTTTACATGCAGCAATGTCCTCCCTCAAAATTTGATATCAAAAATTAAGAAGACTCAGAATGTGAAGGTAATTAGATGCCTGAACAAAACAACTATTTCATAAATAATGTAAAGGAAAAACAAGAAAGGCAACAAATAATCAAAATGTTGGCATCAATCATTTGGGAACGGACATTTGGGATTCAATATAGTATTTTCTATATTAGACAATAAGTGCATAAAATTTATCAAAAATATTTGCCAGCTTTATGGGATCCTCAATACAACCTTTATCCCTTCTATGAAAAGATTCCCTTTTAATTACGAAATATTAGGCTTTGATTTTTGCATGCTTATTTTAATTGATTTAGTAAACAAAGAACAACATTAAAGGAAAGTATGGGAATAATAATATTTCAATTTTAGAAATTTTCTAAAGCAATTGGTTTTAAGTATATCATCGAAAAATCAATCAGAAAGTTTAAAAACCAGTGAGTCGTACAACATTTCCGTCAGAAATACAATTTTTTGGGAGCAAAGCTCCCACAATAAGCCTATCGGCTTAATAATAAAAAAGTAATATTTAAAGAATATACGCAAAATTGACTTAGTAAAACTTAAACAAATATTTCTCCAGAAAATATAATACAAGCACTAATTTTGCAATTGCAATTGTAAGATTGAAAAAAAAAAAAAAAAACTAAGCATGATGCTTTGTGTGCTTGTATTGGATCCAGTTTTATTCTATTGTTTGTTTTTGTGTCTGTTGTGGAGCCTTCCACCAATTGTTCAAATGCAAGTACTATTTTGAGATGGAGTTAATGCATGTAGAATTGCAAGGAAGCTTGAGAGAAAGTACATTTGATAGTCTATAAAGCTTATAGTTATTTTTAATAATGCCATTTTTGAGACCATCACATATAAATGTAAATTGAGTACAATGTACTTTTGAAAAATTGCATAATATGATAAATACAAACATATAAATCTATTTAAAATGATTAATCCACATTTTTTCCACAAGTAATTTTCTATATTAATTACATAAGTTCTAACCATGATCTATTATTTTTTTATGTTTTTTTATCAACCTAATGAACATGTATTGAAGATCAAACAAATATTTATTAAACAAATTAGAAATATCTAATGACTTATACAATTACTTCCTCATCCTTCATAAAAAGGGTGCGAATGAAGGCTCCGATTCTATAGAGGGAGGCTTCTCCACCTCATTTTTACCTATTCAAATTAAGTACACAAAACAAAACAATGGAAACTCCTATTTTGCCTTTTTTAAATAATAATCTTTTGCACAAAAAAAATCTTAATAGGACCTCAATTCTAACATGACCTCTCTTTTAGACCCTGCAACCCTTCCAAACCCCATTTAAAGCAGGTCCTCCAAAGCTTTAATGCGACGACATGGTAAAGTTGCAAATATACGTAGGGAAAATGAAAATGAAGCATACGCAAGAAGAAATAGAGCCGCTACGTTGTATGGAGGTAACATATCAAATCGTGCTATATATCCTTTGCAACCTAATTAGTATTATATCATTTTATTTCAGCTATAGGAAGCGCACATTCAGCTCAGTGACTTGATCATCCCTGCTCCGATTACACTTCTGCCTTGCATCTGTCGATAAAATTTGAACTCGTGATCAGTTGTTTGGAAATGCCGGTACAAGACCATTTAGGACTCGAGATGAAACGGATGGGTATGACCAATATTTTGAAAAATGTATCACCTGGTACTATTTATGATAAACAATTTAAATTTGGCATTCAATTTGTTCAAACTACAAAATGGTCAATGGTTTACATCTGATTATGGAGTTGGGCCACTCCAGGGCAACCTTAAGTGGTTATTACATTCACTCTGCATACTCTGGCTTAAATCCTCGGGAGATATTTCTATGTATTGAAAAAGTAGGTTCTAAATCCACTTCATGAGGATATTCATAATGGTAAATGCTTGGTCTTTAAAAAAAATTAATTTAGCCCTGCGTTCCAATCCCATGGGTACATGTAAAATATTGAAATCAAAGGTCCAGTAATGCATTCCAGGTGATTTTGATGAAAGATAGGATTTCCTTTTTAATAACTAAGCCCTAGGTTCCAATACCATGGACAAGTTAAATAATGCATCCCCGGTGACTTCGGTTAAAGATAAGCTGAAGGTTACCTGTTAAGGAGAATTTACCAATAAGTTCTAGTTGCAAATATAAAAGAAAGAGGAACATCAGACGTTTCGAAGAGACATCACTTAATATATATATTATTCTTATGCTATATAATGTAGTGCTGTAATTTGCATAATCCAAAACCTTGCAGGGAAGAATAGAAAAATCTCAATGGTCATTCTTTAAACGTGGAGGCATACATGCTCAAGTTCATAATGCAGATTAAGTGTTTTGTACTGGGTACTGAATATGTAATTCATTTAAGTAGATGCTGAATAAGTCGTAATATGGTACATGATCAAAGAAGTTGATGAGTGAAAGATGTATCATACGCAACTGTCAAATGACTCATATCTATCAAGCACTCAAGATAAGAGTATGGTTGTTGGCAAAAGTATGTAAAATACTTAATAGTTCTTTTATTTGTTTTAATTTTGTAGCCAAAAAGTATTGTTTTCCATGATTGATCCACTTAATAGACATTGAAAGTGACTTAATATATTGTTTTTAGTCAGGTGTGTGATACAGGAGTATCCGAGTCTGAGAGAAATCTTGCATCACCAAAAACATATATATATATATAAGACTTGGTGGTTTGTTTGGTATTTTTTTCCGTCAAATACACATATTTAAAAGGTTGTTTCAAGTGTAAAATAGGTTGCTATGGGTCACTACAAGTCAGCTGTGACTGCTACAGGTGTTAAAGATTGCAAGCTGCTTTAGGTGTGTTGGAAGTTGCTGTTGGGGACTTGGTCAGGCACTGTGGGTGAAGATCACAACAGACAAGTGTTATGATGGAGTTGTTACCAAGCCAAGTTGCTGATTTAGATGCAGATGTGAGGATTGGGTATGCAGATGCGTGATTTTTTTTTTCGGAGTTTTGGATGTGTTTTTCTATACATATATGTATTTTAAAAATATGTATATGTATGTATATGAAAAGAAATGCAATAAATATACAAAATTAAGTCATTTGATAGTATGATACTTCCACCATTGATCAAGGTTTTGATAATTTACGAAAATTCAAATTGAAATAACTAATAAGCCTTATCATATACATCTATATTCATGATTCCAATGCAAATCAAAAAATCAATACAATTACAAAGTCAGAATTCAGCTCATGATTCAATGTTCATCAATCAAGATTCAAGATTCACTAATCAGATTCAGAATCATAAGGATTCTCAAGATAATTCACATCCTCATCATCTTCAATTGTTGCAAGTTCAAGATCATTTGACCCCAAAATACTTGTGTTAGGTCCACCACGTGTCATGATATTATCATTATCATTATCATCTATGATTGTAGTAAGATCCTAAAACGTTACATCCAAGTTGGCACACTTAGGGGCTACATCCTAAAGCTTGGCTGTCATCCCTTGTAGTGCTCCTTACAAGATAGAAGATGCAAGTTGGTATGAATGTAAATCAAGTCCTTGACTTTTGTTGAGCCCAACCTATTACGCTTTACTGAGTGGATAAAGGAGTATGTATTCCAATTCTATTTAACATCGGAAGAACCTGTAATCTAGACAATATAAAAAATTAAACATAAAAATGAAAAGCAAATTAAAGAATTGTAGAATATAAGTGGTAAAATGAAAAAAAAAAAAAACTTACCTATGAGAGGACCTTAATTGCAAGAGGTTGTAGATGCTTGAATGGTTGACAATAGAGGTACCACCATGTGATAGCTCCCATGTCGCTTTGGCCTTTTATTGCAACTGGACCAAGTTTACCTCTCAAGGCAAAAAGCTAAACTCTATCCTAATTTTTTTGTGCATTTCTTCATATGGGAAGAGGCTTACAAAAGCTTTGTAGTACCTAGTAGCAACTTCTTCATCTACATATGGTTCTACATTATCTGGCATAGAAAGTATTCCCTCGCTATAGTACCTCAAAGAGAGGGCATATGCAAGTTGGTGCAATGAGGTGGTCATTTCCCAACGACGGTGAATGACGCTTTCCACCTTATTGCAAAAGGTTTCACATTCTGTGGTTGCATTCTCATGTGTTTGTATGGTAAGTTTTATTGTCTCAATCATTGTGTCCATACCATCATATATATCCCCCAAACAAGGTTGATTTGTATTAGCAAAGCGAAGCATAGTCATGATAGGCTCGGTGAAATCAAATGCAAATTGTAACGAGTCAACCAACTGTCATCCAAGATTAATGCCTTGACCTTTTGTGCCCTTTTTCTGAATTCGAAGCCTTCCATATATCCCGTTGGTTAGAAATAACCATTTGGCTCAGTCCCCCTTGCACCTTGACAAATTGTCTCATAATTTCAGGTTTTGTTTTTGTTTGGACATAAGTATTCTGAGTTTTCTTCTTTTATGTGTTACTTATGATAATTTGTATAACCTAATTAGATAGTTTAAAACTTTAATATATCATACCTCTTGATTTGAATATTATAATGTAACACACGGACTCGCACTCCCCTCCCAAATCTCGAAGTACCTGTCCCCAAGATGTCCCCACACCGGGTGCTTGAGTACCCAAGTACCCTCACCTCTGCCATTCCGCAACCATGCCATTGCTGGGATGGGTACTTGAATCTCTGTTTGAATTTTGATTTTTGAATGTTACTATTAGGTATAAAATATCCTACTATGTTGAATGTTCAATAGTTCTAGCTCATGTTGCAATTTTGCTATGTTCTACTGAAATATCATTCATAACTAGCATTTCAAGTTCTTTGTGTATACTATACAACATCCCTCCCTGCCCCGTCCTCCCCTTGCCGTCGTCCCGCTACCGTCCCCCAGCCATCTCGAAAATGAGGCCCATTTTCCATGTGTCCTAGAAACTCGTCTTGATGTCCTGCTCTCCCGACATACCCCAGTATTGAGGTAACACTAGAATTTTTTTTTTTGATAGGTAATATTTGTATTATATTGATAAAGAGAGATACATTGTTATGGTATGGCTAGAAGCCTTTCAGTCTATACTACCCTTACCTTGACCATACATATGCCTTTAGACAAACAAAAATTCAGAGTATGAACACTCTGACAAAGATAAACCACCCAACCCAACCATTAAACCAGTTGAACACACAAAAAGGAGCCATCGCCATCTCCACTGTTTGCTATTCCTTGAACTATTATGCCGCTTCCTCACGAGTAAAAGTTGGAGTTGACTCGTCATCCATCACCGAAATTCCCCACCTCCCCCGACGGCGCTTTCCACTGCCCTCCCCCTCTTTGACTAACAAAGATGCATCAACCCAAACAACCTGTGTTGTGGCCGCACCCCCCTTAAGGTGGCATTTCTTCGCAATTTGGTGGTGAATTTGTTGTCTAGGTACAAGTGTGGTTTTCCTCGTGTGGCCTTCATAAAGCCTCTTTCCTGCTCCTTTGACGCCCAAATGCGTTCAGTCAGGAATTCCACTATCAATTTCCACCCTTGTTCTGCTTTGGGGATGCGAATGCCTTGCGGAGTAGAGGAAAGCCACACCACTTGGGTTGAATAGAAGAGTCCCCTCCACCAATTAGCTGCCACAACTCAGAATCCATCTCAATTCCAATGCCCAGAACCGCTCTCTCAATTATATCCTCCAACCCCAGAAGCCACTGCCTTTCTACACATGCAACCAGCATCCGACGGAGCTCTTCTTTCGATTCCCCCACCATCAACACGAGCGCAACAAAAAATGATGCCACATCCAAATTAGATCTCCTCTTCTAGAATGCCTCCAAATATTTTGGCCCTAGCATTTGCTGAACACCCTTCAGAAAGACTGGGTCATCAAAAACAAAAATATGTTTAAGATGCTGCATGGAAATTTGGCCTTCATAGGTTTGAATTTGAAAGTCCAAGTCGAGAACAAAGTTCGCCTCCATTTCTGTCTCCAGGAAAAAATAAATGAGCTTGCCTTGCCTTCAACATGAATATATCTGCCTCGGAACTCTCTGGAACGAAGTACCAAAGCGAGCCAACACTCCATTTGACACGTGCGAGGGATACATCGGTAGCAAGAAAATCTCTGCTTACCGTGAAATGATTAATATCATCAAAATTCGGACTCGTAATGCCTTTCCCTTAAAACCTCGAGTTTTAATTATTGTGAGTGAATTTTGTGTCTAAAGGCCGAACAATAGTACTCTCTTTATTCAAATCCAAGGTAACGAAAGTCCTCAAAGATTTCATTTTGTGGACCCAATGCTGAATTGGCACCTAAATTGGCTAGCAAATCCGCCACTCTGTTCGCTTCCCGAAATGAATGTGAAACCTAAAAATCATCGAAAACCAGAAGCAATTCCTTGATTTTCTGTATACTTTGATCCAGGTGCCATGCTTTCATCTTTCCTCTCTTTATGCCATTTATAATGATCTCCGAATCACCTTCCAGATGTATTCGTTTACAGCCAATTCTTGCTTCTAAGCCCATAGCCTCACATTATGCAGTATTATTTGTTCCATCCTGCAAATGTTTGGCTGCAAATGCGAGTATGTTGCCCATGTGGTCTCTTGCCACACACCCACACCCTAAAACACCTGGGTTTCCCTTGGCCGCCCCATCAAAGTTAATTTTAATCCAACCATCCTTTGGAGGTGTCCATAACGCCTTCTCCCTCTTAGAAGTTGGATTAACCCCAACAAGCCCATGAACAGGCCTAATTTTGGTAACACTGGAATATTATAATTATAATATTAGCTTAAATTAAATGGCTGGATTATGTATATAGGATCTTTGCAATCATGCATTCTAAAATTGTTCCTCCAGTTAGAGGCACAATCTGTGGTAGCACCCCCCAACTGAATGTAATCAGTCAATTTTGAGAAGTCTTGTACTTCTTTTCAACAATTTTCTATTAGTAAGGTGATGACCATAAATATACTGGGAACATGTGGATCAAGCAACTGATCACTGAAAATGACTGCCCATCTGCTCTAAAACAGTTTGTTAACACTTTATATCTTAGTATTATTTTTGTGGCTCCAACTCAACTTGGTGTGCAGTATGGCTCAAATAAAATAAGCATTTGAGGTTGATGCATTGCTTCCCATTGGCTGTCTGTTCAAAGTTTGGATTTTTACATTATTTTATTAGCTCTGACTTATTGTTACCTCTGCTTATTAAAACAAGTGAGGTTTATGTCAGGAAAAGGTGCATATACCTTTGCTTTATTTTGAAAAGGATTCATAATATTGTAATCAAAGCAGTCTTCTTATCTCTTGTGTATATTCGTCTCAGCTCTGGCACTTTTAGTCTGTTTGCTGTTAATTTACTCGTTGCTTACTATTGAGAATTATTACTTTCAGTTTGGTGTTACTATTATCAGTTAAAGCATTTATCATGGAGCATACATCTTGATTATGTATATTTTCATATATAGTCCCAGGACTGAGTTATATATCTGGGTTTGATCTTTGCTGCCGGTGCAATTTTATTATGATAAATATTTTTTGACTCCTTTCCGTATTTAGGTTCTAGTTGTTTTCTACCTATAAAATACTCTGTGTGCTTTTTGTGACATTTTTTTGGGAATGAGAAAACAAAGTGCAAAATTGTGTGTATCTGAATGGTTTATATTTATAACATAAAAGAAACTTTTGATAGCTTCTACAACTTGTTTTCAAAATCTCAAACTTGGGAATTGAGCATGGATAAGTTTATATTTTTGGCTTTTCTGTTTGTGTTTCCTTTGCCTAGTTCTGACTATTTTTGAATCCTTACCATTGAGGGATTGTTTGTTTTGCAGGATAGCTGTATGAGAGCTCGCTATTTGCAATTAATAATTTCAAGTGACGAGAAATGTGTGCTAAGTGGGTAATTACTGCTTTTATCTTGTCTGGAGAAAAATATTAAAATGGCCAGGATATCACGATTCCGATTGACACAACAGAAAAATGATGGGGGAAAACTGGTTGATGAAGGCCGAAATTCCAAAAATAAAGCTCTTTTTAATGAAAATCAAAGTAAAAAGGCTAAAGTGGTTCATAAAGGAAAATCTAGCTCAGTAAGTCATGATACTGGGAGAACACGGAAAATCATTAAGATTGCAAAACTAGGTGGAGATAGGAAGAAGCTGGATAAGACACAAGCAGCTAAGGACCATACAAAAAGGCAAAATGTGAAAAGAAAGAATGAAGCAAATGATATGCCACATGTTATTAGGGGGAAATCTAGATTAGTAAATCCTAATACTGGGAAATCTAGATTAGTAAATCCTAATACTGGGAGAGAACAAGGAAAATGCAAGGTCACTAAACTACACAGAGATGGGAAGAAGTTGGATAAGATAGGAGCAATAAAGGACTACACAGAAGTGCAATTCAAGAATCAAGAAAGCGACATGTCGTTGGCCCTAGAAGATAAAAAGAGGATCAGAAGGAGGTGCATGAAACCAGATCCAAATGACATCACAAACAAGCGGCTTGATGATGATACTCCCAAACTTAAACTGGGTATGTCTAAAAGCAATCTGATTCTTAGGTATTTCAAATTAATTGGTGATTTATGTCTACAATTCTATTATGATTTCTTTTTTAGTTACAAGACAACTACTGATGAGAGCTTTCCAGTTATTTAAATTTTTTAATGTGCAGCTGTAAATGATTAATGTGGGGGCTAGTTAACATGTTTGACTGGATTATCAAAGGTTTAACTTCAAAACATGTAATATTTAACTTCTCATTTGAGTCCAAGATCATATTTTTAGTAATTTACTTGGGTATGGGAAGTTGTATTCCCGTTAATACCTGCATAAAATTTAAAGAGAAGGGACATCTTTCTAGTTCCAAATGATTATGTAGGGGCAGTGATGTTATTACAAGTTGAAACATTTCAAGGGGCGCTTAGGTTTGAGATGCAGACAGGGAGTACCTTATGTTTAGGGCTCTTTAAAAATATCATATTCACAACAAACTGTTGATCAATAATATGTTTTTAAGCATCCTTTTCCATTTGGTTGTGTTTACTTGTAAATTCAGCATTTTTTCTGGTTGTTTGTTCGCATGGAAAACATGCCAAAATAAAATAATATACATATGTGCAACTTAAAAGTAGGAAGTAAGTTTAGAATACCACATAGCATAATATAATAAAAGAAACACCCACAAAATTAAATTTTTCTACTTCAATGTCAATTGGTCAAATTTGAATGTCACTATAAATATTCATTGTTTAGCATTTAAACAGTAAAATCAAAAAAATAATATTATTAAAAGTTTTGTGGTCCCATTATATCTGGCAAAAATGATTAGAAAGGATTCCATTTTCATTTCATTTATTTATTTATGTACAACAATTAAAAAGGAACATGCTAAAGAGGTAGTGATGGAAAACGTTTACAGCAATGGTTACAATTACAACGGTGCTGCTAGTGGTGCTTAAACTATTGCTTCATGGACAGGATCTACGGGATCCCCTACAATTCTATGTATGGGTGCTGAATTGATGTCTCTGTAATTTTATACAGACATAAAAAGGGTAAAAGTTATCTAGAAAGGAAAAGGAGTCATACAAATCTTGCAAAGCAATAAACCACATTGACATACACTGTCTGAGAACTTGTCAAATTGCCTTTGTCTTTTTGAAACTGTTAAGCACATAGTTGAGTGCCTTCAAAATGCAGAGGAGGTATTATGCCCATTTAGTTGTATTGCTGTCCCAATGACAGTTGCGACACCCATGTCTTCCACAAGAAAAGGCCTTACAAAACTTGTGACAGAGATGATACAATACTTTCTTCCAAAAGCAAGAGAAAACTCTCCAAATCTAGGTGTTAACATCTTCCACAAAATACTTGTTCAGACCAACCCTTGCCACCTCTTCAATACCCGAAAATTTGATGCCCTACATGTAAGTTACCGGTTCAAGTTCAGTTCCAAGTTCGAAGTTCGAGAACCGGTTCGCAAGTTTGTCAAAATTTTGGGAAGGGGTTTGGGTTCATTAGTACAAAAACATGTAAAAATTATATATATAGATATATGAAGAATGAGTTAAAATTAGAATGTAGCATAGTAGAATAAACTCATCTAAACAACAAAAACACCGTAAACCTGTAATCATAGTGATCATACCATCATATAGTTCAAGTAACAAGTTCAACATCAAAGATTCAAAACATGAAACATGAATCATAGCATCAAGTTCATCTATCATTGTTTCATGTTCATTGTTCAACTAATGGAATAAAAATCTATTAATATTCTAAGTTCTTCAATCTTCATCTTCTTCTTCATATTCATCTTCTTCTCCGGCATTAGTTGAGCTGAAGGCCAATGGGATCAGCAGCAGCAGCAACAATGATATTGGTGTCAAATTCTTCAGAATTATCTAGTGTAAGCCAAGCAGTGGAAGCATCCAAGTCCACAACCTCTGCACCTACATTCCTCTTCTTTGTCTCCCCTTCTTTGTATTCTTTACTCTTGTGCGAAAGAAGGCGCAAGTTGTAATGCACAGTGAAAAACTCGAACCCACAGTGGAAAATTCGAACCCACAGTGAAAAACCCTGCCCGAACCAGATATTGAAACCGAACCCAAACTTCAAACCAGTTCGAACTTCTGTTGGCCAGGGGGGTGCAGGGACGAGCCATGGTAACTTAGCCTACATGGAGATGAAAATAATTAGCTAAATCTCAAAGGTAGCTGAAACACAGGTAGAAAGGGCAAGCAAAAGTTGAACATAGAGATGGATTAGGAATGTAATCAAAACATGCTAGGAGTATAGAACATAAAATAAAAAAGTCATTTTTTGAAAGGGTTTGGTCTGGCTTTCATCAATTTCGTTCAGGTTGTCTGGGACAAAACCACAGTCCACTATGTACCTCTTGGAAAAATACCCTTCCTCATCAGATTGGAATTTGGACCAGCTATGGATTGGACACGGATCTGGCCAATGTAGGGGATGGATTAGTGACATCCTACAAAATCTTATTAACCTTCAGAAGTCTTTTATCTTCTGCAATGTTTTCTTATTAGTAATTCAAGGTGCACTATTGATCTGAAGCATTTTTTCAATAGATTATATGAGAAGATTTGTAACAGTAATGTAAAACAGCAGAATGGATAGCCAAATATAACAATGGATCAGAGTCATGTATTTAACTAACAAAAGTAAATAGTAATTGAATCATATAGTTTATTGTAGGTTGATGATTTTTCAGAATTAGAATGAGCATGCATACATCAAGAATATTGTTATCATTAATGGGTGCAATGTCATGTCCCCATTTAAAGATAAAATTTAAATAATAATTAAATAAATAATGATAATAAAATCATATATTACAATTAATATTGAAATATAAAAATAAGAAATAATAATAAAATATTATTATTATAATATAAATAATAATTTCAATGAAATAAAATAAATAAATAAATAACATTAACTGCAAAAGACATTATTGTAGAAAGTATGTTACCTTTTTTAATAGGATATTATAATAAATGATAATAAATATAAAACAAGTAAAGAAATAATATAATATAAAATAGTATAAGTTAATAATAAATATAAAATAAGTAAAGAGAAATAATGTAATGTAAAATAATCCACTTAAATTTCAAAATATAAATTTTAATAATTAATGAATCATTGTGTAAAGGAAGGTATGCGTTCCTAATCCTTCCTATATGTATGGGAAGAAAATTTAAGGGAGGGTATGCCCTCTCAATGACCTTTGACCTGCATCAAAGGCAAATGTATCTTACATATATATATGACACTAAATGTCTCGGGCGACACTGGGGGTTTTCTTCTCCGTTCTTTTTCCCCCAATACCTGCACTTTGAACTGGGAATAAACATTTATAATTTTTCTTACTATATAATATAGATAGCGCATTGAGCATTCTACTGATAAAAACTAAAAAAGATAAAGAAAAATATAATATAAAATAATATAAGTTAACTAACAACAATGAAAGGTCAAGGGATATGTAATAAATAGATGTGACTGCTTCAAAATAAGATACTTGGGGGAGGAGAGTTCATTTGAAAAAGAAAAGGGGGAAAAAGAGAAAAATAGAGTAGTTAAAGAAGGATTAATAGAAGAGGAAAGGAATGTGAAGAAAATAAGGAAGTGAATTTTTTGAAAGTCAACTTTGATGAAAGGATGTGACTTTTTGAAAGGATTGTAAATATGAAAGGTTGTGACTTTTCAAATAGATTGTAGTAATGAAGGGTTGTGACTTTTCAAATGGATTATGATTATGAAGGGTTGTGTCTATTCAAATGGATTAGGATTATGAAAGGTTGTGACTTTTTGAAAGGGTTGTAAATATAGAGGTGTTACATCCCAATTTTGGTCTAATCTTAAATTGCTTAAATAGCCGTTGTGCTTTCACGTGAAGTTAGTTGACAATTAAAATTAGTTATAATAATGTGAATTGGTAAGATGGTTGATTGTTAGGATTTCATATGAAGATGACATGTTAGTTATTCGTTATGATGTTATATTGCTATTTAGAAATATTGGAAAGATGGTTACTCATTCATGAGAAGTGAAATGGTAGTTAGCCATTATGATGTTTTTATAATCAATAACATGTTATCGTAAATTATGATTATTTAAGGAATATGATATTATCACGGAGAATTTCTTCTTGCAGGAGCATGTCGAAGGGGGGAAACATTGCCAAGAAAGGAATTGGGCAAGGGACACCACTTCACCTATAAGTCGATAGGTATGATTTCTAACCACCAAGGCTAAGGGGCAAACGGCTAGGCAAGCAAGAGTATACTAGGGATTACCATGAGCTACCTGTCAATACATGCATTAATAAAAGAAGATCACTGAGCATTTAATTAAAATATGTTACCTTATGATTTTGATGACCTCAAAGCGTCATGTGATATTGCCATGCCTTAGTACAATAATATCATATTATCTACATATGCTTGCATATACACACACATATGTATGTATGTATGTATGTGTGAATTAGACGTATGTATATGTCCACTTTATATAAGACATATACGTTAATACTTTGTTATAATACCCCACACACACACATATATATATTTGTATATATGTACGTGTGTATATACATACACAAGTGTAGGTAGGTAGTGTATGACATTATTTTACTAAGGTATTAAACATGAGTTAAAATCATACCTTGGCAATAGTTAATCTTTCATCTTGAGCGACTATATTTCTATAATGTTTTCATTGGCCTTATATTATTTTGTTGTGGGTTGCCACATTAATATTATTTCATTTGCCACATTGAACCGATGGCCATGTATCTTGTAACTCGTGCCACCTTTGCAGTCTTGCTCGTAACAGAGCATGCAACCGAGAGGGCTAAGTCTCTTGTGCGGTAGCTCATTGAGCACGTGCAATATTTTCATCTTAGCAAAGTATACCACAACAAAACAAAGACACTACCTTCTCTCGCTTTCTTTTTTGGTTCTCATTATTCCTGTGACCTTGATACACCTTTCTACAGGCACTGCTTCAAATCATAATTCCATATTACGGTGCATAGCCGATCATTGCATCTATAGCCTTTCGAAACTGGGCATTCCGAGCATTTATCAAGTGCTGTTCATATCGTGCAAGCCGACTGACAATCAGGTCATGTTATTATCTTTGTTTTTGCTTGTGAATATGTGTTTCAAACGAATCATGAGGCTTAGTAGGCACCTTTGGAAAGATCATATAATGCTATTGTATTGAATATGAATGAATCGATGTTCACTCCTTATGTACACACTGTATGAATGTACGGAACTGCAACATCTCTCATCTAAGGAAAATTTCTTACAGAATCATAACCAATGAGTGTGCAACTTATACAAGGGTATTTGAAATATACTTCCCGTGATAAGAGATCTGCACCTTTTAAATCAAGATTTGTATATGTTTCTAATTTCAATACCATTGTGTAATGACAGAGCTAGAATGGTGGATGTAATGGCTGCAAAAATAAGTGCTTAGATATTTAAAAGAAACTATCTTTATGTTGCCAATGCCAGAATGTTAGATGTATTAACTGTACAAATGGATCCTTAAACATTTAAGATATCTTTTTGTTATGCCAACACCAAAATGGTAGATGGATTGGCTATGCATATAATGCTTTTTAAATTCAAAATTCCTTTATAATGCCACGGCCAGTTGGGCAGATTTATTGGCTGTGATTACTATTATTCATACATCCATTTGATGAATCATCCAGGAAGATAAGCATGGTCGAGATGAAGGGTGTGAGATAGAAATAATTGAAATATGATTACTCTTGCATGATAAAAAGAAAGAACCACCAGTAACTAAAACAAGTAACGTGATTTGATTAAAAACCCGTATCAGCTCATGATAGTCCCTACTATAGTTTGGTTGTCAAGTCGAGCTGTGGGTGATCGGGGCCCTCACAAATACTTGGCCAAAGTAGGTGACATGCTTGCTCTTGTGATTACTAGAGGTCATGGTGCTAATAGTTAGCAGAAAGGTGGATGGAAGGTATTTTAAGCCTAGTTGGTTGTATAGCAGACGCTCATTGGTTGGACAATGGTGCCCCAAGCATGATTCCCAGGGTAGGGAGGGCCTTTCTCGGTAGAGATTGTGTGGGGGTACTTAGAGATCTGTGGTTTGGAGGTTAAGCCCAATGGCAATGCTTCTCCTCTCCTCTGATAGCCAAAGCTTGTACAACTCAAAATCAAAGTCTCTATGCAATCATCTGAAAGTCGGGTACTTTATTTTATATTTATGCTTTGCATTTCCAATTAATTATTATAGTTAGATGATACGGTATTTCCAGTTTCAATATAAATGGAAAGGAAAATGATATTCATGCATATGTAGTTATTAGTCTTTCATGTTATATTGAAAAGAAATGTTTAATTTTAGATGTTTTCAAATCATTAAATTTAGTATCAATATTTAGCTTCTTACGTATGGTATCAGAGTGCTGGGTTCAACACTGAACCTCGGGGTCATCATTATCGTAGCTAGAAAACTGAAAAATGTAGCGTTAAATGGAAAACATGATGTTTATGCGAACTACTCCTCGAAAGAAATCCCGTCATCTTGTATTCTTTTATTTGATTAAAAATATGCGAAAGTACGACTAATCTCTCTATTACGTACCCAAGGAAGACAAGACATTAGCCCAAGCTCTACTCCGAATTAGGAGAGAAAGAGTTAGATGGACTCCAGTGAAGAAAGCAATCTTTAGAACCAAAGTCATTGAAGCATGGAATGCCAAGCAAATAGATTCACTTATGATTTATTGTAAACCTTGTGAAGGGCAGGATATGCCCAAGAATGGAAACAAACAAAATACTCAGAAATAGGGACTCTGATTTCTTAAAAAGATTCATGTGAGCTATTTTGATGTATCCTTAGAAGAGGGAATTTTGTAAATAAGATTGGTTGCAGTTGCAACAAGAGAAAATATTCTATATTGGAATAAAATAATGGCATTTTGCATTGTTTGAGAAAATAATTGAACTTTCTTTTCCCTTGAGTAAATCTATGAAAACATAATATTGATAAAAAAGAATCAATTGTATGTTTCAGGAAAACGAAAATCATGACAAACAACGGAAACAACATAGAGAAAGTGATGTCCAATGGGACGTTCCTCAGACTTTTTTTGCCTAGAATTCCACTCCATTGAACCCCATAGATTTGTTGGTCTAAGTTTAATGGGAAACTCAAACTAGGATGGAAAATATTGAGAAAATAATGAATGCCTAACTTGGGGAAGGTCAAGAGGACACCCACTTCTCTTCCCCTCCTAGGATTGTGCAAAAGATATCTGCTCATAGTGAACATGAAACCAGATCTCCTATAACATAGTCTGAAAAACAGAAGAAGCAAAGAGATATTCAATGATTTATCCACTGACAAAAAAAAGATAAAACCTCCTAGAGTTTCCGGATCTGAATCTGGTGAAGTCGTAGAGGCTTGGTTAATTGAGAAGGTCAAGAGGACACCCACTCCTCTTCCCCTCCTAGGAATGAGTAGGAGGTATCTGTTCATAGTGAACATGAAACCATACCTCCTTTAACACAGTCTGAAAAACAGAAGAAGCAAGAGATATTCAATGATTTATCCACTGACAAAAAAAGATAAAACCTCGTAGATTTTCCGGAGCTGAATCCAATGAAGCCACAGAGGCTCGGTTAATTGAGATGGAACAGTACTTCGAGATCAGAAGTTTCTTTGAGACCTCCAAAGTAGATTGGGAATTTACCACCTTTTGGGGGAGGCAGCCACATGGTGGGGAAACACCAAAAGAGAATTGAATCTTAAGACTATTGATGTCACCTGAGACAGGTTTGTCTCCATTTTTAAGAATAGATTGCTTCCCCAAACCTTTTACAACCAGAAGTTGCAAGACTTGCAGAACCTTAAGTAGGGGGATAGTGCATGAGTACTAGAAGTTTACTTGTCTCCTAAAATATGTTCCCCCATATCAGTAGGATAGGAACCTGAAGGTTAGAAAGTTTGTCATGGGGTTAAACAATAGGATTGGGGGAGCAGTTGATGTTCTCGCCTCACGAACTATGGAGGAAGCTCTTGAAAGAGCCATCCATCAGGAGCACAAGGTTAAAAGGGATGATTCCATCCGCAACAACAAAAGGAAGGCAAATTGGAATACCAACGGTTCAAACTCTAGGTTACACAAAAAGAGCTTCAAAAACTTTAAGCTCAACAAACCTGGATACAATGGAAACAATAGCAAAGAATTTAAAGGCAATTGCAACAGTGGTAGTGGTAATAAGGGAGGTGAGAGGAAGGGACCACCTAAAGGGCTGTTTCACTTGTGGCAGAGACAACTATGCCAACCAGTGTCCTAATAAGGGCATTTGTAACCAGCAACCGCGACATCCTTTAGCTCCTCAATTGGCTATTTTCCAAGAAAAGATCCATGCAACACTAGATAACCGACAGGCAGAGTAGCAGTTGGGTCCCATAGAGACCCTTGGTAAGATTTACAGAAACCCTATCTCTATTTTAATTCATATTGGAGCTGTTGAATGTTTCATTTCTCCAAAACTAATAAGTAGATTTTCCAAGAGAACGAGATTAATGGCCCGACCTTGGATTGTTGAATATGCAAACCAATCAAAACCTGGGTAGATCAATGTCTGTTTGAGGCACAAGTAGACTTTCCAAATTTCTCTAAAGAGGTTAATTTGTCGTAGCACCTCTAGGGTCCTATGATATCATCACGGGAATAAATTGGCTCAGTGAGCACCAAGTGAAGGTAGATTGCCTTGCAAAGACAACAGTGTATCTGGACAATCAGGGAAATCCTATCTGCATCCAAGGGATAATGCTTGAAGTGAAACCTCGTCAGATCTTAGCCATGCAACTTAAGAGATATAGAAGGAACGGGTGTGAATTTTTTGCAGTAAAGATAGAAGACCTGAGAGAACCCCTAGAAACCACTTATCAGGATGACTACATCTTTGAAGATGGGGAGATTAGAGAAAGATTGAAGGAATCTTTTGAAGAAAAATATCCATATCGCAGAAATTTCCAAAGGAACTTCCCGGCCTGCCCCCTTCTAGGGCATTTGATTTCACCATCAATTAGGTCCCTGGGTTGGAGCCCATATCAAGAGCACCGTATCGCATGACCACAATAAAGCTGATGGAATTATAGGTTCAGCTATAGGATTTGTTAGACAAGAAACTTATCCAACCAAGTGTATCACCTTAGGGAGCCCCAGTGCTATTTGTCAAGAAAAAGGACAAAACCATGAGGTTGTGCATTGATTATAGAATACTTAACAAAGTCACCATCAAGAACATATATCTACTCCCTGGGATATATGATTTATTTGATCAAATGAGGGGGATAGCAGTATTTTCCAAAATTGACCTAAGATCAGGTTATCATCAGCTTTGAATTAAGGAAGAATACACTCATAAAACCGTCTTCAGATGCCGCTATGGGCACTATGAGTTCATTATTTTACCCTTTGGACTAACTAACGTCTCTGCTACTTTTATGAACTTCGTGAATAGCATATTCCAAGACTGTATAGATAAGTTCGTGCTTGTTTTTATTGATGATATCCTTATCCACTCTTCGGATGAGGAAGAGCTCCATAAGCACCTTAAGGTGGTATTACAAAGGTTACGAGAATACAAGTTGTACGAAAAACTATCCAAGTGTTCCTTTTTACCATAAACAAATCCAGTATTTAGGACACATTATATCAGCCAAGGGAATAGCAGTAGACCTTGCCAAGTTGGCTAGTACCTAAGAATGTGTTAGAAGTCAGAAGCTTCACGGGTTTGGCTGGTTTGTTCATGAAATTTGTTAGGGATTTCTCTAGGACACATTATATCAGAAGACCCCTCCAAGATCAAGGCAATCAAGGAGTGGCTAGTACCTAGGAATGTGTAAGAAATCAGAAGCTTCATGGGTTTGGCAGGTTTCTAAAAGAAATTTGTTAGGGATTTCTCCAAGGTAGCACATACCATCACCACCCTATAAAGAAAAGCAAAGAAATTTATATGGTCTGAAAAATGTCAAGCAACCTACGAATATATAAAAGATAAGTCGGTTTGTGCACCAATACTTAGGGTACCAGATCCTAAGGGCCATTTTTTGGTTATAACAGACTCATCAGGAGAAGGACTAGGGGGTGTCTTGATGCAAGAAGACCAGTCTTCGCTTATGAATCCAAAAAATTGAAAAGCTATGAACAAAATTATGCACCAAATGACATGGAACTAGTAGCTGTTGTCCATGCTCTACATATGTGGAGATATTAGCTAATCGGAAAACCATTTGAGCTCAGATTAGATCATCATGGATTAAAGTATCTATTCACCCAACCCAATCTTAATGCTCGTCAGAGAAGGTGGGTAGAATTCTTAGCAGATTATGATTTGAGATTAGTTATATCAAGGGTAAAGAGAATAAAGTAGCTAATGTCTCGAGTTTGTGAAGGCATATTTCAACCATGGTAGCAATAAATATAGGACTGAGAGAGCAGGTACTGCAGTGTCTGCCTAGAGATGACTTTTACAATGAGGTTTGCCAATTCTTCTCAGGGATTCTCAAGATCCCCAGTATGATGGATACCAACTAGAAGGAGATGGACTCTTACAATATAAAAATAGAATGTATATACCTAAGGTTCCATAGATTCAAAAGATGATTTTGGGAGAGACACATACCACCCCTTATTTGGGACACCCGGGGTTAACCAAGATGCTGGCTGATATAAAATTGTTGTACTTTTGGAAGGGCATGAAAAAGGAAAGAGCCAAATATGTGGCAGGATGCCTCGAATACCAGAGGGTTAAGGTAGAGCACCAATAGCCGGCCGAATTATTACAACCAAATGAAGTCCCTAATGGAAATGGCAAATAATCACAATGGATTTTATCCAAGGGTTACCCATGACACAAAATAGACATAATACCATTATGGTAGTTGTGGATCGACTAATTAAGGTAGCACATTTCATCCCTAGAAATTTAACAAATGAAGCGCCAAAAATAGCTCATAAGTTTTTGGGAGAGATATTTCAACTTTATGGAGTCCCAAAAAGGATCATATCTGACAGAGATGCTAGGATGACATCCAGATTTTGGCAAACTCTATTTTCAGCCTTAGGAACAAAGCTAAACATTAGTTCAACCTACCACCCAAAGATATATGGTTAGACAGAAAGGGTAAATCAAGTGTTAGAGGATCTTTTAAGAGTAGATTGCATGGATCAACAATATTAGTGGGAGATGTATCATCCCCTTGTCGAACTTGCCTATAATGTAAAAACCCCGAACTAGCTCCCAATTTGAATTAATGATACACAAACTCTTATTTGCAATATTTAATTGTTTTCCAATTTATATCGAATTTTCTCCAATTGATAAGTGATAACAATTACATGAAGTTTGAAATGATATAATGAATTCTGACTATAACTGGAAACAAATTCTTTGCATTTAATATGAAGAACAACAAATCAGAAATATATATTTTAACAATGGCACCTGGCTGTAGGTAATTTGCCAAATTGTGCCACCCAAAATGATGTCCCTTACTGCCAAACTCATTGCAATGATTGATATCCTTGGCCGTCCTCAACAAATGCAAAACACTGGAGTAGTTGATGTTGAATGGGCTGTAATGTCACTCTCTTAATAAATCAGCACGCTACCAACATGTACCGCAGGTCTGCAAATTGCCAACGTGACTGAAGGTTGGACTCCCCACACATGTGGCAGTATATTGCAGGTCTTGAAAGCAATGTCATCAAGCTCTTTGGTAGCTGAGTTTTGACTCCAGCTCGCCTAGGCAAGTATTACTATATGGGACGCTGTCACTGAATGTTAATGGGCAGCCTTTAGTAATAAATCAAATTTCCAGAATGCCGTCTCCAAAATGGATGAGCAAATTCAATTCTCCTCATTATCCAAGCATTAATCACAAACCAATCTCCAAGACACAAAATACACAAAAGGAGATTGTGCAAACGAATATCCAATCCACTATACTTCAGCAGTGGAATGAAAAACACTTCTCAGCTACAGTGATGAACAATAGAGAAGTTAGGCAATCTTAGCTATACCTCAGCAGCTAAATTTCAGTATATTGCAGGTCTTGAAAGCAATGTCATCAAGCTCTTTGGTAGCTGAGTTTCGACTCCAGCTTGCCCAGGCAAGTATTACTATATGGGACGCTGTCACTGAATGTTAATGGGCAGCCTTTAGTAATAAATCGAATTTCCAGAATGCCGTCTCCAAAATGGATGAGCAAATTCGATTCTCCTCATTATCCAAGCATTAATCACAAACCAATCTCCAAGACACAGAATACACAAAAGGAGATTGTACAAACGAATATCCAATCCACTATACTTCAGCAGTGGAATGAAAAACACTTCTCAGCTACAGTGATGAACAATAGAGAAGTTAGGCAATCTTAGCTATACCTCAGCAGCTAAATTGCTAGTGCAATTCTTAGAATTTCCGACGCTTATACATTAGCAAGGGCATACAGTTAAGAACCCAGGAAAAAGGCACAAAAGCACAAATTCAAATATATAATCAAGCATGGTTTTCCAATGAAATGAGCTCTCATTTATAAGCTTTTGTTGGCCAAAGTTTCCTTAAAGCTCCACTTTAGAACTTGTGGAAGATTCCCAAAAGAACTCAACACTAGAAACTTTCCAACTTGCTTTTTAGAAATATCTCTTGAAGTCATTATTATAATAACATAAACATTATTATAATAATGCAACTCAACTATTAATAAATAAATAAGAGCTCTTGCAATTTATTACATTATTAATTGTAGGTGACGACCAACTGTTGAAGCCACCCATTGCACTACCAAAAATAACAATTGCCGAAAATAGACTTACTATAAATAGTAAGTCCACAATTGAGACCCCCAAGACACCTTGTCAACTCACGAGGGTCGCTATGATGAGCTAACTCCAATTACATAGACCTGCCAAAATTGGGGACATTACATATAACAACTCATATCAATCTGCTATTAAGATGACATCGTTTGAGGCCCTACACATGCGTAAATGTAGAACCCCTGTGAGTTGGAATAGAATTGAGGACCGAATCATTGTCAGGCCCAAAATGCTTTTATAGATGGAGGAACAGGTAGTTCAAATCTATTAGAGGCTAAAGGAGGCAAATGACTGACATAAAAGCTATGTAGATGCAAAGAGGATCCCTAGCGGATTCTCAATAGGAGAAAAGGTTGTCTTGAAGGCTAAACCCCAAAAAAGTACTATCAAGTTTGGTAGGAATGCCAATTTAGCCCCAAGGTATGTGGGACCCTTTGAGGTGTTGGAAGTCGTAAATGCTGTGGCCTACAAAATTGCTCTACTTCCAACCCTTGCTAGAAGGCATAATGTATTTCACGTTTTATATCTTAAGAAATATGTAACCAGCCACGAACATGTTATTGATTGGAATCTCTTGCAGGTGTGAGAGCCAAGGGTGGTGGAAATAGAGCAACTCAGAATACTCGAGGTGTGCAAGCTTTGCTTACGGAATCAATATATCACCTAATGCAAGGTCCAGTAGGACCAGTATACTGAAGAAAATGCTACATGGGAAGATTATGATGAAATATTTTGGAAGTGTCCACATTTATTTCCAAAAACTTGAATTATGAACATATTTTGATTCAAAATTGATACAATGATAAATATAATGTAAATGGGGTAATTTTGTTTATTCTCTTTGCAATTCAGCGAGGACGATGAATCACAAGGGTGTAATGTCCCCTTTCTAGCATTCATAGCATGATGTTGTCGTTAGCCTATTTCCCCATGGTTCCGTAGGCCAACCAGGACATTAAAGGGACTTAAAGGCCATTTGGCCTAGACAGTTTCAGTTGCAGGTCTTTCTGAGGGGTTTTGAGGCAACTTTGGGCATACTTACTATTTATAGTGAGTCATCTTGGATATGGTCGGACATCCAGTGGCAGTAGTATGTCGATGGTAATTGTTTAAAATCGGCAAGAAGACTTGTTTATCATTGATAAAATTTGTTATGCATTGATAAAGCTATTTTATAAAGTTAAATTTAAATATTTAACTTTATTAATGCATAGACTATAGTTTGTGGGAAATATTTAAATTAAAAGAGTCCCCTTTATGTTATAACACATTGGAGACATAAGTTACATAAAAGGGAGTGATGTTTTATTCCACATTGAGAAAACAAAGGATTGAGCTCTTGTGAGAACACTATAAAAGAAATGGAAGAGCTTCTTTTAGGCATGCTTGGAAATATCAAAAAAATTGGGAAATTTTCTGGAGATTATGTCTCAATAGTTTGAAGGACGAAATCCCTTCAAGCTGGAAATCTTGATGCCATTGAAAGATATGGTCTTGAGATTCAAAAGGGTAGCAATTTGAAAAAGCAGATACGAAAAAAGAAATCCGAAAAAGCGGAATCGAAAAAGCAGGCCGAAAAACGGAACCGAAAAAGCAGGCCGAAAAGCTGTCCGAAAAAAGCGGAACCAAAAAAGCAGGCTGAAAAAGCGGGTGCGAAAAAGCAGGCCGAAAAAGCAGTTTGAAGAAAGTGAAGTAGAAGGGGCAACATAGGAGAAAATTATTACAGCCATCTACAACCAGGTTCTTTGTTATGTATTGTTTTTTAGGGTGTTATAAGCTTTCAGCTGTAAATGTTCATTATACCAACATTATCATTTTGTAATCCATGTAAATGCCAAAGTCTTGGCCATATTTCATGAGCATTGTAATTTTCATTGCAATTAAGAAGATAATAGTTGCTGGTGCCATTTAAGCAATTTAATATCATTATTTATCAGCTAGTTAGTTTGCATACCAATTGTTTGTAAAAATGCCAGTTGGCTGTAGGTGTTCATTTCTCATGCTTAGATCATATATATGCACTGAATATTGTCAAAATTAGTAGCACACTCATGTTAGGTCATTGTGTAGTCCATTGTAGTCTTCTAGCACAAGATTTTCATTGATGCAAATTGAAGAAAAAGTCATTTGAAGCTAGCTGAAATACTATATCAGTCATACGTCCCTTGCATGTGAATTGTTTGATGAAATTCCTTGAGCTTTCATCAGCATTTTTGAGGGCAGATTTGAGCAGGGTCATTACAGTGGTATCAGAGTTTGCTTGCAAAGTGTTTGACGGAATGTCAAACAACTGAAGTATTAAGATTTTTTGTGTGTTTGAAGAAGTTATAACCTGTTGGGGTTATTACAAAGGGGGAGGGTATGATTGTTACATCCCAATTTTTGCCTAATTTTAAATTGCTTAAATAACCGTTGTGCTTTCATGTGAAGTCAACTGACAGTTAAAATTAGTTATAATCATGTGATATGGTAGATGGTTAATCGTTAGGATTTCATATTGTTGATGATTTGGTAGCTTTAGTAGGATAAACCTGTGAAATCAAAGAGAAAGATATATATATATATAAATAAAATTAAGGTTTTCATTATATTAATCATAAATGAATAGACGTGTCCCATGAAAGGACGTGTCTCTTCTTGGTTTATTCCTCATACAAATAAGAGATTGCTGCAAATTGGAAAATAATGTTTAAATGACATGCTTTGTGCTTAGTTTCATATGAATGATATGTATATTTGCAAATTTCAATGTATATTTTAAAATCTCCCTATATGTATATAGCCGTCCCTGTTTGCCGTCCTCGTCCCAAGAATCGTCAAAAAAATTTGCCGTTTCGAAAACCCGTCCCGCCATCCCTTGCCGTTCCTGTACCGGAAACTCGGGGGAACATATTATTTTCTTTCCCTTATCATTATCACAGTCAATCTTATTCACGCCAAATTGCAACCAGAAAATAATGTTCAAATAATGGATAATGTTCACTTAGAAATACTTTTGTTTTCTAGATGGATCAAGTTCACTTTCCCAAAGTAAAAATACAAGCAATTTTAATTGATTTGTTCCAAAGAAGAAGTTTAGAAATTTGGATGGAATAATGGATAAAAAGGGTTTTTGCACTGTGATAGTTTTCAGATGGTTTCTACTCTGCCATTCCAGGGATTGTCCTGCATTTGATGGAAATAGTAGACATGGAGTTCCAAGCAACAATCTCGATGAAATTCAGTTCCTGCTATTTCCGCAAGGATTGAAAAGCAAGTTTGATATACCCAGTCAATCACGAGGGCTTGAAATCATTCTTTTTGTTACAAGTGCAGATGGTAGACATCTTGGCTCTATTTTGTAGATCACAACGGATTGCTATGTAGAGAGAAGACTGCATAGTTTTTAGCCATACATGCAAGGGGATAGTTGAAACCCACAAGAGAAAATAATACAGATATATTCCTGTTTTTTAAATTCCTGTAGATGACCATGAAGGGAATTTTAGTACTGCTAATATGCAGAGCCAAGTGCCTGATTATATAAAGAGGACCATATAAAATATATAAATTTGGAATATGAAACTCTCGAACAAGCTGAAGATAAAAACCAATATTATCCATATGTATCTAGGAGAAGGCACAGGTTTGCTCCGCTTGCATGGTATATATCGTCATGTATAGTCCAGATGAAGGTTGTGTACACATAAGAAGAGAAGAATATTGGAGAGTGCTATCGGAGGTCATCCCGAGTCAAGCAAATGTTGGAAAAGGTAAACATAAGCTAGATTGTACTCGCAGGGTCTTTTTGTATATCGGTTACGCTGAGAAAGATGCAGAGAGAATACAATTAGTTGGAGCCGTCAAACAATAGTTTTTACCTTAAACATTAAAAATGTAAGGCGAAGGCAATAGATTCTATAAAAACACTAAATGGAATCAGCGATGGAAGGTGTCGTGACAAACAGGGTTAAAGATTCACGGCAACTAGTTTCAACACAATGAGTCAATGGAGAATAAAATTATTATCAGTGTTGTCAAATTAAGATTACAAATGGCGAATTTAATTTTCATATGGGGAAGGATATTCAACAAGCAACAATAGATTTAATCGTATAAAGACAATATCAATTAAAACTATGCCTAAGGTTGTGAAATGCTGCTGATGATCTCTGGGAGAAGAATTAATAATATTTTAATTATTCACTCGTATGCCAAAGTTAATAGATATTAGTTTTGAGGAAAGATTTAACAAACAAAGGGTGTAAATTTATTTCCAAAGGGATATCACTTACCATTTTTCAAAAGTCACATCTTTCATTTGCATAGGATATAAATATGAGTTTATTATATGAAAAAAGAAGAAGACACATTCGGAGAAGCATTTATAAAAGAGATATATTTTTGTATGGAGGGGTAAGAAATTTTAATATGGCTTTGTAATACAAAATTCAAAAATTATATTTTAATGATAAATAAAAGCCTTTTTTGCTTTTGTTTATATTTAAAGCATGTAGATTTAAAGTGTAGTTGATTCGTCCTTTATAATCATCTTTAAATTCCGTAAGCAATTTAAATGTTAGGTAAGTGGACACGGTCATTTAGCATCTTAAATATGATCATCATAGATATAGTGAAATATCAAATTGTTTCTGTATTTGTGTCTAGATTGTCTCCCTACCATAGGAGTTAAAGTTCAATCTGGACTAATTTAAGATTGCATATGTATTTGATTTGTCACATCTTGATTATTAAATTGTTGACAGTATAAAGTGTGTAGAACTTTTTAAAGTTGTATTTGAAAATCTTCATTGTAGTTGACTCTATTGCCCAAATAAGCGAAGGCACTGGTCTTTTGAATCATTTAAGTACCATAATTGGGTTTAGATTTGAAGTCAGAAAATCTATATCTTCCTTCTTACAACAATCAAATCCATTATTGATAAATATTATACAAAATATTCATCTAATTCAAAAATTCGACACTCAGTTTCATTTTGACCGAGTTTGAGGGCCTTGCCAACTAGAGAACTTGCAAAGTTTAAATTTGCTATATAAAGGCTTTGAACTGGGTAGTCAGGTTCGGAGTGAAGGTTTACCCACCTAGGTGTAGCCAAGCCTGAAGTGCAGGGGAATTGAAGTGATTCTTGTTCGTTGGCCAGAATTGATTGTGGAATCTAGTTGGAGAATTGATAAGCTCTTGGATTTCCAAAATGCGGTTTTGGGAACCAACACATATGCGATTTTCAGAATGACAGATGGATTGGCTATGCATATAATGCTTTTTAATTCATATTTCCTATATAATGCCAAGGGCAGTTGGGCAGATTTATTGGCTGTGATTACCATTATTCATACATCCACCCGTTGAATCATCCAGGAAGACAAACATGCTCGAGATGAAGGAAGTGAGATAGAAAATTTTGAACTATGGTTACTCTTGCATGATAAAAAGAAAGAACCATCGGTAAATAAAACAAGTAATGTGATTTGATTAAAAACCCATGTTTGCTCATGATAGTCCCTACTGTAGTCTTGTTATCAAGTTAAGTGGTGGGGGAATCGGGTACATAGTGCCCTTTAAAATCCTTGGCTAAGGAAGGTCAGTGGCATGCTTGCTGCTGTGATCACTAGAGGTTAGGGTGCTAATAGTTAGTAGAAAGGTGGATGATAGGTATCCTAAGCCTAGCTGGCTATATAGTTGACGCTCTAACACTAGGATGCTCAGTGGATGGACAGTGGTATCGCAAGCCCAATTCTTAGGGTAGGGAGGGCCTTTCTTAGTAGAGATTGTGTGGGGGTACTTAGAGGTCCGCAGTTGGAAGGTTAAGCCCAATGGAAATGCTTCTCCTCTCCTCCGGTAGCCAAGGCTTTTACAACTCAAAGTCAAAGTCTCTATGCAATCATTTGAAAGTTGGGTACGGTACTTTATATTTATGCTCTCCATTTCGAGTGATTTATTATAGTTAGATGATATGGTTAGTTTCTCTTTATTTGGATTAAAGTAGTCAATTTAGTTACTTTCTTTACTTGTTTAAGTATAAATGGAAAGGAAAATGATATTCATGCATAGGTAGTTATAATTGTCTTTCATGTTATATCGAAAAGAAATGTTAATTTTTAGATGTTTTCAATTCATTAAATTTAGTATGAATATTTAGCTTGTTACAGAAGGGTTGCGACTCTTCAAATGGATTGTAAATATAAAGGATTGTGACTTTTCAAATGGATTGTAATTATGAAGGTTATGACTTTTTGAATAGATTGTAATTATGAGGGGTTGTGGCTTTTCGAATGGATTATGATTATCAAGGGTTGTAATTATAAAGGGTTGTGGCTTTTCAAAATGATTGCGATTATGAATGGTTGTTACTTTTCAAAAGGACCGTGATTATGAAGTGTGGTGTTCTATTGAAAGAGGGCCAATTCCTATCAAGGTGACTTATGTGTGTACTATTACGGGAAGTAATTGGTAAAGTACTTGCTTGTTATTAATGATCAATAGATCAATAAATACAAAAACATTAGTAATGTTTCCTTAGAAAACGATCGTCACGAGTAGAAACATTCTATTCTCGCTAATTGATAACTAACAACTAACTAAAAGCTAACTAAATATTAGAAAGATTCTAATATTTACAATAGATAACCATTAAATAGAAATAGAAACTATCTATTATTGTAATATCTTTCCTTAATGGTTAATCTATCCACTACACCAAGCTGTCCTCTGGATTTGATAAACTTATTTGAACCGAGAGGCTTGGTGAGAATGTTTGCAGTTTGATCTGTTGTAGGAACATAGTGCAAGTCTATTGTCTCGTCTTCAACTAGCTGTCGTATGTAGTGATAGTGAATATCCATATGCTTGGTTTGTTCGTGGAAGACTGAATTTCGTACTAACTTACACCTTTATTATCATCAAACAAAGTTGTTGGGCTTGCTGGTGACAGTTGCATATGCCCAAGCATCTGACAAAGCCAAACAACTTCACAGCCTACTTTAACTGTCCCTCTATATTCAACCTTTGTAGAGGAGAGAGATTGCTTGCTGCTTCTTGCTGGTCCATGTGACTTAATTGGATCCCAAACTAAACACATCTAGAAGTTGATTTTTTATCGTCAACATAACTGGTCCAATCTGAATCTGTGAACCCATTGAGTTTAGGATTAGAACTCTAAGAGTAAAGAAGTTTATAATCTGTAGTGCCCTCCACATAACGAAGCAAACGCTTTTCTGCCATCCAATGATCAACCTTGGGAGCTGTCATAAAGCATGAGATGTAGTTGACTACGTAGCTGATATCAGGTCTAGTAGCAGAGAGGTAGATAAGGCTGCTTGCTAGTTGCTTGTATGTGTATCATCATTTGGAGGAGAACCAGACTTGGTTGATAACTTCACACCTTTCTCTATGGGTGTACATGTAGGTTTGCAACCCTGCACACGAAACTTGTGTAAGACAACCGTGGTATATTTGGACTGAGAAATGAATATTCCAGAAGATTGCTGCTGAACCTCAACACCCAGGCAATAATGCACAAGGCCAAGATCAATCATATCAAAAGACTGACATAAACTCTGTTTGATTCTCTGAATAAAAAATACTGACTTGCCAGTGATGATCAAGTCATCCACATAAATGACTCGAATGATAATGTGACTGTTAGTAGTCTTGATGTACAAATTTGAGTTTGAAGAGCTCTCTGGAAGCCTTGGTCACTGAGGTGCTTATCAATTTTCATGTATCATGCCCTAGGGAGAGCTTTCACCAGTTAAGAACTTGGTGTTCTTTACCAACAACCTTGAAATTAGGAGGCTACGTCATGTAGACCTCTTCTTGTAGGTCACCATTTAGGAAAGTATTCTTGATGTCTATCTGATGGACCTTTCAGCCAAAATGTGCTGCCTTGGCTAGGACTATTCTAATAGTGCTCATCTTTGCCGTAGGAGCAAAGGTCTCCTCATAATCAATGTCGTGATGCTGAGAAAAGCCCTTCGCAACGAAACGAGCTTTGTGCTTATCTAAGGTACCATCAGACTTGTATTTTATTTTGTAGACCCATTTGCAACTAGTGGGATTCTTCCCCGGTGGAAGATCAGAAACTACACAAGTGTTATTCTTCACCAGGCTTTGGTGTTCAGACTTCATGGATTGTTCCCACTTTGGAATTTCTTTAGCTTTGGAGTATGTCTAAGGTTCAAACACATTGTTAATGTTGGCCATGAGAGAAAAATTAATTGATTATGTAGGTTTGCTCTTTTTCCGAGCAGTTCTCCCATCAATGAGCTCATCATCTCGAAGATAAACAAGTGTCTTAACCCACCACTTAGGCCAGAGAGGAGAAGGACCAACATTAGTCTCAAGAGGTGCTCTATGATCAGGTTCCTCATCAGAAGAATCTGGATCGAAATTAGGTGAAGCATCTACAAATCTGGGTGATCCTGTAAGAGAAGCATATACTAAGATGTGTAGTTTCAATAACAATAAGGGATTATGTGTGTGTGTGTGTGTCTATATATATATATATATATATATATATATATATATATATGGACATGTTAATAATGATGAAATAATAACCATATATGGTATACATCATAGTTGAAAATATCTGCGCTATTTGGAAAATAACGTGATATATCGTGCTACCAAAAGCTGAACGATATAATTGTAGTTAATATTTGCACTGCTGCATTCATTATCACGCCACAATATCAACCTCTTAATCTCACCAAAAAAATAAAATAAAAAGTTAAAAGAATTGACGTTTTTAGGTTTTCGTTGTTTTCAAAAGTATTAACTTTTTTAGTGACTTTGATCTCTTCTATTTTGTCCATTTTGGCTGCTCATTCTGGGCTGAGCTATGACGATATTGTTTTTGGTAGAGCTGAAGCAATATCATGTTTGGTCGCTGTTTTTTGCAGAATTGAAGCGATATTGTTTGGTGGATATCATTTTTGGTAGATATGGTAGTTGTGGTTTATTGCAAATCATTTTTTGGCTGCTCCATTTTTTGGTTGCTCGTGGTTTATTGTAGATTGTGTGTGCTTGCTTTATTGATTTTCCCAGTTTGGTGTATGTCTGTGTATTTTTAAGATTATTTTAAGAAATTATATATTTTTAGATGTTCGATACAAATGCCAATTTAATACCCTTTTTTTTGTTGAGTTTTTGGCGATACCCGAGATTTTGGATTTTTTTGGGTCGGCTGAGATATTGCCGAGAATGAGTTTTTCAACTATGGTATGTATTATATGAACATATACAAGAGGTATTGGTATATGTATATCTTATTTTTTATTCTCTTTTTATATTCCTGGGAGTTGATAGTTGATGTTGTATAGGGAGACAGGGAGTAAACCAAGAGGGTGTACTGTTGTCAAGTGCCCCTAGGGTTGAGTTCAAGAGTAAATACATAGTTACATTGTCCTGTGGGACGGGGTGATGGCAAGACGAGGGGACAAGTTTTCGAGATGGGGGGACAAAGGGGCCTTGATTTGGGGACGATGGGGGGACGACGACGGGGCACGAGGGGGTGGCGGGGGGAGTAGGGGTGTATATACTATACATATGGTACTTAAAATGCTAGTTATGAAAAGATGTACTACAATATAAGATATAAAGATGTAAAAAACTTAAACATTGAACATTGCATTGAAGTTTTGAACTAGAACATCACGATTCATGATCAAATGACAATGGACACTGAACATCAGCAAATGAAAGTGTCAAATTATATATTTTAAATTTATAATATATATTAGATCAATATTATGAGTATCTACTCTCTAATCAATGATCATACGAGTCATGACGTAAAGATTATTACAATAAGTATCATGTGCCATGAATCATGATATCAAAATAAGTATATAATGCAAACAAAAACTACAAGTCTCCAAGAGTCCAAATCAAAATGCCAAATGAATGATCAATGATCACCCCTAGAAGTTGAAACTTGCCACTGGAACTATCAGTGTCTCCTTGATCAATAGCCGAAAAGGGAACACCAACTAGCCTTGTGGCTAGAACTAAAGTATCCTCCTCATCAATCTGCGATGGCTCCTTAGGCTCTACATCCCATCGTGATGCTGTGCTCTCCTTGTACACACGTGTCTTGCGGTCATCGATATGCAACACACTGTGTACAACCACTAGCTTCTCTGCTCTCTGAGAGGTAAGTCTATTCCTCTTAAGAAAGTGGATGAAGCTATATGTAGACCAATTCTTCTTAGAAGCTGAGGAACTAGAAACCTGGGATGAAAAACAATTGGCCAATGTGACACTCGGGAATTAGAAGTTGAACAATGATCATTGAAAACTTAAATAGGTTCAAGTTGAAGAACTAAGTACCTGGGACAGCAAACAAATAGCTAGTGTGGTGGTTGTAGATTTCGGTCCATGAGCTGACCACCACAAAATGGGATCCTCTTGTGCCATAGTCTTGATATCCACCTTTGTCGCTTGAGTGTAACCTCGAAGAGATGCAAATTTGGTACACTTAGTGCGAACCTTAGCTGCTGTCTCAGGGTCATACACCCTATCTATGCACTTGAAGAACCCTTCCTTCACTTGAAAAATTAAAGAAAGTACAAATTATTAGCAAATAGAAGAATCAAGATGCTAGTAATGTAAATGATTTATAAAATGATAAGAGTCTAAGACATAAAGATGATTAAAATGAGTAGTGTTATATAATGATATAAATCACCTCATCATTGTGAAGTGGTACAACTCTACTAGGCCTAGTCATGTACCACTTCAGATTCAATGCATATGCAATTATGTGTAAGGGTGTGTTAAGGCTGTCCCATCTACGCTGAATAATAGGCCGAATGTGATCATTGTAGAAGGCTAATGTGGGGTCCTTCTCTCGCACAACTACCCTCATTTGCCCAAGCATAGAATCAATGCACTCGTACACCTCTCCAAGTGTAGGTGCATCCCCATCTCCATTCCTGATCACCTTGAAGATTGGCCTGATGATAGAGACAATGTATTTTGCATCGCTCCAAAATACATCACTCTTAACTATTTCCTTCACCCTCATCCCCTGCTCTGACTCGAAGCCATCCCACCTATTCCATTCATTTGTCATAACCATTAGTTGCAGCGGCTCCTATAACTCAAGCATTCAATCCAAGAGAATGAAATAGGATGCATACTGTGTCTCAATTGGCTTCAGGAACTCCTTGGTGAATCTCCTAAATAGTGCATGTGAGGTGTAGTGGTTGCAAATATACATCTGCACATCTCTAGCATTAGTCACCACTCCCTTTATCTAGGTAATCTTCCCCATGTCCTTTAGAGCATTGTTCATAGCATGCACACAACAAAGAGTCCACCAAATATGCCGATATGTGGCCTCAACAAGCCTCCTTGCAGCTCTGCACGCATGAGCTACCTCTGTCACTACTTCGACCATATTTTGTTGCCCAATCTCCTCAACGGGTTCCTGAAGAATCTGAACCTAAAAATCAGCATCCTTTCGATGCCATGAACAATCAACCGCCCTAAGAAAGAATGGGCCCTCTGTGCATGTGACTATGACATTGATGAGTGGACAATGTCTAATGTTTGTCCACCCATCCATGATAATGCTGCACCCTGAATCCTCCCAAACATCCCTCAAGCTCTCCATGGACTCACTAATCTTGGAATACTCCTCATCCAAGATTTTAGACTTCAATTTGTGCTCACTTGGTGGCACATATGATGGTAACCTCGCCTTCGCTACATTCTGAAATGCCTCTTTAAAATAAGGAGACTGAGCAAGATGAAGTGGAATGCCACTGGCAAATAACTTCTCCCAATGCATGCATCTAACTTCTCTCTCGTCTGGGCTGCATACAAATCTGCTATGGGGTTGTCACTAGACTGTGTCCTGCGTGTCCCCTTGCTTGACTGGGCTGCTGCTACACCCATAGAGCTATAAGTAGAGGAAGGTGCGGAGGCTGCCCCTGGCAATGTAGTAGCTGAAGCTCTATATTGTTGTCTAGAAGAAGACATGTGTCGGTGTTGCTGCCCCTGTATTTGTTGCTCATGCATCTGCTGTATAGTCTAAACCTGCTGCCTACTAACCAAGGTAGTAGGCACTAGAATGCCCAAGTCCTCTAGAACTCCCCAAACCTTGTTGAATTCAATTCTCAAGTGGATGTTATTGGGTTCACTCAAAAACTTACATGGTCCAACACCTTTACTTGTATAAAAGAAAAGGTGTGCATTCACTCTAGTGATGCTACCATACCATTCATCAGCACAAATATTGCATCTCCACTTTCTTGTGCCACCTGATGCTGATTCGCTTGTTATTCTAGTGGCAAATTGTTTTAGAGGCGATTTTGGATCAAACTTACCTCTAGCCCACTGTGCCAAACATGAGGAGGGGCAATCAATAAATGGAGTATCGGGTAGTTGAGATGCACTACCCATGGAAGTGGAACTGGTTTGGGCCCCTTGCTGATTTGGCCCAGCCCCAATGTCACTCTCATGCTCACCCCTCTCAATGGTGTCATCATGCTCAGCCCCAACCTCAGGCCTAGGTTTATATTTTGATTCACTGCTACTATCTGAATGAATTTCCATCTCATCATCACTATGAGAATCAATGTGGGAGCTCATTTAGACACAGCATTTCATAAAATGAAAAATAAAACTTAATAAACAAACTTTCAACCTATGCCCTACTTTAAACTTTCTAAAATTTGAAACTAAATAACAAGAATTTGCAAAATGAAACATCAAGAATCTTAATCTATTATTTATAACTGATTCAATGAATGAATGAAAACTATAACAAAATGAAACAACACACATTTAAAACTAAAAACATTCAGCAATAATTTATAAACATGCATTTGAAAATCAGAAAAACAAGTTAAAAAACCTACTTTTTGCTTGAAAAACTCCTTCAACAAGATGCTAAACCTTCCTCCTCTTCTTCTTGCTTCTAGGCTCTCCTTTTTCACTTGCAAACACTTTCTTCACTTTTGCACAAACCCTTATCTCAGCTCTTCACTCTTTTTCTTCTTGCTGTTGCAAATAATGAGAAATGCGAATGTGAAAAAATTTGAAGAATAGAAGGCTTTTGAACATAGGAAGAAGGAATGGGGCCCACATCCCATTATAACAAAAATAGAAACAAAAGATATTAAAGTAATGCCTTTCTTTTATATTTTTAAATTTGCCCCATGTTGTTGCCATGGGAGACGTCCAGGCGTCCCCTCGCACCCACAAGGGACGCGGGACGTCTTGCCGTCTTTGGTGGAGGTGGCGCTTTGAGTGGCACCGCTCGAGATGCCGAGATGGCATTCCCCTGTCTCAGGTGTGTCCCCGTCTTGGGTACGGCCCAGTTTTGTGAGGGGACGTGTCTTTGTGTTTCACTGGATAAATAAGGAATTGAGGCTGAAACATGTTAATTGTTAAATGTATTATGAATTTTGATGCTCAATTAAAAGCATTACATCTAACATATTTTTTTAATAATAAATACTAAGTTCATTATTTAATCACTCATTAACTCAACCAAGCGGATAGGGCATTTGTTCCGAGGAATGAGTAATTTGATCATTTGGGGCAAAAGAGTCCTAATATGGATGAAAATCATGAGGGAGCCTCAAGTTGATCATTTTTGTACTCAAGCAGTTGTAATTATGCCATCTGCCTTCGTGTTAGTGATTAGGAGAGGATTAAGGAATTGAAGCTTAAGTATGCGTTGTTTCTAAATATGATGACATATGGTAATCATTGAGAGCTAACGTTCTCTTATCTCGAAACATTATAAATTACCATTCCTAAGTTTGAACCAAACCCTAGAAAGGGAATTTTGGGACAAATTAACACAGACCCTTTTAGGGGTCATTACATGCAATCATTATCATACCTCTTAATGTACTAACTAAACTAGATTTAGAATTTGGAAAGATATTTAATCAACTTTAGCATACTTGGTGCTCAACTACAAATTCAAAATTAATATATAAATTTAGAATCTTTAGCATCAGCTGAGAAAGTATTTACCCCATCAAACTAATCAACAAATTTGCTATATATTAAATGCAATTTCATATGCTTTACGCCGCAGATAGCTTGGAAAAAATGTTAAAGAATTGTATACATGCAACAACCTATACATTTAACCACAAGACTGTGAACCTTCCTAGTCTGCAGATCCCGAATTCACACCCCAAATTGTAGATCCCTAAGAAGCAGTAGGTCTAATATGTGCATTAAAGAGGCACATTTTCAAAGCACTGTCCTGAAAATATATTTGAAAATATTAGCTTTCAAAGACAAAAAATCAGGCATACTTGCAAAGACTCAATCTATTTCCTTTGCTTTACATCCTTCTCAAGGCATCATAATGAGGCAAGAGAAAGACAAAAAGATGGCTTGAACTTTGGGGAGTCAGACAAGTCAGATTCTCAATTATATGTATTATAAATAAAAAAGAGCATGACTTGAATGTAATTTTTTATTTGGATTGGTAAGATTGGTTTTTGTATATTATTAATAATAAAGATTTACTGACATGAAATATATCATTCCTTTGACCATGTCTATCTAAACCTGCATACATTACTTGACATCCTCTGAAAACCAGCACCCTGCTGAGTCCCACCAAGAACACCATGACCATTCCCTACACCCATACAAAATGGCTCTTTACAGCCCATTGAGTGTATACAACTCATCAATACTTGCAGCCCATTTACAGATTCATGATTTACACCATAACATTCAATACACCAGTTTCAACCCCCCTATCAAACTATCTACCATTCTTTAAAAAACTATTCCATAAAGCTGTAACCCATTGTGACGATTTAGACAAAAACACAGACATATAACTTGTTGGAGATTGTAGCTGCGATAGAGATCTTTATCTCTGGGCGTTAATACTGTTATGATTATCTTCAGCTGAAAAGGACTACATGATACATTGTAATACTAAATATAAAGACGTGTCATGAAACATGTGTTGAGGAACGGAAATATGAAGAGTTGTATTTGAAAATTACGAGTCATGTTTTGGGAAATTGAAGAGACTTTCCGTCGTAATGTGAAGAGTCTCTCTAGTTGTTATATATATTGCATCAAGTGAAAAGCATTGTATACTTGAACATCTTTTTATCAATAAAGTGATATTTTGTTGTGTGGTTGTGTTTTTCCCTTCAATTTTTGAAGGGTTTTCCTAGGGTAATTTCGTGTGTCTCTTGTATCTATTTTGGTTATTTCTTATTGTTGTTTATCATTTATTTCTAGGCAAATATTCAACGTGGTATCATAGCCTTGTATGATAACATCAATGAGGATATTATATGATTGATATGATAGCTGTGAGAGAATTTATTCATGTCTCTTTAGGAGCATTCTCAATTCTCCTTTGTGTTTGCATGTACAACTTTCGTGTTAATGGCTTTGTTTAATGGAGACTATGTTTTGCTTTCTCTCACACGATGAGTCTTGAAGGTGTTGGCCGCTTTATCAAAGTTTGTACTGATATTAATCCAGAGGCTTTAATGCATCTTTCAGGGCTTATTCCATGTCAAAAGAGCTGGTTTTGAAATTGTCCAAAGAAAATTCTCTTTTGATTACCATTAGTGGGATTCATACCTGGTGACATCGTGTAGCTTGGTCTGTGTTGTGTAACGCTTTTAGTTATTGGGAGTTCACTTGCTTGGAATCAATTCTCACGTTCTTTCTGTAACCGTTGGATCAACGGTGTCATGGCATCGTGATTACACTCAATAATCCTTAGTTTTCTTATCTATGTGACTATGATAGCGACAATATGTGTTATTGGTGGGTTGTTGTAGCAAGGCTGTCAATCTGAACGATGATGTGTTGGGACTGTTAGTGTTTAAAGCGGACTTCATGATCCAAATTCATTCTTTAGGTCTTGGAATGAAGAGGAGAATAGTCCTTACAACTGGGTGGGGGTAAAGTGCAATATGAGAGCGGGGAGTATAACAGAGTTGGTGTTGGACAATCTTTCACCCTTTGGAAAGTTTGGGAGGGGTCTCACCAGGCTTCAGTTTCTTCCAATATTGTCCCTTGCAAGCAACAGATCTAGCGCAAATTGAAAGCCTCAACATTCTGAATTTATATGCTCTCTTTGGCGCGGTTACTGCTAACCTCTTTCAACAATGAATGGTCTTCACAACATGTCACCAAGTTTTGGCACATCATCAAGTGATTGCTCGCTTGGGCTGTATGAGTTTCCAGTATTCATCACGAGGCAATTGTGTATAAACACCTGTCGAAATTGTTGCAATATTGGCATGAATTTTTGGTGGGAACTATTCTGGCTGGTTGGACATGTCCTTTTATGTCAAGGGAAATAACATAACAACACCATGAGAATCTAGAAGTGTTCACAATGTATACAACTTGAACGATGTTGAGACGCAAAGAAAAAAATGAAGTAAAGCCCTGTGTTAAAGAGTCCTAGCAAGAAAGGAGAAGGGAGTCTAGAAAGAGAAAAGCCAAGGAACTTTGCATCATGCTTGTCTTGCTGTTAACTCCAGTGTGGTCTGCTGCTGTCGTGATTTCTCGCATGTTCATCTTCAAACGGTGATATGATTTGGCAAATGTGTCTTATTGCCAATGTATCGGCTGCACATGTCATTGGTTGACTCATTCCCGAATCTCTCCTCCACGTTTTAACAATAGGAATAAAGATAGTTATTTTTTTTGGGCTTGATGGATACTTTCTTTGTCTTCATACGTTTTCTCAGACATTTTGTTTTATCTTCCGTGAAAAGTTGTTTGCAACTTGAAGTAACGTTGGCGGTATTTGGGGTATTGATTTTTTGCATACAATTGTATTTGCCCAAATTGTATTTTATTAAAAGAATATTGAAGGAAAACAGATATACATAGAGGAAGAAAGTCTGAATTTCACCCCTTGGGTTGTCGCCGAATTGCATTGATCAAAGTAGTCATTGATTGATCTATACGAGAAGTTGATGTCAATTTAATCTCTATTGGTTATAGGATGCAACAACAATAATCTTTAGAGGGAAATGTTTAACTTCAGAGGGAGTTGTTTTTGGTCAAGAGGGAGTCTTTATAGTGTCCATGCTTTTCTTATACATGCATATAATGCTTGTGATATTTGTAAAATGTGAGCCTCTTGTTGGAAAAGAGTTTCAGCTATGAATTCCTTTATTATAGATTTTGAGACTCTAGTGGGAAAAGAGTTTCAATTGTGATTTTATGAGTTATTATTCATGTGAAATTAATAATAAGTTGTAAGGACAACCTGATAATTCTTTCACTTATGAGAGATTCATATTGAGTATCATGTAGAGAGAGTCCATGTTGTCATCATGTTGAGAGATTCCATGATGGGAGTTGGAAGTCACATTGAGAGAATCCATGACTGGATCACGTTGAGAGAATCCGTGATTAAATGTTGGTTGTAAACCTTACTAACTTGTCATGTTGAGAGATTCCATGACAACATCACGTTGAGTGAGTTCGTGATGAAAGTTGATTGTGATTTTTACAGGTTTGTCATGTTGAGAGATTCCATGACATCATCTCATTGAGTGAGTTCGTGATGAAAGTTGAATGGGATTTTTAAAGTTTTTTCTTGTTGAGTGATTCCATGATTATTAGTTATGAATGAATATTTCCATCTATCTTGTTGAGTGATTCCATGATTACGAGCAATCGTTACAAGCCTATCATGTTGAGTGATTCCATGATTAGTAACAATGAGTAAATTGATAAGTAGGAGATGATTTTCCACAGCTAGTCAAATTGTGATGTGAATATCAGGATTTAACTGTGTGATTTTTGAGTCAAACTCGATGACCCATGTTTCATGAGTAGTGATTCAACATGAATCCATCTCTCATGAGAATAAATGGAACACTTAGCACTCATTGGATCTAGGTGATGCTCACAGGGGTGAAGCACCGGGACTTCCCGGGAGGTCACCCATCCCAGTACTACTCCAGCCTGAGCGCGCTTAACTACGGAGTTTCCTCCACAGTTAAACCCAAAGCTTGCAACCCCATTTGCAAAACCTTCACCAAGTGTTGTGCCTTATGAACCATTCATTAGAAAGCCCCTTAAGCTCATCAATTGATAAGTAGGAGATGATTTTCCACAGCTAGTCAAATTGTGATGTGAATATCAGGATTTAACTGTGTGATTTTTGAGTCAAACTCGATGACCCATGTTTCATGAGTAGTGATTCAACATGAATCCATCTCTCATGAGAATAAATGGAACACTTAGCACTCATTGGATCTAGGTGATGCTCACAGGGGTGAAGCACCGGGACTTCCCGGGAGGTCACCCATCCCAGTACTACTCCAGCCTGAGCGCGCTTAACTACGGAGTTTCCTCCACAGTTAAACCCAAAGCTTGCAACCCCATTTGCAAAACCTTCACCAAGTGTTGTGCCTTATGAACCATTCATTAGAAAGCCCCTTAAGCTCATCAATTGATAAGTAGGAGATGATTTTCCACAGCTAGTCAAATTGTGATGTGAATATCAGGATTTAACTGTGTGATTTTTGAGTCAAACTCGATGACCCATGTTTCATGAGTAGTGATTCAACATGAATCCATCTCTCATGAGAATAAATGGAACACTTAGCACTCATTGGATCTAGGTGATGCTCACAGGGGTGAAGCACCGGGACTTCCCGGGAGGTCACCCATCCCAGTACTACTCCAGCCTGAGCGCGCTTAACTACGGAGTTTCCTCCACAGTTAAACCCAAAGCTTGCAACCCCATTTTTGGGTTTAACTGTGGAGGAAACTCCGTAGTTAAGCGCGCTCAGGCTGGAGTAGTACTGGGATGGGTGACCTCCCGGGAAGTCCCGGTGCTTCACCCCTGTGAGCATCACCTAGATCCAATGAGTGCTAAGTGTTCCATTTATTCTCATGAGAGATGGATTCATGTTGAATCACTACTCATGAAACATGGGTCATCGAGTTTGACTCAAAAATCACACAGTTAAATCCTGATATTCACATCACAATGAGTAAATTGTTCTCTTAGTGTCATGTCGAGAGATTCCATGACAACATCATGTTGAGAGAGTTTGTGATGAAAGCTGGTTGTGTTTCTTGCAGGGTTTTCATGTTGAGTGATTCCATAAATTTTATAGGATCTATGTGATTATATTTTATCATTAACATTTTGTTTGCAGCCTTGTGTGACTGCGCAGCTAAAGATCTCTCTCCCGCTAAGAGTGTTGGAGATTGCAACTACGATTGAGATCTTTATCTCTGGGCGTTAATACCGTTATGGTTACTTTCTACTGAAAATGATTAATGATAAATTGTAATATTAAATATAAAGACATGTCATGCAACATGCGTTGAGGCATGAAAATACAAAGAATTGTATTTGAAAATTAAGAGTCATGTTTTGGGAAATTGAAGAGACCTTTGGTTGTAATGTGAAGAGTCTCTCTACTTGTTATATATATCACATCAAGTGTAAAACATTGTATACTTGAACATTTTATTATCAATAAAGTGATATTTTGTTGTGTTGACTGTGTTTTCCCTTCAATTTTGGAAGGGTTTCCTAGGATAATTTTGTGTCTCTTGTATCTATTTTGGTTTTTTTTTTTTTTAATTTAAATTTTTAAAAGAGGGGTAAACGCTTTGACCTGGAGCTATGAACCAGTGAGGCCACAGTGATGCCACAAACGGGGACCTCATCCCCATGAGATTTGAACCTTGATGGCAAGGATAACAACACAACAACTTAACCATCACAACATGCCACTATTGGCAAGTACCTATTTTGGTTATTCCTTGTTGTTGTTTATCATTTATTTCTAGGCAAATATCCAACATAATTGTTGCTGGAAATTTGTTTATTCAATGATTTCTGTAATCCATCAGATATGTGAAAAAGAATGATACTATCAAATTATCAATGTTAAAGCAAGTTTAACAATCGGGGCATACTATCATATACAACAATCAGCATAGGTATGAAGTTGGAGTAATTTTTCATTGTCGTTATTTAATTTCCTAGAAAATTTGATTAGGGATGTCAACCCTACTTGGTTCTAAAGGCACCCTTTGGATAGTTATAGTTTGTATTGGCCACCAACCATCTCATAGGAACTTTCAATGACAGTAATGAAGAGTAAAAAACATGAATATTGCATTTAAAAAAATTGATATCTTGGAAGAGATTTAAAGGACTTCACTAAGCCCTCAAAGCAGGAAAAACACATCAGAAAAATGTTGTGTCTTCCTAACATTCTAGGGTGTAAAAATGTGACAAATATTATGAAAGTGTCTCATGAATTTCACTTTCTCCCTTGGTTGGTGATTAGCTTCTCTAGATACTCTGAAAACATCATGCTCAATACTGTTGTATAATGTTTCACAACTATTTGCCAATCAATGGTGGTGCTATTTATTTAGACTTTCTACAGTTCTCATGTATTTGAATGGGGTGGATGATGTGTTTTCAACTTGCAACCAAGAGGGTGGAAGCCCTGAGCGTACAACCCCATTAAATAGCTATATTTTAGGAAAGGCAACTCAATCAATATGAGATAATTTTGTAGGATCTATATGGGTCAAGCTACCAATGTTTAAACAAAATCTTTTGAAGATGGTTCCCATCCATAAGTTATCTCATAGGAAGGTCTATCAAACAAGGCTCAACAAAGGGGGATTTATAATTGACTTGAAATGATTCAACTTTTGTAATGTCCCCTTAGGGATGCACTCGCAATTTCCACAAAATAACAATAGTAATAACATAATTTATTTGCTAGAGTATTTTTTATTAAATTACATATTAGTAATTGCAACAATGAAGTTGATCATTTGGTAGACAATAACTATAAAGATCCTTTTCAATCTGGGGGACTATCTGACTACCACTGGCCTTGAAAGGGATGCAGAACAAAACATAGAGCAAAGATTCAACCGGGATGTTCTTCAGAAAGAGGCCAGTGACCAGGCGAATCAAGTGAACCAAATGAACACTCCTACCAGGATTCAGGAGGGCGAGGCCAGTCAGAAGGACAATGATGCTACAGAATATGCTAGAAATGATAAAATTGATGAGTTTCATGGTTTCAGAGACCCCATAGCCCAATGGATCTTTTGATGGTCACTAGTCATATGCTAAGCAAGCTTGCATCCCCTCTGAGTTGCGAAAAATGTTAGCCAAAATGCCCTCCCGCCAAAGAATCAAATTTAAATGATAATTCACCCAACAAGTGCCTAGGGTTTTGAATTGAGCATTTTCTATATCTTATATTATAGCTTGGAATGTTTTAAGTCGTGACCATGCGATCCGAACAGTTGCGGTTTGTTGATCGTCAACTAAGGTAAAGATGGCGAAGGTGCGACTGCTTTGTTTTCACCTGATCACATGGTTATATTGACATGCTATGGTTTAAGCTGCGATGGTGCGGAAAAGGCAAATCTTCAGTGCTTCAAAGACATATCTTGCACTGTTAGATCATCCTGATCTATGGTCAACGCATGATTGCCGTGAGTCAAGAATTGGCTAAGTTGTGATTTGTGATCGAGCGGTTCCCCTTGTTTCGCTTGGTCGCAGGGGTCAAATAGGAACCTTGGGTTAAAGTGGCGACGATGTGGATATGGTCCAACCTCAACCTTTGCAAGATTGCAGTGGTTAGTAAAGAATGCTAAGATCAGGTTGTGAGGCAGCGATGATTAGTGGATCGCGGTTTTGCAAGCAGTAATGGTTATTAAGGAAAGGTGGTGGCAAGGTTGCGATCGTGGATGGTCAAACACAAGGCATAATGATTGAATCGCTGACAGAGTGGCATAATGGTAAGAAATGTTTGGTCCACGTAGCAAGACTCAATGGTTAAAACTCAGTTGACTAAAAGTCATGATCGATTTCCAAATTGGTGGCAGTAGAAGCAATTCCTTGAATGATGAATCCGATCTTTCCGATCTCCTGTAACCACTTTCATTGATCCCTAGGCTTGATAAATGCAAAGAGATACTCCACCACTGTCTGTTGATCCATTCATTTAGTTAGAGATTAAATAACTGTTGCTCTTGACCTCTCAGAGATTTGTTTAGTGAGGAAGTGATCCTCTCATGTATGGATTTACGCAATAGTTAGATCTTTTCAGTTTTGCAGTGATTATTCTTTGAAGATTTGATTGTAGTGGTTGATTTATATCTTACGAGGGAAGTTATCCAAGTTATGTTGGCACTATAAAGGCAAATATTGTACTCTTTCTTAGGGTCGGATCTTCTCTGTTTTCCCTAGTATTGCCTTGGCATGCTACTGTAAAATTCTCTCTTTGCCTTTGAATTATATGACTCTCTGCCTTATCTCTTTCAACCGGTCGTACTATGCAAGCTTGCCTGCCTCTCTTCGACGTAGTGTGAATATTTGTAATCTGCATTTTCTGTATCTCTTCGGCCCGTGAATGAGAAGAAGTGAAGCAATTTTCCTTGTGTCACTCATGTGGTTGTTTGATATAATAGTACTTTGCATGTATGGGCAGAGACTGGCCTGAACACCCTATTTTGGTCCATCACCTCTTTAGAATAGATTACGTAGTTACTTTCATGTATTTCATCTCCCTTTTCTCTTCAATAATAGTTTTAAGTGCATCCTAATAGTAGAGGAAGCCGACCTTCTTTGGAGACTCAACCTCATAGTTCAAGTCCCACAGCTTGGATGTTGTTTCCATGTTTCACGAGGTTGTCCTTAGGTAAGACTTTGTACAAGGGTGCAAGCTTTTGTGACAACAGTAACCCAACCCTCTACACAACCATGCCAATTGATTAGAGAGATCAATCCATACAATTTTGTACAATTAAATGAAACAACAAAATTGCCAGAAAAAACAAAGTTTTTTTATTCAATTTACTCCAAACTTCTTACAAAAGTATCCAACCACTCATTTTTCAATCTATCATGGTTTAATAGCCCTCCTACAACTTCTACAACCAATTTTCAAATGGTCGTGGCCTTTTGTTTGCTACTTGCAACAATCCAACAACTTTACAAAATGTTGCTGACAACTTTTGCATTTTATGAGGAACTTTTACCACATTTGATCAAAACTCCTCAAATTGACTCCTGGGCTCATCCTAGACCTAAAACATTATCAAACACACCATTTGACCCTATTGTTGTTAAGGTTGTAGCTTTAGTCGAATTGATTTTTCCATGAGATATTTTGTTGATGGTAAACCATCATTAAGATAAGTATCTTATATATATATATAATTATATATAATTATATATATATTATATTATATAATAATATATTCTATATACATGGTTATTTATATTACTAATATATTAGTATGTTATCTAGTGATGATTAACCGTAGAGACATGTCTCCTCTCATATTTATAAGCCTTCATTATAAGATCATTATTTTGAGGGAGAATATTTGAAGTGCAATCCTTTGTAAATGATATCTTCTCTATGAGGAGAAGTTCTAAGTGAAACTCCTTGTAATGTATTCTTCTCTGTGAGAGAAAATTAAGGTGAAAGCCTTTGTACCACTCTCTGACTTGGTTCATGGTGGTTACTATTTCACATATGATATGTAATGAAAGGTGACGATCTTTCATTGACATATATAAATAGAAGGTAACCATTGTAAGGTGACGATCTTATAAATGGTAGACCTGTTATCATGACAGGCTTCATTAAGTTGTTGTCCCAGAGTGTTGGAAGTCATGATAACAAACGTATCATACAAAAGGTAACCATTGTAAGGTGGAGATCTTATAAATGATAGACCTGTTATCATGATAGGCTTCATTAAGTTGTTGTCCCAGAGTGCTGGAAGTCATGACAACGAATGTAGCATACAAAAAGTAACCATTGTAAGGTGGCGATCTTATAAATGGTAGACCTGTTATCATAACAGACTTCATTAAGTTGCTGCTACAGAGTGCTGGAAGTCATGATAACGAACGTGTTATGATCAGACTTCATTAAGTTGTTGTCCCAGAGTGCTAAAGATCATGATACTTGTCATGACAGAGACCATGACATTGTGACTTCTTGTTATTTGATAAACTATATTAAATTGTTGTCTCGGAGTGCTAGAAATTAGATAACTCATATCTGTCTAGGATATAACATATTCTTTTGGTAGGCATCAAGGAATTGATGCCACTACACATACCAGAAGAGTTAGTATGATGAATGTTTACCGCATAGGGTAAATAGATTAATGCACACAGATAATAGACAAGAACAACAATACTCCTTTTATTATTTGCATATGCCAAAGAGATTACGTAATGCTTCCCATGATGATTACAATGATTTCCCATAGTGTACATATACCATTCCAAAGAACCTTCCCCAATGGGTCCATCGGCTACATAATAAATCATTACCAACTACATGCTAATCTACCCGTCCGCTACACAATATTTATTGACGACGTCGGCTAAACAATATCTACCGATGACATCATCCCCCCCAAAAAGAAAAGTCGTCTCCAGATAACAATTACAAAATATTCGAGACAGTTTAACAAAACGAAATACATTAATTGACTAACTTCAACAAGATAGATCTGTTTCTATCACACCACTTTCATATTCGTCTCGTGCCTTCACCAAACTGGTCTCCAAACCACATTGCATCTGTAGCCTCTGCTAACACAATACTGTCTCCTTAGTCAAGCTGACCTCGGTAGCTACTTGTGCCGCTTTCTCTTTCAACTCCTGGGTACACTTAGCCAAGTGTCGCTGTACTGCCTTCAACTATATGATCAGCTCCTTTCGAGCTCTCTATGCATCCACCAAGATAGCTTCACGCCAACACCTACTCCGAGTGCTTCAAAGCATATCACCCCTCTCAAAAGGCTTGCTCCGTTGATCTTTCCACCTTTAGCACACTATGTTTGTAGTAGCTCCAGGTCTCATCGACTGGTCACACTGCCCACGACTGATAATTGAATTGACTGGGGGTCTAGGGGGCATCGCCCCTAGTGGGGGGTTGAGGGGTAGCGCCCCCGCGGGGTCCTAGGGTAGCTCCCTATCGCGATACAGGGCGGGGTCGAGGAGCAGCGCCCCCGCCGCCAAGACCAAATTAGCACTCTCAAAGCCACACAAAACTCCATGGAACACACCATTTTTGTGATTTTCTTTTGATCCCACACTCTTTCTCACAACTGCTTATGTTTCCTACCTGTTTATGTCTTTCCCTTCCCCTCAACATCATACATTATTCATTCTGAACATCTTTGAGTTGTTTTTTTTTTTTGCTCCTTCCTCTGCTTGTCCGCTGTTGTGCCTCTTTCATTTTTTCTGTCTCTCTCACTCCTAACTGCTCTGATGCTTTTGCCTTCCACAGTTGAAGATGAGTGTCGTTGCTACATCATCGCTAAACTTCACAAAAAAAACACCCCTTGCATTCGTTTGATGTGGAATGTAGAGCCGCGGAGGACAAGTAAAGAACAATCCACGGGAGATAGGGAACCATCCGTGGAGGAGAAGGTAGTTGTGGAGACACCCGTGGAGGAGAAGCGTAGTCGTGGAAGCCAAATAGAAGTCTGCAGAGGAAAGGATGTCCGCGGGAGTTTAGAACTCTGTTGTTATGAACCCAACCAATTTAAACACTCTTTGATACAAATGCACAGTTGTCATGTGCCCTCATAAATTCGGCCTGAATATACGAATGGAAGCTCATACATCCCACAGAGATTTAAAACACAGTCGAAAGCACATCCCACGGAGAGTTTAAAGCACAACCAAATGCACATCCGCGGAGATTTAGAACACAGTCTGTGGGAATCTAAAACACATCTGTGGAGATACAAAACAGAGGCCGCGGACTGGAAGACATAAGCCACAGACATTTAAGGCACATCCGGCTGGTCACTTTTTGCAGGGTAGTGGTGTCTGCGGAGTGACCCGGGTTCGTTCCCTGGCAACGATGCCAAATGTTTACCGCATAGGGTAAATAGATTAATGCACACAAATAATAGACAAGAACAACAATACTCCTTTTATTATTCACATATGCCAAAGAGATTACATAATGCTTCCCATGATGATTACAATGATTCCCTACAGTGTACATACACTGTTCTGAAGAACATTCCCGAATGGGTCCGTCGCCTACATAATAAATTATTACCTACATGCTAATCTACTCGTTCGCTACACAATATTTACTGACAACGTCGGCTACACAATATCTACCGATGACAATGAATATCATATGATTGATTTCTTGTTGAATTATACTTCAGATTATATTGAAATATATTATCTAAGCTGATGGTATGTTGATATCCTTAAATATGTCATTCCAGGAATATTATACTACAATTATACCTCTTCATATACTTGACAGCATAATGTGATCTATGACAATCCTCCCTAGCTAAGAGAGAGTGTTAAGGTTGTAGCTTCAGTCAGATTGATTTTACCATGAGATACTTTGTTGATGGTAAACCATCATTAAGATAAATATTTTATATATATATATATAAAATATTATATTTGTATTATATTATATATATAATAATATATTCTATATATATGGTTATTTGTATTACTAATATATTAATATGTTATCTTGTGATGATTAACTATAGAGACATGTCTCTTCATAAGACATGTCTTCTACTCTCATATTTATAAGCCTTCATTAGCATTTGGAACACAATCAATAAAATGGCATTGTTAGTACATTTGCAGCGATCCTAGAAATCAACAATTGTGACCTATCACATGGACCCCATGGTCTAATTGAATTCCAAGTTTATACACTTGGAGTCCATTAGCCTTACAAAATGGTTCAATTTACATTGTTTATGATCCATTTGGATGCAATCCCTTATTCCCTTGATGCCTACTTCCTAACCCCTTACACACCCTTGTTTCCATTAAGGTGCCCTGCACCATACACACACACGCATGGGAATTCTCCTTCTTTTTCAATTTCCACGCATAGACTTACTAATTTTAGTCTGCGTATATAAATTCAGAGTCTGCCATTTATTGGCTTGATATCTGAGATCAGATCAAATACTTACTCTATTTCATTCACTTTATTGATGCATCTTTGTTTCGGCTCCATACATCTTAATGTGTATGTTTGTGTTTACTTGTACATTTCTCCTTTAATCTGATCTTATCATTTATTTACTGAGCTCTTATTTTATCTATTCCCTTTCATCTTTGAAATCCTCCCTTACAAATGAAGTGTTTCTCATTTATATCTTTGATTGTAGGAAGGTTTGCATCTCTTCATAACATCATCCCCTTTTGGAAGGGCTGCATTTCTTCAAGTCCTGCCCTTGAGTAAATAATTGTCAGTAATTACATTTTGTAAAAAGTAGGTGCTGCCCATCAGTAAATAATTGTAAGTAATTACATTTACTTTAAACTAGTCACCGCCCTTGTCTAGATTCAGTCAACCTCCTTCAAATACTTAATGTCCACCACTTAGGGTTCGTTATAGAGTTTGCCCTTGCTAATAATTAATGTATTTAGTCTTGATTGGCTCTTGCCTGGCTTATTTGTAAGTTCTGTGATTTGTATTTGTAAAAGAAGAGATTATCTAAAGGATGTGACTTATTCTAAATTCACAGGAGAATGACAACTTCAAAACAATATCTAGAGATTCCTCTAGACAGGTAGGCGGATACAAATTTAGTGATAGATTTTATAATAACATTAGTTTTCATTGAAAATAATAATTGCATCAGATCATTTTATACTTATCTTCACAAACTTCATGAATCTCAAATTTGGTTTTCTTCAATCAGTATGTCCACACATTTGTTGCCAAATTAATGAAGAATCAGAGCATTTGGATGCTTTTTCTATGCCAGTGAGGTGCTGATGCCTCTTTAGTATTAAATGTGTGAACTCTGAAACTAACTATAGTATAAACACCTCTATGAATTTTGAAAGAACAAGTGTCTGATATTAAAAGAGTATGCTAAAACCTTTTTCTTTAGTCTTTACAATTTCGTGTACACTTTACATCGGTTTGAAGACAAGTACTCTCTAGTATTTTTGCTCGACGAGTTCTTACAAGTTTGACTCTCGAGTTTTTATAGACACGATAAATATGTGGGTAAAAATGCCTGTACGGGTAAATGGTGGTTAAAGCTTGTTTGTCACACATTTGTGTTCGGAGATATCAATGCATTTACTTTTTTGAGATGTCGATTTTTAATTGAATACATTTTGTAATTGAATTTTGCAAAAAAATTATTTTCAGTTTTTAGTATCGACTAAGTTGCTGAGTTTTTTTGCCAAGTATTTGTTGAGCGAAATTTTTGGGCCTGCCGAGAATGCTCTGAGTCCTAGTTTGCAAACTATGGAATAGACAATAACATAGACCAAAAAATGGAGATTCCCATTTTCATAATGTTTTTTTTTTTGGAAAAATAGAAGCAATTTATTAACAAAATAAATCTTTCGGTGATTTTAAATAATGAAGGTTTAAATTGAATTCTTTATGTATGTTAGGTACAATCATTTTGTATCATGTCAGTGACAATCTTCTGAGGAACTAATAGGCAAATTTTGTGTTTATTTAACAGTATCTGCAAAGAAAGAGAGGGAAGAGACTCAAATTTCAATGAATGCGCAGTTTCGTGCAATAAAACCTAGTCCTGAGATCATTTCATACATCAGCAATAATGTATGTTTTGGCCTGTCATCAGTAATTGTTCTTTTTTATTTTCAGTTTTGTGTGCAACTTAATTGTGTCTTCTGTTTTATTTAGCCTGAGTTTATCCCCTATTTGTTATCTTTATAGCTTGTTGGTCGTAGGCGTTTAAAAGAATTGAGGAATGCTGGTTACAATATTGACATTTCTGCTCCACTTGATAATGTTCCCCATTCAACAAGTAGAGAGCGGGAGCGAATTGAGGAAAATGTACGTTTCTCTTCTTGAATTCTTCCATTTGCTTGTGTAATCTTTGGATTTCAGATGCTTACACACACTCACATTTTCATATATAGACATGGCATGACAGGGATAATGCAAATTGATGAGGGGTCAAAATTGCAAAAATACATGATAGTGATGGTTGAGAACCTCGATCTTTATCTATAGTCATTCCGTAGCCCATGTTGAATTTGATAAAGGAAACAGCTTGAAAAGATGAGATTGTTGGATATTGTTCCGTTAGAACTTAGAATGACCATCAAGCATTGTCCTAGAATTAATATGCTTTGCATACATTTTTCTAAGGGGCACAAGGTTGACCTTTTTCTGTTTTATATTTACATGACTGATAATTTAGGCAAAACAAATTACAAAATAGAAAATTCATTCATGAAGGAATAGCTCACGTTTGTGACTGTTTTCAGTTACATGATTAACAGGATAGTTACATGGTAACCAACTCACAAAACAAAGATTCAAGGCCAGAGGTCCCCTTGGTTTGCACCTTCTACAGACAAACATCCATCCAAATCTTGTTTTCCATGTTTTGATAAAATTGATTGGGGCAGACATAATAAAAAATGTTTTTCTTGCTGGGAGAATGAAGAGCACCACTAGGGACCTCACTCATATTACTGATCTACTGAGTAACTCATCAACAGGGTTAGTATTTAACCAACATATTTCCATAGATACATTGAATGTTGTTCAACTGATATAATGTGAGATGATATTGGCAATGTGCTTTTTGAAGTTCTTATGATATTTACCAAAGGTCAAAGCTTAGCATTAAGCTCCTACCTTATCCTTTCTAGAACATCAATTACATTATGTCAACTTTCTTGAAAACAAAAAATATTACATAGCCAATTAGTGAAGTCTTAAGAAAGATAGAAGCAAAGCTCTGATTTATTCTAACTTACACTCTTTGAACTTTCAGCTTGGTAATATGCTATCATAATATCATTCAGTATTTTCTCTCGTCTTAGTTTTGTTTGCTAATCACTTAGCAAACATGATTGATCATTGCTCCACACAGTAGTATTCCATTTACATACATGATGTTGACATTATACAAGGGACCTTATTATATTAGATATAAATCAGAGTGGTACATATTTTACCATGCCAAGCTTCAAGGCTATCAGTCAAAGCTAGGGCAAAATAAAGAGAAGGATGCATATTAGAACTCATTGGGACAAATTAAAATCTAGAATCTTTCTTAGATCCTCTTGAAGCTTGATTGGCCACCAGTGAGGGGTGAATCGTAAAAAATGAGGTTGTGGTTGTCAAGGCAAATTAGAGAGAAGGTTGCATATTAGAAATCATTGGTACAACCAAAATCTAGAATCTTTTTCAGGTCCTCTTGAAGCTTGGTTGGCCACGACTGAGGGGCCAAACTATAACAAATGAAATTGTGGTTGTCAAGAGCCAAATTGGCTATCTCATCTGCTTCTTCATTGAACTCTTTAGGAACATGGCTGAATTGAATCTCTTGGAACTTGTTATACCAGCTCGGAATCTTCTCCAACTCTTGCTATTTGCCACTTTTTTCTATGGAATCACTCAGGATCAGATTGCAAGCTAATGATTAGCTTTGGACCAGATTCAATTTGTAGATTTCACCACCTGATTTTGAGAGTCTCTTGCATCCCTTAATGACATATTTGATATCTGCTAAATTATTAGTTATATGTCCCAATTTCCAAAGGCTACAGATTTATCTGAATATCTACCAGTACCTCCCATACTAGGTTGAGCCCATTGACACACCATCTGTATTCAACTTATTGTACTTAAAAGGAGTTGTCAAAGGTCTTTCGAACTTATATTAATTTTCAGGTAAAAAATAAGACAGTTAATATCTTGAACTTATACTTCATTTCAGGTTGAAAAGCAGATATAGTCGATCTATCAAATTTATTAATTTTTATAGGTCGGAAAGTGGAGATAGTTGAAGTGTTTGGTTGCAATGACAGTTGTTTACATAAATACTCATATTCCAGAGTGAGATCATGAGGTATGCAAATCTTATTCTTGATAGATTCAGCTATATTCATTTTGATCTTCTCCCAATCATAATTAATATCTGTGCTATCTTGTTGGAAGATTCTCCTATTTCTCTCCTTCCAAATATTCTAGAGCATAGGGTTATGCCAGACCACATTATTGGGAGGAAATTCTGACCCTGAGGCAGACTGCTCTGCAATTCTTGAATTAGCTGTTCAAAAGACTGAATACTAACCCATGGAAGATTAAATACTTTAGTAAAGATCCATAGTTGAACCCCACATGGTTAATGAAAAAACAGATGTGGGATGATCTCCTCATTATCAAAACATAACCAGAATGAAAAAGGCCATAAAAGCCAGTTTGATGAGCCTATCCCCAATTAAGACTCTTCCCTTCAGGTCATCAAAGCTAGATAGAAGGCTGCAATATTAGTTTGACTAAACCCTTAGCTGGGTGGCAAGTAGTCTTGCTTAGAGCAGCATAGCCTGGAGATACTGCATATTTACTCATAGGGCTGTTTCCCCAGCAAGGGATCAGACATTGGGCAAGTTGTAAGTGGATGACCCTGGAGACTTGTATCAATTTGAGATTGTTGTGCTCACCCCACATGGATTGGCACATACAAAGTGGGAATCTAGCATTGCCAAATTTCCCAGGGATGAGCAGTGGGCTGACAATAGTGAGTAATTTTGATCCATACTATTTCATCAAGACATCTACGCTAGTCTAGGAATTGAGTTTGATAGGTGGATGTCCATCCCAAGGATTAGTCCAGAAGTTGAAATTCTAACCATAATGGAAAATCCAAGACAAATGAATTTTTATAAGGGCTTCCCCAATTTTTAGAATAACAGGAATGGGTGCTCTCGAGGGAAAAGACAACTCAATGATACTCCTTGAGGTGTATCTCCACATACTTAGCTCAAATGTTAGCTGCCATAACATAGAAGGAGCGATAAGCATTCTCCAACAAGTCTAGTTGTTAAAGGCTTATTGTGCTTGCCTTTTTAGATTAAAAATCTAAGCAACCTTCCTAGTCGGGTTGGCAAAGAGTGTCCATTTCAGTATGAACCACTTTTCTCTTTTCTTGCAAACTACTCCACATAATTTTTTCTCAAAGGAAATGCAATTGATATGAATTTCGACTTGGAATATTCAAGATAGAGGAAACATACACAGGCAAGGCCTGAAAGACTGCCTTAGCTAATATCATGTGTCCTTCTAATGAAAGCCATTTCTTAGTCCAGTTCTTCAATGTCATCCTTGCTTTGTTGATAACCAATGCGGTACTTTATGGTGTTTAGTTGCTAGAGGGACCCCTAGATATTCAAGCAAAAGAGGTTCTCTTTTTAAGTGGAAGAAGTTGAGAATTTGATTCTCCAGCCTAGAAGAGTAGTGAAAGAAAATGATGCTAGATTTGCATGATTAATTGACTAGTGGCTCTAGAAAATCACTGAAGGAGTTTTTGCAATTGATGAACTTCCAAGCAAGCAACTTTATTGATGAGCATAGGATCTGTTGGTTCCCAAAACCGCAGATTGGAATCCTACAAGCCTTGCCTGCTCGATGCTGGGATATCCAACTGGTTAAGGCCAACTTGACGGAACTGAACAACACGGTCTGAGTTCCCTGCACTTCTGGCTCTGCAAAACCAAGGCGGGTGTACCTGATCCTGGACAACAGCCTTATATCCAAGATCCTTATAGCAGATTGGTTAGAGCACAAATATAGTGAAAGTTTCCAAATGGCAAGAATAATAGAAAACTTTAAGTGTGCAAATTATAGATTAGGAATAATAAATGAATATATGAATGTTTTTTAAATAAAAAATAATGATTGCAATAAATGAATATATTAATTCTTTAAAGGAAGGATATGAAATAATTGCCAGCTATAGATTTGAATTATGAAAAAATAGAAAGACCAGTGCCAAAGGGTGATAGAGTCAGAACTATAAGTTTTCACATACAACTTTATGATGTTATGTACATTGAATTTATAAATAGTTTAGTCATTAGGATGCGATAAATCAATTGTTTTTATGCATATTTAAACCAGTCTATAATATTTTAACCCTTATTAGGAAAAAATAGATACAAATAAGGAAACAATTAAAATATTTCACAATATTTGTACTTGTTGAGTTCAAATAGCCACAATTGATTTGATCTACTTACTCTGAAAATAAATTATTTATAAAATTGAGAAATGATCATAAATGACGAACTATATAGTATTCTCGACTTCTAAAAACTTTAAGTAAATAAAATAAATAAATACTTCTTACTGATCATGCCAGAAATAAAATACATTGGAGACAATCCTTACAGATGATCCATCCAATACATTTGACTCCAAAGTCGCATATAAATACATTTATTCAATAAGTTGCATCCAGACTCAGTTCAAAAATTCATTCTTCACCAATAGAAGAATATAATATATCAATTGCTTATAAATTGTAAGATTTTTAAAAATGAATATGAATTGTCTCTCTTATTTGGCTTTACTTTACATATTTATAAAAGAGGAAAAGACATCAGTTTTCTTCCCAAATATCACACCTTTTCCTAACACATAACCGGATCATTACATAATATATCATTTAAACTTAAAATGCCCTGCAGTTAATTGTATTTTTAATTAGTGGCACATTTAGTTTGATATAATATAAACTTTCCCTTCAGAACTTTGGTGTAGCTTTTTTATTTCTTGCACTTTAACATTAGTGATGAAGATTTTTAACCTGTGCAGCCTCCTCTTTATGCGTTCAGAAATATATTTATTTCCCCATCTAAGAAGACATCCGCTCCTTATCTTGAAAAAGGAAATGATATTTGGAGGTTTCCTTGTTCAATGACTGCGTGCAAGATGAACCCTTCTGTCTGGGCATTATGATCTGCATCTCTGCGCGAACTGATTTCCAACACATATACCTCATTCAAACTTCACTCAGATTCCCTCCAGTGTATGACCCTACAGGCGGAAGCCACTCTTATCCAGGATACAATATATTTATCTCATCGTGACTTCTGGAAAATATTTCTTTCACAATTCCGATTGTGGTGTCTGGTGTGTTCTTTATAATGAGATGCTAGTCCTTTCATTTATTCATGTGCAGGTTAGATGTCTTGCTTTGCATAACAATATTCATATACTCCTGATCTCATCAATTACTCTCACATCAGACAAGGTATTAGCAAAACGCTGAATAAATCTTTCCTGTCTGACATTGTTCACTGGGCTGCTTGTAGTTATTTTTATTTTTATTTTTTATTTTGGATGACTCTCTTTTCACTTGCACCACTGGCAGGATTTCGTGGAAGAGGTGCCCTTTCTGAGTGTTGGACTTCATCAAAGCCTGAAGGAAAATAATTTACCTCCTCATCTCATGCACGAAATTCATGAAACCGTCATGATGATTGGTGTGATGTGAGCACTTGGGCGCATTAACAGGGAGCAACAAATAATTGGAGCCAAACCTGTATCTCTGCTCAGATAACTCTTGCATTTTATCCCATTCATTCATTATCAAAATCTGAAGACCCATTAAATTATCAATCCATTCGGGAAATCATTGGAGACCTCTCAGCTTCTTCAACAAACGAGCATCAACAATTTTTAACACTAAAAGAAATACACCACAAATCTGAAGGGCTTTATTAAAGGTATCTGTAACTCCATTGGTGCTATGTCATGCATTATAACTTCATACCTGACCACTTCCTCTTAAATAAACCTGAAGGTCTGAATTGCTTAGAAATATATATATGAATTGTGTGGATTATACACTTAAAAAATTTGCTGTCAGCAGGTAACGTAATGACCATTATACAGTTTGATCTGGTCTTATCAACATCTTTGCCTCTGTACACATGCCTAAACTATTTGCTGCATATTATTAACAAGCCTAAACAATAACAAACTGAATTCAAATCTATGCCTTCTTCTTATCTGCTATATCTTGGTAGAAAACTTGGGCACCAAAATCTGCCTACTCCAGATAAAGGCAACCTTCAAACATTCCTGAGGCTGGTATAACAATTCTAGAGGTAAGATTTTTCTCGGGCTTCTGATCTTCCCTGTCTATGATAGTCTTTACCAAAGATAACACTTAATACTCCCTGTATATACTATATACCAATGCCACATGCAAAATTTTACATTTATAGAGTGTTCATGAAAGAATCTGTAAACAAAGTTTTTGTTTGAAGTAAGTAATCCTTATTATGATCTGAAAGTAGAATATTGATCTCCAACATGCTTCACGAATGGAAGCTCTAACTCCTGTGAAAATCTAGGCTCCAGATTTCATATTGCTCACTCTTCAAGATCAAAAATGGAAGCTAAAATTTTGGGCTCCATCAGGATCATCCACAAACTGAAGATGGGTGTAAGGATGGAGTTCTTTAGCCAATCTACAACCAGCAATCTTTTTTTAGACAATATTTAGTTGCTAATTTGCCTAGGTACTTTGTCAAAATGATGGGAAGGGCGATAAATTATCACCCGACAAACCCCCTATAATCCAAGAGAAGCTGCATGGGAGTGCCATTAACAAGATCAAAAAAAGGAATTGAAGAGAAAAGGCTCTAACCCATGCAATCCAATCCTCAAAGAAGCCAAACTGAGCCAAAACTTTGCATATAAAAACTCAATTTAATTTGTCATAGGCTTTGGACAAATCTAACCAAATAAACATAGAAGTATTTTTTTGGGTATCCATGCAGTGTAGGGCCTCCTGGGCTAACACAATCTCATCATGAGTTTGATGACCTGAGACAAAACTGCAGTGTTCCTGGAGAAATGATCTGTGAAGTATGGTTTTCATCCCTCATGGCCATAACTTTGGTGACTATTTTATATAATACATTGCATAAAGCTATAGGTATAAATCCTGAAATGTCATCCACTTCAGTGATTTTTTGAATAAGAGGTAATGTTTTTTATTTCTAATTTTATTTGACTGGTATGTTTCCTGTCCTTACCTCTTCTACTTCTTCAAGGAACTCCCCTATAACAATGTCCCAGAACGTTTGGTAGAATTTAATAAAACTTCCATCTTGTACTAGAGTTTCACCTTTCTTCATACTGAACACCACTGACTATAACTCGCTTTCTTTAACTAGAGAGTTTATCTTTTCATTGCCCCAATGTAAGATAGTTCTAGGAAGATTAGGCTGTCTCTTCCAAAGGTTGGGCTGTAAATAAGTGCTAGAAATATTGCTGGATAACTTGCTGCTACCTTCCTGTTCAGGAGTGTTTTTGCACACACTTTCATTTAGAATAAAATACACCAAGTATCCTAATCTCTCTTGAAAGGAAATCCTATTTGATGACTCAAATAGTATCACACCAAGGTCTTGGTAGTCAGGTCCTGAGTGTGCTTTGAATGACTCCGCGAGTGCATGTGGTTAACTGGTACTACCAGGGGCTTGACGCACATGAAAATTGGAACTTCTATCTCTGCAAGAAACACTTAAATCTTTAATTTCATCAGATTCAGCAAGAAGAGTGGATGTTTTTCTACTCAATTTTTTTCTAGAAATGTACTTTAAAAGGATAGTGTATAGAGGACGAAACTAAAATCCAAATCTAAATGAATATTTGTTGACACCAATGGATTAGCTCCACAATAGTCAATATTTCCTTCACCAGATTAAATCACAGCTGTGGCAACATTGATGCAATCTTCAGTGTAATACTTCAGATTATAAGCCATTCTTAAACAACTAATGTATGAGCTTTAGTTCATAAAAATGGTTCAGAATAAACATATATTGAGATCTGCAATGAGAAAAGCACCAAACGTTATGAAGATGGTACTTCACCGTATATCGATACCAACTAATCATCATGCTACCAAACTAAAATAAGTTTGAGAAGGAATAAACTATCCTAGCATTCCATCTGAACACAAATATTCACCAACAATAATGAATTTCTGTATTAATTTTGGCAGCCTTTGGTAACAAGTCTGATGCAGGAGCATCCTAGGGTAGTCAGCAATCCTGTATGCATGAGCATTGTGCTCAAATTTTTCGACCTATGGTTTGAGCAGTTGGGGATGTGTTCGAGGCACATAGGGAAACCTTGTCCTAAGTGCGCATAAAGTTTGGAGTAATCATGTTGGAGTTAGAGCCATTTTGGTGGCTGCCGGTGACATGTTCCTGATTTACTGGAAGACTTTGGAGATTGTGTTTGCGAGCTTTGATCCAAGGGAGTTGGCGTGTGGTTAATTGCTGGGGGCTAGGACTACTTCTTTGGGGATTCTCCTGCTTTATACTTTTACAAAGTCTTAATTCTTTCCTACAACAAGATAGGCCAATGCCTTTCGTAGATTTCACTTTTCAAATGGACGACCCATATTTAATTTAATCAAGGGCTAAGATTCACCACAAACCCTGGAATGGTTTAGAATATTTAATGTAGTTAGTTACAACAACCAAACCCCTTTTTAAATACAGCTTGCTACAACAGCCAGAAAAAGAAAAAGCTAACGTGGATCCCAATATGGAAGAGACACAATACACGTTTTGGCACAAATTTCCATAAGGAAAAAAACAAAATAGGGAAAAGGTACTGTAATTTTATATTCAAAATAAGCCAAGCACCTAGATTGCATCAAATAATCTTCCATAAGCATATGCCTAGCATTCATTTAATTCGCAGCGTCTTGTAGGATTCTTCAAACAGTATCTTTATGGTCTTCCTTGGGTGACTTGGGTGACTTGGGTGTAGCTCTTATCTTGTATCCCATGGATGCCAACATAGCAGCTAAATCCTTAAAATTCATATACATTCATTCCTTGCAATCTTCCATGTCAATATGCCTCAAATTGGTTCCTCAATTGTCTTCTAGAGTGATAAAATCTTTCATTATGGACGAACTCCATTAAAATAATACTTCATCTTTTCAATCCTTGATTAGTTCTCAGTTTTGACGGGCTGCATAAATTAACTCTAAGTTTCTAAAGGAATTGGACTAATTTCATGTCCACATCACGAGTAAAATTATTAGTAAGTCACATGCTATCTCTCTTTGTATTGATTGTAACCAAGCTCTTTTATGCATTTTCAGAAATTTAACAATCTCTTGGAGTTTTGGAAGTTGAAGTATCTTTGGATTTTGGGAAATTTGACACTCCTTTGGAATTTTGGAGATTTCGGCTCCTCATTAAATTTTGGAACTTTGGAGCTCTCGAGGAATTGTGGATTATGTGGTACCCTCTTGGAATTTCATATATTTGGTGTTGGTTAAGGAATTTTTCGTAAAGTCAAGGAAATTCAATGTTTTTCCGCATTAGGGATTTCCCCAAGTTTTGGATTTTATTCCCTTCAGGAGACTTTATTGGAGATTAGGCTCTTCGAAAGAATTTCGGGCTTTTGCATGTGTTGGGGAATTTTTTAGACTTAGGAATTCCAGGATTCACTTGTGACAAGGAATTCCGGGATTCACTTGTGACAATGAATGTTGGAAATTTCACCAAGTCAAGAATTTTCCTAAGTTGGAAATTTCAGATGGTTGGGGACTTTTAGCTAGTGAGAAATTTCCTGGAAGAAATTCTCCGCCCTCTTATAATTTCATTGCTAGTTACATATTTAGTAGTCTTGATGTACAATTCTGAGTCTGAAGAACTCTCAGAACCTTGATCACTGAGGTACTTATCAATTTTCATGCACTATGCTCTAGGGGCCTGCTTCAAACCATAGAGAGCTTTCACCAATTGAAGAACTTGGTGTTCTTTAACAACAACCTTGAACCCAGAAGGTTACGTCACATGGACCTCTTCTTGTAGGTCACCATTCAAAAAGCATTCTTGACATCCATCTGATGGACCTTCTAGACAAACTGTGTTGCCATGGATAGGACTAATTTGATAGCGCTCATCTTTGGTGCAGGAGAAAAGGTCTCCTTGTAATCAATGCCTTGACGTTGAGAACAACCATTTGCAACTAAATGAGCTTTGTACTTATGCAAAGTACCATCAGACTTATATTTTATTTTGTAGACCCATTTGTAGCCAATAGGTTTCTTCCTTGGTGGAAGATCAGAAAAAACCCAGGTGTAATTCTTCAACAGGCTCTTGTGTTCAAATGTCATGGCCTGTTCCTACTTTGTAATTCCTTAGCCTTGGAGTATGTATGAGGTTCAATCACATTGTGAATGTTATCCATAAGAGCAAAATTAATTGTCTCTGTTGGTTTGCTCTTTTTCCGAGTAGTTCTCCTATCAATGAGCTCATCTCAGAGATCAGCAAGTGTCTTAGCCCACCACCTAGCCAGGAGAGGAGGACTAATACTAGTATTAGAAGATGCGATATGGTCAGGTTCCTCATCAAAAGAATCTAGATCAAAATCAAGTGAAGCATTTGCATATCTGGGTGATCTTGCAGGAGAAGCCGGAGGTGTATGTACAAGAATCACTAGTATAACTGGAGCTGCTAGAGCCATTGGAACCCTCCCAGCATTAGGTGGACCTAATGGAAGTTGAAATCCCAAATCATGAGCCTTCATAGGTTGATTTGCTAGATCAAGAACATGAGAAACAAGAAAGAATGGTCCTTGTTGCTCATCAAAGACTACATCATGACTGTACAAGAGATGAGATGTCTCAATGTCGATCAAGCGGTAGGCTTTATGAAGATTATTGTATCCAACAAGCATGAGGTTTTGACTCGTGGTGCGTGATGCATCAGGGATCCAAACATAGGCAAGAGATCCAAAAACTTTCAGGTGACCGATATTGGGCTTGCAACTTGATCAAGCCTCTCTTTTGGAGTCTTACCCTTGACCACTACAGTGGGCGATTGCACAGTGGGTACTTGAGAAGCCCGCCATGACTCGCCACTTTTGAAAGGTGTGCGATGTTGCTTCCTAGCTTGACACGCATCACAAATTCCAAGCTGCTAAGTCTGAATCTTTGGCATCCGAGGACAAGCTCTTCCCAAGCACGCTAGTAGAGATAATGCATATTTAAGTGCCCATATCATTGATGCCAAAGTAAACTGACAAAAAACCGCCAAGAAGCCATAGGTAAGTCTCGAGAATCATCAGAATCAACAAGTCTGAAAAGACCATGATCCCCAATACCAACTACAACAATAGACTGAGTCTCCCTATCAGTGATGGTACATTGATGTGAATTGAAGGTGGCATGCAACCATGGAGAGTGTCGCAACAGTTGAATGACTGAGAATAGATTTAGTTCCATCCCTGGAATGTAGTACACATCGAGGAAAATGATTTTCCTCCTAGCAGACTGAAATTTGAATGTTGCCTTTGCCAACAATAGTGTACTCTTCTCCAAAAATAATTGAATCTGAAAAAAGATGGTAGTCAGTGAGCCAATCTCTGTGGTTGGTGAAATGACAAGAGGCACTTGAATCAATGTACTAGGCAGACGACTTCACATGATCTTTAGGTCTTTTAGCCATGAAGGCGTTAAAGGCAGATTCTATCTGCTCAGTGTGGTTTGCACTGTTCGCTTTGGGCTATGAACCATATTGCTTAAATTGGGCAGCTAAGCATTTCTAACATTCAACCTTAATGTGACCATACTTGTGGCAGCAGTTGCATTGAATGTTTTTTTCTTGGAGCGTTCTGATGTTGGAGCGGATGACTTCTGCTAAGAAGACTGTTGTGAATGAGACTTGCCCTTATCCTTTTGAAAGGATTTAACAACAAAGGCTTTCTCTGTGGAGGTGGAGTTGGAACTGCTCCCGAACTATTGTTTCCGCCAATCTTGCTGAAGCAGAAGTGTGCAGAGATTTGTGAACTTCAGATCAACACCAATAGAAGTGATGTTGAGAGTCTTGATAAAATGCTTGTAGGCCTTGGATAAAATATTGAGGGTTATTACCACAATGTGCTCTTCCTCCATCTTTTGTCCACTAACAAGCAACTGATCATGGATTTCTTGAATCTTATTTAGGTGTTCCAGGAGGGATTTTTGCTCATCCATGACAATAGAAAACAAAGTGTTCTTGACAAAGAAGGCCTTGCTTTTGTCTGAAGTCTCGTGGAGTTTCTTGAGATGCTCCATATCTCAACAACTATCTTGCCAAATGGAATTTGAGGGAGTTGATCATTAGCTACGGATAATTTGAGAAGCATCACTACCTCCCAATAATTCTAATCAAAGGTATCCTGATTAGTACCAGTTGTAGTCAGATGTTGTGTAACACCCAAAATAATTTGATCAGTATTTCGATATTCAAAGATTGTTAGCATCCATTGCTTCCATGTACCGTAATCTGGCCATGGAACTTCTGATTTCCCTTGAGCAAAATAATTTTCAAAGATGCCATAGCATGTTTTTCAATGAGAAAATGCCAAAATTTGTGGAAGCACGTACTTCGAGGCATAAAATTAGAAGACAAAAAATGAAGAGGTACCCAAAAGAGAGCTCAAAAAATCAGAAGGAAAATGTAGTCAAATTCTTGATCCGTTGGCTCAAAAATCAAGGCACCCAAAAAAATCGACGACTTAGTTGAGCTCTCAAAAAACCCACCAAGAATCTGTAAATTTTCTTTTGTATCTGGGTGTTGATGTCAGTTTTTATACCACATAACATATTAGCAATTGATTATTTGATACAGAGTATCAAACACACAATTCCTCTCTTGAAAAGTTAATACTCATGGGACATAAGCAATAACTCCAATGTTCCTTACACCTGTGGATACTAACTTAGTATATCGATGTGATTTGCTGGTAATTAGGTAGGCGGGCTTACGTTATTCATTCGAAGATAACTTGGTCCTTAGTGGAATGATGGTGATGGTGTGAATATCCGATGATATTGATGGAGAAGGTGATGGTGATGAAGGGTGAATGTTCTTACGATTTACGCCTTTCCAACTTTCCTCTTCAAAACTCCAACTCCTAACTACTTGCTATTCTACTCCTACTCTTATGAATGGAAAGATTAGCAAATGGACGGGGATCGAATCTAATGAAAGTTAACCAATGGCTCCACCTCCATAGATGCAATGATTCAAAGGAAAATAAACTAGCTTACCACACAAGGCTTCCCAACAAGCTGCTAGGATGCTAGTGGTCTAGTTATTGATCCCTATCAAGCATCCACTAATGCTACCATGCAACTATCCATCTATTTTACTCTTACTTAGCAACTTGAAATGAAATTTACTTTAACAACTTTAAATTGAAATTCTTATTCTAATTAGTGGAAGTAGAAACCATGCAACAACACCAAAAGCTCTTAATCACCATGCAAGTCACAACAATGAGAAAGAGAAGCAATTTTTTGGCATAATCTTTGCAACAATTTTTTCCGACCATTACAAATGAGAGAAAATGGCCTTATATAGAGGCCAAAATGTACAACCGACGGTAGAGATAAAGAGGCAAAATCGACGATCCAGATTGAATCTTAGAAACCCTAATTAGGGTTGCCACCCTATCAGCCAATGAGAAGATGCCACCTTGCCAATGGACGAATGAAAAAAATGGAAAAGTAGCAACCAATGAGAAGGCACCAAAGTGGTGGCCAATCAGAATTAGACACTTGTCCTACCCTAGAAGAAAGGAAAATTGCCACTTGGACTTATATCAAATGATCTTCTAATATAAATCTCCCTTTTTCTTTCATTTTTTTAGCTAAGGCAATGAACTTAGCTAGCCTTTCGTTGACTTCTTCCATGGGAGGGCAAGGTGTATGCTTTATCTTGAGCTCAGCCGATTTCATCATGCTGTTTGCTTCTTGTAGTGTCTTCTCATGGTCCTTCTCATACTCTTTTGCAAATCCGATAAAGGCATTGAGGGAGGAAACGGTGCCCTAATGTTTCTTCTTGATAGAAACCTTTCCTAACTCATCTAATCTTGATCCAAGTCTTGTCTTATCAATGTCTTCAAAATCAAGTGTCACCCCAACATTGCTCATCATGGTTGAAATGAAACTATTGACGCTTGGGCTGTGCTGTGCAACTACATTCTATATCTCCTCGAGTGTTCTCAATTTGGTAGTCAAGGCAACAAACCAAGACTCAACCGTACTCAATCCTCTTTCATCAACCAACTTGGCCCTTTTCAAATATGTCTCTGGTAGTCCAATGAATGCCTGTAGTCTGGGAATAGCTAAATTCTTGACTGTAAGGAAATCCTTCGCTCCTCTTCAAATGCTCTGAATTTGTTTCTAATGGTCACTAATGACCGGAATGTCGAGACAAAGGAAGGCAAGAAATTTTACCCATCTTGGATTATATCATGGATCCAATCCTTGACTTCATGTAGCTGAGCTGCTATCTCTTCTATGTTGCTCTCGCTGTCTTGAGGAAGGGCTGCCTGGTGCAGCTGTTGGATAGGCTGACAATCTCTCCAATATTTTTTCTCGGCCTCCAACTTTATGATCCTTTCATTTGCCTTCCTCAACCTTTCTTTGATTGAAGCTATACCCTCCTAGATCTCCTCACACTCTATGTCATCTGTGTTTCTTCCCAAATTATGCTCCACTATCTCATATTCTTGGGCCGCAATCTCATCCAATGCCTTGTTGACTGTTGGTATAGCAATTTGAACCTTTCGATGACCATCAGTGTCGTTCCTAATTACCTTTTCCACCATTTTTGCAATTTGTTTCTGGTTCTTGCTATCACCCTTCTCTATTAATCCTTGGATGTCTTCAACTGTTCGGGCAGTTACTACCTCGCCTCTTGGCATAAGCATTTGCCTTAACCATAGTGGTGCGGTGCATCTCCTCAAATTTGGATCTGGTTCAATTAGCCGATCATCACCAACGGCCTCGGGCGCTTGACTTGTTTCCTCAATATCAATCGGTCCATCTTCTTCTTCATTAGTAACTGCCATGTCATCTCCACGTTGGTTTTTGGAGAGAGGAGAGTACTCAGTGCTATTACTGTAACCACTTGACTCTAAATCAGAGCTCACTTCTACCACGGTCCTTTGTTCACTTGTGTTATCTTCTTGGCCTCTAGCCTCAATTATATTTTCCCTTGATGGTACCGCATGCTGTCTCTTCGCTAGAGATTCCGGATGTTCTTTGTTTTTTTCAACCTCCAAAGCTCTCTTCTTGCCTCTAATTGTTTCGTGTTGTCAGTTACTTCCTTAACTCTTCTGTCCGACTGATTCCGCTGGACCTGCTTTTGGCTTCATCTTCTCATAAGTAAGGTGTATCTTTTGACTTTGTAGTTTCCTTCACTTTCCATTATACCATGATTCGATATGCAAATCAACTGTCCTTGTGACTACTTCCACGGAAGGATCTTGATGGTCATCCTAATCTACTGGATTCAACTCTGTTCCTTCTACTGTAACATAATCTTCTCTTAGCACATCTCCATCATCTTCCAGTTGATCATGAATATCAAGGCCTCTTCATTTGATATCTCTCATCATGTTCACCGACAACCTTGAGAAAGCTAGCTTTTTCACATGAAAGTCATCCTTGGCATTGGCCCAAAAGTCTTTTATAGTGGGAACATGTTTAAATGCATTTCCGTGAGATACCTTGATAAGACCATTAGGATCGAATCCTTGCCTTGCTCTGTACCATCCTAGATGATACCATTCCAATTCCTTCTCCGTGGTTGCAAAGGCGACACGATTGGGGCAACTATCATTGCCAATTCCAAATGAGAAAATAATCCCTGTCTTACCTTTGAGTCATTATTCTGTCGTAATGCTCAAGTTGCCTAGCCTATTCCATCAAAACTAGCTTGTCGGGTGGGTATCTTGGAAGCTTCTTAGGACAAACTGTACTTCCTGCTACTCTAATGTGGGTGAATTGCGGAAATTGAATGAATTAACTCCCATACTTCTTTATCTCTGCTTCTGCTTTCGATGAGTCTCCTAGCAGGTGTCCTTTGTAATACCCTTACTGTCTTCATGGAAAAGGCGTCACAAAACATTTTGCAATCTTTGTTGTTGTGCAAATGAAGCTCTGGATAGCATTCATGCACCAAATATTGCTTTGGCCCAGTGCCGATTTCTCCTAAAGCCTTAAGTCCTAGACTTTTATACAATCTAGCAATTAAGTAAAACATATAGGATTCCATGTAGAATTGCTTTTGGTTTTGTATGGTTCTAAGTTGAAACTCTAGATTCTTGCTTATGATCCTAGCCCAATCAAATCTTCTTTTTCCTTTTTCAATTTCATCAATAAAGATGTACATCCAATTTTTGAATTGCATACCTTTTGCTAGGCCCATGATATGGCTAAGGAGCACAATGAGATCACTGTATTTTGATTTGCAATCTGCCACTGTGAGCCTTGATGATCTGGTTACTCCTTTCTTTCTCTCGTCTAGCCAATCCTGTTTTAGATGCATGAAATAAGCTTCCTGGTTATCCTAAAATTTCTTGGGCGCTTGATCCATCATCACCACTATCATGCTCTTGTATTGGGGAATGTTAAATGCTTCTTCGATCGCCTATTCGCCAATGTTGGCCAACACCATCTTCCCTTCATAAAAAATGATGGATTTACTGATCAGATTAAACCTGGATGCGCACTCCATAACCAATTCTGGATAGGGCAAGGTAGGAGGAAAAGATACTGCGTGTACAATTCCACTTCTGTATATCTTCTTTGCCATGGGGGATTGTCCTTCCTTTACTCTGTCCTTTACTTGTATCATATTTGCTGTACCGACATTGGTATCAGTTACTCGTCTCATTTTTGAGAAAAAAGTCGTTTTGGGCATCATATCCTCTGTTTTTCTTAGCATTTGTTCCCTTAGGGTTCTTGCTTGCACTAACATTTACCATCCTAAACACTTATTTCTGCCCCTTTGTTTTATATGATATGGACTACTCTTATTGATCTCCAACCTTCTTTCTATCGATGGATTCTACACTTATTTCTATCTCGCCAAGTCCTATCACTACACTTATCAATATCCAATCTTCAACTTAGGGTGGGACTAACACTTATTTCTGCCTCGCCATTACCTTAGGATGGACTACACTTATATCTTCCAACTTCATTCCTAGGGTGGTCTAGCTTATTTCTGCCTTGTCAAATGTCTTATCATGGATTCTACCCTTATCAATCTCCAATCTTCAACTTAGGATGTGATGATGAAGTGGTGGATGATGAATGCAAGAAGAACTAAGAGAAACAAAACTAGACAAGAACAAAAGAGCGAAATCTGCTTAAGAACCACTTTCAACTCTAAATGAATTGAACTTACCTTTACCAATGGTTGAGTCTTCTTTTGGAATTTAGGATTAGACTTAAGAATTTCAAACCCCTTGCAAATTTTGATGCCCTAGCTGGAGAAATCAGAATTCGGTGCTCTTGGAATTGCCCATGCATGTGCCACAAAAATCAAACTTTATCACTTGTTTTCTTCACCGACAAAATTGTCGAATCTCTAGGAGAAAATCGCAGCCCCTCTTGAAAATCAAAGTTTTGTCTTCCACAAATTTCGGGTCCCACCAAATTCTCCTTAAGGCAAGAAATTTTGATTTGCCACAAGAAGTTGCCTAGGGCAGAAATGCAGCCTTCATGGAAAAAATCAGATTGCCAACAATGGAAATCCACCTTTGCAAGAATGCCAGAATCTTGAAAAAATCACCTTCCTTAAGAAAAATCACTGCCTTCCTCAAAATTCACCCAAGCATGGAAGAGGAGGATGGAATGAATAAGGAGGTAAGGGGAAGGAGATCCCTCTTATACCCAATTTATTTGCCTTCTCTAGCTTGCCAACTTGGACCTAGGAGAGGAGAAAAACATTAATTAATGCACAATTCTGGCCCGGATTACATGATAAGTTAAAAATTAATTTTGCCACAATGAAATTTGCATTATTAAATTGCCAGTTAGACTTAAATTGCAAAAATAAAATAAATAAAGCCTTAGAGATGCTAAATGTTTCCATTTAAAGTAATTAATATATCATTAAAAGTCGGACTTGGCAAGTCAAAAGAATTTTTTTCAATTTTACATTACTAATTTCTTTAAATTTTTAAAATTCTTCAAGGGAAATTTAATCCATGTAATGCCAATTTTTGCAATTTAATCTAAATCAATTTTAATTATTTAACATAAATAAATTATTTCGCTAGAATCTAAAATCGATTTTCCAATTTGATTTCACCATCACAAAATTAAATTTTTCACTGACAAATTCAAGATTTCGCAAATAACCAAATCCAACAAAAATTTCATTTTTTGAAATACAAAATTCACAATTTTATCTTGCCAAGTGTTGTTCTTTGAAACTTGCTCGGCCTAATGATGAAATTAGTCGTTCTGAAAAATCAAGCTTAAAACAGGGTGAAAAATAAATTTAACCTCCTCCCTCTTGACCTGAAGGTGTCCAAGAAGTAAAATTTTCTAAGACTGGAAATTTTTGTACAACTTCAAAAATTATTGCCAAGGCGATAAAAAAAGGGGGGTCCCCAAAAATTTTGGGGCGATGGTGTGAAAACCAAACAACACTAATACATAAATTTAGGGTTTTGAGGAAAACGTACAACTCCAAAAAGGCTTCAAAAATGACAGATTTGCAGAAAAGACGACATATTCTGGGCATAGATCTAATACTAAGGGTTTTTGGAACCCTGAATGACACCACTAAGTGAAGAACAACCACGATTTGTAGGAAAAAATGACAAAAAATGCAGTCATTTTTTGTTGGTCATGCGGGTTGTAAAAAACAAAGGAAAACTCCAAAAAAAAATTTGCGTCCAAACACCAAAATGAAAGATCTGCACATGCGGTCAAAACACTAGTAAAAAATGTGTACAAACTCCAAAAAAAATTGAACGCAAGTTGCAAATGTCTTTTTAGGGACCAAAAAAAACTTTAGACCAAAAATCAACCAACAAAGGCGCAATTTTCAAATGGAAACCTAGGCTGAAAATTATATGGCAGTTTCGAAATTATTAATTTTTATTTGATTTTTTTTATGTATTTGCTCTGATAACATATTATGAGAAGTAATAGATAAAATACTTGCTTGTTATTAATAGTTCTAGATCATAACTTGATCACAAAATTTATATCACTCATACATACCATTTGGCATATGGTACTCATTAATGAGTAGATCATCCTTGTAAAGTTTCTGTAAATTTATACTTTCAGATTTGAGATAATACCTTTTCACTATGCTTGCTGTTATGATCTTCTTTTAAGTCTGATCTTGAAATTGGATAACAATGTTGATTGTTCTTTTCCGAAACATATTTATCACAGCAAATATATATTTGTGGCAGAGTTGTTTTAGGATTAGACTTGGTGTTCAATTGTGTGTCCTAAAACTACAACTACACCCACCTCATATACCATAACCAAAGGGCATGTCCCTATCTAGGTCAGCCCATAATACCTTCCATAAATTGGCGCCTAGAAGGAGATAATTAACTTTAACAAACATAACTAACTAGTTGATGTTTAATCCTTAACAAATGGTCAAAACCAAGGATCGCCGATTCATGCTTTAAACAAAGGTAAAGTATTAAAGGCCTATAGAATGGTATTCAATGAGTAGAGAAGAATGTGCGATCTGCACAGTCAGACTAATCTGAATATCAAAGTTAGAGTTCTAACACTCCCTCTTAACTTGATAATCATACTGAGAGATAACATATCTAGCATCATCAGTTAAGATGAATAAGCATAGACTGATACTCTACATCTATCTAAATCTTTTGAGTATGTGATATCATGGAACACGGCACATGATACTATGTCATATTACCATCTTGTGATATGACTTATCACTTATACTAGTAATAACAACATTTCATGAAATGCAACACAAAGGATAAAATTTGAAGAATAATTAAATTCTTCATTTATCCAAGTTGTGACTCATAGGTACTGGCATTCCTATATCAAAACATGATCCAGAGTTAATATCTACTAGAACATAGGATAAACTCCAGAGAATAATAAAATTCTTCCTTTATCCAAATTGTGATTTATAGGCATAACAATGTCTATATCACAATGTGATCTTAAACTCATCTAGATCTGACAGTAGATCTCTACTGATTAGCACATTATCTAAGAGATTGTCATCTCTCATAATGTCTTCCATACAAATTTTCATTATCTCAGAGATCCTCACTTCTAAAAATATGAATACAAATGGTGGAGCCCATAACAGTCAATAGCCTGACAATAAAATTATTTTATTAATAATTTAAAGAAGACAAATGAATTACATTCCACCATACCAAGTCTTTTTCTGAAGTGATCCATTTTCACTCTAGAAAGAGGTTTGGTGAGAATATTTGCTGTTTGATCTGCAATGCAAATGTATTCTAATTTCACAGTATTCTTGTCCACCATATCTCTTACATAATGGTAAGGAATTTTGATATGCTTGGACCTGTCATGGAAAACAGGATTCACCGAAAGCTCAATGGAACTTTGATGAACACAATGAATAATCTTAGGATTCATGGCTTGACCAAATAATCCCACAAGTAACTTTCTAAGCCAAACTGCTTCCCGAGAGGCCATCACTGTTTCAAAGTATTAAGCTTCTATGGAACATTGTGCTACTGAAGACTGTTTTCTCCATATCCAAGATATCATTGCTGATCCTAAATTGAAACAACATCCTAAAGTATTCTTTTTATCCTTAACACTTCCACCCCAATCTGAGTCAGTGAATCCATGTAAATCCAAGTCAACTTTCTCATATTTGAGCCCAAAGTTAAGAGTGCCTTGTAAGTACCTTATAATGTGTTTGACTGCAACTAGGTGAATCTCCTTTGGCTCATACATAAACTGACTTAAAGCATTAACAGCATAGCAAATATCAGGTCTTGTATTTACCAAGTACGTAAGGGACCCAATCATCTGTTTGAAGAGAGTAGAATCTACAGAAGGTGATTCTGCTACTATTTCTTTAAGTTTATGTAGATTAGTCTCCATTGGAGAAGACATAGACTTGTAGTTCCACATTCCAAATCTCTTCAAGATATCTAATGTATACTTCCCTTAATTAAGTATAATGTTGTCAGAATTCTGCCGTACTTCCAGTCCTAGGAAGTAATGAAGGAGTCCCAAATCTTTAATCTCGAATTCTTTAATTAGATCTTTCTTGCATTGATCTATGAGATAATCATCATCTGTTATTAGTAAATCATTAACATACAGTATCAAAATTACCATATCATCTTTATCCCTTTTATAATATTGATTTGGATCAGCTTCGTTCTTGGAAAATCCTAAGCCAGTGAGATACTTATCAATTCTTTCGTACCAAGCCCTTGGAGCTTGTTTAAGCCCATAGAGAGCTTTTTTGAGCCTGCAAACAAACACTTTAGGGTCATGAGTTTCAAAACCTTCAAGTTGCTCCAAATATACCTCTTCTGTAATCTTTCCATTCAAGAATGTTGTTTTTACATCCATCTGATGTATTTTCCATTCCGTCAATGCTACAATTGCTAGGATTGCTCTTACAGAGGTGTATGCGGCAACAAGAGCAAAGGTTTCTTCATAATCAATCCCCTCTTTTTGAGAGAATCCCCTGGCTGCAAATCTGGCTTTATATTTTTCAATGCTATTGTCAGCAACATGCTTTATTTTAAATATCCATTTGGAAGAAACAATAGATTTTCTTTCAGGTCTTGGAATGATTTCTCAAACATTATTTTTCATAATAGATTGGTATTCTTCTGTTATAGCATCTTTCCAAGCTGTATGTTTAATAGCATCTGAAACATTGGTTGGTTCTGACCTTACACAAATCATTCATGTTCGCTATATAACTAGAAAATCTTTTGGTGTTTTGCTTTCTTTGATTGTTTCGGATGGTGCAGCAAAGTCTTGTGCTTCCTTTACTGTCTTAATGGCCCAAAGTGGTCTTTTCTTAGAATTTTGAGTTTCTTCAAGATTAAGATTTTGAATTTCATCTTCAATTTCTTCAATGTTCTCCCTCTGAGACTCAGTTTCAGTATTTCTTTCAAAACTAGGTAAAGAAGAGGGTTCTTCAGAACCTAGGGCTCTTTTGAATGCTAAATCTTCTTCAAAAATTACATCCCTACTAAGTTCAATATTTTTCTGACCAAGTATGAAAATCATATATGCTTTAGATGTTTCACTATATCCTACAAAAATTCCTTTCCTCCCGGAGGGTTCTAACTTAGTTCTTTTTTTTTTTGGAACATGGATATATACAGAGCAGTCAAAACTCCTAAGATGACTTATATTGGGTTTAACTTTAGTAAAGACTTCTTCAAGAGTTTTATCTCTAAGGTAGGAGTGAGGACTTTTGTTTTGAATATAGACAACAGTACAAGAGGCTTCTGCCCAAAGATAATATTCTAGATTTTGATCAAATATCATAGCTCTTGCAACTTCTATAATTGTTCTATTCTTCCTTTCTGCTACCCTGATTTGTTGCGGGTTATAAAGAACGGTATACTCCCTCTTAATTCTCGTTTCTTTATAGAACCTCTTAAACAAATCTGAGGTGTATTCTTCTCCATTATCAGTTCTAAGAGTTTTAATTTTTCGTCCCGATAAGATTTAAATTCTTTAAATCTCTTTAGGATTTCTTCTGATTCTTTGCATTTTAAGAAGTAAATCCAGGTTTTTGTAAAGAACTCATCTATAAAAAGTATATAGTACCAGAATCCTCCAAGAGAAGGAACATACATAGGTCAACATAAATCTGAGTGGATTAATTCCAAAACATTGTTAGTTTTTTTAGTGCTATCATAAAATTGACTTTTGGTGTTCTTACCCAGAGCGCATCCTTTGCATATGCTTGAGTGATTTTTATTCAGTTTAGGTAAACCAGTAACCATCTTCTCCATAGTTGATAAAGTTTTGAAATTTAGATGTCCTAACCTTCTATGCCATATTTCATTTATATCCGTAGCTTCATGAATTAAGGCTTGAATAGGTTGATTGGGCTCTGAGTTTAATATTAGAATAATCGTTATTTTTTTTTTAATGCTCACTATTGTATCTTATTGCATCTCTGTAAATATTGGAATGTTTCTAATATTTAGGTGTAGTCTACAATAGAATGTTTCTATTCTATTTGACTCTCCTCTTTGTATATATAGATCATTTGACCTTTGATTAATAAGTCAAGTATTTTGCCATTTATGTTTGTAACATGGTATTAGAGCCAATACTTCAAATTTCTTCGACAAATTTATAATTTCTTTCGAATTTATTTGTTCAAATTTTTTGAAATTATTTCTGAGATTTTCTCAACAACCTGTATAGGGTTTCCGTTTTTGTTAGGAATTCGTCCGTTCACTATCTTGTTTTTTGGCTAGGGTTTTCAAAAGACAAGTCTGCAAATTGCATTTTTTCAAGCTTGGATCTGCTAGATCGCGTTTAAAATACATCTATTTTTTGGCTCCAAATTGCGTCTCATCCTATGGTTTTTCCGACTGCTACACTTGCCATTATTCGGATATTTCATGTTTCTTGCAAAAACTGCCTCTATTGTGTACAAAATCTGCCATTTTCTCTACAAATTGAATGCAAAATGTGACCTGCAAATCGTGTTTGAGACCTTGGAAAAGCTCGCGATTTGCAGTTGAAAAAAACTCGCATTTTTAGGATGAAATCGCTGTTTTTTTGATAACCCTTCATTACCTTTGCCATCTTAGTAAAAAAATGCCCCTATTTTGCAACTACAATTGGCCATTTTTGTCTAGATTGGCCATTTTTCCCTACAATGTTTCCTCCATGGTCGTCGACCTACTTTTTTGCATGAAAGGATAGCTTTGACCTCGAATTTTGTTTCTAATTCCAAATTCTTGGTGGGTTTTCGAGATCTCAAATGGGTTGTCATATTTTTTTGGGTGCCTCAATTTTCGAGCCATCAGATCCGGATTCCAATAGCATATTATTTTTGGGTTTTTTGAGCTCTCTTCTAGGTACTTCTCTGATTTTTCTAGGTCTTCCATTTTCTCACCTCGAAGTTTGTGCCATTTGAGATATTCACATATTATGAGCATTAGAAGTCATGCTCAATTAAAAAGCAAGCCAATGCTGCCCAACACTCAGAGCAGAAAGAATCTATCTACCATGCCTTTATGGCTAGCATCCTTGCAGATCATGTGAAATCTTCTGCTTGGTACATAGGTTCCAGTGCCTCCCGACATTTCACTCACAGGCGTGATTGGTTTGTTGAATTCACTCCTTATTCTGACTTAGTAATCTTTAGAGGCAGTGAAGAATATAATATTGTCGGCAAGGGCAATGTTCAGATTCAGTCCGGAGGGAGAAGACTCACGTTCCTCAATGTATGTTATGTTCCTGGCATGAAACATAATCTTTTGTCTGTTAGTCAGATTATGAAGCACTCCCCTTAGTTGCATGTCATTTTCAGTGGAAATAAGTGTTCGATTATTGATCGTGCTTCTCGCACTACACTTGCTGTCGGTCTTGAGGATCATGGTATTTATAGGCTTGTAGATTTAGCGATTCCCTTGAGCATGCCTTCATTGCAAAATCATCCGCTCTCAGTAGCCTCTGGCATTAGTGATACGGTCACCTGAACATTCAATATCTAGCACAACTTGCTTGGGATAATTTAATCCATGGCCTACTTGATATCCAGACCCAGAACCATCGCATTTGCGGAGCTTGCCAAGCAGGGAAGCAACATAGGACACCATTTAAAGATGGTGAATCATGGTGGGCATCTAAAGTACTCCGGCTAGTCCACGCTGATGTATGTGGTCCTATGAATACTCCTTTTGTTTATTGGGAACAGGTACTTCTTACTCTTTGTGGATGATTTCAGTTGCAAAATGTGGGTATATTTTCTTAAGCAAAAATCAGATGCTTTTCCTGTATTTCAGTAGTTTAACGCCCTAGTAGAAAAAGAGTCTGGTTCCCCCATCTATACTCTTAGGACCGATAATGGGGGAGAATTATGTTCTTCTGCTTTCTCTGCCTTTTGTACTACTCATGGCATTAGACTTCAGTTCACCACACCTCACACCCCTCAGCAAAACGGTGTTGTAGAGCGTTGAAACTGTACCATCACAAAAATGGCTAGGGCTATGCTAGAACATAGAAATGTTCCCAAAAAAATTGGGTAGAAGCAGTATCTACAACTGTCTACCTTCTTAACCAGTCACCCACCCTTGCAGTTAACCATAAGACTCCTAAGGAGCTTGGTCTGGTCGCAAACCTAGGATCAACCATTTGAAAGTTTTTGGCTCTCTAGCATATGTATGGATTCTTGATGCTAAACGCACTAAGTTGGATTCCAAAAGCCAGAAACTCATGTTTATAGGATATAGTCACACACATAAGGCCTACAAACTGATTAATGTAAACACTAATCGTTTAAGCTTCAGTTGTGATGTTGTGTTTGATGAGGAACTCAGACCATTTCAGCTCCTTGCCTCCCCGCCGCATTCCGAGATTCAGTCTTCGTCAATCTTTGACTTGGGTCCTTCTATTTTATGAATCATCTGATGCTATTTATACACTAGCTTAGCCACCTCTAGATAATATAGCTCCTGCTCTTGCTCCTCATCCAGCTATTCCGACAGCATCTGATATTGGCTCCTCTACTCTTTGGCCAAAATGGTGGGCTCAAACGAATAGTGATCTTTGTCTTGATGAACTCATTGAGGGTAGAACCTCCAGAAATAAGAGCATTCGGCACAACATAGTTAATGTTGCTCTTACGGCCAACATCCATGGTATCCCTGAGCCCCAAACATATGTAGAGGGCAAAGGAATTCCAGAATGGGAACAGGCAATGGATGCTGAGCTTCAGAGTCTTCAAAAAAATCACACCTGGGTTCTTTCAGATCTCCCTCTTGGGAAGAAACCCATTAGCTGTAAATGGGTCTATAAGGTCAAGTACCATGCAGATGGTACCTTGGACAAATACAAAGCCAGACTTGTTGCTCGAGGATTCACCCAGCGCGAAGGCATTGACTATGAGGAGACCTTTGCCTCGATAGCCAAGATGAGCACTATTTGCTTTCTTCTTGCCATTGCAGCTCAGTATGCTTGGAAAGTTCATCAGATGGATATGAATAGTGCTTTTCTTAATGGTGAATTACAGGAAGAAGTCTACATGATGCAATCCCCAGGTTTCAAGGTTGCCAGTTCAGAATCAAAAGTATGTAGACTCCAGAAGGCCCTCTATGGTCTTAAACAGGTCCCTCGGGCTTGTTACATAAAGATTGATCAGTTCTTGGTTGCTTAGGGATTTCAGCATAGCTTGTCAGACAATAATCTGTATATTAAACACTTTGGTAATGATATTCTTTTTCTTGTTGTCTATGTGGATGATTTGATCATTACTGGGAGTTCAGAACATTTGATTTTAGAAGTCAAACAGGATCTATGCAAAACTTTTGATATGACAGATCTCAGATTGCTTCATTATTGTTTAGGTATTGAGGTTTGGCAGACTAACAATAGTATTTTTTTGTCTCAGTCCAAGTATGCCAGAAATTTGCTTGACAGGTTTTGAATGCAAGATTGCAAACCTGCCTCCATTCCTATGGAGACTGGTCTGAAATTGTTCGCACATTCTGATTCTCCTCCTGTAGATGAAACACTCTTCAGGTTAGTAGTAGTTAGTCTCATCTACCTTACTACTACTAGGCTTGATCTCAGTTTTGCAGTCAGCTACATCTCACGGTTCATGACGAACCCCAAGATTGATCATTGGATTGTTGCGAAACGTGTGTTGCGCTATGTACATGGTACTTCAGATTATGATCTTCTTTACACAAGGAGTACTACTCCTCAGCTCAGTGGATTCACCGATTCCGATTGGGTTGGCTCAATTGATGACAGGAAATCTACTTTTGGCTATGTGTTCAGTATCGGATCTGCAGCAGTTACTTAGACCAGTAAGAAGCAACAAGCACGAGCACTCTCCTCTGCAGAAGCAGAATATATAAGAGCTGTCAAGGCAGCTTGTGAAGTAGTTTGGCTCCGTCAGATGCTTGTAGATATGCATATTCCTCAAGCAGGTTTGACTTCTTTGTTTTCAGACAATTAGGGAGTACTCAAACTTTCCAAGAACCCAACGTTTCATGAATGAACCAAGCACATAGAGCTTTATTGCCATTACATCCGACAGTTAGTAGAAGATGAATCTATTCAGTTACTCTATGTCCCTACCTTAGAGCAACCAGCAGATATTTTCACAAAATCCCTTGGTCCTGACAAGTTTGTTAAATTCAGGGGATCTATTGGTGTAGTAGCTAGATTGAGTATTAAGGGGGGCTATTAGAATAATCGTTATGTTTCTTTTTAATGCTCACTATTGTATCTTAGTGTATCTCTGTAAATATTAGAATGTTTCTAATATTTAGGTGTAGTCTCGAATAGAATGTTTCTATTCTATTCGACTCTCCTCTTTGTATATATAGATCATTTGATCTCTGATTAATAAGTCAAGTATTTTGCCATTTACGTTTGTAACATTTAATTCATACAAATCCTCTTTTCTTTTACCAATCAATTTTACTTTCTTAATTGAGGAGTTCTTAGCCCAGTTTATGACTTTACCATCCATGAATGCAACATTATGTCCATCATCTTCAAGTGCTGTAACTGAGATTGGATTCATTTTTATTCCTGGTATATAGGGTACTCCCTTGAGAAGAAGAGAACTACTTGACTTTAGTTTCAAGGTGCAATTTCCAATTCCTTTGACAGAATGTGCAGAATTATCACCAATGGTGATTTCGCCATTAACCTTTTTTAACATGAAGTCTAGTGCTTCTTTGTATTTTGTAATATGTCCAAATGATCTACTATCAATCACCCATGCTTTATTTGAGACTTCATTTGATAGTGCTGAATACAATACACGATTCTTATGATCATAGTTATCTTCTTCCTTAGTAATGTTTGTGCAATTCGCTTGCTGTTTAAAATTCTTAGGGCAATTAGATTTGTAGTGTCCAAACTTTTCACATCTGAAAGGTTTTATTTTGGATAGATCTTTCTTAAGTTTGTCATTCTTTTGATTACCCCTTTTCTTCTTGAAATGCTTCTTCTTGCCTTTATAGGAATTTGTATTAAGAACATGAAGTTCTTTATCTTCTGTTTTTAATTTTCCTTCTTTCTTAAGTTTTCTGGATTCTTCCTGAAGGCAATCTCCTTTAAGTCTATTGAAGTTAGGAAGTTTGTCTCTGACACTTAATCCTTGTGTGAATGTTTCCCATGAATCTAGTAATCCATCTATAGCCAATAGTGTTAGTTCCGTGTCAGTAATGATGGTTTCTATACTTGCAAGTTCATCTTTTAGACTGGCAACCCTTAGGAAGTAAGAATTCATCTATTCTCCTTTCCTTATTTGTATGTGATTTAGTTGCCTTTTCAATGCAAGAACTCTAGTTGCATTGTTGACTTCATATGCATTTAGTAATGCGTTCATCATTTCAAATGCTTTCTGATGTCTTGTTAACATAGGTACAATATTATTTTTCACTCCATTTAATATGATTTGAATGGCTTTTCTATTTCCTTTACTCCAGATAGTTTTATGAGGCTCAACATTAGGTTGTTTGAATGCTGAATCAACAAATTGTTTTACATCATTTTCTTCAAGAATCATCATGATTTTGAATTTCCAAGCGTTAAAGTGTTCTTTCCCATCAAACCTGTCCTTGGGTTTGATTGTATATGCCATTGAAGATAGGAGAATGATGCTGGATATATATCAAGTCTGATTATTTAATTTACAAAGCCTAGGTTCGACTACCAGAGCTTTGATACCATGTAAAGTTTCTACAAATTTATAGTTTCAGATTGGAGATAATACCTTTTCACTATGTTGGATGTTCTGATCTTCTTTTAAGTTTGATCTTGAAATTGGATAACAATGTTGATTGTTCTTTTCTGAAATATATTTATCACAGCAAATATATATTTGTGGCAGAGTTGTTTTAGGAGTAGACTTGGTGTTCAATTGTGTGTCCTAAAACTACAACTACACCCACCTCATATACCATAACCAAAGGGCATGTCCCTAAAAGGGACATGACCCTATCTACGTCAGCCCATAATACCTTCCATAAATCAGCGCCTAGAAGGAGATAATTAATTTTAACAAACATAACTAACTCGTTGATGTTTAATCCTTAACAAATGGTCATTACCAAGGATTGGCGATTCATGCTTTAAACAAAGGTAAAGTATTAAAGGCCTATAGAATGGTATTCTCTGAGTAGAGAAGAATGTGTGATCTGCACAGTCAGATCAGTCTGAATATCAAAGTTACAGTTTTAACACTTGTAAGCTCATAGATCACCTGGAATCATTAGTGGATCCATGTTTCCATTAATGTAACTTGGGCCTTCATGCCCATCTTATCACAATAACATTTCAATAGATCATTTCATGATAGAAATATATTTCATCTTTGAAACAATATAAAACATCTCAGTATATCTTGATACTCCATTACCATAGAAAATCAATACCACGTGTATTGTACATGTATAACAGTGTGTCAACAGCTAAAAATATAATATACTATGAAAGATTGTCATACATCCAATCAAGATCATATAGGTTATGATAGTCATGGTACCACACTATATGTATCCCAATCTCCTAGCCCTTGGACTACACGCCCATATGCAATTCCTGAGATGGGGGTGTGGCCCTGATGCTTGTATGTTCTATCCACCATATTCCCATTGTGGCTTAGACCTTGTGTCCAGAGTCTCGTCTATTGTCAAAACTTGTATAGTTGCAAAATTACATAACAAGAAAAATAATAGCAAGAGGTATGTTTCATTACGGTATTATGAATTGAGAATTATTAATTGTTCTAGAGATGAGATCTTATAATATAGAGGCCAAGTGGATCCTTGGTAGAGCACATCCATTTTTGGATGTCGAGTTCCACTTTAAGAGAACTGAGAGATTAGAGGGCATTTGTTTTTGAATGTTGAGTTTCTCTAAAAAGAGAAGTAAGAGATTAGAGGACATTCCATATTAGTGTCGAGATTCCATATAGGAATTTGTTGGCTAATTTCACCTTCCTGCCAAAACTGAGAGATATTTGAATTTAAACTCAGTAATGTTCATATATTTTAAATATTCAAATTAGGGCACGCAAAAAATAAATCTTTAAGACCTTGGGTTATGTCTTTTCCTAAGTGTTTTCACGTTTTATTTTCCATGGGCTTGCATCTTGATTACCGTCCAATGCAAAAGGATCGAGGGTTGTCGCTTTATCGCTATTAGAAAATGCAGTCCCTTTTGTCATAGCGACAAAGTGACATGTTGCCATGTAACTCCATGGGCCCATTTACTTGGTCAGTGCAGTCATCAGTTGGTTCAACTTCTCCATTGCCCGATCTTCCACGATCAACGACCATCGCTATCTTGCTTTGCCAAAAAGAACAACCTTTAGTTTATGTGAGAAAGCAACAACATGACACGTGTACCTGGTGGGCCTTCTTTCTTTGTGGCTGATGAGTCCTTTGACATGAGTCCAATTGGTAGTTTTTAATTTGTTCTTCCGTCGTGGGCTAGCGTCTCTTCAGTATTTTTTCATCCATCGTCAAATGGGATAGGATCCATGGTCGTCACTTTGTCGCTTTGCGAAGATGCAAAGTAGTTATTTCATGCGACAAAGCGACGAGTTGACACGTATACATGGTAGGCCCAGTTTGAAGGGTAACAACTACGGTCACTTCACAGTTAAGTTACGATTTCATAAAACATCGCGTTTAAGTTGAAAAGGTGGCGCAATTAAGATGATTAAGCGGTCAAACTCACAAGGACTATGCAAACTGGCAAAATGAAATAATATTATTGGTCGACGTGGTGCTTTCTGGTTGCAGGACCCAGTTTGATTGTTGATTTTGCTGATTTGTTGAGCCAAGAAGGAGAAAGATAGGGTTTTCTCGTGCAATCTGATCTTTTGGTTGATCCCAATCCCCTAGAGTTATTGCTGTGCTAGAAACGATGCAGAGGCATTCCTTCCACTGCCTGATTGCCCATTTTGAGGAATTCTAGCATTAATTGGTGCCGTTTCTATCACTTTAGGGTTTCTTCCATGTCAGGGTTCATCATTCTCATGCTCTGCAAGTGTACCAGTTGAAATCTATTGTTTGGATCGCCTTGATTGTTCTTTGAGCGCTTAATGGCAGTGGTTGTGGAGTAACTTTCAGTCAGAAATATCTCAGTTATGCTTGAACTATAAAAGCAGAGTTGTAATTCTTTGTTAGGGTCGGCTCTTCTCTGTTTTCTTTGATGTTGCTCTGCAAGTTCATTGTAAATCCCTTTTGCCTTTGGACCTAATGACATTCTACCTTATCTCCTTCAGCCATTGATGACTATGCAAGGTCTATTTGTCTTTCTTCAATATTTTGTGGCTATTTACAATATGCATGATTGTATCTCTTTTGACCTATGAATGATATATAAGCGAACTCTCTTCTTCCTTGTGTTATTCATTTTGGTTGTCTGATCTATATGTGATTGTTGGATTTAAACAAGTCTGAATCTGTATATCTTTGATGTCATAACAATTCAAGTGTGCATATATGGCCAGAGATTGGTTTGAACACTATTTTGGTGCATCGCCTCCTAATGATAGATTAGGTTAGTGTCTTGTGCATGCCTTCTCCCCTTTTCCTCTCCAAGAGTAGTTAGGTGCATCCTGATAGTAAAGGAAGCTGGCCTTCTTTGGAGACTCAACCTCATAGTTCAACTCCCATAGCTTGGAGGTTGTTTCTATATTTCACAAGGTTGTTCTTAGGTAAAATCTTTGGACAAAGGTGCAAGCTTTTGTGACAACAGAATCTAGGGAGAGGCTCATTAAGAATCTCTAGAGAAAATATATATTGTAGTGGTTAATCATATGCATATGTTAGAGAAAAGAGATTTGGTTAGAGGTGGGATCTCTACCAAGTAGTGTTGTAATGAGCATAATCATTACTAGAGATCCCAGAGGCCTCAAAGAGGCACTCTTGATATGACAATTGCCTAATTGAGAAATTCAATTCTTGTTAGAGGATTAGGTAATTTGAGAAGAGTTCCTTTTGAAGGATTAGGATGGGTTAGTAAGGGATAGTATTTAGATTGATTCATTTATCATTTCTAATATATTTTAAAACTTTAATATATATTTTCTATCATGTACTAACGATCTATGGCAGGATCCAACATTTATTCCCTGAGCTAGAAGTGGGGACATTATACGAAGTTCAAGAAAAAACACTTGATTTATCAAAATTCGGACTCTCATCTCTGGTCTTGATTACCCTTTCATAGGGACAAGGACACCAACAAGCTAAGGACCAAGAGATGGACATGTCATAACATGATTAGAGGCTCTAAAACAGAAGAAATGACATGGAAGGAGATACAACCACATTGCAGATATTCCTTGTACTTGCATAGTCACACTCACTCTAATAAAGACTTGCTGGTGGGCCTGTGATTTTTCGGGCTGCAAAAAGAGAAGGTACATTTCTCAAAAATGATGTAATGCTGGCAAATCTGACATTTAGTTATTGTGTTTTATTAACTAACATACATTTGTACCCATCCATTATATTCCTCCTCTGTAGGCCAATCAAAATCCATCAGCTAATCAGATTTCTTTCTGAAGGGAATATATGTAACTGCACATTGATCTAGTTCCCTCTCAAAAATGTCAAAATAGAACCAAGTGGTGATGATTTTGTCCATATTTTTTTGTAACAAGTCCTTACACATGTCTATACAAATCTCACCAATAATAGCCTCTAGACTAGACATGGCCTCATCTTTCCATTGTTGAAAAGGCTTTACATTCTTGTCGCTATCCAGAATTGGGGGTAGAAGAGTCTCCCTCATCTCGTCAAAACCTCTTTGCAACTCCCTAATCCTAGCTTCTATGTGATTTGGTAGCAACTGAACAATCCAGTAGTGTTTTTATAAAAGTAGGTTGAATTTTCAAAGATTTCTGCTCATGGAACCTTGATCCGAGATAGATCAACCACATCTTTTCAACCCTTTGGATCTGTTAATAGCTTCAAAAAGCAGAGTATAGAAGGCATGAGTGCCTTCTAACCTTACATTTATTTTCTCATGTAGGTGACAAAGGACAGATTGCACCAAGCCTCTCTTGACCTTTTCAAATTCTTTTTTATCTCTGATTGCACTTCATCAATTTAATGATACAGTAAGGCACTTGATGCTCCAATTGAGTCATCAGTATCATCTGGCAGATCCCTGGCAAAGGGTGGTGAGGAAGTGACCCTATTTTGTCAAGGCTAGCTTGATTGTCATTTGCTTTGATACCCTTGCTGGTGTAGATGGTATGATGGTACCAGGTGGCAATGCCGCTTCCAATTCACTTACCCTTTTTCTCAACAAAGCAACTTGAGTCTCTTAGTTGGTGCACAACTTAGTTTTGACATCATACTCCCTGAAAAGATGTTGATCTCTTAGTCCCAAATCCTGAAGTTGCCCTTTTTCTTTTCGTGCAACTGCCAAGGAAAAGTTGGAAGACTCATCATTTTGTTCAACAATTTCTTCACCAATGGTATCACCAACCCTCTATAGTATTACATTCCCCCTCAGACCAGTATCAATGTCAGAAATATCTTTCCTTCTATTTGCAAGGGTAAGGGACCAAATTGCTAAAGTACCACAGTCCCTGCTATATGCACCCTTTAGTGCTGTATTTACTTCCTCAGAATTAGGACCATGCAACCTCATACTTCTTCTTACTGCATCAAAGGCCGCAACATCTACAATGTCCCAATCAGGCAAAACTAACACACCAGGTTTAGTCACGAATTTCCTTCCTTGTTCAGGGGTGATAGCTTGAAACTTGTCCATTTCAATTACACTTCATGAATTATTTTTTGCTAAGAGGATTCTGGCTTCTGAGCTCTCTTATCTTCCAATTTCTTCTGATACTCATCCACATGCTTTTGCCATAAAAAGTGTTGGAAAGGTGACTTGATGAAACTTTCATCACATAAAAACTCATTGCAAGCCTCCATCCTTAAGTTTTTGTGCAGTTTACTGTGTACCTCCAATGATGAGAAGTTGGGAAGAGGGACAATTGGGAGAGGGGGACACCGACCTGTACATCTTCTTCAAGAATAATATTAATATCTTCCTCCTGTGTGTCACTAGTACTATCACTAGGCACAAACACCAATGGAACTGACTTCTCATACTTACCCTTTGCCTTTCCTTTATCTGACTCCAACTAATTTTTTTACTCTGTCAGGTTTTATACCGGTAAAAGCCTCTTCAGGAGTTTTGTTATCAAGATGTGAATGGAGATATCTGTTTTGGATGGAAACAATTGTTTTAGACGCTTCTACCCAAAATTAGGTATCTATGTTTTGGTTATACATCATTGCTTTGGCAGTCTCTGCAGTAGTTCTATTTTTCCTCTCAGCAAGCCCATTTTGTTGAGGATTATAGGGTACAAGAAACTCCCTCTTAATCCCAATATTAACACAATATCCCTTAATGGTTTATGAGGTGTATTCTTTCCCATTGTTTGTTCTCAGTTTTTTAATTCTCTTTTCAGAAGAGTTTTCTGTTAGGGCTTTGAACTCTTTAAACCTTGTAAGGATTACTTCTAACACTTTAAACTTAAGGAAACAAATCCAGGTCCTTCGGGAGAAGTCATCTACAAAAAGTACATAATAAAGAAATCCTCCCATGGAGGGTACAAATATGGGTCCACATAGGTTAGAGTGAACTAACTCTAATATGGTTTTGGTTTTACTCAAATTCGTTTGAAAGGTTCCCTTAGTGTTTTTCCCTAAGGCGCACCCTTTGCATGCCCCACTATGAATTTGGTTTATTTTGGGTAGTCTTGTTACCAACTTTTCCATTGAGGTTAGGGTACAAAAATGAATGTGTCCTCGTTTTTGACGCCACATTTCATTTGCGTCAGGAGTCTCATGATTAAGGGCTTGATTTGTCTCAGTACATAGTTTGTATAGGTATCCTTGTCTTATGCCTATAGTTTGAGCTTTCTTTATGGTGGAGTTCTTTGGCCATGCCAGAACTTTCCCATCCATAGAGGTAACCCTATACCAATTATCTTCAAGTGTGGATATGGATACCAGGTTTCTCTTAATTCCTATTACATATAACACCCTAGTGAGTTGAATAGTGAGGCCAATTTCAATTTGATGGTGCAAGTTCCAATGCCTTTTACTAGATGTGCAAAATCATCTACAATTGTTACTTTTTCATCAGTTTCTTCTATCATAGTATCTAAGTGTTTTCTAAATCTTGTGATGTGTCTTGAATAGCCACTATTGATCACCTCAGTATTTAGTTTATTTGATATTTGGCTTGATAACGTTGAGTAGATTTTTTTTCCTAGATTCATCTTCCATTTTTGTTTTCCCAATCTTAGCAAAATATGCTTGTTTCTTTGTTCTGTCAGATAATTTGATTGCTTAGTGTCCATATTGAACACAACTGAAACATTGAACTTGGGAAACATCTTTCCTCTATTTGGATGAACCTTTTCCATGAAAACTTCTCTTTCTTTTGAAGTTCTTGTTTTTCTTATGAGAATTTGTGTTTAAAACATGGATGCCCTTGTCTATGGATTTCTGTCTGTTTACCTTTGTCGCTTGTCTAGTTTCTTCTCGTAGATCGATCAAATTTGGGGAGTTCTGATCTTGCACTTATTCCTTGAACAAATGACTCCCATGAATTTGGTAGGCCTTATAAGGTAGTTAGAGTTAATTCTTTTCTATCAATTTCGTATCCAACAATTGACAAGTGATTTCTTAGCTTAGCGATTCTCATGAAATATGCATTGACAGATTCTCCTTTGCTCATGCTTATGTGATTAATTTGCCTCTTTAGGGCAAGGAACCTGTTGATGTTATTTATATCAAATGTATTTTCAAGAGATTTAAACATGAAGTATGCAGTCTCTTGTGTTGCAATATAGGTACTATATGATCCCTTATTGCATCAACTATTTGTAATGCCCTGTCTGGAGATTTGGAACAAGGATAAATAAAAGCCTATATATATATATATATATATATATATTTGAACAAGCATGGAATTAAAAAACATCAACATGCAATCAATCATAATTTCACAAAAGACTTAACCAACCAATCCAGGCAACTGACGAATCTCCAAGTGTCACTACTTGCTAACGCGTCCGAAACCAACTATGAGAGTTTTTGCAAACGAGAAACCAAAGATCTTTGACCCGTCGGGACCTAGGAAGGGGCGCATCCCAAGAGGGTACCCAAAATACCCTTTGACTCTTGACTAACAAGTCCGAAGATGCTTGCTGTTTGCCCGAGCAGGTTTTTGCAAAGATATCAGGCAATACTTTTCCAGTATTGTACAACATTTTACAGTATTACGAGGCGATACTTGAGAAGTATCGCACAATACTTCCCATAACTACCGGGAGATACTTTCAAGGACCACGCGATAGAGTTTACTATTACCACATGTTACTTAACCAGTGTCGCACGATAGAACTTATAATTGCCATGCGATACTTTCCAGTATTGTACGATATTTCTCCTTAATACTTTTCTGGTATCGCCCAATGCTGAACCATTGTCGCCCAGGAATGCAAAGAAACAACCCGACGAATAATCAAGAAGGGAAAGAGAGTTAGAACCTCCACACGGGGGAGTATTGGATCCACAATAATCGAGGCTTGGATGCTCGAATACAGAAAATACAAGACACCATGCCATAGGGAGGAGAAAACATCTATCCATCTAATCCATAACGGCATATGAAAGAACATGCAGAAACCAACATTTCAATATACATACATGGTTCATAATCCAAAACATCTAAAAGTCGTGCTCGGTTCCTCCCAATTGTAATGGCATCATGAGACTGCATGCATCCTAGCCATCCCTCGAGCATAACGTCCCAAACTGCCAACTAGATAGTTAGAGTTGTCTTATGAGGATGCTACTGCTACAAACGTAAGTAACATCATAAGAACAAGAAGATCTAACATGCTGATCTATCAAGCATAGGTACTTAACTAGTATTGAATTACACCATCTAACCATATGCTAAAACATCATAATATGTAATGCATCAAATGAAACAAACATCAACATCATCTAACATGATATCCAAGCATTTCAATTAAAGCATAAATCACAAGGAAACATACTCCAGAAACCTGAAATACCAAGTGAACATCAAGCATCAGTCTCAACTGGAAATAGACCATCTCTGTACACCGGTCCCCAGTAGTGGTATAGGTAGCTATGCCTCCCAACCACGTGGAACCTGTAGGCCCACTCTTGCCGTGGTGATGGAGATAACGATCCAACCACAAACACACATAAAACAAACATTCATGGCTAACACTCACGCCAGGCAGTAAAGAAGACTGAAACCAAGATCATGAGACAATGCAAATACAATAGGTCCTAGTCAAACACTCTGGGTCAACAATGTAGGGACTCTGGTGGAGAGTAAGTCGCTTGGCATCAAGAAGCCCAAGAAAAATATTGTGCGAAACACTTCCCAGGGAGGCCATTACACCGTGCCCTCAGACAAATGCCGTATAGACACATGCCCTAGGATATACCGTCAGGCCCGTACCCTCGGATCACGCCAGGTACTCACATTTTAATTATCTTAGATTTATTACTAGTAATTTATTTAGTTATCACTTATTTAGAAACTTCTTCATGCCAACCCTTTGGGAAATGGACACCAAGGTTACGAGAGAAGCCCCTCCACTATCTACCCTACATACCCATGCTCATCACACGATGAGTGCCCGTAGGCAATGCATATTTCCAACCCAACTCGAATGAACATATCTCCACCGATGACAATCGGGAGTTTGGGCCTCGTAAGCTCCTAACAAACGCATGCGCACGTGCTTGTGTGTAGGCGCACCAACAACACGAAGATCATAACAAGGGTTGGATGAGAACACAAGCAAAACAACACTCAACCGAATACAAGATCGGGAGTATCGATGCAACATGCATCCCAACGCAAACATAAAAGTGCAACACTAGTCCGATTGACATCCTATGGATAATCCAAATCCACAATCAACACCATGCCAAGAAAACTTGAGAAAATTGGGCAGCACACAAATCGAGGCAAAAACCTCAAAAACTCAACGTTGAAGAAAATCAATGAAAATAAAACCCATTCTACCCTTGGGTGAATGAGCCACAAAAATCCAATAAAATCCAAGTTTGTACCTTGTATGCAAAAGCAACCAACATAACAGTGCAAAACCCCAAACCCCCATCTCAAAAAGCAAGGAAATGCTCATACCCGCCCAACCGGGTAGAGCTAGCACTTAGAAACAAAGGGGAACACTAGTTCTCGACCTCTAAACAAACGGATACCAAAAATAGAAGTAGAAACGGAGTTGAAACAGTAAAACAAGAGAGCCCTACTTGATAGCCAAAAGGGCAAATATGAGAATCTGAACAGAAAAATAAAAACCTTGTAGAAATTGCCGAAAGTCACGACAATCCAAGGTCTGCCCGATCTGGATCCAACGAGACCAATCTTGTGACTATCCCACGCTCATAGCTTCTACATCGAACAAAAATGCAATTCCTACCGAAGAGGATTTGGAAATTTGCTCTCAAATTTCTATCTCCAAAAGTGAGAAGTGAAGAATAAAATTCATTTTTGGATATATATTCACTTTTTGAGTGAATAAAGGATTAGGGTTATTAACCAGACCACCTAGTTAAACCCTAAATCCACCCAAACAAAAATAGGCTATTCCAAGTAATTGAAATTCAACTATGACAAAGCTGCCGAGAATTAAATAAAATAAGATAAAGCCCAAAATTCCCTTAAACCAAAAACCACAAAAATCCTTGATAACTTTTGTGACAATTACGAACCTCTAAATGCACATATGCTCACGGGTCTAATCATATAATGCAAATGAGTCCGGATTTATTAAATCACTGGAGGGAGGGTTTAATTTGAACAATTAAATAGGATACGTCGACAATACAGGGACGACATTGGCTAAATATGGACAGCTGAATCACTAACTCCATGTGCCACTGCTGGGGATATAAATCCTGTACATTGAAGAACACAATCAAGTGCAATAGCATATAATAATATAGCCAAAGCGATAATGCATTAAATCACATTAAATAACCATTTATTTAATTGCACTAAAATAATTCATTTACATCACTCACTTTCACATAAAATTTACAAGGCAAGAATGAAGTAAATAACCATAGCATCAAATCCAAGTATCCAGAATCCAATAAGTCCATCATATAAACATAATAGAGTATATGTCCAAATACAAATAACTAGATATCATCATAAAACATCATGTCACATTGATATGCATCATCATGCAAATATGATCAAACTGATCAACATAGCATCTAACATCTATGATACTGGCAATCAAAATATAGTATTTGACCATCAGGTCATCTCAAATGGCATCCGACATCAGTGTCAAAGTATCTCTTGATACAACAAGGTACAAAATGCAAACACGGGAGGCACTACACTATCAGTTTCATGACCTTTTCATTATTCTCAATCCATTGAGAATTTTCTGGCCCATTCTCAAGTTATGTCTTTTTATCTTTCACATATTAGTATAACTTGTTCTCTTTTAGTATCATCATAATTCAAAACTTGCATGATATGAAGTTGTTTGCATCTTCAAGATGATCCTCAAATCTGATCAAGTTTGACATTATGAAGAATGAAATGTGACTGTAATATTATGGTGAGTAATCTGATATCTCAAATTCAATTTGGATCTTCCTTAACTTGGCTCTGATACCATGTAAATGTAAATTAAATTTATTATTAGACTGATAGATGTCTTTTAATTCTCGGATTGCAATGTACTAATCTCTTCTTATTACTTGCATTCAGAATTTGTTCATGAAGAAATATGTATATCAATGACAATGGAATATAAATATAGTTCTGAGTATTTGATTTTCCTTCAAGTCTGAAATCACCTAACACCAAATGAGAGAGCACTAATAATTTCGACGCTTCTCTTTGAACTTTTGATATGTATATATATGTATCACATGGACATGTCATGAGAGGACATGTCTCCACAATGTGGAGCCATGTCTGCTCATGACATGGCTTTCCACAATGGACACAATGCTTCCTAAAAGCTGGTTTCCAAAAGTTCCGATCCTAATCGGGTTTAGTTAACACTTAACCAAACATTATTTGGGAAGTCGCCAATCTGCAGTTTGTTTCCTTTGATCATTACTCGATCCACAATATGGTTTAGTTAGATGCATACGACCATTGCTTGTTCTATTATAAGAATCAATATTACTGCATACGATCATTGCTTGATCTATGGCAAGAGAAGATAAATTAGAATCTGTTGATACAGATTAATATACTTGGATCTGTTATGATGCATAGAGTTTCAATTACATACAAGGATGATAGTTTTATCTATAAAACATTTGAAATGATTATTCTTAATAAACACAAGAAATGTGTATGTGTGTATGTATGTCAGTTCACATAGTGGACTGACATACATACATGCACACACACATAATCAAATCAAACTATCATTCTTATATTTGACCAAAGCTACTATGAATCAACACAGTTTGAGACTCATTTTTATCTGTTATTTTTTGTGATGAAATCTGAAATGCATTGTATGATATTATTTGTTTAAAATTTACGAGATTCATTCAAGGGTTTTGAGAAAATATCCGGTTAGGGATATTACAATGATCAAAGAGTATGTAACTGGAATTAGACCAATCCTTTGACAACATAGCAGACCAGGTTTGCATTGGCTTAGACTCACCATTCTAATATTTTTCTAATTCTATCAACCTGCTAAAATATTCCGTATTCTTAAATGAAATCATGTGCACCAACAGATCATACCAGAAAATACCTCATTTGCACTTTTCTTCAAGTTGAAAAGCCCCTTATGTATCTTCTCTGCAAGAAAGCCCTGGATTTTACACTGTAACAAAACTAGGATGTTGAATTTGGACTGCCATGTATGAATATTCCTGTGGGATGCTAGGTCCAATGTGTAATGCCCCCATCATAAAATAAATGTACTTATTTAATCTTTGTAATGGGCCGATTGATTTATTTTATCTCGGACCTATTTTTATTTAGTTTTCATAGTTTGTGTCGCCATCGGCTAAATTTGTACACCCTCAGAATGCTTATCCCGATGGGTAATTAAGCGCAACTCGTAGGTAGTCTGTAGGTATGCTTTTGGATTATCTCTCTGTATTGTGGATTCTTGTTGGAGTTCGATATTGTTTGCCATTTCGGAAGTGAAAGACCTTCCCTATTTGGCTGGCGTGATTTTGGTGGGACTCGGCCCTCACCCTATTCCGTTGGTGTTCATCTCTCTGTATCTGGCAAATCGGAGTATTATCTTCTGGTGGAAATCAATATTCGCATTCGACTCTCTTTCCTGTTGTGTAGCTTAATCAATATTCTGTTTATGTACATGCAACATTGTGTTATTGTCATTATGTGTGTTCTGCTCCACTCTGACTTCCCTCATCTTCCATCCATTCGTACGTCTCTGAAATCCCAATTAAGTCACTATACAGCTTCCTACTCTAACCGTATGGCTGATCTAAGCCACTGTATGGCTTACCTTGCTTCAGAAACACACCCCGTATGGACTGCTCACCGTACGCCCAGCTCATACCAAGACCATACGGTCTGCTAGGACACCGTACAAATTGCCACTGTATGGACCTACCTTCCTTCACTGTACGGCTACTGAGTCATTCACTGTACGCCTTCTTCAAACATAGCCGCACATTAATCTCCACCATACGGACTTGCTAGGGATTGCTCTGTACGGCTCAAGACATACCATACACCATCTGCAATCAACCATATGGCCAGTCTTCTGCCCTCCTGTGCACCTAACATCCATATTCAGGTGATCTTCTATGAAATTTCAACATTTTTGAATATAAAGAGACATAGGAACATGTTAGTGGTATCAGAGCCTTCGGTCTTGCCAGCCTGTGGACAATGAATGAGATTTTATAGTCGGAAGAGAAGAAGGACACATTCTGTTGATCGAATGGTTGACGAACGAGAACCAACTAGCACCGAACTTGTGGCACTTCTGAGGGAACTTGCCTAGAATCAGGCACAGATCATGGATATGTAGCGACTCATGGAGGAAACCCTCAAGAAGTTGGCGGAGAACAAAATATCTGGTGAACAAAATGGGCATAGTGCGGACTTAGTATCGGGTAAACCACACCCTTAGCTAGCACGCTCACGACCTTCCATGCCAACTTTCACACCACGAACGAAAGCACACCACGGGGAGAGACTACCAACTTTCAAAGAGATAAGAGAGGACTGGAGAAATGCAAACCTTGAAGAGGATATTTCCTACAAAGATTATGTAGATTTGAGGATGAGATACTCGGGAGGCTGAAACAGAGGAGGATATTTTAACGATGATCTCAGGAGAAAATTGAGTAAGGTGAATCTATCTCCATTTGATGGATCGGGCTCCATTTCAGCACAGGTGTGGGTGATGAAAGCCGATACGTACTTCTAGCTGAATCTTATGCCTGAAGAAGCTATCAAATTCGTCGCATTGCACTTGGAGGGTGTTGCACATGAATGGTGGCACCATGGCACTATCACACTAGGGCATGATCAAATAAAGACCTATGTAGAGTTTACAAAGACATTAATAGAACAATTTGATGGAAAAGACCCCGAGCACAATTTCAAAGATTTGGCGCAATTGAGGTAAACTGGATTGGTAGATTAGTTCATTGTAGAATTTCAGAGACTTTCGGTGTTGGTCACAGACATCTCCAAAAGGAGGCATGTTGTGCTCTTTTTGGACGGGTTGGCAGAACCACTGAAGGGTTGGGTGAAGGAATTCAATCCATCAACCCTATCGGAAGCAATCAGTAAGGCTCGGAGCATGGCATCGTCGTCAGCATCATCTTTATCATCTCGGAGTTACATCCGAAACCACTGACGTTTCTGAGGGACAAACCTCTGTCCAAGAAGTCGTCATTGGATGAAGCATCCTGACAAGAACTCCGAAGGAAGAAGTTGTGTTTCAATTGCAAGGGGCCTTGGGAGCCTGGCCACCGATGCCTTGGGAAGGGGAAGATCCATTACATCGAGGTAATGTCCGATGAAGAGGACGAACAGGAACAAGAGGAAATGCCAGTGCAAGATATCCAACCTAGCAGTGACACCAACATGGCCAGTTTAAACCGAACGGAGAGAATTGTCGCCTTGGTACAGCACGGGGGATCCATTGCTTTGGCCGACAGTCCGAGGTGCACAGTTTTTCGTGTACGGGGTACCCTTCAAGGACAAAGGGTCAGGGTAATGCTAGACAGTGGAGCTAATTTGAACTTCATAAACTCATCCTTGGTAAAGCGCAAAAGTCTCCCTATGGAAGCACACGCAGGCTTTCAGGTCAAGGTTGTTGGAGGGACTCTCCTGCCCTGCACGCACCTTGTCCCTCAGTTGAGCATCACAATGGCGAATCACACAGTTATGAAGGACTTTTTAATAGTGGATCTTGCTGACATGGAAGTCATTCTTGGCATACAGTGGATGGAGACGCTTGATGAGTACACTCAGAGTTTCAAGCAAATGAACTTCACTTTTGTGGTTGACGGAAAGAAGGTTGTCCTCCGAGGGATGGCAAATGAAGGTCCGAAGGAAGTTTCTGCGCATTAGATGGAGGCACTCTTGTGGCACAATGATGTTGAGTGAGCTACACATTGTTTTATCTTGGTGGAACCTATGAAGGAGCACCGAACACCTACACAGGATGATGAGCTTCAGGATATTTTAAGTAGGCATGAAAAAGTTTTCATGGATATTCCACCTGGCATACCACCGCATCGGAGGTTTGAACACACAATAGAGTTGGAATTAGGGGCAAAACCAGTCATAACCACTCCGTACTGCCACCCCAAGAAATTCAAGGATGAGATTGAATGGACGATTCAGGAGTTGCTTGAGAAGGGATGGATCTGTCCCAGTTCTAACCCATTCGCATCATCCGTGGTGTTGGTCAAGAAGAAGGATGGAACGTTGCATATGTGTGTGGACTATCGCGCTTTGAACAAAAAGACAATAAAGAATAGGTAGCCCATCTCGAGGATAGATGAGCTACTGGATGAACTACATGGCATGGTTTATTTTTCAAAAATAGATCTCTGTTTTGGATACCATCAGATCCGAATGAGGGGAGAAAATATGGAGAAAACAGCCTTTCGCTGCCACTACGGACACTATGAGTTCCTGGTCATGCCATTCGGTCTGACCAACGCACCTGCCACATTTCAGTCGTGCATGAACCACATCTTCAACAAACTATTGTGTAAGTATCTATTGGTATTCTTTGATGATCTTATTTATAGCAGGACATGTGAGGAGCACCTGAAGCATTTGAACGAGGTTTTGAGTATCATGGAGGAGCAGTCCTTGTTCGCCAAATAGTCCAAATGCGAGTTCGGGATGACAAAGATATTGTACTTGGGGCATGTCGTTAGTCAATACGGGGTTCAAGTGCATCAGGATAAGATTCAGGCTATCCTCGATTGGCCTCCCCCAAAATCACTCATGGATCTACGAGGGTTCTTTGGATTATGCAGTTACTACAAAAGATCTGTCAAAGGTTTTTCTCAGCTCAGTGCGCCTTTAACGGATCTAACGAAGAAAGGGGCTTTCCAGTGGAACGAAGAAGCACAACTCACATTTGATAAGCTAAAAGAGGCCATGAGCACTTGCCCAGTTCTGGCACTGCCTGACTTCACTCGACCATTCGGTTTGGAATGTGATGCGTCCGTGGAGGGCATTGGAGTGGTTATGATGTAGGATAGACACTTCATCACCTATGAGAGTCGGAAGCTTACACTAGCAGAACGCTTGTATTCTATTTATAATAAAGAGATGTTGGCCATTATACATGCACTGACCAAGTTCTGACAGTATTTGGTTGGTGCCAAGTTTGTTGTCCGTACGGATCACAGTAGTCTGAGATATTTCTTGGAGCAGCGGGACTTGAATGAACAACAACAAAAATGGGTAAGCAAACTTAAGTCTTTTGATTTTGACATTGAATATGTAAAAGGGAAGAACAATGTTGTTGCAGATGCCTTGTCCAGAAAACCCACCATTTGCTCACTAGATCGGATCTCAGCTGACTGGAAGGTGCAACTGTTGGTAGAATATTCCAACAATACATTTGCCTGTGAGATAATGGATGGTCACATCCATGATGATCGATATAGAGTGGTGAATGATATCATCTACTATAAAGACTGGATATACTTGGTACCAGAATCCAAACTGAAGCAGAAGATCCTGAAGGAAGTGCACGACTCCCCTCTAGCTGGACATCCTGGCTTCCTTAAAACCTACAGAAGTGTTTGGGAGAGATTTTCATGGAAGAGACTGAAAGGGGATGTGTTGTAGCATTTTAGAGAATGCATGGTTTGCCAACAAAACAAGTCTGAACACACTCTTCCTGCCGAACTGTTACAGCCTTTGTTGATTCCCGAACATAAGTGGGAAAGTATATCAATGGATTTCATAACAGGTCTTCCGAAGGTGAATGGAAAGGACTGCATCTTTGTGGTGGTTGACAGATTGTCAAAGTATGCTCACTTCTTCACCATTCCTTGAAACCTTCAAGTTGCACAAGGTGCTGAATTATTTTTCCGAGAAGTCTTTCACCTGTACGGGTTACCCCGAAACATTGTCAGTGATCGGGATGGTCGATTCGTTAGTATCTTTTGGACGAAACTGTTTCTGATGGTAGGGATAGAATTATCACCGAGCACGAGTTACCACCCGCAGACAGATGGCCAAACTGAAATTGTGAACAAATGGCTTGAAGGCTACTTACGAAACTACATCTCGGCTCAACAACGTGCGTGGGTAAAATGGATCCATCTTGTGGAGTATTGCTACAATACCATGTATCACATGTCGATCGGGATGGCACTGTTCAAAGCTTTGTACGGGTACGAACCACTCTCCTTCATTGACATAGTTCTAGGCGACAGTCATGCTCCAAGAGCAAAGGATTGGCTTCAGGAAGGACAGGACATTCTGAGGAGCCTGAAAGAAAACCTGCAGTAGGCACAAAATCGATAGAAGGTGTACGCTGACAGACACCAGATAGAGAGGAGTTTTGAAGTGGAGGATCTAGTCTATCTCCGACTTCAGCCATACTGACAGTCTTCATTAAAAGGAACAGGAAAGGAGAAACTGAAACCGCGTTTTTATGGTCCCTACCGCATGATCCGTCGCATTGGTGAGGTAGCGTATGAACTGGAACTTCTAGAGGGTAGCCGCATTCATAATGTCCTCCATGTTTCTTGTCTGAAGAAGGCTATCGGGCAAAACGTCATAGTAACGAGGAAGGAAAGGTCATTCTGGAACTTGCTGAGATTCTTGAACTGCATGAAAAGGTCCTGTGGAACCGCACCATGAGGTACTTGGTACGTTGGCGACATCTATCGATGGATGACGCAACGTGGGAAGGCAAACACATCCTCTAGCACCCAGCATTGCACTTGCTTGAGGACAAGCAAATTTTGGGACGGGAGGACTGTAATGTCCCTGTCATAAAATAAATGTACTTATTTAATAATGGGCTGATTGATTTATTTATCTCGGACCCATTTTTATTTAGTTTTCGTAGTTTGTGTCGCCATCAGCTAAATTTGTACACCCTTAGAATGCTTATCCAAATGGGTATTTAAGCGCGGCTTGTAGGTAGTCTGTAGGTATGCTTTTGGATTATATCTCTCTGTATTGCGGATTCCTGTTGGAGTTCGGCATTGTTCACCATTTCGGAAGTGAAAGACCTTCCCTATTTGGTTGGCGCAGTTTCAGTGGGACTCAGCCCTCACCCTATTCCGTTGGTGTTCATCTCTCTGTATCTGGCAAATTGGAGTATTATCTTCTAGTGGAAATCAATATTCACATTTGACTCTCTTTCCTGACCATGAGGTACTTGGTACGTTGGCGACATCTATCGATGGATGACGCAACGTGGGAAGGCAAACACATCCTCTAGCACCCAGCATTGCACTTGCTTGAGGACAAGCAAATTTTGGGACGGGAGGACTGTAATGTCCCTGTCATAAAATAAATGTACTTATTTAATAATGGGCTGATTGATTTATTTATCTCGGACCCATTTTTATTTAGTTTTCGTAGTTTGTGTCGCCATCGGCTAAATTTGTACACCCTTAGAATGCTTATCCAAATGGGTATTTAAGCGCGGCTTGTAGGTAGTCTGTAGGTATGCTTTTGGATTATATCTCTCTGTATTGCGGATTCCTGTTGGAGTTCGGCATTGTTCACCATTTCGGAAGTGAAAGACCTTCCCTATTTGGTTGGCGCAGTTTCAGTGGGACTCAGCCCTCACCCTATTCCGTTGGTGTTCATCTCTCTGTATCTGGCAAATTGGAGTATTATCTTCTAGTGGAAATCAATATTCACATTTGACTCTCTTTCCTGTTGTGTAGCTTAATCAATATTCTGTGTATGTACATGCAACATTGTGTTCTTGTCATTGTGTGTGTGTGTTCTGCTCCACTTCGACTTCCCTCATCTTCCATCCATCCATACATCTCTGAAATCCCAATTAAGTCACTGTACGGCTTCCTACTCTAATCGTATGGCTGATCTAAGCCACCGTACGACTTACCTTGCTTCAAAAACACACCCCATACGGATTGCTCACCGTATGCCTAGCTCATACCAAGACCGTACGGTCTGCTAGGACACCGTACAAATTGCCACCATCATCGTACGACAGTTGTGTTGCCACCATACGGACCTACCTTCCTTCACCGTACGCCTTCTTCAAACATAGCCGTGCATTAATCTCCACCATATGGACTTGCTAAGGATTGCTCTGTATGGCTCAAGACATACCATACGCCATCTGCAATCAGCCATACGGCCAGTATTCTGCCCTCCTGTGCACCTAACATCGATATTCAGGTGATCTTCCATGAAATTTCAACATTTTTGAATACAGAGAGACATAGGAACATTTCACAATGTGTCTTCCTAGGACCTGAGCCAAGGAATAGTCTGTGTCTTGTAAATAATTTGCAAAGAGGTCTAATGGGAAGGATTCTTGGCCAAGGTCACATACTGAAAACTTTATTGATCCAACTTTTGACAAGTGAGTAAGAAGAAGATTATTTTTCACTATATCCTTGGCGTTCGCATATTCAACGTGAAATTTCATCAAATTAATCTCCTCAAGGGTTGGGGAGAATTCAGTTGTGTCAAAAACCTGTCTGATTTCATCAGCATTTATTTTCAACATAATTTCTCTAGTAATGTCCGTTATCACCTTCGTGAATGAATCATACTTCTTTGCTATGTTGATAAGCAAATCCACATCCATGTAAACATTGGGGACTACCAATTTTCCTGGGTCAAACTGCCAAGCATTAGATTCATTGCTTGACAAGCTTGCCTAACCATACTATTGCCTGAACATTCCAATCCCGAAATAGGCAACCTTGCATTACCTACATTTCCAAACTTGTCCCATAACATTTATATTCAACATAATTTCACTAGTAATGTCCCTTATCACCTTGGTGAATGGATCATACTTCTTTGCTATGTTGATAAGCAAATCCACATCCATGTAAGCATTGGGGACAACCAATTTTCCTAGGTCAAACTGCCAAGCATTAGATTCAGTGCTTGACAAGCTTGCCTGGCCATGCTATTGCCTGAACATTCCAATCTTGAAATAGGCAACATAGCATTACCTACATTTCCAAACTTGTCCCATAACCTGTCCATAACTTGTTTTCTAGCCATGTTTAGATTCCCAACCATTGCTTTATCATTCGATTAGGGTCTCAAATGATCCATAAAATCATCATATACATTTCTCTCAAGACAATGCATCTTCCCAGAATGTTTTCTAACATGTGGCATGGTTACAATTGGGGTTTTAGGCTATAATTCTCAAGCTAGGGTACTTTCTATTTGAAGAAATTTTAAATAATTTGGCAAAGCCTAATACCTTTGTAGAATAACCATACGAATCAATTTATCCTAAACTAAGAGAAAAATTCCTTAGAACAATTGAACAACATACAAGCTCCATACATCATATTATTTAGATTTTAGGGCATGAGTAACTTACTGCATGTTAGCGCAACCCCCAACTCAATTCTGCTTGCAAGGACCTCCCTTGGGTTGTTGATGAATCACAGAGAGCTTAGAACAACTTTTGTGATAGCAAAATGAGGAGAAATCACCAATTAATTGCCCTTTATCTCCATTACTGCAAGTTCTTTCTTCCAGAAACTCATATATGTGAGTCAAATGGTTGAAAAGATGCAGAGATACAACCTCAAATTTCAACCGTTGATGTTTATCTATCTTGTTAAATCGGACGGTAGTCAGAAGTCCACCCTTCTTTGAGTAATGATGTGTCCTGGGAGTTAATATTTTACCCAAGTCATCTAGAAAACCACGACAACAATCCAACATAGCACACCCAACCTTTTCATTGCTTGGGACACGTGGAAGCATCTCGTCATCCCGCGATCTATAACTATTGTGCAATTTGTGTCACGGGATCACAGGAACTGTCAGATCTATCTGGGATTTGATCTCAACATAGGGTGAAAAGTAGATTATCTCTTGAGCAACTTTATTGTTAATTAAAACATCTCCATCCATTGTCTCCCTGTGCAGAAAAATGGGCCCTTCACTTGCTCACTATTTACTCTCAATGTATTGTGAACATAAAACACTCTGGCACCTTGTCACCAAAATCAGCCAATCAGGAGCTCTGAAACATTCCAACTAGGCAGGCCCCACAACAAACCCTTCCGACGGCCCTGGGCACGTGAAAGCATCCCGTGATGCGGCGATCCATATAAATTGTGCAAGTCTCAACGTGGGATCATGGGAACCATCAGATTAAAACTAAAGTTAATCTATAAGCATGAACAAGGCAATGGGATGACGTGTCGAGATTTACCGACAATATCAGTGATCTTTGTCCACTTGGAACACATGGCACAATCTGAGTGTCTTTGCTGAACAAGTCATACACCAGATGATGTGACACAAGAACCTGACTGCCCTGTCATATGCCCTAACCAATCAGAAAACAACATATATTGCTGAGTTGGATGCAATGCTAGCTGCACACATCGCCATTTGACATCCAGGACACATGGCGAGATCTTGCAATCCTGTATTCGATAAAGACCAATTACTTTTTATTGCAGGATCATGGAAGCCGTTAGATTAAAACGAAATCTAAACCTTTCTCAGTGCTAACAAGAAGATACAAGACCTACTGCTTTTCTGACACAGCCTTTCATCACCATTGATTTGAGCACGTGCTTAATGATTTGAGCATGGCAATTAACTAAGGCCTTTTATAGAGCAGAGAATATAAAGTGCCAGACCCACTGAAAAGGATAGGTGGCATCATGTGATCCCGTGATCGAAATGAAACGTATGCTGACCTCATTGCGGGATTATGGAATAAGGATACGTAGCCTGCTCGGGAAGATAAAAAGAAACCTTAGCATAGAGGAGACATTAGGGCTGAAAACCTTAAGGGAACAAGACTTAGAGAAATAAAAAGGTCCACCACGAAATTAAAAGATACTTAGGTAATTCTCAAACATGGCCCCTCCTAATGATCACTTGACCTATAGTTTGAGTGACAAAAGCTAATGTAAATTTAGAACATAACTAGGGCAAAATGAGGGTTTAGACAGATTTACGAGAGACAAGGCATAGGAACCCCAAGGCAAGAGACCTAACTTCTGCAAACGGCCATGAGCATAGCCAAATTTTCTGAAACAGGACTAACACATGGTTTAACATGTCGTCATATATTGTTATCTTTATTAGAAACTCATTTCTATTGCCACCAACTGATGTGCCAATATTTTTTCCACTACTGTTCTAACATTTGCTGCAATGTCTTTGTCGTCGGTAAATATTGTGTAGCTGACGAGTCTCGTCGGGAAGGTTCTTGTTATATAGCCGACGGACCCCTTCGGGAAGGTTCTTGTATGTAGCCGACGGGTCCCTTCGGGAAGGTTCTTGTATGTAGCCGACGGGTCCCTTCGGGAAGGTTCTTGTTATGTAGCCGACGGACCCCTTCGGGAAGGTTCTTCGGAAAGTATTTATACGCCCTTCGGGAAGCATTGTAATCATCAGATCTTATGGAGCATAATGTACTGTTTGGCATATGCGAATAATAATAAGAGGTTCTGGTATTCAGATTTATTGTTTGTATGCATTAATCCATTTACCCAGTCGTTGTAGACATCAGTCATGGGAAGTGTAACCAGTTGATGAGACCTGGAGCTGTTGCAGACATAGTGTGCCAGAGGTGAAAAGATCTACGAAACAAGCATTTTGAGAGGGGTGTTACACTTGGAGTAGGTGTTGGCCGTGAAGCTGCCTTGGTGGATGCAGGGAGAGCTCGGGAGGAGTTGATCATCCAGTTGAAGGCACTTCAGCGACACTTGGCTCAGTGGACCCAGAGTTGGAAGCAGAGAAAGCGACACTGGTGGCTATCAAGGTCAGCTTGACTAAGGAGACAATGTGTTTTGGAAACCAGTTTGGCGCAGGGACAGGACAAATGTGAGAGTGATGTGGCAGATCAATATTGTTGTATTAGTTGGTTGAGTTTTGTTCTGTAGTCGTTAGGAGACGACTTTTCTCTTTGGGGGGGATGATGTCGTCGGTAGATATTGTGTAGCCGACGGGTCTCGTCGGGAAGGTTCTTGTTATATAGCCGACAGACCCCTTTGGGAAGGTTCTTGTATGTAGCCGACGGGTCCCTTCGGGAAGGTTCTTGTATGTAGCCAACGGGTCCCTTTGGGAAGGTTCTTGTTATGTAGCCGACGGACCCCTTCGGGAAGGTTCTTCGGAAAGTATTTATACCCCCTTCGGGAAGCATTGTAATCATCAGATCTTATGGAGCATAATGTACTGTTTGGCATATGCGAATAATGATAAGAAGTTCTGCTATTCATATCTATTTTTTGTATGCATTAATCCGTTTACCCAGTACGGTAAACAGTCTTCTTGCTGAATACTGTTTCAAATGTATTCTTCTGAACACTCTTCACTGCATAATAGCATATACATTGCTGCTCCAACAGTACGAAATGGTCTTTGACTTGCTTGGTTTCATCTTCACATAAGGAAAATGTGAATCCTGAGTGGGCTGCATTACGCACCCTACACCTTTGAGTAGCAGTATATCGTCTAAACATAGCTTGTCTTCAACTTATTCTTGATTTGAACAAAAAAATTCTTGATCAACTCTTTGAATTTTGTAAGAAACTTCATTAACACCACCTGAGGTAAATCTCATTTGATTCCGAAAGAACCACAGGTTTATGATTTTTCTTCTATTTTCTAAAAGTTAATTCTTCTTGGTAAAGCCAACTCCATTGTTGACAAAAAAGTTAAGCAATTCAGTTCATCATGCCCTATACTATCGTGAGTTCTACCTCTTTCTGATATGCGAAATGAGAAAGATATTAAGGGTACATCTTTTTATTCAAATTCTAGAAACATTGTTAATCTATGATCTTGACTGCAAAAAATAATTATCAACTTTGGTCCCTTGCAGTGTCATTGATGACTTGATAGTGCTTGTGGTTAGAGATATGTAGCTTTTGACTTTGTAAAAGACAAATACGGTGGCATGCGGTGTTGCAAACTTGACTCAGACTACTGCAATGGAGCCACAAAACTAGCAAAATACTTGGAAAACACACATAAGTTAAAGAAAATCATTTTGGTTGATGTAAGATTGCTCTTATACCCTGGATGGTCCTGTATCAATTTCGCCCATGCAAGTCAGTTTTAGGTTGAGATAGATAAGGAAGTGGCCTTTTAATTTGGTAGATTGCCTCATAGATCTACCTACAACTAAGAGTTTTTCCATGGTTGATTGGCCATGCATGGCATATTTGTTTTGAAATTTTTTTTTGAGTGGTCAACAAAAACATCACTAAAGATCACTTTGCCCCATGTCATATCTAAAAGGCTTTATTGAAGATTAGGTGATAAATGTAAAGTGCCACATTGGCTCAAGTGTACATTGTTGTATGGCAGAGGGTGAAGCAGCACTCGTATTTTGAGCCCCTTGACAACATTTAGAAATATTAGGTTCAGGCTTCTTAAATCCATTGTAAAATGCAACTGGTGTCTTTGATCCACATTAAAATGTGGAAAAGTTGTTTGTTATTCTTCAGAGTTTGAAATATCATTGAGATTTGCATCCTTAACTATTGCTACTGATGTTTGTGCAATGACATTGTTTGTCTTAGTGATTTACCGTCGTTTGGATGTTGCACCATGTAGAAGGGTTGGTCTGCTACTTTCTTTCAAGCGATCTTTTTTACTGTAGCTTTGCTAGTTGTTAGAGCCTTGGAATGAGGAATTCTGCTCTGGTACTTATTGGTAATCTTGAATGCAATTGTCAATAGGTCTTACAACTGATATTTGTGATCGATCATCCAATTCCCATTTCGTATATGTTTCCAACTTTTCCACATTCCAACTATGATTAGTGGCAGGTGGTTACAGTGATCTATTCCCTTGCTCCCATTTGAAATGTGTCTTAACTGTTGGTTATGGGAACAAGCAGCTTCATTTGAAGACCACTTCAAACAATGCTATATATAACTTAGCCAAATGGAAGTTTAGAAGTATACAATAAACCAATTTGCTCTTTTCTATTCTATTCTTGTTCTTGAAGTTCGCATTCATTTAGAGTTTACTTTCTTGATCCGTGCCAAATAGACTACAGGGGCATCATTCCAATTATCATGGGCACCTATACTGGATCAGTTGTGCTTGCTTTGCAATAATATATTTCAAGTTCTATATGTAGACTATACAACACCCTCCCTGACCTGTCCTCCCCTTGCCGCTGTCCCTTGGCTGTTCCCCCCCCATCCCAAAAATGAGGCCCATTGCCCCCCCAGTTGCAGAAATTCATCCTGGTGTCCCGCCGTCTCGACGTACCCCAGTACTGTTGTTACACTGTAAATAATGAAAAGATAGTCTATTATTTGCACAATGGTCTCTCTTGTTCTGTTATGTCAATATGTCCAATATTTGGAATTTTTAACACAATTCTAATTAAATAATTTCTTCACAAATCAAACCTTTTGTTGTTTACAGAGAATTCATGTCTTATTAATGAGTACAAACATACGTGCTGAAACACAGCCTCATTATGTATAATTGATTGCTGTATGAGGCATTGCCAACCTGTATGTATATTTTGTTTTCTCCATTTCATCTACAGTCAGTATGCCAATCAATGACACAGTTATTAACACCTAGGTATATTTTTTTGAGTTTCTCTTGCTGAATTTAAAATTTGATTACATCAAGAACCAGAGTGACTCTGGTTCGTAGACCTCATCATACTCTACTTATGATTCTTGGGTGTCATTGCCAAATTTGGCCATTGTTTTTCTTGAATGTAAAAAGCCTATCTTTGATGATGTTGCTGGAAATTTTTAGAAAATTATCTAAGTCTGTTACAATAGCATGGAAAATCAATTTCCCTAACAAGTTGATGGTTTGCAGTTACTGACATAAATTGTGATAAAACAGTAAAATGAGTATGAAGCCAATTTCAAGATAAATTGATTATTTTTAAGAAGCATATATCTAATATTAGCTTTAAAAATTATTGTTTTCTGTTAAGCTAGAATAACTTATATAATATTTAAGGAATTCCTCTTCTGGAGAGTCATCGACTCATCAACCATGAATGTCAGAAAAGCTCAACTAGGCCCACTCAGTCTGTGATTTTCTCCTATACACATAGTAAGTTCTTGTATTGACTACTTCATTGTAGTTGATAGAGGTGCCGATCCTTCTTTTTTAACCTTACATTCTGATGCAGATTAATGCTCGCTTTTGCTGTTGCCATATTCTGCATCAACTTTATCCTCTTTGGCTTTGGGTCTTATTTTATGTGGTTGTTTGTAATATTTGTAATACATGAAGTTGACTTCTCTCTCATGTTTACAGCATCCCTTCTTTAGCTTACCTTCCTTTCCCTATCACCATAATTATAATCTTTTTGATGTTCTGCTTTTAGCCGAAAGTTGCTTGTTCCTTTGGGTAAGTAGATGTTTGACTCTGTCTTGCTATTGTAATTGCCTGTACTAGTGAGTCCTATTCTCCTACTTTGGTCATCTGTGGACATCGATATAATTTCTTTTTTTCTTTCATTCTCACAATCTCTTATATAATATTTTGGTTTTTAGGCATTTCAATGTATTGTTGAAAGCAGTTATTACTTCTAACATTTTATTCGTATTATAAGGTATTGCCATTTTCTGTTTTACTCGCAGGTCTTTAGAAGCAAACTAGAATTTTTTGCTGCCGCAAAGGTTGCTTCTTCTTTCCCACAAGTTGATATGCCAGAAATAGCCTTTGCAGGTAAACCTCTGACAAACAAGAAGTTTATCTCACATTCTCTCTGCAATTTAGGTGTAAAATGAACAGCCTTTTCCAACCATTGGGTTAGATTGTTCTAAATACTTCATCTGTAAACATCTCTATCTTTATTAAAATAAAATGCCAATTTGTGCTTGTTAGCCAAGTTGGTTGCTTGTCCAATTTGGAGTCATTGTCTAAAACAGCAGTGATTTGTACATCACGACTATTTATTATTTTAGTACATTTTTAAAGGCCAGTAGTAACAAACATCACAATTGAATATGGTATTATGAATAGTGTAGATTTTGTATTTAAATTGTCAAGGATTTATACAGCAAAAGCATGTGCATCCAATAATGACAGTTTGAGCTTTGCAGTCTTATTTTTTTCGTTTCCTCTGTTTTCTCTTGTGCTACTTTCATTAAATTAACTTCTTTTAAGTTAGTGGAAGCAGCTTGCTTAACGTTATCAGTTTCTTATTCTAGTTCGTTATAATTTTAGATATACCTAATACAAATATAAGCTTTTACAGGAATCTCTCTGATCGAGTTTTCTGTAACACAGGTACATGGAATGTGAGTACAAGAGTAGGTTTAGCAAATTCTCAAAAAAATATTGTTATGGTTACATGTTAGTTTATGAAATTTTTATATGTTGTCCAAGGGTTTTAGTTCAATTGGTTAAAGCACTAAGTTCTTATTATATAGACCTAAATTCAAATTCCCAAAGGAACAACTTGTAGAAATACAGGTTGTGACTCTTAGTCTTCCATTGTTGGCTGTGGATGTAAAATCTAATGCATATTTGTCTGTTATTTGTATTTCATTGTTGGCTTCTAGTATGCATATCTAAGTTGTTATCTAATGTTTTTTGTTGATTGGTAATAATGATTTTGTATTAATAGAGAAAAGATTACATAAAGAGAGTAGCTAACATCTGGCCAGTAGTATCATCACCCAAAACTGTACTACCCAAACCATCGAAGATATGACATCTTGAAAACATGGGGCATTACAAAAAGCAGATTACAAAATTCCATGCCAAAAGGAGGTACAATAAACACTGAATCACTTGAACCAACCAACTGCTTGCTCTTGAATGGAATTTGGAAATTTATCAGCACCACCCCTACTCAAAGCCGCTCCTCGCCTTTGATCCCACCGACCCCACTAGAAGCATCACCCCAATCCTTTAACAATGAGACATCCACACTAGTGAGAAACTGACCACCCTCCACCCCCAAAGCATCATCCGTACCAAGACCACCATGACACTTGCCAAGAATGTCCTTGAATCAGAGGACGACCATTCTCATCAAGAGGAGCACCCAACTTCATAGGGGTGACCTTCCTTTTATGACTAGGGGCCACCATAGACCTTGCTCGGGATTGAGCACGAGAATCCAAAAAACACAAAAGCCTACACCACCCCCATCGAGCAACAGGCTTATGAACTTCGATTGGATCAACTGAAGACCAGACTAAAAGAGGCTCCGATTCTCCTGGCCCACCTCCAATGAGACTCCAAGGACCATTGAACATGTGCAACACAATTCCCAGCTTGACCCTGTTGATTATTCCTTCGAAGCCCCTAGCCCATTTTGGTTCCATGCATTCTCGGAACACCTTCCGTACCTCCTCTTTTGATCCAGCCACCATCTAACCCAAAGCTAGAAACAATGAAGATATATCCACATTAGACCGGGGCCTCCAATTGTTACTAGATACTCCTCATCGAAAACCAAGAACATCGCTTCCCAAAACTTCTCTGCATTCGGCTTGAAGACATTTCGAAGTCATTTGACAGAGATTGACCCAACAAAGGAGGGAATCTGTCATGTCACTTGCAGAGAAAAAATTAGCCTCCATGATGCTACACCAAATCTCTGTAGGCTGCTCAATGTAGTTTGCTCTGTTTCTGTTAAGTTGATGGGAAAGGGAACTTTCAATTAAAGGATCGCCACAAAGCCTCTAGAAGGCTAAACTCCCAACAGGCGAACATAATTGCCCCGAGTACCAATGACACCTCACACATGCCACTTATACTGAACTCCACCGCCTATCACTTCAATGATCACTAGAATCATACTTTGAGTATTCACATGTCCAAATCCGAAGATGGGATATAATGGAAGTCTTCAAAGATTTCAAAATTATCTTTCAATGATCTTGCCACCCCCACATTAGAAAGTTTATTGGCTAGGGAATTGGCCTCCCTAGGCACATGGGAAATTATGAACTTATCCACTTCACTCAGTAAGGTTCTGATTTGTTTAGTATGCTTGTCTAGATACTATGCATCTAGATCCCCTTTGGCAATACCATTCACAACAATCTGAGAGCCCCTTCATGGTGAAGCTTCTGTGCTCCCAACTTTAAACCCAATAAAATTGCTTTTGACAACGATAAGACACTCTGCTTGATTGTTAGTTCCATCCGCCACCCTCTTAGTATAGAATGCCAAAATACTACCATCTTCAGTTCTGGCAACTACACCAACACTCGAGGGGACTGGGTTTCCCTTAAAGGCCCTGTCAAAATTGATTTTTATCCACCCTGGATGAGGCAGACACCACTTTTGCCCAAAATGGATGAGGTGACTGAGAATTAGCTCTTAGAGGCCCATTAATGGGCCTAAATTTGACCATGGGCGAATTCTTCTGGATGTAATCATCTTTCTAGTCGAAAGGAATTTTGCTCTGATTAACTTGAGAAGCTGCATTAGACACTAATTCAGAAACAAATTTTTCCAACCTGAGAAAAAAACTGGGCAAGCCCTCAGCGTTGTCCTGAAAAACTCTCCTATTTCACTCATTTTATAATTCCCACAGGGAAGTAGAGGGAAGAATGGTCCAAACAGATGCAAAACATGAGGATTGTTGTAACATACATTTATCCTAGCTTTAACACAATTACTTTTTCATATTCATGAGCATGAAAAGGCAGTTATAACAGCTATTATACATGTTCATATGAAGAGATTTACAGTTATAACTGATTAACTGAATTATCTTAACTAACAATTGAAAGAGTATTCGACCAACAAATGCAATATATATAACTACCATCATAAAGAGAGATCATTTTCAACTAAGTTTGACTGATTAATACTGAATAAAAATATTTGCAACTGTCATATGGTAATTTCATAGTTAGCTGAACTTGAACAACATATAAAATAATAATACCGACAATCGTAAAAGCTTAAGAATGCAGATCTTGACCCTGTCCTGCACAAGTCATGGTATCTGGTGGAGAGGATAAGCATTGTCAGGAGCTTAACCTCCCAACCGCGGACCCTTAAGTATCCCCACACAATCTCAACTGAGAAAGGCTCTCCATACCTGGGATTAGGCATAAGACACGCCTGTTCTGCCACTAAGCATCATGGTGCAAGAGTGTCAATTATACAGCTGGCTAGGCTATGGAGTACTTCCCATCAACCCATCTATTCGACTGCAAGCTTCCGGATCACCCACCGCTCGACTTGACAACAAAAATTACACCCTCTGATCACTGTGAGCCAAGTTCATCAAGTGTATGTCTTGTTTCTGATTTCTTCTCTTATCTTGCAGTAATTCTCACCAATTATTTGTAATCAGCCCACACTCTTAATCTCAACCTTGCTGGTCATCCTTGATGAATCTCAGTGTGGCTACCTATAACTTTGATCAAACTCTATTTATCACAGTCAACTTTCTACCCAGCCTGGGCTTATAACAGACAATTATAAAAGAGGTTCATGGTAATTTTCATAACAATTTCTTGTCTCTTTGAGTGTGCCTTTTCTTATCTCAAAGGCATAGATGATGCCCCTGTCTAAGCATTACACAAGTTGGAGTCCTTCCAATATATTTTATGTTCAGTGTAATTAGAATAGTAACAACAGATAAATTCAGACTCTCGCATGATTTAATCAATTTGTCTTATGACATGGAGACATTCAATTTGAGGCTAATCCATCTGGCTCTATTGTACTTTAACATTTTTTCAGATTATTTAGCTATAATTCAGAGCTTTTAAATATATAAAAAGAGAAAAGAAAATGCAGAAAGGAATGCATGACTTGGTTGGAAATGCAGGGGTATTATCACCCTCACTGTGGGTGGAAATCTGGGATGCCTGGTACAGCTCCTTGTTCGTAAAATACCAGACTTGTTGCAATCACAGGCAAGCATAAATAAGTCACCAATATGTGGCAATCACAAATGAGCAACAACCTCAGTATAGATGCAACTTGCAGGTGACATGTACGATTCTTGAAAAGAATCTATGATATGAAAGTGGAGAAATATGAATGCAACTTGTAGCTATGAATCAAGAGTCTTAAGAACCTAATATGCAGATGACAAAAGAGATCACAGATAGCACTTATGAGTGTATTCACTGTTAAGGAGCGTGATTCCTAGAAAGAGTGCAATCTCATATAAGGAGTTGGCTTGTTGTTTCATATGCATGCTTGGTTATGAGCAAGATAAAGAAAGGTGGCTAAGAAATGAGTTAGGTTCTTGGTCCATATTCAATAATCACATTATAAAGGCCACTAGAGATAAGTGACTGATGAAACATTAGCAATATAGACTGCTTGGAAAGAAAATATAAAGGCTCGATGGAGAAGCTAAAATATAGGCTGCTTGAAATATAAAGGCCGATGAACCAAAATAATAATATAAAGAACATTGCCAAAGGTGGAATTATTCATTGTTCTCAATCTATTAATATAAGGATACCATCTTGTATCCACATTTACTTGTATATCCATATACACATACGTATATGTACGTAATATTCTAAATATACGTACTCGTGTATACATAATATTTTAAGTAAGCATGTATGTTATATTTTAATCTGTACATATACATGTATATATGTATGTACATGTACAAGTACATGTGGGTACCATGGTATCATTATATTAAGACATGTCAGTCATAACAAGAAGCTCTGAGATCATCCCAAATTATAAAGGTAACAATTTGTTCTTAGCTTGATTATTTTATTATCTTATTAGGTGCATTGATTAGTTAAGTCATGGTGATCACTTGGTAAACCGCTGCTTGCCTAGTCCAGTTTTCCTTTGACCAAGGTGGTTTAGGACCCATACCTATTAGCTCAATGGTAGTTGGTGCCCTCATGCCCTTTCCTTTCCTAGCAATGCTTCCCTAGTTTAGTGTATATTTGCCAAATGAGCTTAGCACCCATCGCTGTGTTGAGCAACTTGCAATTCCTCAACCCCCCCACCATTGGTATGACAAATCCTATCCCAAGCCATAAGAGGAACTTTGTCGTGGTTGTGGTTTCCATTCCAAAGAATCTTACACATTCTTTTTTGGATAATTGAGACTATCTTCTTGGGGATCCTAAAATAGGATATGGGAAAAATTGGCATCATAGATATTACTGACCTAAGCATGATGAAACGTCTTGCTAGCATGAGCCATCGTTCTTTCTATCCTTCCATTCTAGAGCAACAACTGTATACTAGTTTCTTCCAATATATATTCCTCCCAATTCCTTCAAAGGAGTGCCCAACAATTTGCCTGGTAATCTCCTGATTTGGATCCCAAATAAACCAGCAACAACATGTTGCGAACCCTCCTCAGTATTGGAGAAAAATGCCCTAGAGTTTTTCCAATTCACATACTTAGCAAAAGCAAAACTATAAGAATCCAACACGTTTTTTCATTATCCTTGCTTTTGCCATAGTAGCTATCTTAAAGAAACATGTGTTATTTCCAAATTGAGAATGTGTTGCTGCCTCTGTGCCTCTAGCTATATTGATTCGTTTCCACTGCCCATTCACTCTTTTTTGAAATAGACCTACCCAACACTTAAGCCAACAAAAAGAAAAGAAAAGGTGAAAATAGGTCCCCCTGCCGTATTCCTCAGGATGTTTCGGAAAAGCCTTGAGGGCTTCCTTTCACTAGGATCGAAGCCTGATAGCTCAATATCATACCACTTATCCATTTAATCCATCCTTCACCACAAAAAAGTTTTTCATCACTTGCAGCAAGCATCCTTTGGCCACTCTGTCATATGCCTTCCTATGTTCAATTTCATCAACATATGCTTTGCCCTACTTACACAAATAGAGCAAATAGCTTCGTGAGCCACAATGATTCCATGAGCGATGTTCCGATTCGGTTTAAACCCACTTTTCTTTGGGGAAGAATGGTCTTCAATCTATTCACTATGACTTTTAACTAATATATGTTAGCCACTCTATATATGTATATATTATTATTAATTTGTTTAGCCACCGAATTAAAGGATCTCAAGTCGCTATTGATATCATGGTCTAGTTACCATTGTATTCTTTAGATAATAACAGTTGGTCAAGACTTCATATCGATTTCTAGGAAGAGTTCAATGTATTGTGTTTGACTATAGCACAATAATCACCATCAATTCTACCCATTTGAAATGCTCTATATAGTGACTTGCCATTTGGAGTTTATCAGCATATACATAGTTGTTCTTATCACTTCTCATCTGCCAACTTAGGTCATGTTTGTAATCCCGACTAGCCTCGTGTAGTTCTTTTATGCATGTCTGATCTCTAGTAGACCTTACTATTGTTTCTTAGTGCTGTCATTGTTCTTTCTAATATTTATTCTGCGATGATATTTTGGTTAGTTTATCATTTCATTATATCCTATTTGTGTGTTTTGTGCAACATGGGTGTGACTCTTCGGCTCATGAGCCACAACCATTCCTGTCTACCAAGCTATATTGACTAACTTGTATTTAGTTAGTCTTATGATAACAATTGATTAGTAGGTATCATTTGAACAATGATTAATTATTGATTAGTAATATTTACTAATTCAACTAATATTAATGAATATTATTAATTATTTGTTAATTGATGTCATGTCATAATGAAATAGGGAATTAATCATTGATTAATATAACCAAATAATTAATTATGTATTTATAATCAAAGCAGTGAATTTAAAACCAAACATATATGCATTGACAAATATATTTGTATTATACATGCATCAGTGATGGCTCATTGCAGTCTGCCCCTCCCAAAATCTGCTTGTCCTCAAGCAACTATATGTTTCCTCACTATGATTAAATAATTGAAATTGACAAGTGAACTCAAGTCAAGCTTTCCCTCATTTTCTAAAGAATTTATTTTAGACCATCCATAAGCATGCATCATATTCATCTCACTCAAGCTATTCTATTATTCTAGGTAAATAGAGCATGCACTTGAAAATATGCAACTTATGCATGAATGTATGAAGACACAGAGCATATATGAAGTATACACACTAATACACGAAGACACAAAGCATACACAATGTATACACATAATGCAAGAGGACACAAAGCATAGACAATTTATACACACAAATTTTTGATGATGCGAAGCATACATAGAGTACACATTAATGCACAAAGACATGAAGGAGACATGCCTTATACACATTGTTAGATCTTTTTGTTGATAAGAATGATTCATTAATTCATTTTTATTGTGTAGGATGGTAGGATCATAGCTCTAATACCATTTGTAATGTCCCCTAATTTGGTTTACTCTTAGTTATTATCAAATTAACACATTGATATTTATGTCCCAAGCTAAGGGATATAAGACATTTGAGGTTAATAGAACTATTCTTTATTTTAATCAGATTTTATATTTGTTAGTACTCATATCCAATCTAATTATTATTCCATCCCAATGATGGAAGGAGTAAGTGTTATCCAAGGTGTCTCAATGCCAACTGCAATGGGCTTGCTCAAACTTTACAGTTCGAAGCCCTTAGCCTATCTTGGTACTATGCCTGTAAGGCACTCAGGATCGCTGATCCCTACCCATCTTGGGGTACATAGCCATTGGTTGGATTTATACAGGTCCCTCAAACACATCTTTGTCTTCTATTCTCAAATTAAAATAGTAGTAGATCTGAGTCCCCAAGTCCCCAATGCGTTTCTGTCTCAAAGACGTGGGGCAAAAAGAGGGGGTACCAATCTCCATGTTATATATATATAGAATCATAGATAAATATAATAAAATCAGAATTACATATATATATATATATATATATATATATATAATTCTGATTTTATTATATCTATATATAGATAGGACCCTCAAGGGTTCCTTTTCAATACTAAAATTTTGATATATCCTTTTGTAAAGCAATATTAAATCATAGTCAGTTACAACATATCCTTGCCGTTACCTAATGCTTGCCAGTAAATAGATAGACTTATTTTCTGATATCTTCCACAGAATAGCAGATATGTTTTATATAATATTCAACCCTCCAAATCTATTCGATCAAAAACCACTATAATCATTTATACAGTCTCTCTCTCTCTTCCTCTCTCTCTCCCCCCCCTCTCCCTCTCTCCCTCCCTCCCTGTGTGTGTGTGTGTGTGTGTGTGTGTGTGTGTATGATAGAATTTCAGATCATATAATACTCCTCTCTCTCTCTCTCTCTCTCTCTCTCTCTCTCTCTCTCTCTCTCTCTGTATATATATAAACATATGATAGAATTTCAAGATCATATAATACTCTTTAGTCTCAAAAGTTTAGACATGCTATTATTGCAATCTATATTAAATTTTAATTAATATATGTTAGCCACGCTATATATGTATATATTATTATTATTCTGTTTAGCCACCAAACTAAAGGATCTTAAATCGCTCTTGATATCATGGTCTTGTTACCATTGTATTCTTTAGATAATAATAGTTGGTGAAGACTCCATATTGCTTTACATGAAGAGTTTAATGTATTGTCTTTGACCATACCACAATAATCATCGTCAAACATAGTTGTTCTTATCACTTCTCATTCGCCGACTTAGGTCATGTTTGTGATCCCAACTACCCTTGCACATTCTTTTATGTGTGTCTGATCTCCCGTAGACCTAATTGTTGTTTATTAGTGTTTTGATCATTCTTTTTAATATTTAATCTATGATGATATTGTGGTTGGATTATCATTTCATTATGTGCTATTTGTGTGTTGTGTGCAACATAGGCGTGACTTTTTAACTCATGAGCCATGACCAATCTGATGTTGATTAACTAGTGTTTAGTTAGTCTTATGATAACAATCGATTAGTAGGTATCATTTAAACAATGATTAATATTGTAAAATGATTTATTATTGATTAATAATATTTACTAATTCAATTAATATTATATTAATGAATATTATTAATTGTTTGTTAATATTATATTGATGTCATAACATAATTAAATAGGGTTTAATTATTGATTAACGTAAACAAAGGATTAATCATGTACTAATAATCAAAGCAATGCATTTGATACAAAACATATTTGCATTAAATTTCTTTTTGTATTATACATACATCAATGAAGGCCCATCGCAAAAAATCAGATTCAAATTGAAAGAATCAGAATCAAGAGCAATGAAAGTGAATTTACTAGCTCAAAAGAAAATTTATCGAAATCAAGATCAGAATTCCAATCTAAAAATCCAGATTCCTTTGTTTTAAACTTCCATTCTAATCCTGATTTATGATTTTGATCCAAGCTATATCTTTTTCTCTTGTAGGAATGATGCTGCTCAAGAGGATAGATTGACATGAGGAGGCGGTGAATGGAATAATGAAGTGATGGAGTTTCAAGGCAAGCTCCAACTAGGGAAGAATAGAGGGACTCAAAGCAAGTTCAAATTTAAAGACAAGAAGGAATTCAAAGACAAAACTTCCACCTAAGTTGGTGGATGAGAAGGAAAACAAGTTTAAGTATGGAGAAAATGCTATCTCAATCTTGAAATTCCCTTGGAAATCCAAGATCAACATCAAGTACCCAAGAATCACAAGAAGGCAAGATGACATGACCAAATCAATTTCAAGAATAGATCCAAGGAGAAGATTTCCAAAACAAGGAGTTTGATGAACACAATTTTTGGAATATGAATCATCACATTCACAAGGAGAGGATAATTTTGGAAGAGTTAATCAAAGTTAGACTAATGTTGAGTATCAAGAGATATCTCTTCTTTGTGATATAAGATATGAAAGCTAACATGATGACTTTCATCTTCAAACAATCAAGCAATTTGAAGTCGACATATCCAAGTCAATCCAATCAAATTCATTTGCAAGTGAACACGTGAAATGCATTTAATGAAATATTGCAAGCAATTTTCTCATTGGTTCATCCTTAATAGGATATGCATTTCAAAGCAATGTGACTTATGCATTGGATGCCATTAAATGATTTTATGCAGTAGTTGTAACTAACCCTAATTAGGGTTTCATTGAATGATCTTGGCCATGAAATTCAGATCAATCTGGGCCCTTCATTGTAATCAAGAGGTCTATAAAAAGGCTTGGATTTCTCATTTGTAAAAGGTTAGTCATTAAACAGAGTAGATGGTAGAATAGAGTAGCATTGAGAGGAGACAAAAAATTGTTGCCAAGACTATGTTGAAGTTAATAAACATTTTGAATTTTCATTGAAGATATGATGGATTCCTTTGTGTTGCTTCTACATTTTGCATGGTTTCTACTCCTCAAAGTTAAGTTAAAGTTCATTGATTGAAATGGAGACACACAAAGATGTATGATGGATGGCATCTTCATTGCAAGTCAAAATGTAAGGTTAGTCTGAACTTGACAAAGTTTAGTTATAAATGTTCTTTTGAATTGCACCAATATTGGATATTTGGATGAATGTTAGAGATGTGAAAATCCTTCATTACCTTTGAAGATTGCACCATCTTTATGTAGTTGTTTCATTTGGCAAAGAAAAACTTGGTGATAAGAATTCACTCATCAAAGCATCATTCATCGATATCATTTTCCCTAGAATTAGATTAGGTTCTATAAAAACTTACCTTTTTAATCATTTATTTAGAGTTCAGGTCGATTTAATTCAAGTTCTTGCTACTTTGAGGGATTTTTTTGTAAAGTTCAGTAAGAACAACGTAAGTCCCTTTGTGAAAACCAACATTTCACATCATTAAGCCGTGTTGTGTCCAACATAGAGTCACTAGTACATAGTGTAAACCTTCGGGTTCTCGTATTTGATCATATAGTGCCACATTGTTTAGCAAATGAGGTTTCCTTGTTCAAAATAGGATATAATATACGATATTTATTTCTCATGTTGGCATGGTCACAAAACTCACATCAACACTAACTTACGACCACTAGACCTTTGAGCTATGCTGTGAGTTACACTAGTAGATTATCGAGGAATATTTAAATTAACATGTGAGTTAGTATGGCTTTGGACTTTGGAGGATGCTTCTAGACATGTAAATTTATGAAGTAGGGAATTCATCCTTGTTTTGTGACAATCAAGATATGCTAAAGCTTGCCAATAATACAACCTTCCAAGAGCACATCAAACATTTGGAGCTTCATCATCCTTTTATATGGACGTTGCAATCCAATTGAGGACAAGACAACTGACATTCTTAACATGTCCTTGAGTCATGTCAATTTGTAAAATTTTGGGATAAACATGGTGTGGTTAGTACACGATCATTAAAGGAGGCTATTGAAGTAATGTTATAATATTTATTTAGTTTATAATAGTCAATTGAGTATTTATGATAGACTTTAGGAATATTCTTTCATTCTTTTAGTTATGTTCTCATCCTCCTCTTTCTTTGTTGTTGATCTTATCCTTATCTCTCTCTCTCTCTCCCTCTCTCTCTCACACACACACACACATTTCTAACTCTAGTACATGCTGTGTCATAGCATTCACCGAACTTAAAAAATGAAGTTGGAAATTCAACAAACTTTTACCAACACCAAAACATTTGCTGAAATTCGCGAATAAATTCGTTTAAAAAGGGTGAATTTATTTTATTAAAATATATTGTTTCTAAGAAAGTGTCATTCATAGGGTTTTTGATATAATTTTAATCTATAGTCAAGGTTTCTTAGGCACCGACGTGTGACAAAGATGTGACGAACAGAGGGCGATGGTTCAACAGAATTCACAACCTAGCAGTGGCGTCGACTTGCGGACTGCCCGTCATTTGCATTTTGAACGTTGACCCAGCCGTTGTAATGCCATTTGAATTCGGAATTTAGTGTGACTGAGCCATTGTAGCGCAATTTCCTCTATAGTTTAGAGCTATCGGATTATTTTTTCCGATAAAACTTTAAACATGCGTTATACATTTATATTGTGATAATATAAATAATGAGTTGGACGATAAAATATTATTTAATCTGAGAGTAAATTTTTGTAGAGATTTAATATTTATTAATGATAATATTGAAATTTAGAACTTATTCCCTTTTGTTGGAATTTTTTATATAAATAATTCTTAACTAAAATGTTTTATAAATAAACTTCAATTTTAATAATTTTTTATCATATTTATTTTTATATTAAAAATAAAAAATTATGGTTTATACATAAATATGGGAATAATATCTATGTTTAGATAAATATTTAAATATTTTTGTGAGTATTATACTTTATTTTAAAAAAAATTGAATTAATTTAAGGTGAATTTAATGTCGATTTTTTTCTCGAAAATTTCCCCTAGTTGGACTTCATCTGAATTTATTTGTTGTTGAACACGAACTCAAACTCGAGTTCAAGTCTTGTGACTTAGAATATAAGTATACTTTTGCTGCTTGATAAATATTGGATATCTTGGCAATAATCCAATGCAATATTACTTTACATAGTAATACTCTAGTTAAACTCATATAATGTGCAAAACAACATTGATCCCCAAGCATGTCTTGGAACCTTGCATACAACAATAAATACATATAATTGAAGAACTAATACCAAGAACATGTCAACACTACGAAATCATAGATATCTTATGTCAAAAACCTAATTCATATAACATCATAAATTGTCCATCTACCTAACAATTGCTGGAATTGAGATAAACATAAGCATTACTAAGAATCACACATTGACAGTCATGGCACTTTGCCTTTGGATGATGAGACGATTTTTTTGATGCAATAAAAATTATTCAGAGCCATATATTTCAGCATACATTTCTTGTTTTGAAAATTTTCTGCATTGGCAAGGATTCATTGCTCTGTAGCACATTTTTAGTGTAGTTGGAATCATTTCTCTTAGCACATTTGTATTTGATATGTTAGGTTGACATTATGTAATCCATGATAATCATGAGTAGCACCCAAATTATGTTGTGGTTATTGAAACAGGTATTGGCTTTATTATGTCACTTTTATTCTGGACTTAATTATTCTATATCTGGGTGGTAAAGAAGGCACACAAAAATATGTATTGTTTTACTTTAATGTGAAAAATATATCCTCAACTGTACTTGTAAGCAGAGTTGTCGGAAACTCCTTTGTCCCTCCTTGGGCACGCGTATCCCTGTATCCAATTTGGAAACGTATCCAATACTACTCAGATACAAGTCGAATATTGTATGCATGTCTTCCTAATAAAATTGATTTTTGAACCGTACCAAATACCATGGGATTTGTTTTTATTCCTAAGATTTGACATAGATCTTCCCTTTAATGTAAAAGAAAAACTATATTAAAGCAAATTTTTTAAACAAATAGTATAAACAAAACCCTCACCGAATGAGAAAGACAAATAAAATGTTTTTCTATTTCAGCAATCCATTTTTGGGTTATCTTCTAATGCAACTCTACCATGTTTACATATTGTAAAGCGTTAAATTAACTTATAAATATATATGTAGCATTTATGTGTCAATATTACTTTTGAAATAATGAAAATCTCCTACAATAACTTTGAAAACTATGTTAAATATATGTCTATGTGTTATTTATTAATGTCGTGTCCAGCTGTATCCATATTGGGTGTGTTAAAAAATGGCCGTATCCGTACCCAATACCGTATCTGTATCTGTATCCATGCAACTCTGCTTGTAAGACCACGCCTCGTCTTATTGCTTCATTATTTATTTTCTTGAAGATCTTCATATTTTTCAATAATTTTTTTGTGGCTTTGAACACATGGTGAGAAATTTTTATCAAGTTAGTATATAATGGAAGCAGAAAGAGAATAAGTTTTTCCTTTTGGTTTGTTTAGGAAGGTCAAATGTGGGCAAATCCTCCTTGCTGAATGCTCTAACCAGGCAATGGGGTGTTGTGAGAACATCAGATAAGCCTGGTCTGACTCAGGTACAGGGAGCCTTTTATTATGGCTAATGCACCACTGAATGCTTAGTTTGCTTTTAATTGATATCATTTGTTCATTTAAAGTACTGGTTATTGCAGACAATTAATTTTTTTAAGCTTGGATCCAAGCTGTGTTTGGTTGATTTACCTGGATATGGCTTTGCATATGCAAAAGAAGAAGTCAAAGAATCATGGGAGGAGCTGGTACGTATTCATATTGGACTGCTATTTATTTGTAGAAGAGAACCATTTCGCATTATTTGTAGAAACTTTGTGCATCTTTTACTGAAAAGGTGATCAGAATTGGATCTGTGTGTGTGTCTCTTGTAATGATAATCTGCTACAAACTAGAATAATATAAATGATGAACTTAAAATATTTAGGTACTGTATCCTTAGATATGTAATCTTGTTTCCTGATCTAAATGATGGCAAAGAATTGTAGCAACATCATTTAATTTACAATTAGGTGAACGTTGGCCCATCCACCCAAATTATTTGAGGGACAATGGATGTAAAGAGAAAAGAGGTGTATGTTGTAATATTACATCACTCTGAGCATGAGCTCATAACACACTGGTTGCTGTGAGCCCTTGTGACAGGGAAGTCAAGTTCAATCAAGGGATAAATCTGCTTGGTTACAGATCTTCAAGTCTTCAATTGGCCACCTAACTAAGAACATGGTGTGGCTCTTTGGGTTCATAATCAGCATATGTGTTGAAGCTTGGAGTGCATGGATATTCAAGATTTGCATGCAGGTGTTCTAATACAGAATCATTTAGTGTTTTTTGAACATTATTGTCTTATTCTCTGACACATCTATGCACAAAGGTTAGTTGTATCCATGTTCTGATCTTCTATAAGATACATGATTTCATGAAATGCAAGTGAACATCTTAAACGTCAATTCTATATGTATTCTCCCAAAATTCTGAGCAAAATGTACTCAGTATAGTATTTCATTTCCTATTGCAAATTGGAACACAACATAGAAAAGGGATCAAATTGTTTGACAAAATATCAGAGTTGAAAGTTACAAATAGTAGCAAACAGGGTGTGACACTACAATTCTTACACATGTACCTGCATTAATTGTAACACTTTTGAAATGTTATTGACAGTGCAGTGCAGTTAGGAGATGCATTTCTAGGGACCCTGAATGCACATTGGAAATGGAGAAGTGTCCTTGAGTCTCATAAAAGTACATCTCTCGTCATGAGATTTCAATTGGCAATCACCCTTGAATATTTGTAGGTTTCTCAGACTTCTTAAGGACAGGGAGTCTGGGTTGAAATTAAATCTCTAGCCATCCTAGAAACAGGGCTTCTGTTTCTGCCCACCCCTGTTGGAAACGCAGAGATGCATTTCCTGCTAGTTGAAGACTTAGTTTTGTGTCTTCTCACACCTCACATGCAATTTTGTGATGTGAAATATAATTTCTATTTCAAAAAAATGGAGATGTATCTGCTAGTATTACAAATCCTCAATCGATTAACCTCGTGCCATGATATCATTTGTGTACTTAAAATTGAATCTTTATGCATTTAATATCTTTTAAAATGTACATAGTTTTTACATCTATTTATACTGTTTTAATGAACATTTATTTATAGTTTTTTAGTTTTATTTTGGCGTTTTAAGTACTCTCTTCTCCCTTTCAGATACAGATGCTTAGTGCCATGTCAGTCCTAGCAACTATGATTATCAACAATATTTAGATAAGATGCAATGGCTTCTGGATTAAATTTTGTAAAAATATTTTTTGCATCAACATTTTAGATCACACCCTGTGATCCATCATCAAGATAAAAGAGAGCATTACAAAGCACAAGAGTGTGATCTGAAACATTGATGCGATAAATATATTTACATAATTCAACTTTGAACCCATTGCATCTTATTAAAAATGGATTGTGGAAATCTCATCTTTAATATTTAGATAGCCTATGGTTGTCTCTCCCAGATGTGTAAACAATTCATGTTAAGGTTCACATACTTGGAAGCTTGTTTGCATATAAGAGTGTATTTGGATGTCTGATATCTTGAACATGACATTATTTTGGGTTTTCGTTCATTGCTACTTGTCATATAATGATTCTTGTATAAGCAATGCTGATAATATTTTTTAATGGCTTAGGTAAAGGAGTATGTTAGAACGAGGATAGGCCTGGACAGAGTTTGCCTTCTTATTGATGCAAAATGGGGTATGAAGCCTGGAGACCATGAGTTGATAAATTTAATGGAGAGGTGTGTATACAATCCATTTTGATAGGTGTTAATGCATTTAGTTATATAGTTCAAATTAGGACATGTTGTTTGAGAATAAAGGAGAGAAATATATAATGTTATTGTTTGTATTGCACCTTTATTGGAACAAGATTTTCTGAGCATGTGTGTAATGTGCCCAACTCCCTCTACCATTATCAATGCTAAATAATGTGAATTTTCTAGGAGTCTTATGCTATGCAACCCCTTTGACAGTACATCCTCAAACATCAGATAGAGAAACAATTACCTCTAACTCACTATTGCCACAAACATAATTTGATTGGGCTTGCAAAGACAATCTTAATCAATAAGTGACGCCGTGCAAGGCCCAGAGAATCCCTAGAGGAGATGTCCAAGCCCCCCAACTAATAACACCACAATGGAAACACAACACAAGGAACAAGATTTGATACCAAACTCAACTCTTTATTCATAAAAACAACTAATTACATGCAATATGTTGGGCTTAAAGGCCTTCCTGGTTATGGCCAAGTACTAAGCAATTACGGTAACAATTCTGCAAGACCTTGTAAGATCCAAATATTCCCAACCCTAGCTAGCCCAGATTTGTAACGGCACAATAATGTGGAGGAAACACCAAGCAAGATCTAAACTTGTGCTCGCAAGCCACCAAGAAATCTCCTTGTTTCCTAAGCCCACACTCAACAGCTAGCTCTGCTCACAAATTCGCATCTCCAGATTCCTTCTTGAATCGCTGCTACTCTCCCTGAAATACCTACATCTCTAACCAAACCCTTCTTTTATACTTGCACAGACACAAGACAACATGTTGCAAATAGAATCATCTAGAACCCAAATAAACATAACATGCCTTAGTCAGCTTACAACAATCATTGAATGCACATAGGAGAAAGAACTAAGACCCCAAATAGGCCTCACACATTCTGCAATCGATCCACATCATGATCACATGTTATGCATATTAAATGCACAGGTCGACCAATCAAATCTCCAAGGACATCTATTCGGTGAGCCACACCACTGAGCATTAGCACCCAAGCATTGCCAACAAACACCGAGCCACTCGGTGAAAGAACATCTGAACCAGCTCGCACACATCCACCAAGCGTAGTGTCAACCAAGCTATGCATCCACCAAGCAGTATACCAACCAAGCACTACAAGATCACTGACCTCGAGTTCCACTGAGCACCACCAAGATCACCTAGTCCATTCAGCCACCAAATTCCTCGGTGAAGCCACACATCTTCCAACCAAGAACTGCCAAGAGATGACCGAGTAACATCAACCAAGCACAAGCTCATTTGCCGAGCATGTTCAGTGAACACCCAAGAACTCTCCAAAGCAACTACGGAGCACCCCTCCTAGAACTCCAAAGAAGTTACGGAGCACAAACCACTCAGAACCCACAATGCTCTTGCATCAATAAGTGCAAAATGAAACAATGCTAAAACAGTGTACTATCTTCAGTACAAACAACCTTTTGAAACACCACACTGAATCCTCTAAATTATATATTCAAACTATGCATTCAGCTTTTCCAAAAAGTCATTGCTGCAATATTATTAAAATAATCACAAACAACATGAACTTGTAGGTTTCTAGAATGGACGATTTGCAGCAGACCCATGATCTTTTTACAATGCTTGCCAAGACATTTAACATGCACGCCCAAGCATGAAGGACTCGCATTAGCTTGTGACTATGAATTGGGAAAGTAATGCCCAGGTTTATCTGTCAATAACAGGTCAGTAGGATGAGTAGCAGCCGGTCTGTATCATATATGAAGTACAATAAATATGCCACCCAAGAAGAGGCAATTGCCAGTGGTCTTTGACGCCAATGTGTAGAATCCTGTTGTCTCAATGTGCAACACGAACCCCAATCAACTGTGATACCAGAACTGGAAATGCAGCACCCCAATTTGTAATTACAAATCTCAGCCCAACACAGTGATTTTGAAATGCCTGGCAACAGTACTGTGAAACGCTACTAGCAGCCGAGAAAGGCGCTTGATTGCAGAGAACAATGCCCAGTTTTGGTGTCCCAACCCCAGCTCACCATGATGTCCAAGTACAGGAAATAGAATGCCAAGAACAGATTGCCCAAAGTATCTGCTGAAACTCACAAATCCTGGATGCCTGAATACCAAGCTGAACTCCCCGATTTACAGATGATAAGGGAATGAATTCCTCAAATACATGTCTCCCATCAACAGATAATCACAGAAGGGAAGACACTTAATCTCATAATTGCCAACCTCACTCTTAAATCTGCTATACCTCAGCAGTAGATTAAATGCCTAACTTAGACTTCCAAATTCCTGAGGAAATAAGTGCGCCTCAGCCATAGTAGATACAGTAAGAGGAAGCTCTAAATTCAAACCCTCAGATCAAACCACTATACTTCAGCAGTGGAATTGAAATTCACAAGCTCAAAAACCCTCACAAGGGACAAAATAAAAAGCAGTTGCCAATAAACAATTGGATGCTTTCCTCTCCAAATGGGCTTATATTTAGAACACAATATGGCACTTAGCTTCTTCTTCACACTTTTCACTTAAGAAGCTTCATCTTCACAACACCACTTTATAACATTAAATAAATTAAAGTGCCGTTATAGTAATAAAGCATTATTAATTAATTAATAAATATAAACCCATCAATAAATAACTCCATCCAATGCAAATGATGACCGTCAGCTTTACCAACTCATCTACCAAATATGACAACTGCCCAAAATAGACTTAATAAAAATAGCAAGTCCACAACTGAGACCCTCAAATCACACCGTCAGCTCATTAGGGTCGTGATGATGAACTGACAAACCCAACTGTAGTCACCTGCTAAAGATGGGGACATTATAATGTGACTCATATTGATATACTTTTAACATGTAAATGTAATTGTAAAATGTAACTAACATCTATATCTTAAGAAGATGAGGTCAAAAGCCAGTAAGGATCAAAAAATTCTATTCATTGAAACGAAAGGAAACCCATGTGATCGATATGCCATAAGGATAACAAACTAACCTAGCATAAGATAGAAATTAAAGGCGTAGAATACTTTCTTAACCAGTCACCACATATCGACAATCTCCCACTTGGGGATTGATCAGGCTCCACACTAAACCACCTTCCACTTGGAGACTGACCCTATGGCTACACCGCTACCCTTGAAGCTCCTAGTGGATTGATGTACCTTGGACCCTGTTGTTCTTTTATTATGTTCAATCGAGAAGACCGACCGGAGCTGAAGATGAGTTCAACTTCTACCTTGGCACCATCTTTGTAAACATATTTGTTGGATTTTTATCTCTATGTATTTTTTCCAGCTTTAACTGTCCATCATCCAAAATTGTTCGAATGAAGTGGTACCACACCTATATGTGTTTTATCTTGGAATGTAGAGAAGAATTCTTTGCAAGATGAATGACACTCTGGTTATCTGTATACAGATAATTTTTCATATGCGGGTGTCCCAATTCTTTCATGGAAAACTAAAGCCATACCATCTTCTTGGTTGCCTCTGTAGCAACAACATACCCAACCTCTTTAGTGGCTAAAGCATTCACCTTTTTTAATTGAGAAATCCAACTCACTGCTGTCCCACCAGTAGTAAATACATATTTTGTAGTACTCTTGGTGTAGAGCGGAAATATCCACCCTGTTCTAGAAGTCCTCAATCTGTATGGCAGTCAGTTTGCATAAAGGCGGCCAATGCCTTTGTTGCTGCTATGACAGGTTCCAGATTTTGAGCCTTGGTCTGTTGCACGAGCTTCCTAGTAGAATACTTCATGGCATGAAGCTCAGTGAGGAACAATTCGGCCTTGATTGCAAAAGAGGCTATATTTGACAGTTCCCCATGCTGGCTTTGTATATCTACTTGTTCCTCAGCAGCTGCCTCTAAGGGTGAAGACACCATGCCTTCTTCCTCAAGTAACCTGTCAGCCTCTTCCAGCACTGCATCTGCCTTGGCCACATCCGTACCAGCCACTGCCGTCATGCTTTCTTGAGTGTGAATTTCCTTTGCTGGCTGTACCACAAGAGCAATGAGATGGACTATTTCTGGGCCAAGAGGTGTTTGTAACCTCGCTTTATGGGCACACTTTGGCTGGCATCTTAAGTCGATGACCTTAGTACGGGAGTGTTGTTCCTGGTAAATAAGTGGCGCCAACCTCGGAAGTGATATTCTCAACGCCCCCCATGTCAGAAGTTGTTGCATGCTGCCTGCACCTTGATTTAGTTTAGAATTATCAGCTGTAATAATTCCTTCCAGATTACCAGTCAAGTTAGGGTAAATCTTTGGGGATTCTGATATTCCTATTGGCAGTGGCTCCTTTGCAGGTGGTAGAAAAGTAACATCCCTTGGAGTCCCCTGTAGGTGACTTAGGCAAATTTCTGCTTCCTGTGAGTTCAAGGAAGATGAATCCACATTGCTGCCTAGCTCTTATGAACTCCCTTCATCCTCGTCATCCTCTGCTTCTTCGATCATCACTGTTTTTTTTGGTTTCTTTTTCTTGGGTTCACCTCCATTGTGAGATCCTAAACCCATGGTATCTAGATGGAGCCAGTATGTCATAGCCGGTTTGTAGGGTTCTACTCTATTAGCAGGTATCGGCATCCCTCGGTGCTCACTGCTCACCTGAGTGCATACTACTTCTAAGAACAAGGCTACCGTATGATGGAGCATATAAAAGGCTTTGTGTTTCAACTCCATGAATTCCCGAATTCCATTAGAAAGAAATTTAACCCAGTTATATGCTTGCCCTTTATACACTCCATCCATTGCAGGTAACATCCAAAGAGCAATATCGGAAATGCAGCTGCCCGTAGTGAGCTTGCTTTTAACCAAATCAACAACACAACACCATTCATCATTTTCTATGAAAATTTTCTTTAGACCTCTACTGTTCTTCAAGATTCCTTCCCATTCTAGACTTGTAAGATCTTTTCGGCACATTGGTTTCAACCATTTCCTCTTCTCTTCTACTATCATATAGGTTTTTTTGCACTTCCTGCCCTCTATTGGGAATTCCAAAAACCCTACTTATTTCTTCTGTTGAATAAGAAACTGTCACCTATTGCTGGAAGTGTTGTACTATAGATTTATGACATGATTTCTCATAACTTGTAATTAAATTTTGTAGGATAGGCTCAAATTCTTTTAATTCAAAAATTGACATAAAAATTATTTTGTCTACCTCTGCTGTGCACAACGCTTTTTTCAGGGGATAATCCGCTTTCGCTTTCTCCCACCAAGCCCTGCACTCACTTCCTATCACACTCTCAAATGAAATATTCTCAGCCGTGATTGTGATTTTCTGTGCCATTTTCCCTTTGCTTTTTGTCATTTTCCTTATTTCCTTTTTGGCCTCTAGTGCCACAAGTTTCTTCTTCTTGGAGTCGATAATGTTTCCTTTGCTCGGATTCCCTATGCATAATTTCACCATTTTGTGTTGATGAGTCAATTCCTAGATCTCTTGAACTGTTTGTATATGCCACCTGTACCAACCGTCCTTCTGAAGTGATCGCTTATAACCAACTTCCACGTGTAGAACTGCAGGCTGTATGGAATTTTGTACAGATGCTTCTCCTCTTGCCTGTGTATCCCCTCGTACTTGTACGACTACCTTATGTTCCTTCCTCATTTGCCCTTCATATGGATTTCTCACATACTCTGAGGGAGGCTTATTTTTGCCGTACATAGTCACCTCCTTTAGACTACTACCGTATAGATGTGTATGTTTTCCGTACGAGATTGCTTCCCATGCCCCTTGCAGTACGGTTTTCTATACAGATGCTTGTATAGATGTCAATCCTTGTTCCCGTACAAATGTATATGGTTGGTGTACTGATGAGAATGGCTATCGTACGGATGAGGATATCTCTTCCCATACGTTGTTCTTTTGTACACTACTCTTCCATACACTGTTCTATACAGCTGTGGTTTGGAACTGCCCTTGTACGACCACCCTTCTCCCTCGTACAGATGTCTCCTCAATTGCTCCTTCCACCCTTCCTTCTTGTCGTACGGATATCCGTACAACTAGATGAGCTTCTTCTTCTTGTCCTCTGTCAATTACTGTGATGTTTTGTGACTCTTTATAAGGACTTGGTTTAATTTTTCCTTCTTGGTCAATTCCACTTTTTATTTTTCGTACTTTTTTCTCTTCTGTATTTATAAAATAGCTACTTGCCAATTTATTTCTTTTCTCATACACTTTTAACTTAGACCCATTTACTAGGTCACTGATAGGTTTGTTATCCAAAGTAGATAACTTTATTGCTTCATTCTCCTTTATTTCTAATATTTTAAATGGTCCTAGCCATCGGACTTTAAATTTTCTTGGCTTTATTTCATTTTTCCGATTATATCTTAGTACTAGTTGTTCTTGTTTAAAATCATTTTCTTCAAATGCTTGTCATGCCAAACTTTTTGCCTTTGCTAGGCCACCTCTATACAACATTGAGCAAATGTCCTCTTTTCATCCAGTTTGAGTAAAGTATATAGTCTTTCCTTGAGGCTCTCCTCATCCCCCAATCCCAATCTGTTTTTGACTACCACCTTTAAGCTTGGTACTATATGTTCCATTGGTACCACGACCTCCTGTCCGTACATAAGGTAAAAGGGAGTATGTCCAGTAATGGCCTTATACGTAGTCCTATATGCCTAGACCACTGCGAGGATTCGTTCTTCCCAATCCTGCCCTTCTACTCCACAAGTTTTATATAGGATTGCCACTATTGCTTTGTTCCTGGCCTCTACTTGGCCATTTTCTCTTGGATAATAAGGATTGGAGAAGGAATGAAATTTTTTATATGCACTTGTCATCCTCCTGATGTTATGATTCACAAAATGTACTCCTCGGTCACTTGTTAGCTGGAGTGGAATCCTGAATCTCGTGACTATTTGTTCATACATAAATCTTGCTGTGCTAAGAGCTGTGTTGTTTGGAAGAGCCCGTACTTCAGCCCATTTCATTAAGGACTCTGTTGCCACCACTATGTACTTGCACCGATGATTTTTGCTTATTGGTAAGGGTCCTACAAAGTCTAGTCCCCACTGCTCAAATAATTCTTGTGGTTTGGATGGAAATAGTGGCATGAAGTCTCTTTTGAGTGGTTTTCCCACTCTCTGACAAGTGTCACAACTCCATACCTAATCCCTCGCATCTACGAACAATGTGGGCCACCACAAACCTCCTAAGAGTACCTTCCTCGTCGTAGTATTTGGTCCCATGTGACCTCCTGCTAGTCCTTCATGGGCTTCATTTAGAACACCTGGAATTTCTTCCTCCATCACACATCTCCTCAGTATTCCGTCCAATCCCATTTTGTACAATAACCCTTCAATTAGCTAGAATGTGCTACTTTTTAAGGCAATTTTTCTCCTTTTCGCTATAGGCATTTCCTTTGAAAAGGTTGCTGTTGATAAGTACTGTGCAATTTTTTCGTACCATTGAGGTAACACTGCAATCTAAAATAAGTGTGCATCTGGAAAATCTTCACACAGCCCACTACCCGAAGCTTCCCCTAACTTGATCCTTGACAACTGATCAGCAATCACATGAGATTTTCCTGGCCTCACTATAATTTTAAATGTAAATTCTTATAGTAGAATTAGCCATCTACTTACTCTCCCTTGAATCACCGGTTTGTTTACTAAGTACATTAGTGCTTGGTGGTCAACAAAAAATGTAAAGGGTGTAGCTAGTAAGTAATGTTTGAATTTTTGCACTGCATACACCATATCAAATGCTTCTTGCTCTGTGGTATTGTAGTTACGCTTTGCTTTAGATAGAAGCCTACTTGCAAAATATACAGGATGATCCAACCCTTCCTTCCCTGTTTGTGCCAAAGTGGCACCTATTGCATAATTGGAGGCATCCACATGGACACAAAATTCTTTGTCCCAGTTGGGATAGATGAGGATAGGGGGCCCGACTAATCTTTTCTTCAGTTCTTGGAAGGCATTTTCTAGCTCTTCCATCCAAACTACTCGCCTTTCCTGGTTAATCTCTCTAGTGGCATTGGTACTTCGATAAATCCTTTTATAAATCTTCTATAGTATCCTACATGACCCAGAAATGACTTGATACCTGTTACATTGGATGACGGTTCCATTTCCAAAATCACCTTGATCTTATCAGTATCTATCTTCAATCCTTCTTTGCACACAATATGCCCAAGCAGTCTCCCGTGTGGAACCATGAATCTGCATTTTTTTTGGATTGAGGGCTAACCTTGCTCTTCGACATTTCTCCATGCATTCTCCAAGAATTTTGAGGTGTTGCTCTTGTCCACTGTAAACTGACTAGTCATCTAAGAATGCTTTGAAATTCCCCATAGACATTCCATCAAAGATATGTAGTATGATCCTTTGGAACATGGCTGGTGCATTGCATAGTCTAAAGAGCATCCTATCATAGGCATATACCCCGTCTTCAACCACAAATGTAGTTTTCAGCTTATCTTCTTTCGTAATGCTAATTTGATTCTAACTTGAAAATCTGTCCATGAAGGAATACATCTCATGGCTGACTACCTCCTCCAAAATGCTATCAGTAAACGGAATGGGAAATGGGTCTTTTATTGTTACCGCATTCAAACATCTGAAATCCACACATATCCAAATTTGAGCGCCATCCTTTTTGAGTGATATGACTATAAGAGATACCCATTCACTTGTTTGTACTTTGAATATTATCCCTACTTCTAACATCCTTGTGATTTCTTCCCCGACCCTTTCTGCATATTTTTTATTCATTTTGTAAGGCCTTTTTCGTACTTGTCTTGCTTTGGGTACCAATGGAATTCGATGGACACAATTCCGGGGGTACTCCCTTCAAGTCTTTGTATGTCCAAGAAGATTCTAAAGGCTGCTGCTTTCAGTACTAGGTCCCAATCATCTCCTATCCATATTTCTTTGGGTTGATCTCCTTCTCCCAGGTTCAATGCTCGGAGCTTGGCCTCTTCGTATTCCACCTTTTGTTCAAAACTGTGTGCAAGTGTCTTGTTGAGAGTTGCCATCCCTTCCTTATACTCTGTGTACCCTTCCGGGTATTGTTCCTCCGACTCAGATTCTTGTACTTCCAGCATATTACATTCCACATGGAAAACTTTAGTCTTCCATCTGCCAATGAAATAATCCATTAAGGGAACTTGTGTCATCTTCTGAGCATTCCTCTAATCTAAGTACTCCTTCCTCATCTAGTTCCATCCCTCCATAGTTTTCTCCTTCGGAGTCTGATGCCAAGTCCTGACTTTTTTACTAGTTCTTTAGGTCTATGATGTACTTTCTTCCTTCCGGCTCAATAGATAGAGTGTTTCGTTTCCAGTTATTGGTAGCTTTTGTTGCAACCAACCATCCCCTTCCTAATAGAGCATCGTATCCTTTCTTCTCTAGGGTGACAACCAAAAAATTGAGAAAAAATTGTTGCAAAACAGCTATGATTTTTTGTCCCATCAGCATCTCGATACTCTTGATTCCATGTTGGTCTGCTCCTACTAGTTGAAATGTCAGTGGCCAGAGTGTAGGTTTCCCTATTTCCTTCCATGTTTCTTCTGATAAGACATTTATGTTGGAATCTCCATCCACAATAGTATTTGAACGTTTGCACCCTAGTATCTCCATCTCTACTATCGTTGGTGTTCTCCCCATCCCTATGGTGAACAAGGTATTGTCTTCTGTCCGTACTTCTCCTTCCTTCTCTTTCTTTGAGGTTATCCCTTTCGGGTTTGCTCCCTATATTAGTGCTACCTGTAGTTTGGGTAATGTTTCTAATAAATCACCTATTTTTATTGCGATAGTAGTTTCTAGTACTTGCTGCCCAATATTTGTTACACCCCTATTTGAAGTAGGCTTTTTTAGCTTTGTCTTTCCTTCCTCTCTCATGCTATCTTGAATGTGTTTCTTTGTTTCCTGAAATCTTTCTGTCTCCATAGTAGCATCGGGATAGGTCAATTTTCTGGCTTGTATCCTGGTGACTACAAGAATCTCGCCTTCTGGATCTTCAATGTCTAGCATATTTATCCCCTTTTTGTCTCAGCAATTTGCATCTTCATGATTGCCTGGCCCACACCGTTTGTAGAGCATCCCTGCATTTTGTCCTTCTCTTTGACAATCTCGTGCAAAATGTCCCCATTCATTACATCTACATTGAATCATCGGCCTCCCCTTGGAATCATACTGGAGCGGCTGCCACGGTGTGTTGTTATTGCTATTATTGTTATTTCCTCTCCTGTTATTGCTGTATCCTCTTGGTGAGGCTTCTGTATTTGTGTTCTTCGGTGGAGTGGATGAAGGTGTAGATTGCCCCCCTTGGATTAGGAATACTTGAGCACTCCTTGTTTTCAAATTATAGGGGCAATCTTTAATTGCGTGCCCCAGTACTTGACAAATCTCAGAAAATGCTTTCTTTGGGCATGCTTCTTTTGTATGGCCTTCTTTTTCACACTCAGTACACCAAAGTTCTCTCCCTTCCTTCTTTTCTTCTTTACTCCTGCCACTTCATCAAACACCTCAGGTCTTTTCTTAGGGCTTGAATGGTTTTGGATTCTTCTTCGCTCTCCTTTGAGCTTTTACTTGCGCTTCCATGCCTTCTTGCCTTGGAAGTTTTACTCTCACTTTCTATGTCCATGGCACAAGTACATGCATCTCCAAAGGTCGATGGTGGGACTATCTTCATCTTTTTCCTAAGAGACGATGTTAATCCTTTGATAAACCATCATTTCTTTAGTCCATCTGTCGGCTTGTTATCTGGTTTCCCTATCAGCTCTTTCATTCTTCTATGGTAGGCTTTAACGGATTCATTCTTCCCTTGTCTTGTGTTATAAATTTGCGTTACTATTTCATCATCATCTCTCAGGAGTCTGAATTCTTCCTCGAAGGCTGTGCAGATATTATTCCATGTCTTTTTCTTTGCTGCCTCCAAATCCGTATAGCAATCAATGGCAATACCCCTTAATTTGGCCGGAAAGGCTTTTAACCATTTCGCTATGTCATTTTGTCCATTTGCTTGCCATATGGTTATACATGTTTTATAGTGGTGAGCAGGGTCCTTCGAGCCGTCCTTTGTGAACCTTGGTAATTTTTGTTTGTCTATTGCCATTATGTGAACGCTTCCCAATGGAACCCCTCCCAATGGAACACCTCTTGATCCCGATAGAACACTTTCTCCTGATGGAACACTCCCTCCCGATGTTTGTTCTTGAGGAGGAACTATTGAAAGTATCCTCATCTTCTTGACTTTGCTCTTGTTGGAAGTCTCTCCCTGTGGGTATCTCTAGATTTTTGTATTCCAACTTCCTTGTTGGTGTTTTTGAGATGACCAAATTTGCTATACCTTCAATTATATGCTTGATCAACCCTTCTTGAATCCCCTTGTCCTCCTTTCTAGTTATGATGTCTCTCCTGCTACTACTGGAGACGTAATATCCTCAAAGCAACTTCTTCCTTAGTTTTTTCTCCCTGTACCTGCCTGGGATATATGTTTGGAATCAGGAGCATGAATTGTTTTATTGTTTGTTTCCCTTTTTGGAATCTTCACATTCTTCGCGCTCCCTGGTCCTCCTTTTTGCAAAATGTTGTAGTACTTATTGTCTCCTCCGTTCCCTTTGTGTCTCTGCTCTTTCCTCTTCCACCTGTAACAAATTTCGTGCTAACAGGCAAGGGATCTCCCCTAGGAGATCATACACTGCTGATGGCACCGAAAGTTCATCGCATACCATACCTTTAGGGACATTTCTCTCATGGGCTTCCCTTTGTATGTACTGATCAACCATAACTTCCCAGGCCGTTACTAGATCACGTGTCAACTGATCTTCCCTGGTTATTTCCTCCTCTTCCTCGTCACTATTTGTTACTTGGATGAGCGGTACAAAGGGCCTTCCCATTACTCCATCCTGCTGACCTCCAGGTTTGGACTTAGGCAATGGCGCCAAAAATGTAGAGCGGAAATATCACTCAAATTCATAGAGATATAATATGCTAACCATAGAGATTAGTCCAATTGAGAAATGTATGAAGTCAAACACATAACATACCATTCATACCACAATACCAGTTGGCGAGGAAATGATTTCTTTATTAATACCAAAAATCAACATGAGTACATTGACAATATTCCAAATATTTATAGAAGGGTTGGTTTGTTGGAAGCCAACCGACACATTCCCTCACCTCCTAACTACCCAGCCCATCTATCTTTAACAAGTACTAAACATAATAGTTACTTTATTCCGACTACACTTTGTATTTAGATCCCCTGCCAAATTTGAGTCAACGTAACCTTGTAAATTAGTAGTAGAGCCCCCAAAATGTAAACATTAATTGGATGTACCTCTCAAGTATTTGAGAATCCATTTGATTGCATTCCAATGCTCAGTTCTTGGATGACTCGTACCTAGTAACAACACCCACAGCATGTCCAATATCTGGCCTATTGCATACCATGACATACATTAAGGTTACTGTAGCTGACGCATAAAGTACCTTGGACATTTTATCCTCCACTTCCTATGTCTTTGGAGTCTTGGACACGTCTCCTTAGTCAATTTTGAGTGACTAGGCAAAGGTGTGTTGACAACTTTGACATTTTCATATAGAAACGTTGCAACACCTTCTTAATATAATCAACTTGAGATAATGCCAATCTTCTATTCTTCCTATCTTTGAAAATCTTTGTACTAAGAATTTGTTTTGCTGCCCCCAAATCCTTCATAGCAAATGAATGTGCTAATTGTTGTTTCAACTCCTTAATGTGAACCATGTTGACCCTGCTATAAGCATATCATCAACATAAACATAAAATAATATAATTGTCATCATCCAACCTCTTAAAGTAAATATAAAAAATAATGGTCTAAGTGACACCAAGTGTATCCATACTCATTCATAAAACTATCAAATTTAATATACCATTGCCGAGGTGCTTACTTCAAGCCATATAAACTTTTCTTCAATCTGCACACTAAATTCTCCTTACCCTTTACCTCAAATCCCTGTGGCTGTTCCATTTATATTTCTTCATCCAAATCACCATGAAGAAAAGTTGTTTAACATCAAGCTATTCTAAATGCAAATCTTCAGTAGCCACAATGCGTAGAACAATGCAAATAGAAGTCATTTTAACAACTAGAGAAGAGATTACATCAAAATCAATGCACTTTTTTTGTGCAAATCTTTTTTCAAACTAACTTGGCTTTAAATCTCATCTTACCTCCATCCTTTTCTTTTAGCCTGTAAACCCATTTATTTTGTTAAATCTTTTTACTTGTAGGTAACTTACGTAAATTTCAAGTTTTATTTTTCAGCAAGGAGTTCATTTCTTCTTTCATTCCATGCTCCCACTGGACCTTGGTATCTAGCTGCATAGTATTTCCTACGAGTTTCATCACTCAGAATAACACCAATAACATCATCAAATTTGAGGGTATTAGAACTAGAAACATAGTTACTACCATTCCAGCTTTCAGGGAGAGAACACAGAATTAAGAGAGCCTTAATTTCTTTATCAAAATTGATGTTTAAATTCATTTAAATGATCAACAACAGATCCACCTTCTACCATCTTCATATTAAATAAACGCTTCATGAAAAATGCCTTGTTTGAAGAGAAAGGCTTTTTGTATAGCTTTGCTAGGGTTTCCATCAACCCTTCAATTTTTTTTGCTTTTGTAATATTAAATACCACCGATTGTGTTAGGCATGAACAAATACTTCCAAGTGCCTTTCTATCCAAAATGTTCCAACCCTCATCTGACATATTTGCATCTTTCTTGGACTTCCTCCTAGTGGCCACCGTAAATCGTTCTGATAAAGATAGTCCTCCATTTGCATTTTCCATAACTGAAAGTTCTGCCCATTAAACTTCTCAACCTTCAACTTACCCTCTACCATTTCTCCCACTCAACTGTGAAACTTTCCCGTAGAGGATAACTGAAACAACCTGGCTCTGATACCACTTGTTAGGATTAGAGAGACAAAAATAACAATTACATGCAAATATAACCAATATCAGAATAAAATAAAACACACAGAAGAGAATACAAGACACAAAGATTTAATGTGGTTCATCCAATCTCTGGGCTACGTCCACCAAACAACGATTCCAATATTATTATCTACTAATTTCGACCTATTACAATTTTCAATTTTCCTTACAGCTCAGTACTGCTGCCATAAGCTATATATTTACATTTGGAAAACCCTAATCCTAAGCCAATAGTACATGACTTATATCGGCTCAACAAGTTAAACCTAAATATACTTGAGGAGTTAACCATGGCTTATGAAAAGTGTACAGTACTTTCCTGATCAGTCACGTCATATCAACATCCTCTCTTTCTTGAGAAGTGAAGGTGCACTTATTATAGTGGTATTGTGGCTTCTTAAAGGCAATTACCATATAGTAGCATTTGATACACCAAATGTTTCAAGAAGTTGCATTGACGCTACAAGAGTGCTCAAATCAGTCACTAGGTGGGCCTGTGGGAGAGTGCAAGATCTAGTATGGTCAACATGCTTTGTTTAGTAGATTGCCACGAGCCAACCAATTTGGTGTATGACAAATGGAGTAGTCAAGAGCCATAACAGATCCATGCAATGACTATGATTAGTGGGGATTCTAGTTTACAAGTGGTACATATAAAACATGTAAGGTATCATAATAGGTTTACAATACAAAAAATGCATGGAATATATTTTATAGAAATGGAATCCATATTTAGATTATATGACTTATATTTTTCTCTATGTTGGTATTGGTTGGGGGGTTTGGATTGTGGGTTTGGTCAAAGGGTTTTTGGGGGCTTAGTTGGTTTTCGGTTCATCCATACAAAAACATACAAAAATCAGAAATATATACATATTTGCAGCAATAATTAAGTTCAAAATACACCACACACAACATCTTATATTGCATATCAAAGAAAACCGTCTTTCTAAATAGTTGAATCTGAATGACATGGTGTGTGTGTGTGTGTGTATATATATATAAGTTAGAAAATAATAATGTCAAGTGTTGACAATCAGCCATCATTGATAAGAAGTCACATGTCAAAAATATCATCACCACCATCCATATTGGATGATGTAGGTGCTGGTAAATTAGAAGAACCACAAATAGTGCCACTAGGACTGCCACTCGTACTAGCACTAGCACTAGCAATGATACTAATACCCCCTTTCTCACAAGCTGGCTCATAGTCATCATCAACTGTAGCAAAGTTGGCATTGGAAACATCCAAGTCAATATGTTTTGACCTGAAATTCCACTTCCTTTTGTACCCTTCTTTGTAGTTGTTTGCCTTTACTGAGTGCAGTCAGTTGTGCTTTACTTAGTTAAAGGAGTATGTGCTCCAAATCCTCTCAAATGCAGATGAATTAGCAATGTATTAAGGATAAAATTAGAGGGTTATGAGTTACAAGATTAACAAAAAATACAAAATCAAACAACATAAATTATAAATTAAAAGATAGATATATATTTTTTAAAAACTTGTGATCAAATCTTGGTCACAAGAGGTTGTAGGTGAGTGAATGGTTGGCCATGGAAGTACCAGCATGTGCATTAACCAAATACTTGTCCCAAAGAGCATCAAGCCCACAATTGTAGGAGCATGCAGTGTCCACGAGGTGAACCCTCACTGCATTGCATCCTATATGTCACAATCAATGAAGAGTTTATGAAGTATTGCCTTGTACCCTTGACTGAGTTCAACATCTCTACACGGGGCACCTCTTATTGCCATAGAAAGAAGCTCAACACTATAATGTATTGGATTCAATGAAAAGGCAAAATGTTGTGGAGTCGTCGTTTTGTTCCATCTCTCGCTAATGACTTTTTGGAGTTTGAACAATTTTTCTTTAGCATCTTGATCTTTTGCATTTATGATGAATTTCATCATTTACCTCACCCAAACAAGGCCTATGTATGTAAACAGATCATGGTCAAGATGCATTTAGTGAAATTGAGGAGATAACACAATCCGATTCAACAACATCCAAGGGTGTAGAACAGTCTTGCATTGCCCAATTCTTTTTTTTTCTTATGATTTTTAGTTGAAGTTAGATGAATAATAATAAATGCAAGCATTTATGGGTCTCCATGTACCTAGGAAAGTGTCCAAGAGGACATGAGGGGGTTAAAATTATATAATATTTGTAGCCTATGTGTAAAGGGAAAGAGACAAAGATGAAAGCGAGGGTGAATCTGAAGAGGAAGGACAATTTGAGGAAGAACTTGAGTTTGTGCAAAAGATCTCAAAGAGGACAGATTTCCGAGGGCCATATCTAAGATTAAGACGAGGCCGAAGGATGATGTATCTACATTTTCTGGGATTGGATCAACAATATGAAGGAGTACTTTGAGTATGAAGAGGTGAAAGATCCTGATATGGTCAGATTTACAATGACCAAATTGAAGGGACATGGTAATATTTGGTGGAGAGAGGTTCAATTGGAGAGAAACAAAAGTTGCAAAGACAAGATATCGAAATGGGGTTGGATGGCAGTTAAGTTAAAGAGACAGTTCATCCCCATGGACTATGAGCTTGAGTTGCTGAAGGAAATGCAAAATTTAAAGCTAGGGGGAGAATTTGTTATGGAGTACACAGGAATTTGACTCGTTATTGATCAAAACAAGCCATTTTTAGGTCAACTAGGAGAATATAGCTTGTTACCTTGATGAATTGAAGCCAAGTATGGAAGAGAAGTTCTTTCTGGTCAGAATGACTACAATTGAGGATGCTTATGATTTTCTTTAATGGTGGAGGAGAAGCTGAATAGAAGATTTGAAAGCAAGCAAAGTGGAAGCAATTGATTATATGAAGATCAAAATGAAGACTAGAAGAAGATTGAAGAAGCTAGCAATGGCGAGAGTCGGGAGAGATAATGCCTATCATCCTAGAGATCAAAATAATTACCAAAGAGGAAGAGGGGGATTTGGATGAGGTTGAGGAAGAGGAGGATTTTGTGGAACATGCTTTGAGTGTAGAGAAAAGGATATAGATTATACAATTGTCCCCGTTTCCAAGAGAGGAAGCAAAAGATCAATGGGTAATGCAAGAGTTCCCCATGTAGATGAGGATGTTGAGTTTTAACAATCTAAAGACATGGAAAGAAGATCTCTCTTGTCAGAAGTCTCAGTTTATAAATAGGTGGTTGTAGTTTAAATGAATAGCTTGTTTTGCATTAGATGCAAATGCAAAGGAAAAATATGTAAGCTGATCATTGATGGTGGTAGTGTTGACAATTTTGTGTTAGAGGATATGTGTAGCAACTTGAAGTTAGAGAGGACCCATCCACGTTCATGCCGGATTACATGGTTGCAGGATGGCCATATCATTTTGGTCAATGAGCAGTGTTTGACGAAATTCAAGATTGGGAATTACCATTGCGAGAGATTGTGTGACATCATGCCCATGGATATTTGTCACTTGTTATTGGGGATGCCATCAAAATTCAGTTGAAGCACAGTACATGAAGGATATGCAAACACCTATTTGTTGACAATCGATGGAGTTTGCCACAAGTTGAAGCCCTTGAAGGAGGAAGCCAGAAAGGTATGAACTTTGAAGCTTAACATAGAACAGATTCTTACCTTGTCATTTACTCCTTCATTGTGTAGTTTTGATTGACTGTTGGGGTTTCATTTGGCCTTTTGGATGATTGGAGTTGTAATTGGTTTGAAATGGCAAAGAAGTGAATAGGGCTGCTGAAGCTTACGATTGTTTGAATATGACCCGAAGTCAAATCCAATTAGGGTCTGATACAATTATTGCAAGGATTTTACTAATATGAGTGAGGTTGGCATCATCCAGATTGAATTTATTTCCACCATATTGCATTTTGGATTTCGAGAGAGACATCAAAAGTCCAATTCCTTTCCATTCTAGGCTGTCTTGATATTCTTCTCCAAAAGGGCTTGAAACATAGATAATCCATATTTCAATTACTGTTCTTGATAATAATTTTTGGTTATGTATATTATTATTACATCATATATTTTGTCTACTTATTATGTAAATTTATTGTTTATTAAACTATATATGTGAATACAAATAAAGCTTAAATTGACTTTATCAAATCAATTATATATTTATATTTATTTATTTACTTACAATATTCTATTATAATTATTAGTATATAAATCAATATAGTTAATTGAATAATAAATTGCATTCTTATTTATTTATACATTGTATTGTTATTTTATTATTTTATTATCATTTATTTTTAAATTCTATTGGAGGAAAATAGGGGACAAGCTCTTAGTTTTTCAATCATGATTTTCTAGATCTGTTCTTGGTACATTTCATCTCTTTGAGAAAGGTAATGGAAAAACTGACGTGCAAGGAGAAGGGTCTAATACACCAATTTGGTTATTGCTTGGGGGTGGCTTAAAAAAACACCTTTACATTTCTCTTTTACTTATACGACTAGCAGTTTAAAAGGAATTGAATTTTACACACTAGAGTCACAGACCTTAATGTTTTGTCATTTTTAACGTGTCTTTGGGTGAGTTCACTATGTAGTTTGTGTGAGTTGATTTTTAGTTTGTAATCGTGGTTTCATAGATCAGTAATATCAGCTCTTAGTTGGTAGTTAGTGTTGCAGATTAGTGATTTCATCTATTTAAGTTTTAAGAACTACAGAATAGCTTCTTAAAAAAATTGTAATAGCTCACAAATTACTGCTCTTTCTAATATTGTTATTTTCCAATTGATTTCAGCTATGTAGCTTACTGCCAATTTGATTAATATTGAATGTTTCATATTTTTCATCTATACTTATAATTTGGTTTGTTTCAAATTTCAGATCTAAAACAAAGTATCAAATCGTCTTGACAAAAACTGATTTGGTTTTCCCCATAGATGTGGCCCGTCGTGCTATGCAAATACAAGAAGTAAGCTTTTTGAAAAGATAATGCTATTATTAATTTTATAATAGTTTTGGCTTCACTATTTGATTTCATAAATCTCAGTTTGTGAATGTTGGATGTTTGTGACCATTTAATGTTTGTGAACTGCTCTTGACAGGATCTGAAAATGAATAAGTTAATGGCTAAACCTATGGTACGCAGTGACTCATGCTTGTTTGAACCATTATTTTATTCTGTTATTTTTGCCTCTCGAAAGATAAATTATTCCCTTTTATTTTTAAATAAGGAGTAAAATCTTGCAATGAATTTTCTGTAGTTGATGGCAAGCTCAAAGTCTGGAGCTGGTATTCGGTGTTTACGAACTGCCCTTGCCAATCTAACCCGCTATGTAAGATTGTAGAGGCGGTCACAATTACACTGTAGATTATTCTCCTCATAGTCATGATGGATCAGAGTCGGAAATGAAATGTTTGCAAAAGCATACTACACAGTTAACAGCAAGAAGCATTAACATTATTATGAACTCTTGACAGATTATGTCTCTAATTGTTGTCCTATCTGATAAGTTGTAATTGAAACTGATCATTGAGAGAAGGAATCAAAGTCTGGACAGTTTGTCCAGAAGTACTCTTCATTTTTGTCAGAGAAAATGAAAAGTACATACATTGATTATACTGACAAAGCAAAATGTTGAATCTAAATGTAAGAGTTATATCATGTATATGCTTAGGGATTCAAAATTTTGATATCACTGAAATAGAAAAATGTTTATATTCTTAATGTCAAAGTTAGATTGTGTGTATTGTATATGCCAATGGACAGAAAAGGTTGATTGACATTTGGAATCTGACAGATTAGGTTTGATGATATGGATATGAACAGATCTACAGGTATGCTTTAACAGTTTCCAGATTCTTAGAATTATCCTAGATTCTTGACCCTATCATCCAAGTGCTTATGTTTGATCTCTGCCAATGGCAACTACTTCAGTTTCTGTGGCCAACCAATGGACTGCAAGCAATTGTAATCTTATACCAGCCGTATCTAGGTTAAGTTGTTTAGTTCCTTGAAGTTATGAAAAGATATAGTGGGAAGGAATTTGGGATTAAGTTATGAATTTCTTGAAGTGGTAGATTTGTGTTTTGTTGCGAACAACATTTCTACATTCATTCTTGACTTCAATAGCATGGGTATGTTTCTCTTGAAAATATTGAAGGCGATCAGTTTGTCTTTTATTGTTCTAAAGTGTTGAGGAAATGTGGTTGCAGTAAACTTATGGTAGATGAGAGGTTCAAAGCCTTGTTGTAGTAAGGCAATTTTGTGCTCAAAACCATGGAACAACTTTGCAGTGGGTAGTTGAGAGGTTAAAGGACATGCAATATGGAGGTTGATGTAGATAAGGATGGGGGTTTTAATTGATGACAGCCTTGTCCTTGCATCAATGTTTCAGGTTCCAAGTGGACCCAAATAAACATATAATTCAGTCAATAAGATTTCTCTGTTAACTATATCAAAGCTAAACATGCTACAGGAAGATTTTTAAACAGCCATTCTTTTTCATCCAGAGGAGCTATATCACTTTCTAAAAGAGCCTCACATATCTCAAATGCAGAAACTAAAAGAGTTCTGCTGTTTACTACCTAATTTTACATGATTGAATATCATAAATAGTATAATAAATGCAGAAACTATAAAGAATTAATAACAGCACCCTGCAAAGATTTCTTGAAATATTCATCCATGAACTTATATGTATTGATGAAGGGAAATTCCATGCATGTGGTTCATCTTCTTGTTTACAATAGAAGTATATAAAATCTGGCTGACGGTTGTTGAGAATTGCCATAGGTAACTACTACCAGCAATTTATAGTTGAGGACTCACTTTACCAACAAATAAAACTAATAGTAACTACAGAAGCCCTGCTAAAAAGAAAGTCTTCTTCCAGACAGTTGAAAACAAAATTAGAAGGTTGAACAAAAATAACTAAACATTACTAGGGGAGTGATGCGACATCCCTGGAGGTGTATAAATTGAGGACAAAGTGGATTGCTGAAAGATTTTCTGGTGTAACCTATATCAAAGCTTTAGATGATGGCCTGTTAAGAGTTCGCATTCCCGTGTGGTCCTCACCAAGTGAATAGCATTAGCCAATTGGCGCATGGTCCTTTAATTTTCCAATTGTAATTCAACAAGCTACTAATCCTACATAGTCAATTCCTTTTCCTTCATTACCACTTTAACATTCTCAACATTGGCGATATTTGATTGTTGAGCCAAATATTCCTAAAATATTTGAGCGAGCTCATCTACTTCAGCTCAAAATTTGTTGTGAACTTTATATGCATTCATCCACAAGTCACAACCTAATCGCAGAAAACCAAATTGTGTTGCCATAGTTATAGTACTTCTCGAAATGTGAATTCTATACATAGACAGCTACCGGTTCCTTTCCATCTCTCAACCCAAATGAAGGTGCTACCCTCTTACGTTGCTATTATATTTTCATTTTTGGAGTCTAGTTCATTGGCAAACTTTTGGAGGAGATTATGTTGAGTTTGTATTGGCTTCTTTTTGGCATGAGCACAAGGACGCATTTGCCTTCTTGCAAGACTAGAGGGGAATGAGTGTTGTCTAATCATTTTGATAATACTAACCACTTATTTCATAACTGTTGGCCATTTTTGCCCACCATTCAGCCCATCATTGATAACCGATCTAAGAGATCTTCAATGGGCTGGATTTTTTGATGTGGGTTAACATGCTTTTTGGTTGGGTTAACATCTTGTGTTAACTCGATCTCTTCATGAACCGAGTTGACTCGGTTCCTTCATGTGCCGAGCTAGTTTAGTTTGTTCATTGACCGAGTTGGCTTGTTTTCCTTCATGTGCCAAGTTGCGGGTTAACACGCATTTTTTGCCGGGGTTAATGTTGAGCTGTCGTTTTGCACAATGCTTAACAGCAGGAATCCTTTCCATCTTTACTAGGCGTCTGTAGGAGTTAAACTACCATTAGAATGCGTTTTCAATGCATGGAAAGCTCTAAATTTAGAACTAGCAGTTAACTGTCGGTGCACCGTTGAATTCTCAAAACTTCTGGCAAACCTCTGAAAAAGCGCACCTAGTGCACTTGCGCACTTGGCGCACCTGCACACCTCGGAAGTAGGTTCCACAAAATGTAAAATTTCACTAAGTGTCAAAATTGAAAATTTGGCATCTGGTTTTTGTTCCCCTTTATACTAGAGCTATGTCTGGATATTTGCCCGTGAATTTCTCGATGATCTTAGTGACTTGAGCCACATTTGGCAAATCTAAGGCTTCATACTTGTCTTTCACTTTCTACTTGTAGTTGCCCACCTCGATACGAGTCTCTGCAAAATCTCCAAGTTTTACATCCAACTCTAACAGTGCTTCTTTTGTTCTGAATGCTTGCCTGATGTCATCATCATTAGAAGCTTCCTCAATTTTTTTTTGGAATTGCTCAACTACTACCTCTACCTTTATTAATTTATCCCTTGTATCATCCTCAAAAATGTCTAAACACACATCACTATAATGTTTCTCTGCCTCCAAAATGTGCTCTTGGGTTTGATCCTTGAGCTTGTGAATCTCCGCATGTAATGTTTCCATTAATATATTGCCATTCGCAATTTTCTCTATCCAATCATCGATTTTATCTAACTTCTCAACTGTATACATGTCCACCAACATATGATACCTTTGCCCTTTGATTGACTGTAATGCTTACAAGTCTTTACCTCAGGTATGTATTTCATCCATCAGACCAAAATCTTGATTCAAAATGGCGACTAGCTATTCGCATTATCCTGCATAATGTGTAACAGCTTCAGGTTTCCTTGTATAATCTGTACACCCTTTTCCTCAAACCTCTCTCTCCACTATTGACAAGCTCTAAAAAATGGGTCTAAATGTATTGCACCCTTATCCCTTCTATCCAGTGTTGCGTTCAAGGTTTCCTCGGGATTTGCCGGATTTAAGGGACCAACAACTTCGCTTAAATATCCCTTTAGGATCTCATTCTATCTCCAAAGTGTTATCAATTCCATCCCATCCTATTCTAAGCTCTTGAACACTTCTTTGATTCCTGTTGTGACCAGCTTAGTTGTGTCCAACGTAGGTTTCCCAAGCATGACCTCCCTAATATGATAATTCCTTGGAGTTAATTCTTCAACATATGTATGCGGAGGGGGATAGCCACGTGTGCAAATAAGTCTTGGTTTCAATCACTGATGATGACGGCTAATGGTTGTGCATCCTTTGGCGGCGACTCAACTTTCCTTAGAACTTCAATCAATTCCATCCTATCCTTCTCTTCTGTAGTTAATTGCTGCCTCTTGTTTCTTATCACTTCTTCTCTCAGCCATCTTGGAACATGCTCTGTCAGGGATTTACCTTTTGAGGATGAAGGAGTTTACTCAGATATACTCTTCCCCTTATCAATCCTCTCTGGAGTCTTCTCCTTTTGTGAGAGATCCATACCAAGAGTCTCTGTATCCGTGGAGTCTACAGTTCTCACCTCTATGTCTTGGGAAATTTGCTGAGGATACTCATTTATTTGTCCTTCTTCTAGCACTTCATTGGTGTATACTTGTTGTGGCTCTTCCTCTTGTTCAGCTTGGATTTGTCCTTCTTCATTATTTGGAGGGAGAGGAGTGGCCGATCCTTTATCTACACAAAATGTAACTTCCATGGGGGATGGTGCAACTACTTCAAGTCCTTGTGGCTCTAGTGGCAACTGACTCCAATCCTCCTATTGAGGTTGGTTAGTTGGAGTATTTCTGATTTTGTCTCCCACCAATTCAGTGCCAACCGGCATAAAATCAAAATCTAACATCTTAAAGACATCAATCCCCTCAACATCCTCCTCATCTATCCATTGCTGCATTTCATCCTCAGAGGTTGTAGTCTGAATGGGTTGCTCAGGAACGGGTGGCAGTGTGATTGTGGAGCTTCTTCTGCTTTATGATTTCGTGGCTCTTGCAAGATGGGTCCTCCGGTTCAAAGGAAGGTTATCCTCTTCGTCCTCTTCATCCTCTTCTTCCTCTCCTTCTGGGATAACTTCTGAGACTGATGGGAAGGGAATAACTTTCTTGGTAACTTTTTGCCTCCTTTTGACTGGAGTCTTAACCTTTCGTCTCTTAGGAGCAGAAGGGGAGGCTTGTACCTCTTGTTGAGGCGGAGACACCTCTTGCACTTCAGTTTGAGCTTCTCCTTGGCCTTGTTCAGCTGGCGACACTTGAGGATTGTCTTGGGCTTGTGTGGCTTCCACATTCTCTAACCCTTGTACATTTTCTCCTCCTGTCTGTGGAGGTGCTTGAGTTGCTCCCTCTTATGGGTCAGCTCATTGAGGAGAAGTTCTCTTCCTCTTACCTTTACCTTTACCTTTCTAAGCCCTATAATATCCAACTTGTCTGTCAAGTTGGTGTACTCTTTCTGGCCTCGTGGGGGACTGAGCTATGAATGTAGGTACTGTGACCTTAGCTCCTCGACCTTTTGCTAGGTAGGGTTGAGCGTGAAAGACCATTGCCTAAGGAATTGGATCTAATTTGAAAGGTGTTTTAATCCAATCCTTTGTCAATTTGATGACATGCCTAGCCCTATGATTAATGTCTGAGTTTTCTTCCTTATTGACCTCAACATTCATGATAGGTCGATCACCAATCTTGTCCCTATTGAAGAGTGGATCAAGGACATCTTCAATATATTGTTGCACGATCTTCAAAGGAAACTTTATCTTCAAAGCTTTCTCTGCCAGATAAAGAATCATCCTACAATAATTTCTTATACAGATATCATAGTCATCTACTGCATTCATCCAGTGATCTTCAATTGCATCTTCATGCTGAAATGTCTTACCGGCCAGATACTGCACCCTTCGAATATTATCAAAACAGGGCCATGGAGAAGTATATTCATCCAAAGGATATTGATCCCACTCAGACTCAAAAGATGGAATATTTTGTCACCGATCCACACTGAATAGTCCTATAGCAATAGGCCATATCCAAGTTACTTTGTGCTGCCTTCATACTTTGGCGTATGCAGACGAGTTGTCGAGCAATCTCCAACAATATTAGTCTGTCACTTGGGTATCTATGGAGCTTCTTAGGATTGATCGTCATACTCGCTACCCTCAAATATGTGAATGTCTGGTAGTGGATGTAGTAGGCTCCAACTTCTGATATCTTTGTAGCTACCTCTTCTGACATCCTCTTCATGTAATCCCCTTCAATGAACCAGATTATTGTGAATATAAAAGCATCATTTACGATCATGTATTCCTTGCTATGCTCTTGAAGCTTCTTCTTGACAAGCGGAGGATATACTATATATGGCCATGTGTTTGCATCTTGCATACCGCCCCTTTTGTAGAGTCCCATACAGTCTGTAGCCCTTGCAGCTAATAAGTGCACCAAATATGATGCCATGTAAAACTTTTGGTTACTCTTAACTACCACTAGCTGCTCACCTAAGTTCTCGCTAAGAATGGAAGCCGAATCAAGTGGCATCTTTGCTATTTTCATCATCTCAATAAAATGCACCATCCAAATGTTCAAGTGTCTAGGAGCGGGCAAACCCATGACTCTACTTAAGAGTATGATAGAATATCCAATATCTTCCTTCATATATCCCCTTGTCATGTCCACTTTGCCTGCTTTCTGCCCTAGAGGAGTCTTTTCAATAAGGTATGAAGATTGGATGATCTTAGAAACTTCATCTTCATGTTCCCTGTACCATCTCTCCGGTTGGTGATTGGTTAATCTGATGAATTGATCTTCCCTCAGAAGATGGAAGACCACCTCTATGTTATTGGGTTGGAGATCTAAGACGATCTCTCCAGTTATGCTCTTCACGACCCTTTCTTCAGGAACGTAATTCTTTGTGAGTGTCTTAATTAGCTCTGAAGATTGCACTGATACCGGGTGTGATGTTGCATTGACAAGTCCCGATTGGATCAGAGCGAATATCATTGGAGACCTTTCTGTGGGTTTATTGAACAATGCCAAGAATGCTCCCAAATTTGTGTGACCTAGTTCGGTGTCCCAGATCTCTAAATAGTCATCTTGAGAGCGTGACTTGGTTGGAACACCTTGAAACTTGAACACTACAGGCTTTGGGATCATCTTCACAGTAAGGGAGGACAATGAAGAAGCTATTGAATTTGCATAAAAATGATGTCCATTAGTCCGGAGTCGAAGAAAAATTGATAAATTCAAACCCTAATAATGATGCAAACAAAACCTAGAAACCCTACTCGAAAACATCTAGAAAAACTAGTTTTACCCCTTATATGCAAAAAAAGGGTGTACTAGTTGCACCTCTGAGATGCACTTGGTGCACATTTTATACTTAGAAAAACTTTTAATACATAGGGTGCATAGTAGCGCACCTCATGGGGTGCATTGATGCACACCCTATGTTAGACTTAGCAAAAAAAAAAGTGAAACTAAAGGTGTGTAGTTGCACTACTGCGCACCTTTATTTGGCGTTTAGCTTATGTTTTTAAAGATTTTAAGAGTTTTTAAGGTTTTTTGCATTAAAAAAATGCACAGGTGCACAGCTGTGCACCCTTTGAGGTTTTATTAATGTTGCTTTGTTTGTAAGTGCAAGTGGGAGGCAAAGAGTAGAGTAGCGCACTTGTTGAGGAGCAGAGTTGCGACATGAAAAGCTAGAGAAGAAGAAATGGAGACAAGTGAGGAGGTAGGGGGGTCCTCGAGTTATATAGACCCGAGACCCAGTGCACTCCTTGGTGCTGTGCAGTTGCGTGACTGTATTGTTGTGCTACTGTGCATCACCAAGGGGTGATGCTTTCTTCTAAGTGCTTCGACACACTAGCGCACTTGGGGACGTGCGCTGATGCGCCTTTTTGCTTTGTAAAATGACAACCTCCAAAAATACTAATTATCTGGGATTTAGGTTTTCGAACTGGGACTCGGATCTGACCACAAACAATAAATAAAAGCCTAAAAAAGACTTGGACCCTGGACTAGGGTTTCAAAAAATTGAAAAATAAAGTAGGGGGTCCCCATTTCCAGGTGAAATGGGGCATGCATTGTGAAATCACAATAGTTAACATTTTGTGTTAACCATTTTTGCCATTTCAGAGAATGACTTTGCTGCTCTTTCCGAAATCGTGAAATCACTGCTGCTTCTTCAACCGAACATTTGAGAAACGTGTCGACCAACTGATTTCTTCCATGTGGTGGATTCTTCTTGTGCTAGGTTATTTTTTAATCAGACGATTCTTGTATTTTTGCGTTGTTGCCCTTTGCTCTTGTGAAGATACGATGGCCATTGGATCTGGAATCATCTTGTGGGTATTTATGAGTGCATCACAGCTGTCCGTTGGAGAATGATGAAGATATGCATCAATGGTTAGGTTTTATTCATCTATTGAGGAGATTTTCATAGCATCTGGGCCGTTTATTTTTAAATGAAGATCTACATCAACTGTTCACACCTTTTGGGGGCAAATCATATTTATTCCACATGGGTCAACTCTATAATTTTCACAACGGGTTAACATTGCGTGTTATCCCATCCCACGTCTTTTGACAACAACACGAATTGATTTGTTGCGGCCATGACACATTACAAGGATTGTTCTTTAATGTTGAATGACATTCTTGGGTCTTGTTTGCATGACACCTTTGCATCTCCATGCCTCATAAATGATCGTAATGATCATATCTCATGGGATTTGATTTCTCACGGTTGGGTGCATTTGTTTTGCCCTTCCTGTCACTTCAGTACAATAGATTGATTTCAAGATCAGATTTAGTTCTGATATTCATTTATTGCTGCTCTCTGCAACTTGACTCCATCTTGTGAGGTTTGAACTACAAGTTAGATCTGAGTTATGCCTGATCTATAAAGGCAAGTTGTAAATACTTTTTCTAGCTTCTTCTCTATTTGTATTTTTTGCAGTAGCATTATGCTCTGCAACTTTGCCTTCTATTAATGAAATATTTCTGTTCTTATCTCTTCTGGCCATTAATTAATCTGTGCATGTTTATTGCCTTGTTTTGAATGCTTCCTTTCTATTTTCTTGATTCATATGTTGTGTTAAGTCTGTTAGTAGTTGTTGTATAGTGAAATTCATTTCCTTTCAGTACTTCGACTAGTTCTAAACCTGCATATGGTTTCTTTGAAGGTAGAAGAGACTTAAGATTAGTGTATTTTGGTGCTTTCATTGATGTGTAGTGTAGTCATAGGCAGAGTTATAACCGGTATTTCTATTTGGTGCATCACCCCCCTTTCCCTTTTTGCAATTTATTTCAGTTTCCTTCTCCCTTTTCCTCTCAAGTGGTAGTGTAGGTGCATCTTGATAGTAACAAAGCCGATCTTCTCCAGAGATTCAGCCTCAAAGCGCAAGTCCCACACTTGGAGGTTGTTTCCATGTTACACAAGGTCGATTGAGGGTCATACCTCAAGCAAGGGTGCATACTTTTGTGTCAACAATAAGTACTCAACTATGGGGTTGGATTCTACATATATCACTCAATGGTTACTAATTGGTCTTCTAGATCATGCTTGGTAATCCAAATGGTAATTTCTTCAAGACTATTGAAATCAACTTACGTTAGTGAAAATATAGGTAATTCAATAGGTTGATTTTGTATCATTGATGGTTGTGGTACTAGGGAAGGGTTGCTTTCCTATAGTAGCTCAATGTTGTGTAGTTTTTTAGGTGGGAGACAATTGAATACTCACAAGTAGGTGGAGTCACCATAGGCTTTGTTCTCATGGAGGGCTTAGTGGAGAATATTTCCTTTATCTTAATGAGAGCCCCAATTAACTTCAACCATCCATCTATTTGCTTAGAGCCCTTGATTGACTCTTTGATTGGTGGAAGTGAAGCAACAAGAATCTCATTGACCACATGATGGTCTCCATTGTAGAAATATCCCATGCAATAAGAGGATGAGCCTCTATTGGGGCATTGATGACTGTAGAAATAACTTTGACTATACCTTGAGAATGATCCTCCATTGTGGCCTTGTGATTGGGGTGCCCAAAGTAGATGTATTACGTAAATCAACTTATACACTTCCTCAATACTATCCTTTGCTTGCCTTGATACCCCTACACACTTTTGTTTCTTATGTGTATTCTTGAGTTTCTCCCTTGACAGTCAACATTTCTATTGTAGTCCATTTGAAGATGGTAGGGTGGGAGGAGCCATGCTCACTAGTTGAAACTTGCAAATATTTGTTGTAGAAATTTGGGCAAAAACAACATCAACAAATAGTACGATGACATGTTTTACTATATAAAAAGCTTTATGCTTCAAGGATATAACGTCCCTTATATGTAATGAGAAGAACATCAACTAGTTATAAATTTCTCCTAGACTAAGGTTGATTATATAATTGACCATTGAAATTACAATGTCTCATGTGCAAATGAAACCCATCAATATGTATTTATCAAATCCATTATGCATGACCATTTAATATTTCCCAACAATTGCTTTTGCAATACTCAATGTATTCAAATGCTAAATAAAATCTTTCTTCTATTATCCTGAGTCAATTTTGCACATCTTATGAATGAACACTTCCTCTATCATGGTGTTAACATTTGATACAATTGTTCTTGAACATGGTATGCCAAGAACCCTTTGAGAGTTTGACAATTGTATGGAAATCATTATGATGGAATTCATATATCCTACCATCTAATTATTTTGTTTTCGATTTTTGTTTGTGATCATGAGTTTTTAATATGGTTTAGATTTATGATAGTTGGAAACATGAATGTGCACTGTAAGCACCCGCTATAACATTCAACTTCCTTGATTGTAATTCCTAACATCCATAGATTCACCCCTAAAGTCACACAATCCAACATTGCTAAACATGCATAATCTTGGTGCTTATTCCTGATCACATCTAGGACCAACTTGCAAAATGAACTACTAGACTAACACATCACCAATGTGCATCCTCAACTCAACTTCAAGTGAAAAAATTGAAAGGCAGTTGCATATGCAACACATTTTCAAGTCAAAGTCACATCATAAAATATATAATGGGACTTGCATCTTCTAAAATTGGAGAGCCACTCATCCATCACGTAGGATGTCCTAATAAGGATTTGTATAATTATGGGAGACACTATCATGCATTGAGGCAAAGAATAATTATGACGAGTGAGATTAACAAATTACCTACCATGATGAGAAAACAATTTTAGAAAAACACACAACTTGCATCCATGCTCAAAGATAGTAATTATTATTTATGTAAAAATCCTTGGCATGGGAAGGTTGTTAACAACCACCATGATTTAGGATATGATGCCATGACACAAAAAAAGGTGAATGATCTATAAAATATCTAGACCTAACAAAAGGAATTTGGAAATTGTAGCTCCTTTTTCCTCATTAGGAGGAATTTTTCATTGATATCTATGACAGTGTGTTGGGTTCTAAGTGATGTAATGTGCAATGTGTTTTCCAACCTTAGCGTGTTTGCTCATAATAAATTGTGCCTTTTTTGCCTCTTTATTATTATTACTATTATTATTGTGTACTATGTTGATTCTTTTTACATTAGATCCTATTTACTAATGTCTGTCTTTTTATCATCCACTTATCTTGGAAAACTATAAATTATGTATGTATCTTAAAATAGACGATGAATTGTACCTGTAAGAAATTCACCATAATGTTCAACTACTATGATTCTAGGATGCATTTCCTTATTTTGGGATCCTTGTACAAACTATTTTTGTTTGGTAGCTAAACATTGCAGGGTTTTCTTTGTTTTGATCCAATTTAAGAGAGTTACTAATATATTATCTTACATCTTGAAAATAAATATATTCCCATTGAACCTAAATTGTGGTACACATGATTGCAACATACTAAAGAATCCCCCCATTTTCAAAAAATATTACCGCAAACTCCTTTTTTGTCACCCCCTCCAACATCCACCCAATACTCCCCATACTTGTTTACTATATAAACCTCCACCCTCAAAAGAACCCCCTCACTCCTATTAATCCAATATGTCACCCTTTATTTTTCTCATTTAAAACTGCTCAATATGAACTAATGTAGTACTATACTACCCCTTCAGTGAAGACCCTTTGTATATCTCGGGGAAAGTTGCTTTAAAGGCTTCTTGGAAGGTCTAACGTGCTGTAAAATATTTGCATTAGGTGTATTACTCCTTAACTCAACATTCACTTTAAAGAAATCTCTCTATCCTTTCTTGAAAAACCCATTACTTGAAAAACCAACTTCTAAAAATCTTAGAGGTTATTTCATAGTGTGTAACTATGAAACTTTCAAATTGTACATATTTAGGTGCGAGTGTATTAGGGATCAACAATAATTTTTGGTACTACTAGTGGGACCTTTAAAGAATTTCGTCAGAGATCTAATGTGCTCATTGAAATCCTAGCTTCAAGACAACTTGTGTTTTTAGCACATTGTGATGTTGCATGTTGGCCCCTAGAAGATAGCTATGCCAAATGATGATTTTTTTTTTGATTTCCACCCATACCATGGAGCAATAGTATTGGGCTTTTGATTTCCACCCCTAGAAATTACTAAGGTTGAAAGCCAAAATAAAAACTGTCAAGGCCTTGTTGACCACCATGTCCATCTACAGTGACATGAAACAAACACAAGAACATGGGAAGATGAGTAGACTCTTGGGGCACCTGAGGAAATAATCCCTATTGATGAAAATGACTTCTCTTTTCCCTATCGAAGAGATTTCTTTCCTCCTCAAGCCATTCTCCTTGAAATTCTCACTTTTAGTGGTGGCCTCGTAATCTAAAATTCAAGCTGGTCACAAAAAGGAGAAAATGAAGCCTTGGAGCTCTAATCTTGTGAGAACTCCAATCATCTAGTATCAAACACTTTCTAGAAGGGTAAGTTTTAGGGAAAAGGCCAAGGGAGATTAGAGAACTTAGAATTTTCTCCAATGACCCTTTCTAGTTACTAGATGCCAAAGGAGAAGGTGAACCATACATGTTGCTTGAGCCAAAAAATAAATAAATTAATGAGCTAGAGGTACAAGTGGAAGGAAGACTTGCCATCAACATTCAACTAAAGAACCCCATCGTAAATATGAAGGTATATAAATTCCCAAGAAAAAAAAAGGAAATCAAATACTGGAGCATGAGAAATCGGCCCACAAGCACAACTTGATTAAGAAAACAACATCAAGTTCTAAGATGAAGTAGAGGTCTTCTGTCAAGCCTTGCCTCGATTCATCATAGCACATTTGATACATTTTATTTTGACACATTATGACTCAATATGTTTGAGACATTTTTTGATGGATTGGACATTATCTATATTATTTATGTCGTGTGATGCTTTTCTTTAAAATGATTAATTATATTATTTGATGTTTTATGTATAGACATGTAGTATGCTGATTATTTTAGTATTTTAAATCGAATTGATGAATATGTTATGATGATTCAATTATGAGATTAGTGATGCTAACCTATGTGCATAAATGGGATAAGTTTATATAAATGAAAGTTATCATGTTCTGATCAATTTGACTATGTAAATTTGGTGTGTGCATGTGTGTGCATTTTATCAAACTACTGATATTTGCATTGAGTGTGTAGGAAATTCAACCATGGAATTAATCAGAGAAATAGTAACCGACCTTATGTGCAAACTGTAAGACCAAGGTTGAATCCAATAAAGATATTTGAACCTCGTTGTGAAGTGTTTAATTTGTATCGTAATCTGAATTTATGTGTATCATTTTGTATTTTGTGACATGTTGAATTTTATGTAAAAGTAAATCTTATGGTGTCACTTGACACTCATTATATGCATAGGCGTATTGACATGTCAATTAAGGTTAGCAATGTAACCCATTAACATAAGACTGATTTAGTTAGTAACCTAAATTAGTTTTCCTTGATTAGGGTGTAGTGGAAAGGTTACATCCTTATGATTTTGGAGATCAAATATTTTAAGCCACTTGTATAAGTCATGAATTGATCCTAGAAGCCAAATTTAATCTAATTAAAGTTCCCAAGTGGTAGGGGTATGGGTGAAGAACCTTTTCCACTCTTCTAGAACTTCCTAGCAACATTTATGATGCCTAAAATATCCCAATTTCCCTTTTTTGTGAAAATGGATCATCTCCATGAGGTTACCCAAGTTTACACTCTTGCTAAGAGGTTGCCTTTATGATAGGGGCAAGTGACACTACTACATTTGGGGTCAAACAGTGATGGCCACCCATCGCTCAAGTGACACCAATAGGAATTGGCTCTTGTCGAATGGGCATCAGAATTTTGCCATTACACAAGGGCTTCCATCATAATTGTGATGCATAAAGCTGTTGTGAATTGAAGCCAAACCAACTATGCATCAAAGATGACGTCACAGATGTGGCGTTTATGCGACAACTATGCTGTGGGTTTGACAACTAGCCGTCGAACGTGTCCATCGCAATAGAGACAAATTTTTGGCACTAGCTGTGGAACCGATGGCTATTCATCAAAATTGTGACGACAACATAATAGAAAAATATATGGAATGTGTAACATTGGAGAGAGTGCTTTCCTAACATATCTATTTCAAAAATTCAACTTTGGTTATGAACATTATTAGGAGACTGCAATGCTCTTACCCCTATAACTGGTTATCCTATTTTTGTTAATCTTTTGGGAGAGACCAAATGATTCTTGTGAAGGGAGAAAAGGAGAAGATATGATCATGAGCACAATAGTGAAAAAAAAACTATGGACATATTGGAATGAATTCAAAGAAATATAATAGAAAGTCTACAAAAGGTTCTGATCAGAGGAATGAGATTTATGGAGGTACCAGACACGATGATATTATATATGATGGAGAGGAAAAATACAAGAACAAAGATATGGAAAAGAATTTTTCTAATCGTAGAACTGGTAAGCATCATAACTTTGTAAAAAGTCAAGATGATATAGAGCCTAGAAAGGTTGAGACAATGGGAGAAAGAAGTAATTGGGGTAGAGATGCTGAGGATGATAGGTAAAAAGCATGAGGAAGATAGTAATAAGAAAGTTCTGCTAGCTGGGAACAACTGATTGTTCATTTTATCATACCTAATCTGATGACAGTTCTATGGGAATTTGTAATCAACCTAGCTAATCAACAACTAGACCAATGAATCGCAGTGACAAAGGCATAAATCTGTGACTGAAGTCCCCAAGAAAAGAGATTTAGACAATTATAAAAACATAATAGTCAGAGAATGTTTGCACGAGCCTGCAAACTCCTTAAGATATTATTTTGTACAATTTAGTATGTACATGGTATGAGATTTATTTTCTCTTTCTGTAGACATGTTACTAAGAAGTAAAAGGTTTTATATTTTAGTTTGCCATGGACTCATAATCTGGTAGGATGCATTATATATTAGAATTTGGTAATTGCAAGATTCATTTTTTGCTATATTTCAAAATAGATTTCTATTTGTAAATTGGCCAAACAATATTTCTAGGCTCACCATTTTGAAAATAACTAGAAGGTTGTTTGATTAATATCAACAATGCACTTAACGTGAAACTTCATTTTTACCTTAAATGCATCATGCAGTGAGAAATTCTATTTGAAAAGTGTATTAGAATGTATCTAAAAGGAAAAAATGAAATTTTCAAGGTTTCATGTCAAACTACTTGTTACTTGTTACATATAATGTCGTAAAATAGCTAAGTGCTACCTAACTATGTCCAAGGTGTTTGCACACTCGAGGCATACTGTGCCTACCAGGTTGCCTACATACCCATATCCATGAGATCAAGACCCTTGAACTATTCACTCTAACAAATATGTATTTCTGGTTTCTAATTGTTTTGATGTAGATGTATTCCTATAACCACGGGTGAGCTTTACTCACCTAATACAACTCTTCACCATCATACACCTACTCAGGAAAGTCAGGCAGTTTTCTATAATTACAATACTCTAATACCCTAGTGCAACCTTTGTGTTATAGTTTATAGTTAATGTAAAGTTAACCTATATACGTCCTAACTCACTCCTTATATAGTTATGTTTAAAAGCTTGTGACAATAATCAATGTAACAAAAGCTTGTTTAAAAGCACATATTCCTTTTATTAAATGTAAGGTTGATTACTTGAACATCCACACATTTATACACATGGTAAGTAACTTGGAATGCCATGAGATGAATCTTTAAAGTACCTAGAATGCACTCATCACCTCTTGCCACTCTTAGGGGAAGTCCATCTTCATTGCTCACGATCAATTCGTCACACGAGTACATCAAGGAACGTCCTCATCGCCTCCTACACAAATGAATCCAATATTACAAAATCCCCCTTAAAAAATATGTAATGTCCCCCACTTAGCCAGTTTGGAGGTATGTTGTCCTTAGCCCATTCTTGTATGGTCTCGAGGGCTAACCAAGAGTTCAAAAGGGATCCTGAGGTTATTTGGCCTAGTCAAATTTAATTACAGGCCAAACGGAGTTCATTTGTTGGGTTGTCAGGAAGACTTACTATTTTTAGTAAGCTAATAGGGGGATGCAGTGCCTTCAATTTTCAGTAACAGGATGAGATGTGTTTTGTTGGGCTCTTTCTAATGAGCTATTATATGTGGGATTTTGAGTTTATTTGGTATATTATTTTAATGTTTGAAGTTACAACGATAAAGTGACTATTTAAATTAAATATTATAATGTTTCATAAAGTCACTTTATAAAAATCAAGAGTCCCCTTTTGAGTACATACATGGACTTTGTAAAAAGAAAAAAAGAAGTAATATTAAAAGTCATGTATTATCCCACATTGGCAAGACGGAAGCGTGGAGCAAGTGAGGAAGGGATTAAAAGAAAGAGGATAGCTCTCATTTATTCATGCTTGGAAATATCAAAGAAATTGGAAAATTTGCTGGAGATTATGTCTCAATAGTTTGGAGGACGAAATCCCTTCAAGCTGGAAATCTTGATGCCATTGAAAGATATGGTTTTGAGATTCAACATAGTAGCAGTCCGAAAAAGCGAAACCAAAAAAGAAGGCTAAAAAAAGCGGGTACAAAAAAGCTGTCCGAAAAAAGCAAAACCGAAAAAGTAGGCTGAAAAAGCGGGTACGAAAAAGCAGTTCGAAAAAAGCAAAGTAGAAGGGGCAACATAGAAGAAAATTATTATAGCCATCTACAACCAGGTTCTTTGTTAGTATTATTTTTTAGGGTGTTATAAGCTTTCAGCTGTAAGTGTGCATTATACCAACATTATCATTTTGTAATCCATGTAAATGCCAAAGTCTTGGCCATATTTCATGAGCATTGTAATTTTCATTGCAATTAAGAAGATAATAGTTGCTAGTGCGATTTAAACAATTTAATATCATTATTTATTAGCTAGTTAGTTTGCATACCAACTATTTGTAAAAATGTCAGTTGGCTGTAGGTGTTCATTTCTCATGCTTAGATCATATATATGCATTGAATATTGTCAAAATTAGTAGCACACTCATGTTAGGTCATTGTGTAGTCCATTGTAGTCTTCTAGCACAAGATTCTCATTGATGCAAATTGAAGAAAAAATCATTTGAAGCTAGCTGAAATACTATATCAGTCATACGTCCCTTGCATGTGAATTGTTTGATGAAATTCCTTGAGCTTTCATCAGCATTTTTTTGAGGGCAGCTTTGAGGAGGGTCATTACAGTGGTATCAGAGCTTGCTTTCAAAGTGTTTGATGAAATGTCAAACAACTAAAGTATAAAGATTTTTGGTGTTTGAAGCAGTTATAACTTATTGGGGTCATTACAGTGGTATCAGAGCTATAAGTCCTGCCATCCTGTGGAGGTCTTATAGGGAATTTTGAATAGCCAGATAGAGGGGAAAGTGTTTGACAAAATGTCAAAACACTAAAATCAGAGCATTTATGTTTGAGCATGCGATAGGGGCCTTATAATTTTCGCAATACCAGAGCAAGACAAAATAGGATTTCAGACCTGCAGAGCAAACAGTCTAGTTCATCCGTGTAGGTGGACATAAAATCTAGTCATACAGACACAAAGGAGATATTCTTTGATCAAGGTGGCAATATGGGAGACAGGAATGCTCGGGATCCTGGAGAGGAAAGATTCTTACAGTTATTAGAGACCTTGGCATATGGGCAGTGATTAGCAGAATAGAGGGCACAGGAACAAAATCAGAGAATGGAGCTTATGATGCAGATGATGGCTCGTCAAATGGGGTTGAATGCTAACATGGGTGGAGGAAATAATCAGAATGGTAATAATCAAAATGGTAACAATCAGAATGAGAACAATCAAGATGGGACACATAATGGAGGTGAACAAGTTGGGAACAATTTCAGTCATGCACCCTAGCAAGCTAGGACAGTGAGTTCAAGGCCCATGATTCCCACATTTCCTCCTAGAGCCCCAGAGCAGCCCGTACCAGAGCCTTAGATCACTGATATATAGGACCAGTTGAGAAGAGATTGGGAAGCCAGAGGTCCAGATTTTACTGCTGCAATTACCTTTAGGGAGTATATGGATGTGCGGATGAAACATATGCCACGTGGACATGACAGGAACCAGAGCTATGAGCTACAGAAGAAAGGAGGGAAACTTCAGTTACCATATTATGGTGGCTCAGGGAAGTCTACAGCAAGAGCTTGGGTTCAAAAGCTTGATACATACTTTCAATTGAACCCTATGCCTGAGGAAGAAGCTATTAAGTATGCAACAATTCATCTGGATGGGTTAGCACATGGGTGGTGGCATCATGGTATGGTCACTATGGGTCATGCACACATTACCTCATATGTGGAGTTTATGGAGAGACTGATTGAATGTTTTGATAGGAAGGATCCAAAACTACATTTCAAGGAGTTAGCTCAGCTTAAACAATGGGGATCATTGGAAACATACATTTCAAAATTTCAAAAACTTGTAGTGTTAGTAACAGATGTATTTGAACGGAGGATATTGGTTCTATTTATGGATGGGTTAGCTAATTTTTTGAGGGGGTGGATTAAAGCTCTCAACCCTCCCACTTTGCAGGAAGCCATTAAGAAAGCTCGTGACATGGATTTCTCTTCAGCTTCTAAAAATAAATTCCAGGCAAAGAGTTTCCCTTCGAGGAAAGATAAGGACAGTAAACCTTTTCGTAGAGAGGGTCAACCACCTAAGGAGGAAAGTAAGATTTTGGACAATGAGACACTTAATGATCTCAGGAAGAAGAAGCTTTGTTTTCATTGCAGGGAGCCTTGGGATTTGTCACATAAGTGTCCATTGAAAGCAAAAGCCAAGCAGATGGAGTACTTTTCAGCCGAAGAGTCAGTGGATGGAAATTCAGAGCAATCATCAGAATCAGATGGAGATGATAATTCTTCACATGAGGAAGCACACAGTGATAGCACAATAGCTGAGTTGTCCAGTATATAGGAGGCCATCACTTTCAGAGTTAGGGGAACTTTGGATGGACAAAGATTTGTGGCACTCATTGATACAGGGGCAACACATAACTTCATTGATGAAAAGTTTGTGACACGTAGAGGGCTACATACAGAAGAGCATAGGGGATTTAAGGTGATGGTTGCTGACGGCTTCAAAATTGACTGTACCAAGAAAATCTCCAACTTGCAACTTCATTTGGGAGATTATGACATGGTGGGAGATTTCTTTGTTGTCAGCATTGGTGATCAGGATATGGTGCTTGGGATGAATTAGATGAAATCTCTAGAAGAGTTTACATTTAACCTCCAGAAAATGGAAATGAGGTTTGAGGCAAATGGTAAGAAGATAGTACTCAGAGGTTTGTTAGATGGGAGACTATGAGTGGTGTCACTCAAGCAGATGGAGAGTTTCTTCAGACACGACCAGGTGCAGTGGACAATAGAGTTTAGAGTAATGCCTAAGGTGACAGAGCAACATAAACAAGAGTATTCCCCTGATGTACAAAAAATAATAACCAAACATACTAAGGTGTTTGGTGAGATACCTCCGAATAGGGAAATGGAGCATCTTATTGAGTTAGAGGAAGGGGCTAAGCCAGTCATCATCACACCCTACCGCCATCCAAAGAGATATAAAGATGAAATAGAAAAGGCAATCAAGGAGTTGATTGACATGGGGCACATACGACCAAGCAAGATTCCTTTCGCTTCTTTAGTAGTATTGGTGAAGAAGAAGGATGGTACAATGAGGATGTGCATTGATTATAGGGAACTAAACAAGAAGACAAACAAGAACCGATACCCTATTTCGTGCATTGATGAGCTTATTGATGAATTGCACGGTGCTTGCTACTTCTCTAAGATTGATTTGAGATCCGGCTTCCACCAAATACGGGTTAGAGAGGTGGATGTGGAGAAGAAAGCTTTTAGATGCCACTATGGAAATTTTGAGTTCTTAGTCATGCCCTTTGGGTTGACTAATGTCCCCGCCACTTTCCAGTCCTGTATGAATAGAGTATTCAGAGATCAGTTGAGGAAGTTTGTGTTGATTTTTTTTGATGATATACTAATATACAACCATACTTGGGAGGAACATTTGAAGCATATTGATGTAGTGCTCAACATTCTAGAGAGGGAGTCATTATATGCCAAGATGAGTAAATGCGAGTTTGGGATGACAGAGTTTCTCTATCTAGGGCATATTATTAGTGCAAGAAGTGTTCGGGTTGACCCAGACAAGATCAGGGCCATTCTGGATTGGCCACCACCGAGGAACACTTCGCAACTCAAGGGATCTCTTGGGCTTTGCGAGTTCTACCGCAGATTTGTGAAGGGATTTTCACAGATAGCAGCACCACTTACAGATTTGACACAGAGAGACAGTTTCAAGTGGTCAGAGAAGACTCAGGATTTTTTTGATAGGGATGAGTACATGCCCTATTTTAGCCATTCTAGATTTCACCAGGCCTTTTGAGCTGCAGTGTGATGCCTCAGGAGAGGGCATAGGAGCTATCCTCATGCAGGAAAAATATCCCATCGCATATGAGAGCAGAAAATTATGAGGTGTTGAGAGAACTTACAACATCTATGACAAAGAAATGCTAGCAATCATGCACGCGCTAGCTAAGTTCAGGCAATACTTAGCAGGGAGCCGATTCACAATAAAAATAGATCATAACAACTTGAAACATTTCCTTGGACAAAGGATCTCAATGACAGGCAACAGAAATGGGTGAGTAAGTTACAGGCTTATGATTTTGACATAGTCTATGTCAAAGGGAAGAAAATATCGTCGCAGATGCTTTATCCAAAAGGCCTCATTTGCTTGCTGTTGGGATAGTCATGGACGATTGGAGAGAGTTGATCTTGGCAGAGTATGCCAAGGATAGTTGGGCATCTAGTGTTACTGAAGGAACTATTCAAGATAGTCGATACACTGTTGTAAATGATTTGATCATCTACAAGGAAATGATTTATTTAGTACCCGGGTCTGCTATGAAGTAGAAGATTTTGAGGGCATTTCATGATTCACCATTGGCAGGACATCCCAGATTCTTTAAGACATATCGGTAGGTGAGAGAGCGCTTCACTTGGAAAGAACTCAAAACTTAGGTGCTTTAGTTTGTTAGGGAGTGCCCAGTATGTCAGCAGAAAAAATAGGAACATTCTTTTCCAAGTGGTTTACTACAGCCCCTACCCATACCAAAGAAGAAGTGGGATAGCATTTCCATGGATTTCATTACAGGCCTCCCCAAGGTATAGGGTCGGGATTGTATTTTTGTTGTGGTAGATAGATTGATGAAATTTGCACATTTCTTTACGATTTTGTCCACATATTCAGCAGTACAGACAATAGAGCTATTCTTTTGAGAGGTATTTAGATTACATGGGATGCCATGAAACATAGTCAGCGACAGGTATAGTAGGTTTATGAGCCACTTTTGGGAGGAGTTGTTCAGGTTGTGTGGAACAGAGCTAACTTCGAGTACTAGTTACCACCCCCAAACTGATGGGCAGATAGAGATAGTGAATAAATGGGTTGAGGGGTACCTTTGAAACTACATTGCAGGAGAACAGAAGGCTTGGGTGAAGTGGCTGCATCTAGGGGAGTATTGCTATAATACCTCTTTCCATATGTCTATTCAAATATCCCCTTTCATGGCACTGTACGGGTATGATGCTCCTAATTTTCTAGATTTGTTATTTGGGGACAGTAGGGTGCCTAAGGCAAAGGATATATTGTAGGAGTGTCAGGACATTATGCGATCCTTGAAGGAAAATTTACAAAGGGCACAAAATCAGCAAAAGCAATATGCTGATCAGCACAGGGTTGAGAGATTTTTCGAGGTAGGAGACATGGTGTACCTCATGTTACAGCCATATAGACAGTCCTATCTCAAGAGGAGTGGAGCAGAGAAATTGAAACCATGCTACTATGGACCATTCAAAGTAATCAGGAGAGTGGTTGAGGTAGCTTATGAGTTGGAGCTGGCTGCAGACAGTAAAGTGCATAATGTGTTCCATGTGTCACGCCTTAAGAAGGCATTGGGGCATAATGTGGTTCCTTTAGTAGTATTGCCACCTCTCGATGATGAGGGAAAACTTATCTTGATTCCTGAGGCTATACTTGACTCCAGGGAGAGGGTGCTTCGTAGGCAGACTATCAGGGAGTACCTAGTAAAGTGGAGGAACTTACCAGTTGAGGATGCGACATGGGAGGCAGAGGAGATTATTCAACATCCTAAGTTGAGATTGCTTGGGGTCAAGCAATTTCAAGAGGGGCGGACTATAATGTCCCCCACTTAGCCAGTTTGGAGGTATGTTGTCGTTAGCCCATTCTTGTATGGTCTCGAGGGCTAACCAGGACTTCAAAAGGGATCTTGAGGTTATTTGGCCTAGTCAAATTTAATTACAGGCCAAACAGAGTTTTTTTGTTGGGTTGTTAGGAAGACTTACTATTTTTAGTAAGCCAATAGGGGGATGCAGTGCCTTTAATTTTTAGTGATAGGATGAGATGCATTTTGTTGAGCTCTTTCTAATGAGCTATTATATGTGGGATTTTGAGTTTATTTGGTATATTATTTTAATGTTTGAAGTTACAACGGTAAAGTGACTATTTAAATTAAATATTATAATGTTTCATAAAGTCACTTTATAAAAATCAAGAGTCCCCTTTTGAGTACATACATGGACTTTGTAAAAAGAAAAAAAAAAGTAATATTAAAAGTCATGTATTATCCCACATTGGCAAGACGGAAGCATGGAGCAAGTGAGGAAGGGATTAAAAGAAAGAGGATAGCTCTCATTTATTCATGCTTGGAAATATCAAAGAAATTGGAAAATTTGTTGGAGATTATGTCTCAATAGTTTGGAGGACAAAATCCCTTCAAGCTGAAAATCTTGACGCCATTGAAAGATATGGTCTTGAGATTCAACATAGTAGTAGTTCGAAAAAATGAAATTGAAAAAGCAGGCTGAAAAAAGCGCGTACGAAAGCTGTCCGAAAAAAGCGGAACTAAAAAAGTAGGTACAAAAAAGCAGGCCGAAAAAGAAGTTCGAAAAAAGCAAAGTAGAAGGGGCAACATAGAAGAAAATTATTATAGCCATCTACAACCAAGTTCTTTGTTAGTATTGGTTTTTAGGGTGTTATAAGCTTTCAGCTGTAAGTGTGCATTATACTAGCATTATCATTTTGTAATCCATGTAAATGCCAAAGTCTTGGCCATATTTCATGAGCATTGTAATTTTCATTGCAATTAAGAAGATAATAGTTGCTGGTGCCATTTAAGCAATTTAATATCATTATTTATCAGCTAGTTAGTTTGCATACCAACTGTTTGTAAAAATGCTAGTTGGCTGTAGGTGTTCATTTCTCATGCTTAGATCATATATATGCATTGAATATTGTCAAAATTAGTAGCACACTTATGTTAGGTCATTGTGTAGTCCATTGTAATCTTCTAGCACACGATTCTCATTGATGCAAATTGAAGAAAAAGTCATTTGAAGCTAGCTGAAATACTATATCAGTCATACATCCCTTGCATGTGAATTTTTTGATGAAATTCTTTGAGCTTTCATCAGCATTTTTTTGAGGGCAGATTTGAGGAGGGTCATTACAGTGGTATTAGAGCTTGCTTGCAAAGTGTTTGACTAAATGTCAAACAACTAAAGTATAAAGATTTTTGGCGTTTGAAGCAGTTATAACCTGTTGGGGTCATTACAAAATAATAGTTCAAGTGAAGTAAACACATGAAAAATGAGAGAGAAAAAAAGGAATCCACTTACCAATAGGCATTGCCATTGCATCTGTGGCCATGCTACCTGTTGAGTGAGTTTTATTATTTTTCTATTGTGTCAAGATCTCTCTATTTATACACATACATACATGCATGCATACATACATATACACATATATAGACATAGACATATGTATATATATGTATATACATACATACATACATATACAAATATCACAAGGGCACAACAAAGAGATGCAAAGATCACAAGGGCGCGACAACAAAATTCTAGATCTCCATTGATCTCCACAAACATTCAAAGATCTCCACCCTCTTTCATGTGAAACTCTCCACAATCAATCAAAACAAATGGGGAATGATTGATATCATGTTTTCTTTTCTCTTTTGTTAATAATCCATAATCCATAATCCACAAGATCTCTCTATATACATACATAGACACACATATATGTGTGTGTATGTATGTATGTATATATACACATACATACACACATATATAAATATACACATGTATATATATATGTATATATATATATATATATATATATACATACATACGTACATGTATGTACATACATATATACATACATGTGCGCGCGCATACACACACACACACATGAAAACAACAATGCATTTTCTAAGAGTTTACAATTGTTCAACAAAATTAATATTTTACAAGAAAATGTTTTTGAAACAATACATAAATTACTTGACATGAGAGGTCCGGAAGTGAGGGTGTTGACCGATCTTGAAAACTTGAATGCTAAATTAATTTTGATATGGTAGAGGTAGATATTTAGAAGTTTGATAATCAAGATTTAAGGCACAAGAGTGAAGCAGAAGGAACAAATTTGGAAAGAGAAGGAGAATGAGCAACTTTAGAAAGAGACTACATGAAAGAAATAACAACTAGACAACATAGAGGATATTATGGGAGCTATTGGATAGAATCTAGGAAAGTGTTGCGGTAGGTACTATGACATTGGAAACACTAGTTAAATTGGTCTAGTTGCTGATTAACTGGGTTGATTACTTCATTAACATATGATCCAATGGTAATGTTAGTTATTATTTTTACATACATGAAAATATTATTATTATTCATTATTATATATACATACATACATGAAAAAAACAATGCACTTTCTAAGAGTTTACAATTGTTCAACAAAATTAATGTTTTACAAGAAAATGCGCCTGAAGAATTGTTAGCTCAAAAGCAAGAAAATGTTGTTGAAATAGTACATAAATTTCTTGACATGAGAGGTCCACAAGTGAGGGTTTTGACCAATCTTGAAAACTTAAATGCTGAAATGAAAGCTATTGATGATCAAACACCTATGCTAGAGTTGCAACACAATGTGAAGTTAATTTTAGATAAGGTAGAGGCATATATTCAGAAGTTTGATAATCAAAAGTTAAGGGATGAGAATGAAGGAGAAGGAGCAACTTTAGAAAGAGACTGCATGATAGAAACAACATCTAGATAACATTGAGGATATTATGGGAGCCTCATGATTATGGCATTTACACAAAAGTAGAACTTGCTTCTTCAACTCCTTACACTTAACTCTTCACTGAAGTTATTCTTCCAACAGTGAGAATAGCTACTACAAATTCCTAGGAGCATTCAAAGATGAAACATCTCAAACCATTTTGACCTTGATTTTGGTGCCCCAGCCAACAACATGTACCTCTCAATGATTTGAATTTTCTATACAGTAAAGGATGATGTGCATTGTTCATCTTATTCAATGATCATACACAAATGAAGTTGAAGCTTATTGTTTAGTGAGTTTGAAGTTTTGAGGAATATAAATGATAATCTAAGCCAAGCTTCATTATCTGGCCTATGACATATCACCTCTAAATAACCCAGAGCTGCCACATGTGAAGATATATGGTGTCTCTCTATTCCATACCTGTACATGTATGACCATTTGATGTTGGATATTTAGAACCTTAAGAAATATGCCATGATTTCCAATTGTCACCACTTGACCTTACTCCACATGCCTTATTTTCCATATGAGAGAAATCAAAGATATACAAAATTCTTGATAAGTTGCAATTTGATAAAAAGGGATGCCAAGTGTTTGATCAAATGTATTCAGTGGAGATTCATCACAATTTTCTTCAAGGCACTCTAAGTCAAAATTGGTTTTAATACATGCTACTTGGTGTCACCTTATTCCATGTTGTTTTGAAGATGACGAGTCTTTGATATCCATTGTGGTGATGTTCAAGAGAACAAAAAATCATATTCCTAGTCCAAGGGGATGCTACATGATTTTTAGAGATTTTTTTTTCATGCTTGCTATAAACTTAGTGTTTCAAATCTGTAAAGGTTTCTCTAGATAAGAATGTAAAAAGAATCATAATGCATATGAATTGTTTGACAAAATAATTCAATTTCCAACCCATGGTCACAGAACGTTCCTATACAATTATTGGATAGCTTTCAAAACTTTTGTGACTTGTCCTCTTTGATGAAAAACCATATATAATATTGTCAAAATATTTAGCAAAGGATATTTGGAGTCTCTAAATCATCACCTCACAAATTGGGTTTCTAAACTAAAGGTTCGTGCCAAGCCATGAAATATTGAGCATTAACAAAATACAAATCAACTTCAAAATAATCCATATGCAAGGGTGACTGTAGAAACTAGATAAGAAGCTAATATCAACAAAATGATACGTGAGGAATGAAAATAAATGTAAAGCTTCTTATCTAACAACATTGCTTAATGACAACTCATCAATCAAGCAGTATAGACAAGGCACATAAACTTTTTGATAGAATTCTACCATGATATTTGTTTAAAAGATTGTTTTAACTTTCATTCAAAAGTCAAACATTTGTAGACATCACATTGGAACTAGAGGACATCATGCTCACGTGGAATATAGAAAGCTTGCAAAGGCACCATAATGAAGGGAGGCATGAACCATTTGTTGCAATGCGTCAATAGAGAGGTCATCCCATGAGATGGATAAAAAGTGGAGTGATAATTACATAGAATACAATGATCGCAGAATATGCACAATATGGAAGCATAGACAAGCACATGAACAATTGGGAAAGAGACGTCAAAAGACTAATTTTTTTGGAATTGATTGGTTGTATGAGTAATATTCATAAAAAATGTGGCTTGCAGAAATAACATATTGTAATGTGGGTTGCAGAAATACCATGGAAAACTTATTTGATCCTGCTAGATGGGAACAATTGATTGTTCATTTTATTGTACCTAATCTGATGATAGTTCTACATGAATTTGTAATCAATCCAGCTAATTAGCAACAAGACCCAATTTATTGGGTTATGGCTAGTTTCTTCCTAAAAATATTTGCTATGATGTGTTTTTGTAAAATTTCTTGCAAACTCTGCATTTTTTTCTTGGTTTGCATTATTTTTTGGAGGATCTTGAGGTAAGTCACTTAGCATGGGTTGAGTGAGTTTTTTTATATTATTATTTGGATTCCAGAATATGTATGCAGCTGGATCAATTTTCTATTGTGCTAAGATGTAATAAGAACCTTAAAAAAGATCTCTAAATATACATGTTTAGAAGGAAATATAAAGAGATACATGTTTAGAAGGAAAAGAAATGAAAATTTACATAGGCCTTGGAGAAAATGGTAGAGCTAGGGCACGGCAACAGAATTGTAGAGAAAGGGCATGACACAACAATGAAATCAGAGAGCAAGGGTATAAAAATCACAAGGGCATGACATGGTAACAAAACTGTAGAGCAAGGGCATGATACCGAAATGCAGAGATCATAAGGGCACAACAACCAAATCATAGAGCAAGGGCATGATAATGAAATGCAAAGATCACAAGGGCACAACAACTAAATGAAAAGATCACAAGGGCATGACAACCAAATCATAGAGCAAGTGCCCGAAAATGAATTATAGAGATCACAACAATGAAATTGAAGACCAAGGGCACGAAAATGAAATGTAAAGATCACAACAACAAAATGCAAAGATCACAACAACAAAGGGCATGACAACATTCATAGCTCTCCACCCCCATTTGGAGCTCTCAACCCTCTTTTCCGCACAACTCTCCACAATCAAAACAAATGGGGAATGATTTATGTCATTTTTTTTTATAGTCACAGGGCATTGCAATTACAATGCCAATGTTGGTATTGTGATGACATTGGGGAAAATTACAAAAAAAATATTAAAATCAACACAAATTACACCGCTGTCACAAATTTCCATCACAAATTGCCATCACAATTTGACCCCAAATGTTGTAGTGTGGGGAGACCAAAGGAAACCTAGAGTCAAGTTGGAGTTATTATTATTTTTGGGTAGGTTATTTTAGAGGCTATTTAGAGTCCACTTGAAGAGTTGGAGGGTGTTCAACCACTCTCTATTTTTAGAGAAGTCAAGCTTTGGAATTGGAAGGAGGAAAGGATTAAACTCATCTCAGAACACATTTTTGCCATAACCTTTGTGAAGGCAAGTTTCTCCTTTGCCATGGATATTTTTATTTTGTTCATTGTTTAAGTGTGTGTGTAAATCTCTTGCATGTTTGGAGTTTCCTTTTTTGTTTTTATCATGTGAGAGATGGGTATTGTGGGTTTTTACTTTCTTTTCTTTCATATCATTTTCCTTGTTTTTTTGGGAAAACTGTGAAGGGAGTGTTGACATTACTCACCTTCGAATAGGGCAGAAGTGGCCATGTAAGAGAAAGGGGTTAGCTGGACTTCATATTAGTGCAGAGTCCCTTATCATGATGAGGAGGGGGATAAAATGCAAGGTGTATGGGCCCTTTCATGCCACTGTTTTTTTTTTTTTTTGGAGAGAAAATGAGCATGAAAGATGAGAATCCATGTGAGGTTCTAGCCTTAAAAGAGGTATGTTTCTGTATTTTTTTGGCATTGGCTTCTCTTGCATGAAAGATCCACCTTCACTCTTTTCATAGGTTCGAGATGAAACTTGCCGTGCATACCTTGGATCATAATTGTATGTTGAGTTATGTCCTTGTGTTTGGATTCTGAATGTCACTTAGCATGTTACAATTTCTTCTAGCTTAGTGGGTGGCCTTTTGAGGCCTAGGATGGGAGGTGATCTCTCCATGGTTGTTCTAAGTGCTTTTTTAGATTGCTTGGATAGGTTCTCATGATGGAGCAATATGGTTTTGGAGCCTTGGTAGTGTTCCTTGAGTCATTTTGTTGGAGACTTATCCTTGTGATGATCTTTTATTGTATCTTGCAATCTTGTTATAAAAAGAGAACTTGTATCTCTATTGAGACCTTCTAGATTGTATTTTGTGATGTAGATGTTATTTTAATAAGAAGAATTTTGATCCTTATGTATAAATTTGATGGTAGAATGAGAAGATGTAAAATAGATTTCATTTCAAATCACTTGTAATTGCTTGAAATATCATAAATGTAGAAATCTAGTTGTTTCATAATTCAACCTCTTGTAACCCTGGATTTAAATTTTGAATACAAAATGATTGATTATATTATATATATGTTTTTATGAAGAAATTCAAATTATATAATGAATAGATTTACCTATGTTATTAAAAAAATCAAATTTGATGTTCTATTGATATAGTTCCATAGTTGCATCTCAGATTTGTTAAATAGACATAATGGAATAATCAAAAGATATTCAAATTTAAATAGGCACATGATTATCACACCACTAATATACTCCTAAACACTTTAAAAGTATCTCTAATATCACTATAGAAAGTTGGGACAAATACCCATTAAACCATTTTCGTAAAGTCCTCAAAAAAAAGAAAAAAAGGAAAAATGGATAAAAAGAAGCACTCATAGGATGCTATCAAATACATGGGAAACCTTGTAATTCCCAAAATGGTAATAAAAAATATTCTCTATGAGATTCCCCATAAAGTCATTATAAACACTTCTTTTCAAATAATAAAAATATTATAAAATAATTATAAAAATTAATACAAAGTCTTCTATTCTAAATTACCCCTCCTCACAAACCCACCCATAAAGCTTTAAAATATAACTCCATCCTCCTTAACTATGCATTCAATACTATTGATGTCACCCTCCCCACTTTCTTCCACTTCACTCCCCAAGGAATGTATGTTACATGTGGAAATTGGATGAGGGTGCAAGTCAACATGGGTAATAAATGATAAAGGGTGCAGATTTAACTTTTAAAATCAAACCTTCAACTTACTTTTACACCACCCCTTGCTCATGCATTTACCAAGGGGATGGTACGCTGCCCCAGGCATGATAATCTTTGGGCAGCGCATAGGGGAGTTAGTGAAGCATGCCAAAGAGGGAGATGGGGTTAGAGGCAAGTTGGCATGTTGTGAAGGGGGTTAGGGAATGCAAGTGTTAGGGGTGGGTTAGGATTAGGTTAGTAATTGTCAATGATGATTAGTAGTTAAGTAGAGTTAGTTAGTGTTAATAAAGTTAGGAAGTACTTAGATGTTAGTTTGTTTAGGAATAAATAAGTGATGTTTAGTATTAATTAAGTAGGAGTGGTTAGGAGTTAATGAAAGCAGAATTTTAAATGGGTTTTAAATAGGTAGTATATAGGAGATGGTTAGGATTTAATAATTGAGTTTAGATGTGGGATTAAATATTTTTATGGGACATTGTAATTTGAATTTTATATTTAGAATATAATAGATTTAATAAAGTTTGTAGAATAATTGTAGGATATTAGCCTATAGGTGTGATATTAGAGTTAAATAGAGATAGTGATATTGTGAGGCAAACTAATGTTTTTCAATGTATGGGTATATGTATAGATAGATTTAACATAATGAATGAATATAAACATTATATTATTTCTATTAAATAATTAATTAGCTATATTTTGATGATTATTAATGTTTGGGTTATAAGGTGTCATTGAGTGGTAAGTGTTCATGTAATGTTCGAAGGTGTTGTAAGTCAAGTTGACTAGACATCTTGATTTAGTAAATTGGATTATTTTTTAAAATGAAATGAATGATGTATAAGTCTTAATAAGGAAAAATTAATGATTAAATTAGTTTTATTAGAGTATAATTTTAATCATGACTAAGTACTAAGGTCATAGGAAAACTTTTGAAAGGATGCATACTAGTTCACCTATAAGTTTGAACTGACATACTGAAACAAATAATAGATGACATAATAACCTAATGTAACTTACATAATTTAATGAAAATAATAATGTGAAACATAGAATGATCAAGTAAGGTTTACTAAACCATCAATTAGGGTGAAAACCTAAATGTACCATTGTTGTGGTGTTATTCTGTGTGCATGTCAAAAAATGAATAATATGAATCTAACCTTACTCAACTAAACAAATTTAATTCAAAGTCAACTGAGGAACTAAGGAACCCTAGATACTCCTTGAGCATGATGTATCACTTTAGCTATGATTTAATCAACCAAATTGTATAACCCAAACTAGATGTTCTTGTAGCACTAGGACCTAAGGTCCTGTAATTGTGCAGTATGTTTGAGATGTTGACTTTGCATCATTATGAAATGCGATCAAAAATCACTTTGATACTTTTAAAACTCCTCGTAATTTATTGAATGTAGTATGTGCTAAACATAGTGGTTATTAACTTTTTTAAAAAATTGTTCATGTGTTTTTGCCCTAATTTTTGGGCATGAAATCTTCTATGCATTATTTGTAAGGAGGCATTTTTTGGAAGAGAACATGCCATGATGAAAAAATCCTTTTGGATTGATCTAATCTAGTCCAAACTGACATTAATGACACAAATCCCTACAATGACTTTGATACAAGATACCCCTAGTCAAGCAACATTGTGTTTATTTTCTTCTCCTATCCTTAATTGTGTAGTCAAAGTCACAAAACTATAGGAAAATAGGCTAGAGGGGAAGTTATTTTCAAAATCCAGTTAATGGGTCCTTGTAGGTAGTTTGAAGTAGCTAGTTAGGTTAGAGTAGGTAGGTTTCTTTTTTTATTTTTTCACAAAGTGCTACAACACACATTTCTCTCTTCAAAAATGACCCTTGCATAGTTCTTGTTTTCCCTAAATATGTCTAGCATTTGTTTTTTAGGCTTCATTAGAAGGATAGGCATGAAAGGTCAATTTAATAACCCATGTCGTCATGTGACTAAAACAAAGACAATTACAATTTTTTTGAAGGATTTTATGTCTATTAACCACCAATTAACTATTGGGCATGTTATTAGAGCCAAACATGCTAAGGATTGAATTAGGTTTGTTTAGTCAATCCAATATCTCATGTGAGATAAATACACTATAATCTATTGTTGGTTATTGTATACAACAATAAAATTCCTTTCTTTCGGTACAAAATGTTAAAAATTATTTTTAAATTAGAAAAAACAAGTTTTGAAGGGACCTTGAAAGCCTATCTAATAAAGGTGGAGAAAATAACTCCACAAAAAAAATGCTTCCATAGACAGATCATTAAAAAATTAACAACCCAAAAAAATCAATCAAACCACAACCTAGGAACACAAAGGGTTACCTAAAGATGAAACATTCGAAACCCAATTATCTCTATGGGTTTTGGCAACATGCTCCTCCAAACTGACAAAAGATGAGCACAAAAGGAAGAAGTTAAAACTTTGCATTTGGCTCCCTTCTTATGTAAATGAAGGGCCATGTCAAAAAAGGTGAAGAATTATTTGAGTGTTACCTATGAGTGAGATCCAACCATCTTCCATTTAGTTGCCTCATTTTTCCAAACCAACAAATCCAAAATAAAGAACCTTATTGTTAGAGTAATTAGTTTTTTTTACGTATTAATTAAATCACTTTGATTTTATTAAATAAGCTGCCTATTACTCTAGTTTTCTTAGGCTATCTCGTAGGCGCATATAATTAATATTTTATATTAACTATAATGTGCAACCTAATTTTTTTAGGCTTTAGGTTACCCTTTTAAGGTTTTGATCTCCTTTATGAGGATTGATCTCTTTGTAATTCTTTGAATCTGTTGAATAATATTTTTCTTCATATGAATACAAATTTTCATATTTTTCAGATCAAACCCTTGCCTCTTCTTGTCTTTTTCTTCTCTGTGATAGGTTTTGTACATGCAAGTATTCTTGGGCTTCGTGGATTTGATTGGCATATTTGCTCAAATCCTACACTTATCCCGATAGAGGGTCCAACACATGGAAAAGAATCAACTATTCCATTGACAACATTAATCTTCTAGGTAGATCCAACTGACTCACCAAAAGAAGCCTTGACCTCCAAAAAAGTTGAATCCACAAAAACTAAGCCAACATAAACAAGATTTGAGGTAGTAACAAATACAAAAAAAGAAGCCTCCCCATTAGTAACTGTTGACACAAAAAACTGCACCCCTACTTGAGTTATGACCCTCAAGCAACCTTGTGTAACATGGAAACTACCTCCAAGTGTTGAACTTGCACTTTGAGGTTGAATCTCTTGAGAAGGCCTACTTCCTTACAATCAAGATACACCTAATTAGAAATTTGAGGGAAAAGGGAGAAGGATTGCATAAAAGTAAATTGCTAAAATGAAAGGGGGTGATGCACTAGATTGGATTTTTGGTTACTACTTCTACCTATAGCTGCACTTAACATCAACGAAACACCCAAAATACACTAATCTTAACTCTATTCTATCTCCCAAATAATCACATGCATGTTTGGAAATGATCAAATTGTTGAAAGGAAAATTAATTTCACTATGCAACAACTATCAGATTTAACACAACATATGAATAAGGAAAACATGCAAAAAATAAATTTAAAATGAGGCAAGGTACATGCACATACTAATGAATGGCAAGAATAGGTAAGAACATAAAATGTGTCATTAATGGAAGGGAAAAGGAATACAAATATAGGGAATGCTACTGTTGTAATGAACTAGAGAAGAACTCCCAAAATATGTACAAGGGTGCCTTTTAGAGAGACCATGCATAACTTAGTTATAGCAGTGAAGTTCAGACTCTAGCTACACTAGAATTAAGTTATAGATTTGCAAATCAAGAAAATACTAGAAGAAATCTCATTGCATGTGTATATTTGATCAGAGAAGTGATAGAAACAACAAGCAATGAAGAACTCTAAAGAAGGAAAATATAGACCAAGTAGAATAAATCTGATTTCCACATGTTTTTGATCTGTGAAATGATGGAATTTGGTCCAATAAATGCCCCCACAATCAAGAAAATTATGCCCATACCCTTTACAAGTGGAAAAATATGAAGGACAACCACTTACATTGCGTGAAAAAGCCCAAAAAAATAGTTTGACGATAAATATTGAGCTCTCGGGTCTTATTGTAGTCAACATAAAAATTAACATAGGAACAAAAACATAACATTTTTTGGCCTACACAACATTGCACTGAATATTTACTTCTTTCCAAAAGACATGTGATCATGTGAAAAGGTCAAAGACACACAAAACCTTATAGTTTCGCACCAATGCAACACAATTTTATTTCTCTTTAGATTAACTTGTGATAATGCGAAAAGGTAAAAAACACATTGGTGCAACATCACAACATGAAACCTCTTCTTGCACAAAAGACTTGCAATGTCACGCAGAGCATGAAAATACACTTTAGTTTCAGCCTATGTGCAATCAAATGAGAAAAACATGTCGAATGCATAGACACAACTTCCTACGATGCCCAAACTCATTCGATGCCATCTCCTAGTACACATGAAAATGCACAACAATTTTGGCCTACAGATTTTGAATGGGAAAAATGTTCCTACAATAAGAAAACTCATTCGATGCACTCCTAAAACACCCTAAAATGCACAATTTTTTGTTTGCCTAAGAATTCCAAGCATACACAAAACTTAGCCCATGAAAAATGTTTCTGATTGGTTATCTTAAATGGGCTAAAGGGTGACAAAAATGTTAACATTTGTAGTGACTCAAGGGGAATGCTTTACCACTAAGCATATGATCTGTGGCCTTGAAGAAATTCATTGGGCATAGAGTCATAAACATCAAAATATAATGCATTCTATCACAACATAAAGATCAACAACTCTAAAATTGACAAAACATCAAAATTTGCTATGTCCAGGAAGGAAAAAAAATGTGCTCATGCATTTCTTGGAAAGATGGAAAAACATGCACATGCACATACAAAAAACATAATTAAACAAAGCCATCAACTAGCTTCCTTTTTTACTCCTTTTGGAGTGCTTGAGATGTCCAAGAACCATCCTCCCACCATTACTCAGTTGGCTACAATACAACATTCCATCTAGACTTGATGTAAGAGAGGCCCCACCTATTTGATCATATTTCTCATTTTGATGGATAAAATCACGCTTTCTATACTTGAAGACCAAAATATCTTCATCAACCCCTTGAGAGAATGAAACTCCTTGCTGATCCATTTGTGCTTGCTATTCAAAAACCTTAGCTAATGCTGGCCCAAGAAGAACCTCTTCAATATCAACAATAAAACCATGATGTTCATTGAAAAGATTAGCTACCATCTCGTCCTCCTTATGAGCCAATTTTTTTTCCCCCTGCTGCTCTTTCACACCTTGGATCACATTTGGAATGACATCATCCTATTTGTGGATCACATAATTTCTTGGCTCAACTTCATCCACATGCCTGAATGGATCCAAGTAGTTTCCCTCCTCATCAAAGAGAATAAAATTTAGGTTTTCAAGACTAATCATGTAAGGCTCTACATGATTAGTGGAAAAGGGATTTTCTTCAATAGAAGTCTTTGTATCATGTTTGGTTCTAAGCAACATGCAGGACCAATCAACAACTATATACCCACCAGTTATTTTAGAACTAAAATCTCTAGATAAGAAAATGCAAAAGTGTTTAGGGAGGTCTATTACATATATGTTTTGAAAAGTCATGTAGCCATGACATGCATGTAAGGCCAATTTTAGATATTTCAATACCCCTATTGTTTTGCAAGAAGTTCCATCTAATAGAGTAACCCCTTTAGTCATAGGCTCATACTTTATACCTAGGTGATCAACAACCCTCTTAGCCATGACTAAGGTGCTAGCACCAAAGTCTATCATGCAATTATGAACTATGTTTCTCCTATGATTAAAGAAATATAAAAGGGAGGTGGCCTTATTTTCTTACCTTGATTTTCCTCCTTATTGGATTGTGTAGGGATGGATGAATTTGATGATCCACTTTTCATTGATACTAGAGAAACCTTAGACCCCTATTGCTTCTTGCAACCCTATTCTTTATTCTGATTTTGAAATGAGTCAGCTACATTATTTATTATCCTTGGGGTCATTGCATGTATGGTTACACCACTATTTCTCTCTTTATTTCTCTCAATTAAATCCTCATTACCAAAAATAGCATAAGAAGCACCTCCATGAAATTGAGCTTGATGTCCGACATTGGACTGATTTGTATAGTTCTTCTATCCTAAAGTTTTTGGTTCCTCTTGCATGGTCAAAGCTTGGGAAAATGAACCCTAATAATGAGGTTGATAACTAGATATGTACCCCCCTTGATCTTCAACAAAATTATTTTGGTGAACCAGTTCCTTGGTCTGATTTGGGGTTTCATTATTGAAATATTTTTTCTAGCTCCATGAATTTTGCACTTGATGTTGTGGCTTATTTGATTGTAAATTTGGATTATAAGGCTGAGGGGGTCTAAAAATTTGAGCTTTCTAGGTAAAAGTACAAAGATGTGTCACCTTTTAGACTGACATATTAGAACAACTAAATTTGAGTATTTCTATCTAAAATTAAATTTTGTTCAAACATATGTTCTAGATAAATTCATTCTAGCTAAGTTATATATGGTCTTACACTTTGCCAATTGGAAATGTCTATAAAATGCATGTTTTCTACTATATATCCAATTACTAAAAAAAAAAATAATTTTAGAAAAGTGGCATTTCAATAACTCTTACTATTTTTTAAGATGGTCTTTTAATAACATATAAACACCATTTTATAAAGTTTAAGAGTCAAGAATATTCTCATGTAGAGTTTATAGTGTTTTAATTAGATATAGTATATTATAATTAAAAAACTTTACAAGCACATATTTTAACACTCAAAAATGTTGAGTTTGAGAAAGAAAAAAAATTTAAATGATATCAAAAAAATTTAAAAATTATATGATATTCTAGAGGAGAGAGTCCTCTTCTAGAATGTATAATTTTTCTCTAGGTTAGAATAGATTTGTTTTGAAAAATGTGGTGGGAGCTGAAAACTATCGATTTCAAGTGAGTTGAAATTTGAATCATTGTAGAAGAAAAAATATATTTCTAAAGCTGATTTTTATTTTTGATTGTTCTAGCTATATGTGTTATCGATAACATAGTCTGAGATCAAAGGGAATTAAGTTTATTTCCATATAGTTTTGTGGTTGGAACTAGACCCCTAATTTTTAGCATTTTTCAGTAGCTAAAAGATTATCTATAAAAATTAGGAACATATATCAATTCTTATTCCAAATAATTTTTAAAAATTATAATCCTAAACTTCATCCATTTCTACACATTTTATTAGTTTACTTCATTTTCAAATTTAAAATTATAATATCAATTTTATGTCATTGAAGGTGAACAATTATACTTTTGCTAGCCTTTTCCTTTACAAAAGGGTGATATAGGTTTGTGCTTTACCCTTCTATCCTTTGAGTGTTGTCACCTCATTCCCAAGGGCCTACATATACATATTTTGTTAACTACTATTTTTCTTAACACTTTGTGTCTCTAAGATTTGATCTTGAAACTTCTTATCCAAGTTAGAATTTTGATCTTGAATCCTCTTGTCTGTGTTCTGCATCATAACTTGAAACATTGCCTCATTTTTATCTATCCCACTAGAAGATGTAGAAGTTGAAGGAGTGGTAACAAGAGGCTGGCTTGTAGTTGTAGTGGGAATAGGAGCCACCATGAGTTGATGTGTCGGCATATATGGAAATAAAAGCATTGGAGGCCTTGGAGATAATTTCCCACCTTGTAAAAGACAATTTTTAATATTTATGGCTATATCATATGTAGATGGTAGGGCATCTCCACTCATTATCTGTAACGTAGTCGCAATCTCACTATTAAAAGCTTTGAGATAATGCCTGAAGGCATAACTAGGGGAAGGCTTCACAGATTCTATCCCATATTTTTTGAAATCTATAGTTAAAAGAAATCATGTACTCATGGGGTTCTCTTTGTTATGATGTGGAGCCTAATCAGACTCAGAAATTAATTTTTCCTCACTTCATTCAGTGTGGTTTCTCCCATATTTTACTATAAGGGTTTGGGGGCAGTGCTCCCAAGCTTTAGGGTCAATAGGCAATGCCCCTTGTGGGTTCCTATGAAAACGTCCCTTACAAGGTCCTGGGGTCATGACCCCAAGCATGTCCCTTGTCACAATATAGGGTAGGGTCGAGGGGCAGTGCCCTTGAAACCAAAAATGAATTTAATATTGTAAAAGGTGTTGGGAGTTATACTTTTTCTATTGTTTGGCTTATTCTAGCCCTAATTTTTGTAAGAAAAAAAATCAAGCATGTTCCCTATCATGGTATAGGGTAGGGTCGAGGGGCAACACCCTTGAAACCAAAAATAAATTTAATATTTTAAAAGGTGTCGGGTATTATATTTTTTCTATTATTTGGCTTATTCTAGCCGTAATTTTTGTAAGAAAAAAAATCTTGTATAAAAAGGCTTAGGGTTGGGATTTTATTATGTATGATGAGATTGTAGCTTCTTATGGTGGTCTTGAGCTATAAGGGATTATGGATTGTAATTAGGTTGTAATCAGTAGATAATAAGAATACTGGATTCACTATTTTGTGGACATAGTCCATGGATTAGGTGAACCACATTAAATATTTTTGCCTTGTATTCTCTTCTTTTCAATTTATTATTTTAAGATATTGGTTATATTCGCATGTAAATATTAATTCAGCCTCTTTAATCCTAACAAGTGGTATGAGGACGAGGTTGTTTCAGTAATCCTGTGCAGGAAGGTCTCATGTTTAAGCGCACTAGTAAATTTGACCTATTTTTCATTGTGAGTTGGTCGAAAGATACACACTTAAAGGTCAAAAAATATCATCCCCATAATTTTGTTGAAATTTAGATGTATTCCATGACTGTCAATTTATTGATGGACAACTCTGTAAAAAATATCCCAATCTATGTCATATGGCAGTGTCAGACATATAGTACGAAACATCAAAAGTTTGACAATTATGCAATGGATATTGATGATCGTTCTGGTTAAAGATCGATGTTTAGAAAAATTTTCTTGACCATTTTCCATGCCATCGATGGTAGGTCACATCAAAATATCGACAAAAATAAGATTTTTTTATATGAGTTTGTTATATCATCAATGACAGGCCTTGTCAAAATATCAATGAAAATGAGATTTGTTTAGATGAGTTTGTCATATCATCAATGAGGTTGTCATCAAAATTTTGATGATAGCCAGAGTTTAAAGAAAATAAAATAAAATAGTCTCATTGTATCAAGCTAATAACAATCATATGAAGTTAATTGAAGTCAAGAACCCATACTAGATCAGAAAGTTTGTAGACTTGTTAGATATTTATGATTTAACATTCAACATAGTACATATCTAATAGTAAAATTCAAAAATTAAAATTTAACTACTCCATAGGGAGGACTTATCAGAAACAAGTACTTGAGATAATTTTTATTTATACAAGCCTACCATTTCATGTACAGAATAGTGAAATGGTGTTGAGTAATGAGTACCCTGAATGTGTGTGTATGGGCATTAGGTCTATATATAGAATGCAATTACAAAGTGAGTAAGTATAGTTGAGGAAAAGATAGAGGGGCTTTGATGTAGGTAGAGGCCTATATTACTTGGATTACTTTGAGGCTATAGATGATGTGAGGGAAGTGGGTCATTGATTATTTTTAATTATATAGGATGGTAGTTCAGGTTTGTGATAGAGGAAGAATATTGAGCAGAGATATTACGTGCTTAAAGGGTAATGCAAACCAGTAATATTATGAAAATTTGTGAGGAATGGATTCTCATGATGTAGATTAAGAAAAGTGTGGAGTACAACTACATAAGAATCTTTAATTTCTCCTTAATAATCCATAGTATTTACTAGTTGTCATCCATATATAGCCCATAAGGAAAGAGGGGAGACTTGGTTAAAGAAAAGAGAATGCAAAGTGAAAGACCTAGCTTCCTAGTACCCACTAAAAGTAAGTACCATGTTGGAGACTTCAAAGTTTGAGCATCCCCATCTACATTAATGAAAATAATGCATGTGAGAGACAATAATGACATGATACAAAAATAAGTTATAACTAAAATGCTTTTAACAGGAAAATTAAAACCACTAATGTTTTAACTAGATCATAAATTAATAAAAGGGATTGTTAGTGTAGTAACAAACCTTAAGTATCATTGTCAAACTTGGGCACTCCAACTTAAGTTTTTCAATTCTATTGCTCAAAACCCAACAACCAAATACAATGAAATCATGATCAACTAGCGTTACCATCAACATTACATGTATCATCAAAATTTAAATAATATTTATATGTTTTGACTAATATAACATTAATGCATTAAAGGGATTGTTGAGTAATTTAAAAAATAAAAGAGAGCAAGACGAGAAGAGGAAAAAATTGTGTTAGGAAAGGAGGTAGAGCTATACTACCAAGAAAGAGATAGATAATGAGGCTTGATGTCATAGAGAGGAAGATGGGATTAAAGTAGAAAAAGGAAAAACAACTTGAAATTGAGCCAATTCAAGATCTGTATGGCAATTTATTTGGTTTGAAGTGTGCATTGGGAAGGTTTAGATCCTTTCATGTGTCATTGTTATGCCACAATCATAGTATGACATTCAAATCAGATTGTGATGGAAATGGCAAAGCTTCCATCATAAAGCCTTTGTAAAAAACAAATGAGTTTTATCCATTTGATCCTATTTGGAAGGTGTTATGATGAGATTTATTGAAGGTTTATTTGGGTGTCAAGTTGGTAAGACATTTGGAAAGAATTGATGGGACCGTATATTACTATTTAGTTTTGATAGGTTTAGTTTGAGCTTCACTTGGTTTCGAGAATCCTTTCATATTCTCTACTTAATGAAGCTCATTTTGCATCTCCTCCCTAAAATAATTCTAAATTCACCATTAACAACTAAGTATATCATTCATTCATTTTAGAAGTATATCATTGAATCATTATAATTACATAACATTCATTAACACAACATACAATTAATTAATATGTATAAACATTCATCAATAATTTGTGAACACATCAATCATTATACTCACATAACATTCATTAACATGACATATAATTTATTAATACCTATAAACATTCATCAATAATTCGTGACCATGTCAATCATTATAATCACATAACAATATTCAATAACATGACATAAAATTCATTAGTAAGCAACATTCATAAAAATTCATCAACAAATTCATCATCAAACATGGTTTTTAACATTCATTTATTCTTTTGTTGAAGATAAAGGCTAATAGGCACATCATGACTATCTTTGACATTCTCCTTGGTTCTTGTGGTTATGATCTTATGACATGAGGCTTCCTCTTCTTTTTTCGAGGACAAGGCTGATGCACACCTACAATAAGAAACAAATGGGTTTAATTCTATTTTTTTTTAATGTTATAAGTATTACATTAATCTAAAGAACATAATAGGGATTTTTCTTTACCTGATAGTGCCACATTATCTACTCTCACATTTTGTTAAGCCCCAACCTCAACATGCTCAACACTAACATCATGCTCTGCATACTCACAAATTATCACATCAAGGTTACACCAATCACAATTTAAGATGTTAAATTTTATTAATAATTACATAATTAATTTTTTATAGAAATTGAATATGTACCTATATCATTGTGATTCACATCAAGGCCTTTATCATGTGTAGGATCTGTGCCTTCGTCATCATGAGTAAGATCTGTGCTAGGAGTAGTAGGCTATAGTGAAATCTCATGCACACATTGTTATCAATGTTCTAAATTAACATCATATAGATTATTTTTCATGAAGTTCTCAATTTCTATTATTATTCATTAGGTCTATTCAACTATGTGTGAACCAGTGCACCAGAATCTTCTATATCTCTTTGGCCACTAGAATCTGTGCGGTGGCAAACAACCACCACTTTATAGCCTTGCTTGAAGCCAATTTGTTTGTCCTCTTCTGTAGTTGCTAGATTAAATTCAATGCCCTATATTTTTTTCATAATATCATCAATATTGAATGTATTACTTATTTGTAATTTTATATAAAAAAATTGATATGATATTTCATTTACTACTACTTACAAGACATGAGTGAATTTTCATTTATCAACTAGAGCCAAGATGGTGTGAACCAACCTTCTCTTTCCTAACTTGTGTAGCCCTTGATGTGTCATGTCGCATGTATATGTATACTTTGAATTATGTTAGATTATATAAATCCACAATCACACTTTTAAAAATATCTACCTAAATCCACAATCCAAATAAACATGCCATTGTTTCCATACTATGTTGATATTAGGGTGGTACAAATATGGTGTAAATTGCATGTTGCAATTTGTGCTTAATGCCTCAAGCATTTTTTTAGCTTCATAATGATATTTGATGATTAATAGCATTATAGAAGTTTTTAGGCATGCAATCTATCATAAGTTTTAGTGTTTGAACAAATGATGCACTTCCAAACAATTTTGTTTTCATCTCGTGGTTGCCATCATATTTTAATCAATTCAATTTATGACATATTTTTTGTATTCTAAATGAATAATATTATTTTTTTAATTTTACAATCACATGAGCATTCATTTGTCTCAATATTGGTAGAGGGCATTCTTGTAATTCGTGGTCACCAAATTATGGCTCTAGCATTGAATCTAGGCACTCCAACCATTACTTGGACACAAAATCAATACATAGACATAGAAAAAGTGTGGTCTTCCCCTTCTCTAATGATCAAATATAACACTAGTGTTGATGATGGACACTTTGATATGTCTAACACTCTTGTAGGTGGTCTTAATTTGATTCAAATTCCTAAAGAAGATAATCCACATGTTGTGCATTTGAATCTTGTATAGGGACATGATGAACACAAGGACACATGGTGGTTGTATGGGGATTCACTTCAGTCAAACCCTTATATGTATATTCAGTTCTTGAAATTTAGATTTTATACAAATATGTAATTATTAGCTAGCATGGTGAGGTTGTGAAATATGATAATTAATAAAATAATTTGAAGCAACACAAACATACCTTTTCCACTTAAAGTTATGGTAGAAGGTTTCATTGGCTCATGATTGGGTGTTGAGGTGTTATGAACTTTCTTTTACAAAATCAAATAGACTTGGAGTTTTGATGGAGGTTATGAGACTAATGCTTGGTGAATTTGTTGATGAGTACACTATTTTTGTTTTAGATGTAGTTTCCATGCCCCAAAGTGCTTCTAGAGTCACTATAGTAGATGTTATCATGTTTTTTAGACCAACATGCTCGATAAACATAAATAGACATATTCAACGACAAAAAATATATCTGATTGAGTTTCAACAACCTTATATAGGTGTATGATATGATCTTTATGGAAACCTTATGCCTGTCAAAGTGTGTTTTACAATCTTCACTTTCCCAAAAGAGCTAGTTTTGAGCATCTTTCCAAGCTTGTAATTTGGTAAATACATCACTAGATTGTTGATACCTCGAGATAATACTAACATTTTTATTCACCTCAAACAAATCCAATCAAAACTTCAATATCAATTTCAAAATAATATGTCTAATTTATTGTTGGAATAAACAAAATGTTGATACTGATGCACTGATATCCCTATAGTTATTGTTCTTAGAGAGCACCCTAGCATGACTCCATCGTTATGAAAATATGACATGCCAAATAGTTAAGATTTACTCACGACTCAACAAAAATTTAGGGGAAACTCTCTTGTAAGCACATCAAACACAAATCTATATAACCAAATCCATTATTTAGAGGGGACATGAGCTCCAATTTTATTGCTAGTACAAAGTAATGGTTTTAAAATCAAATTCACATTTTACCTCCTACTCGATATTTATATTAACACAAATTCATACCTCTGAAGCTTGAAAGGGCACACCAAGGCATTTATACAATGTTGAGGAGTAGAGGAAAACTATTTCTACCTATACATGTGGAGAATTAAGATTATGGTGTGTCATCACTGTGGCTACCATTACTAATCCCCTCTTGTAGAGTTGAGCTTCCTATATACACCAAAAGTGAAATTACCAACACCCTTACTAGTTGTATCTCCATCAATCATTATTACAAACAAAAAAGAAAAGTATGACAATCAGAGCTATAGATTTGTTTTCTGGATAAGTTCAATGTGCAAGATTCTTAGCTAGTTTTGTATCTCTAATTGAATACTTGATGGGATGGCTTTTCTAGTATGTAGAGGGTGGACTCCATTCAAATTTATGTGATCAATCAAGGGGATTCTCATTCTTCCTATCATTTTATTTATTTATAATGAATTAGAATTGGTATGGGGTAGTTGTAAAATAAGTAAGTTTTTCACCTAGTGACATTTATTGTTCCAAAGGAAAGATTGAGAAGAGTCAAGGCTTCATAGACACTCCAAGATAGTCTATTACATTTGTTTAGAATGGCAGTTGTAAAATAAGTAAGTTTTTCACCTAGTGACATTTATTGTTCCAAAGGAAAGATTGAGAAGAGTCAAGGCTTCATAGACACTCCAAGATAGTCTATTACATTTGTCTATATATTGAGTTATTTTAAGAAACTCATGCAGTTATTGTAATCAAGTCAAGTATTTTAATGAATAACTAGAGATCACTAATTTGTGCATAATTACATTAATACTACCACATACCTATTTTTGCTAGGTGGTGGGTTAATTCCTTTATCTCTTAGTATTGTCTCTTTTGCATCTTCAATAATTTCATTCCAATCCAACTTTGGAACCAAAGGAGGATGCTCATACTCTGGGTTGAGCTTTAGAGCCCTTCTATATTGGTCTCTCACAATCTTTAGATGTTTGCAAGATTTTTTAAGAATTTGGACACTGTTCAAAATGTTTTGACCAAAGTGCTCCTCCATAGTTTTTATGAGTTGATCTTTTAATTCATGGCCTTGGTCATTCTAGCTTTTAACAAAAAAAACAAAATTGTTAGATAATATTTTTTAGTTTAAGCTATGTACCTTGAATATACTACAAAAAATGGATGAACAAAAAAATGTATGCACTTCCACACAACTAAAAAGGCATTGGAAAAGATGAAATCAATTATTCAAAATTGCAATCAAGTTTACAAATGATAAAGAGGAGGTACATGAGATTTGCCTTCATTTGGGCATGTTACATTACTCATTATACAAGGCTGAAAATTATATTTCTACGTCAGCCACTCACAAGGAAGATGCACTTAATTCTAAAACCAAGGAGATCATACATTTTTTTGAAGGAGTCAATATTGTTTGAAAAAATGAAAGCATGCATAGTGTTTCCATCATTCTCTATTCAAATGAGACACATTATATTCTAAAGAAGATCAAAAGGATCAACAAGAAGTCAAACTCAAGAACTTTGATGAATAATCTATAAATGATGCTTCATTATGTAGAAATGAAATAGTTACTATAATAGATTCCATGAGAAAATTTTAGAGTAGCTTCAACCATGAGACAAAAATGATCAAGGGTCTTCAAAAATTAGAAGGTGTTGTACTTGCGAAGAGAGAAGATATGAGACAAGGTTGCCACAAAAATTCTTGTTTTTAAAAGAGTAGTAATATGTCTTCACAATATCATGAGGTAACAACCTTTTCGCATGAGGATGACAATAAGCCAAGAGATACTAGTTATGAAATTTCACTTGATGGCAATCATTTCAATATTGGTGAAGATTTTGGTTTGATTGATAGAACTTGTAATGAATCAAAAATTGAGTTGACATCAATGAATAATGAGGGAAACTACAATGCACCTTGAGATTTGTCACCAAGTCCTTTTAATATGTTAGTTGTTTATTTACTGGTTGATGATTTTAACTTTGTCCATACTTCAGTTTTTAATAGTTGTCAGATTGGTTATCCAATCCTACTGTAAGTTTTGTGTTTACAATTTAATGTTCATTATTGTTCTGTTATAGATTTAAATGCAATATTATTTCTAAATCTTTATTTCATTGGGATGCATGTAATTTTTGAAAAAATTCTACAATAAAATTTAGACTGAATATCCCAAGGGGATATTACAATAAAAGCCCATTCATTTTATAAATTCCTCCATTTGTGTGCAATCACATCATCATTTACCTTGAACCACCTTTTGCATCAATCATCTAAATTTGCCTCTTTTCTTTTTATCATTTCTATATATTTAACTTCATAGTATACCCCTTATACTAATTGCAACTTATCACATAGGCTAGAGAAAAAGAACAGTTGGTTGACAAAGAAAATTCTATTGCTTGTAGAGGGAAAATGTAATACAAGAACCATTCAAATAGGTCAGCACAAACTTCATTGAGTGTAATTTTCTCCAAAATCAACATGCTAATATTGTGGGATGCACTCAAAAAGTTGCTCAAATATGCTCAAGTATTTACCACTATATATCTATCATTCCAAACAACTATAGTGTTGCACTATGTGCTTCTATAAATCTATCATAGATTGTTCTAGTATATAATATTTTATATCTATCATATAGAATAAATATAATGCTTTGGCATGTGCTACTATATATCGATCATACAATCTATACACATATTACATTTTCTATCCAAAGATTATGTCACACATCTTGAATATGACAAGTTTGATATCCATGACAATCAATCATTTATCCAAATGAGATATCTTCTTCTATAGAAGCTATTATATCCTTGATTATAATAATGCTTCTATACAAAAATTACAAGAACACCTATTAGTTGTAGATGAATATGATAGTGTTGTTCATGCTATGACTTATCCCAATGGAAGCTTGTCATGCTACATATGAAAATAGGAACCCCATGCTAGAAATGCATAAGCTATGGAAAATAGAAGTTACCAACATCTACATAATTCAATGGAAAGACTTTTCATGTCCTACAAGGAGGAATTGACACTTTGCAAAGCCACACAAGATAACACAACAATGTCAAAGTCCTGCAATAGTTTGTATAAATCAAATATTTCAACGTAACATTCACAAAAACTTTAAGAGGCTCATATAACTATTCAAATATTGTTCATGGAATTGATTAAACAGAATCCTTTTGAAATATTCTTAATAACAAGGTGATGTCAATAATGTTTGAATCCAGCCCCACTGAATTATTTAATCCTTCACTATAGAGAAGAACTACTAAGGCTCTGGTATTCACGATACCAAATATTTAGTTAAATAATAACATTTTCCCATAATTTTTTCAATGCAACAATATTCCTCTGGGCATTAAATAATAATGTGTTGATCTTAGATTGGTTTTGACAAGTGAGTGTCAACACACTTGAGCCATTTATTTAGTTCATGCCAAACTAGTAATGCATACCGAGTACAACATACAAATATTAGACCATGCTAAGTTGCAATGAGTGTCGAGTCACTCTGGTGCAGAGTAGATAGATCATGCTGAGTGATTTAGGAGCTGAGTAAATAATGTATGCTAAGTAGTGTAGGTTCCAAGTCAGAATAGAATTAGAGTGTATGCTGAGCATTAGTGACTTCATATGTTAAGTGATACATATTGGACATATTTATTTGTAATGGCACAAACAACTATGTAAACCATTTTTTAGCTGACCTAAGGATAGATTAAAATATTTTGGAGATAAGGATGAATCTATATGCAGATTCTCTATGCAACTACATGCAGATTCTCTATGCAACTACATGCAACCAATCAGAAAATGGGAGGGTTTAAGCGACAATATGGATGAATCTTAGTTGTAGATTCATACCTAACCCTAAGTCTCCTAGTCTTCTTAAGGATGAAGAAACCCTAAACTTCTTATGAGTGTGTAAGAGATTGAAGTAGGAGAATAGAGAAGTTTGCATGCAAAAATAGAGCATTCATGGAGACGTAGAAGTTATGAAGAAGGAATAAATTGCAGAATTAGTTAGAGAAGAACAAAGGATAGAGAGAAGGATACAACATTGAGACATCTGATCGTGAAGGATCAAATTGGACATTGTGTAGAGGTGATATGTTATCAGGCAAGCAAGTGCCAATCGTAGGATCTATGCTGAGAGATTTTAGTAGGTGATTTCAATCAAATCTCTTAATAGAGTAGTCCTAGCAGGCTGTATGAAATCCTTTAATAAGGTGCTTGCTTAGTTGTAATTTGAAGTCCTCTAACAAGGAACACTTCTAATAGGGTGTTGAAATCCTCTAACAAGGTGGGACTTAATAGTCTTTGTAAGATGTTAACAGGGTAGACCATGATTCATGGTCAAAAAATTGTAACCTTAATTAGATACACTTTACAACTATAGTAGTGAAGATTTTTGGGTGTCATCCCCACCCCAATTTTACCTTCTCACTTAGAGGGTTTCTAGATAATCATATCTGGTGTTATATGTGTGATTGCTTACATGATTACATGATTTAGGTGTATGTGCTTTACATGTTATTTTAGATTATCTACTGAATGCATGAGATGGTTGTGTGGTGAAATTTTTATGGGCTCATGTTTTAACTGCTGATCCCCCCCCCCCCCCCCCCCCCCCCTTCCCCCCCCAGAAGTTTACTCTTTCTACTTGTAGTTCCAACAATTGGTATTAGAGCTTTGTTCTCTAAAAGAGAAGTTTTACAGCTTTGAGGAAATATCTTGAAATGGAACTCTACAAGTTGGGAAAGATTATTGAGAACTAGGAGATTGAAATACATCTTATACTACATCAACTAAATGAAGCTAGAGATTCTTTAAAGAGTTCCTTGAAGAGAAGGAAAGGAATTGCTATTGTAGAGAATAACACACAATACAAAGAGAATGCCACCACTAAGCTATTTGTAAATGGAAACTCAAATGAATTTGATGTAGTGGTTGCAAATCTAATGGAAAAGAACAAAATCCAAGCTGAGGAAATTAGGAATCTTAGGTTAGAATAATAATCACAAGCCATACTAGTATGTGAGGTGGTTGAACAAAAGAAGAAATCCATGGAAGACAAAGCCATGATTGAAGAAGACAAAAGAGTCTTAGCCAAATGACTAGAAGAGAAGTCAATATAACTAACCAAGATTTCCAACATGCAATTGGATACTCTAAGTCAAATGATGAATGCCAAATATGAACTAAATGTCAAGGACATTGAGATTACTACATTGAAGTTGCAAAATAAACAATTGCAGTATGACCTAAAGAGAGAAAAGGAATTTGCTGAAAGTTTCAATGAACCAAATGAAGCTATCAAGTACTTTGAGAAATTACTAAAATCCCCTAGATCTAACAATGATACATCTAGACTAGGGTATATAAGAACTAAAGAAGGAGAGTCATCTAAAAGTGTTGAAGAAAGCAACAACAAAGGTAAGAAATCCAAACCTACTTGTCATAATTGTGGTAAGAAAGGACATACTACGAATGTATGTAGGAGCAAGAATAAAAATTAGAATGCTAAGCCAAAGAGCATGGTTCATTGTCATAAATGCAACAAGCAAGGTCATCATGCACATGAATGTTGAACCAAGATGATGAACACACAAAGATTTGAAGGTTATTGCTGCAACTATCAGAAGTATGGACATAGAGCTTTTGAATGTAGATCAAAATCTATGTGGTCAACAAACACGCAAGCAAAGGTAAGGAACAATGCCAACTCTTATTATTGGGATTATAAAACAAGATATAGCTGTCATTATTGTCAAGCATATGGACATGGTCCTAAGAATTGTATTAGGATACACTTCAGTGGTAACTACACAAGATGGTTAAGTCAAATTACATGTTTTAGCTATTTAAAGATTGGTCACATTAGTAAGCATTGTCCAACTAGGTCAAAGGCACCAAGTTGTGAATTTGATAAAGGAAAAGGCAAGACAGATGTTGAACACATTAGGGATGAGATGAACAAGACATGGAAAAAGAAAGATGATTGCAACACATCAAATGGAGAAGAGATCATTTCACCCAATGGGTCAGGTGGTCACACCTCATCAAACTAGGCAATCAAGAGGTATGTGGGACTAATATCTAAAGTGTTATATCATACATTAGTTCCAAATGAGTTAGTACTAAAAAGACTACATTAGCATGAATAAAGATGCAAGATGTTGAAAATTCAAGTTAAATCTTTAAGCTTTTCATGTTGTTGTTCAGCATGAAATGTTTCCAATATATGCTGAGTGGAATGCTAGTTGATGCCAAGCTAGTAGTCTAGCTAGTAGATGCCCAACTTGTAGTAGCTATTGACTGATGGAAATATCTATGGATGGAGAGTAATCTTGAAATTGGTGGATGCCAAGCTTACAATTGTGTAGGTACTCAGCATTAAATGCAAGGATTTTGAAGGGTATATGATTGATTTTTGTTCATTTTTTGTCATTCTAAATTCAAGCAAGAGAAAATAGAGCAGAAGGTGAATCAAAAACCTATTCAAAAGAATTTTTAAAGATTTCAACAATGATCTCACACCAACATACATATTTTACAAGGTACTTATCATAAGCTGAGCTACACAATTTACTCTTGCAAAAACCCTAGATTGATAGAAAGGTGTCTAGCTTGAAAAATGTAGAAGGGAAAGAGATTTTGAATGTCCATATTGTTAGTAACAAAGTGAAACAACCTATATTTAAGGCCATTCTTGGCATCACCTACAAACAAGATCCTTTTGGCACTCTGTCAATGATCTCGTCCAATGTCATTATGGTTCAAGATGTAAGAAAATGTTATAATTACAATATTGGTAGCATTGGAGATTTAGAAATTATAGAAGCATATGATAGATTATATGAAATGGTGTTCTAAAGGAAGAGTATAAAATTGTTGAGAGAAAGGGTTTAACATGTGCCCTAGATTTTCCTAGTGTTTTTAAGACTGAATGGATTAGAATTGTGTTGAGCCATATCCAAAATGGATCTTTATGGCTAGAGGGTGGACCGATTAAGATATCAAAGAGGATAATTCGTAGGGTCACTAGCTACCCAACCATAGATCAGCCCAAGACTCTGAGGAGTGATTCCAAGGAAGTGATAGAGAAAATCACTGGAGCAAAATGGAACAAGAGAGGGATGACAATTGATACTATCACTGATCCACTACTAGACTTTATTATTAGGGTAATCTCACACAAATTCTATCAATCTAGTAGATTGAATAGTGTACCCTACACAGCTATGGATGTTGGTTATAAGATTGTGAAGAAAGATCATACTTATGATCTAGCTGAGCTAGAGTTACAACAACTGATGGAAAATCTTGGAGCTATCAAAAAGATCAAGAGTGCTCAATGTAAGTTTGGTGCAATTCTGGTCTGCATATTCTTTTATGTGCATAATACAATTCCATCTTTTCACACTATATGATGGAAGACCAATAGGTTAGTTGTGGTATATATAAATGAATTCATTGAGTAGATGGGTGCAAATTTTGAAACATTGATGACCAGCTACTTTGAAGATTTTAAGAAATCTATGAAAGAAAGAATGAGGATACCTATTTCATTGGTTGAGAAACATTAAAGTGATATATGTTTTCTTGTTGACACTGATTACACCTTTGTGCAAGCTGCCACACCAAAGGTTAGATGATTAAGATCACTTGGGTATGGATGAAGCATCAAAAACCATAACTGCACTCCTAGTAGAGGAAATTGACAAAAGTGCAAATACATTTGGCAACTATGAAATGGTAAAGTCAAAGATTACCATGGAGTTGAAAACTGCCTTCACACTCAAGAAGAAAGATAATTTAGTCAAGAAGCTTAAAGAAAAATTTGGTGAGGGTGCAAATGAGGAAGAGAAAGAAGATGAAGAGCATGAAGAGGAGGAACTAGAACAAACAAAAGGACCTCTTGCATTGAGCCAAGGATTAGGAGAGGATAAAGAAGAGGAGGAAACAAAAGGTGCTGAGGGAGAAGAAGCCAAGGAAGTACCTACTCATGCTAAGCCAAAGACGAGGAAGGCTAAGTCACAAACTATGAAAAAAGCAAAGAAAATTGTCAAACCTAGCCCAACCAAGCCTATTGCTCCTACCACCAGAGCAAGCACAAAAGCTACAACTCAAAAGACCAAGGAGAAGACTAAGGAAATAGATCAAGGAGGCCAAATGAAAAAGAAAAAAAGAAGAAAATATGTGGCACAAACAAATTCAGATGAAGAGAGTACAAAATTAGATAAAAACAATAAATTTCAAGTGGTAAGTCACAATCCCCTATTTGATTTAGAAAATTTGAGTGAAAATGTCAAGAATAATGCAGATTTATTTGGTTTAAAGAATATTGATTTTGATAAATTGGGAAGAGATGAAAAGAGTCAAGTGGAAGAGGCATTATATGCTATGATGTCTAAGTTTAAGAACACTCCACTAGAATTTTCCAACACAATTCCAAAAGGGTTATTTGCTATTATTGAGCAAAAGTGGTGTTATTGTTTAAATTTAGAGAAACAAATCAGAGAATCAACATTAGCTCAAGTGATGCCATAGCTAACAAAGGGACAGATTACTAAGGTAGTAAAGAGATATGCTATTAGGTTTACACCTAAGTATAAAGCCTTCAACATTCTTCAAAATAGCATTGAAGATGTGGTTAAGAAATCAACCCAAGTATGGAAACTACTCTATGGGTAACCACTGTGAAGCAAGGTGAAGTTGATCCCTCTGAAGGTAAACTAGATGAAAAGGATGAGGATAAACAAGATGGTAAAGATGATGCAAAGGATGATGATGATATGCAGGGAGACAAGAATCAAGATAATACTATTGGGGAAGAAACAAAAAATCAAGATGATGACACGACAACAATTGAACAGCAATAAGATGAACATAGTGTGTAGGACACACAAGTGCCGAGTGTCAGTCCCCCACATAACATAACCAAGTCAACTAAAACTATTATTGTTAAGGATGTTCTTGATGCTTTAGCTTAGAACATGAATCCATTTACTAAAGATGACTCGAAAAGGATATTGGACCAATCTACACTACAAACAAAGTTATACAAAAATCTAGTTTTGATTAGTGTAGATGAGCTCGAAAACGTAGTAACTAATATCACAAGGGACAAGGTGAATCCACAAGAACCACCTTCTGCCACCCCTTTAGTTACTCAAGTGTAACCTTTAATTCAAACAAAAGTAGATACATCTACTAAGGTTGATATACTTGTTAGAGTTGACACAAGTGATAAAGTTGTTACTCTTGAGAAGAAGCAGGAAGACAAAATAGGAAAGATAGATGCATTTGTACCTAAAGCACAAGAACAAGGTGCTATTCAAATCATTGTGATAGACAAGAATAGATCTAAAGAGAGTAAGGAAACACCTAACATGAAGGAACAAGAGGCCATCCAAGCATTGGTAACCCTACAAACATATGGCACTCCTTCCACACAAGCTCTTCAAAAATTGAGCACTGAAGCTGTACCATTGCAAATCTCAGTGCCTGATTCTAGCTCTTCTAAAGTTAAAAAAGTAACTCACTATGAAGATATCATTCTTGATGAAGAGATAATTATACCTAAGTTTTATTATGATACAATTCCATTAGATCAAATAGGTATTTTGCAACAAGCCCTAGAGAAGAAGAATCATCAATAAATGCTTAGGAGAGAATAAATGTAGAAGCAAGCTCTTCAAGACATTAAAGACATCTTTTTAGATGCATTTAGTCTGCCTAATCCTGAAGAGACCAAGCCACTAATTGAACAACTCACAAATATAGTGAAAAAGGTCAGCAATGAAGACCTTGATACTACTACAAAAATTTTAGAATGGTTTGAGAAGAAGTTCCAAGGAAAATTGAATGAGAAGATATCTGGTGAGATAACACTAACTCAAGTTGCATTGGCAACCAAGTTTGAGGATGTGAAGAAGGTACTTGAGAATATATTCTCATTGTACACCAAATTGTGTGACTCTACACTCTTCACCCAAGAGACCAGACATCATATTCAGATCCTAGAGAGAAATCTTAACATATTAGGTACAAGGTTACCTCTAAACCTAGCTCAGAGTGAGAAGCATTTTAATACTTTTCTTCAATCACAAAGTCAATCAACTATATTAACAACAAAAGAGGCTAGCATAAGAGCCAAATTGATATGTATCTAAGCATCCCTCACCCCTCATATGGAGATACTGCACAAGGAGCTAGGTTATGTAGAAACTTTGCTAAAGAAAGACCCCAATCTTTCTACTTTAGATGGCCTAGTACACCTTGTTGTCGAGCTTGCCATCCAAAACATGTCACTGGATGTTGCATGTGAGAACTAGGATGCAGCTCTCAAGATAATACTAGAGGTCCATAAATCATTTTTGGACAAACATACTATACATGTATGGCCCATTTGACATAAGTGTCAAAAAGGGGGAGATAGAGAAAAAGGGGTAGAACATCTTATGGGGGAGAATAAAGAAAGGGGGAGAAATACAATGCAGAGATATTAAAAATAGAGCAGCTTGAAAGAGAATAAGTGCATTAAAGTTGAAGAGTATCAGAAGAGACAAATCCACTTAGAGTAAAGCATAGTTTTTGGATACAAAATAAATATATTAACTCAAGGGGAGTTATCAAATTTTACGATATATAGGTTATTGCAGACTTTTGAAATTTTGCATAAAAGCCAAGTGATGGATATGTTATCCTCAAGAAGATTAGATTGATTATGTATATTCAAGTGTTTTTGACACTCATGTCAAAGGGGGAGATTTTTGATCTCAGATTGGTTTTGACAAGTGAGTGTCAACACACTTGAGCCATTTATTTAGTTCATACCGAACTAGTAATGCATACTGAGTACAACGTACAAATATTAGACCATGTCGAGTTGTAATGAGTGCCAAGTCACTCATGTGTTGAGTCACTCCAATGTCGAGAAAATAGACCATGCTGAGTGATTTAAGAGCCGAGTAAATAGTGTATGCCAAGCAGTATAGGTGCTGAGTCAGAACATAACTATAGTGTATGCTGAGCATCAGTGACTTTGTATGTCGAGTGACACAAATTGGACATATTTATTTTTAATGGCACAAACAACTATGTAAACCATTTTTCAACCAACCTAAGGATAGATTACAATCTTTTGAAGATAAGGATGAATCTATATGCAGATTCCCTATGCAATTACATGTAGCCAATCAAAAAATGGCAAGGTTTAAGTGACAATATGGATGAATCTTAGCCGTAGATTCATAGCCAACCCTAAGTCTCCTAGTCTTCTTAAGGAGAACAAAACCATAAACTTCTTATGAGTGTGTAAGGGATTGAAGGAGGAGAATAGTGAAGTTTTCATGCACAAATAGAGTATTCATGGAGACTTAGAAGTTATGAAGAAGGAATGAATTGTAGAATAAGTTAGAGACAAACGATAGAGAGAAGGATACATCATTGAGACATTTGATCATGAAGGATCAAATTGGACATTGTGTAGAGGTGATCTATTATCAGGAAAGCAAGTGCCAATCGTAGGATCTATGCTGGGACATTTTAGTAGGTGATTTCAGTCAAATCTCTTAACAAAGTAGTCCTAGTAGGCTGTATGAAATCCTTTAACAGGGTGTTTACTTAGTTATAAGTTGAAGTATTCTAACAAGGACACTTCTAATAAGGTGTTGAAATCCTCTAACAATGTGGGACTTAACAGTCTTTGTAAGCCTTTAATAGGGCATGCCTTTCATAGGGTAGACCATGATTCCTGGTCAAAACATTGTAACCTTAATTGGATACACTTTACAATTGCAATAGCGAAGATTTCTGGGTGTCATCCCCACCCCAGTTTTACCTTCTCACTTGGAGGGTTTCTGGGTAATCATATCTAGTGTTATATGTGTGATTGCTTACATGTTTACATGACTTAGGTGTATGTGCTTTACATGTTATTTCAATTCATCTATTGAATGCATGAGATGGTTGTGTGGTGAAAGTTTTATGAGTTCATGTTTTAATTGCTAACCCCCCAACCTCCCTCCTCCACCCCCCTCCCCTCCCCCCCCCCCCCAACCACCCCCACCAGAAGTTTACTCTTTCTACTTTTAATTCCAACATAATGTCTCAATTTATTTACTAACTTCCACATAGAAACTTTCTCAGGTCATATTTGTGAAGAGGAAACTTCATGCACATAGTAGATCCATCGACATGCCAAGAAAACAAAATCTGCATCCTTGGGGTCTAGAAATTGCTGTGAATTTTTTTTTCTAAAGATGCTGTTGCAAAGTGCCTTCAATTGTGAGGAAGTAGAATCTAAGATATAGTCACCCACCATCAAGCTTCACTCTTTTTATAAGAGGTTGACTATGAATCCTAGTTAACAAATGGCTCAACATTCGAAGACTATGATCTAGATAAATGCCTACCAATTCCTTAATAGTCTTATCTATTGATGAATTTTAATCTTTAAGATGTTTCACAACATATTACCTATTGAGACCAAAACAAAAAATTTAACTATATTTCCTCCAATCTACAATAATCTTCAACAACTTATTAAGAACAAGACACAAGCAAGAAATGCCATAGCATGAAAAAAACACATATTTTGAGCATTACATAGGTGGGAGGTGTATATGAGGAATGTTAGTATGCTAATAGAAACCAAATTTAAATAAAGCTTCTACAAATTAAACAAAATTCATAAACTTTAAGATAGACTAAGATGAGCTGTCAATTGAGAATATGAGCCATTAATGGGCTCTCTCAATGAGAAGCTCTCTTGTTGAGTAGCTTTGTCTAAATAGATAGAATGTATGCTCAAGCTTTATGCTTCAAAAAGGGCTTCAAATGGAGTTGGAATTTGGGTGTGAGTGTATGGTTTTGATGTAAAATGGCTTCTCAAAATGGCATTATGACTTTACTTTATGGATTGTGTTATTTTGCAAAGGGGAAGCATCCAATTTATAGGCAAGAGGCTTGAGGGATTGAGGGCTAAGATGCAAGGATGGGAAAAAGCTCATGGAGGGCTCAGATTGCATGAGAAGAGAGCACATGGATTGTGCTTCTTTATAGCCAATCAAGGAGTGACACATGTCACATGGTGAGAGGATGGAGGAAAGGGGAAGGATGAGTCAACAAAGGAGGCTCAAGGGATAAAATCTTCATAAAGACCCTCATAATGACTTGTAAGAGCAATAAAAGGGCTTGTAAGAGTCATTTATGACCTAGTGGACTTCATAAAGTTTTATGGTTGAGATATTTTGAGGGTGATGAGAGCAATTTTGACTTGGACTTGATTAGGAAGGTTTTAAGCTTGTGCAAATGATTAGAGGATGGTTTAGGATGGTTTAGGATTAGCTTAGGGATAGGCAAGTGGATGGCATTTAATGAGGGTGGGTGAAGGAGGAGATATTTGTTAACTTTGGCTTGGGTTAGTAAGCTTTAACCCATGTTTAGGGAATGTGACAAGGTTAGGAGGGGATTAGGATTAGGTTTAAAGACATCTTCTAGAAGAGTCTAGACTTTGAATGCGGATAAAGACTTTCTAGAATAGTCTAGAATTTCCTAGGATGAGGATGAAGACTTTCTAGAAGAGTCTAGAACTTCTTAGGATGAGGATAAATTAGATTTTTAAGAAATAAATAAAGTTTTATTTATTTCAAGGGTTTGGGTTGAGGAGATATTTATTAAAACTTTTTTAATAAACATGAGGATTAATATTTAATCGTAATTAAATATTTTGAGTTGGGATTAGGGGTAGGAAATGATGGGATTAGCCTTTAATCAAAATTAAAGAAGGATTAGAAGAATTTGGAAGAGGTTATTGGTCATAAGGAAATTGGCCAAGTTTTGGGCAACTAATAAATTTTTTATTTATTTTAGGATTTTTGGTCAATTTATTAATTAAATAATTAATAAATAAGGAAATAATGTTTAAATAAGATTTAAACATTTTTGGGAGGGATTCCTTAATTAAATATTTTTAATTAAGATAAAGGGATTTAATGGCATAAAAATTAATTAAATAATTAATTAATAAATGATGATGTTATCAGGGATTTTTTCAAAAAATAAAAATACTTTATTTTTTAAAGGATTTTTAGGTGTCTACATTTTGCCCCTCTTTGATGTGATGCTGCAAGTGGCATGGCATCAAAGATAAGAAAATAAGATGCCCAAGGCTAGAGCAGAAGAGGAGAGAATGGACTGTGAGATGCCCCCTCAAGAAGGCAGCGGGGAGAGAAAGCGAGGCTTGGTGGCTTCTTGAAAAATACAAGAATTTGGGATGAGCAAGGAGACTCAGATTGGATTAAGAGAAGAGGTTTAGTTAGCTCAAACTCTTACTATGGGAGAATGATAAAGGGAGAATCAGAGGCACAAGAGGAAGCAAGCTTAAGATCTCAGGGATTGTAGAGGATGAAGGAGCGGAGCGCTATAAAAAAGAATCCAAGATAGGGAGATGGATGAGGGGATTATAAAGCTGATGCAACAGGATTTCAAAGAGTTAGATTGGCGGAAGATGGGTTTCGAAGATCCCTAGGACTAGGATTGTGGATCTTGAAAGATGAGGCTTGGTGGATTGATTTGGATTGGTGGATCCCTAAGACTAGGATTGTGGATCCCTAAAGCTAAGAGTGATGAGTGATTCAAAGAGATACTGATGCATCAGTTGGGGTAGGAGAGACAGATGGTGGATATGGATGGGGGATAATGGAGATGAAAGAAAACCATTGAAGCTTTTTGAGCGGGGGGATACTTCAAAGAGAAGTACCACCATGTAGTTGAGCACTAGATTTGCTATAGGACTATTGGTTAATTGCCAAGGTTACCAAGAACATCAAGGCCTTTTCACCAACCGTCCAAAGGACTGAAAAACTAACTCAAAACAAACACACAAGGATTGCCCCAGCATCACACATGAATCCTAGAGGAAGCAGTGTGGAAATGACACTAGAGAACCCACAAGCAGAAAAGGAAAACAAACAAAAGACCTGATCAAGACCTTACACTCTAATTGCCCCATTTGCAGCATACCATGATATGGAAGATCGTGGAAACCTTGAGGAGGGAACAAGGAGATTTCTTGGAAAAGATACTTCAAGACCCAAAAGGGAAGATCCCAAATCAAAAGAAAGTGAAAATCCAAAAGAGATCCATTTGCCAACGAGATGGGTAGGAAAAGGTACTAACGGACCAAGATTAGACATGAGGAAAGCTATATCCTGCAAGGACCTATCGGAGAGCACCAAAGCTGGTGGATTTGGATGAGTGATGCGTCTGGCAAGCTGAACTAAGAAAGATGACACTTTGGTGACAAGAAATCTAGCTAAAGGATGTGTTGGAATAGCTAACCAAGATGTGTGATGGGTGCAAGATGCTGATCAAGGATGAACTGACACGAAAGCTGGATAGATGCAATGGTACTAAGCTAAAGAGGATGTACAAGCTGACAAACCAAGATATTTACAAGTGAGCTAATCAAGATATGGTACAAGCTAATGGACCAATGATAGGTATGATACAGATGGATAAAAAGCTCAGGATGAGAGGATAGCGGGATGGTTCGATGTTTTGCAAGATGCGAAAGCTAAGGGTGGGGTGACAACAAAAGATATGGATTTGGCAGGATGCATCCAATGATGATGAGATATTTTGTGACCAAGGATAACTAGAGGAGCAGGATGAGATGGATGGATAGGATGGTAGATAGCTAGGATTATGATGGATATAAAGAGATGACATTGGGTTTGCATGAGGATAGCCTAGAGCTAGATACCAATGACAAGGGAGGATGGACAAGACAATATCTCCAAGGAATATAGTGCCCCCAATTAGAAGATAACATGCAGAAGGAGGTCTTATGATGGATGTGATAGGATTGAAGCTAGGATGGAAAAAGCTGAAGGGGCTAGGGAGATGGATGATAGCTGGGATGATTGGCTGAAGTTGTAGGAGATTAGTGGACTGTGTGAGATGGAAGATGGAGGGTGGAGGATAGGTGGATATATTGGAAGATGGAGTTGGATGTCAAGAGATGACCAAAAGCATGAGGGTGATAGGCTAAGCTAGGGATGGCAGGATTACGCATGACGCTTGTTTGCCAAGTTTTCATCATGGTACTTGTCCAAGGCGCTTGAATTGCCAAGTTTTCGCCAGTGGATGCTTTATTTTTATTTACTTTTTTTTGACTTTTTGACTTTGGACTTAGCTGGAATGATTTTGGCTTTCTTTAGCTATTTTGGCTTTTTTGGGATTTTTCACTAGCTATTGGAATGTTCAATTTTGTTGCTAGCTGTTGGTACATTGGATGTGTGATTTATGCAATAGATCGGATTAGATGGGATTGATGGTAGGAGATGGAGGGATGAAAATGCTGGAAAGGAGCATGAGATGGGGATGCTTGCAAGAGCAACATTGGCACATGTTGGAACGGGTGTGAAAAGAGCATATGGGGGATAGATGGTAGATGCAGGTGTGATGGAGGATTTGTGGAAGCATGCTTGGTGATATAGGCACCCAAGATGGAGTTAGGAGATGGGGGACATGAGTCACTAGATGGGGGATTAGCAATGGTGGATGCCATTATGCATTGGGTTTCAACTTTTTTCTTGGGGATCCACATGGTTTTGGATTTTCTTTTCATAGGCTTTTGCATTGTTTTGCATTCTTTGATTGGATTTTGCCTTTTTGGAGTATGTCTTTTAGAATAGACATATGATTGCCTAGGATGTGGATTTTTAGCTTTATGCATTTTGAAGTTGGCATTCACATTGCTGTGGTAAGCTTTGGGAAGATGGTTAGGAGAAGCTTTGTGAGATGGAGAGGATATGAAAGAGCATGTAGGGGGATGATGATGGATGATGTGCCCTGATATGTGCCTTTGTTGATCTTGCATAGAAATGGATGGAATAGGATTTTTATGATGGCTGATAGGAGGATGGAGGATGGTAGATTTTGGGACATAGGGACCCAAAATGGATTTAGTGGATGAAGGGAGGATATGGTAGGTTGTTTTGGGTTGCAAAGATGGTGGAGGGGGGATGACATAAGATTTCTTGAAGGAGTGATGGGAGGCTGGCATGGTGGGCTTGGAGATAGGCTTTGTTTGGGGGTGTGGTGTACCAACACCTTTAGATGGTGAGCCTTTGGATACATATCCAAGACCATGAAATCCTAGATTTTTTTGTGCAAAAATAGGCTCTCTGATTCCTTGCTCTTGTGGTCCTAAACCTTGACCTTGATAATGCCATCGATTGAGCATTTGAACAAGCTGAGGAAACTTTTTGCTTGCAGAAAATGGTAGAAGTGATTTATTAGGTGTATTACAATGGGGAGATACTGTTCTTAATTCTTCTGCTAAAAGAGGGCCACCGTGGATGAATGTAAGTGAACCAAGAGGGTAGATTATAGATGGTGGAATAGCTTGGATAGGTGGTAAGATGGAAGCATGGAGCGGGGGAGATGGAAGGATAGGATCTTGATGTAGCTGGTGGGATGACAAGATATCTTGTAGTGGAGGAGATATGGCTTGAGGTTTTGGAGATGGAGGAGATGGTGACTGCACTATGGATGGAAGACATGGTATGATGATATCTTCATTTATGCTTTGGGGGATGTCAACATGCTTTTGGGCAGGATCTTGATAGGATTGGTTTGGAGTGGATGGTGCGATAGGAGGTGAAGGGATGGATTCTTCAAAGGCAGCAGATGGATAGATGGGAGATTCAGTAGTGGAGATGGGTGAGTAGAAGATGGATGCATAAGGGTCATTATGAGAGATTTGGGAAATTCTTGGAGGCGATGTGGATAGGATTTGGAGGGATTTGATAGGTGGTGGGATTTTGATGCTTGCGAGAAGTGGAAGGATTTTAAGCAATTTGATGGATGGTATGGGGATGATAGCTATGGGAGATGGAGGTGATATTATAGATGGGGAAGCTTCATCACTGACTACTTCACATGGTTGGATTAGATGACATGGCTTATCGACTGTTGGAGGCAAATTTTCTTCTATTTCCTCTAGGAGATTCCTTGGAGACTCATGTGTCAAAGGTGGAGGTGGATTGACAGGAATAGCTAGTGTGATGGGGGTGGAAGATTGGAAGCTTGGTTGATGGGGTGATGGAGGGGAAGCTGGAATATCAGATGGCATGACTAGATAGTTTGGAATAACTCTTGGATTTTGGGGGATGATTGGGGGAATGTTTCTAGGGCTTTCAATATACCCGTCATAGTCAACAAGATTTTCATCATCATTGGAATAGGAGGTGGCGGGAGCAAGGACAATGCGACCAAACACATCATGATAGGATTGGTACTTCATGCTTTGATGATGAGTTTTATGGGGATGGGGTCTTGCGTATGGATGAACATGAAAGCTCATGGTTGGATTTGGGTTAAGCACAGATTTTGGATTAGCTGATGAAAGATTTCCTAGGGAGAGTAAAAGTTGCATGACAGACCTAAGGAGGATTGGCTAGAGATTTTTGGCTTTCTTGTGGATGGAAGACTTCAAGGGCATGCTGTCAAAAGGTGAGAGTTTTGCTTTCCTATGTGCTAGATTTGGTGGTGGCTGTGTCAACTTGAAGATAGAATAATGATCCTATGGGCATGACACGAGATTGACCACTTGTGGATCCCAACCTTTAGCTCAAGGTGATGAGGGATGCAAGTGACAAAGCTAGATTACCCTAGACAATGCTCTATCAGAGGGATAACCTTGGTGAGATTGGTTGATTGGTAGGATTGATTGGATAGAAAACTCTGGCAGAGTAACAACAACTCTTTAAAGGCTTGGATGATTTTGGATTGAGTTGGAAGCTGGCTGGGGGGATGATTTGGATGGACTTTGGATTTGGGATTGTTTTAAGGCAAAGAACTAGATAGATTCGGTTGCAGCGGGGGAGCTTGGATGATTTTCTGATTAGGCAGTGACTACGCTAAGTATGCCTTGAGCAGGGAGATTTCTTCTTTTCTGGGATTTCGACCAAAATTGGAAAATATTCATTCAAAAGCTATGAACAAACAAGCAAACAAAATTTTTGAGCAAGCAAGTCAAATACACCAACATCCTAGGAAGCTTTCTACAAGGATGAAATTTGGTTTAGCTAGGGAGTCCTCGATATACGCAAGGTACGTGAGGCCCAAATTCGTAGATGAAACCAAAAAGATGTCACACAGTCGAGAGGAGCGGTAACCCACTTCTCCTCTTTCACTTCTCAAGGGTATAAAGTTCCTTGAGGCTTAGCCCGAGTGACAAAATTTTGATCCCAAGAGAGGTGTCTTTGGATTCACCTCCCGATCTTTATACTCCGTCAAAACGCTGGAGCTGAGGTCATCCCAAGGGGTGATGAAATCCCCAAGCAGGCCTCCTAAAAAGCTAAGACAAGATTTTGGATCCTAATCTTATGCACCCAAGATGGCCTCGAAGGACGACAAGGGGAGAGAAGACTTGGATGATCTTGGGCTAAAAGACAGAATTATTTTCCAACTGACGCTTAAGTTTTCTGATCTAGACTTTGCAAGCACTCATGTTTAAGATACAATGTTTATTCCAACTTTGAAGCATCGAAAAAAATAAAATCGATTGAAGAATGCGAACAAGAAGAAGAGTTAGGGTCAACAAGAAAGTAAACTCGCACGCCCAGAGGCCCTCCACGTCAAGTATCGATTGATTTTTCTTTAAGGCATTCAAGATTGAGTGTGAGTTTATTTTAAGCCCAAAACAAAGGTGTGTGAGATTCGATTTCAAGCGCGCGCTCGGAGGCCCTCCACATCAAGATTTGTCCAATTTTTATGCCCAAATGAAGTGTGAGCGAGATTAATGCACATTCAAGGAATTTTCTAACTTAGAAAAACCACTAAAAACCCAAGTGAGTGGAGTTTGATTTGCGTGGAGCACTTAACACCCTCTTAGGTGGACCCATCCCCATAGATGGCACTAAGATTGCAACCAATGGTTAAATTGATGGGTGATTAAAGAGGGTGAGTCCAACGACAAACTCACTCAAAGCATTTTTATTTGTTTTTATAACTTAAAAGATTACAAAAATGTAGATTCTTTTTATGCTCCAAAAGATGATTATTTGATCTATGGAATTCAAGATTGGATTTGTTGATTTAATCATGCATTCATAAAAAAAATAAACTTTGATTTTAATCCATGGCACTCAAGAGTGATTTTAGCAACATGCATTCAAAGATAAGTGTTTAAACATTCAAGTTTTTTCCTTTGAGCATTCAAGATTGAGATTTTGTGTGTTGTTTTAAGAACTTTGAAGTGCTTTTTTTTAACCTTAGATCATTCAAGATTGTTTTTGGACTCAAAAGTGAAAATGACTCTTTGGAATTTGCTTTTCATTCAAGATTTTGTGTTCTAGTTTGCATGTTTTAAGCCCAAAAATGATATTCCTAGATTGTTTTGATGCATGAAAAACCTAAGAAACATTCAAGATTTTGCAACAAGACATTTGTTTGGAACAAATAACAAAGCTTTGTAGGAAAATTTTGGCAACCATTTAGGACTCTTAGTTTTCATGAGATTTTTAAAAGAACTTTAACATATTTGCAAATGAGGTTCATTTTATCCTTGATTGATGCTTTGAGTTTGATTTAGATTTTAGTGTGCACTTAGTGTTGATTTTGAACCTTTTGAAATGAAAACTTGAAGTTCTTTTTAAATTCCCAAAAATGAAGTGTTCCTAACTTTGTATGAATGCATCTAAAACCTTGATGTTGCAAGGATGCAAATGATTAGATTGGTTTAGTTTCACTTGTTAAAAGATTTCTTCTTTTTTGCAAATTTTTAATTTTTTAATGGATTTAAGTATGATTTGGGGGTTCATTTTAAGCACTAAAAAGAAGTGTGTATGATTTTGCTTCCTTAAAAAAAAAAATGGCCAAGATCTCCCACAAGAAGAAGAAGAAGAAGTAGATGGAATAAGAAGAATATAGACAAGAAGAGGAAGAAGAATTCCAAGTGGTTTGTCCACCTATAAGCTTGAAAAATCTGCAAATACTATGAGATAGACTATGAGTTCCTTTGTCTTCTTCATGCTCATGTGGACCTACAAAACCAATTTATACAATCCTACCAATCACAAAAACAAGCAAAATTAGCCAAAATCAGCAAATGACAAACAAAACTTGACTAAAAAGGCTAATGAAGATGACCCATGCGGGGTCCCACCGGGCGTGCCAAAATGTATATGAGCAATGTTAGTATGCTAATAGAAACCAAATTTAAATAAAGCTTTTACAAACTAAAAAAAATTCATAAACTTTAAGATAGACTAAGATGAGCTTTCAATTGAGAATATGAGCCATTAATGGGCTCTCTCAATGAGAAGCTCTCTTGTTGAGTAGCTTTGTCTAAATAGATAGGATGTATGCTCAAGCTTTATGCTTCAAAAAGGGCTTCAAATGGAGTTGGAATTTGGGTGTGAGTGTATGGTTTTGATGTAAAATGGCTTCTCAAAATGGCATTATGACTTTACTTCATGGATTGTGTTATTTTGCAAAGGGGAAGCATCCAATTTATAGGCAAGAGGCTTGAGGGATTGAGGGCTAAGATGCAAGGATGGGAAAAAGCTCATAGAGGGCTCAGATTGCATGAGAAGAGAGCACATGGATTGTGCTTCCTTATAGCCAATCAAGGAGTGACACATGTCACATGGTGAGAGGATGGAGGAAAGGGGAAGGATGAGTCAACAAAGGAGGCTCAAGGGATAAAATCTTCATAAAGACCCTCATAATGACTTGTAAGAGCAATAAAAGGGCTTGTAAGAGTCATTTATGACCTAGTGGACTTCATAAAGTTTTATGGTTGAGATATTTTGAGGGTGATGAGAGAAATTTTGACTTGGACTTGATTAGGAAGGTTTTGAGCTTGTTTAGGCTTGTGCAAATGATTAGAGGCTGGTTTAGGATGGTTTAGGATTAGCTTAGGGATAGGCAAGTGGATGGCATTTAATGAGGGTGGGTGAAGGAGGAGATATTTGTTAACTTTGGCTTGGGTTAGTAAGTTTTAACCCATGTTTAGGGAATGTGACAAGGTTAGGAGGGGATTAGGATTAGGTTTAAAGACATCTTCTAGAAGAGTCTAGACTTTGGATGCGGATAAAGACTTTCTAGAATAGTCTAGAATTTCCTAAGATGAGGATGAAGACTTTCTAGAAGAGTCTAGAACTTCTTAGGATGAGGATAAATTAGATTTTTTAGGAAATAAATAAAGTTTTATTTATTTCAAGGGTTTGGGTTGAGGAGATATTTATTAAAACTTTTTTAATAAACATGAGGATTAATATTTAATCTTAATTAAATATTTTGAGTTGGGATTAGGGGTAGGAAATGATGGGATTAGCCTTTAATCAAAATTAAAGAAGGATTAGAAGATTTTTGAAGAGGTTATTGGTCATAAGGAAATTGGCCAAGTTTTGGGCAAAATTTTATATATATATTTATTTTAGGATTTTTGGTCAATTTATTAATTAAATAATTAATAAATAAGGAAATAATGTTTAAATAAGATTTAAACATTTTTGGGAGGGATTCCTTAATTAAATATTTTTAATTAAGATAAAGGGATTTAATGACATAAAAATTAATTAAATAATTAATTAAAGAATTAATTAATAAATGATGATGTTATCAGGGATTTTTTTCAAAAAATAAAAATACTTTATTTTTTAAAGGATTTTTAGGTGTCTACAGGAGGAAGGTACGTGTCAAACCTAATTTAAATGGAAAAGGCAAGAAATGTGACAATCAATCAAAATTTAATGACTTTTAGTTTCCCTAACATTCTCCATTCCAATAAAATGATGAAGTTACCTTGAATAGTATCAAACCCTCCCCTTGAAGATCGTCATCCTGGCTAAACCTACCCATACACTTTGTCATGTGAATATAAAATGAAGTTTAACTTTTTTTTTTCTTTATATCCCAACAACATCAAAATTTCAACAATAAACTTAAGTGTCATCAAAATTTTGACCAAAACATTAAACATCGTCGAAATTTCAACTAAAAAATTAAGGATTGTCAAAATTTTAATGTTATCAGGATCATATTTTAAAAAATAGTGAAATTGACAAGTAAAATTGGCTAGTCATAAATAATTTAGGTAAAAAATGCAACCCAAATGTACTAGTGGCAGGAGTCTAATGGTTGAGTGGGAGTGCTGGTAGACGAGGGTATGTTGAAGGTTGAAAAGTTTAATGGGAAGAACTTCTAGTTGTGAAAAATGCAAATAGATGACCACCTTTATCAGAAGAATTTATGTTGACCATTGGAAGAAAAATCCAAGAAATTGATGGCCAAATGAGGACTAGGATATTTTGGACACAAAGACACTTTAAAGTATTCGTTTATGTTTGACACAATCAGTGACATTTAATATTTCAAAAAAAAAAATGACTAAAGCATTGATGCAAACCCTAGCAAGGTTGTATGAAAAGTCCTCTGCTTTAAACAAGGTATTTCTCATGAAGCATTTATTTAATATGAAAATGGAAGAAGGTGGATTTGGTATTGATCATTTAAATGAGTTTAATATAGTTTTTTGTTAATTATCTTATATAAATATTAATTTTGATGAAGAAATAGGACTCTCTTGATTTTTTGTTCTTTGCCCAAAAATTGGAATGACTTGATAATGATTGCTAGTAATTTTGTTTCTAGATCTAATACCCTAAAATTTGATGATGTGATTGGTGTTATTCTGAGTGAGAAAACTTGTATAAAAACCACAAGTGGATCTACATTAGGAAGTGTTTTTAATGCACAAAGTAGAGACATAACAAATGAGTGAGGAAATAATTATAAAAATAATGAAAAATAATGGGAAATCAAGAGGAAATTCAAATGGAAAGAGGTCTCAATCAAGGGGACCAAGAGATTTCTGGTACTATGGGAAACTAGGGCATAAGAAAAAAGATTGTTGGATTTGAAAGAATAATGAAGGAGACAAACAAGATGGAAATAAGGAGGCGAATGTGGTAAATAATAAATCTGAAAATGATGCTTTGCTTCTTTTCTTGATGATTCATGTGTTTTAGATTTAGGGGCTTCATTTCATGTTATTGAAAAGAGATTGTTTTGAAGTGAAGAACCTATAATGGAACAATCATTATTTTGTCAATGATATCAAACTTGCTACCTGTTGGTGAGACAATTTATTTTTTGTCTGAATGCTATCATGTGGTTGATTGATGAAGAGGACTTGAAAAGAGCAGATAACAAGATAACCTAGAGAAAGGTTGAGTTATTTGGTGTATAAAAGGAGCACTAAGACCAAGTAAGAAATTGATACTATATTGTATTGTTTATCTACTTAAAGTCTAAAATGAAAGATTACCCAAGCAAAGACTGGAAGAAAATTAAGAGGTGCCGAGAAAAGAAGACAAACAATGCAAGCCAAGTGAATGTTAGTATATGTTGAGTAAATTCTAGTTGGTGTTGAGCATTAGTAAACTTTAGTGTTTGCCCAATAAACTAATGTTGGCCAAGTGACATAACAATATAGATGCTGAGTGACAACAAACAATTTTAAATCAAAGATTTGATGAATCTGAACTGACTAATTTGATTTTTTTTGAATTATGTGAAGCACATGGAAGATAACTATGATGAGCTAGTGGCACAAAATTAAAGGTAAACTATTTTGAGGCAAATTTAAGGAATATTGTAGAGGAAGTTACTAGAGGAACCAAAATGGAAAAGTGGGTAGATTCATTAAATCCTACCTAACCTCAGAATGGATGATTGTGGTTAAGTAGGAAAAGGTCTAAATTCTCTATTTATAGAGATAACTAGTCAAAAGAAAAGGTCGTTATGTGTGAGAACCTAAGGAAGATAATGAGTCGAGGGTATTGCTTCATCTAGTGGCTGAACAAAAGAGACTACAATTGGCATACAAAGTAAGAAGGCTTAAGGAGATAAATGCTTGAAGGGTAAACAAGCTATCAAAGATAAAGAGTATGAATGCCAAGAAGAATGAAGGATTGAAACAAAGATCTATAATCTGCAATGAGTTGTAATATTTTATCAAATTAAGTCCTACTATTACTTTCTAATAGTGAGGATAAAATCCTTTGGATTAACATTGACCTAATTATCATTTGTGAATAATTTAATAGCATGAAATTCTAATGAAATATTCTAAAGTCCTCTAACAAGGCTCACTCCTAACAGGGTGATTGAAATCATTTAACTAGGTCACATTTAACAATGTGTATTGTAACCTCTAATTGGTTGGCCTTTCACAGGGCATCACTTCAAAAGAGTGAGAATTAGTAGCATGTTTGTAGTTTTTTTTCCCCAAATTAGGTTTCCATGTAAAATCCTTGTGTCAAATTGTATGAATGTTGTTATGGTATTTCATGTTTACATTTCTACAAAGTTATTTTGACCTAGGACAATAACCTGCTAAGTTAAAGTATTGTATGATCTAATGGATGCATGCATGTTAAGGTTTTATGGATATGGATTTAATTAGCATTGAAAAGTTTTATTTGTACATTTGGACCTTGGATAATGGATTCAACCCCCCTCTTAGTTATTCTAAAGAATTCCAACATTTGTTATCAGAGCACCAGTGCTTGAAAGGAAATAGTTTGAAGGTACTAAAAGCTAAAGATCCAGATGTATAAAAAGGAGGTGCCCAAACTGAAAAAAGAAAACTTTCCTACATGGAAAAGTTTGATGAAGCTACACCTAGGAGGTCTTGGAGACTATGCACAATCTACCATTACCATTGAGCATGTTGATCCTTTTGGAGTCCTAAATCTAGATGATTTGAAAAATAAGAAATAAAAAAATCAAGAAATGTTGGAGATTACCTCTGACCTAAGTTACTCAGAGTTTGATGCCATCAAAGATTGTGACACTATAGAGAAGATGTGGGATGCTATAATTTTTTTTATGGAGGAGATACAAATGTTTTGAGGTCCAGATTTTGAAAGTCCAAGAGGGAATTTTGATGACATGGGAATGCAAGAAGGTGAGAACATTGTCCAATATTGTACAAGAATTAAAGATGTTGTGAATGCTATTAGAGGAGCTAATGGTATTATTGATGATGAAATTGTAATTAGAAAAGTACTAAAAACTCTACTGCCTATCTATTGTATTAGAGTCTCTATCATGAAATAAATAAGGTGTGTACTTGGTAGTATTCTAACCCTTGAAAGATTGATGGGTAGACTCACTGTCTTTGAACTTTCTAATTTTGATAATTTCAAAAAAAAAAATGTTGAATCTACATTCAAATCTAAACTTTCATTAAAGGAACCTAAAGAGAAAAATAAAAAGGTCAAATATGTTTCTAGTGACAGTGATACAAATGAGGAGGATGTAGAACAACTTGAAGCAATGATGGCAAGGAGATTTCATAGAGGCAAATGGAAATAGAAAGGTAAGCTACCTATCATGTGCTTTAATTGTAATGAGGTTGGTCATATTGCTTCTAGATGTCCAGAGAAGAAGAAAAAGAGAAGAGGAGATATATACATAAGTAAAAGAGATGAGGGAAACATAGATTATAAAAATAAAAGAAATAAGTCTTGCTACAATGCTAAAGAGGAAACAAAAGATGAATCTGATGACCATGATGATGAAGTGGTGTGAAGGATGATTCTGATAAGGATGAGGCAACTACACTGGTATCTTATGTGAACAAGAGTGACAGATGGATTATTGATAGTGGGTGTTCACACCATATGACTGGAGATAAAAGTGAGTTCATTACCCTTGACTATTACAATTGAAATAGTGTAAGATTTGGTTATCTACACCCTATTTGATAAAAGGTAAATGATCAATCAAACTGATAGAAAAAGATCATGTTTGACAATCCTTACTATGTAGGACTTAACTATAACTTGTTGAGTGTGTCATAACTAAATAGTTTAGGTTGCAAAGTTGAGTTTGATAACAAGAAAGCAAAGATATATGACACTGCTAGAAAATTGATTGGAAAAGGTGATCAAACTAGAGGTAATCTATTTTATCTTGATGTGAATGATGGTACTTGACTTGTAGAATTTGATGATGTGTGACTATGGAACTGTTGCCCCACTTTTACACCTTGTCCCAATTTTACAAAGTGGAGTAGATCATAGTCTTGTGTGGTCTGGTCAAGTCAATAGGTCTTTGCCCTCTTAGGTGAGGAGCTTCTTCATCGGGTTTTCACCTGTAGCCTTCCTCCGTATCACATATGAGCCGGGTGGGTTGTTCCTTGACTATTATAAGTCAGAGGGGTAGTTTAGATCCTTACTCGATGAAGATTCTCGGATTGTACTGCATCATGTGACTTGCCTTCAATATAGCCCACTTTGAGTTAAGAAAATCAAGTCGGCGGGAAATTGGGTTCTAGCTTCTCCTCGGCGGATTTCGCACCCCGAAGGCCTTTTTCCGCAGATCTCAGTATATACAGTAAAGGAATTCAACTGGAGCGAAATAGTTCATGTTTCTAAGAAATCTTTCGTATGTTGTCACGATCCTACCACCGGAATCAATTATAACTTAATGGAATGATCAAAAGGTAGATGTGCAGAAAATGAAGAAAGGGCTTCTCCTCGGCGGGTTTCAAAATCCTAAGTGAGATTTCCGCAAAAGCACTATTAGAAGGGAAAGTTGACATATGGGTCCCACCTTCTGGCGAAGCTACTTGGCGATTTTTCGAAAAGGAGCTTTTCGAAGAGATAATATAAGACGGTGGGCCCTACCTTTTGGCGAAGCCGCTTGGAGATTTTCCAAAAAGGGTTGAAACAAAGTGACTTAAATAAAGAGAAGGCAGTGGCGGAAAAACAGAAATCGACTTCTCCATTGCGGGTTTTCTATCCTCAGAGGCGATTTTCCGCATCAGATGATGACGGCCAAAATATGTATAGTCATACATGTTTGACCAAGTTGTGGAACACGCCTGTCAGTTCTGAACCATACTTCAATGTCGAGGAAGATTTCGATGTTATGATGGCGAAAATCATCAAGCGGACTGGAAAATGGGTAGAATGGACAGCTAAGAAAGGTCGGAGCAGAAGTAAAGCCACTCAAGCTTCACCAGCCATAGCTACCCCTGCTTCATCACAGAGCACTACTCCCAATACCACAACTTCAGCTGCACAAGGACCAGCTCAGTCCGCCGGAGGAGGAGATCAACCCCCAGAGAAGAACATTCTGATAGTACCAACATGCCAAGGCGGATCGTTGCCAGTCATCGGAACTCAGGCTGCAGCAGAGGAAAAGGAGGCCGAAGAGCCAAAGGATGGATCCACTTCTCCAATCCCTTTTTCTCTTTCCACTCCACCCCCATCTCCTCAACTCGCCCCAAGTTCACCATTGAGTCTCTGGGAACGGCCTCTAAGATAATTAGCACAGAGTCTTGGCTTGAAGACACCCTGGAGAAGAAGAGGAAGAGGAAAGATGACAGCACTCCTGCAAAAGATATAGTGTCTCAAGCAGTTCATTCAGGATCGATGATGGTGAAGGCCAAGAAGCAGAGAACCCTATCCATACTAGGGCATGATACAAAAATAGGGCACCTAACCATGGAGGTGGCGAAACCAAACAGAGTGGGAAAAATTGAAGATTTGACTCCAGCAGACTTCACTCTGCATTCCATCGATCTCGGAGAAGCCAGGCATGACACTAAAGTGGGCCTATGGAAATCAAGTAACGAAGTAATAGAGGAGCAGCTGGAGAACCTCAAGGTATCAAAGATTAAGATGAAAGCTGAGATCGAAGAACTAAGAAAATTCATCCGACAGTTAGTTGTCCCATTGGCAACTATTACCGGTTTACCCGCTACAGAGGATCCTTCGGCAGAAGAAGTGCAGGCCTTCATATCACAGCTGCAGAAAGATAGGCACTTCGGTCAGATCAGGAAAGAGTGGATCGAAAGGCTTAATACTGATGGAATCGCCCTCATTGGTCAAATCGGCAATGTGCTCATCCGATTAGAAGCAGAAAAGGGCAATATTACTGCCAATAGTAATATTCTGGCAGGAGAAGAGGCAAAATGCACAGAATCCATTTCTCTTCTGAATATGATCATCCAGATGAAAGCCAAGGATGCAATTGAAGCAAAGATTCTGAAGAAAGGAGATGAACCATTGAATGAATGGATCAGAAGCATGCAATTCAAGTGGGAAATGATCCAGGAAGCCGAGAAAGCGCTTAGAGAAATAGGGGATAAAGTAAAGAAGGCCCAAGAGAAAGCTTTTGAGCTCATGCGAGGATTGCACACTGAATCACAAACCAGTGGGCAAGGGAAGTCCTTCATCGACATTGATATGATGAAAAACAACTTCTCCACGCATTTGAGCAATCTGTCTGGGATAGCTTCAAGCAGCCAAAACAGAGTGTCAAAACTACAAACACTTAGTGGATGCGTGCACGTGGTAGCTGAGGAAGCAGTGAATCAGCAGAATCAAGCCAAAGAATTTACTCAAGAACATGCAAGGTGGCTATTGAGATTCACAAATGTACACGTACCAAGCTATGATGAATTAACCCCAATCATAGCGGCTGCTAAAGCATATAAGGCGAAAATTGAAAAGGGGAAGAAGCCCAAATGATTCAAAATTCCCCCTTTTGTTTTCTATTCCATTAATCTTAAGATTTTGTAAATGTGTAGATATGATAAGTTGGCATCTCGCCATTTGTCATCTTGAGAAGATGAGCCGATTTAAATTCCATTGTAACGGTCATCTCTCTCACCCTATATGTAAGATTTTGAATGATTAATAAAGGGTCGGCAAATTTTTGGTGTGAATCCGGTTGCAGAGACAATTGAATTTGTGCCATTTCTTTACTGTCCTTTTCTTTTCATTTGTGTATGAGATACTTCTTCGATATTGGATGGAAATGGTTTAGTGAACAGAGTTTCATTTCGTTGTTTCTATTTAATTGAACTAGTGAACCGATCAGAGTATTGGAGCTAGTAGTGGGAAATATCTCGGTTAGTGTTTTGTTCTCCGTATGCATTCCCTTATATTTCAGTCATCTGCATTAGATCTTATATTACATTGTTGCGTGTCGGAAATCATGAGATCGTGAAGATCCGAACGCAGTAGCACTAACTAATCATCTCATATTGCATTCGTGGTCCATATCTTGCATTTCATTCTGTTGTGTTGCGGGAGCCATAAGATTGTGGGGGCCATATACATAACATCCTAACATTTAGATTCCTGCCTGAGTTTCACTTGTTTGGGTGAGACTTGGTTTCCTCTCCTGCTCTCGGGTTAAGAGCATACCCCGCATTAGTTTTAGGAATCAAACATAATTCATCGAATATCATTCATAATAGGGAGCTGTACCTACAAATTCAGAGATAAGCCAGTTAACAAGAAAATGGCTTTTCAACTGTTGCAAACAGATTTTGTTTATTGTTCGGGCATCAAGAGTCATATTGACAGAAGAAATTAAAAAGAATGAATCTGTTTACCAACAGATTTTTGGCGACTCTGCTGGGGAGACGAACAGTCGCTTGATCAAGAAAGCATATGTCATGAGGAAAGATGGTACTGCCTCATGAAAACATTATACCCGTTCTCCAACCAAATCTTGGTTTTCAAGACGACCAAGAAGATATAATTTCTTCACTCAACACCTTTGTTTGGAGAAATAGAAGGAACTCGGAGCACTATAGGAACGCAAACCAGGTTTTAGAGGAAGAAGAAAGAAGAGCTGAAGCCTTAGAAAGAGCCATCCAAAGAAGAAATATCAGACGAGTGGAAAGGTAATCGCAGTAAGAAGCTATGACCCAGCACCCTGGAAAGTTTTAAGTTCCTCCGAAGTACCAAGGAACGAGGTGGGAAAGATCCTATTTTTGACAAACTTGAAGAACTCGGATTTCCTATCTTAGAAGTTCCAAAGCGAAGAAGTGAAAATCAGGGTCGAAGTAGACCATCTTCACCCGTTAAAGATCAAGGCGCTAACACTTCGCACTCTGCCTGTCAGGTGTTAGCATTACACGGGGTAACACCTCCATCAACTGTAGGCTTTCCTCCCTACAATTCAAGGATAATCATGGCCGCTCCATGGGCCGCGGCGACAGGACCCTTAGCTCTAAATGCTTATCATCCACTTCTGTCTGGGTCCAGGAAGAATTTCCCTAAATTCTCAGGTGATGGGAAGGTTACTACGGACGAACATATTAAAGCCTTTTTCGCGGCTACCCATATCCTAGGAGTTGGACATGAGGATGTAGCTGTGAGACTGTTCGTAGAAACCCTTACTGATAGTGCAGCTGATTGGTTTTATCATTTGGATGACGGTTCAATCACAGATTGGGCCTCATTAAGGATTGCATTCGAAGATAGGTTTAAGACCGCAGAGGATGAACATGCCCTGTTGACCCAGCTCACGTCTATAAAGAAGCAACCAATTACGAGCATGAGAGATTTCATTGCAAGCTTTAACAAGACTGTCAGCAGGATCCCGGCTGCCGCCAGACCTACCGTAGGTAATTTGAAAACTTTCTTCATAAGTGCGATGCCTCCTGACATCAACTATGATTTAAGAAGAGCAAAGCCCACTGACTTAGCTGATGCACAAAAGAAGGCCGTTGAGTGCGAAGATGATTTAATCTCTACCGAAAAATGGAAGCGAGAACTTCATGCTAAGGGTAGTTCAAGCAGTTCTTCATCATCTGAAGAGATGATTCAGAAACTATCCAATGAGATAGTGTCTTTAAAGAAACACTTGCCAGCGTTCAACAATCCTTATCAGCGCAATTACCAGAACATGCCCAGGAGGAACAACGAAGGTAAAGTCCCACAACTCATGGGACCACCGCCTAAATTGCAAATCGAGGCGGCACCAAAGAAGGGAAATATGTGTGTCTTCCATCTAACCACGAATCACGACAGCGAAAATTGTCCAGAAACAGCTCGCATGATGCAATTGTTGTCTACCAATGAGTTGAACAATGCAACTAATGTTTTGGAAACCGATTCTTATCAAAATGGCGACTCTGAAAATTTATTCTTAGAATATGAACCGGATTCCGAGACCAAAGGAGAATGTTATGCGACTATTGACGGAACTTCTTACACCATTCTTACTCGAGGACAAAAGCAAAAGGCTCCCTCCTCTAGCTCTGCTCAGAGAAATGATCTTGGCCCGTCAACAAGTAATACACCAGCGGATATTGAAGTTTCTGCTTCGCATATGGGTAAGGGTAAATCATCCTTTGATTTTATTCAGTTTTGTGAAGATTCGAAAATTCAAATTTCTGCCATTGATTATTTAAAGACACACCCTGTTGAGCTGAGAAAGCTGGTAGACCGGTGTAAAGATAATGCGACTGGTGCTAATTGTAACATAGTAGTGGAAGAAGAGAAAGAAACCTTGACACTTGACATTCCTGATCGGAGAGATTCAATAGTCCTAGCAACCTCCCCGGGATAAAAACCTGAGCCTTTTTATATTTCATTGTACATTAACGGGTGTAAGCTTAGTAACTGCATTATAGACTCAGGTGCCTCAGATAATGTCATGCCTTATTCTGTGGCTAAAGCCTTAGGCCTCAACCTTACTAAGGTATACGGGAAATGCTATTCAATGGACTCCAAACAGGTCCCTTTGCTTGGGCAAATTAAGGATGCACAAGTGGCTCTAGCCTCATACCCAGAAAAGAAACTCCTGTTAACGATTCTGGTAGCTGATATCCCTGCGAGTTATGGACTCCTTTTGAGCAGAAGTTTCTGTCGTGACTTGGGAGGGGAAATTAAGCTGGACTGGTCTCAAGCTATAATACCCATCGGTAGTAAGAAAGTCAAATTGGAGCCAGAAGAAAAGGCCAAGTTCACGGTCTTAAAGTCAGACGATCCCAAAGCCCAAATCTTATATCAGGAATTGGAATTTGGGAATTATATGTTGTTTACGGAAGAGGATGCAGGTAAACAAACAGATGAGAATTTGGACAAAGAGGTTCCCGAAGAACACCAAGAGGTTTCTGGCGTCTGGACCCTTGAATTCGACGGAAGTTGCGCTTCCTCTGGTTCTGGAGCCGGCGTAGTATTGATATCTCCAGAGGGAGTGGCCGAACCCTTAGCTTTCAAACTAGAGTTTGGCAATACAAATAATACAGCAGAATATGAGGCCTTGATATTAGGGATAGTCGCGGCGAAAGAGAGGGGAATAGAAATCCTAAGAGCTCAAGGTGATGCAGAGTTGATAGTAAAGCAAGTTAAAGGGCAATATTCAGTGAAAAACCATAAACTAAAAAATTACAGAAATAAGGTGTGGGATGAAATAGAAGGTTTGAAAGCTTTCTCTATCATAGCTGTACCAAGGGAAATGAATACTAAAGCTGATTCACTTGCTGTTTCTGCATCCTTACTGTTACCTCATCCAGATTTTAAAGATAAAAAATACCAGATCGAAATTGTATACCGGTCTGCTGTTCCAGATAACACAGAATCCTGGCAAGTGTTTAATGATGATAAAAGCTTGCAGTTATTTCTTGAAAATGACGAATCCAGTTTCGAATCTGAATCCGATGGAAACAGTGAACAAGGCGAAGTTCAATTGAAAGATAACATCATTCCTCCATACTTTATAGCTCTGGAAAAGTTGTTCAACAGACATGATGCTTACGTTAAACAAAAAAGGATGGAGAAGGAACCTACGACGGGCGAGTTCGAAGGGATAAACATCGGAAGTGCCCATAATCCAAAGATGGTGAATATTGGCAAATGTTGTACACCGGAAGAAAAGGAAGCCGCGAAGAGTTTGTTTGAAGAATATAGAGACGTTTTTGCTTGGAGCTATGAAGACCTAAAAAGTTATAGAGGAGGAGAAGTGAAACACCATATTCCTCTCAAACCAGATGCAGTGCCTTTCCGGCAAAAACAAAGAAATTATAATCCGAAGGTAGCGGACGCCATTTTCAGGGAAGTGGATAAAATGTTAAAGGCAAGAATCATTTACCCTATTCATCACTCCACCTGGATTGCTAATATAGTGCCCGTCAGAAAGAAGAATGGAGAGATAAGGATTTGTGTGGATTTTCGAAACTTAAATCAGGCATCTCTCAAGGATAACTTCGCTCTCCCGAACATGGATCATTTGTTACAGACAGTTGCTGGATCAGAGATGATGTCTATGCTCAATGGCTTTTCAGGGTATAACCAGGTTGAAGTAGAGAAGAAAGATCAACATAAAATGGCTTTCACCACTCCTTGGGGTACTTTCGCCTATCACAGGATGCCTTTTGGGTTGATCAATGCCGGAGCTACTTTCCAAAGATGTATGAGCAAAACTTTTGCAGATATGAAGGACAGGATTATAGTCATATACCTGGACGATCTTACTGTATTCTCAAAGAAAAGAAAGGATCATATGGAAGATCTGAAAAAGGTGCTGCAAAGATGTAGAGAACATGGTATCTCCTTAAATCCAAAAAAGTCAGTTTTCTGTGTGACCGAAGGAAAGCTGCTTGGACATATAGTGTCCCAGGAAGGCATAAAAATTGATCCTGACAGAGTAGAAGCCATCCAGAGATTGAGTCTGCCAGCGAACAAAACAGGGGTCAAGTCTTTCTTCGGTCAGGTGAATTTCCTCAGAAGGTTTGTCCCGGACTTCGCAGAAACCACCAAACACATAGTAGATATGATGAAGGGAAGTCCGAGCTTCAAATGGAATGAAGCAGGCAAGCGAGCCTTTCAGGATATAAAGACTGCAATTGCTAATGCTCCCGTGCTGTGCCATCCCAATTATAAAAGAGACTTTATTATTTATTGCTACGCATCACAACATACCTTGTCAGCCATCCTTGTGCAGGAAAATGATGAAGGAATACAAGCCCCCATCGCTTTCATGAGCGTACCTTTGAAGAATCATGAATTGAAGTATTCACAGATTGAAAAACACGCCTCTGCAGTGGTAAGAGCTCTTAAGAATTTTTGTTTTTATATATTGCACTCGCATTCTGTAGTTCATGTACCAGATGCAGCTGTGAAGAGCGTGTTGACGCAGCAAGATATAGATTGTAATACTAGAGGAGCCTGGGTAGCAAAAATACAAGAATATGATATGGAGATTAAACCCACCAAGTTGATAAGAGGGAATGCTTTATGCAGAGCAATTGCAGAAAATGAGATCGCTGAAGAAAGCAAGGAACTAAGCGAGAAAAATTTAGTGCTCGCTGTAGGTCTGTATGATTCGTGGTTTGAAAACATCTCGTATCTCCTAACATACGGAGAATGTCCAGAAGGACTAAACTCAAGGCAAAGGAGAGACCTTAGGTTGAAAGCTGCTAAATATGTATTGTGGGATGACAAACTGTTCAAAAAGGCCATTGATGGTACATTTTTGAGATGCGTAGATAAACCACAGCAAGAGAAGCTATTAAAGACTTTCCATGACGAGGCCTGTGGAGGACATTTCTCTTCTTCAGTTACGGCTTTTAAAATACTGAGGCAATGTTATTACTGGCCCGGGATGTTTAAGGATGCATACGCGTGGGTGGCGAGATGCGAAAAATGTAAGTTGTTTACTGGGCGTCCTCAATTAGCTGCATTACCACTGAGACCAGTTATAATTGAAGGTCCATTTCAACAGTGGGGTCTTGATTTCATTGGTCCAATTGCCCCTGTATCTAGCGCTGGCCACCAATACATAATCACCGCTACGGACTACTTCACCAAATGGGTAGAAGCTAAAGCCACGAAGAAAACTACTACGGAGGTGGTCTGTGAATTCATAAAAGAAAACATTCAAGTCAGGTTTGGCATTCCTATCAAACTGGTGATGGATAATGCATCCTATTTTTCATCATTAGATATCACTAGTTTTTGTTTTGAGTATGGAATCACAGTTAGCCATTCCTCTGACTATTTCCCTCAAGGAAATGGTCAAGCTGAATCTAGCAATAAGAACTTAATTAGCATTGTTAAGAAGCTAGTCTCAGATAATCAGAAAAATTGGCACAAGAAGATTCATGAAGCACTCTGGGCAGATAGGGTAACACCTAAAAGGGTGATTGGCATATCCCCATTCGAGCTAGTTTATGGAACTGAAGCTAATCTGCCTTTACCCCTGGAATTGGCTACAAGTAAAATCAGAACAGTAATCGAAGATGATATCTATAGAGATGGCCTGGAAAAGAGAATCTTGTATTTGAGCAAATTGGAGGAAGAAAGAATAGAGATTGTTGATCACATCACACAGCATCAGATGCGAGTAAAAGAAATTTTTGATAAAACGGCAAGGCCTCGAAAATTTATGATAGGAGACATGGTATTGCTTTGGGACAAAAGAAGAGCTCCAAAAGGAATGCATAAAAAGTTTGACACACTGTGGAAAGGCCCCTTCAAGATCCAACAGGCGTTTGAGAATAATTCTTTCAAACTGGCATATGAAGATGGCGAAGTACTACCCCTGACCTATAATGGTCAGGACCTCAAGCTCTATCAAGTTATTAATTGAAAACAGGTAATCCCTATGCTGTACTATAGTAGGTTAGTATTTCCCAGTTCTGCTTAGTTAGCTTTTCCTTTGCTGTTTTTCCTTTCCTTGTTGTTTGTCTTGTTTCATTTTTGTTGTGTTGCCACCTTTTATTCCATCCTTGTGCGAAACCAGAGATCCTAGGTCCCTTGCTTGGATATACTCTACCCAAGTCCCCAGTCAGAGCCAGCTGTTGCCCCACTTTTACACCTTGTCCCAATTTTACAAAGTGGAGTAGATCATAGTCTTGTGTGGTCTGGTCAAGTCAATAGGTCTTTGCCCTCTTAGGTGAGGAGCTTCTTCATCGGGTTTTCACCTGTAGCCTTCCTCCGTATCACATATGAGCCGGGTGGGTTGTTCCTTGACTATTATAAGTCGGAGGGGTAGTTTAGATCCTTACTCGATGAAGATTCTCGGATTATACTGCATCATGTGACTTGCCTTCAATATAGCCCACTTTGAGTTAAGAAAATCAAGTCGGCGGGAAATTGGGTTCTAGCTTCTCCTCGGTGGATTTCGCACCTTGAAGGCCTTTTTCCGCAGATCTCAGTATATACAGTAAAGGAATTCAACTGGAGCGAAATAGTTCATGTTTCTAAGAAATCTTTCGTATGTTGTCGCGATCCTACCACCGGAATCAATTATAACTTAATGGAATGATCAAAAGGTAGATGTGCGAAAAATGAAGAAAGGGCTTCTCCTCGGCGGGTTTCGAAATCCTAAGTGAGATTTCCGCAAAAGCACTATTAGAAGGGAAAGTTGACATATGGGTCCCACCTTCTGGCGAAGCTACTTGGCGATTTTCTGAAAAGGAGCTTTCCGAAGAGATAATATAAGATGGTGGGCCCTACCTTTTGGCGAAGCCGCTTGGAGATTTTTCGAAAAGGGTTGAAACAAAGTGACTTAAATAAAGAGAAGGCAGTGGCGGAAAAACAGAAATCGACTTCTCCATTGCGGGTTTTCTACCCTCAGAGGCGATTTTCCGCATCAGATGATGACGGCCAAAATATGTATAGTCATACATATTTGACCAAGTTGCGGAACACGCCTGTCAGTTCCGAACCATACTTCAATGTCGAGGAAGATTTCGATGTTATGATGGCAAAAATCATCAAGCGGACTGGAAAATGGGTAGAATGGACAGCTAAGAAAGGTCGGAGCAGAAGTAAAGCCACTCAAGCTTCACCAGCCACAGCTACCCCTGCTTCATCACAGAGCGCTACTCCCAGTACCACAACTTCAGCTGCACAAGGACCAGCTCAGTCCGCCGGAGGAGGAGATCAACCCCCAGAGAAGAACATTCCGATAGTACCAACATGCCAAGGCGGATCGTTGCCAGTCATCGGAACTCAAGCTGCAGCAGAGGAAAAGGAGGCCGAAGAGCCAAAGGATGGATCCACTTCTCCAATCCCTTTTTCTCTTTCCACTCCACCCCCATCTCCTCAGCTCGCCCCAAGTTCACCATTGAGTCTCTGGGAATGGCCTCTAAGATAATTAGCACAGAGTCTTGGCTTGAAGACACCCTGGAGAAGAAGAGGAAGAGGAAAGATGACAGCACTCCTGCGAAAGATATAGTGTCTCAAGCAGTTCATTCGGGATCGATGATGGTGAAGGCCAAGAAGCAGAGAACCCTATCCATACTAGGGCATGATACAGAAACATGGCACCTAACCATGGAGGTGGAAAAACCAAACAGAGTGGGAAAAATTGAAGATTTGACTCCAGCAGACTTCACTCTGCATTCCATCGATCTCGGAGAAGCCAGGCATGACACTAAAGTGGGCCTATGGAAATCAAGTAACGAAGTAATAGAGGAGCAGCTAGAGAACCTCAAGGTATCAAAGATTAAGATGAAAGCTGAGATTGAAGAACTAAGAAAATTCATCTGACAGTTAGTTGTCCCATTGGCAACTATTACCGGTTTACCCGCTACAGAGGATCCTTCGGCAGAAGAAGTGCAGGCCTTCATATCACAGCTGCAGAAAGATAGGCACTTCGGTTAGATTGGGAAAGAGTGGATCGAAAGGCTTAATACTGATGGAATCGCCCTCATTGGTCAAATCGGCAATGTGCTCATTCGATTAGAAGCAGAAAAGGGCAATATTACTGCCAATAGTAATATTCTGGCGGGAGAAGAGGCAAAATGCACAGAATCCATTTCTCTTCTGAATATGATCATCTAGATGAAAGCCAAGGATGCAATTGAAGCAAAGATTCTAAAGAAAGGAGATGAACCATTGAATGAATGGATCAGAAGCATGCAATTCAAGCGGGAAATGATCCAGGAAGCCGAGAAAGGGCTTAGAGAAACAGGGGATAAAGTAAAGAAGGCCCAAGAGAAAGCTTTTGAGCTCATGCGAGGATTGCACACTGAATCACAAACCAGTGGGCAAGGGAAGTCCTTCATCGACATTGATATGATGAAAAACAACTTCTCCACGCATTTGAGTAATCTGTCTGGGATAGCTTCAAGCAGCCAAAACAGAGTGTCAGAACTACAAACACTTAGCGGATGCGTGCACGTGGTAGCTGAGGAAGCAGTGAATCAGCAGAATCAAGCCAAAGAATTTACTCAAGAACATGCAAGGTGGCTATTGAGATTCACAAATGTACACATACCAAGCTATGATGAATTAACCCCAATCATAGCGGCTGCTAAAGCATATAAGGCGAAAACTGAAAAGGGGAAGAAGCCCAAATGATTAAAAATTCCCCCTTTTGTTTTCTATTCCATTAATCTTAAGATTTTGTAAATGTGTAGATATGATAAGTTGGCATCTCGCCATTTGTCATCTTGAGAAGATGAGCCGATTTAAATTCCATTGTAACGGTCATCTCTCTCACCCTATATGTAAGATTTTGAATGATTAATAAAGGGTCGGCAAATTTTTGGTGTGAATCCGGTTGCAGAGACAATTGAATTTGTGCCATTTCTTTACTGTCCTTTTCTTTTCATTTGTGTATGAGATACTTCTTCGATATTGGATGGAAATGGTTTAGTGAACAGAGTTTCATTTCGTTGTTTCTATTTAATTGAACTAGTGAACCGATCAGAGTATTGGAGCTAGTAGTGGGAAATATCTCGGTTAGTGTTTTGTTCTCCATATGCATTCCCTTATATTTCAGTCATCTGCATTAGATCTTATATTACATTGTTGCGTGTCGGAAATCATAAGATCGTGAAGATCCGAACGCAGTAGCACTAACTAATCATCTCATATTGCATTCGCGGTCCATATCTTGCATTTCATTCTGTTGTGTTGCGGGAGCCATAAGATTGTGGGTGCCATATACATAACATCCTAACATTTAGATTCCTGCCTGAGTTTCACTTGTCTGGGTGAGACTTGGTTTCCTCTCCTGCTCTCGGGTTAAGAGTATACCCCGCATTAGTTTTAGGAATCAAACATAATTCATCGAATATCATTCATAATAGGGAGCTGTACCTACAAATTCAGAGATAAGCCAGTTAACAAGAAAACAGCTTTTCAACTGTTGCAAACAGATTTTGTTTATTGTTCGGGCATCAAGAGTCATATTGACAGAAGAAATTAAAAAGAACGAATCTGTTTACCAACAGGAACAAGAGGTTATGTCATGTTAAATTTGATAATTTAGTTAATATTAGTAACATGAAAAGAGTTAGAGGTTTACCTAAACTGAAGAAACTTGACAATATGATTTGCAAACAATGTTAGTTAGGCAAGATGATCAAATCTAGTTTTAAAAGTAAGAATGACTCCTCTAAAGAAATTCTGTAATTAGTTCATATTGATTTGTGTGGACCAATTGATGTGCAGAGCTACAAAGGTGACAAGTACATTATCCTATTTGTTGATAATTATTCTAGGATGATAATAGTTATGTTTCTAAAATAAAAATCTGATACTTTCCAAACATTTAAGTGGTACTTGGCTAGAGTTGAAAAGGAGACTAGAAATAGATTGAAATGTTTGAAATTTGACAGAGGTGGAGAATTTACATCAAATGAGTTTTGAGATATCTTGTAATGATAGAGGAATCAAGAGACATACTTATCACTTAGGACCCCTCCAAAAAATGGGATTGCTGAAAGGAGGAATAGATATGTGATGGACTATGCTAGAACAATCATGATGGCAAAGAATATTGCTTTGAAATACTAAAGAGAAGTTCTAAGTACAATTGTCTGTGCACTGAATCAAGTACAAGTCAAGAAAGGTACTCATTCAACATCTTTTGAACTATGGTATGGATACTCACCCAATGTAAAATATTTTAAGTGCTATATTCTTAAAGACAACAAGAATGGTAAATTTGATGCTAAAAGTGAAGAAGGTATATTCCTAGCCTATTCCACAAGAAATAAAGCTTATAAGTGTTTGAGTACTAACATTAACAAAGTTATGGAAAGTACAAATATGAAGTTTGATGAATATATAGAGGTACATAAAGCTGAACTAATGAAGGAACCTAAATAATACAAGTCTTTTTTATACTTTTATGAAGGTGTACCTACTAATGAAGGTGTTGTAAACCAAGTTGTAAATCAACATCAAGTATCAGTGACTACCTAGTCAAATATAATGAATGTCAAGTTGCATTAAGGAACTAAGTTACATTCAGAAGCCAAGTTGTAGACAAAAAATAAGGTACATTCTAATTCTGAGATAAGTCACTAATACATTTGGTACCAAATTGCAATGGCAATGCCATTGCAATTTTTCTGTCACAACCTTGTCATCGTTGCAATTGCGATGGTCTATCATTGCAATTGCAACAACAACAAGGTTGTGACAAAAAAACTGCAACGACACTGTCGTTGCAATTTGGTACCAAATGTATTAGTGAGTGTACATGAAAGGAACACTGATCTACTTGATAGAGAAGTACATAATGATTCTAAAGTTGACAGATCCATTGAAGAAAGAAGAGTAGAACCAAGATTGTCAAAGTATGTCAGAAGACATCACCTTGCTAGACAAATTACTAGTGATAAAGAACCTAGACCAATGAAAAAAATAGGTTGAGAAGTGATACTTTTTTTTTTGAGCATGCATGAGCCTAAGTTGGTAAAAGATGCATTAGAGAATGAAGAATCAAGTAAAGACATGAAATACAAGATTGATCAAATTGAGAAAAACAAGACATGGACTCTAGTACCTAGACCAGAGAACAAGAATGCGATTGGAACCAAGTGAGTGTACAGAAACAAGTTAGATGAGAATGGTGAAGTCATAAGATAAGGAAAAAATAGTTTGCAAGGGGTATGCACAAGAAGAAGGAAATGACTATGAAGAAATATTTTTTGCAGTTGCAAGATTGGAAGGAGTAAGTACTCTGTCTGCTTACTCTACATACAAAGGTTTCAAAGTTTATCAGATGGATGTGAAGCCAATATTTTTGAATGGTATACTAGAAGAGCAAGTTTACATAGAACATCCTAAAGGATTTGTTGATCCAAAAAATAAGAACATGGTATGTAGACTACATAAATCTCTATATGGTTTAAAGAAAGCCCCAAGATCATGGTATGAAAGGCTTCACAATTATCTTGTAAAGATTGGTTTTGAGAAGATTGATGATAACAACAATATGTACTTGAAGACAAAAGGAGGTAAATGTATTTTACTAGCTGAAATTTTTGTTGACGATACCATATTTGGAGGTCAAAATGCATTATGTAAGACATTTGCAAATGAAATGAAGAAATAATTTGAGATGTCTATGTTTGGAGATCAAGTTCTCTATTGGTTTGCAGGTATATTAGATGAAATATGGTATATACATCACCCAATCTAAGTATGTAAAGGAGATATTGAAAATTTTTGGTTTGAAGGATTCAAAACCAGTTAGCACTCCTATGGTGATAGGACATAAACTTTCAAAGACTGAGGATTCTGCTAAAGTGAATCAAACATTGTATAGGTCTATAATTGGCAAGTTGCAATATCTAGTACATAGCGAACTTGACATTACATTAGTTGTTGGGATTGTTGCAAGATTTTATGAAAATCTCAAGGAGAATAATTTGATGGCTATTAAGAGAATAATGAGGTATCTAAAAGGAATATATGATTATGGTCTATACTACAAGAAAAATGACAAATTTGAGTTAAGAGCCTATATAGATGTTGATTGGGCTAGAAACATTTATGATAGAAAGAGTACAAGTGAAGAAGCATTTTTCTTAGGAAAGAGATTGGTCATTTGGATTAATAAGAAACAAAATTGTATATCTCAATCTACTACTGAAGCTGAATATGTGGCTACTACAATAAATTGTACAAATCTTTTATGGATCAAACAACTACTCAAATACATGAAGAAGAAAATCACTAAACCTGTGGTACTTTATTGTGATAAAAAAGAACCCTATGATGCACACAAAGACAAAGCACATTGCAATCAAGTATCATTACTTGAGAGAGTTGGTTCAAGACAAAGAAGTGAGAATGGAATATGTGAATACAAAAGAACAGATAGTTGACATGTTCACCAAAGCTTTACTTAAGGATGCAAATGAATATCTTAGAGGTAAACTAGGGGTGATACCCCTATCCCAAGGTACTTAAGAATCATGAGTAGTGCCCTACATCAACTGAGCTAAATGTTGTATCTTACAACTTAATGCAATGGATCTTACTTTAGGAGTTTCCTAAAGTAATGGAGCTGAATTAGAGGATTTTCAGTCACACGTAAGGTGATAGAGGGAGTGTAATACCCCAAAATTGGCTCATTGCCATCTCAACCAATTTTGGTATGTTTTTGATCAACTCTAAGTCCTATGTCACTAGGCAATTCTTATTCTGCCACTCGCTATTTGACTTAATTGTCAGATGCAGAAAACTCTAATCTGCATTCATCATGCTCTTTATTTAATTCCTAAAGTATTGACTCATATTAGCTGCATTAAACCTATTTGATTTCAATTTAATCTAAAGTATTTATACTTTAATTAAATTAAATTATATCCTAAGGCTAATGTACTATGGAATTAAATCTATTTAATTTGAAAAAAAGTGCTTATTTTAATTAATTAAACAAAATTATTTAATTAAATAAAGAAGCTACTTCTAATTAATTAAGTAAAATTATTTAATTAAATGAAAAACCGTTCCTAATTAATGAAATGAAGTTATTTAATTAAATGAGAAAAGTGTCTTTAATTAATTAAATAGGATTATTTAATTAAATAGAAAATGCATTTATGAGGTTATATCTCATTTTATTGAATTAAATATTTCTCCAAAATCTCTCTTCAGTTCAAAAAAGGAAATTTCCAGTTTACTGCTGAGCAAATTAGAAGTGACCCAGGTCACTTGCTCCCTCACTGAAGTGTATCTGAGTTGATTGACTCTTACACTCAGATCTGAGCCAGTTAACTCCCTTTGATTTGGGAATCTTCCGTTAGGACTGAACTTCATCTTCAATCTTGACCGTTGATTCGAATCGATCTCAACCGTTGATGGATTCCAGGGAAGTCTATTTAAGAGACCCTCATTTCCTCATTACGGAGGTTGGAATTTTCATGCTATTGAATTGCTATCACATTTTTGCACTCAATTTACTCAATTTTTCATTACATTCTATCTTTCTTTAATATCATCTAGATTAATACTATGCATACATGTAGATTAAATGTTATTTTCTTATCTATAGTTTAATTGTTTGCATTTCATTTAGATTGCTTGCATAGCATTTAGCTTAATTGCATTTAAATCCTTTGTTCTTAGAAGGTCTAGTTTGCCTACACCTCAAATTTGAGGATACTAAATAGGAAAAATCCTTCTAGATAGAAGGCGACAGGTTGCTCTGCCGAACCTCTTGGATAAACCACTCAATGTTTATTCCAGGATGATTTCGCAGGTAATGACTATGTCGAAGTGTCTGTGAGGTTCAGAGGCCCACATTTCACAGGTACAGTTCTGGCGCCCACTGTGGGGCTCAAGAAAATCAATTTCTCAGGGCTTCTCTACATTTTTTTTTTCAAATTTTAAATTTTCTATCCGTACTATTTCATACAGAATCGAGAATTTTTGCGCGAAACTATTCATTTTCATGCAAAGATTCTGAATCTTCGAGCGAAGATTCTCTACGCTCGCGTGAGAAAGTGCCTGAGCGTATGAAATTTCACGCTGCACATGTTTCTTCGCGTGGGCCATAAATAGTTTCGTGCAAGACAGAAATAACTTTGTACAGACTGTAAGGAATTTCACGCGAGACTCTACTGACAGAGGTTATTTTTGCATTGGTTTTCATGTTTTTGTTTTTTTTGCTAACTACTCACTGTTTCTGGTTTTTCTATGTTTTTTGATTTTTGAAACAACATAATAGCAGTTTGTGGGATAATTGGAAAAGCATGATAAGATTGCTAAAAATTGGTAAAACATCTACTAAGCGTGTTGCGAGGATTACCAGGTAATTCCCTTTGACTGATAACACTTTGTTTGGGCATAAAATGAACATCTCTTGTGTCAAGCTTGTGTGTTTCCTTCTATGTTCTCATTTTAAAACATGTGTAATTTGATACTAGGTTGTGATCTCCATTAGTTTTCATCTAGCAAGCTTAGTTACTAGTGATAGATCTAGTTAACTATCTTGGGTTATTGGACTCACTAATCCGCCGGCCCCTCATTTCTGCCCCATGGTTGCAAGATTAGTGCCACATTAAGGGGGAGGGGTCTACGAGAAAGAAGTGTTAAATGCTCCACTAGCCAACCCTTTTGTGCTTTCTAGAACTCATTAGTTTCTAAGTTGTGTACTCATTTTGGCTTGTGTGAGGGGTTAAATGTTCCACATCTTTGGACTCACCTCACATTAGTTAAAATGTTGAGTGTACCACCTTGTTCTCTTTGATCACTCTTGGATAGATTTTCTTTCGGGAATCAACATCTGTACACACATAGTAATTAGGCCCCATGAAAACTATTCGTGCATCTTGAGAGACTGAGTTCCTAGTGAAACTCCTCTCTATGACGGATTCCTCATTGGTGGGGAGGATACTTTGAGCATCTTGTAGATAGATGAATCTTCAACTTGTTGATTGATGCATCCTTTCTTGAAAGAGGTTGATAGATCACTGGGAGTTGATATCATAGATCTTTAAGAGATACTCTTAGTTTAGCGTGTCAGATTAATCTATCTACTTTGATTGGGCTAAAAGTGAAAAGGTGTCAAAACCTTGAATCTGGAAGCTAAGTCCCCTTATGGTACACTATTGTGAGTCAGTCACCTTTAGAGAGGGTTAACCATAGCAGACAATCCCTCTACAAGGAAAATTGCATTGACGGAACCTCAAGCGGTAATAGCCATTTTTGCCATGGTAGTGACAACCACTATATAAATGTCCTTGTGGAAGAAATCTCCACAGGTATGGTTCATTGTGGGTTGGCAGATCTCCCCAGTAGCTCTTGAAGATTAAGTTCTCGGAATATGTTGAAACCTTGGTGTGCTAGGATTGGAGGTCACCTCTGTGAGTCATAAAAGTTGCAGAGTCAAGCCATTACTAAAAACCTTAGAGAGGTGCCAGAAATGTATCTATGAAATGTGGGCCTCTGAACCTTACAGACACTTCGACATAGTCATTACCTATGGAATCATCCTGGAATAAAAATTGAGTGGTTTATCCAAGAGGTCTGGCAGAGCCACCTATTGCCTTTTATCTAGAAGGATTTTTCCTATTTGGTATCCTCATATTTGAGGTGTAGGCAAACTAGACCTTCTAAGAACGAAGGATTTAAATGCAATTAAGCTAAATGCTATGCAAGTAATCTAAATGAAATGCAAACAATTAAACTATAGATTAGAAAATAACATTTAATCTACATGTATGCATAGTATTAATCTAGAAGATATTAAAGAAAGCTAGAATGTAATGAAAACTTGAGTAAAGTGAGTGAAAAAATGCGACAGCAATTCAATAGCATGAAAATTCCAACCTCCATAGTGAGGAAATGAGGGTCTCTTAAATAGACTTCCTGGAATCCATCAACGGTTGAGATTGATTCGGATCAATGGTCAGGATTGAAGATGAAGTTCAGTCCTAAAGGAAGATTCCCAAATCAAAGGCAGTTAACTGGCTCAGATCTAAGTGTAAGAGTCAGTCAACTCAGATAGACTTTAGTGAGGGAGCAAGTGATCTAGGTCACTTCTAATTTGATCAGCAGTAAACTGGAAATTTCCTTTTTTGAACTGAAGAGAGATTTTTTAGAAATATTTAATTCAATAAAATGAGGTATAACCTCATAAATGCATTTTCTATTTAATTAAATAATCCTATTTAATTAATTAGGAATGGTTTCCCATTTAATTAAATAATTTTACTTAATTAATTAGAAGTAGCTTCTTTATTTAATTAAATAATTTTGTTTAATTAATTAAAATAAGAACTTTTTATCAAATTAAATAGATTTAATTCCATAGTACATTAGCCTTAGGATATAATTTAATTTAATTAAAGTATAAATACTTTAGATTAAATTGAAATCAAATAGGTTTAATGTGGCTAATATGAGTCAATACTTTAGGAATTAAATAAAGAGCATGATGAATGCAAATTAGGATTTTCTGCATCTGACAATTAAGTCAAATAGTGAGTGGCAGAATAAGAATTGCCTAGTGACATAGAACTTAGAGTTGATCAGAAATAGACCAGAATTGGTTGAGATGGCAATGAGCCAATTTTGGGGTATTACATTTTGCCCCTCTTTGAATGAATGTGCGAGCAACCTGTTCAATTCAAAGAAAATCAGAAGGCATGATGCAAAGATGAGATTGGTTCTGAAGGTGATGGCACGAAAACCAATTGATAAGCTTTTAAGGACCATCTCTGGAACAGAGCTTAATCCTAAGGGATCCAAGCAGAGCACCTAAATACCTATGATTGATAGAATTTAGAAGATTATCTCCTGAATTAAGCTTAACCTTCAAGGATCTAGATAGAACACCTAGATACCTAATATTGATAGCATTTAGAAGATTATCTCCAGAATGGAGCTTAACCTTCAAGGATCCAGACAAAACACCTAGATACCTGAAATTGAAAGCATTTAGAAGACTATCTCCAGAATGGAGCTTAACCTTCAAGGATCAAAATAGAACACCTAGATACCTAAAATTGAAATCATTTAGAAGATTATCTCTAGAACTGAGCTTAACCTTCAAGGATCCAGATAGAACACCTAGATACCCAAGATCGATAAAAGATAACAAGGTCCAATCATGAGTCGTAGAATCATCCCTAGAATGAGGCTTGATCCTCCGTAGTTGGGGTTTAGACTATCCCAATACCTGTCCATCCAACTCTGAGAAGAGTTGTTATAAGATTGATCAATTGATGAAAAGATAAGATAGATAGCAAAGATACCAGGTAGAAGGGAACAAGATGCCTCGAGTGATGAGATGCCCCAAGAAATAAGATTTAGATTGAGTTTAAATTTAGTTCAATGATGTAATCATCCTACCCCCTTGGGAGAGAAATCAAAAGATGACACACCAGTAATAGATGTGAAGCAATATAGCAATAGATACAGAAGAAACCTATGATGTAGCAGAATGTAGGAGAGATCAGAACAATCTAAAGAAAAGAGAAGAGATCAGAATGGTTTGAAGAAAATTTAGAGCCAGTTATGTGTTGATTGTGAGGTTTGAAAGATCAAGTTTGACCAAAAGTTGACCATATTTAGCCACAGTTACTCAAGTTGACCATTTCCAAAATGAATTTTGAAAATATGGAGAATGCAGGGTTGAAAGGATTCCAAGAATCGTAAAGTATCATAAAAATTTGAGCTGCACAAGCATTCGATCGTGTCAATATCCAAAATTTTAAAACACATTTTTGAGGCATTTAGGTGTGTCAAATTTTGATTTTGACCCCGAAAATGGATCCAGAATGGTCTAATTAGCTAGGGGTGTGACTTTCGGGGAAATCCGAGCACTTTGAAAAATTTGGTGAACAACTATATAAGGGCCTAAGGGGCCAAAAGAATTCAATAATAGCCAGTCTGGGGGGTAAATATTTAGGTATTAGATGAGGAGGCTATGGGCATGCAAATACTCTAATTAATGTACATTCTTTAAACAAAAATATACTCCCCCAGTTATGATCTAATTTTGTTTTTTCATCTAAGAAAGAGGGCCTAAGCAGAGTCTTGAAAACATTGGGCGCCCTAACGAAAGTATGATCTAGTTGCCTCATGATAACAGAATTGAACAAATTAAAAAAAACTAGGGCATTTGAATAAAAAATATCCTTATGCCAAATATGAGTCCAGAGTTGCACGGGTAACTCACCGAATTCATCAAAAATTTGATCAATGAAGTCTCCACTGATGTACCCAATGTTGCTATATAGGATAAGGTGCATCAATAATGAATAATGGTGGACCTCGAAGTCTTTCATCTCTCCTTTCTTAGCATCACAAATCTTCATGTGCATACTGTCAATGATAAAGGCCACATAATCATACTCCTTATGATGAAAAGGATCCTTTATATCACATGCCATCAGAAAAAGAGAACCATATACACAATCCTCTGCACCATCACTCCCCAATACTTTGTACAACCCATACACTATGTTTTTGAAGTAATTCTTGAACCTACTCAAACGTAAAAAGTCTCCCACCTTTCTTGGAATTAACCCTGCCTTCTTAACTCTGTACGAAAAATGTGGCAACATGACATTGTTTACAAAATAGGTTTTATTTCTATCAAATTTTCCTTGTAAATCCGCAATGTCAATAGGTACATCCATTTGTCCCATCAATCCAAAGGCCTCAACAAAAGAAGTTCTATACAACATACATAATACACTCCCATTATGCCTATGGAAAGTCTTGGTTATTGGATTGTAGGAGTTTATTAGGGCTTTTAACAAATCAACATCAATGAATACTTTTTGAAAAATCAACTTTTCCATATTTCTATTCTAGGGGTTACACATTGGTACATTCTCTGTTCTATTCTTATAGAAGTACATAAAAAGATCGTACCCAATCACTCTAGGGCATTTAGCATCTCGAAAAAAAACATAAAGGTCTCTGAATACATGATCATTTGCAAAAATTGCATTTGACGACCCTAGAAGGAGTTTCAGCCAGTCTTCTGCATGCTTGTTCAGTTTTCTGACCCTTGTCTTCTTTTCTATCTTAGCAGCAAATTTCTTTCTTTTTCCTTCTAGTGTGACTTCTACAAAATCATCACCCTCATCTTTGACTTCAATTTCTTCTTCATGCATCTCTTCAACTTCTTTGTCAGCCATGTTTGTCTTCAAACTATATTTTGGATTCTTTCACAGTATCATAGAACACACAAAGCTCTAAAACTTTCAAATTTCAGAATGGGACAAAAAAAAATCTTCTTCACAGTAGTAAATACGCTGACAACCAATCAATCTTTGATGTTTTAATCATACATCTATCAACCTTTTCAATAAATTTAGCATGCATGAGCTTTAAAACTATGAACACAAGTTGCCATCAGGGTATATCAGCCACAAAATTTGATTTTGATGTACTTTTCAAAGCTTTATTTTACTTGGCCATAGTAATTTTTTCTTTTTTGCTTACCTGTCATGACACATCAGATGTTTTCTCTTCAAATGACTATCTTTCATTCTTATGCTGAGTCAAACCTTCAATCTTCGTAATGCCAGAAGTGCCCTTGATTGATCTCTACGTTCACTTGGAGACGCTTCGGTATGCCCTAATCGTAAAAACGTAATGATGCCTTGGCACTGTTTTGAAAATCCCTTTTGCGTTCTTATGACACCTTTTACCCTGTAGGATCTCAAACCTTTTCACTGCATTCTTCCATTTTAATGACTTAGACCTTTCTCGTATAAGCGTAAAACCATTATCTTAGCCTTCTTCACCTTTTATGCTTATATGCAACCCTTCACACCACAGAATCAAAATCCTTTTTACCGTCACCTTCGATCTCATGATTCAACAATTATTCGTATGAGCGTAAAGCTCTTACCTCTTCTTTCCCTTTTTCCTTTTACACTCACACATCCTCATATCAGTGGAAAACCTAGAAATTTCTTCTACGTCACTCTGCTTACTTCATTTCTCAGGACACCGTAAGACTTCAAAACTTACCTTCAGCTCTTATGATTTAGCTTTTCCCATAGCATCGAAAAACCTTATCGCTCTCTTTCATTAATCCTTTACGCCTCCATGAAATCCATTTACCTCATATGCTTGGAGAGCCTTCCCAACTGACATCCCGCTCTTACGTTTACCTTTTATCATAAAAGTGTAAAACCATTATCTTTTATCCTTGACTACTTACCATTTTATGCTTACACACTGAGACTGAACTTGTAACTACGAAGAGAAGATAAAAAAGCCCTTCGTTCATATGCTTACCTAGCAAGCAAAAGGGTGTAATGACAAAAACTACTCTTCTCCAAAATCAACGACCAGATTCGATCTTAGAAAAATTAAAAATAACATCGCCATTAATTTTGTGCAGATGCAAAAATCATACCTTAAGTCATATAGCATGTGGGCTGGGCCCATCTAACACAAATGTCGTGCCTTCATCTGATTTTCTACAATTGGGCCCTTCTAACACTTCAATAGGTCACACTCGACACCTTTATTGTTAAAACAACGCTTTACAGTTGTCCATAAACTGAAGAATGTATGCACGTAATCACATGTGAACCTTACTTTTTCTGTTACATTTACCCTTTTACTCATAGAATCGTAAAAAATTTTCATGCATCTTTCAAATAAAGCTTTACGCCATGTCGAGGTATTACACCTTTATGCTATTCATTGAAACATATATGCATAGATCACAACTCAAAACCTCTCCGCCCCTTCGCTCAAACTATTTACTCATAGCCCTATAACAAGATTGTTCAAAATGCAATAGACCTTTATGCTTCTTCACTTACAAATCCATTTGTATGATCGGGAAACCTCTGGCCAAGCAATTTCGCTACTACAAAAAATAAGAGTGTATCCCTGTAGAACATGAAATCCTTTACGCTTCTTCGTTGCGCTATAAAATGTGACCACGAAAACAAAAGAGAAAGGCATTTTTCTCTTTCGTGAAATCTTACACCGTAAGATCGTAAAGGATGAACTTAAAGCATTTTATAACTCCTCTTCAGAAATTCAAAGGGGAACCTAGGATTTTTAGATTTAGGGCATTTTCATGGTTGAGTTAAGAGACCAACCTTTAGAAGTTAGTAGAATCTACCATCACACGAAGCAAGACACAACTAGGGCAACCTTAAAATTTTCAAAAATATGAGGAGTGAAAACCCTAATTTGCTTAAAAGAAAAGACCTAAATGATTTTTCACCAGAGTTTCAAAAAAATTTCATAAATTTTGCAAATGTAAAAAATTAGACTAACACCTCGTCCACAGGTGTGTTCAAACACCTCGAAATACTAACATCAGGAATTGATGACTCTAGGACACTAGTTGGATCAGACCCTCATGACCTAAACCTAGACATTTCACCCACTTCAATTTGATTTTCATAGACATGCACTTGGTCAATGTCTTTATCAGTAGTAGCTTCTAAAAGAGAGTCAAATTCATATTCATGAGAATCGGTGCTACATGGTGAGAGATTATAGAACTCCCCAGCAGTGATAGGGACATACTCTCCTTTAGCCTCTAAATTCTTACAAAAATACTCAATATGGCATGATTGACTAGATTCTTCCTTTTCTAAATGATATTTGAGTTGCTCAGTATTGTCCTCAGAAGAATCACTAATATCATTCGCAGTGCTAACATGTGGCACAAAGTCATCTAGCTCAACAAAGAATTTAGCGAGATCATGAGGAATAGGATGAGGGTAGGAATCCTCATCATAAAATTCTTCCTCTTGAGTACCTGACTCAGATTGTGACTCATTTTTAGATGAACTCTCAGGTACAGGTATGAATTTTTTTGATCCCAAATGAAAAGGGACCTTCTTAAACCCTAGGCTAGTTGTATCACTGTTGCTTCAAACTTTTTCTTATATAGGATCAATGAGGCCATTGTTATTGCACCTAATAGGGCCAGTTCCCTTATAACCAAAACACTTCATAAGCCTAAGGCCAAGCCCATATTTATTAGGAGTAATTTCTCAAGCTTGTTCTGTTAGGTCCACTGGAGCCTCTTCTCTATAAAGCCATGCAACAATGGCTTTGTTTTCACTTTCATCTTCTAAGGGAACTGTAGCTTTGACAAAAGCATCATTATACTTGGTTTGAGGTGTCAGCACTAATGACTTCTTTGCCTCTGAGGGTCTCCCATAATGCTGAGGAGACTCTGGGAGAGATGTCAATGACAACATTGGTTCGATGTGATACTCTCCCATGCTAGTTTCTTTTAGTTTGAATGATTGCTCAATTTGTTTCATCTTATTGTCGTGATAATCAGTGGACTCACGATTAGCAGGGATGAAATTTTTATCAGTTTTGAGCATATTGTAGGTGTAGCTAGTAGTGGCAGGAATAGTAACTTTGGAGCCATGAAATGGGAACTTGATGCATTGGTGGTAAGTGGATGGCACAATGCGCATCTCATGTATCCATGGTCATCCCAATAGGATGTTGTAAGCCAAGGGAATGTCAAGCACCTAATAGGTGATATCCCTTTCAACAAGACTGACACAAATGGGTAAAACCACAAGACCTAGAGACTTTTGTTCCACTTCATCATACAGTTTGATAGTGATCTTTCATCAAGGATTGATAGAGTCCTTAGAAAAATTCAGTTGTCTAAGCAGAGCAGTAGAGACAATATTTAGGCCAGCACTGTTGTCAGTGAGTACCCGACGAACACGTGTCTAGTGAATCATAACCTCAATGTGTAGAGGCTGATTGTATGGGTGATTTAGTGAGTTGTCATCTTCTTCAGAGAAGGTCATAAGATAAGGTGAGGTTAGGTGACCTACCATGGATTGAAATTGCTCAAGATCAAGATCTTGAGGAACATTTGCCTCAGTGAGGGCTTTGTCCAGAATTTGCCTGTGAGTGGGCGAGATTTTAAGTAGCTCAAAGATGGAAATCTGAGCATTAGTTAATTTTAGCTAATCAAGAACACTATAACTAGTTATTGTTGAGCTCTTTGTGGGTTTTGCACCTTTGCTAGATGGACTAGCAAGGGCTTTGTCTTTGTGTTGTTCAAGATTTGAAGTAGGAGGCATAGGGCCTTTGAGCACCAACTTGGTGCAAGAGTGAGTAACATCATTAGCGTAGTGTTGTGAAGGCACATTATCCATTGCATTGGAAGTAGGGCCCCTCAAGAAAAATGGTGTCTTGGGTTTGTCATTATCCTACTTGCCCTTAATGGTAATGATGTTGCAATATTCAAAATCCATAGGTTCAACCATATGAATGACATTTTCATCATTGGAATAGGTATAGTTGACCTTGTTGTAGGGTTCTGGCTTCAAAGTCTCTCCTTTTTCATAAGCTGAGAAAGGTTCTTTGAACGCCTTGTGGTCTGAATTTTTTTTATGTCCATCTACCACAAGATCACCAACATCAATCATGTCTTGGAATTTATGGCACAAGTTTATACAGTTGACAGTTTTGTGTCCCTTGTTTTGATGATACTCACAGAATGAGGTCTCATTCCACCATGGTGGAGGTGGATGTGGATCATAGGGACAATGGTTATCCATTGGTGAAATCAGCTTGTGTTGTAGCAATGTTTTGTAAACCACATCCAGGGGTTCTCCAAAGGGTGTATATTCTCGCTTGGGGCGCGTTGCCCATGAGTTTCTCTGTTTGTTTCCAAATGCTTTATTGTTAGGAGGAGGTTTCTCAACATTTTTGGCTACTTTAAGACCATCTGTGAGATTAAATGCAACTTTAGCAGGTTTGGGTGTGACATTGTCAACAACTCCATCATGTATAATTTCTCGGTTCTTGTTGACATGTTTGGTTTTATCCCTATTGGAAGTGGAACCTTGTTTTGTGTCTCTCTGAAGAGTGAGTTCACCTTTTTTTACCATAAATTCTTCGATACAGATAGCCTATGTAATCATGTCTTCAAAGGTATGTGGACCTTGAAGTTGGACTCTATATCCGAAATCAGGTAGGAGGTTATCAGTGAAAATGTCAAGCTTCTCCATTTCTAGAATTTTGCGAGAATACTTCGTGTATAGTTGTCTCCACCATTGGAGGAATGTGAGAAAAGGTTCACCAACTTTCTATTTAAGGTTGCATAGATCTCGAATATTAACAGGGTGTTGTATGTGATGAGAATATTGTTGTACAAAGAGATTGGCAATTTTGTCGAACGTCTTGATACCAGAAGGTAAATGTGAGAACCACTCCAAAGCCTGACCACCTAGGCTCCTAGGGAATAAACACATGAGGTATGTGTGATCATGCATAAACTCCATGGACAAAGCACCAAACTCTCGCAAGTAATCTTGGGGATTAGTAGTACCAAAGTACTTGTCATATTTGGGAAACTCTACATGTCATGGGAAAGGTGGCATGTTTATGCTTTTGTCAAATGGAAATGGACAAAGAGAATCCAATGTGTATGTCTTTGTGGGTTTCTCTTTCTCATGCATCATCTGAGCCAATTGGTCTTGCATAATTTTTAGTTGTTTTTGGAGCTTAGAAGTCTCAGTTTCTTCCTCAGGTGTGATAATGGTTTCCTTATTGAAATGAGAAGGTAGTTTAGCTCCCTCTTGGGCAAGTTTGAGGAAGTACTTTTCTTTCTCTTCATTGAGTAGGATTCCCATGACCTTTTGGAAGTTTTTTTCTCTTCAACATTTTTCTATGTGTTCAGGGAGTATTTCCACCTCTTCCTATTCCTCATCGGTGTTGTGGTCTTTCTCTTTCTCTCTGTCATTCTTTGGTGTTTCTTGATGTCTGCTATGACTACCATGTTTAGGTTCACGATTAATCATTATAGGAATGTGTTCAGTATCAGTGTGTTGTGTGTCAAAAGGTCCTCTGAAAAAGGAATTAGACATCATGTTTGGTAATGCAGGACCTCTTCCTATCTCAGTATCCTCTTGGTACAAAGGATTTCTAACTTGTTGCAGGTTTATGGAAAATGTTCGCTGAACTCGAGATGACCTGGCTGGTGTGGGAGATTGTGAAGATGCTTCACTAGCCGAACAAGATACAGACTATGCAACAAAGGGTAAGTGACCTCTGATGTGATTACGACCCCTGGCATGACTGCACCTAAGTCTAAGAGGATAAAACATGTTGCTGCTTTTGGTTGTGACAGTCATAGACAAGGACAAAAGGCTAGAACCTGGACAAGGACTACACTAAGACTGAGTCTCAAAAAAGATGAGATAATAACAAGAATGCTATACACTAAGGAACAAGTGGTCTAATTTAAAGGCTAGAACAACCAGAGATTATGACCAATGCGACACAAAGTGTGACAAGCATTAAAAAATGAAGACAAAAGGTAACTTAAGAGATGAGACTAGTCAGAGTATGAGACGCAAGTCTTCAACTAAGTGAAGTGTCGCTATTTTAGGACTGTTTTTAGATAGAGGGTGATAAAAGGATGTAGAAAAAGACAACATGTAGGCTGCAGATTGTTAAAACAGACCCAAATTGATAATGTTGACACAAAGTCTCGCACAATAAAGTTTACTCTCTATGCGAAGAAGTTTTACAGGCCGCGCGAAGTTATTTCTAGCTCGTACAAAGATCAATGACAGTGTTTAATTTTGCACAAGGAAAAAATGACATTGCGTGAAGATTCACGACAGTAATTTAATTTCATGGGAGGAAAAAATGACTTCATGCGATTATCAAATGATTTTGCGCAAGCCCCAAATGATTTTGCATGAGAAGGTGAAATAGTTTCACAACAATGACTGATTTTAACAAAGTTTCTGGATTTTATGTTTGATTGTTTTAGTAAGCAAGCATATAAATAGGCATGTAGAATAACAAATAGGTGATATCAAGCACATCTAAAAATAATGAGCAAGGGTAAAAGAAACCTTGCGCATGAAAAATCAAGTGACTTAGTTCGTGCTAATCCCTAAGAGAGCTAATTGTGTATGTTTTCAAAAGGTTTTGCAATCATGCACATATTCCTAGAAAATAAAAGTTATGACTATGTCGAAGTGTCTATGAGGTTCAGAGGTCCACATTTCATAGGTACAGGGAGTACTTGAATTGATCATATCTACATATATAGATGACAAGTCTTTGACATTGTTGTCAAAGAGGGAGATATAAGAAAGAGGGAGATAAGTACATAAGAGAAAATAACCTAGAGAGGGAGATATAAGAGAGATAAATTGAAGGAGATTGAAAAAGCTTACATTACCCTATATAGAAGGAGATATACTGATAGAGGGAGAAAATTTCAAAGATATTATTTTATTTTTGGTATTGTTGTTAGTATTGGTTTTCCATCAATGCCAAAGATGCAGATTGTTGAAAAGAGATTCTTTTGAACTAAAGAATGTGTAATAGAATAATCATTATTTTTTCAATGATGTCAAACCTACTAGCTGCTGGTGAGATAATTTCTTTTTAGTCTAAATTATATCATGTGATTCATTGATGAAGATTATTTGAAAAGAGGAAAAAAAATAGAACCTAGAGAAAGGTTGAGTTATTTGGTGTTTAAAAGGAGCACTAAGACCAAGTAAGACATTGATACTATAGTGTTTTGTTTATCTACTTAAAGTCTAAAATGAAAGATTACCCAAGAAAAGATTGGAAGAAAATCAAGAGGTGTTGAGCAAGGAAGAAAAATAGTGCAAGTCGAGTGAATGTTAGTATATATGTTGAGTAAAGTTTAGTTGGTGTTGAGCATCAATAAACTTTAGTGTTTGCCAAGTGAACTAGTCTTGGCTAAGTGACAGAATACTATAGATGTTGAGTGACAAAAAATAGTGTTAAATCAAAGATTTGATGAATTTGAGCTAACTAATTTGATTTCTTGAATTATATGAAGTGTGTGGAAGATAACTATGATGAGCCAGTGGCACAAAATTCAAGGTAAACCATTTTGAGGCTAATTCAAGGAAGATTGTATAGGAAGTTTCTAGAGGAACCAAAATGGAAAAGTGGGTAGATTCATTGAATCCTACCTAACCCTAGAATGGATGCTTGTGATTAAGCTGAAAAATATCTCAATTCTCTATTTATAGAGACAACTAATTAGAAGAAAAGGTTGTTATATATAAGAAACTAAGTAAGACATAGAGTCTAGGGTATTGCTTCATCTAGTGGCCAAAATAGAAGAGTTTGCAATTGGCATACAAAGCAAGAAGGCTAAAGGGGATGAATGCTTGAAGGGTGAACAAGCTATTAGAATTAAAAACTATAAATGCCAAGTAGAATGAAGGACTAAAACAAAGATCTATAATCTATAAGTGAGTTGTAAGTTCTTATCAGATCAAGTCCCATTGTTACTTTATAACAACTATACCAGTGTGGATAAAATCCTTTGGTTTAAGGTTGACCTAATATTCATTTGTAAATCCTTTAACCAGGTGACATTGTAATAGAATGTTCTAAAGCCCTCTTACAAGGCTCACTCCTAACAGGGTGATTGAAATCCTTTAACCAGGTCACATTTAATAGTGTGTATTGTAATCTCTAACATGATTTGCCTTTCACACAACATTACTTTAGAATAGTGAGAATTAGTAACATGTTACTGGTGGTTTTCCCAAATTGGGTTTCCACGTAAAATTCTTGTGTCAAATTGTGTGAATTTTCTTATAGCATTTCATATTTACATTTCTGCAAAGTTATTTTGACCTAAGCCAATAACCTACTAAGTTAAAGTATTGCATGATCTAATGGATGCATGCATGTTAAGGTTTTAAGGATATGGATCCAATTATAATTGAAAAGTTTTATTTGTACATATGGACCTTAGATAACTGATTCAACCCCACTCTCAGTTATTCTAAAGAATTGCAACACATGTTATACCCCATAGAGGTTATTTTATTGACCATGTCTAAGGAGATTTTGGGCTTGTTTATTTGGGGGATAATGAACCCTGTTAGATTGCTAGAAATGGTATAATTAAGATTAAGTTGCAAAATGGAAATCATTTCCTACTACAAGAGGTAAGGCTTGTTCCAAGGCTAAGTATGAATTTAAAATTAGTAGGGAAACTGGGTGATGAGGGTTGTACAATTACTTTTAATGATAAAAAATAGAAGGTTTCAAAAGGTTTCCTTGTAGTAGCAAAAATTGTGAAAGTAGGCACCTTATATCTTTTTAAAAGGCATACTATTCCTTCTACTTTAATTGGTTCAGAGAAAAATGAATGTTCAGGATTAGATGCTACAATTGGGCAAGGAGAATAAATAGTTGTTGTAGATTGATAAGTAGGAGATGATTTCCACAGCTAGTCAAATTGTGATGTGAGTATCAGGATTTAACTGTGTGATTTTTGAGTCAAACTCGATGACCCATGTTTCATGAGTAGTGATTCAACATGAATCCATATCTCATGAGAATAAATGGAACACTTAGCACTCATTGGATCTAGGTGATGCTCACAGGGGTGAAGCACTCATTGGAACAAAAGAGAGTTAGTTTTGACCTCCCGGGAAGTCCCGGTGCTTCACCCCTGTGAGCATCACCTAGATCCAATGAGTGCTAAGTGTTCCATTTATTCTCATGAGAGATGGATTCATGTTGAATCACTACTCATGAAACATGGGTCATCGAGTTTGACTCAAAAATCACACAGTTAAATCCTGATACTCACATCACAAGTTGTTGTAGATTCTGAAACAACACCATGACACAAAAAACTTGGGCACATGAGTGAGAAATGTATGAAATTACTTCATTTAAAGAAAATTTATCATTTCTAAAATGTGTTAATATGGATTTCTATGAAAGTTGTGTTTATGGAAAACAAAAGAGAGTTAGTTTTGTGAATAGTGAGAAGGAAAAGAAAGATGAGAAATTAGAGCTTGTGCATACAAATGTATGGGGACCATCTCAAGCATCTTCCCTTGGTGGCTCTCATTATTATGTTACATTTATTGATGATGCAACTAGAAAATTATGAGTTCATTTCCTTAGATATAAATTTGATGTATATATAACTTGTAAGAAATGAAAAAGCTTGGTTGAGAATGAGACTAGCAAAAATATTAAATATCTTAGATATGATAATAGTGATGAGTATTGCAAAAAATAATATAAAGATTATTATTCCACTAATGGCATTCATAGAAAAAAAAATTTCTAAGGACTCCACAGAAAAATAGAGTGGCTGAACTGAATTGGGCAATAATGGAGCATGCGGTGAGCATTGGGTTGCATACTAGAATACCCTTAAACATGTGGGAAAAGGTTGTGAATACTAATGTATATTTGATCAATAAAGGTCCCTTTACTTCTTTGGGTTGTGGTACTCTAGAGGAAGCCAGGATTGGTAAGAAGGTGAGTTATTCTTTTCTCATAACCTTTGGTTGTGAAGCATTTACACATATAGATTTTGAAAAATATATCCAAGATGAAAGCTAAGTCAAATAAATGTGTATTTGTTGGATATGACATATATGAATTTGGTTATAGGCTTTGGGATTTTGAAAATCATAAAACTATAAGAAGTAGGGATATCATATTCAATGAGAAAGTATCATACAAAGATATGTCAGGGCAACATGAGAAGAAATAAAATAATTGTGTAGTGTTGGATGATACTCTAAAGGATGATGTTTTGGTAATCTCTCATATTGCGCAACAACTGAAACAAAAAATACCACACACCCTAGTGAATGTTAGACAATCAACAAGGCTAAGTAGACCTCTAGAAAGATTTTCTCCCTCTTTGTATTCTATTTTATTTATAGATTTTGGTGAACATGAATTTTATGATAAAGTTGTGCAAGTAGATACAAAGATTTAGTTGAAGTATACAATGACAAAAGAAATGGACTCCTTACTGATAAACTAGACTTGGGATTTATGAAAGTTTCTTGTAGGTAAAGGGATTTCTAGAATAAATGAGTTTATAGGTTGAAAGAAGAGGATAGAGGGAAGAAAAATATTTAAAGCCAGGTTAGTTGTAAAATGATTTGCATAGAAAAAAGCATTGGTTTTAATGAGATATTTTCTTGTATTGTTAATAAGATTTTTATTCACACTATTTTAGATATTGTCACTACTAAAGATTTGCATTTAGAGAAGCTTAATGTTAAAACCAATTTTCTTCATGGTGATTTGGATGAAGAAATATACATGGTACAACCACATCAATTTGAGGTCAAAGGTAAGGAGAACTTAGTGTGTCAATTAAAGAAAAGTTTATGTGGCTTGAAGCAAGAACCTCAATAATGATATCTTAAATTTGATAGTTTTGTGGATGAACATGGTTACACTCAGTGTCATTTATATCATTGTTTTTATTTTGAGAGGTTGGATGATGAAAAATATATTAATTAATGTTTATATGTTTATGATATGCTTGTAGTAGGGTCTAGCATGAATCACATTAAGGGGTTAAAAAAAATTAGGTACATTCATCTTCTATGAGGATTTGAGGGCAAAAAAACAAATCCTTGGCATGAAAATTTATAAAGATAGGAAGAACAAAAAATTGACATTATCTTAGGCTGATTATATTGAGAAGGTGTTGCAATGTTTCTCTATGAATAATGCCAAAGCTATCATCACACCTTTGCCTGGTCATTTGAAATTGACAAAGGAGATGTGTCCAAATACACAATAAGTGGAGAATAAGATGTATAAGGTACCTTATGCTTCAGTTGTAGGGAGCTTAATGTATGCCATTCTATATACTAGGCTAGATATTACACATGTAGTGAGAGTTGTTAGCAGGTCTATGAGTCATCTTATAATTGAGCATTTGAATGCAGTCAAATGGATTCTTAGATATTTGAGAGAAATATCTAGTAAATGTTTACATTTTGGAGGCTCTACTACTAATTTACAAGACAATGTTGAATCAGATTTGGTAGGGGATCTTGATATTAGGCATTGTACTACAAGATATGTATTTATTGTTGGTGGGTTAACAATGAGTTGGATTTCTCGGTTGTAGAAGGTGAATGCTTTATCCACTACAAAGGCAGACTATGTTGCTGCTATAGAGGAAGCCAAGGAGATGATATGGCTTCATTTCTTCATGAAAGAATTGGGACACCCACACATGGATAATTATTTTTTTTATAGATAGCCAACATTCCATTTATCTTGTGAAGAATTCTGCTCTACATTCAAAGAAAAACACATACAATTTTAGTACCATTTCATTCGTTCAATTTTGGGTGATAGATAGTTAAAGCTAGAAAAAGATACATATATATGATAATCAAGAAGATATGTTTATAAAGGAAGTGACAAAGGACAAGTTGAACTCCTCTTCATCTTTGGTTAGTCTTCTAGATTGAACAAAATAAAGAGAGCAAAGTCTATGTTGGTTTTACTTTCTACTGAGAGCTATAGGTTCAACAATGCTATGATCAGTCTTCAAGTGAGAGGTTATTATTATGGAGTCTAACAAGTCTTGAAGTGGGAGATTGTTGTGATGTGGAGCCTAATTAGATTCATAGGTTAATTTTTTCCCACTTTATTCGGTGCAATTTTTTACATATTTTACTACGGGGGTTTTGGAGCAGCACCCCCAAGCTCTAGGGGTCAAGGGGCAATGCTCCTTTTGGGTTCCTAGGGAAATACCCCTTGTCGGGTTTGACCCCAGGCATGCTCCTTGTTGCAATATAGGATGGGGTCAAGGGGCAATGCCCTCATAGCCAAAAATGAATTTAATATTGTAAAAGGCACTAGGAGTTATATTTTTTCCATTGGTTGACTTATTCTAGCCTCAATTTTTGTAAGCAAAAAAATCTTGTATGAAATGGCTTAGGGTTAGGGATTTTATTATGTATGATGGGATTGTAGCTTCTTGTGGCACTATTGAGCTATAAGGGATTATATATTGTAATTAGGTTGTAATCACTGAATAATAAGAATATTGGACTCATTATTTGGTGGAAAAAGCCTAGGGATTAGGTGAACCACATTAAATCTTTGTGTCTTGTATTCTTGATGAAGGGTGCTCCCCTTAATACCATAAACTCATAAAAAAATAAAGAAACAATAGCGAATGTGAGAACAAAATATGGACTTCTTATTTGTGTCATAAATGCGGTATTAAAGAATTCATAAGTGCAATATGCTAACCCACATGGATGCCTTCATTACAATAATTTTCAAGACAAGCTGTGAACTATCACCCAGAACTGTCCTAGACAATGTTTGGGCCTTTCTTAAATAGACAATTTTATGTCACCCAGGAAGGTTCTAGACAATGAAACTTAATACCTAGGGTTGAAAAACCCTAACAATATATATAGAGTTGGCCAAATACATATTCAACCATTATTTTAGATATTTCAAGTAGCCCAACTTTGGAAGACCATAAATCTCAAAATGTTGCTCTGATTGGCTATTATAACCACTTTTCAGAAACACCAATTCATGATCTACAAGCTCAGAACTATGCAAGTGTCCTTCTATTGAATTTTTGGGCATCATCTAGGCACTCTAAGCCCTCCAATGGTGAGCCTGTAGATTTTTTTGCAAATGTTTCCACCAAAAATCTGCAATAACTTCTCCGATACTTAAGCTAGAGCAATGGGATTTTTATGGTAGGCTTATAACTCTAAATTGAACCTTCCTAGAGAGAATGAGAACATTCTGAGCTCATATGAAAAACTTAATAAAAATAGCAAGTTCCCATAAATAGTAATCACGCTATCTATTAGTCCTTATTAAAATAGAAAAGACTAAAAATAAAATATTTTTGGGTGATGCAAGATTTCTCTTACCCCTAGGATGCTCTTGTATTGGATACCCAAGGTAATTTAAGATGTGACCTTGTCACATCTTAAGTGTTCAAAGGACAACTAAGATGGTTAACCTCCTCCTTTACTAGCCATGATGATTTCTCAACTGGTCTCCCTTTCCATTTGATGAGATATTCCTCATAAGTTTTGTTCCTTGTACTTTTTTCAATATGACTATCAAATATCTCCTTTGTAGCCATGCTGGAATACTCCACTGCACTTCTGCAACTTCATCTCCATCACCTCCTTCATAATACTCTGTCAAATCTAAAATGTTAAATGCTAGAGTGAAATATTCAATTTAGTAGGTAACTCCACTTCATACACATTTCCAGAATCATGCCTTTTCACTATCTTGCACAGTCAAAACTTCTTCATCTTCAACTTATTATATGTACCAACTAGAAAATACTCCTTTCTCAAATGAACAATGACTTCATAACCAATCTCAAATTTCTTATGCCTCTTTTTCACATCTATCTTAGCCTTATACTGTATATTCATATTTATGATGTGCTTCCTCACCTCCTCATGGATGTTCTGCAAATGTTCAACAAAATCTTTCACTTCAACACTACCTATCTCACCTTTATCCAACTACGTCAATTCAGAAGCATTTCTAGGACTACTCCCATATACAATTTAGAATGGCAATTTACTAGTACTCCTATTGATAGAATTATTATATGCAAATTCTTCCTATGGTAAAATTATATCCCATCCTTTTGGTTTATCTCCAACCAAGCATCTCAGCAAGTTTCTCAAACTGCAATTCATAGCTTCTATTTCTCCATTAGTCTATGGATGATGTGATGAACTGAACTTCAAATCTATCTTCAACTTTTTCTACAATGTATGCTAGAAATACCCAACAGATTTGGTATATCGATATGAAACTATACTCTTTGGAAGACCATGTAGTCTCACCACTTCTCTTAAAAACAACTCTTCCACATGAACAACATCACTAGTCTTCTTGCAAGGAATACAATGTGTCATCTTTGAAAATTTATCAACCACCAAAAAATAGAATCATGCCCGCATCATGTCTTTGGTAATCCAAGAACAAATTCCATGATGACATCCTCCCATGACTTCTCTCGTATAGTTAATGGCTGATATAACCCTATATTTTGCTTTACTCCTTTTGTCATGTAACATACTCCGTAACTTTCTACAAACTTCTCTACATCTTATTGCAACTATGACCAGTAATAATTCTTAGCAACCAAACCTATGATTTTATCTCTACCAAAATGTCCAGCCAATCCTCCACTATACTTCTCCTTGATGGGATTCTCTCTCATTGAACTTCTTAGAATGTACAATTGGCTTCCTTTAAACAACATAATATCTTGGATCATGAAATCCAACCACTTTGTCCTATCAAGTGTAATAGGTTCTATACAAGCGTTCCATGCTTCACCAAAATCAGGATCATTTGGATACAAAGTACTAAGTTCCTTGAATCCAACACCTCTATTTGCATTTCTGCTAGAAAAAGTTGCCTTCTACTAAGAACATCTACAACTTTTTTAGATTTCCAATCTTGTGTTCCAAAAAAAATGTATAACTCTACAAAAAATTAACCCACTTCAAATGCCTTTGGTTCAATTTTCCTTGACTATTCAAATATTACAAAGCTAGATGATCAGTATACAAAAAAAACTCCTTAGGAAGAAGATAGTGTCTCCACTTCTTCAATGCTTGAACTATAGCATAAAATTCCTTATCATAAACAAACTATTTTCTTTTTGCATCATTCAACTTCTCACTAAAATAAGTAAGAGGTCTACCTTCATGGCTCATAACAGCTCCTATTGTAGTACTAGTAGCATCACAGTCTACTTGAAACACCTTGTTAAAATTAGGAAGTGCTAAAATAGGCTTCTCAGAAACTTTTTGTTTCAACATATTAAAACTCTTATTTTCTCCTATAGTCCACTTAAACTTTTTCCTATCCCCTCTAATTGTTTTAGTCAAAGGTCCACAAATACTACTAAAACCTCTTATGAATTTTTTAAAAAAACTAGCCAGTCCATGAATAGATCTTACCTCTATCATACTCCTTGGATTAGGCCATTCAAGGATAGTCTTCACTTTCTCTAGGTCCATTTTCAAACCTTTTGTTGAGACTACAAATCCTAGGTAAACCAACTCCTTTACAAAACTACACTTCTTCAGGTTTATCAACAACTTTTCTTCCCTCAACTTATCAAACACCTTGAAAATATGAATCAAATGCTCTTCCAATTTCTTACTAAAGATCAATATATCATTTAGGTAAACAATGAGAAACCTACATAGAAACTCCTTCAGTACCTCATTCATGAGCCGCATGAAAGTGCTCGGTGCATTGGTTAGCCCAAAGGCATGAATAACCACTCGTACAGTCCTTCTTTGGTCTTGAAAGAAGTCTTCCACTCATCACCTTCTCTGATACAAATCTGATGGTACCTACTCTTTTCATCTATCTTTGTGAAATACTTAGCTCCACTCAAATAGTACATAATAGTATCCATACTGGGAAATGGAAATCTATACTTTATTGTGATCTTGGATAGTGTGAGAATCTTTGCACATCCTCCATCCTCCATTCTTCTTTGGTGCTAATATTGCTAGTACAACACATGGACTCAGACTCTCTTGAATCAACCCCTTTTGCAATAACTCATGAACTTGCTTGTTCAACTCTTCACTTTCTACTGGTGTCATTCTCTACACATCTTTATTTGGTAAACTAGCTCCTGGAACCAAATCCATCTAGTGATTGATCTTCCTTATTGGGGGCAATCCATCAAGTACATAATTTGATACAATATCAAAAAACTCTCTCAACATATTTGCAACTTCTGCAGGTACCTCCTCTATTTCTTCTTTACTATCTTTTGGAATTATAGAAAAACACACATGCTCACACTTCATACCTTTGAGAAACTCTTTTCCATCAACCTTTTCTTCTTTATCCTTCAATGGTTTCAACTTATCTTTCACTCCATCCTTGGTCAGAGTGTAGGTATTTGCTCACCCATCATGTACAACATGCCTATCAAACTACCACAACCTACCCAACAACATATGACATAGGTCCATAGGTATAATGTCACAAAGTACCTCATCCTGGTAGCTTCTAGTCTTGAACTTCACTAAGCACTACTCATTGACCATGACCTTGTGGTCATCTTGCACCCAAGCAATACGATATGAACATGGGTGCTTTTGCCTCTTTAGCTTCAACTTTGTGACCATCATTTTTGACATCAAATTATCAACACTTCAACCATTAATGGTCACATCACAACACTTATCTTCACATTTTCACCTTATGCGAAAAAAGCTCCTTCTTTGATCAAGATCATTCTCACTACTCAACAAGATTCTTCTATTAACTAGGACTTCTTCTCTTTCAACATCTTCACAATGTGATGATCTGGCATCTTCATCAACATGTGCAACTCTAGCTTGGCCTTCTATTCTTTGATTTTCCCTTCCTTGGTGTTGGGTACATTCAAATTCTCTATGCCTTTCTTCTCCACACTAAAAACATTTCCCACAGAAGCCTCCTCTTCTAGATCCTTGTCTTCTACCTCTTCCTTTCTTATCTCTATTGTTCTAATCATGGAAATGATTGGAATTTTTTCCCCTCTAGTTTTGACTACTACTTGTAGCCCCATCCTTGTTCTTTTGATCATCATTGTGACTACCATAAGATTGTTCGCTAGATCTACCACCATGACCTCTTCCACTATTTTTGTTGTCAAACTTATCACTTAGTTTCTCCTCAACTCTTAGGGAAAACTAGTATGCCTCCTCAATACTATTCATTCAAACCAGACTTAGCTCATTCTGATACTTGACCTTAACCCATTAAGATAATAGGTGAATTTCTCCTTATCAGCTTCTGTATGGCCGGTTCTAATGAGAACTCAGTAGAAATATTCAATATAATCTTGAATAGATTTTCCCACTTGCTTCAACCCTTGCATTTTCTTTAATAGATCAAGCTCATAATCCATGAGAATGAATTATTGCTTTAGTTTAGCTATCATATGTTCCTATCTAGTGATTTTTTCATTTCCCTTTTTATTTTGCTCCAACTAAACCTCTTGCGATACTCAAAGTACTCTTCCAGTTCATTGATCCAATTGATTAGCTCCTCTGGGTTAAGATTTCTCAAAAATGTGAAAACTTCAAACTTAGGTCTTTTTCCAATCTTAGAGATGACCCTAACAAGCCTCTCTTCCTCTAGGTTTAGAACTACCTCTACTTCAACATTTTCTTCTACTTTGTCCTCATCCTCACTTTCATCTCATATAGGAAGATTTATTCCTCTATGGATTTGTTCTTCTAATGCTTGCATTTGTCTTTGGAGGGCTCTAAAATCCTTAAGTATAACACCTACAACTCTTCCTCCATGCTCTCTTCATGGAGGCATTTTTGCACTTCCATTGAAACCCTAGTGCAAATTGCCTCACAATCAGAGATCTGTCTACACAATCAGCCCAAACCATGGTCCTGGTGTGAACTACCTCATAGTCAATGATCTATCCATACACTCAAGAACTCTAGCTCTAATACCACTTGATGAAGGTTGCTCCCCTTAATACCATAAAATCATAAGAGAAACAAAGAAACAATAGAAAATGTGAGAACAAAACATGGACTTCTTATTTGTGTTGCAAATGTGGCATTACAAAATTCACAAGTACAATATGTTAACCCACATGGACACCTTCATTACAATAATTTGCAAGACAAGTTGCGAACTATCACCCAGAGTTGTCCTAGACAATGTTTAGGCCTTTCCTAAATAGATAATTTTATGTTGCCCGAGACGGTTCTAGACAATGAAACTTAATATCTAGGGTTGACAGACCGTAACAATACATTATAGAGTCAACCAAATACATCTTTGACAATTATTTTAGATATTTTGGGTAGCCCAACTTCGAATGACCATAACTCTCAAACCGTTGCTCCAATTGGCTATTATAATCACTTTTCAAAAATGCTAGTTCCTGACTTATAGGCTCAAAATTGCACAAGTGCTCTTCTGTTGAGTTTTTGGACTTCATCCAAGCACTCTAAGTTCTCCGATGGTGAGCTTGAAGATTTTTCCACAAATTTTTGCACTAAAATCTGCAATAACTTCTCCAATACTTAAGCTGGAGCAATGGGATTTTTATGGCAGGCTTATAGCTCTAAAATGAATCTTTTTGTAGAAAATGAGAACATTCTAAGCTCATATGAAAAACTTACTAAAAATAGCAATTTCTCATAAATAGTAACCACCCTATCTATTAGTCCTTATTAAAATATAAAAGACTAAAAAGAAAATATTTTTGGGTGATGCAAGATTGCTCTTACACCTAGGATGCTCCTGCATCAGTTCTCTTGTGTTCGATTTATTATTTTATGATGTTGGTTATATTTTCATGAAAATTTTATTTCTGTCTCATTAATCCTAACAATGTTTTAAATTGTAGTCAAGTGCTCTAAAAGTGAAAATTTATGACTTTTGTCTTCAAAATGTTCGCATAGTCTTTCACGTAACTCATCCCAACTATGGATGGTATTATGCAGTAATCCTTTGTACCACTATAAAACCTTTCCTTTTCATGATGAAGCTAAAAGTCTAACAACAACATCATCCTCTGTGATACCATGAATATTATAGACATTTGAAATTTCTTGATTATGCTCTATGAGGGAAATGGAAGTTTCACTAGTTAAGTGATGCAGGAGCATCTAGAGGTATAAGGGCAATCCTATGTCACCAAAAAGAATGTACTTAGACTTAGTTTCTATTTCATGTGTTCTCATTTTTGGATACCCATTTGGGTCAAATAAAGGTTCCAACTCTTACAATTCCACTATCAGTGTTCTAAGTTAGAGTATTTGAACACTTTGGGATTCGTGTAAATGTCAAAAAAACAAGAGTATGTAATTGAGCCATAATTTTGGTAAATTAGAGGGTGTAAATTGGCTGGATGAATGTAATTGTAATTTAGAGCATTCCAAAAAAAGAATCAGTCAAAAGGCCCCTCAGTTTGAAAGTTATCGTAGTTTTTTAGTTTCTGGAGACCTCCTAAGAATGCTTCAAAGTTAGGTTAGGGGCATTAAATGACCTTGAATAGGGCCAAAAAATGGGATATGAGTGAAGCTGGTCTACAAGGATATAGAGCACTTCAAGAGCTTTCCAAAAATGTAAACGGTTCGTCAATTAGAGCTACGGTTCAGAAGTTATGCCTCTGGAAGTTCGATTACCATTTTTGGATTTTTCTAATTTTGTGCTGACTTCTAATGCGACTTTTAGAGCCTTCTATTTGGTCGGTGGATGCCAAATAGAACTTTCTAGAATGTATTCCTAATCTTTAACCCTTTGGGGTCTATTTAAGAACATTTCTGGCATTGTAAAAGGTAGTTCGGAGTGGAGTTTGAGAGAAGGTACTGGGAGAAGAATTTATCTCCAGATTTATGCTATTGTAAGCCCATAGGGCATGTTTTGGAGTCTGTTTCTCTGCACTAAGTGTACTAGCATATTTTCACAGTTAATAAAAATTTTCCTTTCTTGTTGTGTGCATTTTGTGCTTGGGTTGTGTCCCCATCAAGTGGTATCAGAGCGAGTTTTCCTGAGTGTGTAGATAGAGCACTGACTGTGAGGTAGTTTGCACCAGGACTATGTGGTTATGGGTTTGAATTAAGAAGATGCCTCCAAAAAGAGAGCGTGGTGGAAGGGCCAAAGCTATTAATCTTGAGGAGGTTAGAGCCCTCCAAAGGTAGGTACAAGCGTTGCAAGAGGAGCTCCGTAGAGGAACAAATGTTGTTGTAAGTGATGAAAGTGAGGACGACAATGAAGAAGAAGAAATTGGAGCAGAAGGGGAAGTTGATGGGGAAGTTCTGAATCAGGTAGAGGAGAGTCTTTTTAGGGCCATTACTAAGTTTTGGAAAATACCTACAATTGATGTGGGTGTATTTTTAAGAAATTTGAAACCAGATGAGTTGATCGACTGGATCAATGAGCTAGAAGAGTACTTTGAGTATGATGATATCAGAGATCTAGATAGGGTTAAGTTTTCAAAGGCCAAATTGAAAGGACATGCCAAAATTTGGTGGCAAGAGGTTCAATTGGAAAGAAATAGAAGAGGAAAGGAGAAGATCACAAGGTGGGATCGCATGGTGGACAAACTAAAGAAGTAGTTCATTCCTATTGACTACGAGCTTGATTTGTTTAAGAAGATGCATGGGTTAAAGCAAGCAAAAAAATGAGTCCAAGATTATATAGAGGAGTTTTATCAACTTTTGATTACAGTGGGGCATGTAGAAGCAAATAAGGAGAAGGTTTCTTGTTATATCAGTGGGTTGCGACCTAGCATCCAGGAGGAATTAAGTCTGGTAAGAATGACCAACATTGAAGAGGCATACCGGTTTTCCCTATGAGTTGAAGAGAAGCTAAATAAAAGGTTTGAAGGGAGACAAAGAGGGTGTGGTCAAGGAGGAAGAGGTAGTGCTAGGTCATCTAGAGGCCAAAATGAAACCCAAAAGAAAAATGAAGATGTGGGTACTAGCAAGAACCAGAGGAATGAGGGTTTCAACCGCTCCCATGATCAAGACTTTGAAAATTAGAGAGGAAGAGGTAGAGGACATGGACAAGGAAGAGGAGGCTTTCGTGGTACCTATTTCCATTGCAATTAAGAAGGTCATCATTCCTTTGAATGCCCTCAATGAAAAGGAAGGATAGATAGGAGAGCTGAGGGTCAAGCTAGGGTTGCCCATGTGGATGAGGATGCATAATCATCACATTCAGAGGATGTAGAAAGAGGAGAGACTTTAGTAAATGAAAGGGTCCTACTAAGTGGCGAGATTGAACCAAGACAAAGGACAAGTTTATTCCATACCAAGTGTAAATGTGAGGATAAATGTTGTGTTGTAATCATTGATGGTGGTAGCACTGATAACTTGGTATCAGAGGAGATGGTATCTAAGCTGAAGCTCAAGAGGGAGAAACACCCCCAGCCCTATCGGATTGCTTGGGTGAAAGATGATCATAAGGTCCTGGTAAGTGAACAATGTTTAGAGAAGTTCAAAATTGGGAGTTACCATGATGTTCTCTATGATGTTATTCTAATGAATGTTTTCCATCTATTGTTGGGTAGACCATGGCAGTTTGATAGGCATGCAGTACATGATGGTCATGGAAACACATACTCTCTAACAAAGGATGGAGTTCACCACAAACTGAAGCCCATGAAAAAGGAAGGCAAAAAGGTATGTAGCAGTGCTAGGATTTGTCTTGTTGATGGAAGGAATTTTTTAGATGGCATGAAACATCAACGTATGTGTTATGCTTTGATTCCTAGGAAAGATAAAGAAGGTAGTAGTGAAATACCACTTGAAGTTTCAAATTTACTAGGTGAGTTTGGAGATATCATCTCTAATAATGTTCCAGAAGAATTGCCACCGGTAAGGAAAATTAGTCATCAGATAGATTTGATCCCAGGAGCTAGTTTGCCTAACAAGGCTTCTCGCAGGATGACTCCTACTAAAACTGAGAAGCTAAATAGACAAGTTTAGGAGTTATTGTGGAAGGGTTTGATTTGGGAGAGCATGAGTCCATGTGTAGTACCTGTAGTACTGGCACCAAAGAAGGATGGAGAGTGGAGGATGTGTACGAACTCTCGAGCTATAAATATGATAACCATCAAGTATCAAATTCCTTTGCCAAGAATGGATGATCTTATGGACTACTTGAGTGGAGCTCAGTACTTCAAAAAGATAGATATCAAGAGTGGCTATCATCAGATACATATATGAGAAGGAGATGAGTGGAAAACTGCCTTCAAGACCAAGGAGGGTCTTTATGAGTGGCTAGTCATGCCCTTTGGATTGACGAATGCACCAAGCACCTTCATGTGGCTTATGAATGAGGTACTTAAGAAGTTCTTGGGAAAATTTGTTATTGTCTATTTGGATGATATTTTAATTTTCAGCAAGACTTTGCAAGAAAATTTATTGCATATTCGTAGTGTTCTTGAAAGGTTAAGGGAAGAGAAACTATTAATTAATCTGAAGAAGTGTATCTTTGCAAAAAGGGAGTTAGTCTACTTGGGGTTTTTTATATCACCTAAAGGTCTGAAAATGGATCCAGAGAAGGTAAAAGCCATCTTGGAATGGCCTACTACAAGGTCTGCCACTGAGGTAAGATCATTTCATGGTCTGGTTAGTTTTTATAAGAAGTTCATTAAGAATTTCAATGGCATTTGTGCACCTCTGACTGACACAATAAGAAGAGATAGAAAAGAGTTCAAATGGACTACGACAGCTGCAAGAAGTTTTGAATTGTTGAGGAAGAAGGTGACAGAACAACCTGTGTTGGCGCTTCCAAATTTTAGAAAGGTGTTTCAAGTGGATTGTGATGCTAGTGGTAGTGCTATTGGAGCTGTATTGAGCCAAGAAGGTAAGCCTATTGCATATTTTAGTGAAAAATTGAATGATGTGAAGAAAAAGTATTATGTTTATGATCAAGAGTTCTATGCAATAGTTCAGGCCTTAAAGAAATGGAGGCATTATTTATTGCCAAAGGAATTTTTTTATATACTGATCACCACGCATTATAGTACCTAAATAGACAAGGTAAATTGAATCAAAGGTATATGAAGTGGGTAGAGTTCTTGTAGAGCTATACATTTGTGTTGAAGCATAGAAGTAGAAAATCTAACATGATTGTAGATGCACTAAGTAGGAGATAGTTGTTGCTTACAGTAATGCAGGTTGAAGTAGTTGGGTTTGATGAACTCAAGAATCTATACCCTAAGGATCCTAATTTTGCTGAAGCGTGGAAATCTTGTAAAGACCCTGTTGTTGTAGATAGAACCAAGTGGCTAGACTATTTGATTCAGGATGGTATGTTGTTCAAGGGCAGCCAATTGTGGATTCCAAGGAGTTCCATGAGGGAAAATCTAATTAAGGAGAAACATAGTGGAGGGATGGCAGGACATTTTGGCTAAGATAAAACCATTTCCATTCTCAAAGAACATTATTTTTTGCCTCAAATGTTAGAGGATATGAAAAAGTTTTTACAGAATTGCCAGGTTTGTCAAGTGGCCAAGGGATTTAGTCACAATACTAGACTATATCAGCCATTGCCTATTCCATCAAAGCCATGGGAGGACATAAGTATGGATTTTTTTCTTGGATTGTCGAGGACACAAAGGGGCAATGACTCAGTATTTGTGGTTGTTGATAGGTTCTCCAAAATGGCACATTTCATTCCATGCCACAAAACTCATGATGTTGTCCATATTGTAGACTTGTTTTTCAGAGAGGTGGTAAGACTACATGGTCTCCCAAGGAGTATAGTTTTTGAAAAAGATATTAAATTTGTGGGGTATTTCTGGAAAACATTGTGGAAGAAGTTGAGAACAAACTTGAAGTTCAGTTCTACACATCACCCGTAGACTGATGGACAGACTGAAGTGGTAAATAGAAGTCTGGGCAATTTACTAAGATGTTTAGTTGGGGATAACCCCAAGGGGTGGGATTTGATTCTACCACAAGTAGAGTTTTCTTACAATAACTCTATAAATAGGAGTACTGGTAGATCACTATTCCAAATTGTATATGGAAGTAGCCCAAGGACTGCACTAGAATTGAGCAAGATAGAGCAAGGGGAGAGGACAAGTGTTGAAGCTAAAGAATTTGCTGAACATATCAAGCATCTACATGAGGAGGTCCAGGCACACATTACCAAGATGAACTAGTAGTATAAAGGTAGGGCTGATCAAAGGAGAAGACATAAGGAGTTCCAAGTAGGGGATCTAGTCATGGTACACTTAAGAAAAGAAAGATTTCCAACATGTACTTACAACAAGTTGAAGATGAAGAAATTTGGCCCCTACAAAATTTTGAAGAAACATGACTCAAGAAATGCATATGAAGTAGAGTTGCCAGATGGAATTCACATTTCTCCTATTTTCAACATTGCAGACTTAACAGAGTATCACGATGATGGTGTAGATGAGGAGCTGATGTTAGAGCCATGTCCAATTCCTACTTCTAAGAAGGAGGAGATAGAGGAGATTCTAGATAGTCATGTGGGTAGGAGTACCAGAAATAGGTAGTATGAAGAGTATCTAGTCAAGCAGAAAGGATGACCGATAGAGGACTCAACTAGGATATCAACAGCTGAGGTTTCCCATTTGGGATTTCCTCTACCATTTATAAAGTGACAGGGTCACTTTTCAATCTACCCTGGGTGTCTGATGCAGGAGCATCCAGAGGTATAAGGGCAATCCTTTGTCACCCAAAAAAATGTACTTAGACTTAGTTTCTGTTTCATGTGTTTTCATTTTTGGATACCCATTTGGGTCAAATAAAGGTTCTAACTCTTACAGTTCCACTATTAGTGTTCTAGGTTAGAGTATTTGAACACCTTGGGATACGTGTAAATGTCAAAAAAATAGGAGTATGTAATTGAGCCATAATTTTGGTAAATTAGAGGGTGTAAATTGGCCAGATGAATGTAATTGTAATATAGAGCATTCTAGAAAAAGAATCAGGTCAAAAGGCCCCTCAGTTTGAAAGTTATCGCAATTTTTTAGTTTTTGGAGACCTCTTAAGAATGCTTCAAAGTTAGGTTAGGGGCATTAAATGACCTCAAACATAACTAAAAGTGAGGGATGAGTGAAGCTGGTCCATAGGGCTATAGATCACTTTGAGAGCTTTTCAAAAATGTAAACAGTTTGTGAATCGGAGCAACAGTTCAAAAGTTATTCCTCCCGAAAGTTTGATTACCATTTCTAGATTCTCCTAATTTTGTGCCGACTTCTAATGCAACTTCTAGAGCCTTCTGTTTGGTCAACGGATGCCAACTAGCACTTTCTAGAATGTATTCCTAATCCTTAACCCTTCAACATCTATTTAAGAACATTTCTGGCATTGCAAAAGGCAATTTGGAGTGGAGTTCGAGAGAAGGTATTGGGAGAAGAATTTATCTCTAGATTTATGCTATTGTAAGCCCATAGGGCATGTTTTGGAGTCTGTTTCTTTGCACTAAGTGTACTAGCATATTTTCAAAGTTAATAAAATTTTTCCTTTCTTCTTGTGTCCATTCTATGCTTGGGTTGTGTACCCATCATTAAGTATGGTATACTTTTAAGTGTAGCTATAGGTATATCATTCCTTTGAGCCACTATGAGAGGGATTCCACCATTAAAGGTGACAATAACATGATTTCTAGGGATAGCCATATGAAATAATGGTCTATTCACACTAGTACTTTTTGACAAAAGGCCATAATGGCCTACAATTTTTATTTTTATTTGGTTTTATGCCTGATTTGGTCAAAATTAGGGTTTCCCAATTTGGTCAAAATTTTGACCAAATCGGGTTCATAATGGAAAAAAAGAGAATTGTGATTTCATCATTTGCATTTGATGTTGTTTGGTGGCAGTCTATACATGAGCCATTTTAGGTTAGTGCTGATGGCTCAACTGACAATTTTGACTTAGTTAATCTTGTATTGTGTAGATTTAACACTAGACATGTCTTGCCATTTAATATAGTTCTTAGTAAGTAATTTTCAATTTCTAGGGAAATCATTATTTTTGCAGCATTGACTGATGTGTACCATTTTTTAGTGATATCCCTTGTTAGGGCATCGAATTGTCAAGAAGTTTTATACTAGTGTTCAAGATTAGGACATGGCATGTGAGAAATTTGTTCGTATTATTGGAGTGGCTAAGTAGCTAGATGCAAGAGTAGGAAACTGAGGGTACCAATTCCTATTCAAATTAGGATTGATCAAATCCATTGTTAGATTTAGGGATAGTAGGGCCATATGCATATTTGGTTCCATTTGCCTATAGAAATAATGGGCCATATCTAGTAGTTTTATTACCAGCGGTTGAAGCTATTGATTCAGTTGATTGAGAACAAGAATCAACACCAGTTTCATAAAAGTTCTTAGGATTTTCATAAAGGTGGATTTCATCTCATACAATTGTTTCTATACCTTCTATGCTCAAATTTGATCAGATTTTGATCTATCTAAAGGTTAACCTCAAGAGATATTTTTGAAGGAAATAACGTTCTTTAGATATCACTGGTCTAAATGAAGGCTATTTTTTTTTAGGATTTTGGATTTTCTCCATAGAAGTTAGCTCTAGTTTTCCCTTCCACATCTTTTAATACATTTTCCTCAACTTATTTCAAATATGTCCTTCATGAAAGTATCATTATTTACCTTACTAATAAATGACAATTATACTAACTCAAATATTTCTCCTCCGTTGCCTTTTCCTTCTAAACCTCAAATTAAATTATCCTCTTCTCCCTGTTGACTTTGGTGATCCTATTCCTAATAATCCCCACAAGCTTAGTTGGTTGTTCATATTTTTCATTCATCATCTTAATCACCATTACACCTCATTTCTCTTTGACTCGTGGATCATTGGTATTCTCTAAGTTCTCCCACTCTACCTATCAATATACTTGATTTTTTTAATGGCTATCCATAGACAATTGTAGTATGTATAAAGAATTTTTTTTCAAAAAAGTATTCTTGAAGATATTGATGCTAGGTAAATAAAGCACCAAGATCATATTATAAATTGAATGTTTTATAAATTATTTTAGCTCTATTCAATTCTCTAGTTGAATGCCTTGTTTTATTGTTTTAGATTTAGTTATATATTATTTGTAAAGTAATTTGAAGAATTATGACTAGATTTATGATTTAAATATGTTCTCACATATGTTATGATGCCATTATAAATGGCTCATTGGGACAAAAAGAAATTATTTTACAAAAGATTTCATATCATCCTCAATTTGTCTCATAATCATATGTAGGCATGACATGTATAGTAAGGGTAGATGACAAATATGCATGAAAAGTTTAAAAAGAAGAAACCTCAACTAAATTTAGTAATTCATCCCTCATTATATAAGAATATTTTATAATAATATAAATGGATGATAAAATACTTAGCTTAGATCAAAAGCAACACTTGTTACTTAGAGCATGAGATAATCTATTCAATTTTTCTTCTTAGCCTTCTTTCCAATAAGGTTGGCTTAGAGTGTCATGTGTTGTTTTCTTCTTACCCTATCTTATCTTATGCCAATTCTTTTCTAGGATCCACATTTCAGAGTGAGAAGTATACTTTGTGCTATGCAAGAAGCCCTTGAACTTTCCAATCAAAGTAGTGTTGATCATAGCTTAACTTATTTTTTGCTACATAGCATACATAGACATCATACCTCCCACTTCACTGCCCTGAATGTTCACTTTGAGGTTATTGAACAGTTCTGGAAAAAGAGAGCTTGAGATCAAATACAACTACTTTAAGGTTGATAAATTGTTCTAGAAAAAGAGAGCTTGGGATCAAATACAATACTTTAAGAGAAAGCCAAAAAACCAATCTCGCTAATAGATAATAATCTCTAAGGCTCATCTTCTTGATAGAAATTTAGAAAGAACCAAACATAAATTTTCAAAAATCATTATACAAAAGATAATATGTTACTCTCTCTCTCTCTCTCTCTCACACACACACACACACACACACACACACACACACACACATAGACACACACACACACATATTTTGTTCAACATATTTATAGGATTTTATGGATCCTATTTTATAGGGAACAACTCTCCAAATATGAGTTTTTTTGACAACTCTTACTATAGTCCAAACTATAATTACTTCCAATTATAGGATTTTCTAGATTTTATTTTATAGGGAACGACTCTCCAAATATGAGTTGTTTTAACAATTCTTATTACAATTCAAACTATAATTACTTCCAAACTTAGCTTAACTATTTTCTATTCTATATTTAAAAAAACCTTCTATTCTATATAATTTTCTTACATCAATGCATAAATTAATATTAATATTGATGTATTAATAATCAAATTTGAAACAAAAATCACCACACAACATAGTCTCTTCCTTTATTGATTAGAACTTAGGGTAGGGATTGCTAGAACTAGTTCTATTGGGTGCATAAAACTGATCTATTGGTTTGGTGACCTCCTATTGACCAAGAATGAACTATTCCATCCAGAAAATCTAACCCACAATCTTCCCTTGCTGATTAATTGCTCAAACAATGCATTCTAAGGCTAAATACATAGTCATATTTAGCCTAGGACATCAAGTTTGAAGTGGCTAATGGGATTTTCATATCCCAAGCCTTTGAAGTCTCAAGATGAATCCTACCTACTTCCATTTCACTAAAGGGCATCAATTTCAATAGTAAAAATGCAAGTTATGACCATTTCTTGGCTTCAAACCCTTGAAATGAGGGTTTCAGACCCATAGTTAGAAAATTTGCTACAACTACCTCAAAACTCAATCAAATTAAACAAAATCAATTGAAAATGAAAGGTAACATAGGCATACAACTTCACATGTGCATCATCTATCTGTACCAATCCATATAGAGCTGTACAAAACAAAATTACTCCAGAAAACAAGTTTTTCCCTTCATAAAATGTTGATTCTTTTGTACAACTTGATGACCAATCATGAAATGGACATAATGAATCTTAAATACCTTCATCCAATTATTTTAAACCAAATTTTTATGGTTATGAATGTTGGGAGTCCAAAAAGACATTTTTGATAACTTTTCAAAAATTGTATTTTTGCATATTTGCAATTTCTTGTCAAATATGACAACTTTTTGCATTTTTTATCCTAATGGACACCACCTGATACCAAAAATTTAGGAATGGTAGAAAATGAATGTATAAGGTGAAACAAACATGTTTTCTATTATTGAACACCAAAACACTTAAAAACCAAGAATTAGGTGTTTAGTGACGAAGTTCAGAAACTACTGAAATAGAACATATTTAAGATTTTACATCTTCAAGAAGAATTAAGATTGAAGTGACACAAAGGAGGATATTAACAAAGAGCATTGTAAGTAGACAAATTTTCATTGATTATAATATAGATGAATTTGAGTGAGGTGAAATTTTTTTTCTTTCAAAACCATATGTGCAAGTATAAACATTAAGTACAACATGTCTAATATTTTTGTAGATATACACATTAATTAGACCAATTTTTTCTTTCAAAACCATATGTGTAGATATAAATATTAAGTACAACATGTCCAATATTTTTGCAGATATACACATTAATTACACCAAATTATTCTTTCAAAACCATTATTGCAAATATAAACATTAAGTATAATGTGTCTAATATTTTTGCAAATATATTTTCTTTTGAAAAAAGACCACGCTTGGCAATATGAACCCAAAAAAAAAAAATGATAAATTGCTAGATTGTGGTCTCAGTTTTGAAGAGAAGTTGATAAATGTAATTGTCCTTGCAAAAAGTGTAAGGACTCAAAGAATCAAAGAATTCTAATCACAACAACCTAGAGTCGTTGTAGGAAACATGGTCACATTGAAGGGGGCCATGATTTTTATCAATTGGTGAATGTGGATTCTCAACTGAAGGAACATAGAGGTGTGAATATCCAAGCTAAGGATAATACTCCATGGAAGAAGATGATAATGTGCCAGAGGAAATGATTGAAGAAGATGGTATCAGTGAAACTAATAAAGATGATCACGATGATAATACTAGTGCATTTGATAATGATGATTAATATGGTCTTGATATATCTAGACTTGAGAAGGCATATAAGCCCCCATACCAAGGTTCCTAAATAACTCTCCTCTCTTCTATAGTGTTGTTGGTGAACTTGAAGGTTATGAATGGTTTATCCAATGTAGCAATGTCACGTATGCTAAGTTATGCCATTTTTGTCATCTTCAGTGTTAGCATACCATTACTATTCATTATATTAACAATTCATAGTTTTTTTTTATAGGTTGATAGGTGAGTTTTTGTTACCACCATCAAACATTCTACTTTGTTCGTATCAATAATTATATACCATTAAGAATCAAATTGGAATGAAGTATCAAAAAATACATGAAAGTCCCAATAATCACATTCTATATCATAAATAGTATGAATTTTCAATAGAATGCCCTGGTTATCATATTTTTAGATATTTTTTAGATCAAATTAAAAAAAAGGTGCCTCACAAGGTTCTTCAATACATTCCCATTATTCTATGTTTTGAATGATTTTTCAGGTGCACTAGCTTGGCACAATTTATGGATTACCATGCATGCAATAGAAGTCAAAATGATATTATGTTAATTCCCATGGTTGGTTCTACATTTAAAAACATAGAAAAAACATGACCAAATTTTAAAGAAGAACCTGACAATCTCAAGCTTTCATTGGAAGTAGATGATGCCAATCCATTTGGAGATATGAGATATGTTTACTCAATGTGGCCTCTTTTGTTATTAATAATACCATTCCTCTTGAACACATAATGTTGTTAATGATTGTACTAGGTATTTTTTCATTTAATACTTATTTAAATTAATTTATAAATAATGCATCAAAATGATCATAATAATTATGTAATGTTTCTATTCATTCAATTACTAGATAAGTACCAAATTAAAGATATAAACATGTATATTGAGCCCCTTATTGACGAGTTGTTGAAGTTATGGAATGGGGTCACTATATATGATATCTCTAAACCAATATGAAAAAATAATTTCAATTCCATGCAATGCTTGTATGAACAATATATGATGCCCCTAGGCTAACTCATTTTTACAGTATGCTATATTGTTAAGGTCACATATTTTTGGTCTGTTATAGTGCTTACACATTATTGTTATATATTTAAGTTGTGCATGATAATTGTAAATGATCCAATTGTACATGATCTTTTAGGTTTTTAGATAGAGGAAAAATTTGTATGTCTAGTTTGTGGTCTGAAGATGAAAACTCATCATTCAAGAAGTTTAGGAAAGTAGGTGTTCAATTAATTTAGGCACTTCATCCACAATAATCATAAGTATCAAATTACTGAAAAATATCTTTTTAATGGGAAAAAAGAGAAAATATCAAAGCCATGAAAAATGACACCTCATCTATGGAAGTTGGAATACGATCGACTAAATCATTGAGGTAATGTCTAATTTGTGGTCTGAAGTTTGAAATTTATATTTTGATAGTGTCTTTTATTTAGTAATGATGTAATTGATGCTTGTGAAGGTCATCAAGGAGTTAATGACCAAATTCTTAGAGGAATAAAAATTTATCCTACTCAATTTAGTAGATTACCATACTACAAGGATCTCTTAATCATGCATTTGTTTGATGCTATGGATATTGGAAAGAATGTAATAGAGACACTATGAAAAATATTGGATGAAAGGTGTGATGGAGAAAAAATTGCCAAAAATTTGTAATGACATTCATGAATCCAATCATGAATTGAAAAATTTCATTGAATCAAATAGTAATGGAGACCACATAAATATGAGTGTCCTTCCTTGGTTATTAATGGAGTAGCAAAGTGATGCATTTATAAAAAAAATTCCCACTAGATTTGTTGCAAATATAAGCCATTTTCTATCAAAGAAATGTGATTTTGAGCTAGGGTTGAAAACACATGATTGGCATACCTTTGTCAAGGTAAGTCATGTTCTCTATTTACAATATATTTAAAAAATTTCATGTACTACCTATTGTATTATTTCATAATATATTGAAAAGATCATTTTTTAATGATTGTGGTAAATTCTACCTCTATCCCTCCCACATTAGTTTGACAACAATATTAAACAAGTTATATATGATCTTGGAAAATACATGAGGTTAGAAGTGTTATTTCTTAGATTTTTTGTACATATATTATATTTATGACTTGATTTACTTTTTATGTAATTTATTGTATATTTTTATCTAAAATCTCATTTATATGTTCTTGCATGTTGAATCTCTTTTAGGTGGTTATCATCTAAAGAAATTGATTAAAAAGATATTAAATATTGGAAGAGAAAAAATTCACAAAATGCAAAAGTGTCTACCTTTAACTTTTTTCAATGCTTAAGAACACTACCTCATACATCAAGTTGAGAAGATTGAATTGTGTGGACATGTACAAACTAGGTCAATGTGGATGGCTAAGAGACACTTGGAATTTATTAAGGGCTTGGTTTGACAAAGAGGAAATCCTAAGGGTTCTATGGTAGAGGAATATATGGTATGCCAAACCATGGTGTACATTAGTGAATATCTTCCCAAGTTTGCATCAAAAATCAATGTAGATTGCATTTGGGATCCCAACTTCATTAACAAATTTTAAGGAGAGTATTTGATGGGGAAAGGTAGATTGAGGAAAGTGAGAGGTAATTATAAGATGTTATTATAGTTAATTAATTCTTATCCATCATCAATATAAGTTGTTTCTAATTAGTTTATTTGTTTTCTTTATAGTTGGTTGTGATTGGGATGCACTACATTTGTATATTGCAAAAAATCTTGATTGGATGATGGTATGGATTCAATAGTCTTAGAAAAATGGTTATTCATTAACATGGGATGGTGTTGCATCATTGGTTAAAGAAGCTGATTGTAATGGAGATCCCAATGTTATGCCAATGGTACTTGATCTAGCATATGGCTTAACAGATAAAAATATACATATAAGATTACTAATCATGACCCATAAGTTTAATATCAACTCGTGGATCAATGCAAATAATGTTGAAATGTTTGAATAATTGTAAATAAAATATCACAAATCTAAGTACTACCATGGCCATAAATTCCTCATAAAAGAGTTAGATGAAATGAAGAAAACTTGTGATTCTAGGATAAGTGTAGTCTTCAAAGTCACCACTATATCATCTAAAAATGACATACATCCTCAATAATCTAAAAATTGATATTATAGAATTTTGGATGATATACTTGAGTGCGACTTTAATTCATTCAAATTAGCTCTATTCGTCATCAAATAGTATAGGCTACAACTAAATCAAAATGATCCTGATAGGATGATTATTGAACATGATAGTGGATTCACAATGATTAATACAAGGTCATTTGAGCTAGTCGGGGATGAGCCCTATGTTCTTCCAAGAAAATGTGAGACAATTTTTGCTTCGGTGTTCCACATAAACTGGGTTGGGCATTTTTTGTTAGACATGATCCAAGAGAAAGGTTGGTAAAGGATAATGTGATGGAAGAAGAAGATATTAAAGAATCAGAAAATGAAGTAAATGATGATCATGAACGATTGTTACAAAATGCTAAAGAAGAAGAAGATGATGATTCTAGTGATTTTGACAATGATGGTGATGATGATGATGATCATGATCATGGTGATGAAGACAATGATGATCAAGGTGATGATGGTCATGATAAAGGTGATGAAGATGATGATGATGTCGATGAAGATGGTGGTGGTGAAAATGATGATCAAAGTGACAAATACATTGATGGTGATGATGATGACATGGATGAATATGGTGATCAATGACAGTATCAAGGAAATGTATGTTGACGTGTGATCAATGTCAAGTATGATGGGGTGATTTATTTATATAAATTTTTTTGACTTGTATGTTTTTATAATTAAGTTATTATGTGTTGAAATCTACTATCATGGAGTTTATACAATGATATTGTATAGCTACCTCACATAACATAGAGGTAAGGAATTAAAAGATATACAATAATTTCAATGAATGCATGATGTAATTTTTGTCTTCTACATAGTTTGTAGCATATATATCATCTAATTTTTGGCTAATTTAAGATAATTGATTTACATATGTAGGCTATTTAATGCCTTTGACCAGGATCATGCACAATGAAATGGATTGACATGCATAAGTCAATAGACCCTATAGATACAATAATTTATTTCATATCTTCTCTTTATCATCAACATCAACTTTAGTCCTAATATGTCTCTCATTTTATGGATTGCAGGTATCACCAAATAAGTATTTGTTTGATTTGTCTTCCTCAAGAGAGGAAAATGCGAGAATAGAAGACCAAAGTGAGACATCTAGTAGGTCTAATATAGGGAGATCAACTAGAGGTAAAAATATTAGAAGAAAATTCAATAAACAAATGCAATTTCTTTCTTTCTTGGGGGGGGTGGGTGATTTTCTTATGATAATGAGAGTGAAGGTGATAGGAAGCTTCCCTTAAGGTACACACATCTTTAGAAAGAATGGGTACTCAAGAAACTACCTCTAGTTAATATCAATTTCTCTGTTAATGAAAGGATATATCACATACCTCCATCTTCATTACATGGTTTGCACCTATTTTTCATGGATGACATAAAATTTAGTTACAATAAAGTTATTGAATTGATGGAGTATGTAGGAACTTGTTACAATTACAACAATTGGATGCAGATTGTGTAATATAAAAAAGGTATGTGTAGGTATGCATTGTCACCAAATTATATACAATGCAAAGAAAATGATCAAAGTAAAAGGATCACTATGTATATTGATGGAAGGCCAAAAGCAATAGGGAATATTATAAAATTTATAAGTTGTTCTCAACTTGTGTCAACTAATAAGTGGCTGAATTGTGTATTCGAGGCATGCGATGGAAATCAAGTTTTTGTATGTGTGATAAAATCAATAAGTGTAGGGGAAGAGCTTCTAATAGATTACAATTTGAATCGTGTAGATACAAAAAAATTCCCTATCATGGGACTAGTATAACATTTAAACTAATTGCCTCCAATTAATATTGACTCCAATATGCAATCTACTATTCTATTAATATTTTTTTTGGTAAATCTGTTACTTCTATTTTGCTACTAATTGCTAAGAATTACTAATATTTTTCATAGGGTGACATGGATAAACCCCAAAGCATAGGCAGTGATATACCTCACACACCTACCTCAACAAAGGTAAACCTTAATTAGTGTAATTGTACAAATTATATAGAAAAAAAGTCACATTACTATGTCCTTTTCTTTATGGCTTTGGAGTTATTTTGATTAAATATTATTGATATTGATTTCACAATTTGATACTTATTAATAGGGAAAAGAGAAAATGATAGAAGATCAAATGTGATCTAAAACTCATGCGACATTTGTAGATGACATTGTGTGTAGCATTGACCCCGACTTCATGGCCCATAAGGTTATAAATAAATATAGTGATGAATTTCTTAACCTTGTCCTCAACTAAAACATAACCTAGGAGACAAAGGCACTGAAAGAAGAATTGATACTTAGAGTTAATTCTTTGAAGGTAAGCAATAATTAATCTTAAGTAATAATAAAAGTTTAATAGATGTTTATATTTTATAGTATCTTATGGATCATGATCTAAAATATTACGTGTTCTTCTTACAGGATTTTGTGACACCTGTGAGACCGTGTGGTCAATATGGTGAGGGTTGTAGTGCACAACCTTCATGTAAATAATATTTAATCGTTAAACCATTGATTTAACCTCTCGGATGCTTCTTGCTAGTATCCCATTTGATATTTATCCATTGAAAATGTCTTTGCTAACAATGTATTCTTTAGCTCATGATAAAGTGCAATGCCTCCTTCAGTCACTACTCCAATATTGCTGATTTATTGTAGGCAACAAGGAGCTTGCATACATCTTCAACTATACCAAGTATAAATGGTAAAACCTTGTTTTTTTATATATTGTTATGTGATAATCATGTATTTTTTTTTTTAGGTGGACTTTATACTCATGGACCTATTTTGTGCACTAATAGATACACCTACAATTGATAGAACAACATAGAGCACTACTAGTGAACCTGAACCATTTCCTAGAGCATCCCATGTGACTAGTGTATATGAGAAATGTTAGTATGCTAATAGAAACCAAATTTAAATAAAGCTTCTACAAACTAAACAAAATTCATAAACTTCAAAATAGACTAAGATGAACTCTCAATTGAGAATATGAGCCATTAATGGACTCTCTCAATGAGAAGCTCTCTTGTTGAGTGGCTTTGTCTAAATAGATAGGATGTATGCTCAAGATTATGCTTCAAAAAGGGCTTCAAATGGAGTTGGAATTTGGGTGTGAGTGTATGGTTTTGATGTAAAATGGCTTCTTAAAATGGCATTATGACTTTACTTCATGGATTGTGTTATTTTGCAAAGGGGAAGGATCCAATTTATAGGCAAGAGGCTTGAGGGATTGAGAGCTAAGATGCAAGGATGGGAAAAAGCTCATGGAGGGCTCAGATTGCATGAGAAGAGAGCACATGGATTGTGCTTCTTTACAGCCAATCAGGGAGTGACACATGTCACAGGGTGAGAGGATGGAGGAAAGGGGAAGGATGAGTCAACAAAGGAGGCTCAAGGGATAAAATCTTCATAAAGACCCTCATAATGGCTTGTAAGAGCAATAAAAGGGCTTGGAAGAGCCATTTATGGCCTAGTGGACTTCATAAAGTTTTATGATTGAGATATTTTGAGGGAGATGAGAGCAATTTTGACTTGGGCTTGATTAGGAGAGTTTTAAGCTTGCTTAGGCTTGTGCAAATGATTAGAGGATGGATTAGGATGGTTTAGGATTAGCTTAGGGATAGGCAAGTGGATGGCATTTAATGAGGGTGGGTGAAGGAGGAGATATTTGTTAACTTTGGCTTGGGTTAGTAATTTTTAACCCATGTTTAGGGAATGTGACAAGGTTAGGAGGGGATTAGGATTAGGTTTAAAGACATCTTCTAGAAGAGTCTAGACTTTGGATGAGGATAAAGACTTTCTAGAATAGTCTAGAATTTCCTAGGATGAGGATGAAGACTTTCTAGAAGAGTCTAGAACTTCTTAGGATGAGGATAAATTAGATTTTTAGGAAATAAATAAAGTTTTATTTATTTCAAGGGTTTGGGTTGAGGAGATATTTATTAAAACTTTTTTAATAAACATGAGGATTAATATTTAATCTTAATTAAATATTTTGAGGTGGGATTAGGGGTAGGAAATGATGGGATTAGCCTTTAATCAAAATTAAAGAAGGATTAGAAGATTTTGGAAGAGGTTAGTGGTCTTAAGGAAATTGGCCAAGTTTTGGGCAAATTTTTATTTTTTTTTATTTTGAGTTTTTTGGTCAATTTATTAATTAAATAATTAATAAATAAGGAAATAATTTTTAAATAAGATTTAAACATTTTTGGGAGGGATTCCTTAATTAAATATTTTTAATTAAGATAAAGGGATTTAATGGCATAAAAAATAAATAAATTAATTAAATAATTAATTAATTAATAAATGATGATGTCATCAGGAATTTTTCAGAAAATAAAAATAAAAACACTTTATTTTCTAAAGGTTTTTAGGTGTCTACATTTTGCCCCTCTTTGATGTGATGCCGCAAGTGGCATGGCATCAAAGATAAGAAAATAAGATGCCCAAGGCTAGAGTAGAAGAGGAGAGAATGGACTGCAAGATGCCCCCTCAAGAAGGTGGCAGGGAGAGAAAATGAGGGTCGACGACTTCTTGAAAAGTACAAAAATCTGAGATGAGCAAGAAGACTCAGATTGGCTTAAGAGAAGAGGTTTAGTTAGCTCAAACTCTCACTACGAGAGAATGATAAAGGAGAATCGAAGGCACAAGAGGAAGCAAGCTTAAGATCTCAGGGGTTGCAGATGATGAAGGAGAAGAGTGCTATAAAAGGAATCTAGGATGGGGAGATGGATGAGGGGATTAAAAAGCTGATGCAACAGGATTTCAAAGAGTCAGATTGGCGAAAGATGGGTTTCGGAGATCCCTAGGACTAGGATTGTGGATCTCGAAAGATGAGGCTTGGTGGATTGATTTGGATTGGTGGATCCCTAAGACTAGGATTGTGGATCCCTAAAGCTAAAGGTGAGGAGTGATTCAAAGAGATACTGATGCATAAGTTGGGGTAGGAGAGACGGATGCTGGATATGGATGGGGGACAATGGAGATGAAGGAAAACCATTGAAGCTTTTTGAGCGGGGGGATACTTCAAAGAGAAGTACCACCATGTAGTTGAGCACTAGATTTGCTATAAGACTGTTGGTTAATTGCCAAGGTTACTAAGAACATCAAGGCCTTTTCACCAACTATCCAGAGGACTGACAAACTGACTCAAAACAAATACGCAAGGATTGCCCCAGCATCACACATGATTCCTAAAGGAAGTAGCATGGAACCGACACTGGGTAACCCACAAGCATAAAAGAAAAATAAACAAAAGACATGATCAATACCTTACGCTCTTATTGCCCCATTCACAGTATACCATGATATGGAAGATCGTAGCAACCTTGAGGAGGGAACAAGGAGATTGCTTGGAAAAGATATTTCAAGACCCAACAAGGAAGAGTCCAAATCAAAAGAAAGCAAAAATCCAAAAGAGAACCGTTTGCCAACGAGATGGGTAGAACGAGGTACTAACGGACCAAGATCAGACATGAGAAAAGCTATATCCTGCAAGGACCTATCAAAGAGCACTAAGCTGGTGGATTTGGATGAGTGATGCGTCTGGCAAGCTGAACTAAGAAAGATAACACTTTGGTGACAGGAAATCTAGCTAAAGGATGCATTGGAATAGCTAACCAAGATGTGCGATGGGTGCAAGATGCTGATCAAGGATGAACTGACATGAACACTAGATAGATAGAATGGTACTAAGCTAAAGAGGATGTACAAGCTGATGGACCAAGATATGTTACAAATGTACAAGTTTTTTCATGTTTTGGTTTTTGTGAGATGGAAATGTTTGTGAAGGATGGGATGTCTATAATAGGTGATAGGTGGATAGGTAGATGGTTTGCAAAAAGCTTAAGTGAAAATGGGGTTTTGTGTGTGCACATGATAGTATACAAGCTAGGATATAAGATTATTTATAGGCTGGAATATGGTACAAACTTTGGACAAGTTTTGGATATACAAGGTATGGTACAAGATTTACAAGGTATGATACAAGCTTTGGTACAAGATTTTACAAGCTGAGGTACAAGATTTACAAGGTATAATACAAGCTTTGGTACAAGATTTTACAAGTTGAGGTACAAGATTTTACAAACTGTACAGGAGGTATTTACAAGCTCTATTAGATTTTGGATATTTGGTTGGAACACCAAGGGAATAAGCAGGTGTTTTATGGGATGGTGGGTGAATGGATGAGGGATAGGATAGTGATAGATAATGGATTAGTCTTAGTACACAAGGTGCCTAAATTACCAGATTTTCACCAAGGTACCTATCCAAGGTGCTTGAATTGCCAAGTTTTCACCATTGGACGCTTATTTCTCTTTACTATTTTTTTTTTTGTATTTTTCAAAAGCTGGGTATACCAAGGATCTTCAAGCATAGAACTTCTTGAGATGAATGATGTTAGTAGGATCATTCAAGAGTTCTCCTTCTGATGTAGATAGATGATAGACTCCAAAGCCAAAGGAAGCAGTGACAACATAAGGACCAAGCCATGTAGGTTCAAACTTGCCTTTCTTTTCTCGATCTGCTTGGACTTTCATGTTTTTTTTGAGGACCATGTCACCTGGTTGAAAGTGTCATGGAAGCACCTTCTTGTTGAAATTCCTTTTGAGATGAGTTTGATAGACTATGAGATGATCATAGGCTTGTTGTTTCTTCTCGTCTAAGAGATCTAGCTGGGTGAGCTGAGCTACTCTGTGTTCTTCATCTGATATTTGCCATTGCAAAGATATGCGCAAGGAGGGAAGTTCAACCTCTATAGGTAGTACCTCTTTGGCACCATAGACTAGGGAGTATGGAGTTGTGCCTGTGGATGTATGAAAGGAAGTTCAATAGGCCCATAGGGCTAGATTTATTTGTAGGTGTCAATCACAGCCGGAATCATTGACAACTTTCTTTAAGATTTTGAGGAGGGTTTTGTTAGTTGCCTCTGCCTGGCCGTTACCTTGTGGGAAATATGGGCTAGAAAAGTGGTGATGGATGTGAAGGGAAGTGCATAATTCTTCCATGTTGAGATTTTCAAATTTACCTCCGTGGTCGGTGAAGATGGTGGATGGGATGCCGAAGCAGAAAACAATGTGGTACAAGATAAACTTGGAGACCTGAACTCTTGTAGCTGAGACTAGGGGGACTGCTTCCACCCATTTAGTGAAATAGTCTATAGCTATTATTATCCATTTATGTCCATCAGATGAGAGGGGTGTGATAGTTCCAACTAGATCAAGGCCCCAACAAGCGAAAGGCCAAGGTGGTGCAATAGGCTGTAGATCCTATGCTGGAGCGTCTACAAGATTTGCATGCTGCTGACATGGGAGACACTTTCTGACAAAGTCATAAGAGTCTTCTTCAATGGTAGGCCAATAATAGCCTGTTCTAAGGATTTTTTGTGCTAGGACAATACCACTTGTGTGGGCACCACAAAGTCTAGAGTGTACTTCCTTTAACACCATCGCGGCCTCATTTTGGTCTAAACATCGAGAGAGAGTATCGTGATAACTCGGATGATATAGGGTATTGGCTATGATAACATAGCGGGATGATTTTTGAATGAGGTTTTGGTGTTGGGTACGTGTGAGGTGAGGGGATATGATACCATCGTTAAGGTAAGCATGAATCTCATGGTACCAAGGGGATTGCGGACCAACCAAGATACAAACACGGTTTGAATCCTCATTCGCGTAGGCGAGTGTGAGGAGCTGCTCCACTAAAAACTCATACTGTGTAGCTGCTTGGGGAATTTCCAAGAGCGAGCCTATAGTAACCATAGCATCTGCTGCTTTGTTCTGTATTCGAGGCACTTGTGTAAACTAAAGCCTTGTAAAATGCTGGGTTAGCTAATCAACTAGCTCTTTGTAGGGTAATAGCTTTTCATCTTTGGTTTGATATTCATTTAGGGCTTTCTTGATGATGAGCTAAGAATTGCCAAAGATTTGTAGCTCAGCAATGTTCCATTCTGCAACTATCTTAATTCCTGCTATGAGGGCCTCATATTCAGCTATATTGTTGGTGCTAGGGAATTGTAGCTTGAAGGCTTTTGGAATGTAATCTCCTTGATGTGTGACCAACATTATTCCTGCACCTGATCCATGAGATGTGTATGAGCCATCAAAATAAAGTTTCTATGGGGGTTGTTCTTCAATTAGACAGATATGCTCATCTAGAAATTCTGTGATCAACAGATAAGCATCTATTAGAGGTGCATCAGCTAGGTGATCTGCTATAGCTTGCCCTTTGATTCCCTTTCTGTCCACATACTAGATGTCAAATTCGCTAAGGAGCATAACCCATTTGGCCAAACGGCCTGTAAGTGCTGTTCTGGAGAGCATATACTTGAGAGAGTCAATCTTGGAGACTAGTTGGATGGTATGACTTAGCATGTAATGGCGAAGCTTTTGAGTTGAGAAAAAAATTGCCAAACAAGCTTTTTCTATAGGAGTGTAATTGAGTTCATAACCAACTAGGGTTCTACTAATGTAGTAGATGGCTCTTTCTCTACTGTAGTCATCAAGCTGTGCTAGAAGTGCCCCTAGAGTAGTAGGTGTTGTTGATATGTACAAAATCAGGGGACGACTAGGAACTGGTGGAACCAAGATAGGGGGATTGATGAGATACTGCTTGAGATGGTCGAAGCTGCGTTGACATAAAGGATCCCACTTGAAGTTCTCATCCTTCTTAAGTAAATGTGAAAATCGTGCACACTTATCCTTCTAACAATTTTTTTTTAAAGGTGGAATGAAGAGGGCCCTGAATTAAAAAATCAGCTCATTACATCTTTTGAGGACCTCTTTGGAAAAAGACATTTTTGACAGTGTCCTACTTCTCAAAAGAGCATCTGCACGTATAAAGACCATGAGGGACCAATATAGAAGGGGTCTAAAGGATAAAAAAAAGTATGAGCATCCTCCTATGATTCCACCAATGGAGTGGAATGAAATAATAGAAGATGCAAAAGAGAAAAGGCTACATGGTAAAGGAATTGAACTAGAAAAGGGAAAAAGAAGGTATGTCATGATAGTAATAAGTAGATTGTAATCATGCACTAATTAGTAATCTTTGCAAATATATAATCTAACATGTTTCAAACTTTTCATAGACTGCAAGAAACATCAAAAGCTTCAGAAGTGAGACTACAAAAGGTTGGCCAAAACAAACTTGGCTCTAGTGGCTATATGAATCTTCACTCTTGACTTGTAAGTCACAACAATGGAATTTTATATAATTTTTTAATATATAATGTTGCAAATAAATTTTTTTAATCAAATCATACATGAAAAAATGTCTATATTAAGCAAAAAATATAATTCAATGTAGAGCCTACGGATGAAGACAAAAAAAATTCCTTGAAGGAAGCATATAAAGTCATGGCTACATGCCTACACCAAGAATCTGATAGCCATACCCAAGAGTCTGGTGTACCAGATGAGATACATGTAAATTGGTAAATTAAATAGTTGAGAAATTTCTTTTTTGGTGTTAGTTTTAAACATAAATTGACTGCATAACAATGTGCATAACCTTCACTGCAACCTTCAAATCCTATCACAAAACATGTGCATGATGAAAGACATGATGTGCATCATAGTGGTGGAGGTATTAATTTTCTATTGGAAATTAATTACACATTTATGAATAAAATTTACCATCTTCAATTGCAATTTGATGTGTAACCTCTTTTTGAATATTTTAGGGCATGTTGAACATCATGGTGAATGAGTGGAGCATGTTTGAAGTGTTTAGGATGTTGAGGTGGCAGTGGATCAAAATGTTATTGTACATGATGTGGCATTTTTAGATAATAAAAAATGCATGCTTTGTTCTACCAGTTGATGAAATACTTATCAATTGATGAGCTTAAGGGGCTTTCTAATGAATAGTTCATAAGGCACAACACTTGGTGAAGGTTTTGTAAATGGGGTTGCAAGCTTTGGGTTTAACCATGGAGGAAACTCTGTAGTTAAGTGCTCCAAGGGGTTTGGAAACTCAAAATTAAAGGTGTGCCATCTTCTTGTGGCTTCTTCCAATAAAAGAAATTAGTTTGGTCCTCTTCTGTCAATTTAATAATACTAATTGTATCATTGACATGCTTTTGTGCTCAACCAAAGTTAACTCTCCTCCAAATATTCATGACATCTGTTTGAGTTATCTTTCTGAGTTAGGCAAGTATCCCTCTATAACATAACCACAAAATATGGATCACTAAGATGTCTGTCCATTACAACATCCATACTCATATCCATTTCCAAAAGGCCCTCTATGTAATCCTTTCATTTGACAGATAGGTTCGGGGCCAAATGAGCCCATCACTCATTGATTGGATCATTTATCCCATGACAATCTAAACCTTCATCATCTACATGTAACATATCAGTGTAGCTGATAATAGCGACATCTAGTCTACCAAACATAACCTTTACATTAAAGTGGCATTAACACCCCCTTTTCTTAATAAAATGATGGTGGCATTTTTATCCCAGTGAATTGGTCATGTTATCTTCTGGCCCAAAAGAACACCAATGGCTACACATAAAGAATAGTCAATCAAAGTGTAAATTCTAAAGGTTATGGTATAGGTTCATAACACAAACTACTGATTGCATCTCTAATCAACTAGAATAAAATTTCATGTTGCCTTTAGGGTAAACTTTAAGAAAGCTACCTCCAAAAAGAGATATAAAATATTGGCGAATCTTTCACTATTTTGAAAAAACAAAATTATTTCTATTGGCGAATCTCTCAATTTTTAATTCTAAATATGATTAATATTGGCAATTATTTCTAAACCATAAATTTTTTGTATAAAATATTGACGAATCTCAATAATAATATGAAGCTCATTAATCACGATGGAATATTACAAATCTAAATTGAACATATTTTTGACCTCATGGAATATTATGAGGATCATTACATATACTTTAAATCAATAGTGAAAACTAAATATTGGTGATATATCCCTAAACTAATAATTATTGGTCAGTTCAATTTAATTTCTCCAATAATATATTATATTTAGGTGACTCAAATCTAATTATGTAATGAATATTGTGGCGAATATTGGAGTTTAAATTTTTCAATAAAATAAATTATTGAGCAATTTTAAATATTCTAGAACTAAAATTTATAAAAATATGGCAATTTAGGTTGTATCAAATCTTAAATTATTAGCCAAATTACTAGCCAAAAAAATCTAAAATTAGCCACTAAAAAATACCTTGGTTGCCTTCCTTCTAGTTTGCATGGCTTTTATCCCTATGAGTCACACAAACAAAACCACATTTTTTATTATCCCACTTTGATTCCCCTACGATAAATGCGTCAAGTCTATGTTGTTGAATAACTGCATGCAACTCTGTTACTACATCTTAATTAGACTGAAATGGAGTCCACTGAATTCTATCCATTGAAAAAGGCTTCATTCCATCACCTCTGTCTTGCACTTCAAGTTTGACAAGAAGGTGCCACTTAAAATCTTTCCCCATTGCAGGAGACTGCAATTACAAGGGGAAGTATGAAATATGGAAAGCCAAATAAAAACACACTTAGGCATATATAACTTCATGATCAGTGCCTTCCTGCCAAGATTGGCTACAACCAAGTTTGTTGATATTTGTTGTAACATTTGTTTAGCTATTTTCACAATAACTATCATTTTTTAAGCATTCCTTGAAACTCATATGTTAATCTATTATATACATCTTGTGTCAAACCTAGAAAGGTTTTATCATCATAACCATTTCCTTATGCTTTTCTCATATGTCGCTATAGCTGTAGTGAGAAAGCTTCATGAATCGATATACACTATAGTGATGCCATCATGGTCATAAGGAAACTTGAGTGTTATATCGCTATGACATGTAGTGATCTCTTATGTCTCTATGTAGAGAAAACATAAAATTGACATAGCAATGAGTGATAAGAAAGATATATCACTATAACACCTAGTGATTATCGACAAGTAGAAATGAAGTATAGTCATCTTAGGGATGAGTGATAAAGACATTATATTGCTATATGCCACAGTGATAAGTGTTTTTGGTGATCGAAAAGGGGAGGATTGTGTTGTGATGATTAGAGATGGAAAATAGATTATCATGTGTTGCATTTGGAGTAAACATGACATTGCAATAAGTGATGAAGACACATGTATCACTATGTGTTATGATCAAAAGGAAGTATAGGTCACTATATATTATATTGATAGGTCAAAAGGATCACACATCACATTTGGTGTAAACATGACATAGCGATAAGCAATGAAGAGACATATGTCATTATGTGTTATGATGAAAAAGTAGTATGGCTATAAGAAGGATCGCTATAGATTATAGCAATAAGGCAATTTTGATCATGGATCTCTTTTATAGGAAAATGAATATGGCAATGAGAATTAGGGTTATCACTATTTCTATTGTGATAAAGGTGAAAAATGTAATAGATTTCTATTAGGAATAATGAGATAAAATGATTGATGGTGTGTACATGTTTTTTGCCAGGAGTTACAATGATCATTTATTTGAATATATTTTTTGTGGAGTGGGTAAGTAATAACCAGAAATGATTGCTGACATGCTTACAATGATTGAAAATCTTAATTATGACAATCAATGTGGTGAAATGAAATAAATGCATGAACTCATAGGGAATCTTTACCAAGAAATCGATCATCATGCATTCTACAAGCAGAGAGTTTATAAAGAATTGTGAGATTTTCTAGAGCTTCCTGAAGTAACAATTTGTAGAAAAATGGAAGTTCTAGTTCATTAGTAAAGAAAAAGGCCAATAAGGTAAAGAAGGGGAAAACAAAAAAGAAGTAGAAGACAAAAGATAAAATTCTTCCAAGGAAGTTGAATGAATACTTGATTGAGCAAATGGAGTTTACTGGGTGTAAATCCAGAAGGAATAGAAGACAAGTACAACAAAGTCAGAGATATATGGATAAGAATATGAGGATATGAACTTTTTCTAAATCACTATGCCAGAAGGGATCATAAGGGGTCCATATATCATCCATGGGTGATGAATTTGGGGAAATTGACTATGCCAAATGTGTTTGTGAATGTCAAACTGTTGAAGGTTATCATTGGCAAATACAATGTTAATGATAGATGTATATATGAAGGACAAATATACTATCTAGTAGATGTTTGATGCAACCTACAAAAATCTTCCATAGCATAGATGATAACTCACTTTTGACTAGTTGAAGGTGGGATGGATGTATGGATCTATAGTTGAGGATGTTATGACAGGAATGAAGACTTATAGTCTAGTTTGGCATTCCATTAGTGTCCAACTAGAGGAACCAATTTTCATGGGATTTGAAACAACCACTCATTCAGATACCCTTGTTCAACAAAAGAGATGGGCAAAAAGACTACTTGAAATATTTGTGAGTAAAATCTATCCTTTCATTGGACTTAGAAGAGACATTAGCCTGAGGTAGAGGATGCTTTATGCTTATTTCTACCTATGGGCTTTTTGGTCAGTACCAGTTATTTGCTATGCCTTACTTCCTATCATGAGTCTACTATATCATAAATCATTCTTGCCCAAGGTTAGTTAAATTTCATTTTATATTAATATCATCTTATTTGTTTGAATTGAAACACACTATTAACCTATTAGCCACTAGTCTCATCATAAGGTTGTGGTGTGAACAATATATTCTTTTTCTTGATTAAGATAATATTTAGGAAAAGAGAAGTTTTAAAAAAGGAAGTCAATTTTGACTATTTAACAATTAGACCTTAGTGTATGATGTTTAAGTCTCCCATTTGATTCATTGAGTTGATGCATCTTTAATCATATTAGTAAATGAGTCTATGTGATTTCAGATGAACCACCCAAACAAGTCAAATCAAAGAAGACATTTCTTAAATTAGATCATAAAGATGGGCAATCAACCACTCGAACAAGTTGAATCTTAAAATGTGTTGTTTAAATTATATCAAAAAGATGAACTCATTTTTATTTACACTGGCTTAATTCAGTGAAGCATGTTTTTCCTATCTACCAATCTCACTTATTTAAATTGTATGAAACTTCCTAGAAATATTCTTCTATCATAGAATGATTTATCTTTCATCCTTTGTAGTGAGGAACTCTTCTTCCATTAACAATATCTCTATAGTTCCATATAGTTCTTGAATATATATTTGTGGTCCACTTAATTTTTCGAATAAGAACAATTAGAAAATGATAGTCTTTATAATTCAAATTTAAGTTAGAGAGGTTCTAGGTACTTGATAAGTATGTTGTGTGTGGAAATTAAAATTGATTATCATTTTCCCCCTTGTGAACATTTCTACAGTTCCCTTCTCAAAAGTAGACATGCAATATAGTTTTCTATGTTACTTGTGCACGTCTCTTGTGGGAATTTATTCATATGCTTGACATGATTTTTCATTTTAAAATATAAATAACTTCTCTTCTTTTTTTGTATCCATGCTAAAATATTTTGCTACTTTCAGTATACAAAATGTTAATAGTTTAAAATGTAAATTTGAGATGATAAGTTATTTTGTTTGAGTATTTTTTTAATTGTAAAGTAATGTCATATAGCTTTAAAATATTTTTTTATAACTAACTAACCATCTTCCTTTTTCTATTCGATTACAGGGAGACAACTTCTCAAAGAGAGATGGTAAACACTTGCACTTTACTATTATTTGATTACATAATAGCTGGTGTATCTCTTAAGTCTCATGTTAAAACATACTCCTTATAAAGTACAATATGATCTAAATCCAAAAACCGTCCCCTTTCCTTATTATAGATTAACATAATTGCATGGATATTGAATGCAAAGATAATACTCCTATGACTTTAGGTTTGAGTGCCCTATTTTATGAAGTGCATGTACATGTGATAACTATAGACGCTTTACCTAGAGTTTTGTTAAACTTTTCTAATATCTCTATTGGGTATATGAAGATACCCATGGATCCCAATGCTTGTAAGAAGACCCTTTTTTATTAATGATTCTTGATGCATTACAAATATACTTGTTCTCTTGAGATAACTACCTAATATAAACTATAGCTATCTTATTACTCTCGAGAATACTATAGGCATTTAGTCTATTGGGAATTCAATGTCTAGTTAAAATCTAAAACTATATGCATGGTTCTCTATAGGTGCATTGTATCCCTTATACTATATTATTAATATAAATTATAAATGTGGATCTATACCAAGACATTATTTTTCTTCTTCTTTAGTTTCCTACAATAGTATGATAATAATTCCTTTTAGATCAACAACTTTGTATAAAAGCTAGACAAGTCAATGTATACACCAATCATGTTTTTTAGGAATCGTGTCTGAAAATGATAGCGATTGGAAAAATACTAAAAAAAAAAGTGAAGAGGCATCATAGAGTATTAGGCTCTATTTGGCATCATAGTGAAGAAAACATTGAATAACTTGGGTATGGCAATATAATTCTCAGAGTTTTGTTCCTATGATTTAAGTTTGATCATCCTCACATGCATAAAGAAATTGGTAATATGCATCACATTTTTTGTTTGAAGCTTAGGTTGGAATGATTTTAGATTCAAATATGAAGAATAATTCATTTTATAACCATGCTCTAGTTTAATTATGCAATCTCAATATCAAGTATCTTAAATTAAAATTAATGTTGTTAGTGTGTGGCTTGGAAAAGGGCTTATGGAATGTGTTTTACAAGAGTTTTTTATGCACAAAGATGATGTTTATAACTTTTTTTTTTTTGCCAAAGATATTTAATACTATTATCAATTTGAGTTGTCTTGTGTTGGAATTTGGGGATAAACTAACCATTACCATGTTAATACTACTTTCATGTTTGGAGACTAGATTTTGAAATTCAACTGATGATATTAGAGCCTCATGTCTAGTTCAATAGAATTTCTAGCATTGTAGCTTATTCCATTATATTGTGTTAGTATTCATGCACACGAATGTTAAATTTTCTTGTAATTGGTTGTTGAGCAATCATAAACATCATATCTAAGCACAAGATGAAGTAGGTCTCTATATCACATGGTGAGTAGTGGTCTATAAGGATTATGGTGATGCACAATAATCTCTATTAGTTCTTATAAGGCTCATATTTTATTCTAATGGAATTTCTTTTTGTCATCGTATAGTTTCCAAACAAACTATATTTGATGTTGTCCACCTCTTTCTTGTTCTCTTGTTCTATTTTTCAGTACAAAGTTCACTTGGCAATGACATGTGGACTGAAGTGGACATGTGAAATATTATGATGATGGATGGTGGGGCTAGAAAATGGGATTGAACAATACGCTCTTAAAATTAATTCCTACCTACGATTCTAAAATGTCTTACTTGATGCACAATTTGTAACTCAAAGTTTGTTTGGTGATGATAGAGTCATTGCATCTGGTGCATTGGTATTTCTAGTCTTGTGATTTTTATTGTCTTTAATGTTCATACAATATTTTATTTTTTAGAATATAATGTAAAATATAATGTGCTAAAATTAATGTTTAAGTCCATTATGATTACATGCTTGATCGATATGTATTTTCTAATGTCATTATGTTTCTTTTTTGTTGCATATAATATTTTTGTCACATTCATTCAAGTCAATATAAAATATGTTTAAAGTACTTAAAATGTTGTACAAAGTAAATTTCTTTTGCAACCATCTTTACTTTTCTCATTTTGGATAGGAGTTAGTATGAACATTTGACTATTGTACTGGTTAAGCCACGCATTGTTTGGTTCTATGTGTGCATCAATTGGATTTAATTAACCTTTCTCGTATTTGTATGAACTTGGCTTGTGGTTTCTTGTGAAGCTTAAGGTCTTCTAGATCTTTTGAGTGTACTCAATGCCAATAGATTTTTATTTTGAATGATTTTATTGGTTGTTTATTTCTAGAATTCAGAACAGTTGACATGACTACAAATATTGTCCTTCCTTTGCAAGGACACTAGTAAGCAATCTATATAACTCTTGAGTTTCTTAATTCTAAGTTGGAACAAAGGCTCCACTTCAAATTTGTTATCTTGTGGAAAGATTTTACAAACAACTAATCTTTTCTCTTATTAGAGATAGTTTTGAAACCATTACAACTAATACAAATTCCTTATTAAGGGCATTCACACTTATGTTGTAGATGCTTAAGTAGAACCTAGGGCCATCAATTTTAGTTTTTGGGCTGACTATTTTTCCTCTAGTTTTGGAGTGCTGTGAATATATAGGTAGGCCAACATGCTACAACTCCAACATATATGTTCTCCCTCTCCATGGTCTAGATGTAGGGAATGAGACACCCTGATAGATGAGAACCTCATCCATTTATAGCCACTTGTAGTGCCATCAATATAGGTCTCTAAAATATTATCTCAAGGTACTGGTAGACTGACCAAAGACCTGAAGATAAATATCCAAACTAATCACCAACTAGGATGCTATCAGTGATATCTTTGGATATTTATCATTTAGTAATATTTTTAAAACAAAACATGTTGGTTGAAATTTTGACAAATGCTTACCAACATTGGTCAAAATTTTGACCAATGCATTGACTAGGATGTCATCATGGGTTTGATATCTTGGTTGATTGAGGGCCAATATTGGTCAAAATTTTAACCAATAGTCTCATTAACAAGGGAGGCCATTTTTGACCAAATGTATCATCAAAATTTTGACACTAACAAGAATTGGTCGAAGTTTTAATGACAAAAATAGCGACTAAAAAAATTGTCAAAAATTTGACCAACATAAGTAAAAAATTTGACCAATTTTCATTGAAAAATGAGTCAAATTGTACTAGTGTCAAATGAAAATATGGTTCCCTAGGATGTGATCTATCAACTGCAGAAGTCGAGAGAGATCTAGAAGGTGTATGTGTTGCCTTTAAACTCCTAACCAGTGATAGAGAAATTTTATTTCTTTTTCTTGTAGGATTTAAAAGATAGAGCTGGGTAAACCCAAAAATACCTCTAGAAGATGCCCTTGTTTGAATTTTGGGCATGAATTACAACAAATTTGGTCTGAAAACCAAAATGTAGAGATGGAGTTGACTAGTCCTTGGATGTAAGCCCTTTGAAGGATGAGATGTTAAGACTAGTAGTATCTTCTCAGAATGGAAGTTGAAGTCATTTAATAGACACCATCAAACCAATAGACTTTTTAGTATGCTTGAATGTAGTCCCACCATGCATGCCATAAACCGTTGATACAAAATTTTACACCCATGCTTGAGGTATGATCCTAAAGAAACCTTTTTTAACATGGAAAAAACCTCAAAGTGTGGGACTTGCACTTTGAAGTTGAATCTCCAGAGAAGGTCAACTTCCTTACAATTAGGATGCACCTAACTACAACTTTGATGGAAAAGATGGAAGGACTGCATAAAAGTAAATTGTTGAAATGAAATGGGGTGATGCACTAGATTGAATTTTTGGTTACTTCATTTGTCTATAGATGCATTTAACATCAATGAAATATGCCAAATACCCTAATCTTAAATGTATTATATTTCCCAATGAATTACATGGAGGTTTGGAATTGATCAAAGTGCTAAAAGGAAAATGAATTTCACTATGTAACAACTGCTATCAGATGTAACACAAGTTATGAATAAGGAAAACATCAATGAAACATTCAAAGTGAGGAAAGATACATGCACATACTTTGACTTACAAGAATAGGTAAGAAGAGAAAATACTTCATTAATGAAAGGAAAAAGGAATACAAATACAAAGTGTAATGTTTGTGTAATGAAACATAAAAGAACCCCAAAAATATGTATAAGGCTTCCTTTTAAAGAGATCAGACATAACTTAGCTATAGAAGTGAAGTTAAAACTCCAACTATATTGGAGTTTACTTACATATTTGTAAATGAAGAAAATATCAAAAAAAATCTGATTTTGTGTGTACATTTGTTCATAGAAGTGACAACAACAGCCAGAAATAAAAAAATTTACAGAAGGAAAAGATAGCCTAAGTAGAATAAATTAGAAAAAATATGATTTCCATGTGTATCTAATCCATGAAATGATGGAATTTGGGCTAATAAATTCCCCTGCAATCAAGAAAATCATACCCATACCCTTTGCAAGTGGAAACATAGGAAGGAAAACCACTTACGTCATGTAAAAAAGCCTAAAAAAGAAGTTCAACAATAAATGTTGATCCAATCTCTTAGGTCTTATTGCAGTTAGTAGAAAAAAATAAGGCATGAACAAAAATAAAACTTTTTCTGGCCTGAACACCATTAGACTGAATATTTCCTTCTTTCAAATAGACATGCGATGATGTGAAAAGGTTGAAAACATACAAAATATTAGCTAATCAACTAGCTCTTTGTAGGGTAATAGCTTTTCATCTTTGGTTTCATATTCATTTAGGGCTTGCTTGATGATGAGCTGAGAATCGCCAAAGATTTGTAGCTCAGCAATGTTCCATTCTGTAGCTATCTTAATTCTTGCTACGAGGGCCTCATATTCAGCTATATTGTTGGTGCTAGGGAATTGTAGCTTGAAGGCTTTTGGAATGTAATCTCCTTGAGGTGTGACCAACAATATTCCTGCGCCTGATCCATGAGATGTGTATGAGCCATCAAAATAAAGTTTCTATGGGGGTTGTTCTTCAATTAGACAGATATGCTCATCTAGAAATTTTCTGATCAACGGATAAGCATCTATTAGAGGTGCATCAGCTAGGTGATCTGCTATAGCTTGCCCTTTGATTGCCTTTCTGTCCACATACTGGATGTCAAATTCGCTAAGGAGCATAACCCATTTGGCCAAACGACCTGTAAGTGCTGTTTTGGAGAGCATATACTTGAGAGAGTCAGTATTGGAGACTAGTTGGATGGTATGACTTAGCATGTAATGGCGAAGCTTTTGAGTTGAGAAAAAAACTGCCAAACAAGCTTTTTCTATAGGAGTGTAATTGAGTTCATAACCAACTAGGGTTCTACTGATGTAGTAGATGGCTCTTTCTCTACTGTAGCCATCAAGCTGTGCTAGAAGTGCCCCTAGAGCAGTAGGTGTTGTTGATATGTACAAAATTAGGGGACGACCAGGAACTGGTGGAACCAAGATAGGGGGATTGATGAGATACTGCTTGAGATGGTCGAAGCTGCACTGACATAAAGGATCCCACTTGAAGTTCTCATCCTTCTTCAGTAAATGTGAAAATCATGCACACTTATCCTTCTAACAATTTTTTTTTAAAGGTGGAATGAATAGGGCCCTGAATTAAAAAATCAACTCATTACATCTTTTGAGGACCTCTTTGGAAAAAGACATTTTTGACAGTGTCCTACTTCTCAAAAGAGCATCCGCACATATAAAGACCATGAGGGACCAATATAGAAGGGGTCTAAAGGATAAAAAAAAGTATGAGCATCCTCCTATGATTCCACCAATGGAGTGGAATGAAATATAGAAGGTGCAAAAGAGAAAAGGCTACATGGTAAAGGAATTGAACTAGAAAAGGGAAAAAGAAGGTATGTCATGATAGTAATAAGTAGATTGTAATCATGCACTAATTAGTAATCTTTGCAAATATATAATCTAACATGTTTCAAACTTTTCATAGACTGCAAGAAACATCAAAAGCTACAGAAGTGAGACTACAAAAGGTTGGCCAAAACAAACTTGGCTCTAGTGGCTATATGAATCTTTACTCTTGACTTGTAAGTCACAACAATGGAATTTTATATAATTTTTTAATATATAATGTTGCAAATAATTTTGTTTAATCAAATCATACATGAAAAAATGTCTATATTAAGCAAAAAATATAATTCAATGTAGAGCCTACGGATGAAGACAAAAAAAATTCCTTGAAGGAAGCATATAAAGTCATGGCTACATGCCTACACCAAGAATCTGATAGCCATACCCAAGAGTTTGGTGTACCAGATGAGATACATGTAAATTGGTAAATTAAATAGTTGAGAAATTTCTTTTTTGGTGTTAGTTTTAAACATAAATTTACTGCATAACAATGTGCATAACCTTCACTGCAACCTTCAAATCCTATCACAAAACATGTGCATGATGAAGGACATGATGTGCATCATAGTGGTGGAGGTATTAATTTTCTATTGGAAATTAATTACACATTTATGAATATAATTTACCATCTTCAATTGAAATTTGATGTGTAACCTCTTTTTGAATATTTTAGGGCATGTTGAACATCATGGTGAATGAGTGGAGCATGTTTGAAGTGTTTAGGATGTTGAGGTGGCAGTGGATCAAAATGTTATTGTACATGATGTGGCATTTTTAGATAATAAAAAATGCATGCTTTGTTCTACCAGTTAATGAAATACTTATCAATTGATGAGCTTAAGGGGCTTTCTAATGAATGGTTCATAAAGCACAACACTCGGTGAAGGTTTTGCAAATGGGGTTGCAAGCTTTGGGTTTAACCATGGAGGAAACTCTGTAGTTAAGTGCGCCAAGGGGTTTGGAAACTCAAAATTAAAGGTGTGCCATCTTCTTGTGGCTTCTTCCAATAAAAGAAATTAGTTTGGTCCTCTTCTATCTATTTAATAATACTAATTGTATCATTGACATGCTTTTGTGCTCAACCAAAGTTAACTCTGCTCCAAATATTCATGACATCTGTCTGAGTTATCTTTCTAAGTTAGGCAAGTATCCCTCTATAAAATAACCACAAAATATGGATCACTAAGATGTTTTTCCATTACAACATCCATACTCATATCCATTTCCAAAAGGCCCTCTATGTAATCCTTGCATTTGACAGATAGGTTCGGGGCCAAATGAGCCCATCACTCATTGATTGGATCATTTATCCCATGACAATCTAAACCTTCATCATCTACATGTAACATATTAGTGTAGCTGATAATAGCAACATCTAGTCTACCAAACATAACCTTTACATTAAAGTGGCATTAACACCCCCTTTTCTTAATAAAATGACGGTGGCATTTTTATCCCAGTGATTTGGTCATGTTATCTTCTGGCCCAAAAGAACACCAATGGCTACACATAAAGAATAGTCAATCAAAGTGTAAATCCTAAAGGTTATGGTATAGGTTCATAACACAAACTACTGATTGCATCTCTAATCAACTAGAATAAAATTTCATGTTGCCTTTAGGGTAAACTTTAAGAAAGCTGCCTCCAAAAAGAGATATAAAATATTGGCGAATCTTTCACTATTTTGAAAAAATAAAATTATTTCTATCGGCGAATCTCTCAATTTTTAATTCTAAATATGATTAATATTGGTGATTATTTCTGAATCATAAATTTTTTGTATAAAATATTGACGAATCTCAATAATAATATGAAGCTCATTAATCACGATGGAATATTACAAATCTAAATTGAACATATTTTTGACCTCATGGAATATGATGAGGATCATTACATATACTTTAAATCAATAGTGAAAACTAAATATTGGTAATATATGCCTAAAGTAACTAATAATTATTTGTCAGTTCAATTTAATTTCTCCAATAATATATTATATTTAGGTGACTCAAATCTAATTATGTAATGAATATTGTGGCGATGATGTGAAAAGGTTGAAAACACACAAAATATTAGACTTTCACACCATCACAACAATATCTTCTATCTCCACAGAGTGACATGTGATAATGAAAAATGGTCAAAAAAACATGAGCACAACATCGCAACATTAAACCTCTTCTTGCACAAAAGACTTGTGATGTCATGTAGAGCACAAAAATACACTTTAGTTTCAGCCCTTGTGTGCATCAAATGAAAAAAACATGTCGAATGAGTGGAGAAGGCTTCCTACAATGCCCAAACTCATTTGGTGCCAGCTCTTATGACACACAAAAATGCACAACATTTTTGTCTTGTGCATGTCGAATGAGAAAAGTCTTCCTATGATAAGATAACTCATTTGATGTACTCTGATGCTTTAAAACACACAATGTTTTTATGCAACTGAGAATGCAAAAAATAAAATAAAAATTAGCCCATGAAAGATTTCTTTGATCGATTATCTACAATGGGATAAAGGGTGAAAAAAATGTCAATAGTAACAACCTTGGAAGCCAAGGTTGAGGATAGCCCAAAACCCCCAAAGTTTGAACTAACAACCATCCCAACCCCATGAGAAGAATTAATTGTAGGATATTTATCATCCACTTGGGATGAGTTTTTATCTACCCTATAATATTGTGAAGAGGCCCTATTCTACCAAGTAGAGGAATTCTAAGATCTCGCTTTCACAAGATCACACTTAGGTGTCATGTGACATGTTAAAACAACTTCTACATCTGAAGGGGATTCCTTCATAATTTGAAGGTTGAATCCAAAAACCCTTTGGAGAATATAAGTTTAATCTTCACACATAGTCCCTTAAAGGTATCAAAATCAACAATAATAAAGTTTAGGTGGAATGAATAATATCATAAGACTCCATATCCACGATTAAAAACCTTCCAAAAGCATCATCTACTTCCTCAAGAATAGAATTTGCCCACATATGAAGTTGGAGGTAGGGTAGCCTAACCTAGACTAACATCTTACAAAATTATTTTGAAGAAGTATTGAAATCTTGGTGTCAAGGTTTGACCATTAAGGAGAAATGAATCTCCCATGTAAAACAATGTTTGCAAAGAATGGTCCTTTTATCCTTCAAAATATCAAATTTTACTATGAAGAAATCCTTAGACATTAGAAAAATCTAAACTAAACCTAAGATAATGGGTTCTTGATTCTTGGGAATCTAGGCATGGAGCTCTAGAAGAGTATAACCCTTTAACTAACAGATTGCATCATCAGAAGAGAGAGCAATGACACACTAATCGATCTTTAAAATTGTATCTACTTCAAGATTAATTGAAATAGAGAAACAAACTAGAAAGGGATTAGTTTCTATATGAGGAGGGGCATATCCCTTGTCCCCACCTTTTTCCAAACATTTAACATAACTCTTATCAACCTTGGGATTTCCAAACAATATTGACTCGGTGGTGCACAAGGAAGAGACCACAACCTGGCCAACCACCCCAATGTTGTACCCAAGAGAACCTTTGTAGGGGAAATGAAGATAGCACACACATCATGACTTTCCTTCATGGTGAATGAACCTCGTCACATATAGAGACTAAGGCCTAATCCTTAGTTGAAAATGCATAAGGGAAGCCACCACCATTGGCATAGTGAAGACCCAACTAGGAGAAATTCCTATGTGCAACAACATGAAAAACCCTTTAGACACTCCCAGGTTAGGAAAAAAATTAGTGCTTGCAAGTGGAAGAACCACACACATAGAAATTATTTGAAGGTAGGTCCATTACATAGGGTCCTACCAATCAAACTATTATAGTGCACATGCCTATTTCCATGATCACAGTCAAGATACATAAATGCCACATTCAAAATCATTTGAGAAGCCACATAAAATCTAGCATAAATTTCTATAAAATATTTTTTCTAATTAGCAATATGTTATAGAAAAATTCCTTGTGGCATGAAAAAATCAATTGAAAATTTATTTTTTCTTTTAGAAAATGATTTTCTAGCATCTACAATGTTAAATAATTGCAAGAATTTGAAAATAACATACATGGAAAGCTAAAATATATGTTTCATGCAAGAGAAAACATTTTAGATATATGATAATATGTGAAATGAGAATTTATATATAGATACACACACATGCACACATAGACACACACTTGTACACACACACACACACACACACACACACACACACACACACACACACACACACACACACACACACACACACACACACACACACACACACACACACACACACACACACACACACACACACACACACACACACACACACACACACACACACACACACACACACACATCCATATCTTCTTTCTCTAACAATGTAAATACATCTAGTTTCTCAATGAATACCTCTTCCTCTAATTATCCATCCAAGAAAGTTGATTTAACATCTATCTAATACACATAAAAAAAATTCTTAGCTATATATAATTATAAAATTGATCACCAACAATTAAAATAGTAGTGTACAATAATAAAGAGTCATATATCACACACTAATTTTTGTTCTCAAGGAAAACCCTTAATCAAAGGGAAACAATCTAGTTGGGATGGGCTACAAAATGATGTACTAATATCTAAGTTCCATGTGAAAGGATGTGATCCTGTTAGGAGTCAAATATAATACATTTAGTACAATAGTTTGTACTAGTACAATAGTTTGTACTAAAGGACATATCCTTGTTAGGAGACCCTAAACCCTTGTTATAATGTTCTAACTCTATTAGGAGTTGATGAGAATGGAAAACACACTTCTTAAGATCACTGCTTAAAGGATGAAAGGTTAAACTACTTTTACAAAATAATAACAAATAAAAAATGTAAACTAACAAACTTGAAACTTACTTGCCAAAATAAATCTTTTGAAGTTCACTAGTAATGAAAGATTCCACTCATACTTCTTCTAGAAAGCATTTGGAAACTTATTATCTCTTCTTTGACAATCCAATATCAAGGCTCACATATATTTTTATCATTCCATACATTTTTCTTTTAAAATGAGGAAAATGACTTTCCTTTATACCAATTACAAATAATTAATTAGGTTGGCCTATTAGAGCTTCCCTAATGTACAATTAATTACATAGGGCCTTTCTAAGTCATACACGCCTTGTTAAGTAACCATACAATCATTACATGATGTGTTCAACATGCTACAATAAGAATTTAATACTCTTCAATAATATTTTACATGCCATAATGGGCCAGTTGCCTTCCTATAACATGCATCACATGTTACACATCAATGACCGAACATTTGTGCACGAATAAGTCTTCTAACATTTTCCAAGCTTTCAAGAATCAATTCAATTTCACCATTTACTTAGAACAAAAACTGCAACTTCGTCTAACATACATTCTTGATCTACCAGTCTTCACCAAACAAACTGCAACTCATCAAAAACATCCAATAGAGTATAGAAAACATAGAAATTGTATCTTAACTCTTTCTTCTACACAAATGTAAGCTCACATATCCAAAATTTTCAACCATTGCTTCAACTAAATTGATTAATGACTTGTGATATACTGAATCTATGTCTTTCTTCATCCAAAGAATATATGTTGACATCAATGAAAAAATCTTCCATTTATACTATTAATAAGTAAAGTCTACACAAAATTGCGAGGGGGTGGAGTTGAATCAGTAGTCAATGAATATAATTAAATCCAAACTTATAAAACTGAAATCCAACAGAAAAAATAATGATGCACAAAAAAAGAAACCAAAAATCATAACACAGTAATTTGTTGACTAGGAAAACCATTGATTAGAGGGAAAATTGTGGTCGGGATGGTATCCACAAGATAATGCACTAATATATAAATTTCTTGTGAAAGGATGTGACTCTTTTAGGATTCAATTAAAATACATTTACTATTGTTGATTGACAATTCACAAAATGATATTTGGAATTTTGATGCCATGTTTTTCATTTCTAGAAAACAACTATACAAATATAATCATTATTTATAAGTTTATCAAATAGGTTAAGAGGTAAGGGAGTAGGTTAATAGTTATAAACTATCAGCAAGAAGGAGCCTTATCAAAAAATATGAAAAACATGTATAAGTAGAGTTATCAAAAGACTAGAGTGTATTGACACACAGGATATATGAAGATCTAATTAGTGCAACAGTAAGTTAGTTTACTATCCATAAACTACAAGTTATTAGAAATAAGAAAATATCGATTAGGTAAAGTTAATCTTCTAAAAATATAATATAATAATTTTTGAAGAATGGTCAAACTGATCCTACTATAGTAAGACTCACTAAATCTGGATAGAAGGCAAAGTGATATACATAGAGAACTATAAAGAATAAAATGGTTTATGAAGATTGATGATAAGATACAAGTGATGATTTTGAGGAAAATTGGATGAACAAAATAAAATTTTATTTTACCTTGAAAATGAAAAAAGATCATGATGCACTCAACTGGATCAAAATGTAGTATAGAAAGATCTATATGTATTCAAGAAGAAGCTGAGAAAATCCTAATTAGTGTACACTTAGATTGTGCACTTCTCTAAACCATTCTATGCAAAGTATCCCATAGATTGAGAAGCTTGGATGGTGAGCTAGAGCTGCCTAGTCATGGAGTGCAAAGGGATACAATGAACTTGATAAGAAGGATCTCAACTAAGCCTAAGGAATGTAGGACCTTGCAAATAAACCATGAAATGAGAGATTCTAAGACAAGAGAAATGATTCTAGTGTCCAAGAATGTCCATGGAATGCAATGCAACAATGAAAATAGCTAAATGAGATGCAAATAATGCAACTAAACTAGCAATATGAGAGTGTTACAAATCCTTCTAATTAAACTATGTGAGGTATTCTATTGCACAAAAGAAACTAAGCTAATGCACTATGAAACTAAGCTAGAATGCTTATGCAATAATGAGAGAGAAGATAGAAGTTCTCCAGAAATGATCCAAGAAACCTATAGAAAAACCTATAGCATAACAATAATTTGAATTCAAATCCTTAGACAAGGAGAGAACTCTCCTTTTTAAAGTTGTACAAATGGTAGAGATCAAGATCTAGAGGAACATGATCAAGGGTGGAGGTTGACTTTTAGCATGATCTATGTGCACAGTCATGTCCTCCAATAAGAGGGACTTGACTTTTGTGTCTCCATGTGAGACAAAAAGTTTTTTCTTTTAATTTGAAAATAAGAGAAAATGATTTATGTGTGCAACTTAGGATAAGAGGTGAAATGGTCTTTTATTTAATTAAAGGGGGACATGTTCCTTTTAATTAAATTTGAACTTTCGATATACTGGTCAAACTATAGGATAAAATCAAATAAATTGATTTTTATAGATTCAGTCTAGGCATATAATTAAATAATTTAGTCAAAATGATGAGAAGGGGGCCAATAGTCTAGGTGACCATTTTTGGGTGATTACAATTAGGTTATGCAAGATCTTTTCAAGCAATTAAGAAGGATAAAAGGAGTTCAATCAAAACATTTAAGATGGTTAGAAGATGATGAGATAATGTAGAGTTGAATTATAATCAAGGATAGTATTATAGAGAGCTTGAAAAGAGGAAGAAGATACATAGAATAAGGAATCTTTCAATATTTGAGGATAAATTATTACAATTAACTAATTTCTTGTTAGAAAACCCAACAATTTCTACACATTATTTGTAAAATCTCTTAACTGGGTGATCTTTAATAAAATTTAAGAGTTCTTGATTAAACTATTGTAAATTCTCTAACAAGGTAAACACCACATAAGTGAGATTAAATATCTTAACAAAGTATTTCCTAACAATATTGTTAGAAACATCTAAGAATATATCAATCACTCCTAATAGGGCGAGTCACTTAGAAGGTGACATATGTAGCTCTCAATTAGGCATACCTTTTTTTCTACAATGAATAGTTGTAAGTACCATCCCCACTTACATTTTCCCCTCTAACCAATGGTTTTTGCAAGACCAACAATTATGGTGTTATGTGTGAATGCATTATTTTTCTTTAGTTATATGTTTACTATTTTCATATTTTATGATATTGGTAAACTTGTTTACATTACACTAATTAGTAATTAAATTAATGTTAAAGTTTGAATTGATTGGTGAGTACTAACTCACCCCCTTCTCATTACATACATTTATAACAAGTAAAATAGTCATCATAAAAGATTAAATCCCTATTAGGAGACCTTAAATGCTTATTAGAAGGTTCTAACTCTATTAAAGGTTGATAAGAACAAATAGACCCACTATCTAAATGCTCCAAACAATGTGAAAGATAATAATTCCAACATTTTTGGTACCAAGTTATTAGATTAATGGGTCATGATGGTGGGGGGGTGGCAGAGGGGTAGTGAGGTGGGTGAATCAATAATCAACAAACTAAACAACCCCTCCATCAAACTTAAATCAAACCCGTGGTGAGGATTAGTTCCCACAAATGATTTATACTCTTTTGAAGTATGTATTATTAGGAGCTTAAGAATGTTAGGAGTTAGAAATATAGAGTTAAGTTCCATCCTATTTTTGATATCAATCAATGTGAAATATGGCATCAATTACACATGTATATCTACACCATATAATTATAGATGACTTATTACAATTCATTGCAATTGTGACACCTTTCACTAATTCTAGTTTAACCAGTTGTTACTCAAGAAAACATTCTTTGTTTACTTGTATATCACAACTTCACTGGTCACCTATCCTTAACTTGAAACTATCCCACCTTCCATCATTCAAGCTTGGAAATACTTTATCTGTAATTATAATGAATTTATATCACAATTAAATCACCTTCTCTAACTAGTGAATATCCTCCTTTGATCAATCCACTTAGTTCATCATGGATTTGATAACTGGTTAAACCTCTTATTGGTTGTCACTAGTATCTCATAGTAGTTTCACTTGTTACTTCACTGATACTTTCATTCTTCTCATCAATTACATCCACTCAATTATACATGGAAACATACTAAGAAAAATAGGTTAATTGTTGACATCAATGACAAAATAATGAATAATCACCATGTAATCTAATCATCACTTTATATTTCAATCATCACACCATCACTTGTTCTATTAATAATCACCTATTCTATGAATACTATCAGCTATGATAATAATGCCCCCCTTTTTCCACTGATACAAATACATATAACACACACAATTTTTTCCTTTGTCTTCATCTTACTCTTATTCTCTTTCAATTTTGATTCTCCCCCCTTCATTTTACTTCCCTATACAAAATGACTCATATAGGTTCTCTCCTTTACTATAATATTCTTTGCTACCAAAATCTCATGCTTTATATTTCATTCTCTCCAATGTTCTATTTTTATTCTAAATTCTATCCTTTTATAAATACTTCTCATTCTCCTTTAGCTCTCCCCATGATTCTCAATTTCTCAATTTACCCTCCTATGTGTCTTCTTCATTCTCTTCCCCTTTGATGAAAATTCCAAAGGTGTAAGTTTACATCACTTAGGTTTTCTTATTTAACCAACGCTCTATTCTTCTTGTAGTTGTTCTTCAAATTTTTTTTTCTCCTCTATCTATCATTTTTTAGCTTCTTTAGTACACTCCTCTTCATTATATAATTACTCCCCTTAAGGATTATAATCTACACATCAATTCAAATCTTCAAGATGTTCAAATTGTTGTGCTTGCATTGATGCAACCTACAACTTTTCTTAGTTCTAATCAGGTCGAGGAATTTCCCTTAACCTTTTTTTGAGATACTTAAAAATATCCTTGGGTAGAGGTTTTACAAAAATATTAGGTTCCTATTCCTTGATTTACATATGTACTAGCCTCACTTCCTTTTCTTATACCTTCTCTCTAAGACAATGATACTTAATGGCTATGTTCTTGGTCTTAGAATGCATCAATGGATTCTTAGAAATGTTAATTGCACTCGTGTTATCATAGTACATAACCACTAGTTCATCAACCTTTCTTGTATCCCTTCCAAAAATTTCTTTATCAAATTTACCTATGCACAAATGATTGTAATAGCAACATATTTTTCTTTAGTTGTAGATTGAGATACAGAGTTTTGTTTTTTTATCATCTGTTGGTCTGACTTTTCGCTTGATAGAAATCTTTTTCCCAGTCATAGAAAAGTCAGATTTTTCATTTTAGTGGATAGTAGGGTTTCTAGATAATTCATCCATTTTCTAGCCTTTGAAAACTTTTGTGAAAACCCTACATTTCTTCACATTCGTAAATTGTCAGGCGCAAAATATTTGAATTTTCAAATAGGGCAAATATTTTTTTTGTCTTTTATCTTCTGTGCCCCGAGCTACCTTTCCTCTCAGATTCCCCAACCGTCCAATCTAAGTAGATCCACCATTGTCATTACCTCACTATGCAAACATGGACACTTTTTATGTATAGCAAGGTAGCGAGTGCTGAAAAATTTATAAAACGGGACCACAAAATGAAGATATGGTTGTCGGAGCTTTTTTTTTTGGCTGACTTATTAGTCAAGTACACATTGCAAGTACTGTCAGAGAAGGAAAGGGGACCCAACAAAAGAAGTCTGAAGTCAGTGCCAGAATGATGGTTTCTTCGATGTTTCGCTACTTCGCTATTGAAAAATTTTGACATCTCACTGTTGGCGAAGTAGCTAGGCACCATAAAATTGAAGAGTCGGTAACCTTGAAATTCATCAATACCATGATTAATCCAGGTGGCATAATAAGTAATAACTGCCATTGTCAGAAGAAGTTAATAGCAGCAATAGTGATCTGATGAAACCTTGCACTTCATGATGCCAAGATTTATTAAAGTTTTCGAAGCTCGCTACCTCGCTATCGGTAATTTCAAGCATCTCGCCATTAGTGAAGTAGCAAGGCACCGTGAAATCAACAGTCGATGGGACCTTTAGTAATGTGGGATGATGACTAGGACTAAAGTAAAGTCTTATGGAGTGCCAGCTATGCAAAATTTCATACTTCATCAATGCTCTCAACCCATGCCCTATTGATCAAATGTGCGAGAGATCCTAAGCGTCAGATTAAAATAGAATCAACAGTCCTCACTATCTCACATTGGAAAGTTGCATGTCATTTAAGCTATGCGACGTAGCGAGTATAAGGCCCACCATTTATCAAGAAACTGTGTGTAGCTTCCCCACCTTTGATTAGGTCTCTGATCAACGGTCGTCATCTTCTCACTATGAAGAGTTGCTAGGGAGATACGTATAGCGACATAGAAAATAAGGGCCCACCGTCATCTTTTTGAGCAAGCCTAGTAACATATCATCTGTCGAATTAAGATTATATCGATGGTTGTCACTACTTCGCTATGGCAAGGTGCTTATTTTTTATGCATAAAAAAGTAGCGACCTGCTGACATGTGTCCTCAGTTGCCAGTGGGTCCGAACATAGGTGCCATAAAGGAAAGAGTTATGTACGTGGTAAATTTTCATTGGATAAATTGACCAACATGTCAAGTGCAACGCCTAGTTGTTTTCTCCGCATCACATGATCGTAGGATTTTTGAAGATCGAGAACGCAACTTTAAACGTAGAATGTGGTGCCACTCTCTATATTAATTAGACATGAAAGCATCGTGCGTGAGAAAAATAGAGTATAAAATAGAAGATTTCATCAGTTTCATCCTACGCGAGAAAAGATTCTGAGCCATTCCTCTGCAAAAGTAATTACTGAAGGAAAGCATGCTGAAGTCTGGCAAAATTTGTAAAATTTTCTGTTCATGGAAAGTTTGCAGAAATACAGAGGAAAACAAAGACAGAATTCAAGTAAGTAGTACTACCATAATCTCTATAGGCTTTTCAGTTCTGTAAAAAATAATCCAAGATGCCTCCGAAGAAGGGATTTTCAGGTCAAATAAACTATTTGGATAGAAATATGCATGATGACTTGCTTGAGTTGCTCCCAGAGTCTACTGTAGAGATGTACAATTTAAAAGGTTAACATCATTGAACCCTAGGTTGAGAATAGCTGACGGATTGTATGATAAGGGTAATTGGTTCAAGGATGCTCAAACTTCACAAACTGGTTTGAGTTTGTTCAAAAAATGGTTTGAAGAAAGGAAATTGTATGCCCCACATGCCAATATATGGAATTTTGATCTGGGAAAGCTAGTTGTTCCCAGTGTGTTTATGGATTATGACCTTCTTGAGGCCATGGTGAAGAGTTATGATCAAGCCACTAGGGTAGTGAGAAGAGTAGATGGTGAAGTTTTAATCACCATCAGTCTAGAAGAGATTAGGGAAGCTTTCAGTTTGGGACCTCTCACTAGGTATCATGTGCCCATTGATTTAACAGAATTAGAAAAAGAATATATGTCAAAAAGGGATGTAGTTAGACAAGGTGCACTGAAGGCCCACATAGGAAAAATTGGAAACCTACCAGCGATAACATCATCTTCTAAAGAACCTTTGAAGAAATCATGCTTCAATGCCAGGGCAGTAGAGATATATCGAACCCTGTGCAGAGTCTTCAGAGAGGGTGACGAAGATTTTATTCCTGTGAGCTTCATGTATATGATCAATCAAATCTTCTCTTTTGGTTTAGAAATAATTTTTGATTTTTCATCTTACCTGGCTAATGAGATTCACAGTGGATTGGTGGGGATTGCAAAGGGCAAGGTGGAGAAGGTTTGGGGTTAGTACTCCCTATTGATGCATATGTTTCTATTTAAAGGGGTTACATATTTCAGTAAATAAATGGTATTAAATAGGGAATAAGAGGGGGAAGCACTACCAGTTCAATTATGGAGTGCAGACAGGACTGGGGAAATAGAAAATGCTAGTTTTGTTAGATTTGATAGGAACTTTGCTTCCAAACTAAGGTGCCTCATATTGAGTGACAATCCCAAAATTCCTAAGGCACTAATGCACCTTGTTAGGCCCATGGACAGACCCCATAGTCTAAAAGTTTCACATAATTGGGGAGATATCATCTTGTATCTAGTCTCAACTGTCATTAGAGTTTATGGATTCAAAGGGACACCCCATGTACTAGTGCCTTTAAAGGTAGGAGTAGCTGAATTTTTATGGCAGTTGGGAGGAGTGGAGGAAACCTTTTTGCAAAAAAGGGAACAAGATAAATTTTTCCTACTTGCACTATAGCTCACCAGTTTGTAATAACTAAGGAGGGGTGGATCTTCCTCTACAAATTTTTGGATTAGTATAAGATGGCAGTATCTCACTCTCATTTTTGTTATGCAGAAGATTTCTTTAATTTTGCTGTTAGGCATAGGATCAAACTTAGTATAATTCAGCATGAATTTTATTTCCCTGAAGATGTAATAAGGAATGAGTACTCTCTGCAATAGAAAGAAACAAAGAAAGAAAAGTGGAGAGTCTATTCAAAAGTTTTGGAGTTTATTAATTGTTTTGACAAGGATTACAATCCTCTTAGTATTGCTGCAACTAATGCAGATAGAATAAATAAGCTTATGAGTACATTCCCCGAAATAATGGAGGTAATGAATGAGAAGAAACAACATTTTATTGATTCTTCTCCAGGTAAAGCTAGGGAAGTAATGAGGAAATTGGGTTTCACCCCTAACATAGGGGTAGATCCACTGGTGGTGCGAAAGAGGACAGGATATATTGTCATTTGGGATAAGATGCCCACTATAAACAAAGGAAAGTAGATAATTGAATCTACTAGTACTATTTTTGAAGAAAGACCCCCTGAACCCTCTCCCAAAAGAATAAAAATAATAAGGGAAGAGGAATCACATGATGAAAGTTACTCACCTTCCTAAACTCCTATGAGAATTGAGGAGGAACAACTCACCAATGATCAAATTGAAGGATCACAAGGAGGAGTTTTTGTTACCTAGGCAGAAATTGATGAAGGGAACCCCCAGGAGCCTCTTGTGCCTAGTTTTGAACTAACTGTAGCAGATTTCAAGGGAAGGGAATTAGACCCTATTTTGAAACAAGCCAGTTAGAAATTTTTGTTTGATAATAGTTTTGTAAAATCTAGGGCTTTCCATCAGTTTGCATGGAGGGCAAACATGCACATTTTTGAAGAAAGATGTAGGAATATGAAAGTAGAACATCCAAAAATGGATGAAGCATCTATTCATAATCAAATAAAGGAACAGATGATACAAGAGTTCCAGAATATAACCCTTGAAGAGGGTAGACAGATGGTGAAAGATGAAAATATTTTATTATTGTCAAATTGGGACATTGCTGATGCTTTAATTTTTAATTCTGTGTCAAATAATTTGGGATTACAGGATCCAAATAAAAAGGAATTCTTGGGAACAATATTCAGTAATGACCAAGATGATCTTGTTATGTGGTTGTTAAGAAGAGGATTTAGGACTACTCCATCACAGCCTGATGATTCAGGACTAACAGGGAGTATCATTATGAGGAGAGTCGCTAATACTTCACATGTACAGGTAGCCCACATGAATGTGGACTGTTCTAAATTTGCCTTGGCCACTGCAAAAAAGGAAATGACTAACCTGCAGAGCAAGTATGAAACAGTGGTGGATGCCTAAAATAAAGAAGTAAAAAAGAGAATTGAGCTTGAGAACAAGCTATTGGGAAGAACCACTAGGCCAAAAATAACATACCCTCACCCCCCATTTGAACCTTTTAAAATCCACCCCTCTCATAGAAATACCAGATACACCCCAAAGACCACAATACTACACTGCTAAGGATTTTGAAGAAGAAAAAAACAAACTGTGGGCCTTACATGTAGAATTGGAATCCAAATATGAAGATAAATTGAGAAAAGCTCTCACATATTTGGGGGACAAGATTGAATGGCCACTAATTCATGATCAGTTGGCCATGGTGATTAGTATCTGGAAGGATTTGAAATCTAATGATGAGGCTCTAATGCCTATTTTGAATAAATGTGTAAGAAGGGAGAAAGAAATAACATTTTTGTGTTTCTTAGTCATAGATGATTCTTTTGATCAAATTGAAAAAACATTTGATATTGTTTCTGATCTTACTGACTTTAGTAATAAAAGGATTCATTTACAAAAAGTAGTAGTAGGCTACTTTGAAAAGTATAAGAGCTAGAAATTCAATTTGTTTCCTCATGCCCTAGACAAAAAGAATAATTTGAAAGGCAAAGATGAATGGGCAAAGGAACTTAATAATTTATTCTATTTAAGAATGAATCAAGTCATTAATGAATCAGGGCATGCATGGTGGGCTGCCACAATAGAAGAAATGGTGAAGGCTCAAATATTATTTGATTCTTTAAAGCAAGAATTTGTTACCATTAATAAGGATCCTAAGTATGTGCTAAAAAGACAGAAGGATATTTTACAGTTCAATTGGCCAGATGATACATTATTTGACAAATGGATGGCAGATATGGCTCCTGTTGAATAGTTTGATGAAGATGAAAATGATAGTGATGAAATGCAAGGTGAGGAGATCCAAATCATTGACCTTGTCACTACTTAGATCCAACCAGGAGAAGAAGACAAGGATAATCCATTACCTTCAATTGCAGACCCAAGACCACATGATGCCGATACAACTAAAGAAAGGGAAAAGGTGGAAGTTATTTCCCCCATACATGATAAAGATGATGAAAGCCCACAAGTGGAGGTTGATGTGCCATCATCAAAACAAACTTCATCATTGGTTAATTTGGCTATTGTATACGAGGAAGGATCAGAATAGCAACTAACTCAACAACACAGGAGCGTGTAACAAAAGGGCCCACAAAAGGAATGTCTGATGTAAAACTTTTGCTGTTACTCACGTTTTTGTCATCTTGTAACAAGTATATGTAAGTGTCTTTTAGAGGACACCTGTCATTGTTTTTAGCCTGAAGCTTGTTGCATCTCACACTATTTAAGTGAGATTCCAAGGCTAAAGAAAGCTCCAAATTCTATTTTTCTAAGTAATATGCTTAGTATGTCTTTGGTCCAAAATTTTTGAAAGCAAATCCATGATGTATTTTCTCTGTCAATTCTCTGAGAATACATGAATATAGAATGAACCGTGTCTCTTTCTGAAGGTCATTCTGAGTTTATTGTAAATGATATACCATTTTCAAAGAAAATGAATACAAATTGTGAACTGTCCCCATATCAGTTCTTTCTGAATTTTGTCTCCTTCCAATTACATGGTTATCTTGATATTGTATAAGTAAAGGCTTGTGCAATTGAATGCAATCTAGTTAGGTTGTATATCCATTTATCACTTCTGTTAATTCAAAGGATTAAATAAAAGCTTTGATGAATGTGATGAGATTTCTTTAGTAATGGAAAGGATTTTGAATGATGAATTCTGATAAGAACTGCTAATAGAATTTATTGTAATGCAATGAATTAGATCTAAGTATTTGCTATAGACTCTAAACCCCAATGGATTAGGCACTGATCAAATTGATTCAGCTTAAGGATAAATATATCATAAATGGTTATCAAAATGCATGATCAAATCAAATTTCACTTTTATTTCTTATAGATCTTCAAAGCTTGGCTAGTACTTGTCTACATGGAATGTTTTAGCTTCAGTTAGCCAATATTGTTAAGAACACCTGCAGATCTATAGAAGAAATTTTGGCCATATCTGTTATATGGGATGTATTTAGTAAATTGTTATGAATTATGTATGTATTTTAGGATTATAGATGAGAATCAGAATGAAACTAAAATAATCCTCATATGGTCTTTCCTAGTTGTGAATCATCCCTGCGTATACCCACCCTAGTTTTGCAGAGCCAAAAGAGTAGAAAACCATCTGTGGTTTTGTTGAAGTTGGGTCCAAGTACTTTGCATATGCAATTGTTAATAAGAATTGGCTAGTCTTTAGATTGTGTATGTACTATCATCCTGGTATTAAGAATTTTTTCACTTAGTAGTTTTTGTGCATTTTAAAACTCCAACAAAATGGCGACTCTACTGGGGAATTGTCCAACACATCTGTGAGAAAGTACTGCAATTTCTTTGGTTCTGTTGTGTACGTGTGTGTCATGTTATCTAATTTTTTCTCGTGGTTATAAGTAGATCTTTTAGTGACAAACCTTGAGAATTTAAAGAAGATAAAGCCCAAGTACCATAGCTACATGCCAATGTATTTAGCTTATCCAAGTGTCTTATCTAACAAGCAAGAGTTGCAGTCTTACGACATCAGTGATTGGTCTTTCTGTGCCAGATATTTTTGTTTCTACTTGTGTGTTGCTTTCCTTGATTTAGAAAAAAGTGTCATTACATATTTTTCCCAAAATAGGGCGGTGACTCAGTCAAGGTTTTGAAGCTAGTGCTTATTGTAACAGAAGGTGAATATGGTTGACAAGAGAAAGAACGTAAGTGCTTACATGAGAGCCAATCCCAATGTATCAATGTATACTAATCTACCCCAAGGTGGTAGAAAGAACCAAAATAAGAAAAAGACAGATCCGAATACCACCTAGAAACCCAGAGGCAATGCATTTGTTAATTCCTAGTATCAACTAGTATTAGGGAGAGAGTCTTCTTCACTTAGTTTTGAATTCGAAACTACAAGACTCTTAGAAGGCATTTTCAGTACCCTATTACCTAATGAGAGAGTTTTCCAAGATACAAATGTGTCCACTGTAGGAGTTGCTTCATCAAGGCTAGATCCTGTAGTAGACATGAATTATAGGCTAGGATTTAGGAATTGATTTGATAATACTTTTAATCCTAGAGCAGCCCTATACGTGGAACCAAACCTTATAGATCTAGATGACCCTGCTGATTTAGAAGCAACTTCTGTTGATCCTAAAGAAGTACACTCTGAGATAGGATTTTTGAAGAAATGGATTGCTGAGGAAGAAGCTAAATGCATTTGTCTTGAAAAAGAGAAGGAGCAAGCCACTTTGGATGCCTTAATAGAAAGGGATGCTTTGCTAAGAAGGATGGTTGCTTTGAAGGAGCAGAATAAAAAGTTAGAAGAAAATACCACAACTCTCCATACTGATGTATTTGGGGATGTAGACAATCTGAGAGCTAAATTTCAAGAATAAGAGAAACACCTAAATAAAAGGCAAGAACCAATTATTGCTTAGGTCCAAGCCTATAAACCTATTCAAGTGGACCCTGTAGAGCCCACTGCAAAAGCACTAGATAAAGGGAAGGGCAAGGCTTTAGGAATCCAAATAAATGAGCCTCAAGCTATACCAAGAAAACTTGTACAACCCTCCATGTCAAAATTAGACTTAGATCTGGAGAAGGCTAGAAAAGAGAAGGAAGATCTTGCAAAAGAGCTTGAAAAGGTCGAGAATGAAGCTCAAGCTGCAGAAACTTGGAGAAAGATCCAATTCATAAAATCTAATTCTGCATTGGCTTCATGGCCTAATTTATCTACTCCATCTACAATTCTTGCACCAACTAGTGGTCCAATAATCTCAACTCAGGGAGTACCCCAATCTGCTCCTACCTCATCTTCCACTATTGGCACCCAAATTCCATTTGTCCCACCTCAACAATCCCAAGCTGCTCCTCTGAGCCAAGCTAATATAGTTGGTACCTCAAATGTTCATGGTTTCTAGAAGAAACCTGTATACTTTGAAAAGTATAGACAAATGCCATTTGTTGGTATTCCTAGTGCCCCACATCCCATATCGTTTGATTTAAGAGATAAAGTGGTTAAGTTCTCTGGGAATAATGCTGTTACTGGTGAAGAACATCTAAGAATTTTCATTGATATGTTGAATGATTATGAAGATGAACATGAAGATATGGTAATGAAATTGTTTGTGCATTCACTAACAGAGGATGCAAGGGATTGGTTTAGGAGGTTTCCTGATGACAATATTACCTCATGGAATGATTTGGAGACATTGTTCAAAGAGAAATATGGAGACAACACTAATGCAAGATTCATGTTGAATGAGTTCAACAACATCAAGAAGAATCTAAATGAGTCTACATTTGATTTCAATGTAAGATTCTAGAAAGGTATGTATAGACTATTTCAAGTTATGAGGTTGAATGAAGATGTCTATCTCACAACATATTTCAATGCTTTTGATAGCAAAATGGCTTATCAATTGAGGGATAAGGATCCTAAGACTTTAAGGGATGCCTATAAAATTGCAGTAAATATAGAGAATAATAGGAAGGCATTTGGAAAACTAGGTAGAAGGGATGATCCTAAGCTTTTCAATCCAAAGAACAATAACAAAAGGGAGGGTGATAAAACTCCTATAGGAAAGAAGCCCGAAGAACCTACTATAGGCCAAGTTTTGGAATTGCTCAAAAAGATGAATCCCACTAATTTTAATAAGCCAAAGGTTGCTGAAAGAACCCCTGTGAATAAGAATAGTTTCAATAGGCATCCTAGAATGCAAAATTATCCATACACCACTCAATGGAAGGATGGTAAGCCAATTCCCAACCAAACCCAAAATGTGAAGGATAAGGGTACTCTAGATCCCTTGCAAAGGACTACTGTGAATATGAATGATGATGTACCATGGTGCATTATATGTAAATCACCCCATTCTAGTGATTATTGTGCTATTGCTCAGTCATTTTCCCAAGCTCAAGGTGTGCAACATGAAGGAGAAAGTGAAGAGAAAAGCCATGATGATATAAGTTGCAATATGGTAAGTATGTGTGATGATTTAATAGATTCTAATATAGAAGATCCTGAGAATGATATTACTAGTCAGAGAATTGATTATCATCTACATCATTAGCAAGTGCTTTCAGATGATGAAGGGTATGATACAGATAAGGTATGCAGTACATTTTATGATGTAGGTCTCACAAGCTTAAGAATGCCCTCCAAAGAAGATATTGACAGAATTATTGTAGAAATGATTTCACAAGTCCACAGTAATTACAATTTGAGAAATATAGTAGTAAATAATGATGCAGGAAAGCCATCCAGTGTATTCATCAAAGATATTACTTATAAGATGAATGATCAAGACAAGAAAGTCAATATAGATGTACCTAAGGTCAAGGACAACAAGGGTAAGAAGTGGAAACCAAAGAAGAAGGTTCAATTTCAGATAAGTGAAGCAACAAAACCAGTTGTGCAACCAAAGAAATTAGAACCTGATACTATCAAGCAAATAGTGGTGCCTGCTGCTCAAAAGATTCCAACTCTAGGTACTCTTGTAAAACCCACTACTGTTGAACCTGTTGATATGATATCTATGTTATCATAAATTACTATAAAAGTGCCCTTGTCTAAACTTCTTAGAATTGAAGAGCATAAGAACAAGGCTTTGTCATGGTTGGGTAGAATAGGAAACCATAATACTGTTGTAGATCAAACTGCTACCCAAAAAACCCCATTAGTAATGGAAGAAAGTGGTATCATATCCTAGATTCCCCAGATGTTTTTGGATGATTCCTCAGTGGAATTTATAGAAGATATTGACCCTTTTTCCCTCAGCTTGATCATAAAGGGGAAGACCTTAAAAAATTGCATTATAGACTCAGGAGCTTCCAACACTATAATGCCTTTCAAAGTAATGGAAGCCTTAGGTTTGAAGGTCGATACCAAGGCGGATAGATGCAGAGGAATGGATGCTAGAGAAGTCCCAGTCATAGGAACCATAAATGCCTTACCATTCAAATTGGCTACATATCCTAAAGTAGAGTTAACCATGTCTGTCCTTGTAGTAGATATACCTCCACACTATGGAATCTTACTATCTAGGAAATGGAGTGCTGCCATGGGGGGAAGCCTGCAATGTGATCTAACTTTTTCCACTTTCCACATAGGGGACAAAGCTGTCAGGGTAAATCGAGAACCAAGGGTTAATCACATTTTAGGAGAAGAAATTGACAAAGATGCTACTTGTTTCTTAGATACTGGGATCAATGCTTTCAAGGATGAATTAATTATTTAGGAAGTTGAAAATTTACCTGCTATCATTGAACATGAAGTTGAATGTTGCATGAACTCACCAAAATTATGGACAATGCTCTTTGATAGGGCTAGTTCCAAAGAGGGTGCAGGGGCAGGTGCAGTTTTTGTGTCCCCTAAAAATAACACTTTTAGGTATTCATTCACTTTGAAGTTTTCCTGCACTAATAATATTGCAAAATATGAAGCATTGTTGCTAGGACTAAAAGTTGCCACACATCATAGAATTAAAAAATTATGTTTCATAGGGGATTCTAAACTAATTATCTCTCAGATCAAAGGAACCTACTCATCCAAGAATAAGAGATTGAAGCAATATAGAAATGTAGTTTGGGATCAGATAAAATTCTTTGATGCATTTGGGATCTCATGGAGAGATAGGACTCAAAATAAGATGGTTGATCTATTAGAAAATGTAGCAATCAAGCCAAAAGAGATATCATTTGTAGGAATCTCTCAAATTGAGGTGCAAAATAGACCTTCCATACCTAATAACATTGAAAATTGGTAGGTCTTTGAAGATGACAAAGATATTACAAAATTTTTGTTAAATGAAGACAAGTACCACGGTCAGGAAATGGATTGTAGTGGACTGATTGAAACCATAAATGGGAAGGAAACCATTTTTGGTCAAGAGATTATGCAATTGAAAACAAATAAGATGCCGAAGGGGTTAGTGGTCTTGGAAAATATTTTTGATATCCAAGATAGAGTAAAATCAAGAGTTAACGACCCCAAACCTCAGGAGTTAGAAGAAATAAACTTGGGTACTGATGAAGTTCCTAAAAAGGTTTATATTGGCCAAAATCTGCCTATTAAAATCAAGAAAACATTGATTGACCTACTTAGAAACTACAGACATGTTTTTGCTTGGTTATATGATGACCTTAAGGCTTATAGGGAGGATCTGTTCCAACATGTCATACCATTGAAAGACAATGTAAAACCTTTCAGGTAAAAATAGAGACCAGTGAATCCTACCCTTGCCCCAAAAATGCAAGAAGAGATGATGAAACTAAGGGATGTCAGGATAATTAAACCAATTAGGCATTCCACCTGGGTTTCAAACTTGGTTCTTTTCAGGAAGAATAATGGAGATATTAGGCTATGTGTGGATTTTAAAAACTCAAAAACATTGCATCTCTAAAAGACAATTATGGCTTACCTAATATGGAAGCCATGTTGCAGCAAGTGACTGGCTCTGAATTAATGTCAATGATGGATGGTTTCTCTGGATATAATCAAGTTGTAGTAAAAGAAAGTGAACAGTTCAAGACAGCCTTCACAACCCCATGGGGAACATGTGTATATGTGAGGATGCCTTTTGGCCTGATTAATGCAAGAGCTACCTTCCAAAGAGCCATGGATGTAGCATTTCATGATTATATTGATAAATTTATGGTTGTGTACTAGGATGATCTTACAACATATTCTAATAAGGCTGAAGATCACTGCAAACATTTGGAAAAATCTTTATTAAAGCTCTAGAATATGGAGTATCTTTAAACCCAAAGAAATGCACATTCGAGGTCACAGAAGGAAAATTATTAGGACACATAGTGTCTAAGGATGGGGTGAAAATAGATCCTGGAAGAGTAGCAGCTATTGATAAAGTCCCCAAGCCAAAAAATGTGAAAGGAATTCAATCCTTCTTTGGCCAAGTCAATTTTCTTAGGAGATTTGTTACCAATTTTGCTAAAATCAGTAGACCCATCTCAAAGATGCTCAAGAAGGGAGCCACTATAGATTGGAATGGTGAGCCTTCAAAGGCATTCAAAGATATTAAAATTTCAATAAAAAATGCTCCAACACTGAGAACCCCAGATTATGCAAAACCCATGCATATTTTTTCTTTTGCATCCTTCCATACTGTAGCTGCAGTCTTATTGCAGAAAAATCAAGAAGATATGAGCAGCCTATTGCCTTTTTCAGTAAGTCACTGTAGCCTACTAAACTGAAGTATGAAATACATGAAAAATAAGCATATGCTTTAGTAAAGGCTGTAAAAGCTTTCAGATGTTACTTGGTAGGTGCTAATATTATCGCTTTTGTACCTAGTGTTGCAATCAAGGATATATTTTGTCAACATGAAGTATCAGGTAGGAGGTGTAGATGGATCAATAGAATCTAGGAATTTAACATTGATATACAAATAAAAAAGTTAGTAAGGGGTCAAGGTTTGGCCAAACTCATGGCTAAAACTAATCTAGAGTCTAATCAGATAAATCTGGTAAATGATGATCTCAGAGCTGACTTATGTGACATGGACCAATGTGATTGGTACACCAATGTCATATATTACTTACAACATATGGAAGCTCCTCCTCATTTTCCTAAAAATGAAAAGATAAATACTAAATTGCAAGCCATCAGGAATATAATTGTCCAAAACAACCTATGGTGGAGAAATTTTGAGGGAGTTTTGTTGAAATGTGTTGATAAAGAAAAGGCAAAAGAGGTTTTGAAAGAAATGCATGCTGGAGTGTGTGGGGGACACTGTATGGCCAAAACTACTGCACATAAGATAATGAGGGCTGGATTTTGGTGGCCTTCCCTTTTCAAGGATGCCCAAGTTATGGTTAGGAAGTGTGACCCTTGTCAGAAGTTTTCTAGAAAACTAAAATTCTCAAGAAATACTCCATTGAAGCCAGTGGAGATTCAAGCACCTTTTCAAAAATGGGGTCTAGACTTCATAGGAGAGATTTTCCCCAAGTCTAGCACTAGCTATTCTTGGATTCTGGTGGCTACTGACTACTTTACAAAATGGGTAGAGGCTATCCCCACAAGAAATGCAACAAGTAAAGTTGTCAATAATTTCCTACTCAATAATATTATTTCTAGATTTGGTTGTCCACAGAAAATTGTAACAGATAATGCTATGTGCTTCAGGTCTGAGGAATTCATTAAATTTTGTGATAAATATGGAATAACAAGGTCATCATCTTCTCCATATCACCCACAAGGGAATGGACAAGCTGAATCCACAAATAAGAGCCTGTTGAAGGTCATTAAGAGAACCTTGGATGATAATAAAAAGGCATGGGATTCCAAGTTACAGTTGGCAATATGGGCTGACAGAGTGATTGTAAAGAAAGCCATTGGTATAGCTCCATTTGATTTAGTATATGGAATTCAAGCCAGAATGCCTTAGAACAACTTGATGGGACTCTAAAATTACATCCAGTTGTATGATGAAGATACTATAGATAAAATGCAAGAAAGAATGGATGAATTGGTAGGACTAACAGAAACTAGAAGAGAAGCATCTCTAAAGAACCAAAAGTTGCAACTACAAGTTAAGACACTATATGATAAAAGAACTATAAGTAAAAATTTTGGAGAGGGAGATTTAGTCTTAATGTGGAATACTAGAATTGAGGATAAAGGAAAACATGGCAAATTTGATCCTATTTGGTTAGGCCCATATCTAATTAAAAATACTTGGGGTGAAGATTCTTATATACTCAAAGATGTATTTGACAATATTCTTGAATTGCCAGTTCATGGATAGTTCTTGAAGAGGTATTTTTCTTGAAAAATACTTATTTTCTCCATGAACAGTAATTTTAGGGTTTCCTATTGTTTTGTACATTTTGTATATTCTGTTAATCTCTGTTAGTACCCCTATGTAGTCTAGTTCCTTGTTTCTATGTATTGCTCAGTGCTCTCTGAAGAAGTTGTCTTTTTTATGAAGTATGTGGTCTACTCTTCCATAGATTCTGAATTCTTGCATAGACTCAAGTAGTCTATCATCCCCAGATAGAGCCACTATTGGTCTGACTTTTCGCTTGATATAAATCTTTTGCCTAGTCGTAGAAAAGTCAGATTTTTCATTTTAGTGGATAGTAGGGTTTCTAGATAATTCATCTATTTGCTAGCCTTTGAAATTTTTTGTGAAAACCCTACGTTTCTTCCCATTCATAAATTGTCAGGCACGAAATATTTGAATTTTCAAATAGGGCAAATATTTTGTTGTCTTTTATCTTCTGTGCCCCCAAGCTACCTTTCCTCTCAGATTCCCCAACCATTCGATCTAAGTAGATCCACCATTATCGTTACCTCACTATGCAAACATGGGCACTTTTTATGTATAGCGAGGTAGCGAGTGCTGAAAAATTTATAAAATAGGACCGCAAAATAAAGATACAGCGATCAGAGCTTTATTTTTTGGTCGAGTTATTTATCAAGTACACATTGCAAGTACCATCAAAATAGGGAAGGGGACCCAGCAGAAGCAGTCTAAAGTTAGTGTCAGAATGATGGTTTCTCCGATGTTTCTCTACCTCGCTATTAGAAAAATTTGACATCTCATCGTTAGCAAAGTAGCGAGGTGCCATAAAATTGAAGAGTCGGTAACCTTGAAATTCATCGGTACCATGATTAATCCAGGTGGCATAATAAGTAATAACTGCCGTTGTTAGAAGCAGTTAATAGCAGCAATAGTGATCTGATGGAACCTTGCATTTCATGATGCCAAGATTTATTAAAGTTGTTGAAGCTCGCTACCTCGCTATCAGTAATTTCTAGCATCTCGCCGTTAGCAAAGTAGCAAGGCACTGTGAAATCAATAGTCGGTGGGACCTTTAGTAACGTGGGATGATGAATAGAACTAAAGTAAAGTCTTACAGAGTACTAGCTATGTAGAATTTCATACTTCATCAATGCTCTCGACCCATGCTCTATTGATCAAATGTGTGAGAGATCCTAAGCATCAGATTAAAATATAATCAACAATCCTCACTATCTCGCATTGGAAAGTTGCATTTCATTTAAGCTATGCGACGTAGCGAGTATAAGGCCCACCATTTATCAAGAAACCGCGTGTAGCTTCCCCACCTTTGATTAGGTCTCTAATCAATGGCCGTCGTCTTCTCGCTATGAAGAGTTGCTAGGGAGATACGTATAGTGACATAGTGAATAAGGGCCCACCGTCGCCTTTCTGAGCAAGCCCAGTAACATATCATCTGCCGAATTAAGATCAGATCGATCGTTGTTGCTGCTTCGCTATGGCAAGGTGCTCATTTTTTATGCATAACGAAGTAGCGACTTGCTAACACATGTCCTCAGTTGCCAGTGGGTCTAGACATAAGTGTCATCAAGGAAAGAGTTATGTACTTGGTAAATTTTCATTGGATAAATTGACCAACATGTCAAATGCAATGCCTAGTTGTTTTCTCCGTATCACATGATCGTAGGATTTTTGAAGATCAACGGTGTAGCTTTAAACATAGAATGTGGTGCCACTCTCTGTATTAATTAGACATGAAACCATCGTGTGTGAGAAAAATAGAGTATAACACAGAAGATTTCATTAGTTTCATCTTACGCGAGCAAAGATTCTAAGCCACTCTTGTGCATAAGTAATTACTGAAGGAAAGCATTCTGAAGTCTGGCAGAATTTGTGAAATTGTCTGTTCGTGGAAAGTTTTCAGAAATACAGAGGAAAAAAAAGATAGAATTCAAGTAAGTAGTACTACCATAATCTCTGTAGGCTTTTTAGTTCTATAAAAAGTAATCCAAGATGCCTCCGAAGAAGGGATTTTCAGGTCAAATAAACTATTTGGATAGAAATGTGCATGATGACTTGCTTGAGTTGCTCCTAGAGTCTACTGTAGAGACAGTGCAAGTTAAAAGGTTAACCTCATTGAACCCTAGGCTGAGGATAGTTGACGGATTGTATGATAAGGGTAATTGGGTCTAGGATGCTCAAACTTCACAAACTGGTTTGAGTTTGTTCAAAAAATGGTTTGCAGAAAGGAAATTGTATGCCCCACATGCCAATATATGAAATTTTGATCTGGGAAAGCTAGTTGTTCCCAGTGTGTTTAAGGATTATGACCTTCTTGAGGTCGTGGCAAAGAGTTATGATCAAGCCACTAGGGTAGTGAGAAGAGTAGATGGTGAAGTTTTAATCACCATCAGTCTAGAAGAGATAAAGGAAGTTTTCAGTTTGGGACCTCTCACTAGGTATCATGTGCCCATTGATTTAATAGAATTAGAAAAAGAATATATGTCAAAAAGGGATGTAGTTAGACAAGGTGCACTGAAGGCCCACATAGGCAAAATTCAAAACCTACCAGTGATAACATCATCTTCTAAAGAACCTTTCAAGAAATCATGCTTCAATGCCAGGGCAGTAGAGATATACAGGACCCTGTGCAGAGTCTTCAGAGAGGGTGAAAAAGATTTTATTCCTACAAGCTTCATGTATATGATCACTCAAATCTCCTCTTTTGGTGTAGAAATAATTTTTGATTTCTCATCTCACCTGGCTAATGAGATTCACAGTGGATTGGTGGGGATTGCAAAGGGAAAGGTAGAGAAGGTTTGGGGTCAGTACTCCCTATTGATGCATATGTTTCTATTTAAAGGGGTTACATATTTCGGTAAAGAAATGGTATTAAATAGGGAATAAGAGGGGGAAGCACTACCAGTTCAATTATGGAGTGCAGACATGACTGGGGAAGCAGAAAATGCTAGTTTTGTTAGATTCGATAGGCACCTTTCTTCCAAACTAAGGTGCCTCATATTGAGTGACAATCCCAAAATTCCTAAGGCACTAATGCACCTTGTTAGGCCTATGGATAGACCCCATAGTCTAAAAGTTTCACATAATTGGGGAGATACCATCCTGTATTTGGTCTCAACTATCATTAGAGTTTATTGATTCAAAGGGACACCCCATGTACTACCTTATCAGGTGCCTTTAAAGGTAGGAGTAGCTGAATTTTTATGGTAGTTGGGAGGAGTGGAGGAAACCTTTTTGCAAAAAAGGGGAATAGGATCAATTTTTTCTACTTGCACTGTAGCTCACCAGTTTGTAATAACTAAGGAGGGGTGAATCTTCCTCTACAAATTTTTGGATCAGTATAAGATGGCAGTATCTCACTCTCCTTTTTGTGATGCAGAAGATTTCTTTAATTCTGCTCTTAGGCATAGGATCAAACTTCGCCAATTTAGCATGAATTTTATTTTCCTAAAGATGTAATAAGGAATGAGTACTCTTTGCAGGACCAAGAAACAAAGAAAGAAAAGTGGAGAGTCTATTCAAAAGTTTTGGAGTTTATTAATTGTTTTGACAAGTATTACAGTCCTCTTAATAATGCTGCAACTAATGCAGATAGAATAAATAAGCTTATGAGTACATTCCCTAAAATAATGGAGGTAATGAAATAGAAGAAACAACATTTTATTGATTCTTCTCCAGATAAAGCTAGGGAAGTAATGACGAAATTGGGTTTCACCCCTAACATAGGGGCAGGTCCACAGGTGGTGTGAAAGAGGACAAGATATACTATCATTCACGATCAGATGCCCACTGTAAACAAAGGAAAGTAGATAATTGAATCTACTAGTACTATTTTTGAAGAAAGACCCTCTGAACCCTCTCCCAAAAGAAGAAAAATAATAAGGGAAGAGGAATCACATGATGAAAGTTACTCACCTTCCCAAACTCCTATGAGAATTGAGGAGGAACAACTCACCAATGAGAAAATTAAACAAATGGGATCACAAGGAGGAGTTTTTGTTACCCAGGTAGAAATTGATGAAGGGAACCCCCAAGAGCCTCCTATGCCTAGTTTCAAAGTAACTGTAGCTAATTTTAGGGGAAGGGAATTAGACCCTATTTTGGAACAAGCTAGTCAACAATTTTTGTCTGATAACAGTTTTGTAAAATCTAGGGCTTTCCATCAGTTTGCGTGGAGGGAAAACATGCACATTTTTGAGGAAAGATGTAGGAATATGAAAGTAGAGCATCCAAAAATGGATGAAGCATCTATTCAAAATCAAATAAAGGAATAGATGATACAAGAGTTCCAGAATATAACCCCTGAAGAGGGTAGACAGATGGTGAAAGATGAAAATATTTTATTATTGCCAAATTGGGACATTATTGATCCTTTAATTTTTAATTCTATGTCAAATAATTTGGGATTATAGGATCCAGATAAAAAGGAATTCTTTGGAACAACATTCAGTAATGACCAAGCTGCTCTTGTTATGTGGTCGTTAAGAAGAGGATTTAGGACTACTCCATCACAACCTGATCATTCAGGACTAACAGGGAGTATCATTGTGAGGAGAGTCGCTGATACTTCACATGTACAGGCAGCCCACATGAATGTGGACTATTCTAAATTTGCCTTGGCCACTGCAGAAAAGGAAATGACTGACCTGCAGGGCAAGTATGAAACAGTGGTGGATGCCTAAAATAAAGAAGTAAAAAAGAGAATTGAGCTTGAGAACAAGCTATTGGGAAGAAACACTAGGCCAAAAATAACATACCCTCACCCCCCAGTTGAACCTTTTAAAATCCATCCCTCTCATAGAAATACCAGATACACCCTAAAGGCCACAATACTACACTGTTGAGGATTTTGAAGAAGAAAAAAGAAAACGGTGGGCCTTACATGTAGAATTGGAATCTAAATATGAAGATAAATTGAGAAAAGTTCTCACATATTTGGGGGACAAGGTTGAATGGCGAGTAATTTATGATCAGTTGGCCAGGGTGATCAGTATCTAGGAGGATTTGAAATCTAATGATGAGGCTCTAATGCCTATTTTGAATAAATGAGTAAGAAGGGAGAAAGAAATAATATTTTTGTGTTTCTCAGTCATAGATGATTCTTTTGATCAAATTGAAAAAACATTTGATATTGTTTCTGATCTTACTGACTTTAGTAATAAAAGGATTCATTTACAAAAAGTAGTAGTAGGCTACTTTGAAAAGTATAAGAGCCAGAAATTCAATTTGTTTCCTCATGTCCTAGACAAAAAGAATAATTTGAAAGGAAAAGATGAATGGTCAAAGGAACTTAATGATTTATTCTGTTTAAGAATGAATAAAGTCATTAATGAATCAAGGCGTGCATGGTGGACTGCCACAATAGAAGAAATGGTGAAGGCCCAAATATTCTTTGATTCTTTAAAGCAAGAATTTGTTTCCATTAATAAGGATGCTAAGTATGTGCTAAAAAGACAGAAGGATATTTTACAATTCAATTGGCCAGATGATACATTATTTGACAAATGGATGGTAGATATGGCTCCTGTTGAACAGTTTGATGAAGATGAAAATGATAGTGATGAAATGCAAGGTGAGGAGATCCAAATCATTGACCCTGTCACCACTCAAATCCAACCGGGAAAAGAAGACAAGGATAATCTGTTACCTTCAGTTGTAGACTCGGGACCACAGGATGTCGATACAACTATAGAAAGGGAAAAGGTAGAAGTTATTTCCCCCATGCATAATAAAGATGATGAAAGCCCATAGGTGGAGGTTGACGTGCCATCATTAGAACAAACTTCATCATTGGTTAATTTGGCTGTTGTATATGAGGAAGGATCAAAATAGAAACTAACTCAGCAACACAGGAGTGTGTAACAAAAGGGCCCACAAAAGGAATGTCAGATGTAAAAATTTTGCTGTTACTCACATTTTTGTCATCTTGTAACAAGTATATGTAAGTGTCTTTTAAAGGAAACCTATCATTGTTTTTAGCCTGAAGCTTGTTGCATCTCACACTATTTAAGTGAGATTTGAAGGCTAGAGAAAGGTTCAAATTCTATTTTTGTAAGTAATATGCTTAGTATGTCTTTGGTCCAGAATTTTTGAAAGCAAATCCATAATGTATTTTCTCTGTCAATTCTTTGAGAATACATGAATATAGAATGAACTATGTCTCTTTCTGAAGGTCATTCTGAGTTTATTGTAAATGATATACCATTTTCAAAGAAAATGAATACAAATTGTGAACTATCCCCATATCAGTTCTTTCTGAATTTTGTCTCCTTCCAATTACATGGTTATCTTGATATTGTATAAGTAAAGGCTTGTGCAATTGAATGCAATCTAGTTAGTTTGTATATCCATTTATCACTGCTATTAGTTCAAAGGATTAAATAAAAGCTTTGATGAATGTGATGAGATTTCTTTAGTAATGGAAAGGATTTTGAATGATGAATTATGATAAGAATTGCTGATAGAATTTGTTTTAATGCAACGAATTAGATCTAAGAATTTGCTATAGACTCTGAACCCCAATGGATTAGGCACTGATCAAATTGATTCAATTGAAGGAGAAATATATCATAAATGGTTATCAAAATGCATGATCAAATCAAATTTCACTTTTATTTCTTGTAGATCTTCAAAGGTTGGCTAGTACTTTTCTGCATGGAATGTTTTAGCTTCAGTTAGTCAATATTGTTAAGAACACCTGCAGATCTATAGAAGAAATTTTGGCCATATCTGTTATATGGGATGTATTTAGCAAATTGTTATGAATTATGTATGTATTTGAGGATTTGAGATGAGAATAAGAATGAAACTAAAATAATCCTCATATGGTCCTTCCTAGTTTTGAATTATCCCTGGGTATACCCACCTTGGTTTTGCAGAGCCAAAAGAGTAGAAAACCATCTGTGGTTTTGTTGAAGTTGGGTCCAAGTACTTTGCATATGCAATTATTAATAAGAATTGGATAGTCTTTAGATTGTGTATGTATTGTCATTCTAGTATTAAGCATTTTGTCGCTTAGTAGTTTTTGTGCATTTTAAAACTCCAACATCATCCATGAAACACGTCTTTCTCCTAATAAGAATGCACCACCACTCACTCTCTTCATGGTATTCACATTGCATTAGTAATCAACATTAATAAATGCTCTAAATGTGAAATCTCTTTTGTGTCCATACTAAAACCCATATCCTTTAGTCTCCTTGAGATATCTATAGATTCTTTTGAGTGCAACCGTATATTATTCCTTTGGATTAGAGGAAAATATTTCTACTAATCCAACTTCCTATGCTATATTTGGCTAGTTGTACAGCACATATTGAATCTTACCAATCATAGATCTATGTAATTTCTCTTTTACTACCTTTGAATCATCTTCTGTGAATAGTTTGCATCCTATAAGCATAGGAGTACCCACTGGTTTTGAACCTTTAAGACCAAATTTTTTCAATATTTATTGGATGTATGTACTCTGACTAATGTATATACCATCCTTGAGTTGGTAAATCTGCAAACTGATAAAGAATATTATCTGACGAATTATAGAAATTTCAAATTCCATATTTCCTTCTCCTAATACTACAATGCTCATCACATTATTTTCTCCAAAGATAATATAAAAAATAAAGATTTATGCAACCAACAACTTGTCTTTACTTTCTACCTTTAGGTATACATTTCTATTATCACTTATCCTTGTGAACCCAATATTTTTCAGGTAGAAATTATTTAACATCTCATACCATCCTCTAGGATCCTTTTTCAATCCATACAGAGGCTTGTATAATCTACACACCATATTCTTTCCTTCTAGATTTCAAAATTCTTCAAATTGTTCTATATAAAAATTTTCCTCCAATATACCATTAAAGAATGCTAACTTGACATCCATTTCAAAGACCTTGAATATTTTGAGAAATACTCTAAATCATTCCACCTATGCATAGCCTTTTTAAACTAGCCTTTCTTTTTCCCTAACCACTTCACTTATTTCATCCATCTTATTCATGAAAAATATTTTTTTTCCTATCACATTCTTAACCATTAGTCTAGGAACTAGAGTCCATGTTTGGTTCTTTTCTATTTTTTTCGATTCTTCCTTCATTGACTTTACCCAATATTCTTCCTTTAAAAAATATTTTACTATTTTTAGTTCAAACCGAGATTAAAAACATGTAATGTCTCTTTCTTTCCATCCACTCAACACACCAACATCTTTATCACCAATTATCTAATCCGTGGATTGATTAAGATTAAAATACCTTGGTAACATTGATTCTTTTCTTGGAGATTACTCAAGCTCTTTAATTGGTTCCTACATGTTTTATTCATATAATCAACAACCATAAGAAGATACTCATACACAATAACACCAGATATGTCAACTAGGGAAACCCTTGATTAGAGGGAAAACCCCAGTGGGGATGGTAGCCAAAAAATGATGTACTAATATAAATGATCCTTGTAAGAGGATGTACTATGTTAGGAGCCAATGAAATTACATTCAATACATATCAGTTCTTGTTACGAGACTTTGAATTCTTATTAGGAGATTCCAACCTTGTTAGGACTTGTAGAAGGTAGAAGGACCCACTATCCAAATAGGTGCAAGGGAAAGACCACCAAATTCACTACCCACCTAGTCTCTATATTATTCCTTGTAGAATAATAGAAATGAATATCCTTAGCTACTTCTTTGTCCTCTTGACTATACCAAACCTCTTCTAATCTTAATACCATATCACCAAATTTGCATCCAAAAAATCCCTTGGATTGCTTACACACATTTACCAACTTCACATATCACTTGCACAATTCACACTTGCACTCTTGCTCTTATCAATCACACACTCCATCAAAAAGGAAAATGACCTTCCATTATACTATATCCTCAAAATAATTCCTTGAGTCAGTCTTGAGGCTTTCCTAGTTAATTATAATAGGACCTCATTAATATATTACAAAACATTACATATTTTCATAATTACAAATCACTGTCCGCTCATAGTCTTTACAAATTCTTGCACATGTGATCTTTGTCCTTGCACACTCATTGAAATCATCATCAGGGTGTCTAGTATCACTATCTAAATACACTCATCATGATTCAATCCTAATTAGGAGATACAAATCAATCATCAAAAATCACTTATTAGGTACTTTATTTTCTTACAATCTTCTATAAATCTTGAATAAATTATCTTCTATTTTGTATATGCGCACTTGTCCACTTCATTAGGACACAATGTAGAATGCATCTTTAGCTATGCTTGAACTGATCATCAATACACAGTCCGCATGACCTTGGTCTGAATTTTCTACTTTTTCAATCATGTACATATTCTATCCAATGCCTAGGATAATCCCCCAAAGGAATACCATCATCATTCATGCTTTCAATCTCCCCCTTTAGAATTGATGGCAACATAGATGAAAACAATCTAAGCTCTAGGAATACCAAATTAGATTTTGTTGGTGCTGCTCCTCTCTTCTTTTCAAATCCTCTTCCTCAATCAAATCTTGAACTCACGAGAACACTGCGCTATCTATGCTTCATCATTCTTAGGATTGACATTGGTTCACACTCTATATCAAAGGAACAACTTAAATGGATGGAAGTCAATTGTTCACAACTTCTCCCTTATTGATATAACTTAATGTTTCTCCCCTATTGATATAACTTAATGTTTCTCCCCATTGACATCAATAAATTATACATGAACAATTCTCTACCATACATACATCTCCCACATACAACCAAGAGATGTTACCATGTACTCTCTTTCCCCCATTATGCTAGAGGATATTTTTCATGAATACTTCTCCCCCATTAACATCAATGACAAAGGCTTCATTATGTCAATCATCTCCTCAAAATGTTTAATCAGCTTGTCATGCCCAAAATTATAGGGAAAAAAAACAACTACATTTTTTTTGAAAGCTAAACTTAAGGTATCACATATTGTTGTGTGCATGTTGCAACTAGGTTATCGAATAGCTTGGTGGCATTGTTAGATGATTTTCTCATTTGATAATTTAGTATCACTACATAGATAATTTAATTGGAGACCACATATCATTTTTTGGACTTTAGGTCATGACACATGGGCTAGATTACAATTGCTTCTAGAGCAATAGGTTTGTTCAAAGGCCTTGTTGTGAACATGTTGATAAGTGATATAACTTTTAATTTCATAACCTAACTTGGAAGTAACATTATATTCATAAATGTGGGATATCAAGTCTTTATATAGGTCCACAACTTAATCGATGTATCAATTATAGATAATCATATTTGTTCTAGTACATATATATGTTTCCAACATTTATAAGGCAACCTCAATTCATTATTTTTCCATTCCAAATTATATATCTCAAAATAATGTTTTAATGAACTCTTACATTTCTAGATGTGCAATGCATGCATTATTGGCATGTATAGTGTTTGCATCTATCTTTAATATTATGCCCTAAGTGCATAAATTCATTATTACCACCATAAGAATATAATATTAAGCAATCTATATTACTATGTGATTATCGACCCTTAATTACACACTACTAATAACTACTTAATTACACTCTTACATCTTATCATTTAATTAAAATTTACTCATTTTATTGGCTTCTATCTTTTATGACTAACTATTATCAATAACCTCTAACAATTTAATTTAATGCCTAATTATTAATACTCAAATCAACTATACACTACCTTTTAATTTTAGCCTCTTACTAATATTGCATTCTTAATTTACTTACTAGACATATATATAATGTAACTTAACAATTACTTTATTACTAACACTATCTACAAATATTTTATACCAATTAATTAATTTACTAATACACAATATTAACTGACCTTTCTATCTATGCAAATATTTTCCCTCAAACTCTTGTGCATACCCCTTACCAACCATCCATTAACTAGCCAATTCCTAACCAAAATTAAATCCTAATTACTAATCACTAAAATTAACCTAACTCCTATCTCATGTGCCACCTAAAATTTCCCATATCCTAAGTGTCATTTCTCAAGTGCTATCTCTTATCTATCCCCAATCTCTATTGGCACACACAACTTACTTTTCTATTAAACTACTAATCACTAGTAGTAACTACATCTACTCATGTGCCCTTCTACCCAAATACTATATCCAAGCGCCATTCCCATGCACTTTTCCCCAAACCTGTGTGCTATTCCTTGTCCCAAATTCCTAAGCCCCTACTGCTCCTTACTCCCTAAACTTCCCTCCCTTGGCACAAAAACCTAAGCACTTTTGTATTCCCAATTTCCCCAAAACTCCTATCCATCCTATTTGGCACTCCAACCCACTTCCCAAGCTTTTTGGTCTTCACGTGGATCCACGGTGGTATGTTAATGAGAACTAATCGAGTGCTTGGGAGAGTGTGAGAGTGTATAGAAGAGATGGAGTGGAGTGGTCCTGACCCAAAGGGACCACTCACTCATGTGTACAATACCATGGGTATTATTATCTCTTTTTGTTTTTTTTTGAAAAAGACATTGACTTGTCTTTTTTTCATGGAGGTCAATTTGAAAATAATATGCATGTGGTAGGGGTCGACATCTTTATATGTATGTATACATGCACTATATATATATATATATATATATATATATATATATATATATATATATATATATATATATATATATATATATTCTTAGGTTTGAGGGTCACTTATTATTATACGAGTGACAAGTGGATTTGTGAATTAAATTCATCTATATTCTTGGAATTGGTAGTATTTTGAATTCTATCATTTCATTATATTATGATTATTATATAATTTTTTTCTATTAGAGGATGCCAAGAAGGGTCCCACTATAATATTTTATTAGTTTTTAATAGACAGAGGATTATTTCCTTCATCCTCATACAAATTCTAGAACTAATTCACACCTACATGTTAGTTTTTCAAGTATGTATGAGCATTATTTTACACTAGTTGAATTCTCCCATACTCAAGCTTTGTAACCTAAGTCTAGATTAATAGAAATTTGATGCCATTATAATATTCTAATGTATAGGTGGAGACTACTGAATCTATTTAAGATCACTTGAACAATAAACTTAACACTTGGAAATGCATTTGAAAACAAGATCAAATGTGAAGCATTTTTTTGGGTCTATAATTAAGTGAACTTAAACTAATACTTCTTATTGAACTAATGCAAATGAAACTTATTTGTATGAATCATATTTTAAGGTGCATTTTCTTATATTGATTCATGAATCCAAAATGATTACATTTCTACATTTTCAAGTTCCTTACTTGAGTATCCAAAAGCAATGACTATCCTTTGAAATGAATCCCTTTTTTTCTCATTTATAAATACTATAATAGATCTATCTAAATACATAACATTGAATCTTACCATACTAATGATATTACCTAAGTTCTTTCATAAATCCATATTCACAATAATTTACATAACATGATGATCTCTCTTGCATAATACATTACACAAAACTACAATGGGGAATTTGACTTTACAAATGCAATGCTCAAGACATGGGGAAAGGTTTCATCCTTTCAAATACATTACACAATGACATATCCCTTCCTTGTTCCATCAATGCATGAGTAATATTTGACTTTTCCCCCTTGGATCCAATGAGCACAAAACCTACAAAAAACATTTACACAAGAACCACAGAGGCTCACCTCCCATCCTAGGCTTCTAAGAAGGCACCCATCGAACTGAGGAAACAAGACTCAAATGGGTTACACTCAAGAAGCTAACAATGCATACAACATAACATCAAAATAAATATACAATCCCTCCAAGGTTTAACATGATGATTCACCATTGGACTCATGAAACAATAGGTGAAGGTGGGCTCTCCAAAGAGGATAATGCCATATCCATATACACACATACATCTAGAATTTCATAATGCATCTTCAAGGCTATCAAAATACATCCTCCTCATCACATCAATACACTTACACCTCCCATAATAAAAAACCAAGCATATGGCTTCAATGGAGCCCATACTCCATGAACAAAAAAACCCTCTCCAAGAGGAAAATATCTCAACTTCAATGTTGAGCCCAACTAATCCCTTCACCTAAGGCTCTCTTCCCTCCCGAGGGTGAGTGAAGCCTTCACACCCATTAACATTCATACTCACAAAACCAAAGAAAAATTTGAAGAGAAATCCATCACAACAATAACACATAACAATCCACTCAACACCACACACATTACATATTTTCACCACTATATGAACAAGAATGCAACACCATTAAGAAAGCTCAATGAAGGTCATGGAAAGGATACCTACCTTGATCCAAGCTAAAGGAAAAGGATAGTTAATGAAGAGCTCCCTTCTCCTTAGTATTTCTCCTTCCAAAACCCTAGTTGTCTCTAAACTTGGAGAGTGGGTGAACACCCCACTAGTTTGCCACCAATCCTCTAAAAGGACTCTCGACCATCCCATTTTTCGTAAAAATATCTAGCCCACTATTTCTTACATTGTTGTCCCTTCTAAAAAATAAATTTTAACCAAGTGGAAGTGTGAGGGTATACTCATGGGAAAACCCAAAAATTTGAATTGGTGGAAGAATGCATTGGTTAAGGGGACCTTAGGCTAGCTAAGCAATAAAATGGTCAAATTTAGGTCCTTAACATGTTATGTTAACATATGGGTGGCTTATCTTCACAAAAAATGGTACTTTGGGACCACTTATTAACCCTTAAAAATCCTTGTCAAGTTTGAATTCGAATTTCCCTTGATGTTGACCCATCCTTTCCTTTCTCCAAGTGGACTTACTTAATCTTATGAAAGGTGATTAGCTTAAGGTTAAGTGTAACCATGCCCAAAACCCTAGGTGACATGTCATCAACACATAAACAATTACAAGTATCAAGTGACACATTAAAATACATTGCACATCACCATGACATGTCCATAATGTATTTATGAGATTAAATTTACCACACATGCAAACTTATATTTAAATAAACACATCACAACGAGGCTTTTGAATCTTCCAAAGATTTTCCTTCGCTATACTATGCCCACATAAGTTTAGACCTTGTTTACCTGATTAAATTCCATGGTTCAATTGCCTACACACCAAACTCGAACATTAGTAGCCCAATGAAAAATAATATAAAATGCTTGTATATAGGTGCATGATAATTTCATTTTAAATAATTCACCTTAACATCATAATCATTTTTTATTTTCTAATCATTTTCATATAAAAAATTTAAAACATTAAAATATTAGAATTTCGATATCAACATTAATATCTAATCAAATGATCAAACTAACATTTTGAACCACATCATAATCCATTTCCTATCATAATGATGAAATACTAAATCTATATTGTAAAAGCAACCAACATGGAAATTAGTTCTAAATACATATCTTAGGTCAAAATCAGAAAAATGTAAACATCACAACTAGTATCCTTTAATTCAATTAAATATAGTCTAACTACTAATAATATCCCATTATTATTATGAGATAATACATTATAAAGTGTATCAATCATGTTAGGTAATCAGGATATTTACATAGTCATATAGATTCAAAATCAATCATAGAATAAATCCATTACATTTTATTGGGCCATAAAATCTATCCTCCTGAATATCAACATATAAACCTAATACTACTTGTACAATAATTAACCCACTACATTACATCATATCAAGTTCTATCATGTAGACTCTTATCCAATTTTTATAACAATTTTCATCTACGACTGTCAGTAATATCATAAGGATGGGTGTTGATTCATTTTTCCATAGTAACCATCTAATTCAATTATCCTAATAGGCCATAACATATCATGAACCCATCGATATAGTTTCTAAGTTATGACATCTCGAGCCTTTATTCCATAGGGTCTTAGCTTATCAACCTAATGTATATATACATGTATATATATATATATATATATATATACTTATATATATAGGTATATATGTGTATATATATATATATATATATATATGTATATATATACATATATATATATATCAGTCTCAATAAGATCTCAAATTCATTATGGATAAGAAAAATATTAATCATGACATACTTAGATCCCAAAACCTTCCTACCATCATTCTATTATAAGGCATATGGTAACAATATATAATTCACATTCTAATACACAAGAGATAGAAACATGAAATCTCATCTCCTTATGCTTCCTAGCTTTGATCATATTCATGTTATTAAGAATTATAATAGGGTACTGGGGAATGAGCCTTACATAGCTCAAGTGTCCAAAGACACTATTCTATACCAACTACCAAGAGTCCTTGATGAATCTACTCATTGTAGATACTTCCCAATACAAGAAGCAACAACATTCAATCCAAACAAACAATAGTGCTCTGTACTACCAGACTGATGTATTCTCTGCATCATCTACTTAGAAGTAGGCAAGGGCATAACCCCAAGCATACCTCACAAATACTCATATGTATGTTTAGGAAAAGGCTTCGTAAATATATATGCAATATGATCTCTTTCTCTTCAACTTTCTATCTCAAAACATGATATTTAATGGATATTTTATTAGACTTAGAATGTAACAAAGTATTCTTAGACATACTTACTATACTTGTGTTATCACGATGTATGATAATAGGTTATGAAAACTCTATTCCATTGTCCTTTAGCATCTTCTTCACCCACATGATCTGGTTGCAATTATTTTTTGCTACTACATACTTTTCTTCTATTGTACTTTGTGAAATACAATCCTATTTCTTGCTTAGCCAAGAAACTAATTTTTCTCCAAGGAAAAATGATCCACCACTAGTACTTTTTCTATCATCCATACTACATTCCCAACCCACATCAATATAAGCACATGAAAAAGTAAAATCACTTGATCTATCATACCATAGTCCAAAATTAGGTGTACCCTTTAAATATATGAATATTATTTTTACTGATGCATAATGTGATTTCTTAGGATTAGCTTGAAATATTTCTACTATTCAAACTACATTTTCTATCTCTAGTCTAGTGTGAGTTAGATATTGCAAACCTTCAATCATAGATCTATACTTCTTTTTCTCAATTGTAGGCATGTGTCATCTTTGCTAGATAACTTGTGACCAATTATCATAGGTGTACCAACAAGATTACAACTTTCTAAGATAGATATTTTCAACAAGTCTTTCAAATAATTGGCTTGTGATAATATAATATCATCACTATTCTGTACAATCTATAAACCCAAGAAAAATTTCATCTCATTAATCATACTAATCTCAAACTTAGTCTTCATTTCATTAGAAAATTTATCACTTGCTTCATCATTACCTCCAAAGATTATGTCATCAAAAAATATTAGAATGATCAATAATCCATTCTCAATTTCTTTAAAATATAAGTTACTATCTGTCGTACCTTTAACAAATTCCAACTTTGCCAAATATTTATCCAATCTTGCATACTAGGTTCTAGGTGCTTTCTTTAGACCATACAATGCTTTGTTTAATCTACATACCATGTCTTTTTCTTTTGTCACAAGAAATCCTTAAATTTTCTCAATGTAGACTTCTTCTTCAAGCTCTCCATTTAGATATGTTGACTTTACATCCATTTGATACACTTTAAACTTTTTACTTGTTGAATAGGCCAAGAACATTCTTACTACTTCAATTTTGGCAACATGGGAAATTTTTTCCTCATAGTCAATGCCTTCTTGCCATGAATATCCTTTGCATACCAATCTTTCTTTATTCCTCACAACTTCACCTTTTTCATTCATCTTATTTTTGAATACCCATTTAGTTCTTATAACATTCTTGTCTTTAGGTCTAGGAACCAATTCCCATGTCTCATTATTCACAATTTGATCTATTTCTTCCTTCATTGCTTGAATCCAGTGATCATCCTTGCATGCCTCATCTGCACTCTTTGGTTCAACTTGAGAAATCAAACATAATTCCTCATGCACTCTATTTCTTGTCATAACTCCTTTATCTTTACTTCCAATAATCTGATTCTTAGGACGGTTCTTTGTCAAATTCCTATTCAGTATAGGTGTTTTTGTTTCAATTCTTAATTTTTATCTAGGTTTAGATATTATTTCTTCTATTTTTTCAACAATTTGAACATCATTATGCAAATCATTATTAGTCTCAAAGACAACTTCAATATTCTCTCTAATAGGTTTAGGTTTATCTTCTTCTTCGTTAATAACATTTACTAAAGTTATTTCTTCCATTACTCCCTCTATCTCAACCAATTCAAGCTCATTATCTTTGTCATCACTACCATTCAAGAATATTTCCATACTTTCTTTATATTCTTCATCATCATTAGTTGGTGAATCATTTCTAATTTTCCTTACTCTCTTAGGATAACTAGATGAAAAATGACCAAATTCTTTACATGTCTACCAATTTTTTTTTCATACCTTCTAACTCTCTTTTCATAAGTAGAGAAATTCCTTCTTTAGATCTAGATCTATCTTCATTTGTTCTTCTATTCTTTTATATGCAAAAAAAGAAGATTCTAGATCTAGAAACTTAGTGTTCTATTCTGTACATAATTATGATATCTCATTAAGGAACTGCATCTTCTGAATATCAAAATTAACTCCATTATACTTTAGACTTTCTTTTTTGAAGTGACCCACCATTTATCTCCTTAAGTTTTTAATATTTTTCTTCAAGGATTTGATGCTTTGATACCATTTTTTAAAAAGTAAAGTCCACCAAGATAACAGGGGTGGGGGGGGTGTGAATCAGTTATCCAACTATTAAAAATAGTTATTAGCCTTATTAATTCTTAACCATGTGAGAAATATAATTAAAAACCATAATAAGATAATCATACACAATAAAACCATATATGTTAACTAGGGAAACCTTTGATCAAAGGGAAATCTCTAATGGGGATGGTACCCACAAATTGATGTACTAATATAAATGTTCCTTGTAAGAAGAAAAACTCTGTTAGGAGCCAATGAAATATGTTTAGTACACATCAGTTCTTGTTAGGAGACTTTGAATCCCTTTTAGGATATTCCAACACTATTAGGAATTGTAGAAGGGAGAATGACCCACTATCCAAACAACTTTAGGGGAAAGACCACTGAACTCAATGCCCAAATAGTCTCTTTATTATTCATTATAGAATAATAGAAATGGATATCCTCAGTTCCTTCTTTGTCCTCTGTATTGGACCAAACCTCTTATGATCTCAATACCAAATCACAAAATTTTCATCCAAATAATTCCTTGGATCACTTAAATGCATTTACTAACTTCACATATCACTTGCACAATTCTAATGTAGGAACATCTTGGGTTGCATTGTTATCTTGCATGTTTTTTGAGTTTCTTAGTTAGTTCCAAGTTGTAATGTCTTACATTTCCAAGTTCTCTATCTTTTTCAAGTTCACATTTTCTGTCAAGTTATCCTATGGTTGCTAAGCATTCTTTGGTTACCAAATTATCCTTTGGTCACTAAGTCTTCTTTGGTTACCGAGCTCTCCTTAGTTGCCGAGTTCTTTTGGTGATCGAGTCTTCTTTGGTTTCCAAGCTCTCCTTTAGTTGTCAAGTTTCCATTGGCTATTGAGTTCATTTGGGTGCCAAGTCCTTTGGCTACAACATTTGGATACCAAGTTTCCTTTGGTTGCTGAGTGTTGCCAAGTTTGCTGAGTTACAACTTTTGATGGATTCTTTGTTTGCTAAGTTGTCTCTGTGCAATTTACTGATGAAGCTGACCTTGCATTTAATTTAGTGATAGATATTTTTTGAGAGTCAACTTTAGGTTTTTTTTTAGCATTTAATATGAGGACCTAATTGTTGGTATTTGTAATAGGCCAACTTGTGGCCATGCATGTATTTAAAGGGGTCTTTGGTAGAGTCTTAGGGTGTGGAAGTTAGATGGAAGTAGTGTAGAAGGAGAAAATTGAAATACAAAGTTTGATCACTATGGATTGAAATCAATTGTGATGTTGGCTGTTACCTAGAAGGCCTTACAGTTGGGCATGTATCTATTTATTTGGATGAATCTATGAAAGCATTTGTTCCTCTATCTCTAGTGTTTTTATTTGGTGTTTTTTTTCTGCTATGTTTACTCTCACAAATAGTTTGAATAGATGGGTTTTCCTTTGTCCCTAGTTATCTCATCCCTCCTTGAATTAGGTTGTATCAGAGAAGATTTTCATCCTTGTGGAGATTGGATTGTGTAGCACCCTAAGTTGATTTTGGTTATAGGGTTGTAGATCTATGGATTTGACCTATAACTTGCAGAGGCTTATGATCTTGTAGGAATCTGATTGTATTTATGGTTCAAGGTAGAGGAAATGTTGACAATATCATATTGGATACATTAAGATAAATTGTAGCCATATTAGATGCTATAGAGATATCCCAGAGAAGAAGAGCACATCTTGATGATGTGAGTGATGATGAAGCAGCTACACCAAAACCTAATCTAGAACCTTAAGAAGATCAAGATGAGGTAAGGTTGTTGATAGTATTATCTAGGTCACATTCAAAACTTACTATTGAAGTTGTTCCTTATGATAGAAAATTGGATGCCAATGCCATGCTAGATTGGATCTCTAAAATGGAAAAGTTCTTTGAGTATGAAAACACTCCTGATAATAGGATGGTGAAGATTGCAGTTACTAGGTTGAAGGGACATGCCTTACTATGGTGGAAGCATTTTCAAACTGATAGACAAAGGAGAGGAAATGAGAAGATCATAACTTGGCCGAAGATGGTGAACAAGGTAAAGAACAAGTTCCTTATTGCTCATTACCAAGTTAGCTTGTTGAGAAAGATGCAAAATTTAAGACAAAGAGACATGATTGTGAAGGAGTATACTGAGGAATTCTATATATTGGACATTAGATCTCAACATGTGAATAATGATGTTGAGAAAATTGCAAGGTACATAAATGGGTTGAGATCTAGAATTCAAGGTGAGATAAGTTTTGTGAAATTGGAAAGTGTAGAGGAAGCATATCAATATGCCTTGAAAGTTGAGGAGATCTTGACAAAGATGCGTGAATAAAGACAAAGAGGTAGAGGTGGTAGATTCCAGAGAGGCAAAGGTAGATCTTTTGGATAAGTGGAAAATCTAATAGTTCTATGCAAGATAAGGGAAAATATGAATGGAAGAATGATGACAAAGGCAAGATCGAGTGGGAAGGTGGTGATTCTTATCGAGGAGGTATTGGTTCTTACCGAGGAAGAGGTAATTCCTATTCTAGAGGTGGTTTTCATGGTAATTATTCTAGATGTGGTAAAGAAGGGCATAGATATTTTGAATGTAGATCCTTTGAAAGTGGGTAAGGTAACATAAATGTTGTGATTCAAAGAGATAATGAGGGTTCACTTAGAGGACCTGAAGCTAGAGAAAATATGATGGTGAGAAGAACGTTATGTAATAAAGGAAGTGAAGAGGAACCTGTCCTAAGGAGAAGCCTTTTCAAGACCAAATGTAAGATGGTTGGAAAATGTTGTAAGGTGATTGTTGATAGTGGAAGTTATACAAATTTGGCATCAAAAGAATTGGTTACAAAGTTGCATTGCAGAGGTTGGAGCATCGTAAACCTTATCATGTTTTATGGATCAAAGATGAACATAAGATATTGGTAAGTGAACAATGTATTGTGAAGTTCAAGATTGGACATTATTTTGATGAAGTACTATGTGATACTATGACTATAGATTGTTGTCATATTTTTTGGGTAGACCTTGTAAATATGATAGATATGCTATACATGATGGAATATTGAATCAATATACTCTTTGGGTGAATGGGAAAAAGAAAATACTGCTACCTTTGATTGAAAGTCCAGATGAGGTTAAGTGTACTACTATGAGAGTCTGCATGGTTAATAGAAAGAAATTTGAAAAGGAAATGAAGAAGAATAAAATATGTTTTTGCATAATCTCTAGGAGACCAAGTTATGCTAGTAGTAGCTGAGTGACAGAAGCTAATGGTAACTGAGTGACAATAGAAACTGGTAGTATTGACTGTGTGCCAATGAAAATTATAGAATTGCTAAATGAGTATAAAGATATTATTGTAGAATATATACTTGATGGTTTACCTCCTATGAGAAGTATAAGTCATTGCATGAATTTGATTCCTAGAGCTAGTTTGCAAAACAAAGTACCATATAAATTAACACCTACTGAAAATGAAGAACTCAATAGACAAGTGTATGAGTTGTTGCAAAGAGGTTTGATCAGAGAAAGTTTGAGTCCATGTGATGTACCTACTATATTAGCACCTAAGAAGAATGAAGAATGGAGAATGGAGAATGTGTATTGATTCTAGAGCTATTAATAAGATCACAGTGAAATGTAGGTTTCCTATGCTGAGGATGGATGGCATAATGGATTGTTTGAGTGGAGAAAAGTATTTTAGCAAGATTGATTTGAAGAGTGTCTATCATCATATCCAAATTAGAGAAGGTGATGAATGGAAGACTACTTTAGAGGCAAAAGATGGTTTGTATAATGGTTGGTAATGTCTTTTTCTTTGACTAATGCACCTAGTACTTTCATGAGGTTGATGAATGATTGGATGATATTATGATATTTAGTAAAACTAAGGAAGAACATCTTGAGCATATTAGACAAGTATTGTAGAGATTGAAAGAGGAGAAGTTGATGATTAATCTAAAGAAGTGTTCTTTTATGTAAGAGGAGATTGTGTATTTGGGATTTGTGATTTTAGATGATGGTTTGAAGATGGACCCTGAGAAGGTTAAATAAAGTCTGAAATGACCTACATCTAAGAATGTAGGTGAGGTAAGATCATTTCATGGTTTGGCTAGTTTTTATAGGAAGTTTATAAGAAATTTCAGTTTTATTTGTAATGCTATGACTGAGAAAATGAATGGAGATAAAAAGGAATTCGAGTGGACACATGGAGTTGATAACATTTTTGAGACTTTGAAACAAAAGGTTGTTAAATTACCTATTTTAGCTTTGCTTGATTTCAATAAGGTTTTTAAAGTTGAATGTGATGCAAATAATAGTGAAATAGGAGCTGTATTGAGTCAAGAAGTTAAACCTATTGCTTTCTTTAGTGAGAAATTGAATGATGCTAAAAGGAAATATTATGTGCATGATCAAGAGTTTTATGCTATTGTTAAAGCATTGAAGAAGTGGAGACATTATTTGATTCATAAGGAGTTTGTGTTTTATACTGATCATAAGGCTTTACAGTACTTGGGAAGTCAACATAAGCTGAATCAGAGACATATCGAGTGGGTTGAGTATTTGCAAAATTTCATATTTGTGATTAAGCATAAGGTTGGAGTCACTAACTGAGTTGTTGATGCATTGAGTAGAAGACACTCTTTGCTAACCAAGATGAAAGTTGAAACTCTTGGTTTTGATGAAATGAAAGAGTTGTATGATACTGATCCTAATTTTTTTGAGATGTGGAGAGAGTGCAGAGCACCTAATTTGACATAATAACAAAGTAAGTTTGATGAATATTTTATTCAAGCAGGTATGTTTTTTAAGGGTTTTCAGTTGTGTATTCTTAAGAGTTCTATGAGATTGAATTTGATTAGGGAAAAACATAGTGGTGAATTGGCTAGAGATTTTGGGATTGACAAGACACTAAGTTTGTTGAAGGAGAAGAATTATTCACCTTAGATGTATAAGGATGTTTAGAAGTTTGTAAAGACTTGTGGATTTTGTCAAGTTGAAAAAGGAGTAAGTTAGAATATTGGTTAATATAGACCTATTTCTATCCCTAAGAAACCTTGGAGTGACATCAATATGGATTTCATTCTTGGATTTCCTAAGACAGTGAATGGATATGATTCTATATTTGTTGTCGTGGATAGATTTTCTAAGATGGCTCATTTCATACCTTTTAAGAAGACATTAGATGCCAAGCATGTTTCTGAAATTTTCTTCAAAGAGGTTGTTAGATTGCATAGATTACCAACAAGAATTATTTCTGATAGAGAAAGTAAGTTTGTTGGCTATTTTTGGAAGACTTTGTGGAAAAAGATGGGTATTGAGTTAAAGTTTAGTTTTACATTCCATTGACAGATAGATGGATAGATAGAGGTTGTGAATAGAAGCTTGGGAAATTTTCTAAGATGTTTAGTTGGAGACAAACCACATAATTGAGAGATGGTATTAGTACAAGCTGAGTTTGTAAATAATTTTTTTGTAAATAGGAGTACAGGAAAAACATCTTTTGAAATTGTTACTAGAATGAAACCTAAAGGGATATCAGATTTAAGTGATATTGCTGGTGAAGAGAAGTGAAGTGATTTAGGAGAAGATTTTACTAATTTTATGAAGTCTTTGCATGAGGAAGTAAATTTAATATTGGAACATAGTAATCTAAAGTATAAGGAGAATGTTGATAAGTCTAGAAGACATCATGTCTTTGAAGTCGATGATGAGGTGATGGTTTATTTGAAGAAAGGAAGATTTCCTATTGAAACATACAGTAGGTTGAAGATGAAGAAGTTTGGACCTTGTAAGATCTTAAATAAGTTTGACAATGGAAATGCTTATGAAGTTGAGTTAACTAATGACATGGATATATCTCCTATATTCAATGTTTATAATTTTTATCAATATCATGAGTTAGATGATGAAATTATTGTATTAGATAATTATCCTAAGAAGTAGATTGAAGAGGTTAAATAGATATTGGATCAAAAAGTTGGTAAGAGCACAAGAGGAAAAGATTACTATGAGTATTTGGTAAAGTTGAAGAACAGACCAATTAAAAATGTGACATGGATTTCCCAATTCGAGTTGGATTCAAATTAGGTTGTGACATCTCAATGATTTAGGAGAATCATTTCTTTCAACCCTGGTTGTCTAATGCATGAGCATCTTGGGTTGCATGTTTTCAAAGTTTCTTAGTTACTGTCAAGTTGCAATGTTTTACATTTCCAAGCTCTCTATGTTTTTTGAGTTCGTAGTTGTTGTGAAGTTATCCTATGGTTGCCAAGCATTCTTTGGTCAACAAGTTATCCTTTGGTTTCTAAGTCTTCTTTGATTACCGAGCTCTCCTTGGTTGCCAAATTCCTTTGGTCACTGAGTCTTCTTTGGTTTTTGAGCTCTCCTTTGGATGCCGAGTTTCTTTTGGTTATTAAGTCCTTTGGATACAGAGTTTTTTTGGATGCTGAGTTTCCTTTGGTTACCAAGTGTTGCCGAGTTCGTAGAGTTGCAGCTTTTGATGGATTCTTCATTTGTCGAGTTGTCTACATGTAGTTTCTAGATGAAGCTAACCTTGCATTTAATTTAGTGATAGATATTTTTTGAGAGATGACTTATGGCTGTGCATGTATTTAAAGGGGTCTTTGATAGATTCTTAGGCTGTGGAAGTTAGATGGAAGTAGTGTAGAAGGAGAAAGTTGAAATGCAAAGTTTGGTCATTGTGGATTGAACTAAATTGTGATGTTGGACATAACTCAGAAGCCTTACAATTGGGCATGTATCTCTTTATTTGGATGAATCTATGAAAGCATTTGTTCCTCTATCTCCCCTATTTTTATTTTATTTTTGTTTTCTGCTATGTTTACTCTTGCAGGTAGTTTGAATAGTTAGGTGTACCTTTGGCCCTAGTTATCTCATCTCTCCCTGTGTCAAATTCACACTTACGCTCTTGCTCTTATCAATCACATACTCCATAAAAAAGGAAAATAACCTTCCTTTATATCATATCCTCAAAATGATTCTTTGAGTCAGCCTTGAGGCTTTCCCAATTAATTATAATAGGACCTCATTAATATATTACAAAATATTACATCTTTTTGTAATTACAAATCACTGTCAACTCACAATCTTTATAACTTCTCACATGTGAGATCTCTGTCTGTACACACTCATTGCCATCATCATTAGGGTTTCTACTCTCACTATATAAATTTTCTCATCATGATTCAATCCCAGTTAGGAGATACAAATCAATCATCAGAAATAACTTATTAGGTACTTTATTTGCTTATTGTATTCTATAAATCTTGAATAACTTTCACATGTCTTTGATTATCTATATGTGCACTTGTTCACTTCATCATGACACAATAAGAATGCATCTTTAATTGCACTTGATCTAATCATCAATACATAGTCCGTACAACCTTTTTATTTGTCTTCTACTCTGTCAGTCTTCACAAAAACAATACTAAGTTGACATTAATGACAAACATGGTCATGAATGCAACATGAACATATTCTCTCCAATACCAAGGGTACTCCCCAATACCAAGGGTACTCCCCAAAGGAATACTATCAACATTCATGCTAACCTCATTACATTCATAGTACTCTTAAATCCTCACATTAGCACCCTCTACCATCTTATTTTTTCTTTTATTAAAGGTTGTAGACTTTTCTCTTAGTGGAATAACCTAAGAATATTCCTTCATCTCCTCTTGAATCTAACTTCTCTAAGTATTCATCTTATTTTATGTAACATCTACTTCCAAATAATTTGAAACAAATAAAACACAAAGATCTCCCATACCATCATTTATAGGGTATTTTATTTGTACCTTCTTCAATTGTAATTGCTTCAATGTATAGACTATAGTTCTCACCACTCCTCTCTAAAGAAATTATTCTATACCTTTCTGAAACATCAAAGCTCTTGTACAATCAATGATTGACCCATTTCCTCATTCAGCAACTCCATTCTATTACATTGTTTCAAAAGATGACATTTATCTTCTAATTCCACACTCCTCACAATATGCAATGCATTCATGTGAAGTGAACTCACCTCCTCTATCTGAGCTCAATGATTTTATCTTCTTATCATTTTCTCTTTCAACTATGACTTTGAAGATTTTTAACATGTAAAATGCATCTAATTTTCATTTTAGAAATATAACCCACATTATTCTAGAGTAATCATCAACAAATAGCATAAAATAGGTGTATTATCCCCAACTAATAATGTTGTTATTGTATGTGAAAGAGTCATATTAGTTTTTATGTTTTCATTGATGTTGACCTTAGTTGGTAATACACTATGCTAATTCAATAGAGTTCCATGTCATTTGATTGATGAAGAGGATTTGAAGAAAGTATGATTGTAAGTGTATGGTGTTCAATGGGTACTTATATGAGTTGGACTATGATTGCATAATGTTGATTTTATTGTTTTACAATCATATAATTTTGTGATTAAGTGATGAATATCACGTATATGCAAGATGGTTTACAAGGTGAAAGAAGGAATACAATATTAATCAAGCTACTAAATTGTCATTGAGTGCCTAGAAAAGACAAGTTGAAGTTTAGTGTTAATTGAGTAATTTTAGTGTTCACCGAGTGATGTATCAAGCGAGTCAAGTTGTAATTTTCACCAAGAAAAGAGAAAAATAAAAGATTGATCTGAGGTTGACATTTCATGAAAATTAAGAATGTTCAAGAACAAAGTTAAATTTATCTATGAGATCTACAACTGAAAAATGTAATGAATATATGATGAAGGAGATTTAACATAATGAAGATGAGCACAAAGTTCAAGGAGAATATTTTTATGTGAAGTGTATAGATTCATCAAATCTAATATCTACGATCATGATTAATTTGCACAATCTGGAAGATTCTGAAAGATAGAAGTTATCTATTTAAGGAGATAAACGAGATTGTTTTTGGTTGGATATTATTGTTAATTATTACTAATTTTTGGTGACTATGCAAAGTGAAGGGAAGAAGAAGGTGAAAAAATAATTGAGTGAGATGCATTGTGAAGATAAAGGAAGAGGAAGTGCTAAGTGATTGAATGATTCTATGGATAAACCAAGATAGAACAAAGATGAGATAGGGACAAACAAGATAGTTCTAAACCTAACAAATCACTTGACTATTATTTTCTTACTATTGTAGTAGATAAAATAGCTTAATTAAGTAGACCTATCAAGTCTTTGAAATCCTATATGGTAGCATTGATTAGTGATTTTTCTAAGTCCTTTAGAGTAGGCTACTCTTTAGAAATGTCAATGAGTGATAAGGTCTAGATTATCTTTGGTTAAAATCTTTAAACTAGGTCACACTAAAAATGTGTATGTAAACTTTAACAAGGTTGGATCCTAAGAGAGCTTACTTCATAAGAGTGAAATTATTTGGGTTGCCAATTCCTAGGTGGTATTTTTTCTTTATAGGGTTTCCACATTAAATATCTATATCAAATATGTGATTTCTTATGTATTGCAAAGTTTATTTTTATGTTATTTGTTTAATGTTACAACTCAATATAAGCTAAGTGATTACTCTAATACATGGTATAAGTAAGAAACAATGAGATAATAGTTTGATGCAAAATGGTTACAAGTTTGATTTGAGATGTTGAATGTGGTTACCAAGTTATTGATTTGAAAGTATATAAGGTTTGAATTGGTATTTAATTAGTTAAAGATCTGTGAGATAAATCGATATTTAACTGATTCACCCCCCTCTTTGTTATCTAAGAATATTTGTCTTCTTGATAAATCTAAGTTCCTATTGGAGCACATAGATTTGTATGAGCTATGTAAACTATACCTTTATAAGTGTAATTTTTATTGATAAAGCTAGAGCTAGTTAAATTTCCAAGCTGACACTTTTTGCACATAACATGTTTGGTATTTTTAGATAGGAACTCCTCTTATTACTTTCATCTTGCTTACTTTGACCAAGTTATCAAAGATAACATGAAAAAACCTTTTATGCCACAACCAAAAATATTCAACCTTAACAATCATACAACTATTAATAGTAGAATTTAGCTGGAATACATTGCCTCTTGTATGTTCACCAATACTAATCACATTTACTTATTTTTGAGTGATTACACACTATCATTTCTTGAATTCTAGTCTATAATATTTTTTGTTTAGCTAGGGAACACTTAACATGTTGTTTTTTCACCAATACTAATCACATCTCCCAATTTTTGAATGATTACACACTACCATTTCTTGAACTCTAGTCTATAACCATTGTTGTTTAGATAAGGCACACTTAACATGTTATAGTTTAGTCCTTGAACAAAGTAAACATCATCACACTATGTTTTATCATTTAGAAAATTTTTACCTTTCCCTTTCACTACACTTCCATCATATTCTTTAATTTTAATTTTGTTCTCTTGTCACTAGTGGGTATGTGTAGGATCATGGTGTGCCAAACTATGGCCTTAAGTGGCAGTGAAAATTAGTAAATCAAGGTTATGTCATCTTGACACATTATTTTAAAGTTTTTATGAACTTTATCAAAAAGTTGTAAGAAAAGAATCTGTCTAAAATTGAATGTAGTTTGTAAATTACTAGGCCTTATCTAAAAAATAATAATTTTATAGGTCAAAGTTTTAGATTTTAATGCTGTAGTCTGAAAGTTTCAAGACAAAAATAAAAAGTAGGTGTATGTTTGACCACCTTAATCAAAATAAAATGATAATATTTTTATATATAATTCTAGATATAAGAAGTAGACTCATGCTTGGATGTGACACCTATTTTTGGGTATTTTTATTCCAAACAAATAATTAATTATGAATTTTCTACTATAGCATTTTTAGAATAAAAAGTCTCTTGTATCTGACCACCTTAACTAATTGAAAACTTTACAAAGTTAAACTTTTCTTTTTTCTTTTCTTATAGTAGGTGAATCATAGAATGTGATGCGACTTTTGGATTTCAAAAATGTTATACCATTTGAAAGTTATAGTTATTTTTCAATTAGTATGTCAATAAGAACTTTATAGGTATCTTAATTAGAAATTAACAAATCAATACTCATCAAACTCATAAATTAACAATAATTATATTGATGGAATCTTGAGAGTGTTCTCAAGAAACCCTTTTTATTTCATTAAATTTGGATGAAAAAAGAGTTGCTAGATGGTTAGTCAAAGTTTGGATGTTAAATAAATATGGCTCAAACACATTTTTTGAGTTGACCAATTAGGCTTGGTAAATACCAAGCCTAGTCACATACCTGAAAACAAATTGGGTACCTAATCTAGTTTTGAATACCCAAAAAATTACGAAAAAATCCAAAATTTTTAATTTGAGATCTTTGGGTCTACATTGCACATTTAAAACCAAAAGTTTTACACATTTAAATATGTTTGAGTAGTATTAGTATTTAAGATATAATAATTTAATAATAATATTATTTATTATTTTATTATTATATATTAAATAATAAATATTATTATTATAATACTATATAGTATTAAATATAATAACATACTATATTAGGATCATGGTACTATGTTATTATATAGTGTTCTATATTATCTATAGTATTAAAAATATTATATAAATATTATTAAATATATATAAATATAGAATAATAAATATATTATTAAAATATCTACTATAATATATATTTTAACATAATATTAGAAATTATTATATAGTATTATGTATTTTATTAAATAAACATAATCTTATTAATATTATATTGTATTCGATCAAGTTAAGTTGTCATGTGAATGGTTGAAACCCATTGGAACTCAATGTGTATGTACCTAGGGTTCCTTAATGTTGTCATGTAAATGGTCAAAAGATGCCATAAGGTAACTTATGGCCCATTTTGACCCATCAAAACACAACATGTATATCCCTAGGGAACACATGTTGTCATGCGAATGGTCGAAAGGGATCATAGGGTAACTTATGACCCCTTTTGACCCATCGAAACACAACATACATGTCCCTACGGGTCATAGAGTAATCTACATCCCCTTTCGACCCATCAAAAATAACATGTATGTCCTCATGGGTCTTAGGACCCCTAGAACACATATTGTCTTGTGAATGGTAGAAAGGGGTCATAGGGTAGCCTATGACCTCTTATGACCCATTAAAACACAACATGCATGTCCCTAGGGGTCCTACAACCCCTACGAGCACATAATACATGTTTTCATGTGAATGTTTAAAAAGGGTCATAGGGAAATCTACGACCCCTTATGACCCATAGGATCACAAAACGTATGTCCCTAGGGATCATAGAGTAATCTACATCCCCTTTCGACCCATTCAAATATAACATGTATGTCCTTAGGGGTCTTAGGACCCCTAGGAATACATGTTATTTTGTGAATGGTAGAAAGGGGTCATAGGGTAGCCTATGACCTCTTATGACCCATTCAAACACAACATGCACATCTCTAGGAGTCCTATGACTCCTAGGAAGACATGTTCTCATGTGAATGACGAAAGGGGTCATAGGGTAACCTAAAAACCCTTTCGACCCATTAGAACACAACATGCATGTCCCTAGGGGTCCTAGGACTTGTTGGAACACATGTTGTCATGTGGCTAGGTCAATATTACTTATATATATAGTTATTTATATAAATTTAATATATAAAAATAATATATATAATATTATATAATAAATACTAATATATATATAAAATATATACTTATAATATATATAATATTATATAATTAATACTAAGATATAAATAATAAACAATATATAATTCTAATATATATTAGACTATATTACAATATACTAATACTAAATAGTAATACGTATATTATTATATGTAATAAATACTAATAAATAAATAATATATAATTATAATATACACACACACATATAATACTAATATATTGAAATTATTAATTATAATATTTATTAAACTATATTAAAATATACTAATAATAAATAGTAATACATATAATATTAGATAAAAATACTAAATACTAATAAATTTATACTAATATATATATATCCCATAAAAAAAGTGGTCGCTCTTTTAAAAAATACATCCTCACTTTATTTCCCTCCATAATTTGGGTGCATATTTCAGGTATATGATCCTTAATAGGGTACTAGATTATTTAAGGTATCCGATATGGAATTGGGTGCTCGATCCATTTTTCTGGTGAGATTTTATCAAAAAATATTCTCAATCATTGTAGACCTAATAATCACATTTTAAAAGCCCTTTTCACAAGTTTTAACAGTCTCATTGTAGAAAAAAAGGGTTTGGAGCCCATTGTTTCAAAAGGTGGCTAAAATATCAATAAGGTTTCCTAGACTGTTGTTTGAATGGAGAGTAGTAGCCATCAAAAGGGTAAACACAAAAGGAATGTATCGAATGAAGAAATCAAAGTATATAGGGAAAGAGATAGGGAAAATCACTGAAGGAAGACACAAGGTATAGTAAATGTCAATCAAGTTGACAATGTATTCATCGAAAAGTGAAACTATAGATCTAGAAAATGAATATGTTTAGTTAGGGAATGACAATGTACCAATTCATAATGACAATGTCATAATTGAAAATGTGGAGAATGAAAATGTACCAATTCACAATGTCAATATCGAAATTGAAAATGCACAATAACCCTACATATCTCCTAATTATAACCAAAATGAAGGTCCTAGTACACCAAATTGATTAATTGAAATTGACAAAACTATTATTAGTAATTTGGAATGGAAGAAACCACAAAGAGCCATTAATTTATGGGCTTCAAAATTGTATGAGATGTTTTTGGAAACAAGACACTGGTAGAGAAATGCCAACTTTTTGTGCACTTGCTAATGATGCAAAAGATGAGATCTATGCTTGCCAAATTGAAGATTTGTGTGAAAAGAAAAATGAAGAGAAATTCTATTATTGTGAAGAATCTTTTCAGTGCTCTCAATAGAATTGGAAAAATTCCATGGAGAAGGAAATATTCTAGTCTATGATCATAGTCTATCATCATCTAGAAAACAATACATGCTTAGAAAGAATGAAATTTTCCACCTTTGAAGACTATGATAAGGACAAAACAATTCTCATATATTCACATATTATTATAGAAGAAAATATAAATTTTTTGAAGTATCAAGGAAGACCAATAGTAAAAATAAATTTTTACTTTTAACAATCACAAAGCCCTATCCGAGACCCTCAAGTAGAGAGAGGACCATACAAGAACACTCAATTAGGTATATTTTCTTATGTTCTTTTTTTCATAATGATTTGGTGAACCAATTAGTATATATTTTTAATTCAATTAACTTATTATATAATATTGGTTATCAATATACTTATTATTATGCCTACTTAATAATGATATTTTGTATGATATTGGAATGTAGGTACTTGTGAAGAGTAGGAGTGCATGAAGATGAGAACGCAAAAGGAGCGGAAAAAATACAATTCTATTATATATCTTACAATATTATTCTTGGTAGTTGTGTATGTTGGAAGTCTTAATTGAGAAACTAAGATACTGAGAGGGGTGGGGGGGAGGGGTGAATCAAGATCTATAAAACTTTTAACTTTTAACAAAACTTTAGTGCATTGACCATATTTTCCATCTCATTTCTAATGCATGCATAACATAACTTGTAAAATCAAATAATGTAACATTTAGATCTAATATATCAATCACATGCATGAAATGAAACACATAAAACAAGATTTGGTTACCCAGAAACCTTGCAATGTGAAGGTAAAACTAGGGTGGGGATGACACCCACAAATCTTCACTACTATAGTAATAAAGTTAACTTGTTAGGGTTACAACTTTGATGATCTACCCTATGAGGGGTCTTCCCTATTAAAGGATATTAAGACTATTATGTCTTACCTTGTGAGAGTATTTTACACTTACAATAAAGTAAGGACTTGGTTAAGATATTTACAAAGGTTTGTCAAAATCACTCTTTTAAGAGATTATCCCTGACTCAATTTGTTAAAACCAATTCAGTACCTGATCCTTGGTTTGCTCTAAAAGATGATTTTGGATCTCCTCTCTTCAATCTGATCTGATATATCTTTATTATCCTTCATTGCTTCATAAGGTCACTCCCTCTAATCTTCACAAATTAACTCCTTTTCCTTCTCTATAATATTCACACTTTCACACTCAATCTGCTTTGTGATCACACGAATAATTGATCATTCACCTCATGTCTCTTAATGATAATGAAAATAGGGTTTCGGATTTGTCTATGTAAATATTTCTAATGAATTTTCTAGACTCTTCCCTTTTCCTTTGATTGGTTGTTCACCACTCATAGGGACCTATGGTTGATGTCATAAAACATGTAATAACCTCTATAATAACCTGTACAAATATTAAATGTCATGTCTGTGTCAACCTAAAATGGTTTACCTCAAACTTTAAATCATTCCTAACATGAATGCCAATTTTGCATTGCTCGACACAAACTATTTTTGATACTTAACATTCACTATTCTTGCTACTATCACTCAATCTCTACTGTACTCAATAACTTCTGTGTAACTCAGCATCGATATGCTTTGACTACTTGGTAATCATTGTACTCAGCTTATACTAAAAATACTTAGCAACCAAATACTTTCTTGGCTTCTATAGAGCTCGACATATACATTTTTGTTTACAAGTTTTTATATGCTAAGCCTATATAGAGTAGCTCAATCATAGTGATGACCAAGTAACTCTTCCTTGTATACGACTAAGTGTTTGAAACTAATAGAAAATAATACATAGAGATACAAAAAATCTCCCCCTTTGACATTAGTGGAAAAAATACATTTTCATGATTACATCATTACAATAACAGAATAAAAGCACTCCACCTTGTAAGGAAACTTGTAATAAAAAATATAACCATTTCCACATAGCCTAAAATAGATCTAAAATAAATATGCAACTGAAATCCACATGCAAGAAAATAGACAACACACCCACAAAAATTGTGATAGAAGATATAACCTGGGAAACCCTCATTGAGGGAAAAAACTCGACCTCCAAAAGCATCCATCACCATGTATTATTCAACAAAAGCACCATTGCAATACAACCATGGAAGCCTTCAAATCCATAGGCACAACCAAGAAATCCATGTGAACAAGCATGAATCCACACATCCCATGTCATGCTTCCAACCTTCACAGATGCTGCTTTGGCTAACTTGTCAAGCCTTGTCTTGCTTGACTTTTGCCTTTTTGCCTTTCTCCTTGTATCTATAACTACCCTTGTGGCTACTTATATAGTAGCAAGTCTCACAAAGCCACCAAGTGGTATTACATAAACCATATGCTACTTAACCCATTGACCCCACATTTAATGTTGGAAATTTGATTCTTTCCCCAAATATTAAATAATTGCATCAAATATTATCACAATGTTACAATACAACTCATCAAGTATATTCCATGGGAATCTTTACATGTTGCACCCATCTAGATGCTCCTAGATGCAACATTACATAATAAAATAAAATAAAATAATATAACAACATTATGCAATGTGTGCAATACCCATTATCTCAACACCCCTAAGCTTATGACTTAGTTCTTAGAGAACTTCAAAATAATTCCCGACTAACCAATCAATGAATAAGATATACAATATGTATAATACATGACTCTGAATAGTCTGATTATTTTAGTGTCATACCATTTCTATCTTCTTAACTCTAAATTTGACTTGGACTCTTCGATGTTCCTAAACTTAGCATTATCCCATTTAATATATAATCATTATTACACTCCCCTTTGTTTATGTCACTTATGGCTAATGCTGCAGTTGATTAGGTGGAATCAAACTATATTTCTCAATGAATTGTTTGTAAACTTGGTTATTCATGGAAAGTGCATGATCCCAAGTAGTTTTGGTTGATTCCAAAATGTGATTCTATAACTCCAATCTAGCTGCTAAATCAATTAAACTATTAGCAATTGAAAGATTGTGATTTGCTTGGATTAGATCTTTGGCTAATTTTAGTTCACATTGCATAACCTCTAGATGAGGTATCAACATGGATTGGATAGAGATCGGTTTGGCCCTCATGATGCTATCAAATGTATATAGCTCGACCAATTTATCTTGGGAAAATAATAACTTATTACAATGTCTTGAGCTGGATTTAGCTGACTATGAAATAGATATGCTTGTTTGTTGTTTTTCAACTTGAATTCACTAGATGTTTTCCTGAAGATCACTTGTGAATCTTGGCACATCACATGCAAAATATTGTACAAATATTGTACCTTGTGTACAAGCTCCTTAGTTTTTTGTACATGTGCTTGCAATTCAACCTTTTTTCCAGCAATGGTTGTTGAGATTTTCTCTACAACCTTATTCTCAAATGTTTTTGGCTAACCACGACATTAATTTTTCATTGGCTTCAATGTCTCTAAAATTTATCTGTTCAACAATTTGTACAAGATAGGAAATAATTGGGGCTTGCCCATCAATATTTTGTACATTGAATGCATCAATAAACATCTCCTTAATATCATCCAAAATTTCTTTTATTGCTGCTCCCTTCTCATCTCTTCTTGTTTCTTCTTCTTCAGCAAAATTTGTTGCAAAATAATTGTTTTTCCAAGAGTGAGATTTTCCAAATCCCATTTTGGCATCTCAATTACTTCATCTAGACTAACTATAATATCTAGAGAGTTGTCCTTTAATTCTTTTCCTTTGCTTAACAAAGGAGTACTGCTGCTTAGTACTACTTTAGAAGTTGGTGATAGGGTGTCACCACCCGGTCATGGTTGGATATCAGTGCTTGATACAACAATAACAACACTTGAAATTGCTTTATATGTCTCTTTATTTTACTTAGTTTGAGGTCCTGACATATTTGGTCCTTCTTGACCTTTGGTAGAAATGTCTACACTTGCATTTATTTGATTCCTCTACCTCTTGGTTCTCTTTTTATGCATCTGAGGGCTTCTGTTGCTTGACAACTGGAGTGTTAGGTGTGGAGGCATGAATAGGTGAAATTATGCCTTGTAGACTCAACATACTTGAACTTTCTTCATCACTATGATTATCTTGGATGGTCACAGTCTCAACTTCTTTCTCGTAATCCACTTTCTTAGTGATGAGACCAAAATCACTCTTCCATAGTAGCTCACTCTACTAAACCATAGCTTCAATTTTATTTTGAAGAATCATAAAAATTCTAAATTTAGGAACAAATCAATTCATGTACTTCTCCAAAAATGTTTCCTTCTATTCGTTTAACAAATTAGACATAATCTTGGCTAATGTGCCTTCTCTTATATCTTTCTCTACTATGGATGCCTATTTCCATCTTTAATCAAATCTACTGTACAAATCAATTGGAATCCTTTTCTCCAATTTAGTAGCATCCAATTTATGATTATCCATCATATCTACCATGACTTCTTCTACTTTATATTTCTCCTCATTATTCAATATATCATACTTTATAAATCTAAAACTTGATAGGCCTGTAGAGTTTTGAAGGCCAACGCATACCTCATCAATAGTGTTTTCTCTTTTAGAAACTATGACTTGGTAATCTCTAGGTTCATCTAATTCTATTCACTCGGTGTCTTCCTCTTAACTTTATTTCTTCTTAACCAATCTTCTTCACTTTGAATTGCTCTCAGGGGATTGTGTTTTCTTCTTCTTTACACTTGAGCCACTCAATTTAGTAGTCTTTACTACTCCTTTATTTGTAGATGGCTCGACACTTGCTACTCCTTCCATGGTCCTTAGTTTAGTTGGTGATGGAGGAGAGATAGGTTCCACTATTGACTTCTTTGCACCTTTCTTTGCTTCAGGCTTTGCAGTTTTAGTTTTTTTTGTAGGTGGAGTAACCAAAACTAGGGATTTACCATGATCTCCTTATCCTTCTTCCTCTTCCTCATCACCACTATCTTTATCTACATCTTCTCCCAAACCTTGTGTGAGCTACAAATATCCTTTGCCTTTTCTTTATGTGTGTAGTTTCTCCTCTAGGTCTTCAATCATTTCTTTCTTTTCTTCTCCTTAGAATATGTTTTGATATCAACAATAATTCTTGCTTTATCTTCTTCATACTCACCAAAAGGTTCTTCTTCTATATCAAATTCCTCTTTAAGTAGTGAAACAATATTTTCACTCACAATGTCACTATTTACTTCATAATCAAATGATTTCAGCCATGCTTTCATAGTCTTTACTAATTGTACAAATGTGTTATCTGTATCCATTAGAAAACATACATCATCGTATTATTTCATTACTAACTCTGCTAGGATCCTCATCATTTTTCTCATTCTTCGTTTGAACTCTTCAAAATACATGTTCATAGCATTCTCAAAAGTCTATCCTGACTAAGCTACATATTCATTGATTTGTCTTGTTACAGGCTTGCCTTGTTCCCAAACAATATTACCAATACCAGGAAAATAATTTTGAACATAAAAGAAAATGGACATAATAAGAGATCCAAACTCACAAATAGAATTCTTCGCCTTCCTAATGGATATAGGTTTTCTGCCAATTATAATTTCTACAACTTGGCAAGATCATATTCATGATCTTTCATAACATTTTTTTGCACCTAGTCAACTGCTATATATGGCACACTGTTCAATATGCTTGATTGATAGAATTTATGAGAAATTACTCTCACAATGAATCCAATCATTGGATCTATAATAGTAGAGATGGACATTCCTCATCCATTCCACTAAACCTTGGTGTTTTTCTTAATTTCTTCTTGACTTAGACATCGCATGGTCTTTTTCTTGTCTAAAGTAGGATACCTTGTAACCTTGTGAATCATCTTCTATTTTATCTCAATGGGTCCATTGTCTAGACATAACTTCATATCATGGATCCTCCTTAGTACAACCTTGATCTATTCAATCTTAAAGTTCCTTGGAAAATCTAGGGCAGAGCACCTAGAATATTTGTAACCACCCAACACCAAAGTGTCTCCAAAATGTTGAGATACAATAACTTTTCTTGGTTCAGAGAGATCATATTTCATTTGAATTTGGCAGAATAATTTTGCCTAATGCCAAAACTTGAGTTGTACTTCAATTCATTGGTGCATCACTACGTAACTTTCAAACAATTGATCGTGACATTGAATTGTTGGTGTCGTTAGCTCTGGATGGGTGATTCAACCCTAGTGACACCATTTTGAGCATAGAGCCCATATAAAATTCACAACCACTACATACCAAAGCATCCCCTAAGCTGTACTAAGATAAACTTGAGGGGTATGTTATAGAAATAGGAAATCAACTTGAACAAGGAGCCTATTTAATGATTAGAACATTTAGTTCATTCCTAATAGATGACATTTAAGCTCTATTTGAGTTCTAAAACCACTAGGAATGAGTAGATTGAAGAGGCCCTTGTTTTGCAAGGGTTTGATGAGGGTTTTAAGCCAAATTTGGTGCTTTCATAGTAAATGGGCTCCTAAGACCAAATTGGCTTTGGATTTGGCTAATTGGAGACATTGTAAGGGACTATTTTGAGGTTTCAAGATTTGGGAGTCAATATTTCATAAACTTAAGTTGAAAAAGCACTCATATAATTAAACATAGGGGTCCTAGTGTGGACAAAAAGTTAAACATCATTTCAAATTAAACATTGGATTAAATTTTGATACTAAGATTTGATAAAATGTTTTTCAAAAATTAGTACATTTGAATCGAATATACTAAACGTGATCAAAATGAATGATATTCCATAAACATGAAAAATATACATAATGCATAATAAATTGAACAATACTATACTATATTAAAATATACATCCATGTGAAGATCAATGAAACAAATATCTATCAAAATACGTATATCCATAGATAAAATACACAAATATATATCAATATACATAGATCCATATACAAGCATTCAAGCATAGATCCATTATCGATATTCAAGCGTTCAAAGATACAATCATGTGGTAGCAATTATAGATTATGAGTTTGGTAGGATTAATTTAGCATTGGGGGCTTGGTATTGTACTGCCCCACTCGGAGATCCTTGGAAACAAGGATGAAAAACAAGCTAGAACAAACTTTTTTTTTTTAAACAAGTGTAAGTGCACATGATACAACCTACACAAACCAAAAGATCACAACGGAAGACTAAAAGACAAGCAAGCACCAACGGATCTCCAAATGCCACTACCAATCAGAACAGAACCACAAAAACCAAAAAGACCTACCAAGCCAAAAGACATAAGCTGACTCTAGGAAACTAGCTAAGTCTGAAATCCTAAAGCCCTGAAATTTGGCTAAGTCTGAATTTTTGAAGCCCTGATTTTTCCTAGAATCTACACCTTAGCTCACAGAGGTCTAAAACCCATCTCAAATGAATCGTCACATATATTGAAATATATCTTAAGTATAAGGAATTAAAATATATACATCAACTTATACTTAAACAATATATTTTAAACCTTGAAGGACAACAACAGAAACCCAAAAATTGAATTTCAAAAGAAACCTCTTGAATTCAAAATGCAACAACATAGGCTTGAAGAACGCCCAAGAGTATCTAGATCAACTCTCAAAATGATCGAAACACTACAAAAAGTGCCCACTGTTGGCATGTACAGGTTTTAACCAAAGGGCATGTGACACTTTTTACAAAGGGAGGGTGACACTTCTCCCTTAGTGCGTGCGACACTTCTCAAGAAGGTGTGCGATACTGGAAACGTATCACGCAACATTTCTCATGAAGCCATGCGACACTCTTCCAGTTTTGTACGATACTTCTCCAGTAATGCGTGTGATACTTTATAGTATCGTACAACATTCTTTCTATGGGCATGTGATACTTTAACAATGTCGCACAATGTTGAACAAATGTCACCCACAGAAAACAAAAACACTTAAGGAAACTCGAAAAAGTCCAAACACATAGAAAAAGCTCCACACCGAGGAGTACCGGATCCACATTTTGAGGCGAGAGAACTCGAACAATAATAGAGTAACTGAAAGATAAAACACTAGAATCTAACCATCTACCAAACAGAGAAGGGAAAAGTATAGAAAGAAAACATCGCATTGAACTAAAAGAAACATCGCAATAACATAGTTAACATTGCAATGACCAAAATAACTAACTAAGTATGCAGTTCCTCCCAACTGTTAATGGCATCATAGGATCATCATGGGCCCTAGCCATCCCTCGCGCATAACATCGCAAGCCACCGATCAAATCATTGGTTCTGTCGTAATAGGGACGTCACTACTAAACATGCTACAATGTAAGTAAATAAAATCTAACATGCTAGTAGTAAGCATAAGATAAAACTATAATCAGATAACATCATCTACTACATGCTAATCATCATAATGAGGAATGCATTAAAACTAACATCATCTAACCATGATAACATCATAATGAGAGCATAAATCACAAGAAGCATACTCTGTATACTAAAGTACCAAGTGACACATCCAGCTACAGTCGTACTAGGACAATAGACTATCTCTATACACCGATCCCTAGCAGTGGTGAGGGTAGCTATGCCTCCCAACCACATGGCACCCATAGGTCCACACCCACCATGCTGATGGAGATAGTGATCCAACTGCAAACACACAAAAACACAACAACCATGGCTAACACTCACTCCAAGCAGTATGATGACTGAAACCAAGACATAGACAATGCATAAACTATAGGTCTTGGTCAGACACCTCAATGGGCTTACTATGTAGGGGCTGACATCATGGAGAGTCGCTTGGCATTGACAAGCCCAAGCTCAGATCGTGTGTCCTCAAACTTAATTGGGTGCTCACACATTGTGTCCTCGAACTCAATCGGGTGCTCACACATTTTATTATCTTAAATTTTATTACCTCCCAATGTTTTCTTTAATTATCACTTATATAAAACTTCCTTTGCCAACCCATGACATCATGATCGTTGGGCTGCAAAATAGAAGCCCCCTTCATATGCCACCCTACCCTACCCATGCTCATCCAATGATGAGTGCCCGTAGGCATGCAAATTCCCAACCCAACCCCAATGATCATAACATCTGAAAGTGCTACGAAAGGTTGGGGCTCGCAAGTCATCTGACTATGTATCCGCACATACTCATGTGTGGCGCACCACCATCACAAAGATCAAATAAAAGGACTAGAAGAGAACACAAAGCAACAAGTCCCTCAACTATAAAAAAAATTGAGAGGACAGATGCAAAATGCATCCCAATACAACAAAAGATGCAAAAGTGGTCTAACTGGTATCCAAATAGATCACCCAGGTCCACGAACCACAATGTGCCAAGAAAACTTAATAAAACAGGGCGGCACACAAAATGATGTAAACACTCCAAATTTTGGAAAAATTCCAAAATTAAAACCCATTTGGCCCTTGGGTTCAAAAACCCCAAAAATCCAAAATTAAATGAAAATGGACACCGTATGCAAAAACGGCCAGCATAACGGCCCAAAAACCCAAAACCCCATTTCAAAAATAGGGAAAAATGTTCATACCCGACCAACCGGATAGAACTAGCAACCAAAAATGGAAGGAAACACTAGTTCTCAGCCTCCTAACATATTGCTATAGGAAACAGAAGCTGAAATGGAGCGAAAACTATAAAATGGGAAGGCCCTACCTGAAGGAAAAAGAGGGAGAAATTAAAACCCGCACAATAAAATAAACCACCTGCCAAAATAGTTGAAAACGACGGCAAGGAATAAACTCCTCGAGCCAAATCCAATAAGACCAACCTCGTGCAGATCCCATGCTTATAGCTCCCAAAATGAGCAAAACAAGAATCCTTCAGAAGAGGATTTCCAAATTTGCTCTACAATTCTATTTTCAAATTGTGAAAAGTGATTTATGAAATCACTTTTCCAATACTTATTCACTTTTTGGGTGAATAGTTGATTTTGGAAAATAGCTAGTTGGAGTAGTTAAACTTCGAATTGACCCAAACAAAGACAGGTTATTATCCGCAACGGGATTTCACCTAAGGCAAAGTTGCTAGAAATTAAATCTGAAAAGATTAAAATCCGAAAACCCCAAAAACATAGAAAAACACTTAACACTTTCGCAACAAATGCGAACTTCTAAATGCACAAACACACTCACTGGTCTAATCACATAATCCAAAAGAGTTCAAATTTACTAATCACCGAAAGGTTTTGATCTAAACAATAACAATAAGGGTACGTCGACCATATAGGAACGACATGGGTAAATATGAATAGCTGAATCACTAACTCCATGTGCCACTACCAGGGATATAATTCCTACACACTAAAACACATGATCAAGTGCAATGGCAAATAATATCATAGCTGAAGCAACATGTATTAAAATACCTATTTAATCCATTTACATCACTCACATTCACAGAAAGCATAAAGATACAAGAATGAAGTAAATAACCATAGCATAGAATCCATCTCATAACATAGTCAACAAATAGGTCCAATACATCATATAACCAGATACCATCATAGATCTACTGTCATCTCAAAATGGCATCTACATGCAAATGTGATAAACTGAACAATATAGCAGTAAAGCATCTATGGTACAGAATCCAAGTATAACATCTGACCCTCGGGTCATCATAAGGTACAAAATAATAAGGGTATCAAGTATCTCTCGAATCAAAATAGACAAGACATAGACTGAAAACATGAGAGGCACTACATCCTCCCCCACTAGCATAGGCTTACTCCTAGAAGCCAGCAAAAAGATAGGGGTATAATTCCCTCAGTCATGTAGCATCCTCCCAAGTTGCAGAGGTCTCATCGCTTGAGTCCCATTGGACCCTTACCTGCTCTATGTCCCGACCTCGCAAGGTCAACCTCTAGTGCTGTAGGATATGAATGGGCTCCAAAGTAAGATGCCCATCCACTACCTGCAAAGCATCCCAATCAAGCACATGGGTCACATCTAGAATATACTGTCTCAACACAGAAACATGAAAAACATCATGGATGCATGAAAGGCTAGGTGGCAATGCTAGATGATAAGCAATAGGACCAATCCTCTCGAGGATCTCAAAAGGTTTGATAAAATGTGGTGCCAACTTAGAGCCCTTCCCATAATGGATGGGGCTCTTCCTCGACCACACTCTCAAAAACACCCTATCACCAATGAAAAAGTGACGATCCAACCTATGGGCATCTGCATACTTCTTCTGCCTATCCTGAGAAGTAACCAAATGCTCCCTAATGCGAACAACCTGCTGCTCCATATCCTGAAGCATCTCTAGACCCAAAAGAACATGGTCCTCCAAACGATCCCAACTCAAAGGGGTACGACATGGTCTACCATACAAGGCCTGAAAAGGTGACATGCCAAGGGAACTATGATAACCATTTTTGTATGCAAACTCGACAAGGTACAAATAGTCCTCCCACTTCACCTGCCTATCCATAACATACATGCGAAGCATATCCTCCAGAACTTGATTCACTCTCTTAGTCTGACCATCAGTCTCTGGGTGATAAGCTAAACTGAAATTGAGCTGCGCCCAAGGCATGCTGGAGAGATGTCCACAGTGTAGAAGTAAACACTGGATCTCTATCCGAAATGATCTGACAAGGAATCCCATGCAAACGAACAATATCTGCCAAGAAAACATGCGCTATAGAAGAAGCTGTGTAGGATGCTCTCATGGGTGAAAAATGTGCTACCTTGGACAACTTGTCCACTGTCACCATGATACAATCATGTCTCCATGATGACATAGGCAACCTTGTGATAAAATTAATGGATATTGTATCCCACTTCCATTTTGGAATGGCATGTGGTTGCAAAAGACCTGCCGGATGCTAATGCTCTGCCATCACTCTCTAGCACTCAAGACATCTAGCAACAAAATTAGCAACATCACATCTCATCCCTACCCAGAAGTATAGCTTTTTGAGATCAGCATGCATCTTCTTGACCTCGAGATGTGCAAAATATGGTGCATGATGCGCTTCTAACAAAACTAAGGTACAAAGATCACCCGACAAGGGTACATAAATATGCCCTGAGTGTCACAATAGTCCATCAGACTCAAGCATATAACCTGAAAAATCTCCCCTCAAGAGTGCATCCAGACTCGATCTCCACCCTCACCTCCTGATACCAAGTGTCATTAGACAAAGCCTCCAAAATATGGCTTCGTAAATCCACTCCCAATGACAACACTGATACCTCATGTCACCTCCTGCTCAAGGAATTTGTGACAACATTCTCCTTCCCTTTGATGTAATGAACATCAAAATCATACTTGCACAGGAACTCCATCCAATGATGCTATCGTGCATTCAAGTTTGGTTGAGTAAAGATATACTGCAAGCTCCTATGATCGCTATGCAACTCAAACCTATGTCCCAAAAGAAAATGCCTCCAACAGATAAGGACATGCACTATGGTCGTGAGTTCCAAATCATGAGTGGGGTAGTTTAGCTCATGGTCCTTGAGTTTTCTAGACTCAAAAGAAATCACTCGACCATCCTGTATAACACCGCACCCATGCCTTCCAACGAAGCATCTGTGCAAACCATTAAATCACCTACAAGATTAGGCACTGCAAGGATCGCTGCACTAGTCAAACACTCCTTAAGAGCATTAAATGCTACTTCACACTGGTCTGACCAAACAAAATTCTTCCCTTTCCTCTGAAGAGAAGTGACGGGATGGGCTACTTGTGAGAAATCCTTCACAAAGCAACGGTAGTAACTTGCTAATCCCATGAAACTACGAAATTCTGAGACATTAGTGGGTGTCGACCAATCCATGATAACACGAATCTTCTTTGGATCCACTGCAATTCCATCACCAGTGATGATATGTCCCAAATACTTCACCTCTGACTGGAAGAACCCACATTTACTCAAGTTTCCATACAACTAATGGTCTCTCAAGCACTGCAATACCTAACACAAATGGGCCTCATGCTCCTCCTCAGTCTTTGAATAAATCAATATGTCATCCAAGAATACAATGACACATTGATCGAGGTAAGTATGAAATACACCATTCATCAAAATCATAATTATTGATGGTGCATTGGTTAACCCAAAGGGTACAACTATGAACTCATAATGCCCATATCGTGTACAAAATGTTGTTTGATGAATATCAGCCTCTTGGATACGAAGCTGATGGTATCTCAACTTCAGATCAATCTTTGAGAACACTCGTGCCCCCTTCATCTAATCAAACAAGTCATCTATCCTTGGCAAAGGATAATGGTTCTTCACCATCACCTTATTCAACTGTCGGTAGTCAATGCACAAACACAAAGAACCATCCTTCTTCTTTATGAAGATGACTGGTGCACCCCATGGGGATACACTAGGATGAATATGGCCCTTGGCCAATAATTCCTCCAACTGCAATTTGAGCTCACTCAACTCCTAAGTAGTCATGCAATAAGGAGCTCGTGAAATCGGTTCTACTCCTAGTACAAGATCGATCCAAAAATCAATGTCACACTGTGGTGGCATACTTGGAATTTCATCAGGAAACACATCTGCATACTCGTGAAGGAGTGGGTGATCATCGAGTGTTACCGTAAGGCTCTCAGCTTCCTCAACATCACTAAGAGATACAAGAAACAACTGACAACCCTTTCGCACACTCCACTTCAGCTGATTAGCTGTGATCATACGAAGCGAGACTGGTCGCTGAACTCCCAAAAGTTCCACCTGCCCACTTGTGTCATCCACACACTATACCACCTTATGATGGAAATCAATATTGGCCTGATGGGTGACTAACCAATCCATGCCCAACACAATGTCATACAATCCTAGAGGTAGAATGCATAAGTCCACTGTGGTGGTGAAGGTTCCCAAACTCAAAACACAACTTCTAACCAACAAGTCAAAAACCACTTTAGAACCCATGGCTAACTCTACCTACCACCTATCAACCTGATGCATTACCACTAGCCCACATAACTGAACAAGAGATGGTGATATGAAAGAATCAAAAGCACTAGAGTCAAACAAAACTGAAGATGAAAAACCATGTAATGTACCTGTAGCCTCAACTACCATACCTTGATTCTCAGTTTGACGGTTGTTAACTGTCACAAAGACTCTGTGATTCCTACCCGCATCTCCTACAGTAGGCTCAAATCTCACTGTGCCCTTACAAGGACCAGTGGATGGCCTGATTGAACAATCATAAGATTTATGGCTAGGCTAGCCATAAGAAAAATAGTTTCCTCCAAAGCTAGCACCTGATCCACGACCTCCCTAAGTAGCACTAGGGTAAGGCGCACTACCCCTGCTGGAATTCTGTTGACTACTATGAGGAGGATGATCCTGCTGAGATTTGTGTCCCTGGTTTTGGTTATCTCCTTTCTTCCTTGAGGTGCCAGAAGCTTGTCCAACCTTCTTACCCCAAAACTTCTTGTTACTCTTACCATGATAACTACCCTGAGAGGGTTTTGATTGGGATTGGCCCTTGCCTGAGGATTGAGTGAACTAAGCATCTTGTCCTAAATTTCAAGCACTTTGGTTCTGAGAACCAAATTTACCACTGTAGCCCCTAGCCACATTGCTCTCAATGATCCTTGCCTTCTCCATGGCAAGAGCAAGTGTCCTTGGTTGATGAGCACGGACATCTTCAATGATGGAGTCTTTGAGACCCCTACCAAAATGTTGGGTGATGAGTGCATCATCATGCTTGTAGCTTGAATACTATTTCAAACCAAGGAACTTCTTCTCATACTAATCAACTATCATAAAGCCCTGCATAAGCTCATGGAATTCATAAATGCGAGCTTCATGATACTAAGGTGAAAGAAACTTCTCTTTGAACCTTTCCTCGAAGATCTCCCAGGTGAGATCTGTGACATTGATACCAAGTCTTTCACTCTCTTCACCCCACCAAATGGAACCATGTTCCCTTAGCTGTGTGATCACACAACGGGCCTTTATGTTGCTCCCATAAGGTAGTAATGAGAAACAACGACCCATATCAAGCAATCAAGTCTTAGCTTTGAGTCCTGTTCCCTAGCCATCAAACTCTGGTGGTTTGGACCTCTGAAGTTCCCGCATCATCTCAATCTGAGTGAGATCAACATCATCTTGGCCATGGCCCCTCCAACGGTTCCTTCTACCACCAGGTGGTGTACGAGAATGATCACGCTCATGCTCTTCCTCTATATGCTTTGAATGGTGGGACTCTCCATGATGAGATCCCTCTTCCTGATTCTGATCCTGCTGGCGCTCCTCAACATGAGGGCCCATCTGAGTAAGAATTTCTTGGAGCACTGGTATCATTGCCCCCAAGAGAGCCTGATTAGCATTGTTATTACCCTATTCTCCCCCTCCTCCCTACTATTCCTCTTCATGGTGTTCATTTCCACGGTTACCACTACAGATACCACCACAGCCACCAAGTCTATGAGCAGGAGGCATCACTGATAGGAAGCAACAAGATAATGTCAAAACAATCAGGTCACAACATAAGAGTTAAACATGAACCAAAGAGATATCATATAATAAAACATAATATAACAATACACAACGAAAATAAAAACCATAGTGGAAGCATAACATAGAGATCCCAATGTTGCAAAATGGGCTCTGATACCAAATTTAATGCCCCACCCAGAGATCCTTGGAAACAAGGATGAAAAACAAGCCAGAACAATTTTTTTTTTTTTAAAACAAGTGTAAATGCACATGATACAACCTACACAAACCAAAAGATCGCAACGGAAGACTGAAAGACAACCAAGCACCAACGGATCTCCAAATGCCACTACTAACCAGAACACAACCACGAAAACCACAAAGACCTACCAAGCCGCAAGACATAAGCTGACTCTTGGAAACTGGCTAAGTCTGAAATCCTGAAGCCCTGAAATTTGGCTAAGTCTGAATTTCTAAAGCCCTGATTTTTCCTAGAATCTACACCTTAGCTCGTAGAGGTTTGAAACCCATCTCAAATGAATTTTCGCATATATTAGCATATATCTCAAGTATAAGGAATTTAAACGATATATTTTAAACCCCAAAGGACAACAACAGAAACCCAAAAATTGAATTTCAAAAGAAACCTCCTAAATTCAAAATACAACATAGGCTTGAAGAACACCCAAAAGGGTATCTAGATCAACTCTCAAAATGATCGAAACACTACAAAAAGTGCCTGCTATTGGCATGCGCAGGTTTTAACCAAAGGGCGTGCGACACTTTTTACAAAGGGAGGGTGACACTTCTCCCTTAGTGCATGTGACACTTCTCAAGAAGGCGTGTGATATTGGAAAAGTATTGTGCGACAGTTCTCATGAAGCCGTGCAACACTCTTCCAGTGTTGTATGATACTTATCCAGTAATGCATGCGATACTTTATAGTATCGTATGACATTCTTTCTATGAGCGTGCGATACTTTAATAGTGTCATACAATGCTGAACAAATGTCGCCCATAGAAAACAAAAACACTTAAGGAAACTCAAAAAAGGCCAAACACACAGAAAAAGCTCCACACTGAGGAGTACCAGATCCACATTCCAAGGTTAGAGCACTCAAACATTAACAGAGTAACTGAAAGATAAAACACTAGAATCTAACCATCTACCAAACAAAGAAGGGAAAAGTACAGAAAGGAAACATCACATTCAACTGAAAGAAACATCGCAATAACATAGTTAACATTGCAATGAACAAAATAACCAACTAAGGACGTGGTTCCTCCCAACCATCAATGGCATCATAGGACCATCGTGGGCCCTAGCCATCCCCTGTGCATAACATCCCAAGCCACCGATCAAATTATTGGTGCTGTCGTAATAGGGATGTCACTACTAAACATGCTACAATGTAAGTAAATAAAATCTAACATGCTAGTAGTAAGCATAAGATAAAACTGTAATCAGATAACATTATCTACTACATGCTAATCATCATAATGTGGAATGCATTAAAACTAACATCATCTAAACATGATAACACCATAATGAGAGCATAAATCACAAGAAGCATACTCCATATACCGAAGTACCAAGTGACACATCCAGCTACAGTCGTACTAGGACAATAGACTATCTCTGTACATTAGTCCCTATTAGTGGTGAGGGTAGCTACGCCTCCCAACCACATGGCACCCATAGGTCCACACCCGCCGTGCTAATGGAGATAGTGATCCAACTGCAAACACACAAAAACACAACAACCATGGCTAACACTCACTCCAAGTAGTATGATGACTGAAACCAAGACATAGACAATGCATAAACTACAGGTCTTGGTCAGACACCTCAATGGGCTTACTATGTAGGAGCTGACATCATGGAGAGTTGCTTGGCATTGACAAGCCCAAGCTCGGATCGTGTGTCCTCAAACTTAATTGGGTGCTCACACATTGTGTCCTTGAACTCAATCGGGTGCTCACACATTTTATTATCTTAAATTTTATTACCTCTCAGTGTTTTCTTTAATGATCACTTATATAAAACTTCCTTTGCCAACCCATGACATCATGATTGTCAGGCTGCAAAATAGAAGCCCCCTCCATATGCTACCCTACCCTACCCATGCTCATCCAATGATGAGTGCCCGTAGGCATGAAAATTCCCAACACAACCCTAATGATCATAACTTATGAAAGTGCTACAGAAGGTCGGGGCTCGCAAGTCATCCGACTATGTACGCGCATGTAGTCGTGTGTGGTGCACCACCATCACGAAGATCAAATAAAAGGACTGGAAGAGAACACAAAGCAACAAGTTCCTCAACTATAAACAAAATTGAGATGACGAATGTAACACACATCCCAATGCAACAAAATATCCAAAAGTGGTCTAATTGGTATCCAAACAGATCACCCAGGTCCATGAACCACAATGTGCCAAGAAAACTTGATAAAACAGGGCGACATGCAAAACAAGGTAAAAAACCCGAATTTTGGAAAAATTCCAAAATTAAAATCCATTTGGCCCTTGGGTTCAAAAACCCCAAAAATCCAAAAATAAATGAAAATGGACACCGTATGCAAAAATGGCCAGCATAACGGCCCAAAAACCCAAAACCCCATTTCAAAAACAGGGAAAAACTTTCATACCCGACCAGCTGAGTAGAACTAACAACCAAAAATGGAGGGAAACACTAGTTCTCAGCCTCCTAACATATTGCTACAAGAAACAAAAGCTGAAATGGAGCGAAAACTATAAAATGGGAAGGCCCTACTTGAAGGAAAAAGAGGCAGAAATTGAAACCCGCACAATAAAATAAACCACTCGCCAAAACAGTTGAAAATGACAGCAAGGCATAAACTCCTCGAGCCGAATCCAACGAGACCAACCTCACATAGATCCCACACTCACAGCTCCCAGAACGAGAAAAATAAGAATCCTTCAGAAGAGGATTTCCAAATTTTCTCTACAATTCTATTTTCAAATTGTGAAAAGTGATTTATGAAATCACTTTTCCAATACTTATTCACTTTTTGGGTGAATAGTCAATTCTGGAAAATAGCTTGCTCAAGTAGTTAAACTTCGAATTGACCCAAACAAAGATAGGTTATTATCCGCAACGAGATTTCACCTAAGGAAAAGCAGCCAGAAATTAAATCTGAAAAGATTAAAATCTGAAAACCCCAAAAACATAAAAAAACACTTAACACTTTCGCGACAAATGCAAACTTCTAAATGCACAGGCACACTCACTGGTCTAATCACATAATGTGAATGAGTTCGGATTTACTAATCACCGAAAGGTTTTGATCTAAAAAATAATAATAAGGGTACGTCGACCATATAGGAATGACATGGGTAAATATGAATAGCTGAATCACTAACTCCATGTGCCACTGCTAGGGATATAATTCCTGCACACTAAAACACACGATCAAGTGCAATGGAAAATAATATCATAGCTGAAGCAACATGTATTAAAATACCTATTTAATCCATTTACATTACTCACATTCACAGAAAGTGTAAAGATACAAGAATGAAGTAAATAACCATAGCATAGAATCCATCTCATAACATAGTCAAAAAATAGGTCCAATACATCATATAACCAAATACCCTCATAGATCTACTATCATCTCAAAATGGCATCCACATGCAAATGTGATAAACTAAATAGTATAGCAGTAAAGCATCTATGGTACTGAATCCAAGTATAACATCCAACCCTTGGGTCATCATAAGGTACAAAATAATAAGAGTATCAAGTATCTCTCTAATCAAAATAGACAAGACATAGACTACAAACATGAGAGGCACTACAGGTATGCTTTCTTATCTTATTCAAGTATATGCATTGCTTTCTCACACATATTCATGCTAGGGTTTCAATCTAGTAGATTAGATCTTGGCATTACACATTTAATACACACACACATTCTATTATATCCAGCTATTTGTGGAGGTGGAAACCACCAAAACAAGGGGTTTGACTAAGGTAAAACCCTATATAGCCACCACTAAACTTCATTTTTAAATATATATATATATATATATATATATATATATATATATATATATATATATAGGTGTTGTTCCAGAGATTGGAGTAAAGACTTGGATACCCTTTTCAAAAAACTTTTGAGATTCGTGAACAAAATTTTCGTTGGAGCAATATAGGTCAAGGTTGAATTTTTTAGGGCACAATTGCGCCCCACGGTAAGATTGTGCCTTGCCAACTGGGTCAAGGTTGACCTACTCTTACAAGAATATTTTTTTTTTGGGTTTTCTTCATCTTGACATTTCCAGTCTGAAATAGACTTTAGATTTTCTGTAAACTGTGCATAGGCATTCGAAAAAAAGGTATTTCCAGATTGGTGCTATTTTGAGGTATGTATCTTATCTTGTTTAATTTGAAGTATTTCCATTACTTATTCTGTATCAATTCTAAAACAATATAAATGAATGGCGGTGAATGTCTTATGCATTGTTAGAGATCCATTTTTACCCTATTTAGTTACTATCATAGAAATTAGTTTTGTAAAAAGTATGAAAAAAAGAAAATAACAAATAAATGATAAATATACATAAAATGGGGCTCTCGGTATGAATGGAAATGTTGAAGGGTCTAGGATGCCCAATCTACCTAGATTCATCACTAGTGGCCACCTTGTACAAAAAATAATGTAATAGAATTCCATTGGCACACACAAGGTACAAGTATGCATCTATATTTAATCACTTTTAAAACACCTAATTACCTTTCCCTTTTCAATGCATTGTGGCTCAATCCACACACTCTAACCCTTGTCGACAAGTGATACCTACAAGAGAAAAGAAATATGAGAAACCATGTATGTTTTAGTATCAAATAGAAAAGAAATCATAACACAACATAATGCATTATAGATGTCTCAAGGCCAAATGAAATAGATGAGAGCATGACATCATCAATTTTTCTGAGCTCCTCGTCAATCATTAGTTGAACATGAATAGAGATCACATACTTGTATACGTGTGTAGTTTTTTAAATTATTCTACTATAAAGATTAATTTTAAATCAACTATTCCATAATAAAGAAATGTATACACTTATTGACATAGAAGGAGCCCATGCCTCTGTATGCCCCTCCTCCTCTCTCATGTTAGGGTCTACACTCATTGTAGCTGCATGTGCTATATCCTCCTACCCAAATATAAAATGATAATTAGAATCACTAATGGGATCCACACATAAATGATTTCACATTACACAAGTATGGGGCACACAAACATGTGATGTTCTCACTGATAATGGACTCATGCTAACATCATCAACATGGGGATGCAACACTGACCTAGTCTAGGAGATCAATAGGCTTCTCAATCTATGGATGGCTCTAATAGTCTGAGAGCTAGCCTCTACAATAATATTAGGATGTTGTAGTAAAGGAGGGGTGATTCAGTAGTGGGGGGGAAAAAGTGCTAGCTTTCTTCCATTGGGAAAATGGTTTGTCTTGGGGAGCTCCTCCTCCTATGCTCATGTAGGACCTCATGCTCCAATAGTTCACTTTGAGGCCCAACATAGATTAGAATGTAATTTGTTAATGAAATAAAGTAGAACCTTTAAATTATTGCATGGTGGTTTATCAAAAACCATCCACCAATGATCCCATAACTTTGCACATATAGCCTCATTTGTGCACCATTCAATTGATAATTTGAGTTTTTTGAGATTCACCTTTTTACCAAATTTTGGGTTCACAAATAGGTCAACTATATCCTCTTTGGTTATGTTGAGGACCAAAACCTCATCATAGTCTAACCCATCATCAAATAAAGAATGAATCTCCTCACACCAATGAAGAGAAACACTTTGTTGCTTCATAAGTGTCTGAATATTATCCACAATGGTGTTTAACATGGATAACATGGGAGCCAATGTAGATATATTGTTATATGTGGTTGGAAAATCCCTAAGTTCGATAAGATTGTTTTGTATCAAATCTTCAATTTGAGGAGGGGTTTGAGGGGGTAGTGGATCATTTGGTGGAGGTTAAGAATTTTGATAGGGTTGTGGAACATTTGGTGGAGGGTTGTGAGGAGCAATGTATCATGGCTCAGTGTCATCAACTTCATTTAGGTTAGCCATGCCTATTAAATTGCAAAGAATTAAAAAATTACTAATTCTATTCATAATTTATAATTTAATAAAACTAGAGATTTCTATTAAAAAACCTAATTTTAAATAGAAAAAAATCAAAATAATAATAAACACCAAAAAAAGAACTTACCTTTGATCAAAATGCTAAATTGAAGGTGGAATTTTATCTGATACATGAAACAACCACCCAATAAAAATGATGCTTGTGTTTTTGGTTTTTGTTTTCTTGATGTAGGGTGCTCCCCTTAATACCACAACACACAACAAAAATAGAAAAACAACACAAATTGAGAGAAGAAAATATGGGCTTCTTATTATTTCCACAAATAAGGAATTGTAGAATTACAATATGCAAACCCACACGGGTGCCTTCCTTACAATAATAAAAAAGATAGAGCTGCAACTATCACCCAGAACTTCCCTAGACAACCTATGTGCCTTCCTTATATAGGCACTTTTAACTGCTAGAGAAGGTTCTAGACACTAAGCACTAACCCTTGAGGAAAACCAACCTCATATTACATCATTACATTACATTTTATTACATAAGGTTTCCTTGAGACAATTTACAAATTACATTTTCAGATGGGTCCACTTCTAGAGACCATAACTATCAAACCATTGAATTGATGGGCTATTATAACCCCATTCTGGAATCCTGAACTAGTAATCTACAACAATTGAGTGCACAAGCATCTTTTAGTCAAGGTTTTGCCTCATTTTAGATCTTTTAAGGCCTTCATCAATAAACCTAAATTTTGGATAGCCAAAATTCATAACAAAAGTTGCAATAATTGTACTAATAAATATGATATAACTATAAAAATCATCCAATAGGTTGATATGTCAAAGACGAACCTCCATATAGGAGACTAGAATGATCTAAGAACATAATACCAAATTACTAAAATTAGAAAGCTTCCTTAAATAGAAACTCTGTATAGGAATAACCCTTATTAAAACACAAAAAATGGAAAACTGGAAATAGAAATATTTTTGGGTGATGCAAGATTTCCCTTACACCTAGGATGCTCTTGCATTTGACACTCAGGGTAATTTGAGAAGTGACTCTATCATGTCTTAGATAGTTAGAGGAAAACCAAGATGGTCCACCTCCTCTTGTGCTAGCCATGATGAATCCTCCACTAGCCTCCCTTTCCATTTGACTGGATACTCTTCATATGTTATATTCCTTGTGCTTCTTCCCACAAAACTATCCAATAGCCCCTCTATCTTGTGTAGCTAAAGTAGATGCTGAAATACTCCATAGAGTTTCTACAAATTCATCCCCATCACCTCCCTCATAATATTCTATCAAATTTAAAATAATAAAGATTGGTGAAATGTGAATTTTAGTAGGAAACTCTACTTCATAGGCATTTTAAAAAGCATATCTTTTCATCATCTTGCATGATCCAAACTTTGTCATTTTTATCTTATTATATGTACCCACTAGAAATCTATCTTTTTGCAAATGAACCATAACTTCGTCACTAATTTAAAATTCCTTATACCTCCTTTTCACATTAGGCTTAGCCTTATACTATGTATTCATTTTTGTAACATGCTTCCTCACCTCCTCATTGATGTTCTTCAAATGTTCAACAAAATCTTCTTCTTTAAGACTACTTATTACTCATTTGTCTTGCTGCCTTAATTTAGAATCATTTAGACTTCTCCCATATACAATCTAGAGTGGTGATTTACTAGTACTCCTATTGATAGAATTATTGTATGTAAATTATGTCTCTGGTAAAATCAAATCCCAACATTTTGGTTTATCTCAAACCAAGCATCTCAAAAAATTCCCCAAACTCAAACTTACAACTTCTATTTGTCCATCAATCTATTGATGATGGGATGAACTAAACCTCAAATCTTCCTTCAATTTCTTCCACAATATATGCCAAAAATACCCAAAAAACTTGGTATCACTACTTCTCTAAAAAAAAACTCCACCACATGAAAAACATCACTTATCTTCTTGTAGGGAATGAAATGTGCCATTTTTGAAAATTTGTTAACCATAAAAAATATGGAATCATGCCCTTGCCATCTCCTTGGTAAAACAAGAACAAAATCCATACTGATATTTTCCCATGGCTTCTTAGGTACAAGTAATGGCTGATATAACCACATATTTTTCTTCACTCCTTTTTCCATTTGACATACTTTGCAACACTACACACACTTCTTCCCATCTTGTTGCAACTATGGCCAATAACATGACATGAAAAAACATGGTACATTATATGATACTTCCTATTGATCCTAAAGTCTCATATGAGAGAAAACTAAGGTCTACACAAGTAAATGACAGGACCATGTGATAAAATTCTACAACCGATACTAAATTGATATAAATATGGAAAAAAATCAAATTACAAAATACGAATCATAAAGGAGTTAGAAAATGACTTACATGTGGTGGGTAGTCTTTCAGTTAGTTGTGGCATCTCTAGAGCTTGAATTGATTCTTGTGAAGAGGGAAGTCCATTTTTCTCATAAGAAGGTTCTTCAAAAGTTAAATGTTTCAAATGAGAATGAAAATGATCTTTTAGGGCTTATATAGGTTTGACCTAACTTTAATAAGTTCTTCGATTTGTATCAGAACCACCATTGGCTAATTTGATGCTCCTAAAATCATTTTTGGGATCAAAATCAAAATCTAAAATCATTAAATAGCTCAAAATCATGATTTAAATTTTTACAGTTCCTTTTTAAGAAGCTTGACAACTACAATGCTAGCTATCTTGGATCCCTTTCTTGTGACCCTTGATGTTGTGGTTGTAGGCTTAGTAGCAACCTTCTTCAAGTTTTTCTTCACTTTTGGTTCAACCACAACAATTTGTTTGCCCTTGGTTTTCTTAGGCTTGGCAACAAATAATTCTTCTTATTCCATACCACATATCTTATTGTAGGGAATGCATTTTTTACATAAAAGAACATACAAATATTGGGAGAACCAAACTTACATAAACTATTCTTTTCCTTCCTTATGGATCCCAAGTTCTCTACTAACTAAGAAAGTTATAGCTAGACTAGATCATAATTATGATATCTCTTAACAAGTTTGTAACCCATATATATAGCAATACACAAAATTATATTAAGTTGGGTTGACTGGTACAATTTGTGTGTTATGATCCTAATAGAAAATTCAATCTCTAGTTAGTCAATGGTGGTGATTGAAATACCTCTACCATACCATTTCACTTGAGTATTGTTCTCAATCACATCTCTTCCTTGGCAATGAATGGTCTTTACCCTATCTATAATAGGGTGTCTTGTGATATAATGAATGATGTTCTTTATGATCTTTAGTGGTCTACTCTCCAACCAGAGTTTCACGTCATGAATTTGGCTTAACACAATCTTGAACCATTCTACTTTGAAAAGTTTAGGGTAAGAGTTAACCCTTTCTTAGCTACTACCTTGTGCTCATCTTTTGACCTACCATTTTTACACAATTTTTTATACTTGTTTCTCAACTCAAAGTCTCCAATATTCCAATTTTATACATGTAACACAATTTGAAATCATGAACCATAATAATCCTTGGCAAATTTTTTGATAATGCTCTAGAAGAATCTCCAGTTAATGCAATATCTAGGCATGCCTTGAATTTTGGTGGATGACATGCTTCATTTCAAATGATCTAAGCATTACTATCATTCAATACATCCTTCTTCTCACTTGTAGATGTGGATTTCATTTCTTTAGATTGGGGTTTAAATTGCAAGAAACTTCTCAACTTGGTCTTAATTCAACTTTGCATGACTTACTTGAGATGTCAATGGCATGCACTAAATCTTCAACAACTTCACACAACTATTCTCTACAATCACCTTCATAATTCACTCTATCAATTCTCAAAATCCTAGTGAGTAAAATGATCTTTGGAATCTTCTATATAGGTTCAAATGGTCAAATTAGGTCTACATAAATGCTTTGTACATTTATTAGGTGCGTAATAGCTATCTTGAAAAACTTAGTGGAACTTGGAAAAAAAACTTCCCTCAACTTCACTTGGTCAATATCATAACTCGATTCATAATGATATCCAACTCAATACATCATTCTATAGCTCGATACATACTAGAAGGTGGACTTGACTTGATTCTAATATTAGCACCAAAAGTCATTAATCTTTTCAAACCTCAGTTTTGTCCTTGTACATCTATTATCATGCTGATTTGGACTTACATGCATATAGTATCAGGAAATAATGTATGATGTATCAATTTATAACATAGTTCCATACATACCATATCATATCATTTCACTTTAAGCTAGGAAAATTACCTAATCTATTGGATTCATTGATCACAACTTCACCATTTGCATTGTTGCCTCTATCAGTTTTCTTCTTCCATGTTTGATTCATATGGGTTCTCACTTCATCGGTATTGACCTATTCCTTTCCATTGTTCTCCTCAACATTGGGTGTTGTTGATCAATTCATATAGTCCTTGCTTATGCCACCAAACTTCTAACAATTGAAAGATACCAGTCCAAAATTTCTCCAGTTTCTATATCTTCCTCTAAAATGTTTCTTAGCACAATTTTCTGCAATGTGTCCACATTTTACACAATATTGACAATTCACCCAAGTATTTTAATCCCAACTTATGGTATTACCTTGTTTAGGTGCCTTGACTTGAGCTTTAGGTGTCCAATTTTTCTTTACCTTAGATTTTCAATCTTATGCCTTATGACCATACATTTGACATGTTTAATAGTAACCTTCAAATCTAGAAGTAGATGGTGTCTTATTGACCTTTTATCTTCACTCATGTTCTTGATGACCTTGTTTATTGTAAGAGAAGAAATAACCAAAAAAAATTGGGTTTAGGTTTTGACTTAACAATCTTGCTCCTACAAATATTTTTCGTGTGGCCTACTTTTCCATAATAATAGCAAGTGGGTGTCTTGTTCTTTTTTCCCTCATTCACATTCCTTTTTTCTTCTTGCTTTGATGATTCTCCTTACTCGAAACCTGATAGGAACTCAACATAGCCTAGTCAAGAAGTGCCATGAGGTCTCCTTGGTGCATTCATCTATTCATTAAGAAATTTTATAGCCTCTTTAGGTTTGTTCAACCTCTCAAAAAATTCCTTATCAACTTTGAAAGCATTCACCAAATTTTCATTCTTAGATTTCATGTTTGTGATCTCTAGCTCTTTTCTTGAAATCTCATAATTTGTACTTAGTAAATGATTGGTCATGTCAAAATGATCATGAGTTAGCTTATTTACTTCATTAATCTTGTTGAGTTGTCATTTTTCAAAATGCTTAATGACAGGAATCCTTTTAAACTCCTCTCTTGAAAAGCTAACCTAGAATCAACTCCAAGGTTTCGGACGATCTTGTGACCTACTAGAATCCACTCAGTTGAAGATAAATGTATTTGTTCAAAGGGATGCCTTTGCTAGTTCTAAAATTTTTTCATAAGATGTAGAATCTACTTGCTATCTCAAAATAATAAAAAACACACAAAAATAAATATATTTGTCTATTTTTCTATTTTTTAATGAATGCAATCTAACAATGCAACTATATGAATTCCTAAATTAACCAAGTGTTTATAAAAGAAAATAACGGAGATAGGGTAATAAAAAGTTTAAGAAAATAACTTGAAAATTAAATTCCTAACAGACATAAGATATAGAAACAACACATCTACAAGTTAAGGCTTTGAAAAGATTGATAGGTAACTAACGAAAATAGGAGCAGCTATAGGAATTAGTAATCTTTCCTTGGTTGCATTTATTTATTATATGGGATAAACCAAGGTATCCTTATATTGTTTTTCCTCTAGTCCACATGTGGAGGACATCTCATTTTCTTGTCCTATTGTCCATGTGTAAGGACAACTCAATTTTTTTAATTCCTTTATTAAGGAAAATAGTTAGTCCTCCTTAAGAGAATCTTGACACTTTTCACACACTTATTATGAATGGTGGCATTCATAAAAATAGGAGTTACACATGCAACCACATGCAACTCCTTTCTTGTCTCTACAAAAGAGGTATCTCTCTCACATTCTAAAACAATTCTTCTACACATCATCTTGATGTTATTGTAATGAGCTATTTGCTCCACCTTCTTTCTCTCTCCTTTCTTGGGGCTTTTTTCTTCCATTCATAATTTTACACAAAGGGGTTTTCTTTTCTTTCCCCTTTCAAAATCTCTGGTCTCCATTCTTGTTGCTCTAATGGGAACCTTATTTTGTTTATGGTAAAATTCTTCCATCAAGCTCTCTTGGATTATTTTATTAGTTTTCATTTTTCTTGATTTCTTACAACAATGCTTCCTTAATTCCATTGATGCAATCGTCAATGGGAATTTAGTAACTGTAAGATATTTCAATTTTCATCAAATCACAAGGCCACAGAAAGTGTGCTCATGTGAGACAAAAAGTTATGCAGGAACAATAGGGTGATCTCTTCTTGAACTAAGTACGTTAGTGGAATTTGTAGACATATAGAAAACACCAAAGTTAAAAAATCATACAATCAAAATAACACAACAAAAATATTGGCTCAATTACATTCCATGAAGATACATTCACAAAATATAACACTTAGGCAAGAATCACTACACTCCAAATGTAAGTACTAATAGAATATATTATTGCATCAAAATAATGTCTTGGAATACATGTTACATTCTTGAATTTATAAGAAATCTTCTCCTCAATTTGTGTTGAGAGTGAGAGATATCTTTATGCAAAAATATGCTTCCAAACTAATTTTTTTTTAAAAAAAATTATGTACAAACTAATTCTCTAACTTGTGCTTAGTAGGACTCCATCCATATTTATAATATCATTAAATGGATGCATGAGCCTTTACATATCTTAAAATAAAGAAAACATAAGAAAATAAGAAGAAGAAAGCCTTTAGATGATGTAGGAGTGTTTGAAATTGCCAGAAATAGAAGCTTTATGTTCACTAGGTATCTGTAGGAGTTTAAGTGCCATCAGAATGTGTTTCTAACACATGGAAAGCTCTAAATTTAGAACTCAGTTAATTTTCGGTGCACCTTTGACTTCTTCAAAAACTTCTGCTGCACCTTAGAAAAAGTGAACCTTGGAAGCAACACACCTAGTACACTTGCATACCTAACACACCTGTGCACCTGGCACACTTGCACACCTCAGAAGAAGGTGTAAAAAATGAAAAATTTCACCAAGTGTCAATACTAAAATTCTAGCTTTTGGGTTTTGTTCCCCTTTATGCCAGAGCCATGTCTAGGTATTTGTTCTTGAATTTCTCAATAATCTTCATGACTTGGGCTACATCTAGAAAATCTAAAGCTTCATACTTGTCCTTGAATTTTTGTCTATAATTGCCTACCTCAATGCAAGTTTCCAAAAAATCTCCTAGTTTCACATCCAAGTCTAGTAATGCTTCTTCAATCTTGAATGCTTGTCTAATATAATCATCATTAGAAGCTTCTTCAAAAGTTTTTTGAAACCATTCAACAACTGCTTCTACAGTCATCAATTTATCCCTACAATCATCTTCAGAAATATCTAAGCACATACCACTATAGTGTTTCTCTACCTCCAAAATTTTCCTTTGGGTTTGATCCTTGAGCTTATGAATATCTACATGTAATGTCTCCATTACTTTATTGTCATCCACAATCTTGTCTATCCAATCATCAATTTTATCTAGCTCTTCTGCCATATATACCTCCATTAACATCTAATACTTTTGACCTTTGATTGATTCTAGTGCTTCAAGTCATTTCCCCAAGTATGTACTTCATCCATCAAACAAAAATCCTGATTCAAAATGGCCACTAGCTTATCTACATTATTTTGCATATGGTGTAGCAGCTTAAGATTTCCTAGTATAATCTACACACTTTTTCTTCAAAAAATTTTCACCATTGATAACAAACTTTCAAAAGACCAAAAACTTCATTCAGATATCCTTTTTGGATCTCATTCTATTTTTGAAGTGTTATCAATTCTATGTCATCCTGTTCCAAGTACGTAAACACTTCTTTAATTCTAGTTGTCACCATTAACTTGGCAGTGTCCAATGTGGGTTTCCCAAGCACAACCTCCCTAATTTGATAATCTTTTAGAGTCAATTCATCAACATTTTCATACAAGGGAGGGATAGCAACATGAGAAAATAAAACTTGATTTTGATCACTCATGATGAAAGCCAATGCCTGTGCATCCTTTGGTGGTGACTTAGGTTTCTTGAGAACTTCAATCGATTCTCTCATATCCTCTTCCTCAATGGAATACTACTGCCTTTTGTTTCTAATCACCTCTTTCCTCAACCATCTTAAAACATGTTCCATCAAAGATTTACCTTTTGAAGATGAAGGATTTTGTTCTGCTATGCTCTTCCCTTTATCACTCCTCTCTAGAGTCTTCTCCTTTTATGAGATATCTACATCAAGAGTCTTTGTATTCATTGAGTCCATAGTTATCACCTATGTGTCTTGAGAAGTTTGTTGAGGTTGCTCACATATTTTCCCTTCCTATGACACTTCATTGGCAAGTATTTTTTGTGGCTATTCCTCCTATTCTACTTGGACCTATTTTTCTTCATTGCTTGGAGGAAGAGAAGTAATCGAACCTTGATCCACATAAAATGTAACTTGATTTTGTGATGGTGGAACTACTTTGGGTCCTTGTGGCTAAGTTGGCAACTGAATCTAATCCTCCTATTGAGGTTGATTATTTGGAGTATCCCTTATTTTGTCTCCCAAAAACTTAGTGCCAACTGGCATAAAATCAAAACCTGACATCTAAAAGACATTAGTCCCTTCACCCTCCTACTCATCAATCCATTGCTGCATCTCAACCTCATAAGTTATAGATTGAATAGGCTGCGTGGGAATGGATGGTGGTGTAATGGTGGAGCTCCTTCTCCATTCAAACTTTGTGGCTCTAGCAAGATGAGTCCTCCAACTCAAAGGAAGGTTATCTTCTTCATCTTCATCATCCTCTTCTTCCTCTTCTGGAATGACTTCTGGGGGGAAAGGAATAACTCTCCTAATAACCATTTGTCTTCTCTTGACTAGAGTATTGATCTTTCTTCTTTTAGGAGTTGATGGGGAGGCTTGCAACTCTTGTTGAGGAGGAGACACATCTTGTACTTTTATTTCAACTCCTCCTTTCCCTTGTTCAATTGGTGGTACTTGAGGATTATCGCAGGTTTGTTTAGCTTCCACATTCTTTGACCCTTGTACATTTTTTTCCCCAGGCTATGGTAGTGCCTGAGTTGGTTCTTCTTCTAGCTCAGCTTGTTGGGGAGAAGTTCTCTTCCTCTTTCTATTACCCTTCAAAGCCCTATAATATCCAACTTTTTTGTCAAGTTTGTGCACTATTTATGGCCTCACTAGGGACTGGGCTATAAAAGTAGGTACTATTACCTTAGCTCCTCTACCTCTAGCTAGGCAGGCTATAATGTGGAAGACTATCGCTTAAGGAATTGAATCTAGTTTGAAAGTTCTCTTAATCCAGTCCTTAGTCAGTTTGATGACATGCTTGGCCCTATGGATAATATCCAAGTTTTCTTCCTTATCAATCTCTACATCCATAATGGGCTGATCACAAAGTTTGTCTCTATTATATGATGGATCAAGGACATCCTCATTATCTTATTGTACTACCTTCAAAGGAACCTTTATATTCAAAGCACTGGTTGCTAGATAGAGACTCATCCTACAATAATACCTTATTCAAATAGCATAGTTGTCTACTACGTTCATCCAGTGGTCCTTAATTGCATCTTCATGTTGGAATGTCTTTCCTGCTAAGTATTGCACTCTTCTAATGTTACCAAAATCAGGATGAGGAGAGTTATATTCATCCAAGGGATATTGATCCCACTTAGATTCAAAAGATGGAATATCCTATCTTTGTACCACACTGAACAGTCCTATACTAATAGGCCACACTGAGGCTATCTTGTGCTACTTCCTTTCTCTATCATATGTAGACAAGATTTGTCAAGCAATCTCTAGCAATATAAGTCTATCACTTGGATACCTAGGGAGCTTCTTGGGATTGATAGTGGTACCCACTACCCTCAAATAAGTGAATGTCCAAAATTTGATGTAATAGGCACCAACTTCTAAAATCTTGGCCACTGCCTCATTTGACATCCTCTTTGCATAATCCCCTTCAATGAACTAGATAATTGTGAATATAAATGCATCATTCACTATCTTGTATTCTTTTATGTGCTCTAGAAGCTTTTTCTTCACCAACTAGGGATATACTATATATGGTCATGCATTTGCCTCTTGTATACTAACCTTTTTAAACAACCTAAGATAGTCTATTACCGTTGCAGCTAGTAGGTACACCAAATAGGATGTCATGTAAAGCTTACAATTGTTCTTAACTATCACCATCTACTCATCAAAGTTCTCACTAAGAATTGAATCCCAATGAATTGGCATCTTTTTTGTCCTGATGGTCTCAATAAATTGCACCATTCATATGTTCAAGTGTCCCAATGCTGGTAATCCCATGACTCTACTCAAAAGTATTATAGAGTATCTGATATCTTCTTTCATATAACCCCTTGTCATGTCCACTTTGTTTGTTTTGCACCCAAGATGAGTCTTCTCAATGAGGTATAAGGATTGGATGATTTCAAATGCTTCCTCTACATGTTCTTTGTACCATCTTCCCACCTGGTGATAGGTTAATATGATAAATTGATCTACCCTCGAAAGATGGAATACCTTCTCTATGTTCTTAGGTCTAAGATCTAGCACAATCTCTCCAGTTATACTCTTTATGACCCTTTCCTCAGAAACATGGTTTTCTGCCAGTGTCATGATCAATTTTGAAGATTGCACCCATATTGGATGTGATGCGACATTGACTAGTCTTGACTGAATAAGAGAAGATATCAATGGGGACCTTTCTATGGGTTTGTTTCATAACACTAAGAATGTGTTCTAGTTTGTATGACAAAGTTCAGTATCCTTGATCTTTAAATAATCATCTTGAAAGCATGACTTTGCTAGAACACCTTGGAAATTGAAAATGACTAGTTTTGAGACCATCTTTGTAGCAAGGGAGGATGAAGAAGAAGTCATTGAATCTATAGAAAATCAAAATCTATTAGTTTAGATTCAAAGAAAAATCAATTAATAAAAACCTTAATGATGACACTAAAAAACTCAAAAACCTTAAGTGTTAAAAAAATCTAAAAAACCCAATTTTAACCCTGATATGCAAAAAAGAACACACCTGGCACACCTCAAAGGTGTGCTAGGTGCATTATCTCTTATGCAAAAGTTTGTTAAGGGTACATACCTTGGGCACCTGATGGGGGTGCACCAGGTGCAAACCCTTTTAAGACTTGTAAGCACAACGGGTGCACATTTAGTGCAACTCATGGGGTGCACTAAATGCACACCCTTTGATCCTTTTAGAGATACTTAGGTTTAGGTAAAGATGCATAGCTCTACACCTAGATAGATGCATGGTTGTGCACCTTTACTTAGGTTTTAGTTTTTAGTTTTCTAGGTTTTTGAAAGATTATTGCAAAAAATGTGCACAGTTGTACACCTATATAGGTGCACAACTACACACCTTTTTTAGTGTTTAATGTTGTGTTTTTATTTTATGTAGGTGTGAGGAGGGGAGACATGAAATGGAACATCAACACACCTGAGGAGCTATGTTGGTGCGAGTAATTAGGCTTAGAGCAAAGAAATAAAGTGGGGAGAAGGGTGGGGGTCTTGGGTTTTATAGATCCGAGACCTAGCACACCTCTTTGAGGTGCACAACTATGTAGTTGCACACTTCAAAGAGGAAGTGCTTTCCAATGTAACTTAGCACAGTAGCACACCTAGTGAGGTACACTAGGTGCCCTAGTGCACATCTCTATATGAAAAAATTAATTTTCTCTCTCAGAATTTTGGTTTTTGGAATCTAGGTTTATAAGCTAGGACTTGGAGTGGCCAAAGGCACTAGGCAAAACCGTAACAATGAGACCCTAGATTACAGATCTAGAAAGGTAAAAAAATAATGTAGGGGTCCCCATTTACAGGAAAAATGGGGCATGCATTGTGAAACCATAACAAAATAGCCCTGACAAAAAGGAAGAAATGACAAAGGCATTTCTTATTTAGCAAAAATTAGTCTAATGTGTATGAAACACTAATTGAATCCCAAATACTCCAAGCATATGTTTAGTCATTTTACAATCAAAACCTCTAAATATTGAATCTCCAAGTTCTATGTGTGTTGAATATATTGATTTTCTTCAACATCTCAAAATGCAATCTATCAAAAATTTCTGACAACTTGGAAACAATCTTCCACCCCTTCTGGTCCATTTGTTGGGAATCTCCGTAAAAGTTGTTTATCAATCTCTTGTTTGACTAGATGAGTGAATCAATTTTGAGGGCTCTTAGTGGGTTGTTATTTTTTATTTGAAGTCTTGGGTAATCTTTTGAATAGTAGATTCTCATAGCTCACAATATTTCCATTTTAATTCTTTGAAGAAGCAATTGTTTTGATATTGGATAGCTTATTTGGAATGCAAATCCCTATAATCTCATTTACCTTTCTCAGACTTTGTAGAATCTTTCATTCTTAACACCCTTTTATTTTCTATTTTTCTTTCTGTACCTTGACCATGCTTAGACTGTGTGGAGAAGACATTAGTGTCATTTCTTAGATTCAATCTTTTGTGAACATCCCTTGCATTCCTCTTTTAAGAACTTTTTAGAAACTCTCACACCAAACAATGATCTTAGTAATTCCATCAAGAAAACCCTTCTATTTAAACTAGTAGGGTTTGAACTATCCCTTATTACCTTCAACCTTGGTTCAAAAATACCTAAGATAGTTGATCTTTAAATTTTCAGAGTGTCGAGAACTTGTTGATCTATAATTATAAATTCAAGACTGAAAGTCCCCTATTACTGTACGTAGCATTTGTTCTAATCATTAAAATATTTTGACAAAGAAATACCTCTCCCCAAAAGTCAAAACCAAAAGAGTAGTTAATAGGATACATCAAGATGAAATTAGTTAACCAAGGTCCAGATGTATAAATAATTTTTTTCATAGCTTAGTGAACCCATAAAAAATTTATACTCATGCATGCATCCATAAGATTATCTAATCACTTAAAACTTCTAGGTTACTATCAAATCAACTTGTAGAAATTTAAACCATGAAACATAACATATTCATCAACACACTTGATACAATGATTTATGTGGAAACCCAATTTGGGAAAAACTGCCAGTAACATGCTACTCTTTTCACTCTTCTAAAGTGATGCCCTATGAGAGGCCAACCCTATTAAAGGTTACAATACACATGGTTAAATGTGACCCTATTAAAGGATTTCAATAACCATGTTAGGAGTGAGCCTTGCTAGAGAACTTTAGACCATTCACTTGGAATGTCACCCAGTTAAAGGATTTACAAATGATTGTTAGGTCAACCTCAATCCAAAGGATTTACCCTAGATTGATTCAATTATTAGAGAGTAACAATAAGGCTTGATCTGATACAACTTGCAACTTCTCTTGTAGATTGCAGATCTCTGTTTAGTCCTCCATTCTGCTTGGCCTTCATACTTTGTAGCGCTAATAGCTTGTTCATTCTTCAAACATTCATCTCCTTAAGCCTTCTTTCTTAACATGCCACTGTAGAATCTTCTCTTAGGTCACTTGATGCATCAAAAACCTTAACTCCTTGTCTCCCTTAGGTTCTCACACATGAAAACCTTGCTACATGACCAGCCAATCCTATAAATAAGAAATTAAGATCCTTTTCCGCTCATTCTTCATCGTCCAAATTAGGGTTTAGATGGATTAAGTAGGATATAATGTATCTACCCTACATTCCATATCTCTTCTAGAAAATTCTCTTAGAATCCACTTTGAACTCACTCAAAATAGATTACCTTGAATTCTGTGCCACTTGTTCATCATCCTTATCTTCCACCTAGTTCACACAATCTAGGAAAACAAACTTGTTAGCTTAGATTCATCAAATCCATGATCTTCTAAATAATGCAACAGCTCAGCATCATCAACATTCTGATGCTCGATACATACTATGTTACTTGACATCCACTATAAAATTACTTGGCATGAACTAAAGTTTATTGGTGCTCAGCATCAACTAAAATTTACTTGCCATCCACTATCTTGCTTGGTATCCTCTAGAATTTTCTTTTACTTGGCTCCAACTAACTTTTTGCTTGGCTTGCACTGACTTTTCTTGACACCTACTACCCACTCAGTCAAGCTTGGTAGACAAACTTTGTGTAACTTGTTCTTCTAACATTTCTTAGTGTAGCTAACATTTGTAACCTTAAGTAGATTATTAATACATCATGTCATCACTATCTTAATTGATTCTTGTACTTCATTAGATAATCATAACTCAACCTTTCCTCTAGGTGCTATTGTTGCATCTTTTGATCAAATCCTCTTCATCAATCAAATAAGTGATAGTATTTAAATCTTATAAGTATTTGTCTTATCAGAAAATAATAGGTTTGACATCAATGACAAAACAATGATTGAAACACATAGTCTTCTTCAATAATCTCCTTCTTTGATTAGCTTCTTCAATCTATTCTCAACAATCTCCCTCTTTGGCATTGATGGCAAACCAAACTTATCAACCAAATCAATCAAATGATGAATATCTTGTTCAACCAAACTGACTAAGTTAAAATAGTAGGACAATACCAAAAAGAAAATAATTCCTTGTATTGAAATCTCTTCCTCTATTAGTAGCTTCCATCTTCTATATAGGTTACAAAACTCTTTCTTATAACTCCCTCTGAGTTCCTTCTTGTATCTCCCTCTTACTAGGTAGATTAGGATTTCTCCCTCTTTCTTGCATTTGTCTCTATCTCCTTCATTAGCAATTATCATCTCCCTCTAATTAATACTTTTCACTCTTTCTTTGTCAGTAATACTAGCTTAATCAGTAGAATATCTCCCTCTTTGACAACAATCTCATGATATCTCCCTCTTGATCAGTTTAATTCTCTTTTTCCCTCTTTGACAAAAATGCCAAAATCTTGTCATCTTAAATATGCAAATATAGGATTTTTTAGTTTCTTCAGTTTCTCCCTTTGTCACCTTGCTTGTGACTATTTTGAAGTTTAAGCTCTTTGATTACTTTAGGTAGCTCCTAAAGTAAGATCCATTGCATCAATTTGTAACATATGACAATCAACTTATTTGATGTAGGGCACTCCTTCTGTTACTTAGATAGCCTTTGATAGGGGTATCACCCCTAATTTACCTCTTAGATACTCATGATCATTCTTAGGGAATGCTTTTGTGAAGATATCAACAATTTTCTCTTTTGCGTTAACATATTCCATCTTCACCTCTTTATCTTGAACTAATTCTCTCAAGTAATGATACTTGATTGCAATGTGCTTAGTCTTTGTGTGCATCATTGGGTTTTTTGATATATTGATAGCACTTGTATTATCACAATAAAGTGTCACTAGTTATGTGATCTCTTCCTTCATTCCTTTGAGTAGCTGTTAGATCCATACAATGTTTGTACAATTTACAATAATAACAACATATACAGCTTCAAGAGTAGATTGTGAAGTGCAATTTTGTTTCTTGTTAGTCCATGTAACTAGTCTCTTGCCTAAGAAAAATGATCCTCCATTAGTGTTCTTTCTGTCATTAATGTTTCTAGCCCAGTCAGCATCAGTGTAGGCTCTTAATTCAAAATTTTTATTTTTCTTGTAGTATAGCCCAAACTCTTATGTTCCTTTCAGATATCTCATTATTCTCTTTACAACCATTAAATGATTCTACCTAGGATTAGCAGAGAACCTTGCAACTATCCCTATAGATAATGCAATGTTAGGTTTGCTATGTACTACATATTTCAATTTGCCAATCATAGACATGTATAATGTTTGATTTGCCTCAGCTGAATCATCATTCTTTAACAACTTGTGTCCTATCACCATAGGTGTACTTACTAGTTTGGAATCCTCTAACTCAAAAGTTTTTAATATTTCCTTGACATACTTTGATTGAGTGATGTATATACCATATTTTATCTAATATACTTGCAAACCCACAAAAATTTTGATCTTTCCAAACATAGACATCTCAAATTCTTGTCTCATCTAATTTGAAAAATCTTTACATAAAGCATCTTGACCTCCAAATATGATATCATCAACAAATATTTCAGATAACAAAATAACTTTTCCTTTTTTTATCTTCATGTACAATTTGTTGTTATCATTAGTACTTTTGAATCTAATCTTCAAAAGATAATTATGAAGTCTCTCATACCATACTCTTGGTGCTTGTTTCAAACCATAAAGAGCTTTGTGTAGTCTACATACCATGTTCTTATTGTTAACATCAAAAAAATCTTCTAGCTATTCTATGTAAAATTCTTCCTCTAATATGCCATTTAGAAATGCAGATTTAACATCCATCTAATAAACTTTGAAACCTTTGTATGTAGAATAAGTAAGCAAAGTTTTTACTCCTTCCAATCTTGCAATAGGGGAAAGTGTTTCTCCATAGTCAATTCCTTCTTCTTGTGCACATCCATTGCAAACTAATATTTCTTTGTTTCTTGTGACTTTACCATTTTCATCTAGCTTATTTTTTAATACCCACTTGGTGCCAATCACATTTTTGTCTTCTGGTCTAGGAACTATACTCCATGTTTTGTTCTTCTCAATTTGTTCAATCTCTTCTTCAATGGCTTTACTCCAATCTACATCTTCTAATGCATCTCTTACTAATTTAGGTTCAATCATGCTCAACAACATGTATCACTTCTCAATCTATTCCTTTTTATTGGCCCAACATCTTTATCTCCAATGATTTGTATAGTAGGATGATGTCTTTTGACATATTTAGACAATCATTGCTCAAATCTTGTTTCTTCATTTTATCTTTCAGCTTCTAAATCACCATGTATTTCTCTATTAGGTATCTTAGCTTCTCTGTCATGTACACTAACTTCAGAATAAAAATGTGCACCCACTTCATTTTGTAACTCGACATCTGAATGTAGCTTGGTTCCTAAATGAAATTCAACATTCATGGGGTGTGACTCAGCAGTCACTGAAATTTGTTGTTGGTTTGTAGCTTGATTTGCAACATCTTCTTTAGTAGGCATACCTTCATAAAAATATACAAATGATTTGTATTCTTTTGGTTCTTTTATTGGTTCAGCCTTATATACTTCTATATATTCATCAAAAATTACATTTGCAGTTTCCACAACTTTTTTAGTGTTAGTATTCAAACATTTATAAGCTTTACTTCTTGTGAAATAACCAAGGAATATACCTTCTTCACTTTTTGCATCAAGTTTTCTATTCCTGAAATCTTTAAAAATGTAACATTTGCTTCCAAATACCTTAAAATATTTTACATTGCATGAGTGTTTTTACCATAGTTCAAAAGGTGTAGAATGAATACCTTTCTTGACTTGCACATGATTCAAGGTATAGAAAGCTATACTTATAGCTTCTTTCTAGTATTTCAAAGTAGCATTCTTCTCCATCACAAGTGTTCTAGTACAATCCATTATAGATCTATTTCTTCTTTCAACAATCCCATTTTATGGAGGGGTTCGAGGGGTAGATGTCTATCTTTTGATACCTCTGTCATTATAGAACACTTTAAACTCATTTTATGTGAATTGTCTTCCTTTATTTGATCTCAACCACTTTAGACTCTTACTTGTTTCCTTCTCAACTCTTGTTAAGTACCACTTAAACATTTGAAAAGCATCAGATTTCTATTTCAAAAACATGACTGTCATCATTCTAAAATAATCATCAACAAATAACATAATGTAATTATCTCCTTTGTAGCTTTTCACATCAATTGGTCTAGACATAAGCTGATATGAACAATCTCTAGTATTTTTTTAGAGGTATAAGCTTTACTCTTAAAGCTTGACTTTGTCATTTTGCCTAACTGACATTGTTTGCACATTGTATTGTCAAGTTTCTTCAACTTAGGAAAACCTCCAACTTTCTTCATGTTACTAATACTAACCAAGTTATCAAAATTAACATGACATAACCTCTTGTGCCATAGGCATACATCATCAAATCTTACAACAAGACAAGTAGCATCCTCTATATCAAGATAGAATAGATTACTCCTAGTTTGATCACCCTTTCCAATAAATTTCCTATAAGTATCATATATCTTAGCAATCTTGTTTTCAAACTTAACCTTACATCCTAAATTATTCAGCTGTGACACACTCAAAATATTATAGTTAAGTCCTTCAACATGGTAAACATTTTCACATAGAATCTTATCCATGAGTTTGATAAAACCTTTTTCTTTTATCAAACATGGTGCATCGTTACCAAATCTTACACTATTTCCTTCATATAATAATTTAAGGTGATGAACTTGCTTTTGTCTCTAGTAATGTGATGTGAGCATCCATTGTCAATGATCTATCTATCATTCTTGTTCACACAAATCAAAAGTACAGCTGCCTCATCTTCATTGCAACATACACCACTTCATCATCATGTTCATCATAATCGTCCTTTATTTCCTCTTTAGTAATGTAGCATGACTTCTTTCCTTTATCTTTTTAATCTTTGCTGTCATCTTCTCTTCTACTTTTGTATTTTTCACCACCTCTGTAGTTCTTCTTTTGTGTACATCTTGTAGCAATATGACCAACCTCATTGCAATTGAAAAAAATGATAGGTAAATTACCTTTGAACTTGCCTTTACCTCTGTAGAATATTCTTGTCGGTAGTGCTTCCAGTTGTTCAAGATCTTCCTCATCTATACCACTATCACTAGACACATATTTTGTCTTTCTCTTCTTCTTCTACTTCATCTCATTAGAATCTTTTAATAATAGCTTAGCTTTGAAAGTAGATTCAAGACTCTTAGGTTTGTAATTATCATAGTGAGATAGCTCAAAAGAAGTGAGTCTACCTACTAGACCTTCAAGAGTTAGATTATTACTTGGTATACATCTCAATTCTTGAATTGCAAAAACTCTAATAACATAAATAGGTAGTAGTGTTCTTAAAACTTTACTTAGCACAATGTTGTCTTCAATATGACCAGTAGCTCCTCTTATTGCATTAACAACTTCTTTTATCCTTGAAACATATTGACCAATATTCTCACCTTCTTCCATTCTCATATCATCAAACTTACCTCTGAGACTTTTAGCTTTTTCTCTTTGAACATTAGTGTCTCTTCCATAGATAGTGGTTAGGGCATCCTAAATTTTATTTAAAATTTCAAGACCTTTGATATCATCAAATTTGGCATAGCTTAGGGTAGAGGAAATCTTCAACATCGCTTGGTTGTATTCTTTCTTCTTCTTTATATCTTCAGCAGTTAGGGCTCCACTTAGATCAACATGTTCCACATTAATGGTAGATTGTGCATGATCTCCAAGTTCTCCAAGGTGTAGCTTCATCAAACTTTTCCATGTAGAAAAGTTATCTCTATTAAGCTTGGGTACATCTCTTTTCGACATCTTGATCTTTGTGATTCTAGTACCTTCAAACTAGTCCTCTTAAGAAGATGGCTCTAATACCAATTGTTGGAATTCTTTAGAATAACTAGGGGGGAGGTGAATTAGTTATCCAAGGTCCAAATGTATAAATAAAACTTTTCATAGCTTAGTGAACCCATAAAAAATTTATACTCATGCATGCATCCATAAGATTATGCAATCACTTAAAACTTGTAGGTTACTATCAAATCAATTTGCAGAAATGTAAAGCATGAAACATAACAGACTCATCAAAAAACTTGACACAATGATTTACATGGAAACCTAATTTGGAAAAAACCTAGTAACATGCTACTCTTTTCACTCTTTTGAAGTGATGCCCTATGAAAGGCCAACCCTGTTAAAGGTTACTATACACACTATTAAACGTGACCCTGTTAAAGGATTTCAATCACCCTATTCAGATTGAGCCTTGTTAGAGGAATTTAGACCATTCACTTGGAGTGTCACCTAGTTAAAGGATTTACAAATTACTATTAGGTCAACCTTAATCCAAAGGATTTACCCTAGACTAATACAATTGTTAGAAAGTAACAGTAAGGCTTGATCTGATACAACTTACAACTTCTCTTGCAGATTATAGATCTCAATTCAGTCCTCCATTCTACTTGGCCTTCATACTTTACAACTCTAATAGCTTTTTCACCCTTCAAGAATTCATCTCCTTAAGCCTTCGTTCTTAACATGCCATTGCATACTCTTCTCTTCGGTCAGTTGATGAAGAAAACCCCTTAACTCCTTGTCCCCCTTAGGTTCTCACACATGACAACCTTGCTTCATGACCAACCAATCCTATAAATAGGAAATTAAGATCTTTTGCCACTCATTATCCATTATCCAAATTAGGGTTTAGATGGATTAGGTAGGATATAATGTATCTACCCCACATTCCATATCTCTTCTAGAAACTTCTCCTAGAATTCACTTTGAATTTTTCTCAAAATGATTTACCTTGAATTTTGTGCCACCAACTCATCATCCTTATCTTCCACCTAGTTCACACAATCCAATAAAATAAGCTTGTCATCTTAAACTCATCGAATCCATGATCTTTTAAATAATATAGTAGCTTGGAATTATCAACCTTCTAATGCTCGACACATATTGTGTTACTCGACACCCACTATAAAATTACTCGACATGAACTAAAATTACTTGGCATAAACTAAACTTTACTTAGCATCCATTTTCTTGCTTGGCATCCTCTAGAATTTTCTTTTACTTAGCTCCAACTAATTTTTTGCTTAGCTTGCACTGACTTTTCTCGACACCTATTATCCACTCAGTCAAGCTTGGCAGACAAACTTTGTGTAACTTGTTCTTCTAACCTTTCTTAGTGTAGCCAACATTTGTAACCTTAAGTAGATTATCAATACATCATGTCATCACTATCTTAACTGATTCTTGTACTTTATTACATAATCATAACTCAACCTTTCCTCTAGGTGCTATTGTTACATCTTTTGATCAGATCCTCTTCATCAATCAAATAAATGATAGTACTTAAATATTATAAGTAGTTTTCTTACTAGAAAATAGTAGATTTTACATCAATGACAGAACAATGATTGAAACACATAGTCTTCTTCAACTATCTCTCTCAACAATCTCCCTCTTTGATTAGCTTCTTCAATCTATTCTCAACAAGCATTTGCTACCATGTTTTTCTCCTCAAAATGGAATTTATGTTCAAAGCTTCAAAATCATCCATTATATCCCATACTTTTTTCTTGTAAGCAAGAAACCTCCTATCTTTGTAAAAATATACCGATTTCACTTGTCTTATTACCAACTGAGAATCTCCCTTGACTATGAGAGTTGTGATTCTTTTCTCCAATGCAAAAGAAGTCCTCGTATCAATGCTTCATACTCTACAAAATTATTAGTACATCTAAACTATAATTGATATGTTGTGTAGAAAGACTTACCTTTTGGGTTGATCAACTCAATACCTATGCTAACTCCTAATTTGCATTTGGAACCGTTGAAGTAGAGTCTCCAAATCGAATCTTCTTTGGGATTTATAACCTTATGCTTATTCATCCTTAGCTTTTCTTTCACTTGGGCCTAAAAGGATTGTTTCTTGGGGATCCACTTTAGTCTTTCACAAGGTGGATTTGATTATTTTCCATTGTTACTCCTTGATACCAAAATTGTATGTTTTTATTGTTTTTCCTAAATTTCCCCTATCAATTCTATAATTTCATCCACTTTGGGTTTAGGATGAATCACTACTAAAGTCCATCCTTGACCTTTTACGTATCATCTTCTTCTTTGAACTTCAATGATTTTTGGTGGAGGAGAAGAAAAACCTCCACAATCTAAAGAGGTATCACTATATGGTAAATTTATATCTTCAATTTCCTCTTCAACTTTTTCCACAAATTCAGATATGTTTATAGGAATCTGATTTCTTGTGGGTTCATCTTTTGGAAAATTACCACTCTTTATTTCCATCATCTGTGTTAATACCTTAGTGACTGCTTCTTGGCAAAATGAACATTCAAACTTTGAATGACTAACTTTATGTAATTGGAAAAGTCCTAGGAGAAGTAGGATACTAGGGTCAACTTCTTCTCCTAAACATTGTAAGGTAGCCACCATGTTATGTATGAACTATGTTATGATCTCCTGCTTTGGAATGGAAATCTTGGATCTTTCATTTTGATCATCTGATATTTTGGTTAAATTTGTATCAAAAGCCATCACTTTGTAAGATCCCAAATTTGATTGTAAGAATGCAACCTCATTTGGTGCATTGTATTATGTAATAATTGTTTTTAACTTTGGCTCTACATCTATCTTGATTTGATTATTCAACCCTTTCCATGGTAACCATAACTAAGTAAAATCCACAGAAAAACATCCTCTAAGGAATTTTGTCCATTCTCTACTTAGTAGTAGTCCATATGTTTCATGAATATCAACCACATGTATATCGATGATGTCTTTAATTTAGGGGTCAATTGTCAACTATATCCAAACATCTTTCAATACACCAATGAATTTAACCTCAATTTTATCCAATTGTATCAATATTTGATTAGAGGGTTTAGGAGTGACTCCCAACCTTTGTGCTATTGAAAATGGCATAACATTACAAGAGGCTCCTGAATCAATCAGGTAATTATGAAGATTCTTCCCATATATCTTGATGTTAAGCAAAAATGGGGGCACCTAAACCTTGTCTTTAAACATAGTTGGCATTGCCTTCGAAGCTTTGACTTGTTGAGATATTATATTTTGAGGAACAATACACATATTATGGGGTACCTTTTTATGATCAAGAGTCTTCATTAGTGCCTCTCATTGATGAGGACAATTTTGCAGCATGTCAAACATGGGCATGTTGGCCTTTGTTCATTTCAAATCTTCCACTGCACTATACTTTTCAATAGACCAAACGGGTTTTTTCAAGATTGTTGGTACATTTCCTTGATTTTGATTTTGTTCTCCTCCATACGACGGCTTGATTGGCACTAGATTATTACTTGCTCTTGGATCAGGGGGAGTTTTTTGTAATGCTGGAGGAATTCCATCTTTCATAGGTTCTTTCCTACTTTGCAGATTGTAAGTATTTCGATTGTCATTTCGAAAAGAAAACATCCCTTTAGGCTAAATGTCTAGTTCCTAACTAAATGGAAAAGAGAGTTCTTCATTAGTTGATTGTCCCACTTGTGCACTTTGTGCAGAATTGTAAGATTCTAGTAGCATAGCATTAAATTGTATAGGAGGTGCATTTTCACTCGGTTGTGAATTTTGAGTCATGTCTTGATTTCCATTGTAATATAAACCATCATTGTTAGATGTGTTTTGACCATCATCATACTAATTGATGTCCACATACTGAACAATATTGTTATTGTTATCTATAGGAATGCTTTCATTATTCAGAGGAGTGTTCTGTTGTTGATTCTATCTTTGGAAGCCATTGTTATGATTAGGAGGATTGGAATTGTATCCTCCATTATTGTTTCCTGCATTATTGTTCCCAACATTATTGTTTCTACTGAAATTCCTATTGTAGTTTTGACCATAGTTTTTGATGTTGTAAGGACCAACAGTATTTCTCTGAAAATTGTTGTTCTATCCTTGTGACAACCTAAAGCGAGTTAGTTCATTGTTGATTTGTGACATGGTCTTCTTCATTTGACCAAACTCAGAGGCAAAACTATTGTCTGTCTTAACAAAAGTTGTTGCCTTTTGCTCAAAGAAAGAAACTTTTGGAGGTTCATATCCTAGATATGTTATAGTTGGGTTTTTGTGGAGTGGCTGCCTACTATAATGGAACTAGATACATAGGTATGAATTAGTTAGGCATTATAGGTTCTCTGATAGGATATATTGGCATTGCTATAATAGCTTGACCTAGAAGCATCAATTCTCCTCCATTAGGATTGGCTTGTTTAGTGAAGGTAATCACTTCTATGAAGACTTTGTCCAATGTGTCAATATTTTCTATAGGAAGTCTTCTTAGAAAAATAGTAGTAAGATGGTCTATAGCATTCAAGTAAATCTAAATAGCAGCTTCAACTAGTATAGTGCATGGCATTTCTAGCTTGCAGTATTCCATATGAAAGCAATGGTTGAAGCACAAAACTGTCTCATCTAGGTCCCTCTTTATTGATATGAATTGTTGTTGTATCATAGCTGGGTTGATGAAGGTTTTGAATTGTTCCAAGAATAATTTTTTGAAAGTATCCTAGTCTCCAATACCTCTAGGTGGAAAATTAACATACCAATTAAAGGAAACTTCCCCTAAAGAGTAGGGGATAAGCAAAGAACCACATTCTTGTTAGCAATATGCTTTCGATTGAAAATTTCCTTGAATACCTTGATGTGATCTTCAATAGTTTGTGTCTCTCCATAGATGAACCTTAGGCAAATATTCTTATGATTCTTAGGAAGATCATTGAGTACAGCTATCAAGTTGATTGGTGAGTCTACAATATTTGCAAAAAAGACCATCGGAGGATTTGGTGGAGCAATGGGTTATTTTTGTGGAGGTGGAACTAAAGAAAATGACGTAATGTTGAATGGAAGTGGTAGAATTTGAGGTAATCCTTTGTCACTATGAAGCTTGCAAAAATGGCTAAGTTTGAGGAACTCGTGTGCACTGGGTGAGGATCTTAGAGCTCATTGAAATGGGGATGATGGATTAGAATCCTCCTGTTTGCATCAATTCTGGGGAAAAAGTGCACCTCTATAGAAGTACACTTTCTCAAAAATAAGGCGCACCATGGAAGCTAGCACACCTGCACACCACAAAAGCTCAAAAGTCTAGAAAATATTCTGAACTTGTAAAAAATATAGAATTTTGAAATTGCAAGTTTTTTTCTTCTATTCCAAAGGTTAAGGGGTCCTCCTAGTGCCACTTCTATTGAGCTATCATTTTGCATGATGCTTAATGGCATGAATCATTTCAAACTCTCTAGAAGAGTCGATCTAGGATCAACTCCAAGGTTTTGGGTGATCTTGTAACCTACTAGAATCCGCTTAGTTGAAGATAAATGTATTTGTTCATAGGGAGGCCTTTGTTGGTTCTGAAAAATTTGGATAAGATGTAGAATCTGCTTGCTATCTCAAAAGAATAAAAACCACACAAAAAGAAATATATTTTCATATTTTTGTATTTTTTAATGAATGCAATCTAACAATGCAACTATATGAATTCCTAAATTAACCAAGTGTTTATAAAAGAAAATAATGAAGATAGGGTGACAAGAAGTTTAAGAAAATAACTTGAAAAGTAAATTCCTAATGGACATAAGCTACAAAAACAACACGTCTATGAATTAAGCCTTTGAAAATATTGGTAGGTAACCAATAAAAATTGGAGCAATGCTTCCTTAATTCCACTAATGCAATCATCGATGGGAATTTAGTAACCGTAAGATGTTTCACTTTCCATCAAATCGCAAGGCCACAAAAAGTGTACTCATGTGAGACAAAAAGCTATGCACGAACAATAGAGTGATCTCTTATTGAACTAAGTACATTAGTGGAATTTTTAGATCCATAGCAAACACTAGAAGTAAAAGATCACAAATAAAAATAATGAAACAAAGCAATTGGCTCAATTACATTCCATGAACATACATTCACAAAATATAACACACTTAGGAAAGAATCATCCTACACTCCAAATGTGAACACCAATAGCATATATTATTACATCAAAATAATGGCCTAGAATACATGTTATGTTCCTTAATTTATAAGAAATCTTCTCGTCAATTTGTGTTGAGAGTGAGAAATATCTTTATGTAAACATATGCCTTTAAACTAATAAAACAAATCTAATTATGTACAAACTAACTCTCTAACTGGTGCTTAGTAGGACTACATCTATATTTATATCATTAAATGGATCCATGAGCCTTTACATGTCTTAAAAAATAGAAAACGTGAGAAAATAAGAAGAAGAAAGCCTTCAGATGATGTAGGAGTGTCTGGAAGTGCCAAAAATAGAAGCTTTATGTTCACTAGGTATCTGTAGGAATTGAACTACCATCAGAATGTATTTTTGATGCATGGTAATCTCTAAATTTAGAACTGGTAGTTAATTATTGGTGCACCTCTGACTTCTTTAAAAACTTCTAGTGCACCTCAGAAAAAGTGCAGCTCCAAAGTAGTGCACCTTAGAAGTAAGTTCAAAAAAGAAAAATTTCACCAAGTATCAAAACTAAAATTGTAGCTTTTAGGTTTTGTTCCCCTTCAAATACCAGAGCTGGTATTTGCTCTTGAATTTCTCAAAAATCTCTATGACTTGGGCTGCATTTGGAAAATCTAAAGCTTCATACTTGTCACTGACTTTCTATCTATAATTGCCTACCTTGATGCGAGTTTCTACAAAATCTCTTAGTTTCACATCCAAGTCTAATAATGCTTTTCCATTCTTGAATGGTTGTCTAATATCATCATCATTAGAATCTTCTTCAAAATTTTTCCAAAACTGTTCAACAACTACTTCTATAGTCATCAATTTATCCCTTGAATCATCTTCAAAAATATCTAAGCACACATCACTATAATATCTCTCTACTTCAAAACTTTGCTCTTAGGTTTGATCCTTAAGCTTATGAATATCTATGTGTAATGTCTCCATTAATTTATTTCCATATGCATTCTTCTTTATCCAATCGTCAATTTTATCTAACTCTTCTATTGTATATACCTCCATTAACATCTGATACCTTTGACCTTTGATTGATTGTAGTGCTTGTAAGTCCTTGCCCCAGGTATGCACTTCATCCATCAAACCAAAATCTTGATTCAAAATGGCCACTAGCTTCTCCATTATTCTACATATGATGTAGGAGCTTAAGATTTCCTTGTATAATCTGCACATCTTTTTCTTCAAAAATTTCTTGCCATTGCTGAAAAGCTTTTAAAAATGGATCTAGCTACATAGTTTCCTTATCTCTTTTGTCCAATGCCTCATTCAAAGTCTCCTTTATATTTTTAGGATCTAAGGGACCAAAAAATTTGTCTAGATATCCTTTTAGGATCTTATTTTGGTTCTAAAGTGTTATCAATTTCATGTCATCCTGTTCCAAGTATCTAAACACTTCTTTAATTCCGGTTGCCACCATTAACTTGGTAGTGTCCAACATGGGTTTCCCAAGCACAACCTCCCTAATTTGATAATCTTTTAGAGTCAATACCTAAACATCTACATACAGGGGAGGGATAGCAACATGAGAAAATAAATGCTAATTCTGATCACTCATGATGAAGGCCAATTCTTGTGTACCCTTTGGTGGTGACTTAGGTTTCCTAAGAACTTCAATCAATTCTCTCATATCCTCTTCCTCAGTGGAATATTGTTGCCTTTTGTTTTTTATCACCTCTTTCCTCAACCATCTTGGAACATGTTCCATCAAAGATTTACCTTTTGAAGATGAAGGAGTTTGTTCTTCTATGCTCTTCCCCTTATCACTCCTCTTTAGAGTCTTTTCCTTTTGTGAGATATCTACATTAGGAGTCTCTGTATCCATTGAGTCCACAATTCTCACCTTTGTGTCTTGAGAAGTTTTTTGAGGTTTCTCACATATTTTCCCTTCCTCTAACACTTCATGGGTGGGTATTTTTTTGTGGCTATTCCTCCTTTCCACTTGGACCTATTCTTCTTCATTTCTCAAAGGAAGAGGAATAGCCAAACCTTTATCCACATAAAATATAACTTGTCTTGGTGATGGTGGAGCTACTTCAAGTTCTTGTGGTTGAGATGGCAACTGACTCCAATCCTCTTGTTGAGGTTGATTATTTGGAGTATCCCTTATTTTATCTCCCACTAACTTAGTTCCAACTAACATAAAATCAAAATTTGACATCTGAAAGACATCAGTCCCTTCACCCTCCTGCTCATCAATCCATTTCCACATCTCATCCTCAAAAGTTATAGATTGAATAGGCTACATGGGAATGGATGGTGGTGTAATGGTGGAGACCCTTATCCATTCCAACTTTTTGGATCTAGAAAGACGAGTCCTCCAACTCAAAGGAAGGTTATCTTCTTCATCTTCATCATCCTCTTCTTCCCCTTCTAGAATAACTTTCGGGACAACTCTCCTAATAACCTTTTGTCTCCTCTTGACTAGAGTCTGGATCTTTCTTCTTTTAGGAGTTGATGGTGAGGCTTGCACCTCTTGTTGAGGAGGAGATATTTCTTGTACTTTTTTTTGAACTCCTCCTTGCCCTTGTTCAGTTGGTGGCACTTGAGGATTATCTTGGGTCTGTGTAGCTTCCACATTCTCTGAACCTTGTACATTTTCTGCCCTAAGCTATGGTAGTACTTGAGTTGGTTCTTCTTTTGGCTCAACTTGTTGGGGAGAAGTTCTCTTCTTCTTTTCTTTACCTTTCTAAGCTCTATAATATCCAACTTCTCTATCAAGTTGGTGCACTATTTCTGGCCTCACTGGGGACTGAGCTGTAAATGTGGGTACTATTACCTTAGCTCCTTTTCCTCTTGTTGGGCATGCTATAGCATGGAAGACTATTTCTTGAGGAATTTAATCAAGTTTGAAAGGTCTCTTAATCCAATCCTTAGTCAACTTGATGACATGTCTAGCCCTATGGCTAATATTTGAGTTTTCTTCCTTTTTAATCTTTGCATTCATAATGGGTCGATCACAAATTTTGTCTCTATTATACAATGGATCAAGAAAATCCTCATTATCTTATTGTATTACCTTCAAAGGAACCTTTATCACCTTCAAAGGAACCTTTATCTTCAAAACATTTCTTTCCAGATAGAGAGCCATCCTACAACAATACCTTATTCGAATATTGTAGTCATCTACTTCCTTCATACAGTGGTCCTCAATAACATCTTCATGTTAGAATTTCTTTCCTGCTAAGTAATGAACTCTTCCAATGTTATCAAAATAAGGATGAGGAGAGTTATATTCATCCAAGGGATATTAATCCCACTCATATTCAAAATATGGAATATCCTATCTCCAGATCACACTAAACGATCCTATAGTAATGGGCCACACCTAGGTTATCTTGTGTTGCTTCTTTACTCTTTCATATGTAGATAAGATTTGTCAAGAAATCTCCAACAATATAAGTCTATCACTTGGATACCTATGGAGCTTCTTGGTATTGATAGAGCTACCCACTAGCCTCAAATAAGCGACTGTCTAAAATTGGATGTAATAGCCACCAACTTCTGAAATCTTGGCCACTGCCTCATTTGACATCCTCTTCGCATAATCCCCTTCAATGAACCGAATAATTATGAATCTAAATTCATCATTCACTATCTTATATTCCTTGTTGCGCTCTAGAAGTTTTTTCTTCACCAACTGAGGATATATTATATATGGCCATGTGTTTGCATCTTGCATACTGCCCTTTTTAAACAACCTAGGATAGTCTGTTGCCCTTGCAACTAATAGGTACACCAAGTAGGATGTCATATAAAACTTACAATTGTTCTTAACTGTCACCAACTATTCATCCAAGTTCTCACTAAGAATCAAAGCCTAATCAATTGGCATCTTTGTTGTCTTGATGGTCTCAATAAAGTGCACCATCCATATATTCAGGTGTGCTGATGCTGGTAATCCCATGACTCTACTTAAGAATATTATAGAATATCTAATTTCTTCTTTCATATAACCCCTTTTCATGTCCACTTTTCCTACTTTGCACCCAAGAGGAGTCTTCTCAATGAGGTATGAGTGTTGGATAATTTCAGATGTTTCTTCTACATGTTCTCTATACCATCTTTCTACCAAGTGATAGGTTATTCTGATAAACTAATCTACCCTGAAAAGATGGAATAGATTCTCTATGTTATTAGGTTGGAGATCTAGCATGATCTATCTAGTTATACTTTTTACAATCCTTTCCTTAGAGACATAGTTTTCCACTAGTGTCATGATCAATTTCGAAGATTGCACCGATACTGTGTGTGATGCAACATTGACTAGTCCTGATCGGATAAGAGAAAATATTAATGGGAACCTTTTTGTGGGTTTGTTGCATAACACTAGGAATGCGTTTCAGTTTGTATGACTAAGTTCAGTATCTCAGATCTTTGAATACTCATCTTGGAAGCATGACTTTGCCAGAACACCTTGGAACATGAAAATGATTGGTTTCGAGACCATCTTTGTAGCAAGGGAGGATGAAGAAGAAGCCATTGAATCTACAAAAAATAACATCTATTAGTTTGGTTTTGAAGAAAAATCAATTAATACAATACCTAATGATAACATGAAAAAACCTAGAAACCCTGAGTGTTAAAAACCATCTAAAAAACCCAATTTTAAGCCTAAGATGCAAAAAAGTGTTGAGATAATGGGTGTTGCACACATTGCATAATATTGTTATATTTTATTATGTAATGTTGTGCCTAGATGGGCGTGCAACATGTAAAGATTTTCATGAAATATTCTTGATGAGTTGTATTGTAACATTGTGATAATATTTCATTTAATTCTTTTCCCCAAATATTAAATAATTACATGAAATATTATCACAATGTTACAATACAACTCATTAAGAATATTTCATGGGAATCTTTACATGTTGCATGTCCAGCTAGGCACAACATTAAATAATAAAATAAAATAATAAATTACAACAATATTATGCAATCCTTACAAGTGGTATTAGAGCTATGATTTTATTGTTTGTTACCTTAGATTGAATCCATGGGAATGCATGAGAGGATAAAAGAAAAGGGCAAGATATATTAATGATTTATTACAGATCTGAGAGTTTTGGATTTGATGTTATGATGGGATGTTGAAATATTTTGGGTAGGTGAAATTGTTGGATAAAAGAGTTTTTTCGGATGTTTCATTTAAATGAGGGTTTTGGGGAGTAGATTGCAAAAATGACCTCTTGGGTAAAAATAGACCTCACCATTGGATCCGGGTCGACATTTCCATAAATTTTGATATATAATATGCCCTAGTTTGGCCATGTTAATAGGAAATGAAAGAGTTTTTTGATTTCAGCTCATGATGGCTGTCAAATTTAATCCCATCAGAATTTTCGTCACAAAAAAAAAGAAAAAAAGAAAAAGTGAAAAATCGCAGTGAAAATGGTAAAAAGACTATCTTAGTAAAATGGCCATAACTTTCTCTTAGAATATCGGATTTTAGAGTTCTTATAGGCTTTGGAAAGCTAATTTAGAGAACTAGAACTTGGTATAGGTTTGGTTCTATGATTTTGATATTTTGTCAGGTTTTAAGAGCTCTAAAATTAGATGTTATTTATTTTGAGCACCGATTAGGGCATAACTTGGGCATACAGAGTTAGATTTTGGACTTTGAGTAGTCAACGAAAAGCTCTTGAAGAGCTCTACACATTAGTTTAAATTTGGTGTAGGTTTGGCATGATTTATTTGGTGATATATTTATCTGAATAGTTTATGGTATATTTTGACTATGGTAACACTATGAGTTTATGACATTGGAGATTTAAGATTTAATGTCATTGTATACTCAAGTTTGGTCTCATGATGATATGGTTATTAGTATTTGGTTTGGATATGTATGATGACTTGTTGGATCTACAAATTGTGCAGTGTTGTAAGTGGTCTATACTTACAGGTTGCATTTATATCTTGGTTATGGGTTGTCTTTTCCCATTGATCTTTCATTATTGATGCATATTCAAATTGGTGGCTTGGATTTGGGTTGTTTATGCCCTAAGTCACATGATTTGCTAATTTTTCTAAGATGTTGTTACCAGGTATAGTTATAGTGGAGGATTGTGGTTGACTATTTTATACTGACAGGTTAGACATATTGAGAGCCAGATGCTCGGTTCATGGATGTGATCATTGTGCCATGGATTTTGGCATGACATGATTGGTTATATAGGTACATCATTCATGTTCATTAGCTTGGATTTTTTGATTCAGTTATGGTGGTATATCTTCTTGGTTGAGGATCATGCTTATTTAGTTTCTTTTGAGGAGCTCATGATGTGCACTTTGAGTTCTTTGATGGTTTGATGCTTTGGTTGATTCTCATGGTTAGAGGACGGATTTTTTCATCATGATGTCATGGATAGCTTAGATACATGGTCTAGTGGGAGCTTGTGATAGTGATGGGGTGACAGTGCAGGATTAGTTCCTAGTTTGGTTTGGATCTTCATGTAGGAGATGGATTTTATGATGCCATCGGTGACTTGGTACCATAGTTGAGTGAGAGTTGTTGGCATTGATATATTTATTAGTGTTTGCAGATGTTGGAGGTTTGTCTTAGATCCCGTTGCTGCAAAAGCATCTTTTACATTTGCATGGTGCACTTGTTATCTTCATGGTGTGTGGAGACGGTTTTTCATGGTATGTGGAGATGGTTTTCTTCATGGTGTATGGAGATGGTTGCATCTTGAGGACTTATGGGGTTCTTAGTAAAGGTGTGGTTTATGCTTCTATTCGGCATATTATCCTTGGTTTGAGAATGGTTTAATTATTATGTCATAGTGTACTCTTGATATGTGTTTAGAGTTGTGACATGTTATGGTATGTTCATGTGGAGCATGTTATTTCTTTAGTTGAGATGGTTAGATCATGTTGTCATGTTTATGTTCCTAAGGCTATGGTTGGAATTTTGACATTGATCTTAGTTTAGTTTCTTGGTATTGAGTACATTGATCATAAGATGGATACTTCATGATATTTCTATGTTGCATTTGGAGTTGGCATGGATTGATTGGTTACAAGTGCTCATGGATACTTAGAGACGGTGGTAATTCTGATTTCTCTTGGATTAGAGAAGTATTTTTTGGGATGGTTGATAGTTTCAGTAGGAAGTTCGAGGAGCAGTCACCTAATATGGACTTGAGAGGATATTATTCTTAGATGAGTCTTGGTTGGAGACTTGGGTATCTTGATGAGCATTCTCATTCCCCACTCGTGGTCTACTCAGTTGTTTTCTACTTGAGAGGTATAGCCCATTGTTTCTCTCAATTGCATTATATTTATGCTTGTCTTTCATGGATATGAATCTTGAGCTATGGTACATGAGTTAGTTCTAGAGGGTTCATTTGAGAGATGGTTTAGCATTTTTTATCTCCATGTACATATGTTGTTATGCTGGTTGAGTTTGGGAGATGGTTTTATATTGGGCATTTTCCTTGGATTAAGAATGGTTATTCCTTGATTTAGGAATGGTTTATTGAGTTTGATCTTCTTTTGAGAGGCTTACATCCATGATTAGTTATATGGTATGGTTTGGGTGTTGTTGAGGCTTCTTGTTGGGGTTTTATGGAGGAGATCATACTTGCATATTTTACATCTAGAGGTGTGTGTAGAAGGACATGATATAGGTTATGATTTGCATGGTTTCTTTGGTCTTGGTTATCTTCTTGGATGTTGCAGAATATTAGTTTATGTATTGTGGATGTCCTTGATATTACATGGATTCAATTCTTTGAGATGTTGTGAGTGGATTTGTTATAGATTTGACATTATCTTTTGTAGTGGGAGCTTCTTGGTATATATGTGGCAGGTATTGCTCTTGAGGCTTGTGATTGTAGGTTGCAGATTGGATATGTTGATGATGTGAGATTCACTTGGTATATACCTTTTGGAGGTATGGATAGTTGGATGGGTTGGCAGTTTGTTCTAGGTGCTATTTTAGCTATGGATATTTTGACAACTACGGATACATGTGATTACCTTTGAATCAGGTTTTTTGTTCTTGGAATTTCAGTTGGTATAGGATTTTATGATCTTCTAATGCGATAGGTTGGGTGGCTTTCTCTTTAGATGGCTTCTATGTATGTCCAATGGTAGTGGCATAATAGGAGGTGAGATCATTCATGTTTGAGATGCTGGATACTTTGATTTTGTTGTAGGTACCAGGATGGAGCATTTGGTGTATTTTGATCCATGATGGTGGATGTGTTGGGAGGGATTGTTCCCTTGTTCATTTATGTGGCTACGGATTGACCCTATGCAATGTATACAACAAGTGGCAGATTGTTGAGATAATGGGTGTTGCACACATTGCATAACATTGTTATATTTTATTATTTTATTTTATTATGTAATGTTGTGCCTAGATGGATGTGCAACATGTAAAGATTCCCATGGAATATTCTTGATGAGTTGCATTGTAACATTGTGATAATATTTCATGTAATTATTTAATATTGGGGAAAAGAATTAAAAGTCCAATATTAAATGTGGGGTCAATGGGTTAGGTAGCACATGGTTTTAGCACATGGTTTATATAATACCACTTAGTGGTTTTGTGGGACTTGCTACTACATAAGCAACCACAAGCGTAGTTGTTGTAGATAGTAAGAGTGAGAGAGGCAAGAGTCAAGCGGGACAAGGCTTGATAGGTTAGCCAAGAGAGCATTTGTGAAGGTTGAAAGCATGGCATGGGATGTGTGGATTCATGTTTGTTCACATAGTTTTCTTGGTTGTGGCTATGACCATGAAGGCTTCCATGGTTGTATTGCAATGGTATTTTTTTCTCAATAATACATGGTGATGGATGCTTTTGGAGGCTAGGGTTTTCCCTCAATGAGGGTTTCCTAGGGTATATCTTGTGTCACAATTTTGTGGGTATGTTGTCTATTCTCTTGCATGTGGTTTTTAATTCTGTGTTTATTTTAGATCTATTATGGGTTATGTAGAAATGGTTATATTCTTTATTGCCAAGTTTCCTTACAAAAAGAGCGCACCTTGTGCACCTCAGAGGTGTACTAGGTGTGCTATCTCTTATACAAAAGTTTGTTAAGGGTGCACATCTTGTGCACCTGATGGGGGTGCACTAGGTGCACACTCTTACGATACTTGTAACCACAATGGGAGCACATGTAGCACACTCATGGGGTGCACTAAATGTGAACACTTTGATCCTTTAAAGGATGCTTAGGTCCGCATAAAGGTGTGTAGCTGTGCACCTAGATAGGTGTGTAGCTACACACCTTTACTTAGGTTTTAGTTTTTAGTTTTTTAGGTTTTTTAAAGATTATTGCAAAAAATGTGTGTAGCTACACACCTAGATAGGTCCATAGCTATGCACCTTTTTTGGTGTTTAATGTTGTATTTGTGTTTTGTGTAGGTGTGAGGAGGGGAGACATGGCATGGAAAATTAGCACATCTAAGGAGCTATACTAGTGTGACTAGGGAGGGTTGGAGTGAAAAAATGAAGTGGGGAGAGGGGTGGGGGTCCCAAGTTTTATAGACCTGGGACCTAGGACACCTCTTTGAGGTGCACAACTATGCAATTGTACAATTCAAAGAGGAATTACTTTTCAATGTAACCTAGTGCACTAGCACACCTAGTGAGGTGCGCTAGTGTGCATCTCTATATGCAAAAGTTAACTTTATCCCTTAAAATTTTGGTTTTCAAGATGGGACCCATATTGGCTAAAGACGTTAGTAAAAACCCTAAAAAAGAATTGTACCCTGGACTAGGGATTTGGAAAGCTAAAAAAATAAAGTAGGGGGTCCCCATATCTAGGAAAAATGGGGTGTGTGTTGTGAAACCATAACAAATCCTTTCATCAAGTCTTTTAGCTATATTTATTTTATCTTCATCTACCATTTCTTTGTCTTCTTAAGGATTTTCTTTATGTTCCTTCACCTTTTTCTTTTGTTCACTCACTTCACATAGTCTTAATACTTGTATCTCATGTTCTATTTTCAATGCTTTGACTTCCTCATTCAGAATATTGTTCTTCTCCACTAGATCTGCTATTGCTACATCAGTTTTGCTAGAGTTTCCTTCATTAAATAGTTCTTTAATAGTATCTTCTTTGTATTGGGTGTCATTTTGTCGAATTTCCATCTCTTTCCTTCTCTTCAAAGATTTCCTCAATGTCTCTTTTGCATCCTTGACTTATTCAAATGCAAGTCAAGAACATTAATGTTCTAGTTCTTAATGATCTTTCCCTATTTTAAGGATTCTATTTTTTAGGATCTTTAACTCCATAGTAATTAGACTTCTTCCAAGAGTACAATGCTCTAAAAATAATTTTTGGATATCTTATAAGGACATTGAGATACTAAGGGGGGCGATGAGGGAGGGGGGTGAAGGTGGGGGGGATTGAATTAGGATCTATAAAAAATTTCACACTTCAAACATGAAACATATTTGATGTCTTCATATAAACCCTCATTTGAACATTAACCTCATTCAATGTAATTATTCACTATTCCATAACATTAGATCTAATTTCTAACTGCATGAATGAAAAATCATAAACACATAACACATTAACACATCAATTTGGTAATGCACAAACCCTCCAAGGTGAAGATAAAACTGTGGCAGGGATGACACCCACAAAAACTTCACTACTGCAAAAATAAAGTGTTCTTATTAGGCCTATAATGTTTGATTACTTCTAATGATCTACCCTATGAGGGGTCTTCCCTATTTAAGGCTTACAAGACTATTAAGTCCTACCTTGACTAAAGGATTTTACATCATAGCCAAGTGAATACTTTGTTAAGATATTTACAAAAACATGTTAAGGCTATTTTATTAAGAGATTTGAACCCAGAAACATCTATTAGAATGTTTAGTAGTTGATCCTTTTGTTTTAACTACAATGTTGATATCAGATCTCTTCTATGAAATGTATTTTCACCTAACTCTAATTGATCTTCTATTGATTTTCTCAAAATGGTTCACTACACTAAGTTGCTTTTTCCTTTAATACTCTAATTCACCACCAAAACTTCACATTCAAATTCCTACTAATCACACACTTGCGCATATGAAAACACATCCTTCAATTAGGTCATAAGCCCTTCTTAAATAGCTATTTGGGTGAACCTTCTATATCCTAATCAATGATCTAGATTCATTTCTTTTAGCACTTAGTTCTTGAATTTTTTTGTTTGGTGGATTGCCTTACATTGGGATTAATGACCCTGCATTGAAAGTGTAACCAACTTGTTCATTAGCTCCTTGATTTTTCAAACATTCTTCCATCTTGATAAAATAAGTTTACATAGGATTTTGTGCCATTCCAAACAAATATGTAAAACTACCTTACTCAACAAGCTAATATGACGCTAATGCTCAACATAAACTATTTCATTATATTGTCCCTTACCCTTAACTATTCTTGACATATATTTCTTTTCTTGGCCTCAACATCACTCAACTTCCTCTACTTTCTCTGAAAATCTTGGGAATCACTAGAGTACTCACCGACCTCTACCTTGCTTGGTCGTAACTATTTCTCTATACTTAACTTGAAATATATACAAGTCTTTAATTCATGACTTTGCTTATATAGGATGGCTTCATCATAGTGATGATCAACCAATTATGCCTTATGAATGACTAAGTGTTTGACACTAATAGACAAATTTTCCTTAGGGGTCAACATGGTAGATGAAATAGAATTAAGATACACAAACAAGATGGGAATGAGAAAAATGTTGCAACACAAGATTGAGTCCTAACAAGGTTGATACTCCAACCTTAAAAGAGTAAAAGGATAAAATAATAATTATTAACCTCAAATTGGTTTTTGACAATTGAGTGCCAACACACTTAATCACTTTCTACATTGGAGCTGAGTACACCATGTATGCCGAGCCACAACATGAGCCGAGTGAAGTTCAGGTGCTGAGTGAAGATCAGGTGCCGAGTGAAGTTCAAGTGCCGAATGACTTTAGGTGTCAATCATGATACAAGTGTCGAGTGACATTTGAGTGCCGAGTCATAGATGATGCTGAGCAATATAGAAATGCAACAAGTGCCAAGTAAGCTAGTGTAACATAAGTGGCGAGCATCAGAGATCAGTAAGTGTCGAGCAACATAGAATGCACATATGAGTTTGTAACATTACAAATTCAGATGTAAACCATTTTTATGGCCAACATATGATGAATCTCAAAGGATTAAAAGATAAGATCGAATCTTTTGTATTTCCCATGCAATCAACATGCAGCCAATAAGAAAAATGGAGAAGGCATGCAACCAATAAGAGAAGTGCAAGGAATGAGCAGGAAATAGAGATTCAATATGGATCATAGATCTATACCTAACCCTAAGTCTTCAAATGTCTTTATAAGGAAGAAAAAATCACATTGAACCCTATGGTGGATGGATGAGGGTGTGTAAAGAAAACTAATTCTCAGAGAAAAGAGTATTAGATCACAGAGAAAGTAGATCAAGTGCCTGTATTCAGCAATCAAAGGATTGTAAGCTATCAGGTTTATTATACCTAATACTATCTAGCAATTGTATTAGAAAGAAAACCCCATGGTAATAGGTTAGCTTAGCTTAGTAGCTATTTTGTAGATCCTAAAAATACGTGATGAAATCATTTAATAGGGTAACACTTCTTGTAAAGTGTTTGAAATCCTTTAACCAGGTCACTATTGATACAGTGTAAAGCCTTTAACAGGGTAGGCCTTTAATAGGGCAGACCATCAGAAGTGCTTAAACATTATTGCTGTAGTAATTTTTGTGGGTATCATCCCCACCCTAGTTTTACCTTCTTATTCTTGGAGGGTTTATGGGTTACCAAAATCTCAAGTGTTATGTGGTGATGCTTATGTGTTTTTCATAATTGTTTGATACGTTTATATGCATGCAATCTACTTTCAGTTAAGAAAAAGTTTTAATGGTCAAAGCACAATACTTCTGATTCACCCACCCCCCCCCCCCCACTCTTAGAAGCATTATTCCTATTTTAATATTCCAACAATTGGTATCAGAGCTGCAAGGTTCTCACAAGAAGAAGTCTAACAACTTGGAGAAAAAGATCTAAAGATGGAAGTCTTCAAACTTGGGAAGATTATTGACAATCAAGTGATTGATGTGCAATTGGCTCTACACAAAGTAGAGGAAGCAAGAGAGGAATTGAAAAAAATCCTTGAAGAGAAGGAAGGATATAGCCATAGCTGAAAATGATATAAACTACAAGAAGATTGATACCACAAAACTATGTACCGATGGAGACACTAAAGAGTTTGATGCAACAATAGTAGAACTGATGGAGAAAAACAAAGTTCAAGAAGATGAGATAAGATCTCTCAAGATGGAACATGAATCTCAAGCCATAATGTTATGTGAAATCATTAAACAAAAGAAAATAGTAGTTGAGGATAGAGTCATGATGAAAAATGACAAAAGAAATCTTGCAAATAGACTTGAAGAAAAATGTACTGAATTGACAAGGATCTCAAACATGCAGATGGATACTCTTGCCCAAATGATGAATCTTCATCATGAACTCAATATGAAAGATATTGAGATCTCTACTTTGAAGATGCAGAATGAATTGAATAGAGAAAAAAAGGTAGCAGAGAATCTCAACAAATCAAGTGAAGCCATCAAGTACTTTGAACAATTGATGAAATTTCCAAGATCAACCCATGATACATCAGGACTTGGATACAATAGCACTGAAATTGGAGAATCATCAAATAGTGCTGAACAAAGAAGTGAAAAAGGTAAGGATTCTAAACCTACTTGTCATTTCTGTAATAAAAGGGGGCATACTGCTAATGTTTGCAAGAGTAGAAGAATCAATCAGAAAAACACACCCAAAAACAAAAGTTACTATCACAAGTGCAACATGCAAGGATATATGACACAAGATTGCAAATCTAGAGTTACAAGGACACAAAGATTTGATGGACATTGTCATAATTGTAAGAATTTTGGACACAGAGCATTAGAATGTAGATCAAAGCCTATGTGGACATCAAATCAACCAACAAAAACAAAAGGAAATGAAAGTCAGTACCATTGGGATTACAACACCAGGTATAACTATCATTATTGTCAAGAATATGGACATATACCCCAGAATTGCATAAGAACACATTTTAAAGGGAATTATAGCAGGTGGCTAAGCCAAACCACATGTTTTAGTTGCTTGAAAACCAGTCATATCAATAGAAACTATCCTACAAGGTCAAAGGCACCAAAGATTGAAGAAAACAAAGGCAACGAAAAGATTGATGTGGAACACATTAGAACAGACATGAAGAAGACATGGCAGAAAAAGAATGAATCAAGCACATCCAATGAAAGGGTCACTTCACCCACAAGGTCAAGTGATCATTTCTCATCCAATTAATCTCAAGATGAGTTTATAGAGTTGATACATATAAGGAAGTATCATACATCAGCCCTAAACTATAAAGAAGCAATGCAAAGTATGAATCTACATGAAATAAGATGCCAAGAAATTTTTTTGATGACAAGCTTTCTTTGGATGCCAAGTAAAATTCTAGTGGAAGCCGAGTTCCTAACAGTGACCGAGTTGATGACTAATTCCAAGTTAGGTAACTCCTATGGAAGCCGAGTAAAACAAAAATGTAGTGCAAGCCGAATAATGTTATAAATCCTTCATAAGTCAAGTTTACAGTTGAGCATTTAATGTGATGGAAATAGGGTATATTATCATGATTTCAATCATTTTTCCTCGTCGCGATCAAGAAGAAAAGGAGATAAAGAGCACAGAGAAACTTCACAGTAGAGAATCTAGTAGTCCAAGGAAATTGTAACCTCCTACAACACGTTTTCATCGATCTTGAGATATTTTCATTTGTGTTGAGCTACACAGTTTCATATTTCTCTATAAAGGAAACACTAGTTTGCATAAATGGCTTCAATTTCTAAGAAAACCCAAGAAAAAGAATCGTTTGAAGTCTAGCTAGTATCAAATGAAGTTAGGCAACCTAATTTTCACCCTATTCCTGAAGTTGCATACAAAAATGACCCAGATGAAGCCCTTTCTTGAATACCCCCAAATGTTGTCAATGTTTAGGATGTAAGAAGATGTTACAATTGCAAGATTGGAGCCCTAGGAGACATGGAAATTAGAGAAGCCTTTGCAAAGCTGTGTGTCGATGGAGTATTGAAAGAAGAATTCAAAATTGTTGAAAGGAAGGGTTTGACACAAGTTTTGAGTTTTCCCACTGTGTTCAAGACAGAGTGGATTAGACTTGTATTAAGCAAAATTCATGATGGTAGTTTGTGGTTGGAAGAAGTCCCTGTCAAGATCACAAAAAGAATAATTCATAGGGTAACTGGATATCCTACCCTAGATTGGCACAAGACCTTGAGAAGTGAATCCAAGGAGTTCATTGAAAAGAATATAGGTTCTCATTGGAACAAGAGAGGAATGACTATTCATACCATTCAAGATCCTCTAGTTGAGTTTGTTGTTAAAGTTATTGCCCATAAATTCTACCAATCTAGTAGACTCAACAGTGTGCCATGTATAGCAGTAGATGTAGGTTACAAACTGGTGAAAAAGGATCATACTTATGATCTTGCTAAACTGCAACTACAACAAATAAATGAAAACCTAACAGCCATAAGAAGGACAAAGGGTGCTCAATGTAAATTTGGAGCAATTTTGGTTTGCATATTCTTTTATGTTCAGAATGAATTTCCTTCTTTTGGAAAAGTGACATGGAGGAGTGATAGGACTATCATATCCCAAATAAATGAGTATATAGAACAAATGGGAGAAAATTTTGATACTCTGATGACAAGCTATTTTGAGGATTTCAAGAAATCCATGAAGCAAAGGGTGAGAATACCAGTTTCCTTAGTGGAAACACATTAATGATATGCTTCTTAGTTGATATTAACTTCACCTACATTCAAGCTGCAATTCCAAGGGTAAGATTGATAAGGCCATTTGGTTATGAAATTAACATTGATGAAGCATCCGCAACAATAACTGCATTATTGGTAGAAGAGATAGATAAGAGTGCCCCACATTTTGGCAATTATGATGTGGTAAGATCAAAAATAAATATGGAATTAAAAACTGCCTCTACATTGAAAAAGAAAGATAAATTGATGAAGAAAATTAAGAAGCAATTTGATGAAGGGGTAGCAGCTGAAGCTAAAGAAGATGATGATGACAATGATGATGAAGAGGATGAACAAGAGCAAGGCCCAATGGAATTAACTCAAGGCCTAGGTGAAGACAAGGAGGAAGGTGCTAAGGAAGAAGAAACCAAGGAAGCGCCAACCCAGGCCAAGCCAAAGAAGAGAAAGGCAAAAGATCAGCCTCCAGCTCAACCCAAACCAAAGAAAACTGCCAAGCCATCACCCCAAAAGCCAACAACTAGAGCTGCAACAAGGGTCTCTACTCAAAAAGCTAAAGAGGAAGCTACAAAGAAGAAACCAATCAAAAAGACACAGGAAGAGCCAAGGAAAAGAAGAAAATATGTGGCTCAACTTGATACTGATGAAGAAGATCAATCTCAAAGGTAAGCCATTCTTCAGTTGATATATTATGTAAAAAGATTGGAAATGGAGATTTAAGAAATATAAATAAAGTTGATTTCAATAAGTTTACTAAAGAAGAATAGAATAGAATAGAGGAATCAGTTTATGGAATGATGGCACAGTTCAAGTACACCCCTCTTGAACTAGATGGACAATTGCCAAATGAACTGTAAAAAATTGTAGAAGACAGATGGCATTTCTATTTAAGAATGGAAAAGGAGATGAGAGAAAACAACCCTAGCAAGCATACTACCTGATTTGACTAAGGAGCAAATAGAAAAAGTAGTCAAAAGGAACAATGCCAGGTTTACACGTAAATATAGGGCATTCTTCATTCTCCAAAACAAAATGGAAGATATTGCACAAAGAACAACCAAATCATGGAAGAACTTGTACAAAAAGATTGAAGATTTTCTTTAAGAAGAATACAAGGAAGAAGCTACTGCTCCACCAGAAGAGAGAAGAAAAAGGAGAGAAGAGAAGACATGAGTAGAGCAAGGTAGAGGAGAAAAGAAGGAAGAAGAGAAGAAACAAGAAGAAGAGAAGAAGGTAGAAGAAAAGAGAGAAACAAAGGAGGAGACACAAAAGAAAGATGAAACGACAACAGCTGAGCAAGAGCAGCAAAAAGATCAGAGTGTGCAAGACACACAATTGCTACCACTAAGCCCTCTGCATGTACCCATCACACCTACAGAAACAATAACTGTATAGGATGTTCTTGACACTTCTGCTCAGAACACCAATCCATTAACTGCAGAAGATCTCAAAAGAATCCTTGACCAATCTATGAAACAAGCAAGATTATGTGCAGATCTAGTATTGAACAGTATGGATGAATTACAAAAACTAGTAGAAAACAAAATTAGAGATCAGGTGAATCCACAAGAACCACCTTCCAACATCTCTATAGCTACTAATGGTCAACTTCAAATGCCAACAGTTGTTTCAACAGGCATAGTTGACACCATAGTTCAGAAGCCAAGTGTAGTAGCAGACAAAGAAATAAAACAAATAGGATAGGCTATTACATTTGATCCTATAGCACAAACACAAGGTACACTTCCTACAATTACAATAACTGATCAAGGTAGATAGCAGGAGGAGAAAATAGAAGAAACCCTGAAGAGTAGGAGGCAATACAAACATTGATAAATTTGCCTACCTCAAGGACTCCTTCACAAAATCCTTTACAAATATCAGCACCAGGATCAAGCTCTACAAATATTGCAAGGGTACTTCACTATGGAGACCCTGAACTAGATGAGGAGATAGTCATACCTAGTTATGACTCAAAAACAATAAACATTGATCAAATCAATAAGGTGCAGGAAGCACTAAATAGAAGAAAGAGGAAAGAGATACTCATAAAAGAGTATTAACAAAAGAAAACAATGCATAAAATTAAAGATATATTTATGGATGCTTTCAGTGTTCAGTCACTAGATGAGTCAAAGCATATCATGGAGCAATTATCAGATATTGTTGAATAGGTGACACATGCAGACCTAGAGACAAATGCAAAACTCATGGAATGGTTTGAAAGAAAATATCAAGGAAAAGTTAATGAGAAAATATCCAGTGAAATAGCACTTTCTTAGATTGAATTGGCAAAGGTCATAGACAAAGTCAAAAAGTTACTTGAGAATATATTCTCATTGTACAAAAAGTTGTGTGACTTTTCATAATTCACACAAGAGACTAGTCAAAAGATAATGAGCCTGGAGAGAAATTTGAATATTTCTAGCATGCAGCTACCTAAAGATCCAGCTCAAAGTGAGAAGCATTTTGCTCAAATGCTTCACACTCAAAAAGAAATAGCTATACTAACAACAGAAGAGGCCACTATCAAGGCCAAATTATTACAGCTCCAATCCTCTATTACCCCACATTTGGAAATCCTCCATAAAGAAAAAGTCTATGCTGAAACTATTCGCAAGAAAGACCCTAATCTTTCTACTTCAGAAGGACTTATTCACCTTGCTGCAGAGATTGCCCTCCAACATAAATCATTGGAAATTGCTTTGCATAATTGGGATGCAGCTCTTAGGATGATTATGGAGGTAAACAACACATTTTTGGCGAAATATGGTCTTAACCCTTAAAACCCTTTGACATAAGTGTCAAAAAGGGGGAGATAAGATAAAAAAGGGGGAGACAAGATAAAGGGGGAGACAAGATAAAAAAGGTGAAGCATGATATACAACATCAAATTTTGGTTACCAAGATAGCACTAATAATGGCAGAATCAGCTCAGGGGGAGTTACAATACTTTTGAGGTATATATATTTTACATTACAAATTTTGATTAAGGTTTTAAAAACCTCTGTATATACCAAGTAGATTAGTACATGTACTCATAAGGTCAGTTAAGTGTTTTTGTCACTCATGTCAAAGGGGGAGATTGTTAACCTCAAAATGGTTTTTGACAATTGAGTGCCAACACACTTAATCACTTTCTACATTGAAGTCGAGTACACCATGTATGCTGAGCCACAACATGAGCCAAGTCAGGAAAGACTTCATGAGCTGAGTGAAGTTTAGGTGCTGAGTGAAGATCAGGTGCTGAGCGAAGTTCAAGTACAGAATGACTTTAGGTGTCGAGCATGATACAAGTGCCGAGTGACATTTGAGTGGCGAGTCATAGACGATGCCGAGCAATATAGAAATGCAACAAGTGCCGATTAAGCCAGTGTAATATAAGTGCCGAGCACCAGAGATCAGTAAGTGCCGAGCAACACAGAATGCACATATGAGTTTGTAACATTACAAATTCAGATGTAAACCATTTTTATGGCCGACATATGATGAATCTCGAAGGATTAAAAGATAAGATCAAATCGTTTGTATTTCCCATTCAATCAACATGCAGCCAATAAGAAAAATGGAGAAGGCATGCAACCAATAAGAGAAGTGCAAGGAATGAACGAGAAATAGAGATTCAATATGGATCATAGATCCATACCTAACCCAAAGTCTTCGAATGTCTTTCCAAGGAAGACAAAATCACATTGAACCCTATGGTGGATGGATGAGGGTGTGCAAAGAAAACTAATTCTCAGAGAAAAGAGTATCATGTTGGCACTCAAAATTACATGGTCAATTTTGAGCACTATTGAAAAATTCAGGCCTATAAATGCTTTGTGAAGCCTATGTACTTCGCCATTGAGTTAATGCATAAATGGTGTTTAATGCTTCTAGCACCTTTCATTCAGCATGTCTAAGCATTTTTTGAAGTTAAATTGAGTTCCAGAGTCATTTGACGAAGTCCTGTTTCAAGCATTTTCAAATTTGCATTTTTTACCCCAAGTGTCAAACAGCGTCAGGAGGCTATGTTTGCATCTAAATATTTCGCACCCAGAAGTGTGTCAAGACTTGCTGGTTTGGAAGTGTCTAATATCCATACCCAAGAACCTATGTTTCAGATTTCAAGCTGTTTTGAGTCCATTTAACTAGGTTTCGAATCCCTCAAAGTTGGCAATTTAATATTTTTATGCTGATGCACTTTGCACACATTTCTAGGAAGCCCTATTTGACAAGTAATAACTTTTGAATAGTTGACCAAAATACTGAAATTCCTTTTGCATTGTGTTGTAGATGTTAGAGACTTCCTATGTTTCAATTCTTAAGTCTTGACGAATCCGTTTGATATGTTTTCTAGCGCGATTCCAAACGCAATTTGTAACTTTTAACGGGTGTCAGCATTTAAAGATTTGTCAGTACCCCTGTTTGTGGCATTATAACTCCTAATTCATGATTGGTGAGATCAAATGGATTGTACCATTGTGTTTTCCTATGAAAATACTCCAAATGTGCTAGTTTGCAGGTCATGACGAATCCGTCTGCATACTTTTCCAGGCCAATTCTGTTCGCTAAAATCATCTTCAATTACTGTTCTTAGTTGCAAATTTCTGAGTAGCCTACTTTGAACGTCTGCCATTTGCGTCCTGTGATTCGTCATGAGCCCAAATCACAGATTCATATTTTCCTCATGATAGAGAATCAATTCCCCAGTTTTCATCTTCCCAAGCATTCATTTGTCCAATTTTTTGAGCCGAATCCAAACCCAGTTTATTGCTTTCTAATGTGTTTGCTTGCAGATAAATCCAAGAAGGCATCTTTGATGGTCAATATCTTTTGACCTGAAATTCGTTGTGAGACAAGATTTAGCGAGGTAAAAGTATGTGGAAACAAAGATTCAGTGTGCCAGTTTTCAGAGCATTGTCAGTTGTTTGGGTCAGTTTTTAAGGCCAGCCAATGGACCTCTTGGCACGAATTTGACAGTTGGCAAAAAGTGATAAAATGAATTTTAAATGATCAAATTGTGATCCAATTTGATGCCAGATACTTTGAAGATCTTAATGGACCAATTTAAGGTGTTAGTCGTGCGAAAATGAAAATTTTTTAGTTGGACCCACTGTGGGGTCCGACTGACTTCAATGAGCTAATAGGATATGTTAAGAATTTTGTTGTCTACTTGCATGCTTCGAAGCCAACCAGACCTGCATCAAAAATAGTTTCAGAGTTTACTACAAATACATGATGCATACTACAACCTGAAAAGACACTCAAATTTAGCATCTATTATAGCATCTAAGCTAGCCATGAATTACGCAGAAAGGGCTTTGAGTGCAATGAGGTGGTGATTTTAATGGGGTTCGAAAATTTTTTAGATAGGGCAAAGGAAGGAGATGTGAAGCAAACTTTATCCTCGCGCAACATCAAAATTGACAGCAAAATTTTCTTTCATCAGGAGAATCTCTGAGAAATGTTTGCAGAGAAATTTTAAAACTAAGGAGCCAATATTCTTGTAGGATTGTGTGAAGATATATTGCCGGCTGAAGAGTTTATCCAATGGACCATAGATATGGGGAAAATAGCAGAGCCACATGCAATGAAAATGAGTGAATACATAACAGGTAAAGTGTGGAATATTGCTATTAATTTTGTGGATAAAGGCACATAAAAAATGAGGTCATGACATTAAAAGAAAAAGCCGCTAAGGGACAAGGAAGTCACATCTAAAATAGAGGAAGGTGTCAGAGTTTGAGGACACCATCAGAATAGCCCACACCATGAAGATCAATGTCTAGGCATAAAAGAAACTTAGCCAAGTCACAAAACCCGCAACACATTGGAAAGAAGCCGCCCACCACTTGCAAAAAATCGTTCATGCCTAACAAAGGATGAGAAGGCCACTATACGATAAAGAAGCCCGAGAAAAGCAAGAGGGAGTTACCCTGCAAAAATAAATGTGCTATTATAAACAGAGTTGCAGATTTAGACGCTAAGACATTCAAATGAGAAAGCCACCCACGTTCTGATATAAAGACCAAGCGGTAGCAAAATAGAACAAAATGTGGCTTGCGTAAAAGGGAATTCATGCAAAAATCAAAATTTTGAAAAATGTTAGAGCAATTGCTTATCTTCACCAAAGGTGGGTTGATTCTTTGGACATGCCGAGAGCTTGGAAATGCCCTCAAAGGCTCTGCCATTGATGCTTTAATTCAGTCTTGTCTTCTGGAGGAATGATCTGTTGATGCAGCTTATCAGTATGATGCCCTTGGGGCATCTTACACACTAAAATGGACCTTTCACAATGAGTTAGGCCTTGTTTTTGTGTCTGTTTATCAGCGAATGCTGCATCTTCTGTATGTGGATGAGTTACTTGCCATGGTAAAGCATGAATTTGTGGAAATTTATAATCCAAAGCGAATGATTTACACAGATTTTGATGACACCTTTAGGCAGTTATTAAAAGAGTTTGAGGCTCATGTAGAAGAAATGAAGAAAGTGAAGCAAACAGAGGTTTCGACAAAGAGACAAAAACAAAGTACACTCAGGAAAAAGCAATCCATGCCATGAGCAAGGTGCAAGAAAGAGTATGTCAAACTATTATATCCCACATCTCCTGTGTGGATTGCGTCTTTGACATTTAAATACATTTTCACATGGTAAGTGTAATGTCTACGACAAGAGCTCTTTTGAAGAGACAAGTGCCCAAGAGCGTGGGGCCCCTAGACATCATGGAGATAAAGTAATTTTAAACAAACATGCAATTAAAAATTGATGATGTCAACACAGTTTGAGGCAACCGAAAAATCCAAGAATCCGGTGTCTCACTACCTCGCCAGCCGAAAAATCTTGGCAATTCCGGCTAGCGAGATAGCGAGGTCGCCAAAAAATCTCCAAAATTTTGCAAGAGTTACAATACAAAGTGGGTCCCGCTCGGAGACAACAACTAATTGGATGGTGATAAGTGGCAGCAACAGAGTGACTGAATAATGATGTGGCAAGTGAATGTTAGGGGCACACCAGATTGCACCATGTGGAAGATCTGACGGTACACGTTACCTCGCTAACTGAAGTTGCTCATCGGTTAAGCATGGCGAAGTAGGAAGGAGATGACATGTGGTGGATGATGCAGATCAAGTGTCCAATCAAACTGCGCCATGTGGCATTGGTCAAACCTAGAGTTGACTCGAATTTGGAAGGGCTAGGAAAAATAAAATGATTTAAAAATTTTCATTTTAAAATTATTTTGCCAACAAACTGACGTGACATGCAGGGTCTTTTAAAATTGAAATTTTAATTTCCTAAAGTTTAAACTTTAAACTTTTTGAAATTATTTTAAATATAGACCTAAACAATCTTAACTAGAGGAGTGTTTTTCAAATCAAGATTCTGGGCATTTCTGGAAGGCAAAGTATGCCTTATCATATACCATCAAAATCGTGAAAATTTGAATTTTCTGATTCTGAGATTAGTTTTTACATAGGTATCAATCAGTTTGAGCTACACGAGGTTTTCCATGAGGTACTAGAATCGCAACTATATTCAGACCAGGAAGTTCAATTTTGATTTTTTGTTAAGATAATGACCTAGATATGCATAAAAGATGGTAATAATGCAGTTGGGGTTGAATTGGTTACATTAAAATCAGTAAAAACTCATAATTTCACCAGAATTGCATAAGGTTTCAGATATTTTAGATGCAAAAGGATTTCATCATTAGGCAGAGATATTTCAAAGCAGTTGCAATGTAATGATGGAACAGAAAATCAAATCAGATGGGATGAAAGAAGAAAGAGGTTACTCAGTTGCACAGGATTGAATTTCAAGTGGACACTTGTCGTCTTCAGAATAGATCCGAGAATTCTTTCTCTTCTATATCATTCTTTCTTTCTATCATTTATTGGTTCCAATTTTTGGGAAGAAGAAGTTCATTGCTATGATACCATTAGGGATTCCAGTTTTTGCACTGTGAGACCATTGGTTCTAGTATTTTTGACATGTTTCCATGACTGTGACACCATTTTCTTCAGCATAACTCTCATGTGAACAATAGTTGTAGAGATAATATTGATAGTTCTGAAATATTAGGTTGTTTCATGTTTTAATTTTATGCATCTAAATGTATAGTTTCAAGAAAATGAATACATATGAGCAACAATTTCACTAGTTTTGTTCTGGTTCTTGTCTCATGTCTCAGTAATCTGTAAGTCTTATGTGGTTTTGGAACAAAGATTTGAGACCCATTTGCATCCCTTTCAGGTTGTATGTTTGATGTATTTTGCTGTTGGACCAAAGGGCCAAGTAAATGCTCGATATGTTTAAACAAGGTTACTGGTTGTTTGAGAAGGATATTTTGTGAGAATGAGACCTGAATGAACACTGATGTCTGAATCACAAGGTGGTTGGATAGATCTGATGTCTGGGTATATGAGATATGTCCTGATGTCACAGATGTATGTTTTGAATTCATGGAATTGCCCAATGGATTAGGCACTAATTAGTTATAGGATCACTAGTTATACTGTTGCATTTTTGAGGTTTTGTTGAATGAACATCTTTAATCAAATGAATTTCCCTTTCATGTTGAAGAGCTATAAACAGAATGCCCTCACTCAGCTTATGAATTTCATTGTTTTGCATCTAGCTACTGTAGATATATGTTATTTCATAAGTTATTAGGAGAAATAAGGGTTTCTATCTACTTTGTATTAGATTCAGTGTATGCTTTGATAACTGGTACCATATAAGGAATCTATAGGTTCACCCGCCTAGGTTTTGCAAAGCCTGAAGTGCAGAAGGAGTATAGCCTTATAGTTGGCCTAGTGTCTGAATGGATGTGTTGATAATGGGAGTTAGCTGCCCCTAGATGCATCTTGCTCTCATCAGGGTAATTGGAAATGGGTAACATTTTCAAACACCAACATATTAGATCATAGAAGATCAAGATCAGAGAAAGCATATCAAGTGTTTGTATTCAACAATCGAAGGATTGTAAGCTATCAAGTTCATTATACTTAATACTCTCCAACAATTGTATTAGAAAGAAAATCGTATCGTAATAGGTTAGCTTAGTAGCTATTTTGTAGATCCTATAAATAGGTGATGAAATCCTTTAACAGGGTAACACTTCTTGTAAAGTGTTTGAAATCCTTTAACTAGGTCACTATTGATACAGTGTAAAGCCTTTAATAAGACAGACCATCAAAAGTGGTTAAACATTATTGCTGCACTAATTTTTGTGGGTATCATCCCCACCCCAGTTTTACCTTCTTATTCTTGGAGGGTTTCTGGGTTACCAAAATCTCAAGTGTTATGTGGTGATGCTTATGTGTTTTTCATAATTGTTTGATACATTTATATGCATGCAATTACTTTCAGTTAAGAAAAAGTTTTAATGGTCAAAGCACAGTACTTCTGATTCACCACCCCCCCCCCCCCGACTCTTAGAAGCATTATTCCTATTTGAATATTCCAACAAATAATGAGGTTAATAACTTTTTAATAAATGAATTTTTTTATTGACATGTAATTAAAAATAAATTCTAGATATAAGATATAGGTAACAATGTATATTTGGTTCATAGAAGCATAGGAGCATTTGCATGAGGAATAGATTCTATCCTTATTCATAATTCAAGTTGACTAGTGCAATTTGTGTGTTATGACCCTAATGGAAAATTCAATCTCTATGTCTTCAATGGCGGTGATTTACATACCTCTACCATACCATTTCACCTAAGTATTATTCTCAATAACATCTCTTCCTTGGCAATGACTGGTCTTTACCCTATCTATAATAGGGTATCATGTGACATGATGAATGATGGTCTTCATGATCTTTAGGGGTCTGTTCTCCAACCAAAGTTTCATGTCATGAATCTAGCTTAACACAATCTTGAACCATTCCACTTTGAAAAGTTTTGGAAAGCTTAGGGCAAGAGTTAACCCTTTCTTAGCTACTACCTTGTGCTCATCCTTTGACTTGCCATTCTTACACAATTTTTCATACTTGTTCCTCAACTCAAGATCTCCAATATTTCCAATTTTACATATGTAGCACAATCTAAAGTCATAAACCATATTAACCATTGGTGAAATTTTTGATAATGCTCTAGAAGAATCTCCAGTTAATGCAATATCTGGGGATGCCTTGAATTTTTGGTGGAGGACATGCTTCATTTCGAATGATTTGAGCATTACTATCATTCAATACATCCTTCTTCTCACTTGTAGATGTGGATCTCATTTCTTTAGATTAGGGTTTAAATTGCAAGAAACTTCACAAATTGGTCTTAATTCAATTGTGCACAACTTATTTGAGATGTCAATGGCATGCACTAGATCTTTAGCAACTTCAAACAAATATTCTCTACAATCACCTTCATAATTTACTCTATAAATTCTCAAAATCATGGTGAGTAAAATGATCTTTGTAATCTTCTATATAGGTTCAAACGGTTGAATTAGGTCTCCATAAATGCTTTGTACATTTATTAGGTGCATAATAGTTGTCTTGGCCAACTCAGTGGAACTTGGAAAAAAATTCCCTCAACTTCACTCAGTCAATATCATAACTCGATTCATAATGACATCCAACTCAATACATCACTCTATAGCTCGGTACATACTAGAAGTCGGGCTTGACTAGACTCCAATATTGATGCTTAGTCTTTACTAGTTTTTCAACTCAATACAAAAAGTAATTAATCTTTTCAAACCTTAGTTTTGTCCTTGTACATGTATTATCATGTTGATTTGGACTTACATGCATATAGTATTAGGAACTAACATATGATGTATAAATTTATAGCATAGTTCCATACACAACATATCATTTCACTTTGCACTAGGGGAATTACCTAATCTATTGGATTCACTAATCAAAACTTCACCATTTGCATTGCTGCCTCCATCAATTTTCTTCTTCCATGTTTGATTCATATGGGTTCTCACTTCCTCAGTATTGACCTTTTCCTTTCCATTGTTCTCCTCAACATTGGGTGTTGTTGGTCAGTTCATACAGTCCTTGCTTAGGTGACCAACCTTCTAACAATTGAAACATAATGGTCCAAATTTTCTCCTATTTCCATGTCTTTCTCTAAAATGTTTCCTAGCACAATTTTCTACAACGTGTCCACATTTTCAACAATATTGACAATTCACCCAAGTATTTTAATCCCAATTTATGGTATTAACTTGTTTAGGTACCTTGATTTGACCTTTATGTGTCCAATTTTTCATTACCTTAGATTTTCACTCTTATGCCTTATGACCATACTTTTGACATGTATAATAGTAACCTTCAAATCTAGAAGTAGTTGGTGTCTTATTGACCTTTTATCTTCACTCATGTTCTTGATGACCTTGTTTATTGCAAGAGAAATAATAACCAAAAATATTTGGGTTTAAGTTTTGACTTACCAATCTTTCTCTTACAAAAATTTGTTATGTGGCCTACTTTTCCACAATGATAGCAAGTGTGATTCTTGTTCCTTTTTTTTTTCCCATTCACATTCCTTTGTTCTTCTTTCTTTGATGATTCTCCTTGGTCAAAACTTGACAGGAACTCGACATAACCTAGTCAAGAAGCATCATGAGGTCTCCTTGGTGCATTTATCTATTCATTAAGAAATTTTATAGCCTCTTTAGGTTTTTCCAACCTTTGAACAAATTTCTTTTCAACTTTCAAATCATTCACCAATTTTTCATTCTCAAATTTCAAGTTTGCAATCTCCAGCTCTTTTCTTGAAATCTCATAATTTGCACTTAGTAACTGATTGGTCATGTCAAACTGATCATGAGACAACTTATGTACTTCATTAATCCTTTCATCAAATCTTTTAGCCATATTTCTTTTACCTTCATCTACCATTGCTTTGTCATCTTCAACATTTTCTTTATCTTCTTTGACCTTTTTCTTTTGTTCACTCACTTCACATAGTCTTACTGCTTGTATCTCATGCTCCCTTTTCAATTCTTTGACGTCCTCATTCAGAATATTGTTCCTCTCCAATAGATCTGCTATTGCTACATTAGTTTTGCTAGAGTTTCCTTCATTAAATAGTTCTTCAATAGTATCTTCTTTGTATTAGGTGTCATTTTGTTGAATTTTCATCTCTTTCCTTCTCTTCAAGGATTTCCTCAATGTCTCTTTTAATCCTTGACTTATTCAAATGAAAGTTGAACATTAAACTTCTAGTTATCAATAATCTTTCCCTATTTTTAGGATCTTTAACTCCATAGTGATTAGCTTTCTGCCAAGAGTACAATGCTCTGATACCAATTTCTGGAAATCTTATAGGGACATTGAGGTACTGAGGGGGGCGGGGGTGTTGAATCAGGATCTATAAGAATTTTCACACTTCAAACATGAAACATATTTGATGTCTTCACATAAACCCTAATTTGAATATTAACCTTATTCAATGTAATGATTCACTGTTGCATAAAATTAGATCTAATTTCTAATTGCATGAATGAAAACTCATAAACACATAACACATTAACACATCAATTTGGTAATGCTGAAACCCTCCAAGGTGAAGGTAAAACTATGGCAAGGATGACACACACAAAATCTTCACTACTTTAGCAATAAAGTGTGCCAATTAAGGCTATAATGTTTGATCACTTCTGATGATCTACCCTATGAGGGGTCTACCCTATTAAAGGCTTACAGGACTATTAAGCCCTATCTTGATTAAAGGATTTTACATCACAACCAAGTGAGTACTTTGTTAAGATATTTACTAAAGCATGTTAAAGCTACTCTATTAAGAGATTTTAACCTTGAAACATCTATTAGAATATTCAGTAGATGATCCTTCAGTTTTCACTACAATGTTGATATCGGATCTCTTCTATGAAATGTATTATCACCAAATCGTGATTGATCTTCTATTACTTTTCTCAAAATGGTTCACTACACTAAGTTTCTTTTTTCTTTAATACACTAATTCACCACCAAAACTTTACATTCAAACTCCTACTAATCACACACTTGCACACATGAAAACACATCCTTAAATTAGGTCATAAGCCCTTCTTAAATAGCTATTTGGGTGAACCTTCTATATCCCAATCAATGATCTAGATTCATTTCTTTTACCACTTAGTTCTTGAAATTTTTTATTTGGTGGATTCCCTTACATTGGGATTAATGATCCTACATTGAAAGTGTAATCAACTTGTTCATTAGCTCCTTGATTTTTTAAACATGCTTTCATCTTGATAAAAATAGTTTACATAGGATTTTGTGCCATTCCAAACAAATATGTAAAACTATCTTGCTCAACACTAATACCATACTAACGCTCGACATAAATTGTTTCATTATGTTGTCCCTTATCCTTAATTGTACTTGACATATATTTATTTTCTTGACCTCTACATCACTCGACTTCTATTTCTTTCTTTGAAATGCTTGGGAATCATTGGAGTACTCAACGACCTCTTCCTTGCTTGGTAGTAACTATTTCTCTATACTTAACTTGAAATATAAACAAGTCTTTAGTTCATGGCTTGGCTTATATAGGATGGTTTGATCATAGTGATGATCGACCAATCATGCCTTGTGAATAACTAAGTGTTTGACACTGACAGCTAAATTTTCCTTAGGCATCAACATGGTAGATGAAATAGGGTTAAGATACACAAACAAGATGAGAATGAGAAAAATGTTACACCACAAGATTGAGTCCTAACAAGGTTGATACTCCAACCCTAAAAGAGTAAAAGGATAAAATAATAATGAGGTTAGTCACTTTTTTATAAATGAACTTTTTTATTGATGTGTAATTAAAAATAAATTCTAGCTATAAGATATATGTAACACTATATAAAACATTTTTAGACACTATTTATAACAAGAGACAAAGCATCCAAGTTCCTGCCAATAATATAATACATTAAGAATTAAGGTGTGGTGGAATTAGTATGATTGATTTGTATAAATGAAATAGTTTTATATTGTATAAGTAATTTAAAATTAATTATTCTAAATTAAATTTTACTTGAATGTGAGGATTGTTGGAAGATTAAACAAGTTTGTTTAGAGTTTAATTATAAGTAAACAACATAAATTTATGGTTTTGTTTAGAAAGATGGAGTGGTTGTTGAGACTAGACATGCAAATCTATTAAAATTTAAATATTTCTTGGTTGCCACATTCCTCATTTATGAGCTATTGTGCACCCTTGCACCTATATTGTGCTTGCAAATAATACACCTCAATTTTCTCAATAACCTTGTGCATTCTATTGATCTATCTATCTTTATTTTATTGTACTTGTTCTATGATAGTATATTGTATTCATTTTGTATATTTAGCAGAAAATTAATTTTACACCTATCAACTATTCATAATTAATTTTTCATAAATTAATTTTTATCAGTTTATAGTATTTCAACCTTTACTACTATTGCTACTAGTATATATTTAACTATTTTTTATATTAGAAATAGATTACTTGGATTCTCAAATACTTAGTTTCTACTATTTTCTTCAAAATCACATAGTATATTACAATTTATTTATTTGCTTTGAGCACAGCTTTTAATATTAATAAAACATGATTCCCAATTTATTAATGGTTAATTTTTTAATTAAAAATAATAAATAACATCTCATATTTCAACAACACAATAACTCTACATGACTATTTATATTATAATGTACTCTAAGGACAAGTACACGCCATTGTTTTAAATTCTACCTATTGTTCCTTGGGTCTTTAGCTGAGAGGCTTTAGCCTAGAGGATCTTCAGTCTCATAAGAGACCCCTTAAATCTGTACAACAATATTTCTGCATAATTCATTAAAAAAATATATCGTTAATGAATAATATGGAATGCCAGTTAGCAGACCGGTTTTTACCACCAATTAGTTGGATAACTGTACCATTCATAAATATGAATCTATCTTTGCCTATTACCAGTTCCTGGCGCTATGCTAAAATGCAAACGACAATCATATTCCCCTATTTCAGCAGCCAGCTGACTACAAAAGCATAGGATTGTTGTGGCTGGAAGAGGCGATTCTGAGAATTTTGAAGGGAAAAGAAGCCAAACTGGAGAAGGTGAGCCGAAAGAATGCGGAATTGGAAGAACGGCTTAAACAACTTAGCGTGGAATCTCAAATTTGGCAAAATATTAGTTTTAGGTCTATACAAAATTTGTAATTGGAAAATTTCATTTTAGTCTGCCGGAACCTTTTTGAGTTTTGATTTACAAGAATTTCATATAGTAGACAATTTTGGTGTTGCAATTTTTGGAGTTGCAATTGCTGACGACAAAAACACATTGTTGTTGAATCTTTTCTTATCTGAACATGGACCTCAAATTTTTTTGTCATCCATTTTTTGGGTTTAATGTGATGTCTAACTCGAGCATTGTTAATCATTCAAGATTGTCTTTCACAGGTTTATCAAATGACAGAAATGCCCAATAACTTGACCATTATTCATGGTTTATTACCATTGCCATCCAGAAATGTTCGAATTCTAATATAGGGTTATTAAAAAGAGGTTTAATCAAACAGATTCATGTTATTCTGATTAAAAATTTCTACAGATTTAAAAAAATTAAAAGCTTATGAAAAAATAAAAAGTGCGACAACTATTTTATCTGTCCATAACATCTAATCTACAAGTTTTTTTTCCATGTAAAAGATTTGCAATGAAAATATTATAACAAGTTTGTTTTCAAAAATATGTTGTAAAACCATTTCTATTCAAATAGAAAATCTACAATAAAAAACATTATATCAATTTTTTTAATGAGCATTTTCTTGGAAACATTTTTTTTCAAATAAAAAACTTACAATAGAAAATATTATAATAATTTTTTATTAACAGTATGTTGGTGGAACCTTTTCTTTCCAAATAGAAAACATATCAAAGAAAATTTTATAATTTTTTTTTTTATCAGGATATTCGTGGAAACTACAGTAGAAAAAGATTCTAAGGCTATAGGTTGTCCCCCCAAAAGAAAATCGAGGGTGATTAAACGAAAAGCTCATCGAAGGCCTTTAAAATTCCTTCTTCTCAAGCCTTCTGCATTCCATATTACAAGCTTTTGTTCTTCTGGTTAATACTTATTCCGATGGTAATCATGGCAAAGATTAAGACGTTAGCGGCTTCCATAGCTGCTGACGTGTCCGGAGGGTGCAATGATCCATGGGATTCTATGCCAAAGACTGCTATGTTCTCCCCAGGCATTGTAATTATGCGCTTGGTAGCGTGGCTCCGTGCTTTGGCTTCTTTCATAACTTCAATGAAAAGCCATAGTGTTGTAACGCATTTGCCAAGGCTGTGGCTGAAAATATGCACATCCTTGCGGATCAGGCGCTTGACCTGATCAAGTTTTCTTAGCTGGCCTTTTGCTGTCTTATTGCTGTCTTTTTCAGCAGTCTTTTGAGTGACCTCTTGGATGTATTTTTTGGAGGTCTGTTTCATGTTTACTTTGGTTAGCTTTCTCTGTAGCTTCCTAATTTGTTTCTCTCTAGACTTTTTGTAAAAAGTTTCCGGTCTTTTAAAACCGGTTTTTACTTAATCAAAACGCATTTGTCAAGGCCGTCTGTGCCCTTGGTTGGAAAGTAATATCTATTATGGCACTAGAATCACTTGTGCAACCCTTTACCAGTCTTGCAATATCAATCCACTTCTCAACACTTCCAATGCAGGTATTACAACTCAAAATCATTATAGGTATAGATGTTAATGATATTAGATTTCTATAATCTGTATTATTGATATGTTATGGTTGTTTTCCAACTTATCATTAAGATAAAAGAGTATTCTAATGCAGAGTTTTACTAATGCTAAAAAAGATAACAGATATTAAAAGAAAATTATCTTTGAAAGCTTTTAAACCCAATGTTTGGTGCGTAGGAGCAATTTGCATGAGGAATAGATTTTTTTTCCGCAATTGATTACAAGACAAAAAGGATGGGCTCTATAAAGAATGAAGATGGAATGTATAAAGAATAAAGAAAAATAAGCAATCACAAAATTTTATATCTACCTATTGGTTTTTTAGTGAATGATAATTTACTTATATTTTTAATGTTTGAATTCAGATGATGACATACCAATTTAAAAACATAAGTCTGTTATATAGAGGAAACTATAGAAGAAGATTAAAAAATTCTTCAAAAAAAATTGTACAACTATATTTCTAATACCTTTTACCTTAGAAATGAAATCATTTATACTATCATAGGAGTGCAAATATAACTTATAGAAGGGCAAACATAACTATCTTAATTAAAATTATTTCTGATAATAGAATAGTAAATTTTTTAAAATTTGGACTTTCTAATAAGTGAACAATAATTACTGTATTTAGTTTAAGATTTGTTTGTACAAAAGTTTTGGCTCCCATGTCATAGATTACATTATGTGGTGCATTATCAAGATAAATGAATATGTAAGAAAACCACATAACATATAGTATTCTTTCATTTTGATAATAGATCATAGAGTATAATCCATTATCATAGATACTAGAAAAAATCATAAAAAAAAATTATTCTCAAGAAAATTGTACAAATATATTCATATCTATCTTTTAGCATACAAATAGAATCATTTATATTATAACAGGAGGGCAAACATGATACTTTTAATTAGAATTACAAGTTATATTAAGAACATAGAAAAATAAATAAGACTTTGACTACATAGCATTTATTTTATCATTTATGTTTTTTTATCATGTCTTTTAATGAATTTGGATCATAACCTAAATGATTGAAACAATAACACACATTAAAATCAGTTATTGCCAAGTCTGTTCCCCATCAGGTGCAATTTTTTGAGTTGCAGAATCCTACTTAGTGTGGATAGATTAGAGTGTAGTTCATCTTTAAATTTATGTGATTTTCGAACAAATTGGATTGTTCTAAATTTTCATGTTCCTTTTCTTTATTTACAAGTTGCACCCAAAATTGTTCCGGGGCCTTCTCCATAAGCTGGGTTGCCCCCTCCAAGCTTAGGTACAATGTTTTCATCGTCAATGCTGGGGATGGTCTCAATTGTTGGTGTAGCCACTATATCCCTGATGAGATCCCTCTCCACCATCAGTACATGCTTTTGGTGTGATGGAAAAATCTTACATGGTATCAAAGCATAGGTCACCAATTCGAGTCCCTCAAGCCCTTTGACCCTTTGTCTGCATAGGCTTGGATTATCAACATGGTATGTAGTGGGTGCAAATCCCACATGATAAATGGTTGTATCTAGCTCCATCATGTGGGGGGGTGTTGGCGTAGCGACTATATCCTCGATGAGATCCCTCTCCACCATCAGTACGTGCTTTTGGTGTGATGGCAAAATCTTACATGGTATTAGAGCACAGGTCACCGATTTAAGTCCCTCAAGCCCTTTGACCCTTCGTTCGCGTAGGCTTGGATTATCAACATGGTATGTAGTGGGTGCAAATCCCACATGATAAATGGTTGTATCCAGCTCCATCGTGTGGGGGGGTGTTGGCGTAGCGACTATATCCCCAATGAGATCCCTCTCCACCATCTACTAGGTAAGCTATGAATCAGATTGATTAGCCTGATTTGAATAATATAATAATAGGGGTGGGAATAATATAATAATAGGGACCACCCGAGAACTTTCAATGGCATTGACCTAAACTACCCCTTTAGAATATACTTGGTGGTGCGTGCAGAGGGCCTATAGGTATATGGCTCGCTTCCAGTGGCAATAAAGTCCACTAGCTCTGGCATAACCATTCTTGCTCCCTGTGATAAATGATAACCGGCCAACAGATCAATGTGGCTGCTACGGGGCAAGTAGTGTAGAGGAAAGCGGCAGCTAGCCTTGGGGCACCTGAAACAAAAAAAATACTAAAGTGGGGGTGCATGATGGTGGTGTAATCACGAGCGCATGACCTCTTCACGTTGACCCACCGGGGATCAGTTAGTTGTTTCTAGCTTGCAATGAAGCTAGGGTGAGCAACCAACTATCCTCTACCTATGGTAGCACTCAGAGCGAGATAGGCAGCTCAGCTTACTATTATCCCTACCCTAATGTGTCAAGAATAGAATAGGTAGCACATTTCTTGCAGTATCTAGATCAAAAGGTATATCCTACTCCCTCAAACCCACACTCACTGGATGCTTATTCATTAACCGATTTGGCATTCAATCCTTTCGCCCTCCCACTTGCTTGTGAGGGGTGGGGAATCATGATCAAGTGATGGTGGAGACGAATCTCATCAGGGATATAGTCGCTACACCAACACCCCACCCCCACACGATGGAGCTAGATACAACCATTTATCATGTGGGATTTGCGCCCACTACATACCATGTTGATAATCCAAGCCTACATGGATGAAGGGTCAAAGGGTTGAGGGACTCAAACCGGTGACCTGCACTCTAATACCATGTAGACTTGAATTATCAACATGGTGGAGAGGGATCTCATTGGGGATATAGTTGCTACACCAACAACCCCCCACATGATGGAGCTAGATACAACCATTTATCATGTGGGATTTGCACCCACTACATACCATGTTGATAATCCAAGTCTACATGGTATCAGAGCACAGGTCACCAGTTCGAGTCCCTTTTATCAACATGGTATGTAGTGGGTACAAATCTCACATGATAAATGGTTGTATCCTACTCCATCGTGTGGGGGGGGTGTTAGCGTAGAGACTATATCCCCAATGAGATCCCTCTCCACCATCAATATGTGCTTTTGGTATGATGACAAAATCTACATGGTATCAGAATGAAGGTCACCAGTTCGAGTCACTTAAGCCCTTTGACCCTTTGTCTACGTAGGCTTGGATTATCAACATGGTATGTAGTGGGTACAAATCCCACATGATAAATGGTTGTATCTAGCTCCATCGTGTGGGGGGGTGTTGGCGTAGCGACTATATCCCCAATGAGATCCCTCTCCACCATCAATATGTACTTTTGGTTTGATGGAAAAATCTTACATTGGTGATGGCTTTGGTTTTAATGAAATCATAAAAATGGATAAGATGGTAGAAATTGCTTGGTGGCTTGATTGCTGATTTGGGGTGAATTTGGGTAATACATTGTTGGCCAAAATTTGTTTTAGATTATATGTGCTATAATTCTATAATTAGTTGAGAGGTTCTTCAATTACATAAAGACCCTACAATTTGTGAAGGATTAGAAGTTGTGTAACACTAGAAAATTTGTAAAATAGAGAATAGAAAATCGTTAATTTTATTAGGGTATATAAGAGAAATTGTAACAAAATTATAACAAAATTTGAATACCACATGAACTAAAGAGAATCATGCATTCTAGTTTTCTTAGGAAGAATAATTAGGAAAAATGATAGCAATCTGAGAAGGACCCACAATAGAAGGATCTATAAATCTTTTGTCTACAAGAATATAGTTGATTATTTTTTAAAAGGAGAGAGAATTAATTTTATTGGTTGTAGTGAGATTGTATGTTAGGGAGTATTCTCAATTGCAATTGTATTCAATCATTTGTAGGTTTTAATTCTAATTTTTTTCCACAAGCATCAATAATATGTACATTTGTTATCCTTTATTTTAGGATCAGTGATGGACAAAATTATAAGTACTAGATTGAAAACATTTTAAATGAATGAAGAACTCTCACTCTTTTTTGAGATCTCGACAAGAGCATTTAGTTACAAGAGAACAATATGTGTGCTAGATATAGGTAGGAAGGACCATTACTTGTTTTTTTCCTTTTTCTTCTTTCCTAAATGGACATGAGGTAAAGAATAAAGGTAAATAGGAGGAAACTATGACAAGTGTTGGTAGGAGATATAGTTATAGAGGTTGATTAGAGAGAAAAAGAGAATAAGGGAAAGAATGCATGAGAGTAGGAAGGGGAGAGATTTAGAGAACATAAAATAATGGGAAGAGAAAAAGGGGGAGACAAAATAGGGGGAAAAGATTGCAAGACAAGGAAAGGGAGAGCATTTAGGAGGGTAAAACGTGTGTGTGAGAGGGTAAAACCTATGTAAATCCTAATTCACACTAAATTAATACTAACTAAACAAAATTAAATAAAAGTCCAAATTGGGCCTTAACTAAATACCTAATTAAATATTATACAAAGATTAACTCTAAACCTAACACTAAGTAAAATCGACCCCTATCTCTAACACTAAATTGACAAAACCCTCTCCCTAATAATACACTATAATGAATCCATATCCTAGACTTGACTAGATTTAAACATAACCCTAAACTAAACTATATTGAAAGCAATCTCTAACCAAATAAAATGAAATGAATCTATAATAGTCTAAACACTAAACATAACACTATAGTATATTGAAAGATAAAGCCAATACTAAACCAAATTAAACTCTAACTATAAGAAAACATTAAACCAAATATACTCACCCACATAAAATTAAATTACTCCATAATGCTAAAAAAAATTAAATAGCACACCTAAACTCTATCATCATAAAAGTAATTTGATATCTTTTTTTTTTTTTTTGAATTGGTGTGTATATATATGTGTGTTGTGTGTGTATTTATTTAAAGTAAATTAGTTATACCTTTTATTAATAGGTAATCAACCAAAGTCTACATTATTTGATTAACAAGTTAACTATTATGATAAATTGTTTGGAGTAAAGAAAATGTACATCTCCCTAATAAAAATGGTCATGCAAGGATTTTATTTGTGATGGGAACAACAACATGCCACATTATATGGTGAACCTCCTCTTAAAATGGATTTCCACATTTAATAAGAAATAAATTATTGGAGATGAAAATTTACAATAAATAATTATTTGATCCTTCTGTATTGGTGTGTCATTATAGAGGGAGGCTTAGAGTGATTTAATTTAATAATTGATAAAAAAATATAAGTTATAAAATTAAATCCATAATAACTCTTAGCTTTAGTAATTTACCAATATCAAACAAACTTGAATAGTTAATTTGAATATAAAACCATATTAACTTAAAGAAATTTGAACTATAAATGTAAAATGGTTCAAAATCAAAAAATTAATTCTAAATTTAAATAGGACTCCAATAATCAAGTTTCTCATGATTAAGTCATCTTCCATATATCTATAAAATAATTTGACAAATTATCATCATATTGTTCAATATTAAATGTTACTACTAAATGAAATTGTGTTAAAATCATAGACCCAACTTAAATTTAGGTCTATCCTTATTCATAATTAATTATTATTATAAAGTAAAACCTAAACCTAACTATACTCCCAAATATACCATATAACTATCATAGTATGATATTAGACCATAAGATGGAAATCTTATCATAAGATGACTATTGTGTAATGTCCCCATTTTTGGGCTAGTCCATGAAGTTGATGGAGTTAACTCATCATAGCAACCCTCATGAGTTGACAGGCTATTTTTGGGGTCCCAGTTGTGGACTTACTATTTTTAGTAAGTCTATTTTGGCAGTTTCTATTTTTGGCAGTGTAGTAGGTGGCTTTGGTAGTTGCTTGTCACATGTAGTAACTAAAGTTAATAATTGGATGAGCTTTTATTTATTAATTAATTATTAAGTTGCATTATAATGATAATATTTATATTAACATAATTTAATGACATAAAGAGATATTTCTAAAAAGTGTGTTGGAAAGTTTCAAGTGTTGAGTTCTTTTGGGAAACTTCCACAATTTTTGAAGTGGAGTTTTTTAGGAAACTTTGGTCAACAAAGGATTATAAATAGGATCTCATTTCATTGAGAAAAGTACACTTGAATATACATTTTCTTTTGTTTCCTTTGTGGCTTTCCTAAGCTCTGAATTGTGTGCCCTTGCTGAAGTATAAGGGTCAAGTCTATGGAGTTCTTGGCAATTGTGCCGAAGTATACAATTGGCCAACATCTCCTGTGGTATTTGTTGTAACTAAGGAGAATATTCATGATTATTATCTTGATTATCATATCTTCAATTATCTATTTTATCTTGCTCATAATATCTAGCTCAGGTAAACAATTATCGAATTCTCCTACTGTGTCTACTGTGGCTTGGAGATTCTAATAGCAATTAATTCTTGAATCATGGAGGTTTACATTTTCTTAATGAGAATCTAAATTGTTCTATTGATGGTTGAATTATTATTGGATAGTCTATACATTTCCTAATACTTGCAGTCATGCTTGAAATCAAGGATAAACTTCATGAAGAGATGGGACAACATTATTGTATGAGCCCAAATATCACATCCCAACCTTGTGTTTGAGCTAAGATGACTATTGGGAGGGCCACATTAGCATTTGATGTGGAATATGATTTATCTAGTAGCCATGTTGGTTGTTTTTTAGTCACATTTCTATAGAAGCTCCTTACACATTATCTACACTTGACATTCTACATTATCGTGGATGGCCAGAGATTAGCCATTATCCATGGTTGGACATTGGTAGTGAGGATGCCAACACGAACAAAAAAGAGGGTAATTTAATGACATGGATTGACACATAGAAATTAAAATCTAGATACCATTTCAATTATAAGTATTTTCGATTTATGATTCTCCAAATAAAGTGCCAAGGTTTATCTATCTAGTTATTGTCAAATTTTAATATTCTCACTTCAAATTTATTGAAGTTGTTAATTCATTTCTACAAGGAAAAATTACAAAAGAGTTTAAACTTTTAACTATTGCAAACAAAAAATTGTGCACCAATTTTCAAGTTGGGATCCATTTCAATTCTTTACAATGGCATCAGAGTGTTTTCTTGCCAGCCTATAGGAATTGGGCTCCGAATCAAATGATAGTGGTTAGTGCTCAGTTAGAATTGTAGTCAATATTTGATCTATTTATGTCTATTCAATATCATGGCTAATGATAGGAGATTTGTGTTGAGTATGCACTACACTAAAAGAGGATGTACTTCTCCACCTAGGGAAGGTGAACCTAAGATACAATTTGGTTTGATTGGTAGTCCAGGGGGTTCAAGCAAGTCTAGAGTTAGAGATGTTGATGTTGATAGAGAGGCTATGCAAACATCTAGGAACCTAGTAGCTAGACAACAATAGATGAAAGGTGTACTACAATAGTTGTCTAATAATCTATAGTAGATAACACTTCCTTGAGGATAGAGTAGGGAGAGAGCTCGAGATGTTTCTAATGGTTCTCATAGATCTCACTTCGAGGATAGAACCTAAGATGGTGATAGGTACAAAGATGTAGATAATGTTTGAGTTGAGGATAATGGTGGAGTAGCTAATAGAGTTGACATACATACTAACACTCATGATAGGTCCCAGAGGCCCATGTTTTTGAGACCTCAGGTGTATGTGGTTAGTATTGAGTCTCAGGCCACTCATTTTCTTGATGATGTGTTGGCACACTTTATAGAGTGGGATTCTTTACCATAGGCTATTAAAGATCAATTGAATTTTGATAGGTTCTTGACTCAAAAGCAGGAGCATTCTAAAGTGAGGTTGGCACTTGAGAGACAATGACCTTGATAGATTGAGTTACAACACGTTGCTAGTAAGATGTTGTTGGAGAACTTTGATGGTACTGGGAGAGTTATAGATTGAGCTTGTATTCATAAGCTTGACACATATTTGGCTTTGAATCCTATGTCAAAGGTGGATGCTATTAGATTTGGAGTGTTGCATCTGGATAGAGTTTCCCATGACTGATACCATGGGTTAATTTCTTTGCAACATGATCAGATAACAAGTCGTATCAGAAGTTCTTCGATCATCTGATTGAGAGATTTGATAGGAAGGATCTAGAGGTGTACTTCCATGAGTTGCTTATCTAAAGTAGTCTAGTGGATTTGAGAGTTACATCAATGAGTTCTAGAGGCTTTTAGTCATCTTTTATGATATTTCAGAGCACAAATGAGTGATGCTATTTATGGAGGAATTGAATGAGCCACTCTATGGATGGGTGAAGTCATTTGACTCATCTTATCTATAGGTAGTGATGCAGAAGGCACAAGACTTTGAGTCCTCTTCTCAAACCAAGGTTGCTTTGAAATCTTTTTCCCTTCCTCCTAATGATGAGGAGTCCCCACTAGTTGTTGAGGACAAGGGAAAGTCACTAGGGAGATCAAATGTCACTTCTAGAGAGGATTTGAGGAGGTGTCAGCTTTGCTATTGGTGCAAGGGGCCTTTATCTAATGGCCATACTTGTTCGTTGAGGACAAAGGGAGTAGTGAATCATGGTACATGTGGATTTACATTGATGTAATTGAGGATGAGTCATCATAGAAGCATGAAGATGTTGATGAAGATGAACATACTGATGATAGAGTTTATACTATGATGAGTATTTATAGTTTGGTATTTGAATCACATGTTTAGGATTTGCATCAAGTACAAAGTTGGTCTAAGCCTAGGTTGGATTGTCTACACAATGATTGGGCAGGTATAATAAATGAGAGTGTGTTGAGATCTCCTATGGATTTGTTAGTTAGCGATGTTCTGAATTTTACATCACCAGCATAAGTATCTAGTGCTATGTTGTTGGTCATCTTAATTGGTCTAATGATGGTATTAGCATACAAGGACATCATTTTCTTCTTAAGGGATCCTAGTGGAGGTTTTGGTATGATGCCATATTTCTTGAGGAGAAGTAAGTTTGGAGAGGGAGGACCGTAATGTTCCCATTTTTAGATGAGTCTATGTAGTTGATGGAGTTAGATTATCATAGTGACCCTTGTGAGATGATATGATTTTTTGGGGGTCCCACTTGTGGAGTTACTATGTTTAGTAAGTTTATTTTGGTAGTTTCTATTTTTGGTAGTGCAGTGGGTGGCTTTGCAGTTGGTCATTACCTGTAGTAAAAAGAGTTAATAATTGGATGAGCTTTTATTTATTCATTAACTATTAAGTTGTATTATTATAATAATATTTATATTATTGTAATAATGACATAAAGAGATATTTCTGAAAAGTGTGTTGGAAAGTTTCAAGTGTTGAGTTCTTTTGGAAAACTTCCACAATTTTTGAAGTAGAGTATTTTTAGGAAACTTTGGCCAAAAAAGGTTTATAAATGGGAGCTCATTTTTTTGGGAAATGTAAACTTGAATATACATTTTCTTTCATTTCCTTTGTGGCTTTCTTGAGCTCTAAATTGTATGCCCTTGCTAAAGTATAAGACTTAAGTTTGAGAAATTCTTGGAAATTGTGTTGAAGTAAACAATTGGTCAACATCTCCTACTATATTTTCTGTATCTAAGGAGAATAATCATGATTATCATATCTTGAATTATATATTTTATCTTGCTAATATTATCTAGCTGAGGTTAATAATTGTCGAATTCTCCTACTATGTCTATTTTGGCTTGGAGATTCTGATAGCAATTAATTATTGAATTGTGGAGGCTTACATTTTCTTGCTGGGAGTCTACATTGTTCTGTTGCTGGTTGAATTATTATTAGACAGTCTAGACATTTCATAATACTGGGAGTTGTGGTTGAAAATGAGGACAAACTTCATGAAGAGATGGGATAATATTATTGTATGAGCCCAAATATCACATCCCAACCTTGTGTTTGAGCTAAGATGGTTGTTTGGACAACCACATTAAAATTTGATGGGGATTGCTAGATTCTAGCAGCTATGTTGGGAGTCACCTATCTACAATAACTCCTTGCACATTATCTACACTTGATATTCGACATTACCATGGATGGCCAAAGGATAGTCAATATCTATGGCTAGGTATTGGTAGTGAGGATGCAAAAGTGAACAACAAAGAGGGTAATTTAATGACACAACTTGACACATAGCAATTACATTCTAGGTGCCATTTCAATTATAAGTAAAACTAATGTATGACTCTCCAAATAAAGTTAAAAGCTTTATTTGTCCAGTTATTGTCAGATTTTAATATTCTCATTTCAAATTTCTTGAAGTTGTTAATTCATTCCTACAAGGAAAAATTAAAAAAGAATTGAAAATTTTAAAAATTTCAAAAATAATAAATTGTGCACTAATTTTCAAATTTGGAGCTAGTTTGACTCTTTATAATGGTATCATAGTGGTTTCTTACTAGCCTATAGGAATTGGGCTCCAAATCAAATGATAGTGGTTAGTGCTTTTTAAGAATTGTAGTCAATATTTGATCCATTTATGTCTATTCAATATGATGGTTGATGATAGGAGATTTGTGTTGGGTATGCACTACACTTGAAGAGGACATACTTCTTCACCTTGGGAAGGTGAACCTGAGATATAGTTTGGTTCGGTTGGTAGTGCAGGTGCTTCAGGCATGTCTAGAGTTAGAGATGTTGAAATTGATAGAGAGAATATGTAAACATTTAGGAGCCTGGTAGCCAAACAAAAATAGATGATAAGTGTAGTGCAATAGTTTTCTAATACTCTACAATAGATAGGACTTCCTTGAGGATGGAGTAGAGAGAGAGCTCGAGATGTTTATGTTAGCTCTCATAGATCTCGAGTTGAGGATAGAACCCAAGATGGTGATATGTAAAGAGATGTAGATTGGGTTTAAGTTGAGGATCATGGTGGATTAGCTAATAGAGATAACATACATAATTGCACTCGTGATAGGCCCCAGAGGACTACATTTCTAAGACCTAAGGTGGATGCGGTCAGTATTGAGTCTAAGGTCACTCCTTTTGTTGATGACATGTTGGCACACTTTATGGAGTGGGATCATGCTTTACCACAAGCTATTAAAGATTATTTGAATTTTTATAGGTTCCTGACAAATAAATGAGAACATTCTAGAGCAAGGTCAGCACTTGAGAGACATCGACCTTGACAGACTGAGTTACAACAAGTTTCTAGCAAGATGTTTTTGGAGTGCTTTGATGGTACTGGGAAAGTTATAGCTTGAGCTTGGATTCATAAGCTTGACACATATTTGGCTTTGCATCCTATGTTAGAGGTGGACAATAGTAGATTTGGAGTGTTGCATCTAGATGGAGTTGCCCATGACTAGTGGTACCATGGGTTGGTTTCCTTTTAACATGATCAAATCACAAGTCCTATCATGAGTTCGTGGATCACCTAATCAAGAGATTTTATAGGAAGGATCTAGAGGTGTACTTTCATGAGTTGGCTCAGCTAAAATAGTCTGGTAGATTAGAGAGTTTTGTCAGTGAGTTCTAGAGGCTTTCAATCATGGTTTATGATATTTTGGAGCATAGATGATTATTTTTATTTATGGAGGGATAGACTAAGCCACTCCAGGGATGGGTGAAGTCATTGGACCCATCTTCTCTACAGGTAGTGATGCAGAAGGCACACAACTTGGAGTCCTCTTCTTGAAGAAAGGTTGCTTTGAAATCTTCTGCCTTTCATCCTGATGATGAGGAGTTCCCAACAATTGTTGAGGACAAGGGAAAGTTAGTGAGGAGATCTGATGTCACTTCTAGAGAGGATTTGAGGAGGTTTCAGATTTTCTATTGGTGTAAGGGGCCTCTCTCTAATGGTCATACTTGTGCATTGAGGCCAAAGGGAGCAATTAATCATGGAATGTGGGTTTACGTTGATGTGAATGAGGATGATTCATTATAGTAGCATGAGGATGTTGATGAAGATGATCATATTGATGATAGAGTTTATTCTATTTTGAGTATTTATAGTTTGATATTTGGCTCACATGTTCAGGATTTTCATCAGGTATAGAGTTGGTCTGAGCCTAAGCTAGATTATTTGTAGGATGATTGGGCAGGTATAATGAAGGAGAGTGTGTTGAGATCTCTTATGGATTTGTCAATTATTAATGTTTTGATTTTTACATCACAAGCATAGGTATTTGGTTCTATTTTGTAGGTCATTATATTGGGTCATATGATGGTATTAGCATATAGGGACATTATTTTCTTCTTATGGGATCATGGTCGACATTTTGGTATGATGCTGGATTGCTTGAGGACAAGTAATTTCGGGGAGGGAGGATTGCAATGTCCCAATTTTTGGGCAAGTCTATGCTCTTGATGGAATTAGCTCATCATAGCAACCCTTGTGAGCTGACAAGGTGTTTTGGAGGTCCCAATTGTGGGCTTACTATTTTTAGTAAGTTTATTTTGGTAGTTGCTATTTTTGGTATTGTAGTGGGTGGCTTTAGTAGTTGGTTGTCTCTTGTAGTGAATAAGGTTAATAATTGGATGAACTTTTATTTATTTGTTAATTATTAAGTTTTATTATTACAATAATATTTATATTATTATAATAATGACATAAAGAGATATTTCTAAAAAGTGTGTTGGAAAGTTTCAAGTGTTGAGTACTTTTGGGAAACTTTGACCAACAAAGGATTATAAATACGAGCTAATTTCATTGCAAAAAGAACACTTGAATATACATTTTCTTTTTTTTCCTTTGTGGCTTTCTTGAGCTCTAAATTGTATGCCCTTACTGAAGTATAAGGGTTAAGTTTGCGGAGTTCTTGGCAGTTGTGCTAAAGTATACAATTGGCCAACATCTCCTACTATATTTGTTGTAGCTAAGGAGAATAATCATGATTATTATCTTGATTATCATATCTTTTATTATATATTTTGTCTTGCTCATATTATTTGGTTAAGGTAAACAATTGATGAATTCTCCTACTATGTCTACTGTGGCTTGGAGATCCTGATATCAATTAATTCCTAAATTGTAGAGTTTTACATTTTCTTGCTGAGAGTTGCATTGTGTTGTTGGTGGTCAAATTGTTATTGGATAGTCTATACATTTCCTAATACTAGTAGTCATGGTTGAAAATGAGGACATACTTCATGAAGAGATGGGATGACATTATCGTATGAGCCCAAATATCACATCCCAACCTTGCATTTGAGCTAAGATGACTGTTGGGAGAGCCACATTAGCATTTTTTGGGGACTGTGATTTATCTTGTAGTCATGTTGGGGTGTTTGGAAGTCATGTGTTTGCAATAGCTCCTTGCACATTATCAACACTCGATATTCTTCATTATCATGGATGGCCAAAGGACAATCATTATCTATCGCTAGGTATTGGTAGTGAGGATGCCAATGTGAACAATGAAGAGGGTAATTTAATGACATGATTTGACACATAGGAATTGTAATCCAGGTGCCATTTCAATTATAAGTATTTCTGATTTATGATTCTCCAAATAAAGTGCAAAGGTTTATCTATCTAGTTATTGTCAAATTTTAATATGAACTCATTTCAAAAATTTTGAAGTTCTTAATTCATTTGTACAAGGAAAAATTACAAAAGAATTAAAAATTGGGAAAATTGCAAAACTAATAAATCGTGCACCAATTTTCAGGTTAGGAGCCAATTTGGTTCTTTACATATTGAATTGAATTGAATTGAATTCTAACCTTTAACCAATTTTTTTGCTAAACCATATTGAACTATAGTTCTATCATGCAACCAAAATAAACCCTTATTTTTTATTTTAAATTATATTTAAGAAAATGAAACCAAAAAAATGACCTCAATATTGAACACATTTCTAACCCTACTACTAAAATAGATCATTTACTATTAGTATCCCCAATCTGATCAAATAATTGAACCCTTACAATAATTTTTGTATTTTTTTTTAGGGTAGATTGTATTCTAATTTTTACATCAAGTTTTAGATCACACTATTAACTACAAAAGAAATTTACTTTGTAACATTAAAAAAATTGGATAAATTGAATCATATATATGAATAATTTAAAAAAATCATCAAACTAGATTATAATTAAATATAAATAGATATAAAAAGTAAATTTAAATTATTAGAATAATTTTTTCAATAAAATTTGAATTTGGGTATTCATATGTGCATTTAATAAATACAACAAACTAAATTTTAGCCCTCAAGTATTTAACATAAATCTCCAATATAAATTTAATTGAATACTAGATATGTTGTTGAAAATATAACTTTATAACATTTTGAAGTTAATTCAACATAGTCGTACATAAATTATATTCTTTTTCATAATTCAATAATAAGTCAAATTATAACCTAAACCTAACCATCAACCCAAATATAGCATTAGAAATATACCACATTGTACCATAACAATAAACCAAATCTTATCAAAATATGAACATGACTATAATCTAAACCTAACCATCACATCAAATAAAACATTAAAAAATTCCTTTTACACCCTACCCATAAACCAAATCTTATCATAACAAGAAAATACATTTTAATTGATAGAGATTGATACTATTTAATGTAATAAAATTATATTATATAATGAATGAATTATAAATTTAATTATGGAAACTCACCTATCCCAATGCTACTCTATATATACACACACACACAAAATATATTACATAATATATATAGATATCAACACTTTAATGCACTGTTAAAAAATGTTTCACATTTAAAAATTAAAGCCTTGATATCTCTAGTCTTTATATGTGTGTGTGTGTGTGTGAATTTTTCATCTCTAATATTTTGAAACCCACTATATAATCTATTGTCAAAAAAAATGAGAAAAGAAGCCTATCTTATTTTATTTTTTCCATTTTAATTTGTGTAAACATTTTGTTATCAATAATTTAATCGTTCAAAATCTATAGAAAATTTTGAATATATAATAATATAAAAATCTAATTAAAATAATATAATAATTAATGCAATATAATAGAATTAGTACACTAAGACTAAAATTTGAAAATCTAATATTAAAAAATTAAATTAAAAGATTAAACAATACAAACAAATTTTTATATATAAAATTAAATAAATATTTAGAATTACAATACTTAATACTATTTTTATTTTTTTTTAAAACCTTCCACTAGTTTAATAAAAATAACATTCTCCTCCACATAATTGTTTTTAATAATTTAGAGATTCTCCTTGTTTTTTTGTGCAAGTACATTCAATGAGGGTGGCATATTGTACACATTTTAATGAATATGAGCATTTAATGTGTATGAAATGTTATTAATGATTTGTACAATTAATTTTCAAAAGCAAAAAATGACTTTTTTACTTATTATTTTTTGTATAAACTAATGACAAATAAATAGTAATTTTATAAACATGAAAATAGAAAATTAAATAAAACTATAGTTAAATTATCTAAAAGTTTTAATTATCAATTTTGATTGGCCAATTAATGAAAAAACTGAATAATTTTACATAAGTGACTAAAGTAATTAGCCGTAGACAATGTTTTAAAAATAATAATTGATCAACTCTAAATTATTAAAATAATGTTAATTAACTCAAAGTTTGGTAAACTAGAAAGAAAAATAGATAACCCTATATGGTTTCTCAAAGAATATCTTTCTAGAGATCCGAATTGGCCCTGATTTTGTGTTGCTATAAGTTCCCAAAAGTATGAAAACCAAAATCGGTTTAACGGAATCATAAGCAATTGGAAAGGGACAAAATTCCTCCATTTTCTCTGCTATGTAAAATCCCAACCTTGAAAATAAAAAATCCGCTGCAGAGGAAGGTTAAAAAAATGGATTCGGAATTGCCAGATTTCGAATTAGGTCATCTAATTGGCATCGGCACGGTTGCCAAAGTATACTGTGCCAAAAACATTCACAGCGGGGAAATATTTGCCCTAAAAGTTGTGGACAAGGACAAATTGTGCGAAGAAGACATGGACAAAATCGACAGAGAAGTGACGGCCATGTTATGGATCAGGCATCCCAACATAATCCGCCTCTACGACGTCATCAACACCGACAAGAAACTCTTTTTGGTAATGGAATACGCCGGCGAAGGAGATCTCTGGAAAATGGCCGGAAAATTGCAGCAGGATTCGGCTCGGAAATATTTCCGGCAGTTAATCAGCGCATTGGATTACTGCCACAGCAAGGGTTTCATTCACAGAGACCTCAGGGTCGAGAATCTGTTACTTGACGGAGACGACAACATCAAAGTTTCCAATTTTGGGCTCTGCGCTTTGCCGTCGGAGGTGGACGGAAAGGGTTTGGTGAAAATCGGGTGTTTTGGCGGGCGCCTGCAATACACTGCGCCTGAATTGCTCGTTTCCAAAGATTTCTTCGACGGTTCGAAGGCCGATCTTTGGGCCTGCGGAATCGTTTTGTTCGTTATCCTGACGGGAAAGTTCCCGTTCGATTCGAGTCATTTGACGGATTTTGTGAGAAGTATTTCGACGGGGAGGTTTGAGTGCCCGGAGTGGTTTCCCGGGGAGTTGAGTGATCTGGTTTCGATGCTTCTGGAACCTAATCCACGTAAGCGGATTTGCCTTTCCATGTTGCAGACTGTGGATTGGGTTAAGAAGGAGTTGGAGGAAGAAGTTGAGGAGATTGAGGAGGTTGATGAGTTGAGATTTACTACGAATTTAGTGGTGTGTGAGATTGGTTTGAGGATTGTGGAGATTGTGTCTGGTGCTGGTTTTAGGGTTTGGAGGAATGACTGGTTGGTGAAGATGGAGTGGGAGGACATGGGGAGGGGAGGTTGCTTGGGAGTAGTTGTCAAGTTTTTGGAGTTGAAGGGTGGGCTGGTTATTGTAGAGATGAGTAAGACATTGGGGGAGACTCAAGAGTTTGAGAGGTTTTGTCAATTGCTTCAGTCTTCCATTGGAGAGCATGTATTGGACTGGGATGTCTAGTAGGAGATAATATACTCAGCTTTTATTTATTAACAAGACTTTGCTTGATACCGGGGATACAATTTTAAGTTTTCATACCAGATTCTGTCATATAATTTAAACTTATGATTTAATAATATAAGATATTTAATAATGTATGATTTAATCTGTCTAATCTATTTATATCATTATGATCTGTCTTTCATACGATTGTGATTATGACTATATTTTATTTTTTAAGTGTGATTGTTAATACAATTATGGTTTCCACTTTTATAAATTGAATTCTCATTTTTTAAGATAAGTATATTTTAATTTATTTGTTATTTGTTTGTAGGAGTATTAAATATTTGAATAATATAATAAGAATTGTGAATACAAATAGTTCAATTTATATAATCACTATTGTATAATCAATTTAGAAAATGTATTGAAGAATATTTTTTTTTGATGTAAGTTATTAATTATTATATATGGATATCAACAATTAACATGTTACTCTTCAACTAAAATATTAACTTTATCAAAATTTCAAGATTTTTTTTTTTTATGAATAGTTCTTTTCTATTAATAAATAATATACTAAGTTACAATTCACAAAAAAAAGGTCAGGGGGTACAAGATCACACCACGAAAGTTCACACGGCCTCAGCCAGAATCAACAACTATTCATCAAAAAAAACTTATAAGAAACACCCTCACTCTACCAAAGCAGTGCCAACCAAGGGTTCATCTTGATCATGAAATCTCCAGTCATTCCTGGGATTGGTAGGTGGGTTGGGAACATTCTAACCATCAACAACATCGTTGGGGGCCTGAGCTTCATCCTTGTTATCAATCCTCGAGGGTGAGATGGTCAAATCTAAGCGAATGGGCCATTTACCAGGTACAATATGTCGAGCACTAGTCTAGGGAGCCACTAGACCCGGAGACCACCCTGTGCCACCTCGGGGTGGATAAACTGAGCAGCGATGCCAACCACCATTTCCATCGCTAGGAGAGCAGTGACAAGAAGCCTTCGAGTGAGGTGTGCATCAACGATGACTTGAAGAGCTGCGCCCCTGGTGGCAGCCCCTAGGTGGAGTAGCATCAATAGAGACACCAAGTGGAACTTTGAAAATCATACAGAGAGCATTACCCTAGTGGTTAAGTAGCTCCTCAAGGTGGGCCACCTCTAGAGCCACCTTTTTGGCTTGTACTTGAATCTACATCATTAAATTATTGCAAATGCATGCTTTAGTGTTCATAGCACCATTTATGTCAAGAAAAATATGACCAAAAATAACTACATTCCTATCTTTCCATAGTCTTTTTCAAATTCAAAATCTTAAACAAAACAAAAGGAAACATTATGGCCATAACACGTAATTCATGCACCGCATTATAATTTCTAATTATTTCTTAATTTGGTCTAGCTTGTACAACTCCACTTTGATATAAAATTTTCCATTTTCCAACATAACCCTTGTAGACTTCATATGCAACGGTACCTGGCAGCATCAACGACATCAATTGGGGTCGCAACAGAGGTCGTGGTTGCAGCTCAAGCACTGATAGTTCACCTCAACGCTCATCGAAGGGTATGTAACCATGTATCATCTGTAATGGAGGAGATTTTTTTGAGGGCCTTGGCTCTGTTCTACAATAGTTTATCGCCTCACATGACTTGACATCTTACTCAATACCCAAACAAAATATTTAAACATAATTGATCCTCAACATTTAAATGTAATGGATAATGATCAAATGGATCAAAACCTAGTGATCAAAATATGGATAACTATTATTAAGCATTAGCAACTTTTCTAATACTTCACTTTAGTGATAGCACCTTTGCTAACACTTAACATCAAGTGTTAGTGAAGCTGCTAACACTAAATGTGAAGTGTTAGCGAAGGTGCTAACACTTATTTAGAAAGTATTAGCAATGATGTGAAAATGTCACCTATGCAAATAAATGTTACTTGTACAAATGTCAAATGACATGTCAAATCCAAATACTACTTCCATCTCGTCAGGTCCTAGATGGCACATATAGGTCCCACTATGAGTTCATAACTAAATGAAGCCATGTGTAAGAATATCGCATGCTCGCTATCCTTTGGTGTGACATCATATCCATATGTTACTTATAGAAGTGTCACTTAATCAATATCGCTTATAATTGTATCATTCCAATATACAGAATAGCACTTGATGACAAGTTTACCAACTCATCACCAAGTCAATACAAAATGCCAAACTGTAATGATGTTGACTTCATTGAGTCATCACTTATGACATTCTATAAATTAATCACTTATGAAGATTTTGATTATGAAAATGTCACCTATCCAAATAAATGTTACTTATACAAATGTCGGTTATGACATCTTCCATCTCATCAGGTCCTAGATGGCACATATAGGTCCACTACGAGTTCATAACTAAATGAAGCCATGTGTAAGAATATCATATGCTCACTATCCTTTGGTGTGACATTCTATCCATATGTTACTTATAGAAGTCTCACTTAGTCAATATCTCTTATAATTGTATCATTCCAATATGTAGAATAACACTTGATGACAAGTCTACCAACTCATCACCTAGTCAATGCAAAATGCCAAAGTGTAATGACGTCGACTCCTTCGAGTCATCACTTATGTCATTCTATAAATTAATCGCTTATGAATATTTTGATTATGAAAATGTCACCTATGAAAATAAATGTTACTTATACAAATGTCAGTTATGACATCTTGTACATATTGACATGTCAAATCTACATACTACTTCCATCTCGTCAGGTCTTAGATGGCACATATATAGGTCCCACTATGAGTTCATAACTAAATGAAGCCACATGTAAGAATATCACATGCTCGCTATCCTTTTGTGTGACATCCTATCCATATGTTACTTATAGAAGTGTCACTTAGTCAATATCAATTATAATTGTATCATTCCAATATGCAGAATAACACTTGATGACAAGTCTACCAACTCATCACCAAGTCAATGCAAAATGCCTAACTATAATGATGTTGACTCCATTGAGTCATCACTTATGAAATTCTATAAATTAATCGCTTATGAATAGTTTGATTATGAAAATGTCACCTATGCAAATAAATGTTACTTATACAAATGTAAGTTATGATATCTTGTACATATGTTACTTATACTAGTGTCACTTAATCAGTATCACTTATAATAGTACCATTGTCATGACTACAACATGAAGGATAGTTTTAAGACAATATTGGAGACAATTTTTAAGTGAATTGTTGTAATTTAAGGGGAAAAGAAGTTGTGTATTGTCTTACGTATTGTCTTTAAATGAATGTCTTAAACTATTATTGTAAATTATTATCTTATAAAGACAATAAAGAACACCACTCTTACTGTCTCTTAGACACAATTTTAATTTTGTCTTTTATAGAAACTATTATCTTTAATCTCACTTATTGTCGTTCTTATGATGATTAGACAGAAGATGGTATAAACTAATGAATTAAAAAAATCATATTATTTAATATAAACTAAAATATAATTAATTAATTCATGTTAAGAAAATATCGATTCGAACCACCATCCCCTACTTTTAATGTAGGTGCTCATCCATTGAGCTAGCACCTTTTTAAATAAGGAAAATTAGAATTCTAAGGTTTTGCAAATGTGACCTATAAGAAGGGAGCAAAACAAATTAATTCAATGACTAGGAACATTGGTGGTGAACTAGACTTGCATGTGGATAGACAGTGCTAGGTTTGGCACATTCAAATCTCACACTCAAGGTTGCTCACTCATCACACAAATGTTTGAACAAATTAGATGTGACTAAATTTTCTAATTGTAGACTAGATAAAGCATGATTTCAAATGTTGATTACAAGCTTTTGATAATTTATAGAAAAAGTTGAGTTCTAATTTAAAAACCTTTACAGGTATGTTTTCTACATGTGTTGACCCCAAGCTTTGAAAATGGGTATGCACATACAACAATAGAGAGATTTCAGCTACAACTGATCTAGTACACATGTACACCTAATGTGGAAGAAAAGGCAAGCATGTCAACCATTTTTCATCACCACTTATGCCAAGAATAAAAGTTTTTAAAAGTAACTAATTTATTAAATCAATTGTTAATCGTTGCATTCCAAGAAGGCAAGAATTTTAAAAAAAAGAAGGAGTTGCATTCAATTTTAATAAAAGAGGGAAGTGCATTGGAAATTACAAAACTATTGGGAACAAGAAAGAGAAGTGGGGTTGTTGATAAAGATAAGGAAATGTGAGGAGAAAGAAAATAGCTAAGAAGGGTGCAGTAAGAGGGAAACTAACCTAGTGCCTATGCACTAATAAGTGTGTGGGAAGATGAAAATGGAGGAAAAAAAGACCAAAAAATGCATACCAGAAAAAAATACAAGACCGCAAGAAGAATAATGTAAAGATTTTGGATTCATTGTTGACTACGAAAAAGTGAATCTTTGTCAAAGACAAATGTTAGAGTTTAATATTTGCAAATGGATGCCATTATAATATAAGTTATTTTTTGCAAGCTTGATCAAATCTCTCCGAATGCATAAGTCCTTAAAACTATGAGCAATTTATACCAAAAACTTGCTAGTTTAAGTCAAGCATTGACATTCCTATTTGGAGGTCGATGTATGTGAATGGTTTTGACAGGCTATAAATGCTAATTTTTGGTTTTTAGGTCTCTATCACAATAGTAGAATCCATTCTGTCAGATAAAGTAATTTTTAATTAACTTGGTGTAGATTTAGTTCCAAAATTTGATGTTCTAGTCATGGTACAGAAGATGAAGTTATCAGCATGATATTTGTAGTCTTGAAGAGGAATTTCCAAATCAAGAATTCTTGCACAGAACAATGCATACCCAATTGTAGTCAATCCATGAAAATAATTTGTAGTAAAGCATCTACGTAGTTAGCTTTATTTTAAATAATATAAGATACTGAAAACTTGAAATATATTAGTATCCACAACTTCAAGTTTTTGTACCTTCAATAAAATCACTCTGGTTCGAACATGTTTATTGAATTACCCAAATATATTTTCTAATCCATGAGCTCCAAAACTCTAGCCATTTTCTTGAATGTAGATCAAATATTTGTTACTTTTTATTGCTTTATATATCCACCTAGTTCCCCGTAATAGTTCATCCTAAGAGAACACCCAAGAAAATCAATTCAACTAATATTTTGTTGCACTATAATTTGAAAGTATACCACATTTATTTACTTTTACCTCTAACCCCAAAGAAGAGCAATAAAATGGACAAATTGTAGGCTCAAGCAAGTTACTGTAAGATCCTCTGTGCTTATTAGTGAAATTAAAATTCTAGAATAGGGAGGTTGATGAGCTACTCAACAAAAAATACAATTTAGTAAGATTGAATCCATGAAGCTGCTAATAATTTACCATAATGGAAGTGTGAATGAGCCTCCTAGAATAGGAAGGGTTCATTCTACAGAGCACTAGGGATGCAACTACAATTGTTTCAGTAGCAAGATCTGAGCTAGGATTCTGACCATCAATTTTATAAGCAGATCTAACAATGTCCATATCCTTTGGCCTCTAGCAGCATTTGTGGTCATTGTACATATCACTGACCTGCATAATTTTAGACAAGCCTCAATAATGTATAAACCCACTTGAGACAATGACAGTAATTCATGACTAAAAGCATTCATATAATTGATGCCTAGACATATATGGTACATGGGTGAGCAGTTGTCTTGAGAAGATATTATGTGGCATAGTGTATGGAAGTCTTTGCATTGGAGAGCTCACTACCCATGAATCTACCAAACTCCAAGCAACTCCAAGAGAGCATTGAGCTATTCAAGTTATTATTGGGTAGGAAGTTTATTGAGCTAGAAGAGGAGACATTCCTAGCCACTATGGCTTGGCATAACCATGAAAGCTAGTTGATATGGTTTATGGGGTGTGATGCAAGAATTATGAGACTTGACACTATATTTTTTTCTAGATAGATCATAATAAGCTTTGTTAGGGATATTCCTCTTTGATTGGGAACAACACGAGGAACTTATCACAACTTTCATTATGAAATGATGGTCTCATGTGTTATGAGAAGCTCCTCAGTCAAAATTTTAGAAATATATAAGGAAAGAATAGACTTTCTTGAAAAAAATGTTGGAAGACTTACTTCAAAGTCTAAGAACAATCTCTACAAAGAAATTTGGAGATTTTATATGGTCAAAGTATGAGACAGGTGTGGATGATGTTGAGAGGGATCTGCAATCTCTAAGTAGGAAATGGAACCTTCCTCTGATCTCATAGTAGATGAGGGCACCTAAAGATAAAGTGAGTCTCAGTCTCTATCTTAGCTATGGTGCAAAGGTGACACACTAGTTCCTCCCTAGTTAGGTGGTGATTAGTCTGGCAATGAAGTCAAAGTGATCCAACTTTAAAAGACCCCATTGTGATGTGAAGGGCATGACTCCAATGGCTCCAATGTTGACAAACAGTAATGCCATCATAGGTTACCATAAAGTACTATGAGAACAAGACAGTCTGAGGGTACAACCCACCAAGAGGGCTCATTCAAGTCTTGGAGATGTACTGCCTGAAAATGTCAAGTCTGATGTGTCCATTCAATTCCTACTAAGAAGGGAGGAGATGGGTGGGAGCATCCAACAAGAACTGGTATGGTGAAAGATGATCAATGCCAATCCCGATCGAGCTTAGTAAGATAGTGGCTTAGGTATGGTACAATGTCCATAGAGGAATGGTAAAAAAAGTACGAGTATTTGTGTTGACTCTCAACCATTTTTGCGAAGCCTCTGAGATGGTAAATGAACCATCTTGATCAAGACCCGATTAGAATCAAGAATAGACAGTTCCCAAACCATCGCACCAAAAATAACTGTGGGTCCAACCAGAGATCAATTTAAATATAAGTTTGAGAAATATGTTAAGGAAATTCTATAGCAGTAAGCTTATGAAATACAGTGAAGTCATTGTTGCATCAGTGATGATAGCACTAGGGCAACATGCTATTGTAGTGGTAACGTGTAGCTATAGGAGTTAATGCACTCATTGAGTAGTCCCAAACCAAAAGAAGTCATAAGAAATAAAAGAAACATTAATATAATGAATATCATTGATATCTCATGAAACGAAACTATTTTATATAAAGCAACACGACAGTACAATGGAGGTGTTAGCACTAATTAAAAATACCATTGGAAATTGCAAGAGATTATTGTTTGATGGACTATATAAGTGCATTGCCTTGAATGATAGTCAACCATGTTTATAGTTAATACTGATGATGATCAACAAAGTCATATACTATGAAAATGTCACCAAATATGCCATTAAACTAGAGATGGCATAAAACCCTAGGATTTACTCACTAGAGTATTGTGCTAAGAATAAATAAGCATTTACAAAAATGATTAACTCACTAATGTATCATGCTAAAAAAAAAAGAGCATTTACAGTACACAAATAAACAAATAGAAATCCCAAAGCATTTGTCGTAGATTTCTTCAAAATGGAGATGCATGATGGTTTACTAAGTAATAGCATAGAAATCGATTATGTCGTGCATCAAATTAAATCTTCTAGAATACAATCAATGACAAGAATCAAGTAAGCTATTGTTATTAAAAAGTGTATAGATACAAGGTGTTGATAAAACATTTTGAGATTAAAAAGAACTTGCCTTGTGTTCATGACTAATGGCTAACATCTTCCCTTGATCTAGCTTGTGTTGTCTAAGGCCTTGGGAACCATGAAACAAAACAATTTTTAGGTCCTTCTCTGAAGCTTCATTTTGAAATTGGTGAACCTGCATAGAAAAATTAAAAATAATAATTATAAGGTATCATGATGCCATCACTTATTACTAATAACTTGTTTGAGTATGTTTTCCAACTATGAACTACTTTTGTATATGATAATCTTTCCTCAGCTTTCATGAATTTTTTGATCTTATAATATAAAGGGAGTGGTCCCCAAGAACAAGAAACTAGTGATTAAAGCAAACACCTAATAATCAATAATAATAACAATCTATAAGTCTCAAATAAATGAGTAAAAATCGAATTCAAAATGATAAAAAGTTAGAGTTAACATGAAAGAACATGTCTATAAAATTGCTATTTAGTCATAAATTTATTATAAATTAATAATACAGAATACCCAAAATGGATTAACTCCAAATGCATTCTTCATGTAAAGTTAATAAGATTAGAAGAGAAAATATTATCTCTTAATAATATGATATTTTCATTGACATTCAGTGTCTTCAAATTTCAAACTCAACATTTATTATTTTTACTATCGCTTTATTTTCAATATGATTATGACATTGAGACCAATATAAAGTATGAGCTCAAGCAAGAATCAAGTCCAAAGGGATTGTGATGACCTAGAATAAAATACTCTTCACTGTATTCTAGAAAATAGTGTTCTAAAAAGATTTAGGGTGGACCTGTGCGAGGAGGATCTAGATTTATATCTCTATTATTGAATTCAAGAGACCAATTAATATTATTTGAAAACTTGATTAGAAATAAAAAGTTCTTGTTTGTTGGAGACTTGAAAGATTTTCACCATTCCCTCCATGACCTCCAATTGTGTAAACAAGACTATTCAACACTACACAAGAAAATTAATAGTGTGCCACATACAGTCCAGTATCAAGGGCTTATCAATCTGGCATTTCCTTATGCTAGAATGGAGTTAAGGCCTAAAGAAATTTGAAATTCAATCATCTCACAACCTTAAAACTATCTAATCTAATCAAATTTAATGCCATATTTAGAATCTCAAACAAAATCTAGACTGGTCAAATTAGATTGTTACTTTTGTTGGAATACTTAAATGCTACGTACGTTTTCACCCTGGAGCCAAACGCTCACCTACCCCCTGACGTCTAGAACAGATAGAAACATTAATACGGGTAGGTGAGAATTTTTCAAATTAAAAAAAGAGGGCAAAAATGGAATGTGACAAAAAGGAATGTTTATTCATTCATTTAGTAAGTTCAAGCATATTCAGCAGATCAGTAGTTGCAGAGCAGAGCAGAAGAAGGAAGAAGAAAAGAAGTTTGTGCCTACAGTTGCACATGTTTCCCCTATTCTCTCTGTAAGTTTATTGTGTTGAATTTGTCCTGTTGAAGCAGTGATTGCTCCAGGCACCATTGTATGCAACCATTAGAGTTGCAGGTTTAAAGATTTTGAGGTATTAAAGTTGTTTGAAGTTTTACCAGTTTAGGGTTATTTTAGGGTTTTCTGGTTGAAGCCAAATGCTCCCAGATTTTGTAATAGTTTAATGAAAGATTGAATAGAAAGCTAGTAGGAATCTATCTTCCTCTTTTATTCATTGCATTTGACAAGTTTGGTTGAAAGGTTAAAGCTTTGGCTTTCTGGTTTTAATGGTGAAAGCATTCACGTTGAATTTTTCTAAGTTATAATATTTTCAATTTGAAACAGAATACTTGGCATCCTCTTTGTTGTTAATATTTTCTAATCTATAAATCTTAGTTGGAGCCGAGCTCACTCGGCATCCATTGGTGCCGAGCATTTCATTATGGCCGAGCATTGCCTTTTGTGTGCCAAGCTTACTTGGCTTCCTTGTGCCGAGCTAATTCGGCACCTATTTTCTGTCTGTCACTCAACACCTATTTTATTTCTGGCACTCGGCACCTTTAGGTGCCAACCAAAACTGGCACTCGAAACCTTCATGTGCCGAGGAAATATTTAAGTGCAGAGCAATGTTTTTTGAGTTAGGGTTGCGAGATTTAAATATTAACTTATATTTCTCACATGGTATCAGAGCTTTGAGGCCCCACATCCACAGTGAGTTAAGGCATTTTTTTTCTTGGAATATTTGACATGGTAGGAGATGCAGGAAAGATATGGTAGTAGACATCATCCTTTAATGGACAAAATTATGATACATGGGCAGAGAAGATGAAGACCATAATGGTTACAAATGATTTGTGGGAGTTTGTAGTTAATGGATTCAATGATGTGACTAATCCAACTCAATATGCTACCCTCACAAATTCACAGAAGACTCATTTGAAAGAGTCAAGGAGGAAAGATGCAAAGGCATTAAGTCTTATTAAAGTAGCAATGACAAAGACAATTTTCCCAAAGATTGCAGCAACAAATTATGCAAAGGAAGCATGGGATATCCTTGAGACAAACTTCAAGGGGACTGATAAAGTCTGTACAGTAAAGCTACCGAATATAAGGAGGGAATTTGAGAACCTTCGGATGAAAGAAAATGAATCAATTGTAGACTTCAATTCAAGGACCTCCAATGTAATTAATGAACTGAAGTCAAATGGAGAAGACTATCAAGAGCAGAGGATAGTGGAGAAGATATTAAGGAGTTTACCTCATAAATATGACAATTTGGTCATGACCATAGAAGAGGCAAAAGACCTCACTATTTTGACAATGGATGAGTTGATGGTTACTCTTCAAACCCATGAGCACAAGATCAATAGATCTACATCTTCTACTTCCCAAGAGCAAGAATTCAAGGATCAATCAAATCCAAGAGGAAGGGGGAAAGGAAGAAATAGCTTAGGTAGAAACTCCAAAGGAAGAGGCTGAGGGAATGGAGGACAAAGAAATGTTGCAACAGAAAGCTCAGGAAGAGAAAATGGAGCAAGTAGCTCACAAAATACCTCAAGAGGAGGTAAGAAAAACTACAACTCAAATAAGAGTAATGTAGAATGCTGCTACTATCATAAATATGGGCATTATGCAAGTGAACACTGGAAGAAGCAAAGTGATCAGTCAGGACAAGCAAATGTGGCTGATGTTAACATGGAAAGTGGAAACAATGCCACTGCTTTCATCATGTGTAATGTTGGTGAAGAAGAAAGCCCTAAGGTTTGGTACCTCGATAGTGGATGTAGCAACTACATGAGTGGAAATGAAACCTTGTTTTCATTCATTGACAAGAGTTTCAAATCTGAGATTAAGATGGGTAACAATGGAACCCTACCAATTGTGGGCAATGGATCTATTATGGTCTGCACCAAGAAAGGTGAGAAGAAGGAAATACAAAATGTGTATTTTGCCTTTGGTATGAAGCACAATTTGATGAGCATTGGTCAACACATTCAAAATGGATACAAAGTGCTGATGGAGAATGACAAGTGTGTCATTCATGAAAAGGATGGGAGCAAGAACTTACTTGCAGCAGTTCAAATGACAAAGAACAGAATGTTTCCCTTGAGGATTGAGACATGTTTCTCATCTCAAGTTAGTGCTACACCTCCCACAAAATCAGCTCTAAAGAGTGTGATTGAAGACCCCTCACGGCTATGGCACCTTAGGTATGGTCATCTTGGCTATGCTGGTTTAAATTTGTTATCAAATAAAAGAATGATAGATGGTTTGCCACGTATAGGAAATTCATGTGACAAGTGTGAGGCTTGCATTTTGGGTAAGCAACATAGGCTTCCCTTTAATTTTGGAAATTCCTGGAGGGCTAGATATCCATTAGAATTAGTGCATACCAATTTAGTCGATCCTATGCAAGTTACTTCCATTGGGGGGAGTACTTATTTTATGACATTTATAGATGATTTCAGTCGTAGGACATGGGTGTATTTCTTAAAGAATAAATCTAAAGCATTTGATAAATTTGTAAAATTTAAAGCCCAGGATGAAAAGGAATGTGGACACTATATCAAGGTCCTACGATCAGATAGAGGAGGGGAGTATACCTCCAATTCTTTTGTAAATTTTTGCAGAAAACATGGCATAAAGAAAGAGCTCACAACCAGCTATACACCACAACGGAATGGAGTGGCTGAAAGAAAGAATATGACCATTGTTGAAATGGCAAGGAGCATGATGAAAGAGAAAAGTCTCCCAACTGAATTTTGGGGAGAGGTTGTGGCAACAATAGTTTACCTAATTAATAGGTGTCCCACAAAGGCAGTCCGTGATAGAATTCCAATGGAAGCATGGTCACGAGGAAGATGGATAGTTGAACACCTAAGGGTGTTTGGATGTGTTTCATATGCACATGTGCCTAAAGAGCAAAGGAAAAAATTGGATGAGAAAGGTGTGAAATGTATTTTCACAGGGTATAGCCTAGAATCTAAGGCATACAGATTGTATGACCCATTGAACAACAAGATGACTCTTTCAACAGATGTGAATTTCTTGAAAATCAATCTTGGTATGGTTCAATTGATGAGTCACCGAGCACTTCAAGTAAAGTGCCAATTATGAGTGAAGAAGATGTTGATGAATAGCAAGAAGGAGCAAATAAAAGAAAAGGCAAGCAGGTTCAGACAGTGTCGAGCTACTCTAGGCATGACCAAGTGTCAGTGCCGAGTACCAGTGAAGACTGAGCTAGTCGGCAATGCAACAGCAGTGAAGACTCTGATCCCACACTCTCCTCCCTATTACCAAGAAAGAATAAGAGTCTTAGAGAGTTATACCAAGATGAAAGGTATGAAGATTATGATGAGAGTGTTAATTTTGCTTTATTTTCTCATAGTGATCCAATATATTTTGAAGAAGCAATCAAGGAGAAGAAATGGTGTAAGGCCATGGATGAGGAAATAGATGCTATAGAAAGAAATGAGACATGGGAGCTAACTGAATTGCCTCCCAAGAAGCATGTGATTGGAGTGAAATGGGTCTACAAGACCAAATGCAATGCTGAAGGAAAGATTGATAGGCATAAGGCAAGGCTAGTATTCAAGGGCTACAAACAGTAGTATGGAAGAGACTATGATGAGACATATGCCCCTGTTGCAAGAATGGAAACCATGCATGCTATCATAGCAATTGCAGCCCAACACAAGTGGAAGGTATTTCAAATGGATGTGTAGTCCACCTTCCTAAATGGTGTATTGAAAGAAGAAGTGTATGTGGAGCAGCCACCTGGTTATGAAGTTGTAGGTGAAGAGAATAAAGTATATAGATTGAAGAGAGCTCTTTATAGGCTCAAGCAAGCTCCAAGGGCATGGTACAGTAGGATTGACTCATATTTGATGAGCAATGGCTTTAGCAAAAGCAATGGTGAGCCCACTCTTTACATTAAGGCAACAGATGGTAATGTATTGATTGTTGTCTTGTATGTAGATGACTTAATTTTTATTGAAAATGACAAGGCTCTAGTTGGTGAGTTTAAAGGGGCCATGAAAAGTGAATTTGAAATGACAGACCTAGGTCTCTTGAACTAATTTCTAGGCATAGAAGTAAAACAAATGAATGATGGCATTTTCATCTCTCAAGAAAAATATGCAAGGCAGATCTTAGAGAGATTTAAAATGCAAAATAGTAAGGCAGCCCCCACACCAATAGCAGTAGGTCTGAAATTGAGCAAAGAAGACATCAGCAAAAGAGTAGAACCAACATTATACAAGAGTATGGTTGGAAGTTTAATGTATTTGACTGCAACTCGGCCAAACCTAATGCATGCAGTAAGTCTGATTTCCAGATTGATGGAAACACCAAAGGATTCCCATTGGTAAGTAGGAAAGAGGATCCTAAGGTATGTGAAAGGTACCAAGGGATTTGGAGTTTTGTATACTACAAATGATGATTTCAAGTTGGTGGGATACATAGATAGTGATTGGACTGGAAGTATAGATGATAGGAAGAGTACTTTCGGATACATGTTTCATATGGGATCGGGTGCAATTTCATGGGCATCCAAGAAGTAACCTGTTGTTTCTCAATCTATAGAAGAGGCTGAATACATAGCAGCAGAATGTCAAGCTATTTGGTTAAGAAGGATTTGAATGATTTGAATGAAAGGCAAGAGGATGGAACCACAATTTATTATGACAACATCTCATTAATTGTATTGTCCAAGAATCCAGTCTTCCATGGGAGAAGAAAACACATAGAGATTAGATATCACTTCATCAGAGAGCTAGGGGAGAATGGGGATATCAAGATGGATTTTTGCAAGTCTGAGCAGCAGCTAGTAGACATCTTTACTAAGCCTTTAGGCATTGGACCTTTTATACACCTAATAGAGTGTCTTGGTGTAATTGATTTGGATCAGCACTGATCCTTGTTTTGCTTGGCTTGGGACAAAGGGGGAGTGTTGGAATACTTAAATGCTGCATACGTTTTCTCCCCGGAGCCAAACGCTCACCTACCCCCTGACATCTAGAATAGATAGAAAAATTAATACAGGTAGGTGAGATTTTTTCAAATCAAAAAAAGAGGGGGAAAATGGAATGTGACAAAAAGGAATGTTTATTCATTCATTTAGTAAGTTCAAGCATATTCAGCAGATCAGTAGTTGCAGAGTAGAGCAGAAGAAGGAAGAAGAAAAGAAGTTTGTGCCTACAGTTGCACATGTTTCCCCTGTTCTCTCTGTAAGTTTATTATTGTTGAACTTGTCCTGTTGAAGTAGTGATTGCTCTAGACACCATTGTATGCAGCCATTAGAGTTGCAGGTTTAAATTTTTTGAGGTATTAAAGTTGTTTGAAGTTTTATTAGTTTAGGGTTATTTTAGGGTTTTCTAGTTGAAGCCAAATGCTCCCAGATTTCGTAATAGTTTAATGAAAGATTGAATAGAAAGCTAGCAGGAATCTATTTTCCTCTTGTATTCATTGCATTCAACAAGTTTGGTTGAAAGGTTAAAGCCTTGGCTTTCTAGTTTTAATGGTGAAAGCATTCACGTTGAATTTTTCTAAGTTATAATATTTTTAGTTTGAAATAAAACACTCGGCATCCTCTTTGCTATTAATATTTTCTAAGTTATAAATCTTAGTTGGAGCCGAACTCACTCAGCATCCATTGGTGCCAAGCATTTCATTGTGGCTGAGCATCGCCTTTTGTATGCCGAGCTTACTCGGCTTCCTTGTGCTAAGCTAACTCGGCACCTATTTTCTGTCTGTCACTCGGCACCTATTTTCTTTCTAGTACTCGACACCTTCAGGTGCTGACCAAAATTGGTACTCGACACCTTCATGTGCCGAGAAAACATTTAAGTGCTCAACAAAGTTTTTTGAGTTAGGGTTGTGAGATTTAAATATTAACTTATATTTCTCACAACTTTTCCACAAGTTTGGTAAACTAAACAAGCATGTTACTTTTCCACAATTTCTAGACATGTCACCCTATATGAGTAGAATTGCCGACAAATCACTGTTATATATGCTATATGCTTTAATAGTGCATTTAGATATGTTGAATGCTTCATTTTTTGGGCATTATGTATGTTATGTGAAGTATTTGAATGGGACCTAGTATAAAATTGATGACACCAAGGTTTGTACTCTCAAATTATATCTATTGATATACTTATAGACATTTTATTCTCTGCAATGTGTAGGAGTATCAAATTTTATTTTCTTAAATGTGACACCATGCTAGTTGCAAAAGGTGAACATCTAAAATAACTAGACTTCAATGAGAGGGATTAAAATTGTACAATTTTTATCACTTTCCATTGTCCATATTCATAAAAAAAAATTAATCTTGCTTTAATTCCCAATTTTGACTGACAGGTACTGCCTGTGGTGATTGATACTATAATGGTAGAAGGTGCTTACATGATTTTGTACTCGAGTTGAACAAAAAAATTGAATTTGCAGTAGTTTTTCAATGATCTTATATTATCTTTACTTTATTATTGGCTATGTTGGAGTGAAAATATGCTCTGGTGCTTATGCCATGCTATTTTCTCATGTTTTCTCCACAACTGCCATATGTGCTAAAGAATGAAACTACTCAAGCTCGCATTTGAGCATCCTTAAATAATCCAAATAATTCTTGGAAATCATCAACAAAAAATGGACAAAATGGAAATTGCAAAATTAACATTATTTAGTTTTCTCCACTAAACTTAAGAGCTACAAGAATTGATGAAATTGATTATGATATTGTTTGGGATTTTGGTGATTATGCTGATGATGGATGGTTTAATGGCATGTATGGTTTGGATGCATATGGATTCAATTAGGAGAACCTTGCTACAGACACAACTGACAGGGATGTATACTCAACTTCTAGGGGGTACACAGATTACACATACAATTATATTGGATCTCTCTTTAATGGCTCAGATGAAGCATCTTGAAGTATAGATAGCTATAGGGATTCAACAAGCATAGGGGGATCATGTTGAGAGAAAATCTAGTTGACTCAAGCTTCATAACTTGTTTCATAGCCTATTTATAAAAATCTTGGTTTGGGTTTTGCATTTCCAATATGCAGATGCATCGTAAATTGACTTGTGAAGAGTATCTTGCCTACTTTTTGAAGCTCTTGATGCCAAATAACTCCTTGCTAACTAGATGTGTGGTGGTGAACTAGTAATTATTTTACCATCCATCTTTCTAAAAAAACATGTTCTTCCTTTTCTAGGGTCAATACTCTTACAATTTGACAAATTAGATTAGATATTTCATATTTGTTCTTGGCACTATTGGCTACACCACTTGGAGTATACCTAGTGCTAAAGAAGCACTAAAAGAAAGGATCTATGATAATGCTCAGCTATGTCAGTCCACACAATTATAATTTTCATTCACATATGAGGCATAAAGATACACTGGGATAGCTAATAACACAAGCATATATGATTCTTGTTTTAGTCTTGGAACTACCAAAATTTTGTTGGATGCTGTGGAAAATAGACCATGTTTATCAGGCTAAGTGGAAGAATCTATTGTTTTGGCAACTAGCAAATAAAGAAAATACTAGGAGACTTACAAAAAAATTGTCATCTTAACAAAGGTATAAAATAAAATAGAATGTAAGGTGTTTGCAAGATAGAGATCATATTTTGATACTCTATCTAGGGTAGCTGATCAATCTTTCACCCATGAAAAAAGTAAGTTGGGTACAACTTCTGAAAATTTTAGGTGGTTCAACCCTACAAAATTTTCAATTAGATCCATTCATTGTATTTTTAAAACCATATCAAGACCTTCTTTAGCAATTGATACTAACAATGGGAGCATGGTACAATATTAGATATTAGAGTTGTTAACTACTATTTCTTGGGGGAATACCTTAAGGCCAAACTGAATCTACATCTACATCCTAGTTGAATGTAGTAATATTAGGGAAGCAGCTTCAGATGGGCATATATATAGAGTAAATTATATGATATTTTTAAATTATGAAATAAATGTTTATTTCTGTAAGTTTTAAACATTACTACATTGTTAAAGTGTTCATATTGCTCAAAATGTTTTACCCAATCAAATGGTAGAAATATAACATTTATTGGTTCAAAAAATAGTTATTAATAAGAAGTTAAGCTCAACAGATTCCTATAGTTCTATGCCTATGGAAAGAACTAATAAATTTAAGAATATAAGAAGCTCAAGTGACTTTCTTAGAATCATATACATCTATATGATTAATTGAAATATATTTTTTTACCTTTGATTTTTTATCATTAAGAATTCATTTCTATTTTATTTTCCTAATACACAAACATCACAACTCATGCATACATTTTTTTAAAAGTTGGTAGATCTTGAACCATATTTTTTCTTTATATAAAAACAAGATCATGAATATTTAAATGACCATACTTTTTGTACCATAGTTCTTTAGTTGTTACACATACAAAAACCATTTTTTGATGAATTTTTTCTTTAACATCAAGTCTATACAAACCTTATATTAGGATGATAGTAGGTAGATCAAATGCATGCTCAAATCGATCAAGTGATTAGGATTGACAACATGCCAAGAGCATGTGACATTTAATGAACATTGTAAATGCCACAGGGTTCAAATTGATTGATAAGGTTGATCATAATAACATTGACAGACATTGTCAATGTTATTAAGTTGATTGGATAAGGCCATGATTTGACATTAAGGGACTCGACAATGTTAATGATTGGATTATCAAAATAATAGTTTGACATAGAGATGAGGGACATGGCAGTGCTAAGGTCAAATTTGATAGGTTTGATAGGTTTCCAAGGCACTGAGAGAAATGACAATGACTAGGACTAAATAAGTGTTGATTGATTTGAAATATTTGACATGTTTTAGATTGATTAGGGTTTATCTAGGATAGTTTTGGGTTTATTTGGGATGATTTTTGGTTGATTAGAAAGGATTTTGATAATATCAAAATGGTTTAGAGTTGATGGGATGAGATTCTGATTATGTTGAAATGATTTAGAGTTGACTTTGAAAAGTTTACATAAAATAGGAACTAATTCTAAAATGGTTTGCAATTGATTTGAAAGGGGGGTGCGAATTATGTAGAATATTGGTGTAATATTCTCGAGTGATAATCTTGAATTGGCCAAAAGATCAAAATTAGTGAAATGAGAAAATAGGGTGTGTTAGTATGAAAATGTAATTAAATAGTAGGCACAAACCAGTTTTGAGTTGCATCAACACCCATCACCTTGTGTCATCAAATATCCTTAATCTCCTTATTGTCTTTAGTTTTTAACTTCTCATTTTATTTTTTCAGCATTGGCTACATAATAAATTCTTGTCCAACTATGAAAACCATGCATATTATTAGTAAGCACCTTATCTTCATCCATACTAGATCTCTCTTCTCTACCTTTTAAAATGTCTACTATAATTCAAGGTTAAGTTTTTTGAGTGGAGATAATATTAAAAATATTAGTTTCCTCTTATTTAGGTAACCTTCAAAATATCAAAATAAAAAGAAAGAAGATTTGACATCACATGCAAGGTCTTCCCTTAATAGGTTGGAACATTTTTATCTTTCATTTACCTTCTATGTTTATAATCATTTTTAAAAATTTTTGATAACTTATCATGGTCCTTACTGACCCAATTATAGGTACCAAGGAAAGTACAAGGTAAAATAGATAACTATAATTTATGTTTGGTCATCTGAGGTCTAGATGGAGAAGAGGATTGGTTCATCCTTAGTCCAATTTTAAATGGTTTCAACACACATAGAAGAGAATGCTTATTTTTCAACCATTTCTAATATGGTTAAGGGAATAAAAATGGTACCTATCATCTTTAGGTCTAAATTATCTCACTAATTGGTAATTCTCATTATCTCTAGGATTTAAGGTGTTGTTTAGTGTGGAGCCTGATCAGTCCCCAAGTGGGAGATTGTTAGATTGTGGTGACTGATCAAGAAAGTACTATACATACTTCATAAATAGTGGGGTAAAAGTTTTTTGGGCAGTAGCAGACATGGTAGCCAACATATTATGGCCAACATATGGCCGACATGTTATAACCCTAAAGCGGTTTAATACTTGTATAAAAGGGCTTAGGCTTGGGTATTTTTCATAATGTTGTGATACGAAATTGGTTCTTGCGGTGGTATTGAGCTGTAAGGGATTACATATTGTAATCAGGTTGTAATCACTGGATTGTAATAAGATCGGACTTGCTGTTTGGTGGACGTAGCCCAGGGATTGGGTGAACCACGTTAAATCTTGGTGCCTTGTGTTCATTTCTGTGTGTTCTATTATTTTCTGTTATTGGTTATATTTGCATGTAGTTTGTTATTTCTATCTGTGGTTTATCCTAACATAAGGTAGGTTAGGTTAGTTATATTGTAACCACTTTAATGTCTTCAAGTTTCTCATATAAAAATTACCCACAAATTATTTCTAATGTTTATTCATCCTTCTAGTCTTTAACTTTTAAACTTAGAAACCTATCCAATTAAATCCCTCAAAACATGAAAATTAATGGTCTTTATAGTGACCATTATATTCCCCTAAAACATATAGAATATAAGAGAGTTTCTTTTAATACAATAACTAATTAATAAAATGAACTAAGTGAGCCCAACCTTTTAAGTATCCCCATAATTAAGCATCTTATATTATAATTTCAAAAGAATCCACTCCCTTCTTAGGTTCACCTATAATTCTTCTTTTTAATTCTTCCCTATAAAGAGAATTTTATTACTAGCCATGATGGATTTTTATTATATAAGAAAATGTTGGGTTTTGATATGGTGCCAATCCAAGGTTCCAATACTATAGGTTCAAAAACTCTTTTGATCATCCAACAACCCCAACCCTTAAATATTTTCATCTTATTGACCATTAATGCCATTTTCCTTATTATTACAAAGAGAGACAACAAAAGAAGATTTAACTTTGACCAATTTCCTCTAGGGTAAAATAATAAAATTTATTCAAGTTACCTCTTGGTCAATCATTTATGATTACATAACATATTTTGAAATACCACACTTCTTATATTTTCACTACAAATTAAGAAAGTAAAAATAATAAATTGTTCAAGGTATATAAGAAAGTTAGAAGAGTACCACAACATAGTATACTAGATTCAAACTAGAATGAGTCAATCATTGGGTGAATAAAAAATCATAAGATAATATTAAAATTGATAATCTCATCATTTAAAAAAGAAACATTATAAAATTAATTTTTAAAAACCATTTTTTACTAATAATGTACAATTCGTATTTCAATTAATATTGAGAATTCATTTATCATATTGAATTATTTACATTATTTTGAACTTTTACTTTATTTTTAATATATTATAAATATTTACAAACAAGTGAACTTCATAAATAAATGAAAGTAATCAAAACTACTTATATCTAGTTAAATGTGTATATAAACAATAAATTTATGTCATATTTTTATCTTTATTTAAAATTTGAAGTATCATCTTAGACTTTTGTACATCAATGACTTACATGACCAAAAAAATTCTCAAGGATTTAATTCTTGTGTACAAATTCTTTTATATTACAATTCTAAGAAAAGGTACAATGTAGAAATGCCTTCCCAATGAAATATTTGTTGGTGAAATGATACAAAGTATTAATCTACTTCACAATATTGAGATAAGTACAAGAAATAAGAATAATAAAAATACTAGGCACACAAGATTAAAATAAAAAAGGAATAAAATTCACAAGAAACCCTTTTGTGAAAAAATCCACCACCAAAAAACTTGAGTGTCTTTTTTGTATTATAGAAAACAAAGTTATACATAATCCAAAATGGATCTTTTCACAAGCTTAGAGGCTTAGACTTTATTACAATTAACCTGAGACTTCACTATTTCAACCTACCATTCCTTATGAATCCTAAAGATACTTATACACTATGCAATTTGTTATGGAATTCAATATGTCAACTAATACTCCATGAAATGGTCAAAAAAATTTGTCTCTCATTATACCAAAATTGGCACCCATCACACTTGAAATGTCACCATCATAGACCACCATAACAAAACTAGCACATATCAAAACAAGCACTATGTTGATGTCATATTGGAACTCCCACTATACTAGAATGAATCCAGATTGGCAACCATACTAGAAACTTCCATCACATCAAAATTTCCAGCATATTCCAAATTGGAAATCCTATTGGAAAATTCTATCATATCAAAACTAGCACTATATTAGATGTACTAACACTTGCATTATACTTGCTTCAATGTACTGGCCTTTCTATACCACTCCATCATACTAAGAATTTAGATACTATCTACAACACATACAACATTATCATACAAACTTCATTATTGGTCTCTACTACTTGGTCTTATTTTATGCTTCACTATATCATTTTTTTGTACTATTTAAAACCTAGATGCTTCTCATCATATAGTGTATGGTTGTGGATCTCACCCTTTGGTGAACTTTTATAGTGGACTCGATGTACAGTGAGCTTACTATACATCATAGTTCATCACACTTCAAAAATCTCCCACTTGACAAAGTACTCATGGATATTGGAAAAATTACTCAACACATCATGTGTGTTATTCAAACTTAACCATATTCATTTTGATACCCGTAATATATACAACATGAACTTGAAATCAATAGCACATACAACCTAAAACATATAGTCCCAAGCCTCAAAGAAATGTCTACCATATATACACTAAGAATATCCCACCACATAGGTAATGTCTACATGATCTAAACCCATTCAACAACATCACATAGAATTACAAAAAAAACCTTTTAGCATCAAGAACATCTATGATTTGTGAGAATATATATTCTCAATCCAGCCTCTACATTTCTTCCATGATCTCATTCACCAACAATAGAATGACATAAATAAATCACCATGCCATCTCCTCACATGATGCGGATGATCAAAAAATAGTAATTACAAAATTCTATCTAATCCCAATCCAAAGTAGGTAAAGATGAACACCCAAAAATTAATCAAACCCAAAGACATTGATAACTCAAATCAACCATGTACCATGTCCTTCTATGTAAACCTCTCTCAATTTGAAAATTTCCAAGCCGAGTAGACCAAGACCTAGAAATGATAATTCTCATCAAGATATCAAAATCTCCAATGTAGAATTGACTAAGAAATATCCTCTATCAAGTCCATATTAAGTAAATGCCTCTCGGATTTCCTGTTGAAATCACCAACTATCTCAAAAAACACATCTCTAATCACAAAAAAAACAACATTACCATCATTTCTAAGTTTTTGTGAGAACTTGTAAATGATCGATCCATTCCAACTCCAATCGTAATAGATCCAAAGCTTGAAGTATTGAAAAAGTTATCAATATACTCAATACAAAGACACTATATGAAGATTAATGTCAAAGTATAAACTATGGTCGTAGGATCATAAACATGACAACATGATCCAAACCATCTCAATAAAAGAGATAATATGCTCCATTTGAACATATAATATCATGTAAAATGAAAACCCATTCCACACATTTATCAAAGACCCTATTTAACCCTCAAGATGTGAACATATCAAGTCATGTGATGAAAATAATCCCTAAATAGTAATCTAACAAATGTGAAAAGATTCTTATTAGAATGTAAAATGTCTTCCAGTATTTACAAGAATCATTTGCCAAAAAAAGACACTACGTGAATGCCATCAACTCCCACTAAACTTTGGTGTCAAGTCATATATTGAATTGTGACAAACATCTTCCGCATGAAGGTTGAATTAATTTAACCTGTCCTCATCAATGAATCATTAGCCAAAGAAATACTTATTGCATCTTCATCATCACCCTGAAAAAATAAAAATCAAAAGAAATATATTTCTTCTTCTTCTTCTTCTTCTCTTTATAATCCTTTTAGATATATCTAGTCTACCCACAATTCTAATACGTCACTTTGGAGTTCTTTCAAGAATATATAGACTTCATATCCTTCTTTATTTTGTCCTTTGATCCATTTTAAATTACAAGAGCCTCTTTCGCAACATTAGAATATTTCCTTCACATATCCTCCAATAGAAGTCTAGCTTCTACCATTTTAAATTAAATGGTAGTAATTCTAGCGGCCATTACAAGATGGTCCCATGAATCAGATAATGAACTCAACAACATAGATGACTCATCTTCATCAATGGATACACTAACAAATGTTTTTATGAGAGAGAAAATAATTGTATTAAATAAATTTAAAAGAAATAAAAATTATGTTTAGAATCTATATAGAAAATCCTAAGGCCCTAATTTACTTTATCTTATAATTTGTAACTGTTAAATGACAATTTACATATGAAAATGGAAGTTTCTTATAAAATTCATAGTTCACTGTCTGTTTAGGTGAAAAAAGTATATCCCACTATTGTAGATCCACCTAGTTTTCTCTTCATGGAAATTCAATAAAACAAAATAAGCAAGAAGACATGTTACCAAACACAACAATCCATAGATCTTGATAAACTAGCATATCTTCAACTTTAAGTTTTCACAACTCAAAATTTGTGCCACTGAATTTTTCAATGTCTATCCTCCATTATATACTTGTCATGTCAATTTATACAACACTTTACAAAAGTCCTATTGGAACCAATGACCAACCCGACCCAACAAGGATAACAAAAAGTGGTTTGGCTTTGATACCACTAGTAAAGAAAGCTAAGGAAACTCCTTTGTAATGCCAAATTTATAGGAAAAATAATAAAGGGTTCAAGTATACTTCATAATATTGTGATAAGTAGAAGAAATAAGAACATAGAGAATACCATTCATACAAGACAAACATAGGAAACCAAATTTACACAAGTAACCCTTTTGGGAGAAAATCCACCACCAAAAATATTGAGTGCATTCTTTATATTATAGTAGAAAAAGTTATATATTATGTACAATGTGTCATGGGCTTAGATTGTGTTACAATCAACCCAACAATTCACTATTTTAACCTAGCATCCCTCACAAATACCACAAATGTCTATATACTCTATAATTCAATATGAAATTTGGTATGTTAATTGACACTCTATGAAACGGTCAATGAACTTTACCTCTCATTGTATATGAGAAAACACCTATTGTACCCAAAATGGCACCATTAAAAACCACCATATTGAAAGTGGCACATACTAAAAGTGTCACCATGTTGATGTCCTACTAGACTTGAAAGTATTTAACTTCCACCATACTAAAACTACCACTGTACTAGAAAATTGACACTCACATCATACTTTCTTTAGTTTATCAAGCCTCACCATACCACTTCATGATAACAAGAATTTGGATACTACCTCCATTGTACATGCAACATAACCTTACCAACTTCATTGTCATTCTCCACTACTATGCCTTGTTGTATGCTTCACTATACCATGTTCATCACATACTCATTTGATATGAAACTAAGTTTTAAATTTTCTCTTTTTTCCATCATTAGTAATCAAAGAAAAGAGATCAAACCTTGAGTTGATAATCTACAATGTATTAAGATATTTTTTTTTTATTTGTCCATTATATCTTTTATTCAAAAATTTCCCTTGAAAGCAAAAATTATATATTAATCAAAATTATTTAAAAAATTAACATTTTATAATATATTTATTTATTATACATTTTTCTTCTATAAAAATATTCAAAGCTATATATAATAATAATAATAATAATAATAATAATAATAATAATAATAATAATAATGATAATAATAATAATAATAATAAATTAGTTATTTTAACATTTAATCTATATTTGTGAGAATATAAAGACTCAATTTAACTATATATGAATATAATTGATAAAAAAATTATATGTTTGAAATCAACAAGAGCCTAATGCGTAGGAGATTCCCCTTTGAGACTCACAAAGTTTGAAGGCTTGCAGGAACATGGAGCTAACATTTTTGGTATTAAGGTTTCCAATTATATTAACAACAAGGAGTGGAAGGCCTTCAACATAGACTATTTTAACTTGACTGTATAAGCTATGTATATGAAAATTCTCTCCCTCCTAGTAGAATATTGTATCTCATCCTTCTTAGGCAGAGATAAACTAGTATGGGAAAGGAACCCAAGTGGAGAATTCAGTGTCAGATCAACAAACAATAGCATAATTGGGGAAGTGGGAGACCCAGAGTGGAGAATGGTTTGGCAATCTCACCTCCTCCCAAAAACAAATTTCTTTTGGTGGATTTTTATGCATAATAGCATTCTCAATATTGAAAATCTCAAAAGGTGCAACTTCTAGATAGTGAACATGTGTGTTTTATATGGCAGGGATGAGGAGACTATCCCCCTACTTTTAATCCATTGTTCCTATTCTAACAAGACATGGAAAGATTTATTTTCATAGTTGAGAATTTCTTGGGTTTTGAATAAGGATGCTCATTAGTTTAGATTAGGTTTGTAGAGTCCCTCCCACCACCCTCTCATTTGATTGATCTGGAGAGCCATTCCCCCCAATATTTTCTTTAATGTATGGAAGGAAAAGAACAACCACCGATTTAGAGAGAGATTCTCCAACCCCCAAGGTGGTTTTACAAAAAATTATGGATCTTATAAGGGAGGGTTCCTTGATATGGAACTAGTTACTACCTCCCCACCCACCAACACAAATGGATTGGTGTTGGGCACAAATATGGGACATATCACATATTGTGGAGAAAGTGGATAGTTCTAAGATTGAAAAAAGATAGGGAACCAAATGGATGGCACCATTACCAAATTGGTGGAAGCAAAATTTTGAGGGCTTAAAATGAAGTGAGAACATAACTAGTGAAGGGATTCTCAAGGATGAACAAGGTATATAAAGAAGGGGATGTTCTACGAAGTTTGGGAAAGTCTCCAAAAATGAAGTGAAAGTGATTGCTTTCCTATGGTGTTTGGAAATTACCCCTACTAGTAGAATCCCAGACCTAATAATTGAAGGGGATTCCTTAATAACTATTAAGTCCATTAAGGGTGTGAACAAAATGAGTTGGCATGCCACATCAATCATAACAAATACACAAAACCTATCAACTAGCTTTAAATATTTTAAAATTCAACATGTGTATAGAGAGGGAAATGAAGTGGCAGACACCTTGGTGGTGTACAGAAAAAAATTGTCAAATCAACAAGTTTTGAAAAGTGAGTACAATCTACTAGAAACCACTAGATCTCATGCTCAACAATAAATCCTTTTGCAATAATGGTGATAGTTTTAATGAAGCAAGTTGTGTATGTCCTTGTCATTAGTGTACTATATTTAATGGGTATAATGTGAAGGGAAATGAGAGCACCCCAAAAATTCATCTGAGATCAGTATGGACATCCTGTATGCAATAGTTCCTTGTACAACATCTAATCAGCAAATACAAGTGCATACTACTATGCCATAAAAGCAGAAACATACATAGTTGATTTCCCACAATTAAAACCTTAAAGGAAAGTGATTGCAATTTACTGATCTAAACAAAATTCAGCAGCATTACGACATACATATTATTACTCTAGAATTATAGAACTAGAAGAATTAGATAGAATAGAGAACATAGATATACATGGGGAAAACCTTTCCAGTTAAAAAACCCCACCTTCCAAACCATCAAGCTGATGTATTATTCAGTAACAAGTTACAATACATTTTCAGCCTTCACATGGAGATTTACATCTTGGTCCATTCTAGAGAAAATTTGGTAGCATAACCCTGTGCAAATATCTTCTCATCTCACTCTTCCACTCTGTTCATTACAACATGCAATACCCGTTTTATGAACATCTTAAGACCCAACAAAATGCCCACAATGGAGTTGGGCGTTTTTCATGGCTCAACCACCAAGAAACATGCACAATACCACATGTACATCCAATACCAAGAAAAGGACGTCCATCCCTTGAATAAGCAATGACAGCTTGTCATAGAATCTGCCAAAAATAGCGGTCACAAGAGAAGTGTAAGGGAATCCATCATACCAACCTATTTTTGGCATATTCTCTTACACACACCAACCACTCATTCTTGGGCGCCTAAATAGGCCTCATGTCATAAGATGCTCTTACACCTGTCATAGCTCATTCCTTAAATAGCTCTTATGCATCATAGGAATCTGTCATAACCATTTCAGCCATGATCTCCTTCACACACTTCAAGATGCCAACACATGTAAGTGATCAACATGCCAACTAGACATGTACACTCACATTTACATATTATTTGCAAAAATACATTTTACAAAACAAATAAGAATAAGAACAGGAATTATACAAGGTTGAGACACCTTATTCCTAACATTCTCCCACTTGTCGAACACCTTGTAAGAGCAACAGGAACATAACAGGAACTAACCGCTATAGGCCGAAAGGCCCATAGAATCTGAACACCATCTGAACTTCTTTGTGCTCACTAGTTTCATTAATGCATCTGCAACATTCTTCACAGTATCTACCTTCTCCAAATTTACCTTTCCATCTTCCACCACATCTCTCACAAAGTGAAACTGCACATCAATGTGCTTCGTTTTGGCATGGAAAGTTGGATTCTTCGCAAGGCAAATAGCACTCTGACTGTTACACCAAATAGTAATCTATTCTGCATCAACACCAACATTAGAACACAATCTCTTAAGCCAAATGGCTTCCTTACAAGCATGAAAACTGATGAAACTATATCATCATAGCTATCCATGAAACAACATAAATCATAACATATGCTCTCATGCTCCAACTAGACACCTGTCCAAATAACACAAGCATAAGATCCATGTGATAACAAAGGCTACACACACTTCCACTACTCCACTATGCTCATGAGCTACATAGAAGCATCAGAAATATCAACTTCTTAGCTCAACAAAACTGTGAAGTCATCCTCCAGAAAACAAGATAAAACATTAGCCAGAACAATAACCAAATTGATTTGTCCAATCCAACTGATAAACCCACGAGATTGAAAATAGCATCCACAGTAAATGCTAACTCATCCAATCACCCATACCTCAAAGGTATCAAACACCATAAAACTCATGCCAACAACATAACCAACCCATAAACTGCAACCTCAAGCTCTATGTGCAAACCATTCGATGAAGACCAAACACATACAAGAACTCCCACTACATGGATAATGTCGAATCTGAAAAATCAAAAGCATATTCAGTTTACTGACAAGAACAGAAAGAAAGTGAAACCATGTAGTACCAAGGACCATCCACAAAGATATACAAAACCTGTAGCAAAAACACTGCAAGAAACATCTCTCTCATCCAGTCTCCACAAATCTCCTATGTTCTCCACATCCAACAAAGACAAGAGATAAGGAAACCAGCTTGTCATCACCAAAAAATACTGAAGTACAAGTGATAACAATTTACCACAAAGGAGTGACCATATAGCTCCAAAAAATCTCAACAAACAATGTTATGTGAACCCAAACATTCAAGTAGATAACCAAGACCAAAGAAAGAAGTTGCAAACCATAAGCATGTAGCATGTCCTTCTACAAACACTTCTAAGTGTCAACTGTGCCAAGTATGATCTCCTTCATAGCCCCAATAGAAAAGCCATGAGTACATCCAAAACTGTTCAACCTCAAGAGATCAAGCATAACATGATATCATGAATCTACATGGATGTGAGCCTCTCAAAGAAGATCAATCAACTCCATTTCCCATTTCAGGAAATCAGCCCACTAACATCTCCTATTTTCATCATAAATCAAAGTACACCTCAAGGAGATAATCATGTTATCCATCTCTCACAATGAATCCTCCAGAACCATCTAACTGGAGCTCAAGATCCACAAATATGAAAGAAACGATAAAGCACCTGAAAGTAACATTGGACAATACCTCTCAAGTGATAAACTGCCAAGTAGACCAAGAGTGGGGAATGAGAATGCTCCTCCAAGATATGCAAGTCACCCTATGACTTATCAAAGAACAATCTCCTCATAGGTCTCTATTGAACTCACGTCCAACAAAGGTGTAGGCTCCTTGGACTTTTAGCTAAAATCTCATCAAGAGTATACATCTCAACAATATGTCTCTCATCTCAAGAGAACTCTAGCCTCACCTAAGTCTCCAAGTATCCACAAGCACCTGTAATCAATCACTCCATGCAAAACTCCACTGCAACATAGCACTGTCATGAAGTATCAAACAAATGATCAAAGTACTCAATACCAAGAAACTAAAACAAGATCAATGTCAAAGCTCCAACCATGGAATCAGGAACATAATCATGACATCATGATCTAAACCATCTCCTCCAAAGAGATAACATGCTTCATGTGATCATATCAAATAACTGTATCATGTCACAACTCTAAACTAGTAATAAAGAGAGAACCATGACATAAAAGCCGCCATGATAACATATCAAATAAAAGCATAAACAACATCTATACCAAGGACCCCTTGAATCCTAAAGATATCAACATCTCCAATCGCATGAAGATACCATCTCCAACTAGTGAACCAACAAATATGAAAGACCCTTCTGCAGCAACAGGATCTAAGGTATCCTCCAACATCTGCAACACTAAAGAAGATCATCCACCACCATATGATTGAAAAAATATAGCCACTGCTAAAGCTCCCACTGAAGTGTGATACCAAGATCTCCAAGCATGTGACACACCATCCTCAAAAATTGAAAACCATCCAGGTCCACACATAACATTGGGTGAAACCAAGATCTCCACACTAAGGAAATTCACCATGCTTTAGGACTCCATAAATGACTATCCAAGTACTCAAATATCATCCATCCTCTCATCTCAAAGCAACCCCACAAATGCACAAGTGACCACAAACAAGGTCAGCTAACAAGTCTGTACCAACACTAAATCAAATCTGGTGGATATAGACAATCCATATCCAAGTTATCCCACTGCAATTAAATGGGCGGCCTACCCACCTTACTGCATAACTTGTAGATCCAATCATTTCAACATGAAAAACCCACTATTGCATTAGTGACATATACAAATGAGATCAAAGAGAATAATCATGTAGATAACATGACTCAAACACCAGATCAAGCACAAATCTGATTTGCCAATTATGTCCACATCAAACACCATAGTCCAGGAATCCAACAAAGCATCACCACAGAAATGCTGAGTGACTGATCACGTACCAACATCTCTATGCAGAGAAAGAAAAACACCTCCTCTCACCATGCACAAAGAATGCATGCATGTAGAACTACAACCATCTCATCTGGTACCACTCTAAAGGAACAAGAGTCCAAAAAATAGCTCTTGAGTAGATCCACAAAAAACCACAAGCTTTTTATTTCAACATGCAAAACTTGCAAAAATACTGTGTTTAAGAACACCCATGCACATCCACACCCACTTCTCATCTGGAAGACTCAAAGTCTGAATAAAATACAAAACAACTGAACCCAGAATAATGGATTATCATAGATGAACATCACCATAGATTTTTTAGGAAAATCTATAAACCCCTTGAATCCAATGAACAAGAATCCAAGCCATGCATGGATAAACATCCAAGTCTGCTTGTAGACCAATTCCACAACCACTACTAGTACATGCATCTGAGAGAGAGAGACTATCTACAAGCTTCCAGATCATCCAATGATCAAATCCATAGTCTCAATGCATTCCACGTAACAAAAGAGACACCTTCAAATACCCATGCATCAAGAGTTATTCTGCTGTCAACCAAGAGCTCCAGATCAATGTCATTTCAACATGACCAACTCTATTTTCTCTATCTTCACCATCCTTCAAGAAATGTCTGCTATCTCCTGAAAGAATAAACAAACTACAAGACTTCCACTCATCAAAGGATTAATTATCATTTAATTTCTTCAAAACAAACTTCTTCAAGATCTGCAAGCTAAGAAATCTTAATAGAAGAAATACCCAGAACAAAAAAACTCTGTGAATCCTCCTATGCAAACAACATGCAATTCACAAAAATAGGCTCTGATACCAAAATGAAGGGAAATGAGAGTACCCCAAAAATTCATCTGAGATCAGTATGCACATCCTGTATGCAATAGTTCCTTGTACAGCATCTAATCAACAAATACAAGTGCATACTACTATGCCATACAAGCAGAAACAGACATAGTTGATTTCCCACAATTAAAACCTTAAAGGAAAGTGATTGCAATTTACTAATCTAAACAAAATTCAGCAGCAATACGGCATGTAGATTATTACTCTACAATCATAGAACTAGAAGAATTAGACAGAATAGAGAACACAGATATATGTGGGGAAAACCTTTCTAGGTAAAAAACCCCACCCTCCAAACCATCAAGCTAATGTATTATTCAGTAACAAGTTACAATACATTTTCAACCTTCACATGGAGATTTACATCTTGCTCCATTCTAGAGAAAATCTGGCAGCATAACCCTGTGCAAATATCTTCTCATCTCACTCTTCCACTCTGTTCATTACAACATGCAATACCCATTTTATGAACATCTTAAGACCCAACAAAATGCCCACAATGGAGTTGGGAATTTTTCATGGCTCAACCACCAAGAAACATGCACAATTCCACATGTACATCCAATAGCAAGAAAAGGGCGTCCATCCCTTGAATAGGCAATGACAGCTTGTCATAGAATCCGCCAAAAATAGCGGTCACAAGAGAAGTGTAAGGGAATCCATCATACCAACCTATTTTTGGCATATTCTCTTACACACACCAACCACTCATTCTTGGGCACCCAAATAGGCCTCATGTCATAAGATGCTCTTACACCTGTCATAGCTCATTCCTTAAATAGGTCTTACGCATCATAGGAATCCGTCATAACCATTTCAGCCATGATCTCCTTCACACACTTTAAGATGCCAACACATGTAAGTGATAAACATGCCAACTAGACATGTACACTCACATTTACATATTATTTGCAAAAATAAATTTTATAAAACAAATAATAATAAGAATAGGAACTATACAAGGTTGAGACACCTTATTCCTAACATTATGATGATGGAAAGTTTTAGTTTGAATGATTTCTCGCTAAATGATTTAGAGATTCTTGTTGGAATTATGCAAAATTTAGAGGTAGATTAGGGAAAGGATAAATTAGTTAACAAGGGGATATTAACTATGACAATTATAACTCTTCATGTGAATCATAGTTCTGCTACCCTAGGTAAGATTTGGGTTGATTTTTAACAGACCCAAAGGACATGACTTTCATATTTTTTATGGCTTTGAGGGATGGGCCACAAAAATATGATGACATGGTAATAGGAGAGTAATGGTAATTTTAATCAATTAAATGGTCTTTTGAATACCAAAATCCTTCATTATTGCAAATGGAATATGAAGGTGAGAAAGGGTTTGGCTCTAGTTTATTTGAGCAAGTTGTCATAGGGTGTGAATGGTATGACTATAGAGCTAAAAGATGGAGAGGGGGATCAATTTTTTAGTAGAGACAAGGGAGCATGGACCTACCTAAATTAAGGTGATTTCATCCCTTTTATCAAAAGAATTGAAGTACATGACAAAAGAGTGACGTAACAATTTAGGGACTCATGGAAAAACTGTTGGGTGAGCATTGATTCTATTTCCTTTGAAGTCACTAAGGAGATAATTACTAATGGAATGGGTCTTTCTATGGAGGGTAAGAGTTGGACAAAGTAGCCTAGGGTCATGAACAAGATGAGCCTATGAAAGTTCTTTCATTCTTATAAAATCCCTATCCACTTGCATGGTGGATTTGCTAGAGAAAAGCTCTTAGAGCCATGGAATATGGTATGTTACATTATTATGAGGTATCCCACCCTTGATGATAGTTGGGTTAAGGTGTACTATTACTACCATTTCCCTATCCTTAACCACTTTAGGAATAGGGAATGTATCTCTTTCCCATACTTGCTTCTTCATTCTATAGAAGACTATATTTGGAAGATCTACAAAAAGAACAAGGAAGGGAAAAGTCATGGTGTCTACCACGAAGCCCTTATTTTCCAAAATTTTAAATATTATAAGGGTCTCCATTCCAATATCCCCATCTAAAATCCTTCCCCACTTAAAAATAAAAAATTAACCCAAGCCTTGTCCCCTTCCTCCAAAACCTAGCCTAACAAGGAACCCTCAACCACTGGCAAAAAGTTAAAAAATGAAAAATATAGAGGTTATTGATATGGAAAGAACTGGCACCACTACTAGGAAAGGTAGTAATCTATCAAGTAAAATATTGTGGGAGAAAAAAGCCTTGGCCACCTTGGACAAGGATACTATGGATAATTTCGAGTCCATTGATAACTCGGGTAGGAAAATTGGACCCACACCTAAGAGAAAAGCAACTATAAGGAACTACGGGGATGATGAGGAGGATGAGACTAGTAGTGAAGAGAAAGAGGAAGGGGGTATGGCTAGAGCTAGGGATCAAGATAGTCCTCTCCCATCTAGGGTGTCTAATACTTTAAAAATTGATACTCCTAAGTCTAAGAAAGATGACACCATGGGAAGGCAAGGCACGATCATGTTGCCATTCAGAATGGGGAATCTAGGAGACCAAGCTCAATGAGGGGTCCATGTGGGAGGTGATGTTCAAAAGGAGGTGAATTTTAGGGGTATTGACACCCAAAAGGAGGCAAGAACAATTTGAAAATTTGAAAATTCCTAGGGGAGACTAGATATTGCCAAATTGGAGGAGTCCATAACCACCTTGATCAAGAAGAATGAGCACTTGGAGGATAAGTTTTAAATTTTTTCTAATTTCTCTATGAGGGTTATACATTCAGCTATGACTACTCTTCATCTTCTATATGTTGGAAAGGATGGAAATTTTGATGAAAAATACTAAGTCTCTATATGGATTTGTTACAGATAACTGGTTATGACTGCTCCTAGAGAACCCAAGGAAGAAAAGCAAGGAGAGTTAGGTCCATTTTGGTGTGTCTCTTTTTTGGTTTTTTTATATGTTAGTTAGTTGTTGTTTTTCCCTATGGGTTGTTTATGATATTACTTTACAAACTAGTTTTATGCCTAGGTTCAGCTAATTATACGTATAATGAAGACATTAATATTGTTAGTAGAAGTAGTAAAATTATAAACAACTTAATTTAGGGGGTTTTTTCTATTAAGAAAGGGGGTTGGTTAGTTTAATGGTTTTGACTCTTGGGTGATTTCCAACTCTTTTGGTTGTTTTGGGTTAGACCCATTTTGATCACTTTTTAATATAAAAAATAAGAGCTAGATGGGAAACTTTTGAATTCCAAACAAATACTTATACAATCTATGTTCAAATATATTTAAACTCAACACTTTAAAAAGAAAGCTAGTTGTAGTAATTTTTTTTTTCTTCTAGAATTTGCATTTTAATTCTAAGGTAGATTAAATATGTATATTTAAATTATATGTTTTCTTTGATGAATAATTTACTTGTATTGAAAAAATCTTGAACTCAACAACCTTTAATAACCAAACTTTAACAAAAAACTATAAACATTTTCCTCAAACCATTAAAATAGAACTTCACAAAAAATTACCTATTAATAAGCCATTGATTAATTAGGCTTAAATTTTTCTACCTATATGCCAAATTTATATATAATTTTATTTTAATTGCTAAACTAAGAGCATTCAATTTGAAAACCAACATTTACCTTTCTTGGGGTTTACAACTTGAAATCCCTTAACAAACCATGAATGCTTCATAATCTATTGTATATTAAACTGTATAATTACATGATGTTAGGGTGGTGCAGAGATCTCATGTTGGAGATTTCTTTCTCTATTTGGCAAAGTAAGGTAAGGTGAAGTTGTATATTAAACTATATAATAGCAACTTCTTTAAAATGAATTAATACTTGTAAGCTATAGTAAACCTTGGTTTTCAATTCTTTTTAATTTTATTATTCCTATTAAAGAAGTTACCTATAAATTCCTTCTAATCTTTACTATTCCTTCTTGTCTATAACTTTCATAACAAAAATCTACACAATGAAATTATAAAAACTTCAAAGTTAACATTCTTTCTAGTAATCATTCGCTTCTACAATAAATATATATATATATATATATATATATATATATATATATATATATATATATGAAAATAAAGAGTTTTTAAACATAATCAGTAATTAATAGAATGACTAAGTAAGCTTAACCTTTTAAGTTTCTCCTAATCAACCATAGAGTTATAGAATTTCACAAAAAAAGGTCCCATTCACATTTTTAAGGTCACATATAATTCTTGTTTTTTATTCATTCCTAAAAAGACACTTTCAAAGATCAAAATAGCTATAGGGAACTTTTATTATATAAAAAACCTCTTGCATTATATTTAAAAAGTAAGGTTTTAATATGCTAGAAATCATCCAACGGGTTTTCTATATGGTGTTAATAACCCAAAAAGTCAAAAATTAGAAGTCTTAAGTAGAAAAATGATTTTCCATTCAATTATTTTATAATTTTATCTTCATTTGTCATCTCATTAGTACTTGTAGTAGGCTAAGTACTATTGTGATGATCTTCAAATTTTATGCTTTAACTAGTGATTAAAACTAAATGTATGCAAACATCACAATTTACCACATTTTTATTTCATTATAAATTTTATAATAGTATTGTAAAATGTGATTGGCTAAATAAATATGAGTCTTATATGGAAATAATATCTTTAGTCCTATATGAAAATAATTTATGTAGTACTTTTTTGGGCGTCATTCTACCTACTTTTATATTCTAAAAATATAATATAATTAATAATATATTATTATAATTTAGATATTGAGAATTGAAAATAATAATGTAAGATCTAATATATTTAGTATATAATATAATTTAAAATATTGTAATATTTTTCTATTGTATATTAAGTAAATAACGAGACAGTTTTTACAAAATATCAATGCCCAAAATGCTCAAGAAAGGGTTTCATATCAACTACTATCTAAGATCTAACCACTCATAATACAAAAAATAGTAGTCATTATGATTGCACTAAAGAGTTTACATTTCTATATTCACCAGAAAGAACAAGGAAATTAATGACATCTACTCTTTGTCTTCCTCACTAGACTCTATGGTGCTGAAATGAACAAGAGATATCATCAAGAGGTTGGTTGGGATCTCTCTATCCTTTGCTTTCTCTTCCAATTTCCTTTTGTTTCTAAATGAAGAGTTCTAAAGGAACATTAAACTCATTAACATCTTTCACAGAGATATAACCACACACTAAGTCCTTCTTTTCCAATACACTTTGAGTATCTTTTAGCTCAACTAAAGGAGTTTATTTTCTTTGATCTTGAATACAATTATGACTTGCAAGGCAACATCAACATATATGAGTCTCCTCAGAGACTCAGTAATGCATCTACCTTTACCCTTCAAAATATCATTATTCCTATACTTCTATGGAAACCAAAGTATAATAGAAACCAAAGTATAATAGAAGAAATAATAGACTAAAACACATTACACCATTTACTATTGCCACTAATTTTGCCAAAGATAATGTAACAAATGAGAAATTACAATCAAATTTGATACCAAAAAGGTTCTATATCTCCCTATAAAAAAAATGGAAAAAAACCATGAAAAATATATTCATGTTTTTTATTAAGAAAAATAGGTTTTATAGGGATCCTCAAACCTAATAGTTCTTACATAAAATAGGTAGGAAGTTTAAAATGCCCAGAAACAGAAACATGGCCAACATAAAGCTAAGAAAAGAAGATAGCTAAAACTCGACAAGAAAAAACCAACAAGCCAACAAAAAGGTCAAGACAAAAGATAGGCTAAAACCTGACAAGAAAAAATCAACAAAAACAACAACAACTAGATATGAAACTTATATATTATGTACTTGCTCCTCCATCCTCCTCTCAAGGTCCTAGTCTTTGTTGCATCCTTGTTTCTCTAAAGCTCTTCCTCCAGGTGTTCCTTTTCCTTCTCATAAGTCCGACCCAGATGGCTTTGAGTTATGTCCATTATGGAGCATTCTTCCATCATGTCTTCTTCATTGTCCTTTTCATCCTCCTCCACAACAAGCCCCCTTACTTTCAGCTTCCCACTAAGACTAACAATGTTTTCATTGAGGGATTTAAGGATACTGAGCATCTAGTTAGCCATACTGAAGTTGAAGTTCTCCATATTTTTCATCTTATCTTTAGCCAACTTTATTTGATCCCCAATTGGGCTGGTTCCTTTGCTCATTCTTCTTCACCTAGCTTTCCATCAGCCCCAATCTATCTCTAACTTCCTCCAACACATGAAAAGTCTATTTCATAGATCAAAAGTTGTCAACCATGCCATTTTTGGCATTGTTGAGAAAGTTCATTCCCACCTCCCTCACATTTTCGGTAATGGCCACCAACACCAGATCGATGAATTCATCCAGTTGGATTTTCCCCTCTTTTTTTTCAAGGATTTGAGGGTTCATAACTTCATGAACTATCCCCATTTTGGAGGTTCTGGCATTGATATTCTTCTAGGCCATTCGCCTATCTCTGATTTCCACCACACACTTGTGTTGCCCTCCTCCATTTTCTCATTTTTCTCTTGTGGGGACTTGGGAGGTGGGAGAGAAGCAGAAAGCACTGGCCCTCTAACATTTTCCCCCTCTAGTGGCATGTCCTTCTTCCTCATCTTCCTCTACTTCTTTTTGGGGGTTGCATCCAGCTCCACTCTAGTCTCATCATCCACACCCTTGGTCTCCTCATCCATGTCCACGTCAAAAAAATAAATTCATGTTGTCTATAAATGGAGCAAGTGTTAACATCTCCCCTTGGATTTTTGAAGGGGAACTTGTGGAGAAACATTCTCCATAGGAAGCAAGTAATCTTGGGTTCAATAGGTCTTGCCCATAGATTTGCAAGGGTGATTCTCCATATAGCTTGTGTAAGGGATAGCTCCCAACAAGAATTTAGGTTTATCAAGGAAAATAGAACTAGTTGAAAGAATAGAATAGACATATTTAGACTTGACAAGATGTAAAGGGGTAGAGTCTAGTCAACATAACTAAGAATAACAAGATTCAAGGGAGCAACACATGGGTCTAACACCAGTATCATTATGAGTATTATTTATGATACAATATGTCATCCACTAGGATGAAGGAATCTTGAATTTATCTCTAAGTTCTTCCCACTAAATTAGCATCCCATCACATGTGATATCCTTAAAGCTACAAATATCTACCTTAGCCTATTTCTTAGTGGAGTAGCCTTGAACAATGGCTAAAGGTTTTGTATTGCTTCTTATGTTCCACCATATAAAACTCTTACCACACTATATGTTACCCTTCTCAGAACTATGCATTCTTCCAAGTATTGGTCCCACACTTGCCCATCTTTTCCATAATGATTTGAATACATTGGAGCCTCCTACTATAGTTTTTTCTTCTAATACTTAGAAGTCCATTGTATCCAAATCATTCTAGTATTTTATCTCCACAGGAGTGTCCAGTACTTAAATTATGCCTAATGAGAACTTTCCAAGGCTCATCACCTTGAACTAATTTTACAATCCACTTAATAGCCAAAGCTATACCTTGTTGTCTGAGATCCTTTAGGCCCAATCCTCCAAGTTCTTTTCTTTTGGTGTACCAATCCCATCTTACTGAATGTGTTCTCTTGGTTCCTTTTCCATCTGACCATAGGAAATTCCTAATAATCTTCTGAAGGAACTCAAATTGATTGACATTAAATAACCAACCAAAAGAGAAACATACAAAATAGGATGATTAAATATTCTAATAGACTTGCACCCTACTAGCCATAGTTAGGTAGAATGAATTCCATTTATTGAGTTTAGCACTAATTTTTTCTCTAATATAATTCCACATATCATTAATGCTTGGGTTAATAGAAAAAATAATTCCAAGATACCTTACAATACAATATTTATTGCACCAAGGAGAGGGAGACAAGTTCCATCCTAACAAACTAGATTTAGAAATCAAGAGTTGTCGTCATGAGAAACAAAATAAGTTATTTTTTTACATCTAATGATCTATATTATTCTCTTTCAAGAAAAATAGGATAGCTATATCATCAGTGAATTGCAAATTAGACATCTCTTCATTACTTGGGAGTCTAGGGCCTTGAACTTTATGGGATAAGGAGTAATCCCTAAGAAGATAATGAAGAGAGTCAGCTAGATCCAAAGGGAAGCCCTACTTGATTGATTCAAAAAGCTCAAAAAAATCTAATATGTCATTGTTAACCTCAATAATAGCCCTAGCACCCTTCATTAATGTTTCAAACATATGGTAAAATTTTACAGGGAAACCAAGAGCTTCCTGCATCATTAAGATGAAGCCTCATTCAACCCTCTTATTTACTTTCTTAAAATCAATCAATAACATCCCAAAACTTTTCCCTAATAATTTAGCCCAGTCTAAAGTCTCCTAGAAAGTAATAAGGTTTTCCAAGATGTATCTCCCTTTCACAAAACTAGTCTGATGAAGGTTGATCATCTTGGGAAGAATACATTCAATTCTAATGGCCAAGATCTTGTCTACAATTTGATAGACTACAATTCTAATGGCCAAGATCTTGTCTACAATTTGATAGACCACATTAAGGAGTGTAATTGGTCTTCAATTCTTAATGAGTGTTTTGTCTCCTCCTTTAGGAAGTAGTTTGATAAGACTTGAATTGATCTCTTGACCTAGTAAACCTAAGCTCAAATCATAGTCATATACCTCCTTCAACACTAGACAAATCCATTGAGAATTTTCTTTGAAGAATTCTACAAGTATACCATCCAGTCTAGGAGCCTTCTCCCTACTCACTAGTGATATTGCATTCAGAATCAAATCATTTCAATGGTCCACCTTTAACACTCTCCCAATAAGCTCGAGCAGTTGAGGAACATAATTCTAATTTTATAGTGAGAGATTACTAAACATAATCCATCCTGGGACTAGCAAGAGCGAGAACCTCCTCATTAATTGATTCAAGTGACCATGGTAGGGCTCCAAATTCAGCATTTTTGACCCTCCAAAATTATTTTTGGACAACTACTTTTTGAGAGATGGGATTGCAAAAAATCAAGATGAACAAACTGTGTTGTAGCATATGAAAAAAAGAAAAATGATGCCCTAGTTACTTTTCCCACACTCTATGAAACCAACTATTTAAAAAATTCCTTCATGGAAAATTCAACGGGTTCATGGCAACCAAAAAAAATTTCAATGTTCTTTATTTTATTCTTTTCTTTATCTAGTTTTAATTTCCTATGGTCGTTAGGTTCAACAAAAAATTTTGGCGAAGGTAATCCCTTTAACTCTATCTCCTTCTTGGGGCTGGATGTGAGTTGATGCTTCTGGTAAATTTGGCTTCTATTAGCACAACTTGGGTTGCCTGCAATGACTGTTTGGAGGAGATGGGCCACTTGTTTCCTCCATTTTTTCTGTAATTGGTTCTTTTCCTTTGTATGCCATGGTGGTTTTCCAATGACTTCCACCAATGACTTAGCCATAGTGGATTGGGAAAGAACCTGATGAATTAAGGGTATTGTGAGAGTTGCAGTAGGTACTAATTGCTTGAGACAGGCTGATTTTCCCAGTGAGGCTAAATCCATTAATGCCTCTTATGAAGGATTAATTCAAGGATTCTATGGACCACTATTGTAGAGCCCTCCATCCTCTTTCTTTTTCCAAAAGAAAAATTATAATTTAAAAAATATATATGTAATAATTTGTATATTTAAACATAAAATATATTTTATATAATATTCAATTAATAAGTTTAATATAAAAATATTACTTCTTTTATAACTATACAAAAATATAATAATAATTAAAAATTAATATATTTACACCTTGATTAATCATCTAACATTTTTAGATATGCTTTAGAGATCTAATCTCCACCAATTTTCATGTCAATTTATTTAACAAGAGAGACTTGATCAAGAAATACAAGAATGTTAAGACACTAACAAATAAAAATTCATAAAAATATTTTTAAAAAGATAATATCATTGTTTTAAAAAGAAATACTATAAAATGAATTTTTCATGTCAAAGAACTTATCATTTAAAGAAGGTATGAATGTTCTAAATATATATATATATAACTAACACAACACAATAAATCTAGATATGACCATTTTAAAAACCTAAATAAAATATAATTCCTATTTCAATTCCTATTTATATTTCATTTACCAATATTCAATTATTTATATTAGTTTATACTTCTTATTATCTTTCTCGTATTAAAAATATGTACGAACAAATGAACTTCATTAATAAATTAAAATAAATCAAAATCAGTACGTCTATTTGACTGTGTATATATAAATAATAATTTAGAGTCATATTTTAAGTTTTTTAAACTTGGAATTTTGTACATCGTCTTCAGGTGACAAAAAAAATTCTTTAATCATAGGCTTTAGTTCTTGTTCACACAGTTTTTAATATTCTAATAAATCTCCACTTTTCCTATTAACTTCTACTTTAAATAGCGATGGTCCTACTTCATATATCTTAGCTTTAATTTCCAAATCGGCTTTCCTCCAAGCTTCTTTTCTCTTTATATTCATGGTAAAATGTGTCGTTTTGGATGTAAATTTCCACTCCTTCCCAATCTTCTCAAGATTTTGAACATTACTAACTATAGATTCATTTGATATGAAACTAAATTTTGAATTCTCCTTTTTTCTGTCATTTGGAGTAATCAAAGGTGAGAGGTCAAATCTTGAGTTGATAATTTCAAAGGCATTAAGATAATTGCATTTTTTCTGTCTATTAAATCTTTCAATGGGAACTTCTGTTATCAAACAATAATTAAATATTAGTCTATATTTTAATAAAAGAAAACTACAAATAATATATTTATTTTTATTTATTCTACTCATTTAATTTTCTAACATCAATTTATTTTGTTTATATAATATAATACTTTTAAAAAAAGGTTATCTAAATTTTTAAGAATATAAAGACTAAATTTAATCATATATGCATATACTTGAGAAAAGATTATGATTAATATCAACAATGACCTAATTCAATTTTTTTGCGAAAAGATTACATTTGATATCAAGAATGTCCTAATTCAAATCTTTTGAACTCTCCTCAAGAACTACTAAAATCTAAGTACAAGATCTTTAAAAAAAAAAGCTAATTGTTGTAAATTGAAGTAATATTTTATAATTTCTAAATTTTACAACTGAAGTGTGATGTGAAGTAGAGTACATGTCATATATTCAAACTAAACTGAGAGCATACATTTTGAGAAAACATCAATAACCTTTCCTGGGGTTTATAGGTTTAAAGCCCTTAGCAAACCAGTTGTGTTCCATAATCTGTTTTGTATTAAACCGTGTCTTAGGGTTGGGATCCAGAATCTTGGCCAGCAGCTGTTGCACCCCATCTGAGAGGAGCCACGGTACATCAAATCTCAATTCCATCTTCGGAGGAACAAAGTAATTGAAGAACCCATAAGTCATTTTACCAAAAGGATGGCGCCCCTCCAAAAACAGATACAAAATAACACCACACATCCAAACATCAGCTTTGGCACCGTCATAGCCAAACAAAGAGGTAGAAACCTCGGGAGCTATATATGGCCGCGTCCCACACCATCCATGCAACTTCCCGCCATCCTTCTCCAACGTACTCAGCCCAAAATCAGCCACCTTCAGGTTCCCGTCTCCGTCAACTAACAGATTCTCCAGCTTCAGATCCCTGTGGAAAACCCCGCGGCTGTGACAGAAATCTACCGCGCTGATCAATTGCTGGAAGTACTTTTTGGCCTCCTCTTCTTCGAAACTTCCCACCGCGTCGATTTTGTCGAAGAAATCTCCACCGCTGACGTATTCCATGACTAAGAATATCTTTGTTTTGGTGGCCATGACTTCGTATAGTTGAACAATGTTGGGGTGGCGAAGAGATCTCATGTTGGTGATTTCTTTCTCAATTTGGCCGAGTGAGGAAGTGAAGAGTCTCTCCTTGTCCAGAAACTTAATGGCAACTGTCTCACCCGTTTTAGTGTGCACTGCGCGGTATACTTTTGCCCATCCGCCCTCTCCGAGTAGCTTCTCTATTTTATATTTGCCCATCACAATTTGACCTAACTCCATGGCTTCCTTCGTTTTGAAACTTTTCTATTCAATTTGTCTATTGGAGATTCAGCTCTTTATATCAATTTGTCTAATGGAGATTCTGCTCTGTATATCAATTTGTTCATTGGAGATTCAGCTCTTTATATCGATAGAGAAAACTAAGACGTATGTCTTCTTCGAGATATGAAGAGTCACTTCAAGAGGTGCGCAAATGGGAGATGGAGAATAACGAGGAGATACTCTTAACATACGATTTTTAAGCACTCGTTAATTCATGGTTTTCATAATCTGATTAATTTTCAAAGCTCTTGTATGGATTAGTTTGCTTGTTTCACAAAATCGAAATACGGGGAAGGAAGGTAAACATATTAGATCTCGCAGATTATTATTATTGTTAATTGCCTTTCACGAGATAATAAGATTAAGTGTATTAATATATACTTTTGAAACAGAAAATTTAAAATCCTTGTATTATGTAGTTTATTTATTATACTAAAAGAAAAGTTAATATTGATTATAATAAGTGTTATGTAGTTGCTTGTATTTGTCATATAGTTTATTTATAATTAAAAAATTAAAAAATTAAAATGTTATAAAAAATATTGAATAATAGAAAAAAAAATAATTGCATTGATTGGTTGAAATAGAAAATATTAAGTGAAAGTACTCAATTAATCTAATGTGTAATTTAGTAGTTTACTTAGCATAACATGTCCCCTCTTGTGAAAGTAATGAAAACTTTTTTAAGAATAACTTTCTTACTTGTAGATTTATCTAGATAAAGATATATGACCTAAATATGAAAATAAATTACAAAAATATTATAAAATTAAATTATTTATCAATTTTTACATTAAAAAATACTACTTGAATATTGAATTGAAACAATGGAATCAAAAATATTGGAAGATTTGCATTTATCACCATTATTACACGTGTGAAATCATAACATTGAAATTTTAACACCTTACAACCTTAAATTCAAATGTAAATTAAAAATCTTGAATTACTACTAGATAGATATCATTATAAAAATGATTAAAATTTAAATTACTACATCAAATGAAAAGTTTTATTTCCATTCTTTTTAAAATTTCTTAAGTTTTTTATATTTTGATTTTTTTGACCAACCTTAAATTTTTAATTTTATTTTCATTTTTTTAAATGATTATTTATATCTTTAAGTTTATAATTTAGCAAATACTAAATGTGATATTAAATTATTTTTAAAAATATACCATATTTATAACAAATATTAAGATTTTGACATTAGATGGTTGTCAAAGTTAGCCTAGAAAGCAAATGTTAACATTAACACACTCACAACAACTCATTTTTTGTGTAACCTTGCTTAACAAATCCAATATCTTAAAAATGAATGGCGAGTGTTGGAAAAGGAGGGAAGAACAACTTTCAAAATTTGAATTCTAAATAGGGCGGGATTTCTTTGGAATGTCAAAATCGAGCCCCTAGCCTGGGGCATGGGTCACTGAAGGGGGACGGTCGGGGATTTTCTAGTACAGGGGACCAATCAGAGAAAGATGATGGGGACCCAAATGCTCCCCCCAAGGTGTTGGACAAGATTCCATCGGTTCCCAAGGTGCATCTACCGGGCTCTACTAAGTGGTTGTCTTTTTTCGAGGTCAAGCCTAGAGGTAAGTTGTCTTTCCCACTTGTTAAAATTCTCCCTAAGACGGAAAAAGGATCTTATGCCATTGTCATTCCGGACAAGCTCGTGGATCATAGTATTGCGACAATGGCTTCAACCTTGGTTGGAAAATTCATAGGGCCAAGGCCAAATATAGATATTGTGAGATTTTTTATTAAGAAGAAATGGGCCCTTAAAGGTCAAGTCTCTATCACAACCATGGCTAAGGGCTTTCTATCTTTTGAGTTTTCTTGTATGTAATACCTCTCAAACATTTTGTGTGAGGGGCCATGGGTCCTAGGCCGTTCTACTTTGGTTCTCCAGAAGTGGTCTTTAAAGCTGAACCTGAACGACTCTTTCTTTGTGAAAGCCCTTGTCTGAGTAAGGCTTCTAGAACACCCCTTAGAGTTCTAGAATGAAGTTTTTTTGCAGGTAGCTAGCTCCTTTGGGGAACTCCTCTCAATAGATCTGACTACAGCCTCGAAAAGACATCTTACCTATGCTCACATTTACATAGGGGTAAGGGAAGGTGTAGACATGCCAAAAATAGTGACATTCCATTCCAAATTGGGTGTGCATTATCAAAAACTAATATATGAGATGGTGCCATTTGCATGCTTTCTTTGTTTTAAATCAGGACACAAGGAAAATCAATACCCTAAAGCTAAGGTAGAATGGAAAAAGAGTAAGCCTACAGGTACTTCAGTAAAGGGTAAGAAAATGGTTTGGAAATAGAAAATTACTAATATCTTTGAGAACTAGGATGAGACTATGGGAAAGAATAATGCCCTTGACCAAGAAGGAGATCAAGGCAATGTAGGTAGTAAAGGATCAAAGGTGCTAGAAAAAGAGGATCAGGAGGTCGATGCCATGGAAGTGGCAGGTAGTATTTTGCTTAATGAAAAAGAGTAGGAAGTTGGTAGACTAGAGGAACCTCAAATGGAGAATAAGTCAAAAACATAATTGTTGGCCCCAACTAGTTGATCGGGAGTACTCTCAAAGGTTTTTTATCACAACCTATTTGATGGAAAAAAAGGAGATGAGGTAAGCCATGTTGGGCAGGAGATGGTAGATGAGGTTTAGGATCAAAGACTATCCTTGGACCTCCCTTTGGTTCCTCTAGAGAATCTACCAGTATCCAAAGACCTGGGGATAAAGCTTTTAGATCTAATTAATAACTCTTCCCTAGAACATATCTCAAAATGGGAGGAATGGATAAATAGTTTCTCTCAAGACAACAAAGGCAACTGGAGTATGGTTAAAAAGAAGAAAAATCAAAATCAAGATCATCCCCCTTTGTCTCCAGTGATGACCAGAAGTAGGGTCAAGGCAGATGTTGGGGCAAAACCTAAGTTTCTAGGTAAAAAAAGCCTAAATCAGGCTATACAAGAGGAGGATAGAAAGAACTTGGTAGATGGGAGCCAAAGAACCATCAAGGAATTCTCTAGAAAAAAGAAATGAAGATCATATCTTGGAACATAAGGGGCCTAAATGGTGCCCACAAATAGAAGTTAGTTCAGAATATGATCAAAGACCTAAGACCTGATTTTTTACTAATTCAAGAAACAAAAATGAGAAAAGACATGGTAGGAAAGTTATCCTCTAGTAGTAATATGAGTAGTGAGGCTACAGACATTGAGGGAGCTTTAGGGGGAGTTCTGACACTCTTCAACAGAAAAGCTTTTCAGATCTCTACTATTCTTATTGAAGGTAATGCTCTCCTTTGCAAGGTCTCTCATGTACATAGTTGTGACTCTTGGTTTATCTTAAATGTGTATGCTCCCAATTCCAAAAGAGAGAGAAGGGTTTTTTGGGCTAAGATTATTGATGTTATTCAAAATAGTAACATAAATAAAGGTGTTATTATGGGGGATTTCAACTCCCCCCTTATAGATGAGGAAAAGCTTGGGGGGCTAGCACTGGATCAGAAAAGTAAATTAGACCTCTCATACTTTATTAATAGTCTGGCTTTTATGGATGTTGATCTTTCAGGGGGAAGATTCACTTGGTCAAATAGAAGAATTTGCAAGCATTGCATCCAAGTTTGTCTTGATAGAGCCCTAATTTTTCCAGACTGGATGCAAACCCACATGTGCAGACTCTCCCTCCTTCCTAGAGTTGGATTGGATGACTCATCCATCTTGCTCTTAGTTAGTCCTTTGTTGGCTAAAAAAAATTTCCCTTTACATTTTGAGAAGATGTGGACTTTCTATTCAGATTTGGAAGCTAAGATTTCCTCTTGGTGGAATATAGAGGTGGAAAGTATAGCAATGTTCAAGATAGCTCAAGAACTGAAGAATGTGAAAAGAAACATAAAAGTCTAGAATAAGACAAATTTCAAGCATATCTTCTAGGAGAAGGATGAGAAGATAGATGAACTTCAAAAAGTCCAGGAATGGATTTAGTAGGAAGGATATAATGATTAGAATAGGATTGAAGAAAGGTCCATTCTATCTGATCTTCATAATATCATTAGTAGGGAAGAGCACTTTTGGAAGCAAAGATCTAGAGTTGATTGGCTCAAAGAGGAGGATCAGAACATCAAGTTCTTCCATATTTCCACCTTAAAGCATCGAGCACACAATAGGATTATGAGTATTAAGAGGGGGCAGGCCATCTTAACAAAGGATAATGAGATTGTGGATGAAGCTGTGCATTTCTTTTCATCGCTTCTTTCTAAGGACTCCTCACTTTTTCTGAAAGATCAAGAGGACATTTTGTCTTCAATCCCCAATCTATTACAGGATCATATAATTCAATGCTGAAGGAAATTCCCACTTCACAAGAAATTTATCAAGCTCTTTTATATCTTCATGTTGATAAAGCTCTAGGGTCGGATGGATTTCAAAATTTCATTTTTCAAAAATATCGAGAGGTGGTCAAAAGGGATGTAGTGAAGGCAGTGCAAGAATTTTTTGGGGCCAAAAATCTTTTGAAAGAACTTAATGCTACATTTTTGGTGCTTATTCCAAAATCCCTGAGGTCTGACTCGATGGATAAGTTTAGACCTATTAGCCTATGTAATTCTTTCTATAAAAATCATATCAAAAGTTTTAACCACTAGGCTTATCAATGTTCTCCATTTGATTATGTCTCCACAACAAACTGGCTTTGTCCCAGGGAGATAGATCCTTGACTCAATAATGATGGTTCATGAGGTAATTCATTCATTGGAAGCTAGGAAGAGGGAAGGCTTTCTACTTAAGTTGGACCTATCAAAAGCTTATCATAGGGTAGACTAGGACTTGTTGAAGGCTATTCTCTAGGCTTTTGGATTTGATGCTTAGGTTTGTAAACTAATCCTTCAGCTTGTCTCCACCCCTTCTTTGGCCATTTTAGTCAATGGTTCTCCCTTGAATTTATTTTTCCCCTCAAGAGGACTTAGACAAGGAGATCCCTTATCCCCTATTCTTTTTATAATTAAGGCTGAGTGTATTGGGAGGTTAATCTTGAGGAAAAGACATGATCAGAGCTTGCATGGTCTTAAGCCATCATCTAGATAGATTTCTTTCACCCACCAACAATTTTTGGATGATACTATTCTAGGCAGGGAAGCCATGACTAGTCCAAGAGGCCAAGGTGTTACAATGCTTGCTGAATACTTACACGAGGGGTATACGCTAGTCTATAAACTGGGAGAAAAGATTGGTTTTGTTTATTAACACCCCAATTGAGTGACAGAGAAAAATAGCTTGAATCCTGAGATGTGGTGTGGGGTCTCTTCTAGCTAGTTACCTTGGTATCCCTTTTGGGTCTAAACCTTTAGAATCTTTTTGGAATGGTATTATAGATAGATTCAACAAGAATTTAGCAGGTTGGAAAGGAGCCAGTCTTGGTCAAGTAGGAAAATGTACCTTGGTGAAATAAACTCTTTAAAACCTCCCAACTTATGCTCTTAGCCTTTCTGGGATCCTGGTTAAACATGCTCATAGAATGGAGAAAATCGAGAGGGAATTTTTGTGGATATGTGTTGAAGGAAACAAGAGATATCATTTAGTAGCATGGGACAATGTATGCCTTCCAAAATGCTATGGTGGTCTAGGCATTAGAAAAATCAGACACCTCAAAAATGCTCTATTAGCAAAGCAAATATGGCAAATTTTTCAAAGTTCTAGAGAATGGAGGGACATCATGGTGGAGAAGTACTTGAAAAGATAGTATCTCAGCTTTATATTTAGTGAAGCTGAGCTTCCACATGGATCTTTTATATGGAACAGGATCCTAAAGGCAAAGTGAAAAGTAGGCAATGGTGAAAGTATCTTATTTTGACAGGATAATTGGCTAAGCCAAGGGCCCCTCATAGATCACCCTAACTATGAGAGATGGGCTAAGTTATGTATAAGAAGATTTGGTCTAAAACTTAGTGACTACAGAGTTGAACAGGGATGGAAAGACCTATTCCTGGTTTCCTATGATCTCAAACCTTTGATGACAATCTTGAATGCAATGATTCTTAGTAACAAGAGGGATGAAATTATATGGGGAGAAAATTCCAATGGGTTATATTTAGTTGCTTCAGGCTACTTTTTGCTATGGAATAGAATGGAGAAACCCATTTGGGCAAAGGCATGGATGATTGGCCTTACTCCGAAAATCAACATATTCTTCTAGCTGCTTCTTCAAGAAAAAGTTCTTACTCTGGATAACCTAGCTAAGAGGGATTAGATTATTCCAAGTAGGTGCAGACTTTGCAAGAAAGATTTGGAGACTGTTATCCACTTGTTTATTCATTGCCCCTACTCCTCTAAGGTATGGAATCTTTTGACTAGGGGCTATGGGGTTAGTTGGTGTAAACTAGCCAACATCCAGGATTTCTTTGGGCAATTGATCTAGTGGATACTTTTAGTGAAAATTGAAGTGTCTTCAAATCTCTAGATTTTTGCACCATCAAAAAGATCTAAGTATCCTGATTCCAACGCAACTTGAACGGAGCAAAAAGGAGTATGTTTGTGCAAGTTATGCTCGATCAAAATTTTGGTCAATAGGTAGACTAGAGGGCTAGATAAGGGGAAAAATCAAACCATCTTGAAAGTGGTCGACAATGGATTTCAAAATGAAGAGCTTGATGAGAGCTTTCCAACGATGTTTGTTTCGTCAAAAATGAACTTCATATGTGAAAGTTATGCTTGCTTGAAATTGGAGGCAAAAGTTTAAAATGGTGACAACATCATGATGTCATCAATTGACATCTGACATTTACACATTGTCGGCAAGTGGATGGAGGACTTGGGTTGGTGGGGGTCGAACTCCCAACCACCCTTTTACCAAAATAAGACATTGCCGTTAGGCCACATAAATATTTGTCAAATATTTTATTTGAATTGTGAATGCCGCCAAAGCTCTTTGAAAATGTGTGCCGATGGGAGTTGAACCCCAAATTGACCGGGACATAAAATACTTAATTGCCACTATGCCACACACACGTCTTAAAGTATATATTGGTTAAAACATATTTATCATGTGACCACCGACTGAGCCACCCTTAAAATAAGGATATATGGTTATTTTGTTAATTGTTTTAACCTCAAATTCATGTAATGCCAAAATTATTAAATGGCAAAGAGGTTAATGACAAAGCATGTATTGTTAATAGGCCTATTATTAAAATATTTTTGTTTTGGCCTAATTTAAGTGAATTTGTTGTATAAAAAGGGGGAGAGAATGAGTGTTTTCTACTCATAATTTTTTCAAGAGTCTTTTTGGAGGAGAATTTTGGCCAAGTATTCTTGGAGGCAGTTTTTATTCTCTTCAAATGATGATTTATTGAAATAGACATTGTGATAGAGAGGTCTTGTAAGGATTTATTTTGTACCATTCTTGTATCTCAGAGTTTTGTTACTACCGAAGTGCTCGAAGGAATGGTCTTGGTGCTTTGTAATTGATTTCTAGAGATTAATCAGATCGGTTGTACTCTATTGGAGCCGACCCAGAGACGTAGTCACATTTGTTGCGAACTTCAAAATCAAACTTTGTTTGCACTTTCTATCTTCTTATCTCTCTCAATTCTGTTTATTTCACCTCAAGCTTTTGAGTTTTTGATGCTTAATTTCATATATATATGTATCAAGACTTCTACTGAGTTGTGTTTTTAATTAAGCATTCAATACTGCAAATAGTCTAGATCCGTCCATCAGATCAAGTGGTATCAGAGCTCAATTGACTATTATTGCAGTTGTTTTCTTGAATACTAACAAGATCTAGGATTCAAAAGGGTGAAGGCAAGCTTGAAGAATTTAATCCTAAGATCGGGAAGCAAAGAAATTTTTCCAAGATGTCTATTGCTGGAATGGAGGTTCCTGATAAGATTAGTGAGCAGGAATTTCGAAGAGCATTCCTCGAGATGAAGGCTAAGGTGGAAATTCTTCTCCAAGAGAGACACGAATGACAATTGAGAAAGGAAAATAAGGCTAAGAAGAAGGAGGAAGCAAAATCCTCATTAAAGGATGACAAAGCCAAAGGAGTAGGAGGTGGTAGTGACCCTCCTGAACCTTCGTCCCTGTCTTCATCATCTTCATTATCTTCTCCATCTTCTCCTCATTCTACTTCTTTTCATCCTTTCAATGGTGGGTATAAGCCTAAGATCAAACTGGATGTAAAATTTGACTTGCCTAGGTATTGTGGTGAACTTGATGCTGAAAAATTGGATGATTGGATTCAACAAGTAGAAGTCTACTGTAGAGTCTGGAACCTATTAGATGATGTTGATAGGATTCAATTAGCTACTCTTCGGTTAGGAGGTACAACTTTAACCTGGTGGGAGAGTAAGACCAAGGCAGAAGTTTGATGGCATGGTAGAGTCAGTTTAACTTGGGTAGAGTTTGTTAATGCTCTTAAAAAGAAATTTTATCCCCTAGGACATATGCAATAGTTAATGATGGACTAGAAAATGTTTAGGCAAGGGAAAGATCAAACTGTCCAAGAGTACACCCATGAATTTAGGAAAAGGGCTATTGCTTTGAATGTTCCTTTGTACACCTAGGATACTTTGTTGAAGTACATAGGAGGCCTTCATTCCTACCTTAGACATTCTATTTTGGTATTGAACCCTTCTAATTTGGATGAAGTGTCTATTCAAGCTATACACTTAGAGTCAAGGGGTAAAGGATCTTTTATTGATAAGTTTGATAATGATGTAAAGAAATCTTCTAAGAATGCATAGATAGAGAAAGAAAATAAGGCACCTACAGTCAAGAAGGATGAGAAAATTTCTTGCACTCATTGTGACAAGAAGGGTCATGATGAAGAACATTTTTGGAAGTTGCATCCCGAATTGAAGCCTAAATGGGCTCAGAAATTTGATCAGAAACAGAAAGGTAAGTAGAAAGAAGCAAATGTTGTTATGGATCCTAGTTTAAATTCAGATGATGAGAGTAAGATAACCGCTATGGGTTTGAAAGGTAAAGCTCCTATTTCTAGTGTTTCTATTGCTAGTTGTGCTTCTACTTCTATAGTAAATGATTTGTCTGAAGATAAGAAAAGAAATGAGCTTTTTCATTTTAGGGTTGTTGCTAAGAACACTAAAATTGATGCACTCATAGATAGTGGTTCTCAAGTGAACTTGATTTCTGAAAGTATTGTAAGAAACCTGGGATTGAAAACTACATTACATAAGAAACCTTATCCACTAGGCTGGATTTCTGAAAATTATAAGTTGCAAGTAACAAGACAATGCACCTTAAGATTCGCAATCACTAGTAAGTTTGTGGATGAAGTACAATTTGATGTGGTTCCACTAGATATCTGTGGGATAGTGCTTGGTAGCCCTTATCTTTATGATCGAAAAGCAATTTTCTATAGGGAGAAGAATCATTATCATTTGTTTAAAAATGGCATTCGGTATATTGTGCATTCTCACAAGATTAAGACTGGTCATTCTTTTGCAAACACAGGGCAGTTAACGAGGGTAATTAATGCAAGTAAAGAGTTAACTCTTATGTTTGTCAGTATAGGTGGTTCTACACTTAAACTTGGAGTAGCTAACCAGGGTCAGATGTTGCAGGATGCACCCGTAGTACAACATGAGGAATGATGATTGAAAGCATTGATGGTTCCTTGGGTAAAAATGTTCCTGTTGTGACGGATCGATATGTTGTTGATTTATTCTCTTTCATTTCTTCATTATTGTTCAGCTTGATGCTAGTCAATGTTTGTTGGTTAGTGGCTACGACAACTGATGTAGATGTTTATGAAAGTGATAGAATAATGTTTATGATCAACAATGTTGTTGCAGTCTATATTGTTTTTGTGAGCCAAGTATTCAGATGTACAGATGATACAGGACAAGTGGGGAGGCCAAGTCCTCACTTTATGTCAAATTAAATGTCACTTTTGGAGGTTCAAAAGGTCTTTGGTGGGAGGCCTGATCTGATGGATACTTTTTAGTGAAAATTTAAGTGTCTTCAAATCTCTAGATTTTTGCACCATCAAAAAGATCTCAGCATCTTGATTCCAACGCAACTTGAACGGAGCAAAAAGGAGTCCATTTGTGCAAGTTATGCTCGATCAAAATTCTGGTCAATAGGTAGACCAGAGGGCTAGATAAGGGGTGAAATCAAACCATCTTGAAAGTGGTCAACAATGGATTTCAAAATGAAGAGCCTGATGAGAGCTTTCCAACATCATTCGTTTTGTCAAAAATGGACTTCATATGTGAAAGTTATGCTTGTTTGAAATTGGAGGCAAAAGTTTAAAATGGTGACAACATCATGATGTCATCAATTGACATCTGGCATTTACACGTCATTGGCAAGTGGATGGAGGACTTGGGTCGGTGGGGGTTGAACTCCCAACCACCCTTTTACCAAAATAAGACATTGTCGTTAGGCCACACAAAGTAATCATTACATATTTGTCAAATATTTTATTTGAATTGTGAATGCCGCCAAAGTTTGAAAACGTGTGCCGACTGGAGTTGAACCCCGAACTGGCCAAGACATAAAATACTTAATTGCCACTACGCCACACACACATCTTAAAATATATATTGGTTAACACATATTTATCATGTGACCACCAACTGAGCCACCCTTAAAATAAGGATATATGGTTATTTTGTTAATTGTTTTAACCTCAAATTCATGTAATGCCAAAATTATTAAATGGCAAAGAGGTTAATGATGAAGCATGTATTGTTAATAGGCCTATTATTAAAATATTTTTGTTTTGGCCTAATTTAAGTAAATTTTTTGTATAAAAAGGGGGAGAGAGTGAGTGTTTTTCACTCATAATTTTTTCAAGAGTCTTTTTGGAGGAGAATTTTGGCCAAGTATTCTTGGAGGCAGATTTTATTCTCTTTAAGTGATGATTTATTGAAACAGGCATTGTGATAGAGAGGTCTTGTAAGGAGATTTTTTGTACCATTCTTGTATCTCGGAGTTTTGTTACTGTCGAAGTGCTCAAAGGAATGGTCTTGGTGCTTTGTAATTAATTTTTGGAGATTAATCGGATCGGTCATACTCTATTGGAGCTAAACCAGAGACATAGTCACGTTTGTGGTGAACTTCGAAATCAAACTTTGTTTGCACTTTCTATCTTCTTATCTCTCTTAATTCTGTTTATTTTACCTCAAGCTTTTGAGTTTTTGATGCTTAATTTCATATATATATGTATTAAGACTTCTGCTGAGTTGTGTTTTTAATTAAGCATTCAATACTGCAAATAGTCTAGATCCGTCCATCAGATCAGCAATGGAATTGTATGCATAAAGGAATGAAGAAACAGATGATATGCTCCTGGTCTCTTTCCCATTTCTGTTGGGGAATATAGAAAGAGAAAAATGATCGTATCTTTAGAGATAGGGAATCCCCTACTTTTGTTATTGCAAATAAAATTGAAAGCATCATGAAGGAGAACTTCACCATCAGAAAGCAGGGAGACATTGAAGAACGAGGAAATTGTATAGAAAAG